>JARGCU010000011.1:10045000-11400833 GCA_029227775.1 Morpho helenor
GTCGTAATGTACGACTAAGGTAAGTTGACGTCAGGCAGGCGGCCGATCGTAAAATACGTAACCGCTATCAGGAGATAGACTCTGATGATGCTTCGGTTGCGGGGCGGAACGATTGTTGAGTTTGTGATAGTGAACGTATGTAGTGCTTGTGTATTGTTGTGGCGGTGGTGGAGGTTTGTTCATGTGTTTTTACGAATCCTGGTTTTTTTTTTTTTTTTCTCCGTGTTTTATCATGCGATCAGTCGATAGACTATGAACAGATGTGGTGTTAGTCTGATTTGTCGTTCGGAGTTAACAACCCCAATGGGAAGAACTCTGTGTTTCAGTCAAGTATATGGCGTCTTTTCAACCGGCGAATCGTCTGTGGCAGTGTCAATTGCACCGCTAACTGATTCGGATGATTTTCAAGTCTTTTTATGTACGAATAGTTGTGTTTTTCGATTTCCTGTTTGACAGTGTTTATTTTTAAATTATCATGGAGCTCGGCTATTCGTAGGAACCATGGCGAGTTGGAAATTTGTTTCAGTATATAGTTCTGAGCTCTTTGGATTATCTGAATATTAGAGCCACATGTTGAGCCCCAGAGTTCTATTCCATATGTCCAAATAGGCTTTATTATTGTCTTATAAATGAGTAATTTGTTTTCTAAGGACAATCTTGCATTCCTTGAGAGCATCCAATATAGTCCTCTATATCGTCTGTAGATCTCATCCCTCTTGATTTGGATATGACGAATCCTGCTTGACAATAAATATGATTTGTTTTTTTTTTTTTTTTTAAAGAATCTTTGCAAGAGTTCTATGTAAATCTATCCAGTATTTTTGCTTAGTAACGCTCTCACAACGACAGACCTGCATTATAGTTTAATTTGTATATATTAACGCAAAATTTTATACGTACTTCAAATATTAGTACAATATTCTAGGAAATAATTTTAATAATACGTATTTAAATTCAGCATACATTGTTTTTATGCTGTGGTACATACGGAAACTGAATTACTAATACAAAAGTAACAATAAAATTATTTTGCTATAATCCGCGATAAAATCGACAGATTTTTTATTGAACTAAATTGGACTTTATATAAAAGTAATAATAAAATTATTTTGCTATAATCCGCGATGAAGTAAAATAGAAAATATATATAATGCTAAATGTAGATTGGACAATCCGTTTTCATACGTACGATACGTAAAAACACATGCACAAATCTCCACCACCGCCACCACAATACACAAGCACTACGTTCACTGTCACAAAATCTATGGACTTTATATATTTAACTTTATTTGATTATGTACTGCAGTAGACTTCAAAAGGACCGGGTGCCATTTTCGATACGTACAATTTCTCTCATTTTCGCATCCCAATTTTAAAAAATAATTTTTAGAAGAACCGCAATAGTGCCGATCAATTTTATGAAGATCACCAAGCAGAGTACGAAACGCGAGGAAAGCAAGCAAACGAAGTACAATGGGTTCAAAAGCATAACACGGGCTATCCAAAGTTGCGAGAAGAACTGGACAGGCGGCGATCTTTAGCTCAGGTAATACGATATACCATAGAGATATTCTAGAGCAAAAGTTTACCGAAACCGGACCCAGATCTGGCGGAGTTATCGTAGAAATGTAGGCACAAATTTTTAGAATTACTCTTTACCTTGCGGAGGTCCAAAATACAAAAAAATCATGATTTAGTTTGCTATAATCCACGAGTAGCGATAATCTATGTAATGCTAAGAGCAGAGTGTACTAAAAGATTAAAACCGATTATAGTCTTTTGAGAACCATGAAAATGGGTAAAGTGGGTTAACCTTAAAAGCTAGACATATGCTGTCGCGGATTTTTATTTAGAACTTTTAGAGGGTAACAATTTTGTGATACATGATTTTTGAATAACTATTACCATTTACAATTTATTAAATTTTTCCGTTTTCGTATTATTTTTTATTGCTGCTCTACTCCTATTCATCTTAGCGTGATGTTATATAGCCTATAGCCTTCCTCAATAAATAGACTATCTTATATAAAGAATTTTTCAAATCGGTCCAGTAGTTCCTAAGATTAGCGCGTTCAAACAAACATACAAACTCTTTAGCGTTATATATTAGTATGGATTACAGTAATTTCGTATACAAATTAAGTATTTGAAAGACCGACTGTGGAAATGATAACCCAAAGTAAACGGTCCGGTATCCTTTGAAGATTCGCTAAGTAAAAATGAACCCTTATAACCTTTATGTCTTTCATGGCGTCGTTCCGTCACCCCTATTGAAACCTCAACGTTCAGTTAGGTAAACAAGCCACCACCTCTTCAGCTTCGCGATTTTTTGCGTAAATTCGTTAAAAAAAACTGCTACGTCAATTTGTGCCATAAAGTTGTAATTTTTTTAATTTATAAATACATTTTTAGTGTCGCAACGAGCAGTTACCACAGGAAAGTGGTGTTAGTTCGAGAAAAGTCCCCACGAGCTCTCAAAGCCAGTGTTCGCGTCAAGAAGACGAGAGCTGGCATTCGGAGTCTATACGGACCCTCAAGAATCCATCAAGCATTTCGTCTATGAGCAGTTACCGGTCATATGGCAGTTTGAATCAAGAACCTATGGTTCGTGGACGTTGATTCATTGTTTCATCTAATAAACAATAGAGTATAAATTTGATGGCCATAGACTATTTTTGCGTGTCATTATTTTGGAATAAATAAAATGATATTGTTAGGTCGTTATTATTATTATTTTCCCTCATACCAGCTACTGCATTTACCTTAGAAATATTCAAAGTCAATTATGAATATGTTTATCGCTTTATTATTGAGTACAATGAGCCTGCCAATTAGTCCGCGTCAACTTCATTATTGGGATAAATTGCGTATCAGACATGAAAGAACGAATAGTAAAATACAAAAAAAACTGCATTAATACATGCTGCATTTTGTAACAACGCCGCCTTGTCGCTATTGCAAGCAAGCAAGCTATGACGTCACATCTTGCCACAACCGTTCGCGCCATTTTGACGTGGGATATGTGACAGCCGCTGTCATTAGCAGCTAGCCCGCGAATTGCGAAAGAGAGTTTTCTTTGATTTTATTTTTGCATGTTTATGATCAATAAAACTGAATTAGAATATGTACTTCTTTTATTAATACAAGTAGTTTAGTAACAATTTATAATATTGGTTTAATATGTAGGTAAATAGCGTCAGTATATATTGTACACTTTTGTTCTATATTTGAAACTAGCGCAAAGTCCAAAGTGCTGAATTTCTATGAATGTTTGTTATCTATTAACTGGCCCGTTGGCGTAGTGGGTGGTGACCCTACCTTCGACGCCACGGGTCGCGGGTTCGATTCCCGCCGAGGGCCAACATGTTCTATAAATGAATTTGTTGTTCTTTGAGCCTGGGTGTATATTTGTATTTAAGTATGTATTTAGAAATATATAAGTATATTATTAAATACGATATTTTCATTATTTTTTTACGATAGAAATAAGAAGCGTTTTTTCATTTGTCAAAATCAATTTAATTTCTTTTTCTTTTTTTGACAACATAAAACCTCCGCGCTATGAACATTTATTTAAAAATGCTAATAGCGCCTCTCCGCACCTCTCCGCTCCGCTCCGCACCTCTCCGCACCTCACCTCACCTCTCCGCACCTCACCTCACCTCTCCGCACCACTCCCATCTTATCCCCATTATTACTCCCGTTACAGTCGGCCATCCTGTAACAATTGCGCCGCAATTGGCACAGAGAAAGGTATTAGCTTTCTATAAAGTCAATCAAGTCATATCTTTTGATCACATCATCACCATCGCTACTATTTAAGCTACAGACAGTGCACTAAGATTAGATCTCTGCTGCCCAGGAATCTGCTGCGACGACCTCAGTTAACCTTTTTTATCCTCGTTGCAATAAAACCTATACGTCGTATGTCATCATATAATTAATGCTAGGGATTACACCTCGTTAATACCGGAACGTCAAATTTATCTCGCCTCAGGATTTTCCGATAAAGCAGCCCCTTGAGTTCTCTATAATTATTAAATATTACGAGCATAGCACTTATTCTCTTATCTATACCCAAATATAAAGCTCAAGAGTTTGTTTCTTTGATTGTTTGAACGCGCTAATCTCAGGAACTACTGGACCGATTTAAAAAATTCTTTGACTGTAAGATAGTCCTTTTATCGACGAAGGCTATAAACTCTATAAAATCACGCTTAAATTAATAAGAGAGGAGCAGCAATAAAAAGTATTACGAAAACATCAAAATTTTAGGCTTCCCTTTGTGCTCTAAGTAACGGTGTAAGTTATTATAAAAATCAAGTATTACAAAATGATTTCCCTCTAAAAGTTTTATATAAAAGTCCGCAACAGCATACGTCTAGCTTTTAAGGTTAACACACGTTACCATTTTTATGGTTATCAAAATACTATATTAAGGTTTTAATTTTTCCAAGCGAGCGGAATCGCTGGTGATTGCTAGTAGTAAATCGAATTTCTAACAATCGGAAGTAACACTTCTGTCGACAGCTCTGTTATTTTTACTTTTGATATCCTGACTTTTGAAATAAGTAATGTTAACCGTATTGCTAATAAATGTATTCATCGATATAATTGGCCAGATACTCAATAGTGGCTCTTCTCAAAAATAATAATAAACATGCATTCTGCAATTGCAATAACTAAAATGTGGGTGCACACGGATCTACCTAGCCAATACAATAAAACATCACAGCTCTAACAAGACAAGAACAACCTAAAACCATCATGCACATAAGGAACGTCAACCCCCTCAGACCCCTAAAACATAACGGTCATGACGCTCTTTACATAATTTTCCATTATAAGTCCACAAAGACATAAAATCATAAACAAAACATACGTCACACAATAACATACGTCTCAAAATAGAACATTTGTCTAGGCGAAGAATGGCGATCCGAAAAGGCGTAACACGACAATTCTATTGCCCTAGCGGCAAATTATAACATCACTCAGCAACCACAATGCATAACAATATCATTATCGTCCACGGCTCCAGCGTCGATCATAGCAAACGTCATATCTCTTATACTTCACTTTCCAAAATGTTCTCTTTCTTCCGTCTCCTCATTAGAACTCCTTTTGTCCACTCACCTCAAGACTGGTTCACAGCGCCCTACTCCGGTGACTGTCTTGCCCCTCCTCAGTTACCTCCATCACGGTCCACAATGATCTGGTCGTCACTGGCGGTGTACACATACTGTTAAGCCTCACGCTTGAAATTTAAATCATCTGCGACCTGCATTTATCCGCAATATGCCGCCTTTCTTTACCATCCTCTTCATTTCGTTTTATCGTTTATCTTTCCAATAATGATTTCTAGTTTTTCCATAGCAACCGCACATCGCAACCATACAAAAGTATCAATTGAATTAATACAATCTTGACTCACCATGCGCAACGTGGCGCTTTTCTTAGAAATGCTCATCATCACATTATCTATACATATTATAAAACAAAGTCTCCAAATCTGTCTGTCCGCATGTAATCAACTTTCTCAAAATCTACTGAATGGATTTTTGTACGGTTTTTACTAAAAGGTAGTGCAATTCCTCCGGAAAGTTTAGGTTATTAGTACATTACATTACATTAGTAAATCAATATCGGTAGCTAAAGCAGTCGTTTTCATTTAAACATCATCAACACAAACGTCGTATTGAACCTGGCCCGTCCCTTTCCCGGCAGTATCGGTTAAACCTTGCAGTGTGAACGATGATGGTTTAATTGAAGTTCTGCTATGACATTCATTACAATTCCGGTACCTAAATATACCGTCATGTGAAACTTACTAATTTTCGCAACTTTCTTATAAGCGTCGTTCAAACTTGAGAAAATTTGTACTTTCTTTGTAGTGTTATCATATGAATTCTGGTTGCAATTGGTTGCAACGTGAACGATTCGCCACATTGATAACATTTTCGAATCTCAAGCTTAGAACAATTAAATGCAACATGCCAACATACAAATGGGTGACTTACGATAATGAATTATTCCCCTTAATGTGCTAGCTGTACGTGACCCATTATACGATTTGACCATCTGTACATTAGAAGGTCTCAATTGAAACGTATCAAAAGCGGATAAAAACCCTTCGTATAAGTCATCTAGACTCGTGCATTGAAATGTGCGTGCGTTCGCCTATAATAAATTTCACCTAGATCTTCAATTTTCCAAATCCAACTTTTTACAATTAAATCTTTATTCTCGTGATCAAAATCAGGTATTAATTTTACAGCATCTTGAAATTTGCTTGCTTTTCATTCGAGTGCCGTTCTCATATTTAACTTATAATCGCTTCCTTTATTTATTTTATCCCATCCCATCAACTATAGCTTCTCCCAGCGTTTGGTTACTAGTATAATCATCCTCACTTTCACTTACTTGGCCTATTTTTGCTCGCCCCTCTTACTTCGACTTTCCACCAACTCTAAATACTTTTTTTTGGTTCTCCTCATTTTGTGAGGTGAGTATATCCGACTTCTGAATATTAAATACGATATTTTCATTATTTTTTTACGATAGAAATAAGAAGCGTTTTTTCATTTGTCAAAATCAATTTAATTTCTTTTTCTTTTTTTGACAACATAAAACCTCCGCGCTATGAACATTTATTTAAAAATGCTAATAGCGCCTCTCCGCACCTCTCCGCTCCGCTCCGCACCTCTCCGCACCTCACCTCACCTCTCCGCACCTCACCTCACCTCTCCGCACCACTCCCATCTTATCCCCATTATTACTCCCGTTACAATATATTCACCAGTTGTCTGTCTACCATAACACAAGTAATAAGTTACTTTGGCGACGGACGACGATGTGTAGGTGTCCCATATATTTATTTATATTTATCTATGTTCACCAGCAATATCTTTCGTTTTTTGCATTTTTTATAATTAAAAAAAAATACCGAGCAGGGCGCGGTCACTCAGGTATTAATTATTGCTTATGATATTATGCAGCATTACTGCATAATTTCATTAGCATCAATTGATCATATATTATTATGTTTTCGTCTGCACTGGTGAGTCTTGAGCTCAAGTCCACATGGCTCTTATTTCTATGAAACTTTATTATTTCTGATAATGATTATAACCCTTGGTTTTGGCACTATCAGTTAGTGTCATTAAGGTTACTTATTATAATCGTTAATTATAATATAAATTATAATGTAGGGGAACCATAGGCAGGCCTGTAAGTGAGAGTGTCACAATGAATTGTAACAGAAGTAACGATGAGGGTGTGGTGCGGAGAAGCGCGGAGAGGTGCGGAGAGATGCGAAGAGGCGCTATTACATTTTTTTAATGTGATCAAACCGCAGAGGTTTTATGTTTTCAAAAACGAAATATAAATTGACTTTGAATGGAAAAACGCTTCTTATATCTATAGTAATATATATATATATATGGGAGACTTACACACACGGTCGTCCGTCCCCAAAGTAAGTAACTTAAGTAACTTGTGTTATGGTAGACAGACAACTGGTGAATATATAGGTACTTATATAATTTTTAAATACATACTTAAATACTAATGTTGGCCCTTGGCGGGAATCGAACCCGCAACCCGCGGAGCTAAAGGGTCACTACCCACTGTGCCAACGGCTAGTCGAAATAAAGAAAATATCTTATTTAATAAAATAATGAGTTGAGATACGAGAGATGAAACTGATATAATATTTTTTGTCTAATCGCACATAAAACAGAGAGACAGATTATAAATCTCATTAGTTTTCTCTTTATTTTCTAACTTGTACAACAACAAACGCGGCAAAACAATTCTATCATAACTTTTGTACATCATTATACGTAAAAAATAAACTTAGAAATAAAAAAAATAAGACTAGATTCAATTGTTGTTATTAATAAATATATTAAATGAATAATATATAAACCATCTAAAAAAAATAGGCTGTATAATTATTTCAAGATTCCGGAAGATAATCATTACATTTTTTTTAATGCACACTGTTCTGTTGTAAGCTGTTTTTGATTTGAATCAGGCTGAATTGTTTTTTGGGTTCCCTATAGCATTATTTGTTGTTATTTGCTTTGAGCACCAATAAATTTAATAATGATATATCCATTGTTGTCTTCATATCCTGAGATGCAGCATGTTCTAACATGATTTGGCTAAGTATTTTATGACCGGCCGCCTGCCTGACGTCAACTTACCTTAGTAGACTTTTACGACACCTCGGTAAGAAATGAGGGGTTCTACTCAGCCGGAAACCACAAGGCGGCATGGGATGACACCATTGAGAACGAAATTTTAGTATATTAATATTAGATTTTGCTCATTAGTATGTAAGTTTATTGTTATACACCGCCTACGTGCTCTGTGCTTTACAGTTTTCCTAATATAAAAGAAATCGCTGATAAGGCTATATGGCCGCCTTTTTTTATTTTTGCCGCGAAATTTTTAGATTTGTGTTTAGTGTTAATGAAATATTGTTTTATAAAATGTGGTATGTATACCACATTTTACCACACTTTATTGTAAACAAAGTATAACTTAATAAATAAATATTAATAAATTAAGAACTGATTTTTAATAAAACTTATAAGTAAGTAAGAAACTTATGAAAAGTGATGCCGCTCACTATAAATTTCTATTTCTAATCAAAGATTCTCGTTTGTATTTTTCTTCAAAATTACAGACAAAAAGTAAAATTTATTTAGTACGGAATCCACAGTGCCTAACAGCTGGTGCTTGACCGATACCGGTTTCATGTTTTTATGGACATAACCTTTACATGTGGCAAACCGAGATATACGGAACAAAGTATTTATTAAACATACAAAAAGTCTTAAAGAAGAATATCGGAGGTCATACATGCAATTAAATTTTATTCGTGTCTATGAATGTATAGATGCCTCAGAAGTCTATATGACAAACACGACCTTTTTCAAAGAGTTATTAAACAGAAGAGTTATTATATAGAGAAGTGGAGCTATAGGCTGGCTTGTATTAAATGAGAGTGTCGCAACAAATAAGAGAGGGAAGATCAGACTGCTATAGTTATCTTTGTCTATTCACACGTAAAAAAGAGAGACAGATAGTAAACTTCATTTGCTTTATTTATTGTCGATGGACACTGTCGATGGATGGATGACATTGGTTAACTCCCCTACTCTATTGTGTAATAACTATATGCCTTTTTTGATGATCGTGATTTCAGCTTTTACTACTGATGCCGCGATTAAATAGTCTCACCAATATTTTAATCGTCAATTAGTAGTCACTTTAAATGTCCAGATGCATGCCTTACATTGACACATCCTAAGCTAATATCATTTACCATTATGGTGTGCAATAAGGTGTATACTATTCTATTCTATCGTTGCAGCGGTTTTTCGGCTTATTCGCTGGTCTTTATATTACAAAAAATAAGGAGAAGGGTTAAACGTTAATTGAATACTGTAACAGTATTTTGGCATTCCTATTATCAAGAACCGCTATAGTTATGATGCAATTAGCTAAAATCGGCTTACAAATTGATGAGTTTGGTTGTGTATTAGAATTACAATATATGTATGTTCATTTACGGAGTGGCATATGCTTTTGGGCGAATTAACTCGAATGAACTGTGACAACCCAGTGGTAAGACCGTGCGATCATCACGGGTTCAAACCCCGGCAGGCACCAATGAGTCTTTCTCTTAAAAAGCTTATGTATAACAATTTATCACACGCTTTTCGGTGAAGGAAAACATCGTGAGGAAACCTGCATATCTTTAAACAATTCTGGAGTTGCGTGTAACCTACCAATCCGCATAGAAGCAGCGTGGTTAGGTCTTAGATTTAAACTTTCTCTGCAAAAAGACTGGAGGCCTATACCTAGCAGTGAGATAGTAACAGGACGTTACATTACAACTTGAATAAAGAATAACGAATGAATAAGAATAAAATCGAAAATAAAGAGAGAAAAAGGGTCAAGCGTAAATATTATTAAACCGGTATCTAAAGATTGACTTATTTGTTTGAATGTGTAACCATAAATATAATTAAATGTATTTCCATATATCTGATTGAAATTACTATAAATAACTTCGTATCTGTGTATTTTTTTCCTCCTTTTTTAACATTTAATGGATTTTTTGGAACGGATAAAATTGTTCAGAAAGTTTATTTATATTTGTTGCATTGATAGTTTTTTTTTTACCTCTATGTTATAATCTTGTGTGCAAAGGTATTTGAGATTTATTTCCCTGTAATAAAAAAGTTGACATGTATTTCGCATTTACTTGTAAATTATTTTAGTATAGACGTCATATTCTCACTGACTGAGGTATTTTACCTGACGACATCAGTAAAGTTGGAGGACTACGCTAGTTTATCATATATTTTAATACTAATTTGCCTTGAATCATCAGTCTATACGTGTATTTTGTTGCAATACGACGACATTGAGCGCGGTCGCCCCAGTCGCGAGATCGCGTTTAAGTCTTATTAAAAGCACATTTCGCTGTCCTTTATACGGTTATAAATAAAACAAATAATATTGTATTGAAATGTTAATATAGACTATAAATAGTTTTTAGATGGCATAGACATTATCATTTTACTTAAAATTAATGTTATGACCAAGTAAATATTATGCTAATATTACAAAAATATAGGAAATAAAATAAAACTTCAGTTGTTATACAAATACATAATTTTTGGTTTTTTTTTTAATTTTTTCATGCTTATTTAGTTTGTTAATAATGAAAAATTTGTGTGTTCTACTATTTTTATGGTTGTCTATTCGGTTGGTACACCTGCAAGGATCTGGATCAGGAACAAATGGAAACTGTAAGTAATTTAATAAATATGTACAAAAAAAATAAACTTTAATAGCGTAGAAGTAAGGAATAATAAATAAATATAAATATATGAGAAATAAAAATAAAAAAAGCAGGTGGGGCTCGATCCTAGGTATTTTGACCTTTCTAGACCGCCCGTTCCCCAAATGAGCTACAATGACTTTAAGTTTGACAGCGAAAATTGTCTTTTGAAATCAACATAAATTTTAGCATTTCCCCAAAAACAGTGATAAAAAGACATTTTATTTTAAATGAAACCTTGCTAGATCGAATTTTTCCTCCAAAACCCCCTTGCCGATTTCATACTCTACATTTAGCATTACAAATATTTTCTATTGTACTTCACCGTGGATTATAAGCAAAATATTTTTTTTATTACTTTTGTATTATAGATCTTCGGAAAGTAACGCCTATTTCTATAAATGACCTCTTCATAGATTAAAGAAATAGTTTCAACCCGGCATATCTGCTAAAAATTATCTTAATTATCCAATTAATGAAACAAAAGTAATGTTAACGCAATTTCCCTCGCATACCTTGAATCTGATGTCGCAACTTAGTAATTAGAGACACATCAAAATGTGTTTCAGAATATTGTGTTAATGATCTATTACTTTAAGACTCATAATAAGAATAATTAAATTAATTTGCTGCGTAATTAACCAGTCTACCTATTATAATCAATGCTGCCTTTATCATAAGGGCGCGAGGCCCTCGAGCCTCTGGGGCAAATAATAAGGCAAATATTCGGTTATACGATGAAAAGTTCTATTTTTTCAGAAGTTACAACAAAATTATTCCGCGCTTGTTAAGCGAATACATGTAATGCTAAGTGTTTGAAGCAGGCAACAATTAGACACTCCATACTCGATAGGCTCTACGAACACGAGCCTATTCTCCTGATGATGCTTCGGTTTCGGGGCGAAACGATCGTAAAGATTGTGGTGCTTGTGTTGAGTGTTGGTGTTGGCGGCGTATTTTGGTACCCGTGGTGACTAATCCTGCATGTATGGGGTGTGTAGTGTTTATAAACTAATGTTGTATGAATATAGCACAGGCTCAAACACGCACTAACCAATAACCACATGTCACTTCACTTCCACTCTCACTAAGGACTCTCGTGTTACTAACGTGGTGCATCATGAGACCGTGTATGTACCTTTGTACATCAGTATTAGTGTGAGTTAGTGTATGTAAATGTAAATATAAATGTATACGTAAATGTAAATGTAAAATATAAATGTACAAAGTTATACAAAGCATTACATGTATTCTCTTAACAAGCGCGGATCGGAAGCGGAATAATATTGTTGTAGCTTCTGTACTATGGAGTTCGGCAGGGTAATGCCTGCTTCTATAAATTATTCCATTTTTTCGTACCAACTTACAATTTCTGCGAAAAAAATACTAATTTATTTCTTAGTATTTCAAATATTCAGTTTTTTATTTATAAATATGTGTTAGGCTTAAAACTGTAACGGCTTGTTCAAGAAAATGAGGTTTATTAACGTTTTTTATTGATACAACAAGTCCTTCATATCAAATAAAAATAATCTTTAGTCAAATAAGCTCTTTCAAGCACTTTTGAATCGTCTAGGATCATTATGATCATTGAAGCTACAACTGGTTCAGAATGTTGCTCTTACCGAGAAGACCCAGTAAGAAACTCGGCGGTCAATCTTTTAAATACTTCCAATTATACATTATTAAACTGCAGTCTTGTATGAAGCTGAAAGGATTTTAAATCCAGGCAAATTTATTATCCAAATAATCTTCAATTTTGTAATATGCTTTACGTATAAGCATATCTCTTACACTTAATTGAAGCCTTTTCTTGCCTTGAATAATATAATAATATAAAGAATTTAAAATATAACTACAGATAAGAAAAACATAGATATAACATGATGCATTACTGTAATACACTAACCTATACAACTGAATTCGTTATGGATACCTGGCATTTAGCAAGTGAAAGTTGCATTATTTAATATAATCGGCAAAATTAGCAAAATCTGCTTCGGCCAACGCCCTATTAAATGGACGAATGCTTCTTTACTAATAACACTACATTGCAATACATTGTGATGTAAACAGCAAAACTTGTTAAGCAAAAATTAATCATTTACTTGAAACCGAGACACTTGATTATATTTTGAATCTATGGCATCTTACGATATGTCCTTAGTTATTAAAAACTTAAATTAAAGGGCGTTCTTTAGAAGTTTTTTAACTTTCGACAAAAACGTATATTATAATCGAAGGATTTAGAACAAAGTGCCTAAAATGTTTATTTTATTTGAACTAGAAGTCACTTATTTAAAGGTTTTGTAGGAAGGTTCTAATTGTTTACAAAAATTAGGCCATTTAAACAAATTTAAATATAATATTATTTTACTATAATCTGCGATTAGAGAAAATCAGTGTAATTCTAAATGTAGAGTAAGAGTAATTTTATTTATTTATTTATGTACCATAAAAAATGTTGAAAAAAAAAACATTATTGGTAAAAAAACATTATTGGTACAAAGGTCAACTTATCTCTATGACAGAGATCTCTGCCAGCTAACCTACGAAGTAAGACAATTTATATTAAAGAAAAAGGTACGCAAATATCAAACATTATGAAATAGAATTACCTACTAATAATTTCCTAATTTAACAATAAGATTTTAATTTAATTAATTTTAATTTAATTTTAATTTTAGGTAATTTTAAATGTAAATTCAAATGCATATTTCATAATATTTATTATTTGTCAAAAAATAAATCTATTTTAGCTAATCTATTTAATTATAATTTTGCTTATTTCATCTGCCCAGAATATAATTAACTACTGTTAAAGATCGTTATAATAGCGTGTGCCATTTTTTGTTAACATTAATTTGTTAGATAAGTTAATAAAAACTTCTTGCGTCCTTTTCAAGAGCGCTGTCGGGGTTAAAGACCTATCATGTAATAATAACGTCTACTCTGAATTAGAATTAATTTGATAGTTTGTACTGGCACTGGTAATTTAAGATATATATTTTTTTTATTTTTCCTATAATGCTTCAAATTCGGATTATATTATATAATACTAGCTGACACGGTCAACGTCGTTTTCCCGTATAAATTATTTCTAGGGAATTTATAGCGTACATTATAAATATATTTCTTATTTTATATTATATTTTTTATTTAAAAAAACTAAAATAAGAAGTTAGAGGTGGATAACCCTTATCATTACGCGGTATAATAATCTCAGACAGTAGGTCTGAGCTGCTGAGAGAGGTCCAATATGCATATAAAATTTCGTAATACATGATGTTTTTGAATAACTATTACCATTTACTCTGCTCCCAATTTTTGCTGCTTTAGACTATTTTTTTATTGCTGCTCCTTTCCTATTCAGCTTAGCGTAATGGTATAAAGCCTTCCTCAATAAATGGTCTATCTTACACTGAAATAATTTTTCAAGTCAGTCCAGTAGTTCCTGATATAAGCGCGTTCAAACAAACAAACTCGTCAGCTTTATATATTAGTATCGATAGTTAATCAGATTTCCCTGGTAGTTTAAAATACTCTAAGCTACTACTAAGCTGTGATGGCCCAGCGGTGCGACCGTGTGAATCTCTAGAGACGATCACGGGTTCAAACCCGGGCAGACACCAATGAGTTTTTCTCTTAAAAACTTATGTGTCTAATTGATAATTGCAATTTATCACACGCTTTTCGGTGAAGGAAAACATCGTGAGGAAACCTGCATATCTGTAGAGAATTCTGGAGGTATGTGTAACCTACCAATCCGCATTGGAGCAGCGTGGTAGGTCTTAGCTCCAATCCTTCTCTCCAAAAATGGAGAAAAGAGGCCTATTCTCAGCAGTGGGATAGTAACAGGCCGTTACTTTCTTACTACTTACTTAAAATACTACAGCTACCCACAATTAAGTTCTAGGATGACCTGATCATATTCTGTTTCAAGCAATGCCTTATATACAGAAAAATTCAATGACTGATTCTTTTAAGGTTTTAATCGAGATTTCGTTATAAGACGGTAATCCAATGTTTCGTCAACATACTGTATATTTAAAAATAAAAGCTCTAACCTTCGGCTATCAATATTGCGTCATCTTACACAAAACGAACATTTAAACATAACCTTATTTTATATAAAAGCTATCCGTGAATTTTTTTAGGGTTCTGTAACGAAATAGTAACACCCTATTTCTGCTCTCCTCAGACAAGGACGTGGGATATCCTATCCTATACTATACTTCATCATCTTCCTGCCCTTATCCCACTCTAAGTGGGGTCAGCACAACATGTTATAAACATGCTGTCACATGATTTGGCTGCGTTTTTACGACTGGCCGCCTGCCTGACGTCAACTTACCTCTGTAGTATTTTACGACACCTCGGTAAGAAAGAAGGTGGTCTATTCAACTAAACCGGATACCACACGGTGGGTCAACTTACCTTAGTCTATCCTATACTATACTTATCAGGCTGATTATATTTAGCTTACGATGGTATGTGTAGTGTATGCGGACGCCGTGTATAGAATAGTACCACCCTCATTTCTTACCGAGATGTCGTAAAAGGCGACTAAGGTAAGTCGACCCGCTGTGTGGTATCCGGCTGAGTAGAATAGACCAACCTCATTTCTTACCGAGATGTCGTAAAAGGCGACTAAGTTAAGTCGACCCGCCGTGTGGTAACCGGCTGAGTAGAATAGACCAACCTCATTTTTTACGGAGGTGTCGTAAAAGGCGACTAAGGTAAGTTAACCCACCGTGTGGTATCTGGTTTAGTAGAATAGACCACCCTCTTTCTTACCGAAGTGTCGTATAATACGAATGAGGTAAGTTGATGTCAGGCAGGCAGCCGGTCGTAAAAACGCAGCCAAATCATGTAACAGCATGTTTATAACATGTTGTGCCGACCCCACTTAGAGTGGGATAAGATGATGATGTGTAGTGTATCCGGGTTGAGATGTATAACTTATCTTGTATATTTACAATAAAAAAACTAATAATTATAATTTTTTACAATAAAAAAAACTTAAAAAAAAACAATTATTTAGTTGGGGATCGATCATTTTTCAATTTCACATTCACATTTTTCACATTCTTCAAGTCATTCACATTCATACAGGCATTCACATTTTTCAAGTCTGCCCGTCACTCGAATAAGCTACGTCGACTTGACAGTTAATGGCGAAAATTCAATTCAATATAAATGTTAGTGTTTTTTAATGCCCAAAAACAGGGATTTTTTTTACATAAAACCTAGCAAGATCGATTTTTTCTCCCCCAAAACCTCTTACATGTTGAATTTCAGGAAAATCGTTGGAGCCGTTTCCGAGATTCGGAAAATATATATATATACAAGATTAACTCATTTAAATATAAAGATACGTCCATAAACATACACTAACTCACATACTAATACTGATGTACAAAGAAACATACACGGTCTCATGATGCACCACGTTAGTAACACGAGAGCCCTCGGTGAGAGTGGAAGTGACGTGATATGTGGTTACTGGTTAGTGCGTGTTTGAGCCTGTGCTATATTCATACAACATTAGTTTTTATACAGTACAGTATGGACATGTAATGAGGAGGAATGAAAATTATTTCGCCATACGAGTGTTAAATATGAATGTAGAGGGACATGTGACTAAAGTAAGGATAAGGGCGAATGATGATGATATCTCCTTTGACGCTGCTGTAATCCGAATTGGCGAGTTTCATTAACTGATATTATAAGTGCGTAAGTTTGTCTGTCTTTGTATTTTACGTCTTCACGGCAAATCCACTGAACCAATATTGATATAATTTGGCACAATCAAAAATAGCAAAATATAATTTTTATTACCCGCTTCAATCTGACCAAATATGGACCAATATTGTTGCATCTGATCAGCTATAAAAGCGTAACAGACGGATAGACTTTTGTGTTTATAAATTAGTATGGATTAAATTTTATAACAATACTAGTAAACACGGTTTTACCCGCGTAATTTTTATTTTTTTACACCTTATTACACTTTTATAACGGATCCCTATTTATTTAATATTGTAATATAGCCTATGTTGCTCAGTAAAGATGCAGCTTTCCAATGGTAAAATAATTTTTAAATCGGTCCAGTAGTTTTTGTGTGAAAACATTACAAACATATAATTTTTTCCTCTTTATAATATTAGTATAGATGTTGTTAAAATTAAGTGTTATTTGTGAGCTTAATCACTATTTTGTTGCGTCGTTGGCAATTTGTATATACCTCGGTCGATAGCAGTTTTTAGTTCTTACAGTTATAATTTGTATTACATAAACACCCCAAGCTTCCCTAAGAGATGTAATCACGTAATACAGTAACTCCAACTCGAGTGAAATTATGTTCGATGTAACATTCTCTAGACGGGTCAGCCCCGACCTGTTTGGGAATTCCTTTACGCAATTATACAAAAATGGCTGTGTGTTTCCTTAACTGATGGCATGTTGAATTACCTGATAGTTTTAAGTTTCTTCTTATTGTTTATTTTGCTTATATATTTCTGCTTATGGGATTTCCCTATATGAAGTGTTGTCTCGTTTGATTTACCTTCACTACTTCGACTTAAGGTCATTCACTAGTGGTATCACAAATAGGCTTTCTGCCAAATTTATGAACTCCTTTGCAATTCAATTCAACGAGCCGCTTTTAATCTCTAAAGTTAAAAAAGGCTTTAAATTTATTTGTTACCTTCAAACTTTTCTGTAATTTCATATTATTGTATATCTGCTTCTAATGACTCTATTAGTATTTCGGATATAAACAACAATTTGACAGTTAAAAAAACTGGCAAAAGTAAAAAAGAAATCACCACACATCCAATCACCCAGTCTCTGGTCAAATACGGGTTAAGGCTACCCTAAGGTAAACAAGCTAGGTCCAAAGGTGGTAGCAATTCTACTAAAATTTTTCAAAAGTGTTTCTACATCTAAAACTTTTATTTATTATTTATGACCTTAATTTGTATATACGATAAAGACAATAATCGTTCAAGAAGATTATGTATAACGCGAAATTATTGCAAAGCGTTTTATTGTCTGGAATACTTCGCCATAATAAAATAGAAGAGAAACCTTGCATCTAACCCTTTTCTCTTCTTCCACTACCGATTGATTAAGAATCTTTTTTAAATTTTCATTAACTTACATTATCAAAACAATAAAGTCGGTCATATCATTGAGTAGTCTAAGATTAGAACGTATCATTAAAATTCATTCATCGCGTACTATAGCAAAATATTTTTATTATTACCTTTGTATTATGGTAAAACCTCCGCAAAGTAACGCCTAATTCTATAAATTAATACGTATCATTAAGTAAGTTATTTAGTAAAACTTGAAAGTGAAAAGAGCACGTTACAATTCTTCTGAAGTCAATAAGAGATCCTGAGGATGCTTTCCGTGACGCCGCCCTACCTCGAATGGTGGATATGGCAGAAACCACGACCGACCACTGTCAAAATCGTGATTGATTAAAATATGGGCCATATTTCTAACAATATTTGGTGAATATTTCGGAATGGAATATTTAACAAATTAAATAAGATATTAAGCACGTAGCATCAACGCAATCAACTTACTTGTAGCAACACGTATTCTAATAGAATCTGAGTACAGATAATAGGTATTTCTAATGTCATTACTATCACTATATTCAAGCAATAGGACTTACCCATCTATCCGTGGTAGTATGACGTAATGTCTTTTATTTGAGTTATTACGTGTGTATTAGAATATCCTAGATATAATAGCTTATTTCTATTCTATTTTGTGCCATTGGCGATAAATTTTATATTATGTTGTCTATCATTGTATGGGAAAATCAATATTTTCAGCTTATCGATTATTTCCTCCTCTAGTATTTCCTTCTCCTCCTTAGGCCGTTCTCCTTAGCCATGATGGTCGTGACCACTTCCACGGATTACTGTTTTAAATCAATCGATCTCCAGGTTTCGCGATCTCATGCGACTTGTAAGATTTCATGGATTTCTATTTATCCATGGTTTAATGATCTAGTTATTAAGGTAAAACTGCATTTCATATATCAGTTTGACTTAGTAATTCGGGTAGGGAATTGTGGGTAAAATAATTCTGAGACTTCGTGACCCTTAATAGGTAGCGGGAAGCAACCAATATTTTTTTATAAAGTGTAAAAAATGTATAAAATTGTGTATAAAGTGTGCCTATAACTAAATATGTACATCACTAAATATGTAAATCGTCAATCTGTCAAAAGATGGTTAATATAATGGACAGTGTATAGTCGATATTTCCAATTTATCATGCAATTTTTGGTGAACCCAAACAAAAATTCTTTTTGGAAAAACTGCATATCTCTGTACTATGTCTGTTATATGTATAATTTACCGCATGAGAGCATCATAGTGGGTCTGAGCTCCAAACTATTTATGGACCATAAAGTCTTTTTTTAAGGAAAGTTACCAGGAACGCCAACTTAAATGCGGTCTGCAAGGCACGAAAATAAGGAGAAAGGTTAAATGACCATGAAATAGAACCTCCAAATATTGGTTATCTAAACATTTACTGAGTTCAGTAACTAACAATAACGCAATCTCTCTTGTAATCTTAGTATTTACAGTCAAAACAATCAAATCTATTATTATAGATCGGAAAGTGTTTTGTTTATTTTTGTGGGCTTGGAGTAAACGATCTGGTGATCTGTTCGGAAGCTTTATTCTGTTTTTTGTTTTGTTTGTGTTTTTTGTTGTCTTTATTCTTTATTCTGTATGGAAGCTTTTCAGTAAAACAAGCATTTTACAATATCACAGCAGGTACGTAGTTCAGCATGGTCGCTGAGATAAATGCGACATGCGACTTGGTCCAGTCGTAGTCTTTAAATGAAAATGGGATCACATAAATAGTTTGTTTTGCTTCTAAGTTCTTCACAGATCGCTATCGAATGCTAAATCCCGGTAGCGTTGGATACAGGCGCTTATATAGCAGTCAGGGGAGTAAGGCGATAACGGAAACAACATCTTATCCGGCCCAATTGTCAACCTCACCTGCTCGCGCCAGTGGTTCTTTTCAGAATAGCTGGCGGCGGCGGTTCTAGGACCGTCGTGGTGCTCCCTGCTAGACAACAGACGAGGCAATGACGACCGAGCATAGGCGGTATAACCTAACCCAGTTGGACAACCATCTGAAGAGGCTTCAACGGCCTTGGGAACAAAGTATTCCTTAAAAAGTTTGGTGCAGAAGGCAAGGGGAAACCACTGCACTAAATTTCCCTAGTAATCAGCTCTACATGGAAAAAGTTCAAAAAACCACGGCCCCGGGTTCCCGGCGTCCCTTTTGGACGGGAATCAAGAGCGCTTCCGAACTCTTCCGTCTGGTCACGTAAAAGAGGGCGTATGCAGAGCTGACTGCCAACCTCCACTAGTTGGAGAGGCACCAAAAGAAGAAGAAGATATAGCAGTCCAATGGAGCTTGAATATTCCATTTTTAATTAATCCGAAACTGGTATTAGAGCGACAAACGAAAACAGTAGTTTGTGAAAATCTGGAACGCGTCAAGTGATCTTAAAATCTATGGAACAAATACTACCAATAATTTTTGCACAATCGTAACAACATGCATAATTTTACTTCAATCTTTCACGTCACCTTTTGGCCATCATATACCTTCTGCCTCGCGGTTTTGTAATTTTACAATGATGTCATAAGAATTTTTTGATACATTTTCAAGCATACTTTATACAATATAAATATGTACGCTTTTTATGTCAGTGGATCATGTCGGCAGCAAAGGCCGCGCGGTCACTCTCAAGGTTATACAACCGGACTCGTCTTATGTTTTTTTAACAGCGAAGAATTAGTCACGTGTATAAAACCTCTTCGATCGTTAAAAGGTCATATACAATATTAATTTCATTGGGTTTAGATGGTCATTTGTATAATCCTCTCCTATTGTCACTTCCATGTATATTGCGATCTGTTACTGTCCCAAACAAAGGTAAACAAACGGCTACTCCCACCGTTTGTTTGGTTAATTTCAATGAATTTATATGATACTTTTCATTTTTATAGTACTCTCGTATTGTAACTTCTATGTAGAATAGCGTCCTGCTACCGTCCTAAAGAAAGGCAAAGGTTTCCTCAGTTCTTCTGTTTGGACCATTAGTTACCCTTAGTTTCGGCCTCTTTTAGTTCATTGCTGGATAAAAGCATCAGCGCCTTTATTCATTTAAATTTATTTACTTAGATCTTCTTACCTCGTTATTTAAAATACCATTCATTCTCAAGTTAGGATCAAGGGTGTGAATGATCACCAACGTTTTCGTTAAAACTTATGTGCCTAATTTTGCAATTGATCACATTGGTTTTTCGGTGAAAGAAAAATGAGAAAACCTGTCTTTAGAGATTTCTGGGGATATGTGTAACCTAACAATCCGTATTAGAGCACCGTGGTGAGTATTAGCTTCAAGCCTTCTCTCGTATAAAATGGAAAGGGCAGGACAATGCCCAACATTGGGAAAATAAGAGACCGTAACGTCTTATTATATAAATTGTTTTTCATTATTTTTTTATATTAATGTCGCTTCTATTCGAGTTTCTTTTGAATCTAACTCGGCTATGAATTATATCTATAAATACTATACGTACAATAATTACTTTATTGAAAACACAACCTATGCATCCTTTGTCCGTAGAAACCAGATTTACACAGTAATTGCAAATAAATTACAGACTACATCGCTTTGAAGTGTCTCTTAGGAGGACGATAATACAAAGTTTTTCTGCTGTAACAGCTTGTCAACCGCATACAGTTATTATACTAGAGCAAGAAAATGAGCCTACAATATGCCATATAATAAAGAGAAAGTAAATGAGGACGATCTAGATTCTCTAGTATACCTACGACACCTCAGTAAGAAATGAGGATTGTCTATTCTACTCAGCCGGATACCACACGGCGAGTTAACTTACCTTAGACGCCTTTTACGACGCCTTGGTAAAAATGAGGGTGGTCTATTTTACTTATACGGATACCACACAGAGGGTCAACTTACCCTAGTCACCTTTTACGACACCTCGTTAAAAAATGAGGGTGGTCATCGGGATACCACAGGGCGGGTCGATTTACCTTAGTCGCCTTTTACGACATCTTGGTAATAAATTAGAGTGGTCTATATATTGCAGAAGAAGAGGATAATGGAATCAAAATAAATATAAGAATATATTGCTCTTAAGTATAAGATTTCATCGAATATCTTCGTAATATTTCCTCAACACCTTAGCAGTTTAAAAGGAAAATATTAAAAACATTCCGAGAAATGTTTCGTCCAATTAAAAATAAATAACTCGACGTGAATAGGAATATAGTTACAGGAAAAACCTATTAGATTCGTGTAATCATTTTGTGATACAATGAAAACTGTTATGCTATGGTTTAAATTGACGTAATTTTCGTAAAAACTGAAAAAAGGTTAAAACCGCTACCTATATACTTCATCTAACTTCATTTTGCGATTTTGTCTGTGCTGATTTCGTATTGAGATAAAAGTATTTTAAATCTTTTCAGGTGAGGAATAAAAAAAAAACAAAAAAAAATTGGAATGTAATAAATAGTTTGGATAAATCTATACTTATAATAAATCTGTAGAGAGGTCAATTCTGTAACTGGAATATATTTCCAAAATAACTATCAGGGGGTGATTAGGGATCGATACTGATGCCAAAAATGCAATCAGTAAAAATTTTGTCTGTCTGTCTGTCTGTCTGTCTGTCTGTCTGTCTGTCTGTCTGTCTGTCTGTCTGTATAACCGTTATAGAAACAAAAACTACTCGACGGATTTTAACGAAACTCGGTACAATTTTTTTTCATACTCCTGGGCTGGTTATAGTATACTTTTCATCACGCTACAATCAATAGGAGCAGCGCAGTGAAGGGAAATGTTGGGAAAACGGGAGAAGTTACTCCATTTTTTAAGCTTGCGTCGCGTGTGCAACCTTGATGGTTAAAGCTACACAGAAATCATGTATGACGGAAATGTTCTCCTTAAAATTATATAAAAACTATCCCACGACAGCATATGTCTATCTTTTATTGTTGACTCACAATAACACGTGTAACTCCCGATAGCGAAGCTTTCTGGTTATATTTGTCTACTCCTACATTTATATCACTCTCAGTCATCCCTAAATAAAAAAGTGAATAGTATTAACCATTGTATAAAAAAAGAATCATTGAAATCGGTATAGAAACACCAAAGTTATACATGAAGTACGCTAATAATAAGCCATCGCGCGTGAATACTGAATCATGCTATAAGGATTATCACTACATAGTATAAAACAAAGTCACATTCTTTGTTTGTCCCTATATCCCTATGACTGCTTAAATCTTTAAAACTACGCAACAGATTTTGATGCGGTTTTTTTAATAGATAGAGTGATTCAAGAGGAATGTATAATAACATTCAATACGGAGTAGAGAAATACTGTAATTTTTGAGGTTTCTAATGTGATGTCGTAAATAATTACTTTTTTTTCCCGCTTACATTGCAAACGCAGGCTAAACCCTACGAGATTTATCAAAATGATGTACTAAGTAAAGTCCGCGATGGTATACATATGTCTAGAGCTTCGCCCTATTGCACTTCGAATTTAGCAGCGATCGGACGCGCAACTAAATGTCGCTCTTTTAAGAGTACCCTCTAAAGAAAACATGTTTTGTATTGTCTAATGATAACAAAGATAAAGACATTCTGTTATTAATTTTAAACATAAAATATATAGGGAAAAATGTAAAATGTAAATATGTAGTATATGAATTTAGACATTCTAAAGATAGCAGGAAATCTTCTTGGTATAGGGAGAGGGAATTGTTTTTCTCCAAATTTAACGCTTGCGGGCCACGGACAGTAATGAATAAATCAAAACTACTGGATCGATTTTAATCATTTTTTTCACTGAGTGACATAGGCTATATATTTTATACCCGTGCGAAGCAGGGTAGGCCGCTAGTAAACAATAAAGATTTTGATTTTAAAAATAAAATATATTTGAAAAATAAGAAACGACCACCCTCTTTCTATCGTGTAGCATCCGTATATGCCGTGTAGCATCCGGCCGAATAGAATAGACCACCCTCTTTCTTACCGAGGTGTAGTAAAGCGACTAAGGTAAGTTAACGTCAGGCAGGCGGCCGCTCGTAAAATACGTAGCCAAATCATATCACAACATGTTTAATATATGTTATGCCGACACCACTTAGTGGGATAGGGGCAGGAGGATGATGATGTATATTACAGTCTTATGTAAATGGATTGAAAAAACATATCATAAAATAAAGCCCTCAAAAGTTGATTTTAATGTAACTTACACTGGAAGATAGTACAGGTTGTGGAGCAAGATATATTCAAATTCAAAATATTCTTTATTCAAATAAACTTGTGAACAAGTGCTTTTGAATCGTCAACTCTACTGCTGGTTCGGAAAGCTGTTCCTACCGAGAAGAGCCAGCAAGAAACACGGTGGTTGCTCTTTAAAAAAAAATACAATTCTTAATGCTAGTTACATTTAATCGTTTTTATCTTGTACAGGGTCGAACAATATCTATATGCACGCATTTTTATCAAATTCAAATTCAAAATATTCTTTATTCAAATAAACTTGTAAACAAGTGCTTTTGAATCGTCAACTCTACTGCTGGTTCGGAAAGCTGTTCCTACCGAGAAGAGCCAGCAAGAAACTCGGCGGTTGCTCTTTTAAAAATATAATTCTTAATACTATTTACATTATGTCGTTACTGTCTTGTACAGGCTCAAAGAGAGCTATATCCACACATTCTTATGTTCTAAATAATCCTCAAGAGTATAGTAGGCTTTCTGTATCAGCCTCTTTTTAACAGTGTTTTTAAACTGCTGTAATGGCAAAGCTGAAATTGATTGCGGAATCTTATACCAATCAATCAATATCGTCTTAATAATACTCAACAGTATAGTAGGCTTTCTGGCTCTATAGGCTACTTTATTTTCTTAGCATTCCCGCGAGAAAATCTTTGTGACACACTGATTTCAAAGCCGAAGCCGCGGGCACAGCTAGCTACGATACAACTTAGTAAAATATCTCATTGATTCTCTCTAAAACAAATTGAAATATTACGCCAGTTTGTTGCGTCACGAAAATACCTACTAGTAATTACTACATGTATGTAACGTAAGGGCCTGTTATACAAAATTCGCACACCGCTGGGCTAAGGTCACCATACAGAGGGACCATTTAACGATACTCAAGTACCGTCTGGTTTACATTCAAGAAATTATTCGATATGTAAGTTTCGTCACGATATAAATATAATTTAGAAACCTTCAGAGGTGCCTGTTTTCCTTAAATAACGTCAAGTAAATTGTAGATGTTAAGAGATAATTTATACAAGTAGGCGTTACTCTGCGGAGGTCCTTCATATTTATAAAAAAATATTATGCTATAATCCGCTATAAAATAAAATATGTATTTACCATTATATAGTTAGAGTGGACTACGCCTTATTCTATCAAATATGCTTGTAAAAAATGTGACCAAACGAGTGTTAGATATGAATTTGTATGAATAAGTGACTAGAGGGAGGCCGAAAAATTGGGGGTTGGATCGAGTTAATTATGACACATAATAGTATTAAAATACTTAGAAAAGATTTCCAAAATATGTCAAAACAATTCCTAAATATTACTCTTAATTACTTTAAGAACAATTATTTTCGTCAAAACAGAATGCTGCCAAAATAAATTCCTCTTCCATTTTTAAATCTCCTCTTAAGTTGAGATTACAATATTGAGACTAATGCCAATATTTATACTTCCTAATACACTAAACTTAATACAATAATTATTATCGTATTATGCAAATGTTAAAATTGCTAAGAATAGGAAAGAAGAGAAGAGAAAAATACGTTGTGCCAACCCCACTTAGACTGGGATAAGGGCAGGAGAATGATGATTATACTTGTGAATTAATCGAAGTTTTAAAATGTGTATTACTTATAGCGTAAATGGACACTCAACTTAAAATACTAATGACGATGATGCCTGCGGAAGTAATTTCCATTATAAGGAAAATAGTGGTTCATTTACTTAACGTTGATTTTAACAGCTAGAGAAGTAAACTATTGCCAGCACGACTATATATAATTGATTTAAATCACTATGCAACATAATAACTGGCTTAGTTAGACAGTTCAGACTGCAGGTATAATGTACCGGAATAAAGAGCAGAACGGTTAGCTTTAACACACGCCGTGTGGTATCCAGCTGAATAGAATAGACCAACCTCATTTCTGACCGAGGTGTCGTAAAAGGCGACTAGGGTAACTTGACCCACCGTGTGGTATCCGGTTTAGTACAATAGACCACCCTCTTTCTTACCAAGGTGTCGTAAAATACGACTAACGAAAGTTGACGTCAGATAGGCGGCCGGTTGTAAAAACGCAGCCAAATCATGTTACAGCATGTTTGTAACATGTTGTGCCGACCCCACTTAGAGTGGGATAAGGGCAGGAGGATATATATATAAACCATTCTATATTAATAACAGTTTTTTTTAATTTTAAACAGTATTTTCTTCATTTATTAAGTTTATAAGAGCACTTAGGTTACTTTTCCTATTATTTAAAGAAATTATAGAAATTAGAATAAACCAAATTTTTAATTTGGTTAATTGTAAGCGTATAGTATAATTAGCGTTACTTATATCATTTTAATAGTTATTACAAATAAGTTAACAGAAAAATTAAAATGATTGTGTAAATGATATGTGAATCGATTATACAACCATAAACCACAGATGATTAACGTACTTTGCGAATTGCAAAGCAGAAGCCGCAAGTGTATGTTAATTTCTACTACTTTATCTTTTACTAGCGGCCTACCCTGCTTCGCACGGGTATAAAATATATAGCCTATGTCACTCAGTGAAAAAAATGATTAAAATCGATCCAGTAGTTTTAATTT
The DNA here is from genome assembly GCA_029227775.1 of Morpho helenor. Classification (NCBI taxonomy): domain Eukaryota; kingdom Metazoa; phylum Arthropoda; class Insecta; order Lepidoptera; family Nymphalidae; genus Morpho; species Morpho helenor. Next base: position 10,071,856 of record JARGCU010000011.1, read on the forward strand.
AGGTATTCATTAGTGCCCGTGGCCCGCACGCGTTAAATTTGAAGAAAAACATTTCCCCTCTCCCTTTACCAAGAAGATTTCCTGCTATATCTAATATCTAAATTCATATACTACATATTTACATTTTACATTTTTCCCTATATATTTACACTCTATCTATTAAAAAAACCGCATCAAAATCTGTTGCGTAGTTTTAAAGATTTAAGCAAACATAGGGATATATGCAGTGATAATCCTTATAGCTTATTCAATATTCACGCTCGATGGCTTATTATTAGCGTATTTCATGTATTACTTTGGTGTTTCTATACCGATTTCAATGATTCTTTTTTCATACAATGGTTAATACTATTCACTTTTTTATTTGGAGATGACTGACAGTGATATAAACGTAGGAATAGACAAATATAACCAGAAAGCTTCGAACTGCTAAGCTATCGGGAGTTACACGTGTTATTGGGAGTCAACCATAAAAGATAGACATATGCTGTCGTGGGATATTTTTTATATAATTTTAAGGAGAACATTTCCGTCATACATGATTTCTGTGTAGCTTTAACCATCAAGGTTGCACACGCGACGGAAGCTTAAAAAATGGAGTAACTTCTCCCGTTTTCCCGACATTTCCCTTCACTGCTCTGCTCCTATTGATTGTAGCGTGATGAAAAGTATACTATAACCAGCTCAGGAGTATGAAGAAAAATCGTACCGAGTTTCGTTAAAATCCGTCGAGTAGTTTTTGTTTCTATAACGGTTATACAGACAGACAGACAGACAGACAGACAGACAGACAGACAAAAATTTTACTGATTGCATTTTTGGCATCAGTATCGATCTCTAATCACCCCCTGATAGTTATTTTGGAAATATATTCCAGTTACAGAATTGACCTCTCTAGAGATTTATTATAAGTATAGATTAGCAATCGCTAGCGGCTCCGCCCGCGTGGAAAGATTAAAACCGTTATGTAGTCTCAATAAATGGACTATCTGACACTGAAATTTTTTTTCAAATCGGTCCAGTAGTTCCTGAGATAAGCGCGTTCAAACAATCAGTCAAACAAAAAAACTCTTTAGCTTTAATTATTAGTATATATATATATATATATATATATATCAACTCAAAACTTTTATAATTTTAAAATTATTTATTAACATTTTGGGAAGAGCAACGTTACACGTGAAATTTGATACACTAATTGACACAACGTTTATACTAGTGAGCAAAATAGTCTTTTTCCATAAAGAACGTGCATACAATGCCCAGGCAATCTAGTACCATTTACTTGAAGTTATGTCATTTAGACTGAAAGCGCCTCTTCCACGTTAGTTTTTTGTACACGTGTATCAAAACCGTTATCATCATCATTACCACTCTAAGTGGGGTCGACATGAGAAGCTGAAGGCAAGGTCACTGCCAACTGCGCTCACGTTCCAATTCATCCCCATCCTTTATCTACGACTAGTAATATCCCGCGATTTCACCCGCGTACATACAGATCTCATGGCAGTGGAAAGTCTTCTAAGTCTGACTATAGATTTATTTTTGTTAAATCATCAATAGTTTCCGCAATGCATGCGATGACAGATTTATATGACTAATTTTATCCTATGTTGCTCAGTAAAGATGCAGCTTTCCAATTGTGAAAGAATTTTTAAATCGGTCGAGTATTTATTGTGTAAAAATATTACAAACCTACATACAACTTTTTCCTAGATATCGTCTTTGTTTTTCTATTAAAGTTTTACATTGTTCAAAAACCCCATAAAGACGCTTCACACATACCTTTTTCCCTTTTTTATCTAACACTAGCGACCTGCCCCTGCTTCGCACAGGTATAAAATATATATCCCATGCCAGTCAGTGTAAAAAAAATGATTAAAATCGATCCAGTAGTTTTGATTTATTCATTACTGCGCGTGGCCCGCAAGCGTTAAATTTGGAGAAAAACAATTTCCTTTCCCTATACCAAGAAGATTTCCTGCTATCTTTGGAATATCTCAATTCATATAGTACATTTTTACTTATTTACTTTTACATTTTCCCTATGTATTTTATTTTTACAATTAATTACAGAATGTCTTTAAAGAAACTCTTGAAAAAGCGACTTAGCTGCTAAAGTCGAAGTGTTATAGGCGCGAAGCGCGGCGTCCTCACAGCATTTTAAATCTGTAATATCTCCGAAAATGTTCACTTAAATTACATGCTGTAAACGGCCATATTGATCTATATTAAATCAACAATTTATTTAAGGTACTTAAATGGATAAGGATTAATGCTGTATTGTATAAAAATTGCTTCAAAAATAAGGCATTATTTTTCGTAAAAAGTAAATGACAAAAAATGCTATTGTGGGTTATCCATAAGAGATAGACATATACCATCGCGGACTTTTCTGTAGACCTTTTCAAGGTGTACAAATACTTAGTACATTATTTTGATAAATCTCGTAGGGTTTAGCCTGCGTTTGCAATGTAAGCGGAAAAAAATGTAATTATTTACAGAAACCTCAAAAATTACAGTATTTCTCTACTCCGTATTGAATGTTATTATACGTACAAACCTTCCTCTAGAATCTCTCTATCTATTAAAAAAAACCACATCAAAATCTGTTGCGTAGTTTTAAAGTTTTATGCGTACATACGAAGAATGCGACTTTGTTTTATAATATGTAGTGATTACAATAGGCTGCCATCAATATAATTAGTTGTAATTAGGATTACCATTTGACGTGTCCTGATATTATCTCATCAAAGCCAGTATAACAATAAGTAATTAATGTTTATAAATATTGAAATGTATACACGGCATGCGTAACATTATTTCAAAATCATTCGGTTTTTCCTTAACTTACATTACAGCAACAAAAAGTCAAGGATTCCAGATGATTATATTTAACGAATTCGCAGATATTAATATGTAATTGTGAATAGATGTATTTTAATATTCATATTATAAATAAAGTCTGCTTGTTTGTATTTCTTTAACATTTTAACATAGATTTATTTTGTTATGACTTTAGTTGAAGAGTGATGTAACTTTTAAGCCGATCGTCCATCGTCAGCTAAAATAATTAGGTACTAAGCTCAGTCTGAGCTAAGCCAAACTGGGAAATAGTGGTTTGTCTGAAAAATAAGCTATAACTATACAAAAGTCATAACAAAATTATTTTGCTATAATCCGCGATGAAGTAAAATAGAAAATATATATAATGCTAAATGTAGAGTGGACAATTCGTTTTCATACCTGAGAACATACGCGCAGAGCTTCGACCTACACAAATAAAATTAGTTTTACCTAGTTGGGATATTTTAGTTAGCTTGGCATATCGTTGTAGAAATATCGTTAATTTTTATAAACTTATTATAGCTGGCGATGGACGTTAGACTTAAATCTCGTGCCCTTATTTAATACTAGCAGACCCGGTCGAGCGTTGCTGTGGCTTAATCTGTTTTCAATATTCACTCTCCTAATATTTTGACGCGCGTATTTTCTATTTTTGCGATAACTTTAAGACATTCATCTATATCGTGTAAAGCGTTATAATGTTTAGAATGGGTCTAGTATATTAGCCATTGTTAGGTTTTTCTTTCTTGGGTTGGGTTTCTAATATTAACGATGTCAAAAATTGGACTTATGATTTTAACAATCTTATGTAAAAAAAAGGCTACCAAATAATACATCAACAAAAGATGAACGTACAGCTATAATATATATAGAACAGGCCAAACAAGTATTGAAAGGTTAAGTTAATAATTTAGAATTATTATGCCAGGACGATTATGGCATCATTTCGGAACGTTGTCATCCACTTAGAAGAACTGGCAAGAAACTCAATGTTTTCTTGTTAACGCACACTATATACAATAACACGATATAATAGGAATACCACAATTCCGTTCCGAGATGCACTTCTCTTGAATGACGACCAAAGAATGACTGTAACTGAAACGTTTTATCAATAGGAAGATTAAACCGGTAACAACAATGGCACAGTGCTGCCACTGTTTTAATCAAAAAGAGCGCAATACTCTTGTTTCATGACCGTGTTGCTATAAAATACAAAGCGGAAGTCAATGGCGACAACATCCGGCCCTCCTGCATACGTGTTCGACCCGAACACGTACTAGTCTAATGTAGAAGCTGAGGACAAACAATGTTCATGAGCATAGTTATCTACTAAGTGAAATTGAGTAATTCGGCAGTCCCTTAATGTTCCGTCTAAATGTGAATACTGGAATTCAGATTACTAATATATCTGTTCAAACATCAGATAAACAGCGTGGATGGTATTATGGTTTGGAATAGAGATGCCTGAGGCCACTCTAAACGTGTATCACCACGCTACCGTTGCAACAGTGTTCACTTCGGATCTCTGTTACAATTTAATCCACCCTGGTATCCTTTGTCTGAAGCGAATACATTAGACAAGATAAATAAACAGAAAATTAAACTTTGTTGTTCATAAGTTATCTACAAAATGAATATGAGTCATTGGGCTGTTAAGACCACTCTAAATATGTATCGCCATGCAACCATTGCAACAGTGTTCACTTTGGATATGTGTTACAATTTAATCAACTCGGCTATCCTTCGTCTAAGACAACATCTGGCTTATAAGTCATTATTCTCATATTGTATCCAAGGTTTCCTATTTCTCTGCGCAAGTCGTTGCAATATATGATGTAAAACTTTTTCTTTTTTTTTTCAATTTTAATCATATTGGCAATTTGTGGGTATTTAAAAATAAATTTTACTTGAGCGTTTGAATTTCAACAAACATTCTCGGATGAAATGTGAGTAGTTATCCAAAACTTAATCACAAATAAACCATACTTTTGCAATATTTAATACGAAGAAAATTGAAACATATTTACTCACCAGAAACGTTCGTTATACGTAATATATAACTGTAATCGCTTTTTACTTACGCAAAAATATACAAACCAAGAAATGATTTTTATTAAAATTAGACGAGAGTAAGTTTAAAAAGCAAAATTGCCGTAAATCAGGATGCACGGACAACGGGCACGACGCGAGTCAACTTTTACACTTCTGATGTTAACGCACACTATATACAATAACACGATATAATAGGAATACCACAATTCCGTTCCGAGATGCACTTCTCTTGAATGACGACCAAAGAATGACTGTAACTGAAACGTTTTATCAATAGGAAGATTAAACCGGTAACAACAATGGCACAGTGCTGCCACTGTTTTAATCAAAAAGAGCGCAATACTCTTGTTTCATGACCGTGTTGCTATAAAATACAAAGCGGAAGTCAATGGCGACAACATTCTCTTATCACAAATATTAACCATTTGAGGTTAGATTATAATAATATGAATTACTTAATGTAGGTAGATGCAGATCTACCCAAACCAACATTAAGACGTCACAGTTACTAAAGATAGTTGTATTAGTAATAACTCAACCAGATTTAAACATCGTCTCTAACTAAGACAAATTGTAACGTGACCTTAACACGTGGGTATATAATAATCGTACAAGTCAAGCCTTACAGCAAAACTCCGAGAGATAAAACAATCTAGCCGCATAAGCGTCTAATAACCGTCTGAGTCGTGGTTTACAACAAGACTGGCCTCGTCATAACAGACTCAGCTATTAATAGCACTCAATAGCGTTGTCAGTACATCGGTTGTAAAAAAACTAAAGAGATTATATTTGACTACTAACGCTCCCTACAACAATATAATACACTAGCAATGGCCAGCGGCTCCGCCCGCGTGGATAGATTGAAACCATAAAAATGGTTACAATGGGTTAACCTTAAGAGCTATCTATACATATGCTGTCGCGGACGTTTATTTAGAACTTTCAGAGGGGAATAATTTTGTAATACATGATTTTTGAATAACTATTACCGTTTACTCAGCGCACGCAATGAAAGCTTTAAGTTATGCCGTTTTCGTACTATTTTTTATTGCTGTTCCTTGCTCTATTCATCTTAGCGTGATGTAATATAGCCTATACCCTGAATAAATGGATATCTTACACAGAATTTATCAAATCGGTCCAGTAGTTCCTGAGATTAGCGCATTCAAACAAACAAACTCTTCAATTTTATACATTAATATACCTACGTATAGATTACCAATAATACTATATAGCACTGTTGAGAAACGCCAACCACTGTGGTTAAACTTAGCTTGGGTGAAGACTACCGCTATTGGAACCGTCCAAACGAGGGTCGTTCCCGCGACCCCAGAAAGTAAAAGTGTCATGGAAATGAAAAGGCAGGGTTATTACTATCTCCCGCCGTGGTTCGTACCATGGTAGACGGGAAGAGATCGTGAGCAGCGATGGCCTCCTTCTGCGAGGACATAATCTCGCGGAAGGTGGCGGCGGGACGGATTCGGGAAGTCGAGTCTTTGGATCCGATCCGCCGCAGGCAAGCGGGGCGCAGACGACTCGCTGAAGTCCGTCGTATGCCGCCCTAACGGGATTCTTGGGTGTTCCGAACGGAATTCATCGGGCACCCTCCTGACAAGGTCCCCGAGATGGTCGATGCATCTCGTGCTCCCGATGCATCGATTAGCGGACCACCACCACCACGGACCAGTTAAATTTGAAGTATCAAAATCAACAACTTGAATTTTCATATTATCATTGTCTATAACATTTAACTCGTGGTATAAACAAACCTTTACTGAGTGAATCCTAAGAAAACCAGTTGCCGTAATAAACGTCCACTTATTAACAGCTTATGCAAATAATCCTAGGAGACAATCTGAAGGTTATTTGTATATAGTCCATAATAATGTCATAGATACAGTCTGTGCGTTTGAGAGATTCTACTATATATAATACTAGTAATATCCCGCGGTACCCGCGTACATACCGATCTCATGGCAGTGGAAAGTCCACTAAAAGTTATATTGGCATAACTATAGTAGTTGGATATATGGCGGACTTTTTTTGTAGATATTAATACGTTCTATAATACTTTAGAACATTTTTTTGTTCTGTCATCAATAGTTAATCACAGCGCACGCGTTGATAGATTTTTATTATTTTTGCAGCTAGCTTATTATATTTTTATTATGGGTCCCTATTTCTTTTAAATGTAACATAACCTATGTTGCTCAGTAAAAATGCAGCTTTCCAATGGTGTAAGAATTTTTGGAAAAATCTGTCCAATATTTTTTTTGTGAAAACATTACAAACATACATCCAAATTTTGTCTCTTTATAATATTAGTATATTGATTTAAGTTGAAATATAAGAAGACCCGACGATGCTATAACAGCATCAAACAAGATCTACACACAACACATACACACATCATCATCGTCGGCGAAGACGAGAACCACCCCGCTTGCTTTTCTCAAGCGGCCTCAGCTCTTGCCGGGGCCGCCGTAATGCAGACTTCTTCAAAGACAATAGTCAGATACAGTCCTTCAAAACGCGCCGCTTTAAGCCTAGGTTCAGTCTCGCAGAAGATACCCTTAAGAAGACGCTCCTAGAGAGAGGCCTTAACTCTTGCTCTTACCAATTCTACCAGGCGAAGCTTCTGCGCACGCCCGTCCTCCCATTGACGCTGTCAAAGCCATTAGGGCTAACAGCATAAGTAAATTAAAAAAAAGCACACTAGCAGCAAATAAAGAATGAAACAAAGAATTTAAACTTTATTCTATATCTATATTCTTCATCATACTGCCAAATATAATTTATTTTGCTAAGAAAAAGCACACTGGCAATAAAATATAATAATTTAAACAATATTTTATATCTTATACCAAATATAATCTATTTTGCTTGATAAATAAAGCGTGCACTTGATATATATAAGCTTATTTGATAATTTTATTTGCAGTACGGCTTTGCGTAGTGGAGGGTAGAGGGCCCTTAAAACGAGGCGCCACTTTCTGCCCGCTCTTGGACGACGAGCCGTCAGGACTGGAATGCGTTTTAGGCACAGATCAGTAAGTAAAGTTTAAAACCTATAACCATAAGGATACCAATTCCAAAATATAAAAAGCAGACATTACGAAGGAGTCTATTTAAATAAAACTATAAAAATCCTAAGAAGCTCAAATAATTCTTCAGAATTTAAATACATAAATAGTGATAAAATTAAATGCTTACCATGTTAATTTGTTTTTATGTTTTGACATATATAGTGGATATTATCTTTGGACATATTCATAGTTTCTCTCAAACAATTCGCCATTCTCTTTTTAAATATATCGAATTTACACCATCTGACATCTTATTTTTCTTCACCACATAGTCTATAAATACTTATTTTATTTTTATCGCTGTTCATCTCCATCTATTTGCAATCTATTTGCAGGCTTGACTGTCTTCGACGCATCAGCAAAGGCACAGTTGACTTTGGCGTGTTCAGCCCCGAAGATCTCATAGCAGCGCAATGGGCGAACATCGATGTTTTAGTCACTAATGAGATGAGAAATCGATTTAGTAAGTAAGGGTTTAATTTAAATAATTTAAGAATTAGGCGTTACTTTTCAGAGATCTATAGTACAAAAATTATAATAAAATTATTTTGCTACAATCAGCAGTAAAGTAAATATAAAAAGTACATATATAATGCTAAATGTAGAGTAAACTCAACCTCCTGCCCCTATCCCACTATAAGTTGGATCGGCTCATGTTATAAACATGTCACATGATTTGGCTACGTATTTTCCGACCATCCACCTGTCGTCAACTTACCTTAGTATAACAGGAACTGTTTGTGATTGTGAGTTACATACACTCACTGTGCCTGTGTGTTGTGGTTTAGGAGCTTGTGGAGGTTTTGTAGTGTATGTGTTTTACGAATCCTGCACGTACCAAATTGTATGAATGAATATCAAATGATGTCAAGTATCGCGGCTTTCATTAGTTCAAATAGACGCCGTACTCATCGAAGAGCGCTAGTGTAGCTTAGTATGACTTAGTGAATAACAAATCATTATGTCGTCGCTGCACCAGGTGCACCATTATGTCGTGACATCAAGTTTATGTTCTTAGCGAATAAAACTCCATGTGAAAACGTATAGTCCACTTTACCGAGGTGTCGCAAAAGGTGACTAAGGTAAGTTGACCCACCATGTGGTATCTGGCTAAATAGAATAGACCACCCTCTTTCTTACCGAGGTGCCGTAAAATATGACTAAGGTAAGTTGATATCAGGCCGACGGTCAGTCGAAAAAACCCTAGCCGAATCATGTGACAACATTTATGTAACTTGAAACAAGAATATCGCGACCTTTTTCTTAAAATGGTGGCAACACTGTGCCGTAGTTGTTTTCGGTGGTGTCTTCTTATTGATAAAATGTTTTAGTGATATTCATTCTGTGTTCGTTATTCAAGAGATGTGTATTCAGCGGGAATTGTGGTATTTCATTATATCGTGTTATTGTTGAAAGTGTGCGCTATGACATATTATGTCGACCACACCTAGAGTGGGATAAGGGCAGGAGGATAGCATATATTACAGACTTTATTTCACTTTACAGGACCGTACGAGCGTAGTATAGTTGCCGTGGTGAACCGCCGCATCCTACCAGATCACCCCTCCTCATTGGAGTTTGTTCTCCGTAACACCACACTCTGCCATCCAGGAGTTGGGGTTAACGACCTGCGGCCGCTTTCGGACACTCTTGCTGGGGTATGATTTTTTAATTTTTATCATTTTTTGAATAAGAATTCTTAATAACTATATGGGGACAGTAATAGTCTTACAAAAAAATGCAAACAAAAATCGAAATTCAAAACATAGCTAGATCTTTCAGCGCCGCGGATCGCGGGTTCGATTCCCGCCGCGGGCCAACGTTTTCTATAAAAAGAATATGTGGATGTATATTTGTATTTAAGTATGTATTTAAAATTATATATGTATATATTCACCAGTTTTCTGTCTACCATAACACAAGTATTATTACTTACTTTGGGGACGGACAACCGTGTGTGTAAGTGTAAGTGTCCCATTAATATTTGTACCAGACGTGAATTACTCATTTATTTTATTTACATAATTTATTTTTAAAAATGATTATCTACAGGCTACATCTTAATCAGGATGTAGACACACTTAAAGATAACCACAACTTACGCTTCGGTTTGTATAACCTTCACATAGTATTAAGTATATTTATATTTATAAGTTAAATACGTGAATATTTATAAGTTAAGTACATGGGTGAGCCTTGCTTAGTAATTTTTAAAATGATGTAAAAAAAAATTGAAAAATGAAAAAATAATAGGGCAGGTGGGGCTCGATCCTAGGTATTTTCACCACTCTAGACCGCCTGTTCACCAAATTAACTACCAAGACTTTATTTATTTATTTATTTATGTACCATAAAAAATGTTGGAAAAAAAAACATTATTGGTAAAAAAAAGTGTACAAAGGTCAACTTATCCCTATGATAGATATCTCTGCCAGCTAACCTACGAAGTGAGACAATTTATATTAAGGAAAAAGGTACGCAAATATCAAACAATATACGTTTGACTCAAAAATTTTAGAGCCCGAAAACAGGGATAAAACGATTTTTTTTCAAATAAAACTTATCTAGATCGATTTTTCTTCCCCCTACGTGCTGAATTTCAGAGGTCGGCACATGTTATAAACATGTCAAATAATTTGGCTTTTTATTTTACGACGCCTACCTAACGTCAACTTACCTTAGTCGTATTTTACGACAACTCGGTAAGAACGAGGGTGGTCCATTCTAATCAACCTGATACCACACGGCGGGTCAACTTACCTTAGTCGCCTTTTCCGACACCTCGGTAAAATTGCAAAATTTAATATAACTGTGTTATCACGGTACTTAAACTGGATCAACGATTACACGGATATTTGCAAATGTTCAAAAGGTTAATGATTATTATGCGCATAATAAAAATATTCAGATATGGGCGTGTATATATATACTAATATATAAAGCTGAAGAGTTTGTTTGTTTAATTATTTGAACGCGCTAATCTCAAGAACTACTGGACCGATTTGAAAAATTCTTACAGTGTAAAATAGTTAATTTATCGAGGAAGGCTATAGGCTATATAACATCACGCTAAGATGAATAGGAGAGGAGCAGCAATAAAAAATATTTCATTAAATTTTAATATTACATTAAAATTTAAAGCTTTCCTTGCGTGCGCTAAACGGTGAAAGTTATACAAATATCATGTATTACAAAACTGTTCCCCTCTAAAAGCTCTAAATAAAAGTCCGCGACAGCAAATGTCTAGCTTTTAAGGTTAACCCACTTTAACCATTTTTATGGTATTCAAAATACTATATTGTTTTTAATGTTTCCACGCGGGCGAGTCCACTGGCGATTGCTAGTTTTTCATATAACTGAAATGGCAGTGAAGTGTAACTGAGCTGGTTTCACTTACACGTATCAATAGCCAAGTGGGTAGTCAATTATGCACCCGGTAAAACGGACTCCAACAAAATTAAACCTGCGAGGATTTATAGGTTCATATCCGTGGTGCAAAGTTAAAACGGTGAAAGATTTGAGCTTACAATATGCTATATCATACTAGAATAGGAAAGCCAACCGCATATTTGCCATATTACAGTAAAGAGTAAGCAAATGAGGTTTGTCATCTATCACTATTTTGCGCGTGCGTCGTAAGCAAACGTCGCGTATACCAACAGAGATATAATTAAGTGAAGTCCTAGAGAATTGTAGATTACAAATATTCAATTGTATTTTGTAGATTACAAAGATGTAGATAATATAAAACGTCCGCGACATCTCTTTATCTTTTATGAGTAACTCACAATAGCTACTTTTATGTTCTAAATGATAGCGCACACTATATACAATAACACGATATAATAGAAATACCACAATTCCCGTTCCGAGATGCACTTCTCTTGAATGACGAACAAAGACTGAATGTCACTGAAACGTTTTATCAATAGAAACTTAGAAAGACTAAACCGGAAACAACAACGGCACAGTATTGCCACCATTTTAATCAAAAAGGGCGCGATACTCTTGTTTCATGACTTTGTTGCTATAAAATACAAAGCGAAGTCAGTGGCGACAACATAAATTCGGGAAAATTTTTGTGACACATTCATTTCCATGCAGGTGAAGCCGCTTGCACGGATAGTATTATTTAAATTTAAAACGCGCCATGTATATATCTTTGCTGTGTCATTACGCAGAGATATATCATGAGGGATGTGTGATTAGACAAATATAATTATATGAATCTAATCTTCCCCCTAATTATTTGTTGCGACACTCAAATGGCTCCTTACGACTCTAGTACAACTACTCAATGTATGCTCGAAACTCACTCAATAACGTAGGTGTAAAATCAGAAAAACCGTTCGCACGATCCGTTCAGCGGTTGAGGTAGGTAGATCTATTCGCATCTTGTTGGACGCATCGCATCAAGCGGAAGCAATACAAGTGCATCCTCCGATCCGCATCGTACTGATCGCACGAATCTACCCTTTTGCGATAAGATGCGATTGAGGCGATTTTTGCAATGCATGACGTCATACGAGATGACGACGTAATACATTAATTAAAGTAACTAAAGCTCATGGATAAACTATTACTAATTCGAAGCTATTTGATAGCTAGTAATTTTTTTTAACCAATGTGTATCTTGATTTCAGTATTTAGAATCTCTCATCATCCCTCGCGCTTGTGACCCAACCCTGACTCTGAGTGAGAACAGGATCAAAGCGGTATCTGAGTTCTTTAACAAGGCGTGCAAAGCGGGCCCCTGGGTGCCTGACGCTGAGAGAGATGCTGAACTCAGTAAGTATTCTAAGAACAGTAACTAACCAATATTTCTTATAATAGTACCAATGTAAGTATATTTACGATACGTCCGATTTTGCAAGGGTTTAACAACAAGAATTAAAAAAATAGTACAACAAAAGAAGCGACAAAATCAGTCTCTTTATTCCCTATATGTTTATCAGCTTATTAACTTACTTCCTGTGTTTGACTTAAATAGTGTGTGCTTCGTTAGAAGCTTCAATCGTACCAAATTTCATCTACGAGTATATCCTTCAGCTATTTACAATATAATATACAGGATGGTACCGACCATACGACATTAAATTTCATTCAAGATTTCACCAACCGCCTTAATAAAAAAAAATGATAATTTAGTAAAGTAATTTAACCACAGAAATTATTTCACGTTTTGAATAAAAGATACATGATATAGTGGTGTGAATGGCCATACCCATTACAATCCATTTCGTATGTAATGCATGAAGTGCGAAGGAGACAAAACTGTTATTGTTTACTCCTGTTTTTTAACAAGAGAACTGCGCCAGGTCAGTCAACCGTTACTAAAAAGCCAGATCTCGATAAAATTATATTTATTTTGTCATAGTTATCTTACACGTTTAAGTGAGCAGTGTATTCATTACATGTCGTATAGTCGGTACCATTCTGTATAACTGTGTTAAGAGTTAGTTGTTTTTTCAGAAATTTGACCATAAAAGTTGGTATATAACTTGGTGGTGATCCTCAACGCTGGTTTTTAGCGTTCGACCATTATGAAATCTAAAGACTGTTATTTACTAACATTGATTGCGTCTCTCCATACTATTTTTTTTAATTAGGCAACAACATCTAATTTAATACGTGTTCATAACATACATGATACATGGAAAATTTGAAACTAATTTTTATATACATTAAAGATGCTAACAACGTGTACAATAATAACAGACATTCAGATCCAGGCACTAAAGTCAATAGTAGTATAGTAAGTAAGTAGTAGCTAAGCTAGCTAGAGAGTAACACTCTCCCACTGCTGGGAATAGGCCTCTGCTCTCCGTTTTTGGAGAGAAGGATTGGAGCTAAGACCTACCACGCTGCTCCAATGCGGATTGGTAGGTTACACATATCTCCAAAATTCTCTAGAGGTATACAAGTTTCCTCACGATGTTTTCCTTCCTTGAAAAGCGTGTGATAAATTGCAATTATCAATTAGACACATAAGTTTTTAACAGAAAAACTCATTGGTTTCTGCCGAGCAGACACCAATGAGTTTGTTTTAGTGACCTCCTCGAAAGAGTGGCACGGTGTTACCGCTTGGCTACCACAGCTTCTCAATAGTCATCATCATCCTCCTGCCCTTATCCCACTCTAAGTGGGGTCGGCACAACATGTTATAAACATTCTGTCATATGATTTGGCTGCGTTTTTACGATCGGCCGCCTGCCTGACGTCAACTTAACTTAGTCGTATTTTACGACACCTCAGTAAGAAAGAGGGTGGTCTATTCTACTAAACCAGATACCACACGGTGGGTCAACTTACCTTAGTCGCCTTTTACGACACTTCGGTAAGAAATGAGGGTGGTCTATTCTACTTAGCCAGACACTACACGGCTAAGCTTCTCAATAGTCAATAGTAGTATAAAAATAGCAAAAAGCAAAACTAATGACAGTAACACAAATTATGTGAACTACGTTTCAGAAGCTGTGGTAGCCCAGCGGTATCACCGTGCGCCTCTTTCGAGGAGGTCTAGGGTTCAAACCCCGGGCAGGCACCAATGAGTTTTCTAGTAAAACTTATGTGTCTAATTGATAATTGCAATTTATCACACGCTTTTCGGTGAAGGAAAACATCGTGAGGAAACCTGCATATCTCTAGAGAATTCTGGGGATATGTGTAACCTACCAATCCGCATTGGAGCAGCGTGGTAGGTCTTAGCTCCAATCCTTCTCTCCAAAAAAAAAAAAACGGAGAGAAGAGGCCTATGCCCAGCAGTGGGATAGTAACAGGCCGTTACTTACTTACTTACGTTTCAGAAAAAAGTTTTATGAGGGATTGTTTAAACTACATACTATTAATGATTATTTATTTATGTGTTCTTGTGTAGAACGCAAGTACTCGAGTCTCTGCGAGGCCTGCGCCAGTCCAGCTTGCGGTATGGACGACAAGTACTGGGGGTCCACCGGGACCTTGCAGTGCCTCGGCGACAACTCCGGGGACGCTATGTGGGGTGAATTGGACGACGTGCTATTTTACTTTGGGGTAAGTCAACTTTTATATTAGTGTTACGTGCAGGGGTTCGTTGTTTTGGATTAAAATGTCTAGTGACTCGTTAAAAAAAACCTTATGTAGTTCATTATCATTATAAAGCTCGCGGTCCAAATAACAAAGCCGATGGTTGCTATTATTCCACTTTTACTTTCGCTTCTAAACTCTGTCTCGGTCGCTATTCGCAAACTGATTACCCGAGACGTGCGATGCGACCGCTTATATAGTGATCAATCGTTCGTGACGGTTCTACTTCTTGATTACTCGTTAGTACAGTGGCGGGGATACGGAACACGATTAGTAGACAGCGTGAATGATCCAATTGATGAATTTTAACTCTATGGCATATTTATTAAGAAATCTTCTTGCATGTTCATTACATAATAGCAAAGTTAGGATGGGCATAGCTATATTCAATCCTATCCATAAAATGCATTTTCCCGCTCTAAGTGGGATCGACACAACATGTTATAAACATGTTGTCACATGATTTGGCTTCGTAATGTACGACCGGCCGCCTGTCTGACGTCAAATAACTTAAGTCATATTTTAAGACACCACGATAAGAATGAAGGTGGTCTATTCTACTCAGATATCACACTGTGGGTCAACTTACCGTAGTCGCCTATTACGAGACCTCGATAAGGAATGAGGATGGTCTATGCTATTCAGCTGGATACTACATGGCGGGTCGACTTACCTTAGTCGCCTCTTACAACACCTCGGTAAGAAATGGGGGTGGTCTATTATACTTAGCCGGATACCACACGGGTATATAGACAAATGCAACGACGGAAGTTATTATTATATGATATGTATGCTGGTTCACGCACGCAAGATGTGGTAGCCCAGCTGTAACAACGTGCGCCTCTTTCGAGGAGGTCTAGGGATCAAACCCCGGGCAGGCACCAATGAGTTTTCTAGTAAAACTTATGTGTCTAATTGATTATTGCAATTTATCACACGCTTTACGGTGAAGGAAAACATCGTGAGGAAACCTGCATATCTCTAGAGAATTCTGGGGTTATATGTAACCTACCAATCCGCATTGGAGCAGCGTAGGTCTCAGCTCCAATCCTTCTCTCCAAAAACGGAGAGAAGAGGCCTTTGCCCAGCAGTGGGATAGTAACAGGCCGTTACTTACTACTTACTTATGCTGATTCACGCACACTCTTTAGGTAAATACGACTACAGCAGCGGCAGCGTCAGGGAAATCATTCGCATACCTCTGCCGTGACGGCACGTGGCAGGATGTCCAGGGAAACTTGGCACCGTGCGTTTGGCTCAACCGGCCGTGGCCTGTCGTCGTCGCTAAGAGGTAATGCTTGTGGTACATTTTAAACTTTCGCGATTCATACTAATTATTGCCTATATAAACAAACGGGTCACATCGCGATAACCTCGAGTTACCTTTGTATAAGGTTCGACGTTTCGGCAGAGTTTCGTTTCGGCATCCAGCGTGGTCACGAACTGACTGAATGAGAGTCAGTTCGTGACGTCGAACCTTATACAGAGATAACTCGAGGTTATCGCGATGTGACCCGTTTGTTTATATAATAATTAGGTAATGCTTGTGTTGCCAGCTATAATGATATGATAAATACCGCGTTGTGTTACGTTTCTAATGGAATGAAAGTATAAGTCTGCTGATTTTAAAAACAAATCAGTTTTTAAAATTAGCAGACTTATATTTTCATTCTAAATACATAAATATGAAAGCAGTTACATTGTATGAAGTATAACACGCATATAAGGAGTAGCGCCAGAGTTAACGAATGATAGGAGAAATTGAAAGAGGAAAACGTATAAGCAAACAGTATGACAAAAGACACAAGTCTATGTTTTTTTCTAAGAGGCGTAAATAGCTACCTCCGTAAAGTTGAATATTAATTTTAGTATTTATGAATTAAATAAATTTAAATTGTCATTTTCGGTAAATTAATAACCGCACCATAGACTAATATACAAAAACTATACAATAAGTTCATCGCAGTGTTTTAATTGAACACGTTATTTACAGGAAAGCTGCTGCCGCGGTGAGCAAACTTGTTGGATCAATTACAGACAATGATATATTCAACAATCACTGGCGGGGGGCCTTAGCGACTCTCCTGGAGTTACGTCAGATTCCAACACCACTAAACCCACCCAAAACCCCTCTGGACTATCTGGCATCGGCTAAGGGATTCCGGGAAGCATACAGCCAGAGTGGCTGTGATCCACCAAGGTAAGACCATTAGACTTTTCAGAACTCGTTAAGTTACGATTTCACGCCTTATACGGTATAGGGTGAGATTTTAAAGTAGCTGATTTTGGTCTGAGTGTAGATGTGATGCCTTTTTTTATCTGGTAAAAACTCTCTATGATTCAGCGGGTATGTCGGACTCGCACCGATTAAAACTAAAGTGCTCTACCACGCTGCTGATGGCGGGAAACGGTACATTTACACATATTGCCCCCATCCCCTCTCAAACTCTGCACCCCAGAGCACGCCACCTCTGGGTCGGGGCTTCTCTAAAAGTAGCCTTTCCCTCCGCTAGACGATACATGGGTAACATCAGTTGCATGGAACGGAGATATCCCGAATCCGCTGCGCCGCCTCCTTCCACGACATTACTTCCTCACAAAAGGCCATCAGTGCCAACGATCCCTCTCTGTCCACCTTAGCACAAGCCACGGTGGTGGGTAGGGAGAGATCGTGCCCCACCTCTGCCACGAACTCCGTCTGCTAAACCGCTCAAGCTAGACAGTCTGCGAGTATATGGAGCCCCGTGATGAAGACTTTAACCCTGTTTTTAAAAGCTTTTAAATAACTTGCGTATATGTATGTGAAGCTGGAATCTTGCAATTTAAATTTGACCCACTTCCCGGGTCAGATTGAGCTGAAATTTTACAAACAGGTCCAGTTCCAATGACAATGCATGTTTATAAACATGATCTAATGCTGCCAGAACTCCTCCATGGTTAACAGTAGGGACATGAAATTTTGTTAAAAGCTGTTCCAAAAGCTTTTATAACTTGATTTGTTAAACATAAAATTTGAGATCAATATGTATGAAAATAAAAATTGTTAAGGGTTCTAAATTTAAAAGATTGCGCGAGTTGTTTGAACCTATTTATTGGTGGCCGAAATGAAAATTCATTAGTAAAAAAGCTTGTAAAAATAATAGCGATACATAAACGAACAGAAGATTTGTAAGAACAAGGAAATAAAGTATTAATAGTCAATTTTAGGCCAATTGTAGACAATTGAAAACATTGCATTTTAACAGAACATTAAGTTTAGCAATGTTAATTGATGGTTGTAAAGCGTATTTTTATTTCAGACACATAAGCCTCTGTGCGATATCCACATTGGAGAGGAACAAATGCGAGTGGTTGAGCGAAGCTGGCGCCGTGTATGGCATCAATCCGCCTCTGCAGTGCGTGCTTCGACAGAACACCCGCGAATGCCTTCAAGCAGTACAACGGGGTGAATGCGACGCTGCTGTTGCGGACAGCGAGTGGCTGATGCAGAGTTACAGGTGACAGTGAAAATAGTTAACAAGAAAGCTAGTGTTTTCTTGCTTCTCCAAGTTATAGGTCTCTTTAACATACACGAGTTTTGAAATCTTTTTGAATTTAAACTATCGTGAGTGTTATTCATAATTAATGTATAGATTCCGGCTATACTCACGTCTTATTTTATCGGATGAGCCCGACTAGTTTCAAGCCCATACGGGGCCCTTATTCATGAGCTCTTTACGCGGCGTTATCGCGGCGGGAACTGCGTGTAGCAGCTCGGGCAACAACTAGTCGGGCTCATCCGATAAAATAAGACGTGAGTATAGCCGGAATCTATACATTAGTTTTGAAATCGCTACATTACGCTTTAATGCAATTTTCCACAAGCCAACTTTTTGAATTCGGTCACTTTATCACTAAGCGTGAGAAAAAAGCTTTGGGATGTGCCATAGGTTCAACTTACACATAAAAATTTGGTACAAAATCTTTCGAGTACCTAGACCGAGCTAGGCTTCTAGATTTATCGGAAAAAGAATTTGGTTATTGACTACATAGGTACTGTCCCTTCTAAAAATCTTGGTACACTTCTAGATAACGTTCTAGAGTAGGTTTAAATCTCAGATTGGGGAGCACATTGTGCCTTTTTTTAAATCTTTATTTTTGGGGGTTTTTTCTCAAGGAAAATGCCACCCCCATAGTAACTACAAACTAACCTTACTTTCTACGACTTATGCCTACTTTAACCACATTGTAAAGCAATTTCGCTTCTCCCGAATCTGGAGAAGCCAAAATGCTATTACAAGTGGCAAAATCAAATATTAATCCTAACTTAAACCTAAAATCACTCCTAATGTCCTCGTTCCGCACACATACATTATGCCTTAATCACCGTTTTACTTATCATACATATTTACAGTTATTACTCAATTAAGGAAGCGAATATCTTTAAATTTCTTGCTCCAGGGATTACGGTTTGGAACCGGTGCTTTACGAAGTAACACCTATCGTGGAAAAAATGGAGACTGTTGTTGCGTACGTCAGAAAAGACGCCACTATAACTAACATGGCGGAACTTGGCGGGAAACGAGCAGCGTTCCCACGTTACGACGGAATGGCGTGGCATGCAGTACTTAATTATCTCAAAATCAAACAAACACTAAGCTGCGCTGACACTATGACCAATTATTTCAGTACAATTTGTGCTCCAGGTGTAGAAAGACTGAATATAAGTAAAGAATATGTGGATAGATTTACAAGTAATTGTATTAAAAATGGCGACGAAATTGTCAGTGGAGACTTAGCGGCATTACAATCTCTTGTTACGGGGATGAGCGATGTTGCCTTTATAAATATGAAAACAGCCAATTTATATCAAGGTAAGTAAGCTTAGATTAAAATTATAACTACAGTTTGGAGCGTTATTCCTTAATCATAAGAATTTCTTATATTGTCAATATATTTAAAATCAATAAATAAAATAAAAAACATTCATTCATTCATATATCATAGTATAATGACATACATTGGATATTGATGAAGTTTTCATATAATTGTATAAATGTTATAAACATGTGATCTGGGTTTTTGTATAAATAGAGATGAGTAAAAATATAAAACGGTATGTTAATCATAAATGTTCCAAGTTATTGTTTATTTAAACGAACTCTAAATCGAACACAAATGATTATCATCATCATCTCATCATCTTCCTGCTCTTATCCCACTCTATGTGGAGTCGGCATATGTTATAAACATGCTGTCACATGATTTGGCTGCGTTTTTATGACCGGCCGCCTGCCTGACGTCAACTTATCTCTGTCGTTCTACTAAACCGGATACCAGAGGGTGGATCAACTTATCTTAGGCTTACCTTAACATAAATGATTATATCAAGGGTATATAGTCTACTATTCTGTCTACATAGTTACAAACCCAGCCCGCAAAACATCGAAATAATGATGATCACACCCTAAGGACTCGTAATTTAAAAATTGCAGAACAAATTTCAGAAATTTATGACCAGTAATGTCATTTTACCATTTTTGTATAAGAATACAATAACATACTAAATATATTTTAATATTGATAGTATAAAGTCAAATGTTTGAAAAATGTGCTCATATATTTGGTTATTGTTTCAGATAAAAAAATTATGGAGTCATGGGCAAATGATGAAGTTGACATAATGCCAGTATGTCCTGAAGAAAACAAAAAATATTGTTACCTTTCTTGGTCAAACATTGGACATATTTATGCTGCTAAAAACATCACAATGATGAGACGACACGAAATTGTTAATGTTTTCACAAAACTAGACCAACTGTTTGGCAAACATCAACCATTCCATAGCGTTATGTTTACAATGTATGGCCCTTTTAACCACGTATTAGATGTCTTATTCCATAACAATACAAAAAGTTTAAACACTGCTAAAATTTTAAAAATACATCCTTATGCATCTATGCCTCTTAATTTTGAACGCAGTATTATAAACGTCACAAGTGACAGCTGTCAGATCTCAGACTTGGCCCGCGATTCAGCTTTGAATTTCCCGCCAACATTTTCATTATTAATGTTATCCATAGTCTTTAATATTTTAAATAGATAACATTTATTGCACTTATTTAGGTAAGTTAATAAAATAAGAAATAAATGTTTTTAATTTAAATTGTTTTATTTGTCTTTTGGTCATTTAACCAAAACGCAAACAGAATGACTAGGTGTTAAGTTTTTTTTTGTACCTATGCAAACAATAATACAATATAATTATTTTGTAATAATTATCACCTCTCCTCATCCTGACTCCTACAAAGGTCCGATATATATGTGAACTATTCTTATTTATAGCAAACGTAGTAAACGTAATCAGCGCTTTTCTGTCTTCTGGTGCAGAGAGACTGTAAGTGTGCCTCTTGTACAGTAGGACCAGAGCTTAAGATGTCTAAGTCTTAAGATGTACTAATCAATAGTCACTAGTAATAATTCAAATTGTCATGTCAGCTGACACTGTATACCTTACCCGTTAACATTTAGGGGAGTCTATGTTTAATAATAGCGAACTTACTTCTATAACTACAGTACAATTGAACGTTACTAATATTGTTATATCTATTTGAGTGGACAAGAGCGTGACAACTTGCGAAGGTAAATAATAGTTTCAATAAGTTTTAATCACGATACACAGACAGCAAAAATTGGTTTTAATGCTCGCATAGGGCATAATAGGTATCATACAAAGCTTGTAGAATGTTACGTAAGTTGTACTTAACTTGTATAACAAAGTTTAAAGTTGTTTGACATCAATGTGCGTAGTGCGAGTTTTTTTTACCTACTCGATCGCGTTAGCGTAACGCAATTTGTATGGCGAAATTCGTAATATGTATAGCAATCACTAGATGTCGCTATTGCAGCGTCATACAAATTGGCTAACGTGATCGAGTAGGTTGAAAAACTCGCACTACGACTCTTTTCTGTTACAAATTGTATATATATGAAAGGTCAAAGAATAGGGTGCGTGGATGTGTCGTTACAATAAAGGTCACCTTTTTTCCAAGTAAAAATAAACAAAAAAATATGTATTATTGTTATATCTGAATCACATAATCACAGAAAAAAGAATTTATTTACGTAATATAGCCATGTAATAAAAAGACGCCTAAAAAGGTTAGATTCCGTACCTTTAAATATATTAATGATAAAAAAAAACAAATTACGCGGTAGTTATATTTTTTTATATGAATTATGAATTTGTGAAAAAGTTAAACAGTTTATAAGTAATGTCTTTTCAACAAGAAAAGTTGCATAAATTTGTCACAGCATTGGCAGCCGTTAAACAAGACTGCACATGTAACTTTTGCTCGGAACTGTGCACAGATCCTGTTACATTGAGTACGTGTTTACACATAATATGTTCCGCGCATTTCGAAAATTTAAGCCACTGTCCGACCTGTAATATTCTATTAACAGGCTGTACTGTATACAGAGATGACCGTTTACAGTCTTGCATTGATTCTTTTCGGGAACTATCTAATATTTTTGAAAGTTGGCCTAATACTAACGTCCTGTTAGAGTCTAAAAGCGACAGCTCCAAAGGTATACGCGTCAAATATAAATCTGATACTGAAACTCCTGAGCTAAATAAAGAGAATAAACCAGAAACATCCGATGTTACAGTCGGTGTTACAGGTAAAAGGAAATTAAAGAAAATAAATAAGGAAAATAAAAATCAAAATTCATCTATGTTATCATCTACTAGCTCAAAAATAAACGGTAATGAGAAGAAAAATAGTAAAGGCGAAACGCCTCTTCATGTGGCTTGTCGTTTGGGAAAAGTGGATTCTGTTATAGAATTATTGAAACAAGGTGCAAATACAAATACAAAAGATAATGCAGGATGGACTCCTTTACATGAGGTTGTGCAAATTGGACGACTTGATTTGGTTCAGCTTCTTTTAAAATATAATGCCCTAATAGATGTACCAGGTCAGGGTAATGAGACACCATTGCATGAAGCAATTCGATACAATCATCAAGATATTGCTGTAGAATTAGTTAAGAACGGGGCCAGTATCAAAGCTCGTAACTGTAAAGGGGAAACGCCAATACAGCTGGCATCAGAAGAAATGTCTAAAATTGTAATAAATGCTGAAGAAAATAAAGTACAATCACAGAGAATTAATATATTGTTGGTATCTGAATTATGTTCAGAATTAGATCATATCTATATAAGAGTACACTGTATTTCTACAGACCGTATCATACAAAATAAATTGAAATTATTAGCTAAGCATCATTCAAATATTCATATAGAACAGAAATTTACAAAACAAGTAACACATCTTGTAGTAGACACAGAAAATGATGTGTGCGCATCAAATATTGATGTACTGCAAGGCATAGTAAACAGCATTTGGATTCTATCAACAAATTGGATAACAAAATCAACAGAACAAAGACTTGAATTATTCAAAAATTATGAGGTTCTTGGTGTAGGAACAAAAATGTATAATGGACCTAGGAATGCCAGAATCAATAAATACAAGCAATTGCCTGGTATATTTAATGGTTGCCACTTCTATTTGCACAATTTCAATGTCAAATATGAAGTTTCGAAAACATTAGTTCTAACAAAAACTTTGTTGACAAAGTTAATTACTGATGCAGGAGGTATTGTATTAAGAAGGGTGCCAAATCCAGAATTGATACCAGAAATAGAGAAACTTGTACCATATCATGCTAAAGAGGGTAGTAAACTTTTTAATTGTTCACATTATATCATTTTTAAAGATATCTATGAGCCCATGTATAATATGGCACATATCAAAGCTTTGCCAATAGGCTGGTTGATTGAATGTATTGAAAAATATGAATTATGTGAACCATGGTAGTTAAACTATATTGGTCATATTCATTGAATATATTTATTATTAATTTTTTTATGATATAATGAATTAAATAATAATTATATTCTTAATTCAGTATAAATTTTTTACTTAAATATTTTGACTTCTACTAACGACAAAAATGTATTTTATAAAAATTTGATTTGTTGAACTAATTAATTTGTATTTGAACCATTTCAAAAATTAATGTATTAAAAAAATGTTTATTTCTCGCTGTTTAACACCGTGTGCTGCCTTTTAGTGTATATTTTGTTAAGCCTGAACAAATTCAATTTTTTGCCTATAAAAAAAAGGAGCATAACAGCCCTGGAAAATTAATTGGTAGCATACCAATGGCAAAGATTGATATGGTAAAAACTACTTTATTCATAGATTGTAAAAGAGATCATTCATTGTAAAAGAGACATATGTATATTAAATGAGTGTATGGCAATAAATGTCAACTGAGTGTAGTTTTACAGACATTTTTTATAATTAAATAATGATTCTTGATTTCTTTTGAATCTAAAGGGTTTAAGGGTCTGAAAAAAGAATTATTTTTTTCTTTCATAGATTTTATATAAAGTTTTGCAAATCACACTACTCAAACTTCTGGTATATTTTTGGATTGGCATATTTTCTAAATAAAACAATAAAATTAAATCTCATAACAATTTATTAAAATATAATTTAATAATCTATTAAATTCTACAAAATCTTATAAATTACATTTGTTATCTGTTATAAAGGAATTGGTATCAGCTGTATTACATAAAACCTATTTGAGCATGACATTGTGTAAATGTTATTTATTACCTTTTAATATATACATTGGTATTATTATGAAGTAACTAATGATATCCTTATATTGTTTGTGTGATGGCAGACATAATATAATTACAATCCATATGTACTCATTTTACTTGTTTTGTCATATACTTACTCATCTTTGTATACAACATAGTATTGACTGAATAATTTCAGACAATCTTTATCTTATTAATAAAACGCTCAGTTTACAGAAGTTACTATACACTTATTTTGCTGTAATCCACATCTGTTAAGAGAATCTATGTAATGCCAAGTATATGAAGCAGGCAAAATTCACATACCTTATATAATTATATATTCTCTTAACAGACACAGATTACAGCAAAATAATTTTATTGGAATTATTAGTAACGCCTTCTATTAAATCGCTCAGTTTACATTGTACCTCTATTTAAAGTTTATCGATTTTTGTTGTACAAGAATTCCACTTAATTTAATTAATAATTTAAATGTTTCAAAATATGTTAATTTAATTTCATTAATGTTTAAAAATATCTAACCACTGCTTTTGGGCATGTAAATTACAATATTTAAGTGTTATATACTTTTTTAGTTTAGTGTACATAGCTGCCGTAGTTGCCTCACACTGATTGTGTTACTAAAGTGCCTTAACAAAAAAAAAAATAATATCAAATTGAACTCCAAATTAAAACTATTACGATACCTCCAATATTATGACAATACCGATATAATTCCTAAAGTCAACAAAAGCACTCTATGTTTCATATCTTTACCTGAACACTTATACATGTATGTATAAGTGTTAAAGTGTGTATGTATATAAACATTTATAATATGATAATTTTAATACAACCGGAAATGGGGTCCGCGTCATTAGGGTAACCCCCAGACTAACATCATCAAGTTCATAAATTAAAAACATTGCCAGTTATCATCGAGATATTCTTTTAAATCAGTATAATTCTTACCAGATAAAAACAAGACCCCAAAAATGTGGTAAAAATTGATGTGTTACATTTATTTAACACTATGATTAGTCAATTGAAAATCTAATTAGACATTTTAGAACATCAGCTCCGCGCGTCGTTGACGCTTTCTGGTACCTTTACCTCCAGGCCATCCATTTCCTTCGTGAGGTTCACCTGACATCCGAGCCTGGAGGTGTCGGTCAGGCCGTACGCCAGGTCCAGCATATCCCGCTCCTCATCTCCGGCTTCCTCCGCCAAACTGGAACAAAAACGTTCAGTTTAATATCCCACTTCTGAGAGAAAACTTTTGAATGATTATGATGATTAATGATACAATAAACAAAGAAATAAATAAATGACTTGAATAAGATATTTGATATTTTGTTTTAATTTTAATTATAAATAAGGTTCAAGTCATGTTTGTTTAATACGGTAGTACATACTATATTGTAAGAAATATTTAAATTATTTGTAAGGAAAGTATAAACGATACAGATACATAACGTATAATTGTATACAATTGAAGATGATTTTTATTATTGACTAGCAATTGCCAGCGGCTCCGCCCGCATGGAAAGATTAAAACCGTAATATAGTCTTTTGATAACTATAAAAATGGTTAGAGTGGGTTAACCTTAAAAGCAAGACATGCTGCCGCGGTCTATTATATAGAACTTTTAGAGGGAAACAATTTTGTAATACATGATTTTTAATAACCATTATCGTTTACTCAGCGCACGCAAGAAAAGCTTTCAACTTTTTAATGCTGCTCCTGTCCTATTCATCTTAGCGTGATGTGATATAGCCTATAGCCTTTCTCGATAAATGGACTATCTTACACTGAAAGAATTTTTAAAATCGGTCCAGCAGTTTCTGAGATTAGCGCGTTCAAACAATCAAACAAACAAACAAACTCTTCAGCTTTATATATTAGTATAAATTTGATCTGTAGGTAGTCCTATTGGAAAGTCGTGTGATCTCTAGTTACCGTCCGTAGATTGTTATTTACTTTATTACAGAGTGATATAAACGTAGGGGTAGACACATATAACCATAAAGCTTCGAACTGTTAAGCTATCGGGAGTTACACGTGTTATTGTGAGTCAACCATAAAAGATAGACATATGCTGTCGCGGGATAGTTTTTATATAATTTTAAGGAGAACATTTCCGTCATACATGATTTCTGTGTAGCTTTAACCATCAAGGTTGCACACGCGATGGAAGCTTAAAAAATGGAGTAACTTCTCCCGTTTTCCCAACATTTCCCTTCACTGCTCTGCTCCTATTGATTGCAGCGTGATGAAAAGTATACTATAACCAGCCCAGGAGTATGAAAAAAAATTGTACCGAGTTTCGTTAAAATCCGTCGAGTAGTATTTGTTTCTATAACGGTTATACAGACAGACAGACAGACAAAAAATTTTCTGATTGCATTTTTGGCATCAGTATCGATCCCTAATCACCCCCTGATAGTTATTTTGGAAATATATTTCAGTTACAGAATTGACCTTTCTACAGATTTATTATAAGTATAGATATAGATAAAAATGCTTAGGTTTGTACATCTTTTTTATATTCTATATTCTTCTACCTTTGTATATGACCTTGGCGATAAGTGCTTCGAAAAGCTTATTTTGATGAAATCTTCAGTAAAGGAAATGGACAGGAAACAGACAATTTCGGGAGAAATCCTGGGCACATAGCCCATATTAGCTTACATTATGCAATATAGCGAGTTTGGCTATGCTTCAAAACGAAGATTCAGGAGGATTTTGATTTCACTAAAATTCATGTACCTGTCATAGTCTTTCTGTTTCAGTACAACATGGCAGGTCGAACATGTAACAGTACCCTCGCACGCGCCGTAACCCTCTATGTCGAGGTCGTTGTTAACGACCACGTCCAGAAGTGAATCCCCCACTTTACCTTCCGCCTCTAAACGTCGGCCATCGAACAGCTGGAATACTACTTTCACTCTGGAAATTGAAAGTAAATTAAGCTTAATATCAAATTGAACTTCAAAATAAAACTATAGCATGATGGAAGTAAAACAGTTTGAAGTTGACAAAGCTTGACGAACACAATTTATAGATTTAGGTATGTACTATGCATATTATTTAGCTCTGCCGTGTGGTATCCGGCTGAATAGAATAGTACCACCCTCATTTCTTACCGAGGTGTCGTGAAAAGCGACTAAGGTAAGTCGACCCGCCGTGTGGTATCCGGTTGAGTAGGACAGACCACCCTCTTTCTTACCAAGGTGTTGTTAAAAATGACTTAAGGTAAGTTGACGTCAGGCAGGCGGCCGGTCGTAAAAACGTCTGCGTTTTCATGTGACTGCATGTTTATAACATGTTGTGCCAATCCCACTTAGAGTGGGATAAGGGCAGGAAGATGATGACTAATATATATAGCTGAAGAGATTGATTGTTTGACCACGCAAATCTCATGAACTATTGGACTAAATTCGAAAAATTCTTTGAGTGTAAGATCGTCCATTTATCGAAGAAGGCTATATAACATCACAATGAATTGATCCCCTCTGAAAGTTCTGTATCTCTAAATGTACTATCCGTTTCCATTCCTTATAAAAACAGATTTCATAAAAACATATATACTACCACTACTAACTCTTTCAGCTGCATGAATATTCATGACATTTGGCATAATTTAAGTTGATATACCAGGCTAAATATATAATATTATATAATATATAGGCCTCAATTGTATCCCTGTTTTTTGTTCAGCAATAGACACATAATTATGAAAATACACAGCAGTCAGTCAAGAGTATTTCAATAATTTAAGTTGATGTAACATACAAAAGTATATAATACAGTATAGTTACATTAACAAGAAGTTAAAAATAAGAATAAATGTTATGTAACGAACACAACTACAGTGACTTGCATATATAAAGCCAAATTATATCTGTTGTTTATCATACACTTATCTGAAGACCAGAACGGTAGGATAACAACTATAAAATGAATAATTATTTATTACTAGCTATTACTAATGACTTTGTCCATTCATACTTCTCAAAAGATTGGATTTTATAAATTGTGTTAAAAAATGATTTTTTTCTATTAAAAAGTACTTTAATGAAGTTACAATATAGCCAAAAAAACTAAGCAACTTTATGTTAATGTTAACTTATAAATTAACCTTAATCTAAAAACAGGTCTAGTGACTTATTTTAGTCTTTCTTAACATATAAAAAATGTTTAAAAAAGGAAATTTAAAAAAATTCCAACAATTTTTGACATAATATAAAAAGTGTGTGTTTGTGTATATAATCTTGTTAATAAATGTTGTTTTATACTTGTATTTGGGGACTGAACAAATGCTAAAATATAGAATATAATGCAAAGGTTAATTGAGCTGTGATTGTAAAGTTGCAATAGCTCAGTGGGGAACAGGCCAACGTAAGAAGTCAAAATACCCACAATCAAGCTCATTATTAACAGCTTTTTTTTGCTTTTTTATTTTTTCATTATATTTGAAAAAAAATTACTGAGCATTGTTCAGTCTACTCAGGTACTACTTTATAACACAAGTAAATTACTATAGACACACTTAGGAGTGTCAACAGAACTGTGGATATAATTATTTTATTTTTATTTTTTTATTTAAGATATAAATATTATAAATCAAGTAGATAATATTCTAAAGCTATTATACTCAGCTTCTTATTAATTAAAATTCCAAAATATTCAAGGACACCTTTAAAAGAATTTATTAGCGATGGGACAAAACCAAATTCACAAGGTAAATAACAATTGATAGACCTTATCTTAAGTAATAACATTTCTTATCACCTACTTTAATTAAGTGGAATCAGGAATAGTTTCATAACAACAATGATATTTTACAAAAAAACTTATTGTTTATGGATAAATAATAATAATTAAACTGAATAGAATAATGATGAATAATTAAAGTGAAACATTTATTTATCTGATGGTTTCAGTCAACAGCCTAGACATGTAAAATAGATTGGATTAACACCTTTAATAACACCTTTAATTTGAGACCTTCTGACACAAGTATTCTAATACTTACTAGAAGGTCTCAATCTATATTTTTTGTAATGAATGTTGGTAAGAAATAAACATTTTTGATTTTTTTTTTTTAACAACTGCCCATAAACTGTCTGTGTGTCAAATTTCATATTGAAGTAACACACAGAAATAAACAAGAACTATACTATATATAAAAAAACATAGTACATATATTTATGTAAAAATAATCAAAACTGGTGTATTTTAAATTATCAGCTTTAAATTAAACATTTTTAAATAAGAACCATCCACAAGTCATCAATATACGTTTTATTACTTTTTTATATTTATATAGTAAAAAGCATGATAAGATAGCATTTTGTTTTGTAAAAATTGCATTTACCCATTTTGTAATGTAATATATGTAAAAATAAATTATTTAATATATATTTTTTAATAAATCCAAAGGCGTTAATATGTTGCCTGTAAGGATAAGTAAGCTCAGTGACCAATGTAAGTGGAAAACACCAAATAACACAAATTAAATAATAAATTTATTATTTTGACAGTGCAACTACTGTATAAATAATATTCTACAGATCTCTTTAACTTAAATTATTAAATCAAAAAATTATATGTTGTTACAAATATACAAAAAAGAAATCCTTACAATAAATTTATGGCTGATACATTAAAACTCCATCGAAAAATATACATACTCACTTTTCGTCCTTTAATGCTAGTTTTGTTGTCGACATAGGTATGATGCTTCTGTAATTGCCAAAAGTAGTAACAACATCATTACATCTTCTTAAATATATGGTACTACTCATAGAGAAAGTTTTAAAAATATTTCTATAGAACATCTTTCTAATTCAAGATCACCAAATGTTGGTATCGCTAAAAGTTAAGATGTGATGTAAATTATTCATAGGCGTCTGCTGCGACGGAATTTGATGATAAGAGGACTACTAAAGCGTCATTTAAATAATTTAACTTTACGATGAAGTTTTTGACCCTGAAATTACGTATTTCAAACTTACTTAGGTTAGAAACGTTACGTTTAACATTTTAGTAATCAAATAATGTTGTGACAGTACTTTAAATATATAATTTATACATGCAAATAATGTTAAATAAGTTTCATTTTTTATTTTAGTAATAATCAATATAAAATAGTGGTTATGCATTATTTTAGTAAACTTATAATATAAAATATATGGTAAATTTAAAATTATGATATTGCAAAAATCGAAACGTAATATATAAACGTCGAAAGTCAAATATAACGCGTTTCATTAATGCAGCGAAATTAGCTTATTGATTTACAGTTGTGTCAAATGTGTTTTAAAATATTATAACAAACGACGATATTTCTCCTTTATTGTTATTCAATAAATAAAAAGCAATTTTCCCAAAGTCAACTCATTTACTCCTTCGAATTTTCGAAACAACTCAATGAATGACACAGGGGGGTGAAACTCTCTAAGAAGCACTCTTTAGGTCGCCAAGAGCGTCATCTCATTGCAAGCATTGGACAACAAAAATTAGTTTTATATCATTATTCACTAGATGTCGCAAATGATACACTGTTATATGTATATATAAGTATCTGTCATAAATTTTCAAATTTTTCTGCCAAAAACGCATCACTGCTTATTTAAAGCTCTATATTGGAAATTATGCCGTCCAAAAATTATTTTATGTGTTATTTTGGATGTGAAAACGTTGGTAAGTAACTACTATAATGTTTTTGAAACCATTTAGTACCTTTTCCTAACAATAAAAATTTTTACTGCAGAAATTTAATTTTTAACCCTTTTAGTGCCGAGCGAAAAGGAAATGCCTACACAAGAATAACCAGCCGAATTTTTTAAATTTTATTTATGTACATTCTTATGCAATTAAAACCAAACGAGAAATAATATTTACACGATTCAAAAAGTAATATACTAAGAATAAAATAGGAACAAGTTTGCTCCTCCTTAACCCATTCTAAGTAGGGTTTTAAACAATTTGTTGCATGTTAGTTATTTTACGAGCACCCGCCTGCCTGACGTCAACTTACCTTAGTCGCCCTTAACGACACCTTGATAAGACATAAGGTTGGTCTATTCTATACCACACGGTGAATAATAAGACATACAGCATATCGGAATAAAAATTCACGACAAATAATACAAACAATATTAACAAATGAGTTTGCAACAAGATAAATAATACCTATTACCTAATACCTACATAACAAAAAAAAAGAGATTACTCGAAGGTAACACACAGGTAAAGGTATTACATAGTAAGCGCCGTGTGGATTTTTGAAAACCTGTTTATATATGTTTGTATTTTTTTTATTTCTGACTGTATGCAATTTTTATGAGAGCGCAGTGAGAAGCAACTTATCGGCTTTCGGCACAAAAGGGTTAAAGCAGCCATTTCGCTGAAATGTACTAAATAAAATTATTATAAGTGCCACAATACCTTTAACTTTATTTTTAGAAAAAAATATGCTTATATAAAAATAATATAAATATTATATTTTAACACTTTCGGGTACATTATTTTGGTATACATTTTAAATATTTGGTCTGATTTAGACTATAGCTACAAAAATTCAAATGTGTGATTTCAGGTTTACAGCAAATGAAGATTATGATTATGAAAACTAATTACAGAGTGTAGTACGTATGCAAAGTTAGTTGTTTTCAACAAATAAACGTGTAAACTGATGAACATTTGTTATTTGTATACGCTTGATATTTTTTTAAATGTTTTAAAAGTATTTTTCAAGTGTTTCCTGAATTGACATACTATTTAAAAAGATGTAAAAAATAAAAATTATTAAATATTACATAGCTTTAATCTTTTATTCATTACCCTTATTTAGAATAATAGTTTGGTGCTACTCTTTGATTTGAATTGGAATTTGGAGATGCCAAGTCCGTTCAAATTGAAGTGGTATAGCGCCAAACTATTTTTTTGTAAATGCTATTTTTATATAAGGGTCACTATATGAATGCAGTACAGCGCCATCTAGTGGATTATTATGATAACGTTACAGCGACATCTCTGCCAGATCAGCGAATACAGTCCCTTATCATTACTTCAATAAAATGACAGAGTTGCACATCTATATCCTATATAGTGTATTATCTATGGAATGACACATAAAAATATGACAGCCACAATGCTTTTTCATATAAATCGCCAACTCTATGAAGGAATTGTATTTAAAACATGTTGTAACAATATGTTATACTGGCTATGTGATGAAAAAGAGATAAAAATCATAGATTTGTTTAAAATTACTTTGTTTTATATTTTTCTTTTTTAAATAAAAGAATCTAGATTAAGTTTGCAGCAAAGATTACAATGTACATAATGAAAGTTTGCAGTCTATAATCTGTAATCACAGACAAGTTGCTTAAAATTAAAAATTTATGTTTTGGTTGTTGTCAAATACAATTTTGCAATGTTTAAATGACGAAAAGTCTTTTAAAAACGTTAAATCACACTTTTCTTTGTTATTACTTGAAATAAAAATTACTTAAAGGTATCACTGTCCTTTAATCTAGAAAATAAAATGTCGGACCGACTAAAAAGTACGCACAATATATCAAATGAAGAAGTTATTGATGATTTAACTAAAAATCTAGAGTTTTCTCTTCGTTCTGGAGACGATGCTGACTTTGTTGTTAACCCAAACAGTCGTGTTGAAGATTTCCAACCCCCTGTAGGGGAAATAGCAAATGAAAGTAATTCAGGTGAGTTCACATCCAGTGACAGTTTATGAAGGTTATAAACAAAACTTGAATTGAAAAGAACTTGAAATTGAGATTTAAAGTGAGTATGATGTACAAAATTGCAGATTTTAATCTAGTCAAAGAAATATTATACGCGAACTAAGGTCAGATACGAAATATACATTTAAAATATACATTTTTCCATTTTATATTCGAAATTCAAATTCAAAATATTCTTCATTCAAATAAACTTGTAAACAAGTGCTTTTGAATAGTCAACTCTACTTCTGGTTCGGAAAGCTGTTCCTACCGAGAAGAGCCATTTCCACTCGTCCCTGTCTCTCGCCGTTTTCATCCACAGAGTGCCAGCAATTCCGCGCAGATCGTCAGCCCATCTTTTGCACTCTCTTCCTTTTAATATGGTACCAGCAGTGGGATAGTAACAGGCTGTAACTTTTATATAGAATATTTGTTGGATTATATAATATGTAATGCTATTGGAGATCCGAATAAATAAATATTTAAGTCATTTATTTATAAATTCCAGCTAACATTCCACTCAGTGATGATGAAACTGAAAGAGACTCTAAATATGAAGAAAGTGATAAAGAAGCAAGTGATACTGATTCTATAGATGAGGTATCTCTAAAAGATGCAGAAGTGGATCTAACTGATGACCAGAAAGAGGAAAGGCGGATCGTAGCTGAAGAACTAAAGACTGCAGGAAATGAATCTTTCAAAGTTGCAGATTATGAGAAATGTATTGAAAAATACACAGAAGGTATTTATTATTTCTCTGAAATTTGTACTCAAATATAAGTAATCAATTATCCTTCTGTCCTTATCCCATTGTAGGTGGAGTCGGCACAACATGTTATAAACATGATGTTACATGATTCAGCTAGGTATTTTACTATGGGCTGCCTGCCTGATGTCATCTTACCTTAGTCGCCTTTTACTAAACCTCTGTAAGAAAGAGGGTGGTCTATTCTACTCAGCCAGATATCACATGGCAGGTCAACTTCCCTTAATCATCTTTTAAGATGCCTGGGCAAGAAAGAGGGTCTATTCTATTAAGCTAGATATCACGCAGCGGATATATATCTTCAAATATATGTAATACTTTACCAAATTAAGCGATTTAATATTCTAATTATTCTGAATAGAGCATCACCATGATAACTGATATATTGGGCATGTTTGGTGCATTAGCACTTTGCACATAACAGTATAAATACGAACGTGCGGCGCCACCACATTCAGTTTACATTTGTCTCTAAGCACCGGAACCACGCACGCCTCCCGGGCATTTATAGTTTTAGTAGCATTAGTTTATAGTAGCATAGCATTAATAATCATTTATATATTTATTATTATTATTAGTATTATTATAAGTTTGGAGTAGAAAACAATTGTTATCTTTGCAGGGCAGATCTTTTAGGACTAAAAACATTTAATCCATTTTCATAAAATTGTAACTTAAAAGCCATAATAAGCCCTAGCTGCAAAGATGAAGAAACCATGGATGGTGACAGTTGTAAGAAATGTAGTATGGGCATTTTGTAATATTTTGAAGCTGCATTCTTTCAGTAGACATTGCATTTGCTGTACTCCTCATTGAGACGTCAGATGACCTTAAAAAAGATTTGTTTGATCCAAGGAGTCACAAGATTGGTTCCAATATACTGGAACCAAATAACAGTTATATTCAACTTCATGTAGCATTGCATTAGCTTTGTCATTACATCAGTTTAAAAACACTGTTAAAAAGAGGCTGATTCAGAAAGCCTACTATACTGTTGAGGATTACTTAGAAGATAAGAATGTGTGAATATAGCTCACTTAGACCCTGTACAAGACAGTAATGACTAAATGTAACTATAATATAATAAGCCTTTTATTCCGAACTACATGAATTGGATTGGTTTTTTTTAATTATATGAAATCTCTTAGTTTGGTGTGCCTTTTAGCATAGACCTCCTCCAATGCTTTCCATTGACCCCTATGTAACTAGTCATAAGAATTATATTTTTAAAAGAGCAACCGCCGAGTTTCTTGCTGGCTCTTCTCGGTAGGAATAGCTTTCCAAACCAGCAGTAGAGTTGACGATTCAAAAGCACTTGTTTGCAAGTTTATTTGAATTAAGAATATTTTGAATTTGAATTGTTTCTTATGAAACACTGACAAATATTTCCTTTCAGCACTACGTATATGCCCTCTCCAGTTCACTCAACAGAGGTCTATATTATACTGTAATAGGAGTGCAGCCAAAATGAAATTAATGAAATATAAGAAGGCAATAAAAGATTGCACGAAAGCCATAGAATTGGATGAGAATTATCTTAAAGCTTACTACAGGTATGTATTTATTAAGATCATACATGTAATTGTGTTTATTATTTCTGTTACAAAGCCTGCCTTAAGTTAACATTCACCTAGGTACTGAAAGTCCTCTGTTTAGTTCACAGTCTGTGCATTTATAACTAACTATTGTCGTAACCATACTTGCATGAAGTACAGTTATTTACTAAAATTATCAAATTATGCTCTTGATAAAACGATAAATCCCTCTGATTCTTTCCGGATCGATCTGATTTTTGTGATGGAGATATTTCCAGTGTATTCAACATGTATGTTTTTATTGTTTGTTGCCACTTTTAATTAATTTCATTTACATTTGAGTAATATTTTAGGATTAATGGTTGTAAATAAAAGGTCTATATTCCAGTAATAAGAGTAATAAGACCGCCTTTGCACTATTCATAAGTATCATTAAGTTTTTCTGTATTTGTGTTATTTAGTTTGTGCAATAAAGTATTTTTATTATTATTATTATTCCAGACGAGCCCAGTCATATGAAGCGACAGACAAACTAGACGAATGTTTGGCTGACTTCAAGAAGATTCTAGAACTGGACCCGTCTCATAAAGAAGCGCAAACTGCTCTAGTTCGTCTCCCTCCAATGATAGAACAGAGGAATGAGAAGCTTAAAACTGAAATGCTTGGTAAGCTCAAGGACCTGGGAAATATGATCTTGAAACCATTCGGACTGTCCACTGAAAATTTCCAACTCGAACAGGATCCAGAATCTAAAGGATATAAAATTAATTTTAAGCAATAAATGTTGTATAAGTTTAAACATGTTCATGCCGGGGCGAAAATCTACGTTTTATTTTTCAAGTTACTACATTATCCTGCCCTTATCCCACTCTAAGTGGGGTCGGCACAACATGTTATAAACATGCTGTCACATGATTTGGCTGCGTTTTTACAACCGGCCGCCTGCCTGACGTCAACATACCTTAGTCGTATTTTACAATACCTCGGTAAGGAAGAGGGTGGTCTATTCTACTAAACGGGATACCACACGGTGGGTTAACTTACCTTAGTCGCCTTTACTACACCTCGGTAAGAAATGAGGTTGGTCTATTCTATTTTTATTTTTTATTATTATATTTTTTCAAGTTACATTCTTCTTATACAATAAATGCGAAAGTTTGTGAGTATGGATGTATATTTGTTACTTTTTCACGGAGAATCCGCTGAAACAATATCGCTGAAAGTTGGCACAATTATTCCTTACACACCGGGATAATATATAGGCTATAGAAATCCCGTTAATTTAATATGAATAGGATGACGTTTAAAAGCGCCATCTATTATCAACCTATCACGCGACGACAGTCCACGCGAACTAAGTTGCGGGCAAAACCTAGTGTTCTATATCTTATACATAACATGTATTAACTTTATTCTTCGGATGGGATGACATAGTGTTTTTAACGCTCAAGTTAATTAATTGTTAATGTTGTAATACTCAATTTTTATATATAATGTTGGGAAATAAAATCAACGTTTTTTAACGACTAATTTACTGGAAACTAGTGACCCACGGAATAGACAAGTATGACCCACCGGTGGTTCACGCCGCACCAAGTAAGTTATGCGTGACTCACCAGTGGGTCACGATGCCCCACTGAATATTCAAGTGTGACACACTATTGGGTCACGCCTGCGTGAACGTATTAAGTAAAATATCGGACTGCGAGAATGACATCTATTGCCATATCACTGAGTGGCAATTTTGAAGTACACTATTTTTAATAGTGTCTGAAATAAGAGTTATAAAAACTGACATACAGTGAGTTTAATTCATTCCGTAACCTTGCTGTATGTCAAATTGTCCGTATCTCGATACTATTTTTCCTCTAATTAAAAAACCCAAAACAGCACCACACTTGTTTCCTTGTTGTGCTGCGCCCGTAATTCCTCACTCTCGTGTCAATTACGCGCACACCTTGCTGATATTTTTCTATAATTTTACGCTTTCATTTAGTACAAATCATACGCCGTGTGGTATCCGGCTGAATAGAATAGTACCAACCTCATTTCTTACCGAGGTGTCGTAAAAGGCGACTAAGGTAAGTTGACCCACCTTGTGGTATCCGGTTTAGTTGAATAGACCCTCTAACTTACCTTTGTCGTAAAATACGACTAAGGTAAGTTGACGTCATGCAGGCGGCCTATCGTAAAAACGCAGCCAAATCATGTGACAGCATGTTTATAACATGTGCCAACCCCACTTAGAGTGGGATAAGGGCAGGAACATGACGAGTGTTGTATATTCCATGATGTAAATTAAGATTATTTATTGTTATGACAGACCTTGGAATTTCTGCCAGTCATGATGTGATGCTTGTGATATTGTATATTATTAAAATTATCTTGAATATTTTTTTTTATTTGTTTTCGCATTTTGCGTTGCTTAAACCTTCTATTTGTATAAAATTATATAAGTGATAAGATAATTAAAAGATATGGAGTAACCTTAGAAATATGTAAAAAGTAAAAATAAAATAAAATTTACTGTAACAACTGCAAGATTTATTAGGTACCTAATGTCCAAGTTTCAATCTCACTCCTAGGAGTGGGGATCCCTCTGCCCAGCTGTGGGTATAAACAGGTTTCTTTTAGTTGCTTATATGCTCAACGGGCGCTCAAGATATAACAGCTGTCAAATACATTAGTTATGTAATATTTTTACAACTATAATGATGCACTTGAAAAAAAACCCAGTAAAACTCTTAATATTTTATTCTCAACTTAAAAATATATTACCATTTCTCACATATAACTATATTAATAATATTACAACATTTTTGGTCCCATTTTACATAAAACTATAAAAGCATTACATAGGTATTAATTTTTTTAAACAATAAGTAATGTTGCCATTGTATTTACTTTAACAATGACATTTAATTTGTGATGTAATAAATTATATCTTATCTACTACACACATATTTATTTAAAATTTACATTAAAATATAAGTACACTTTGTACTTACAATCATCTACCTGGTTCATTTTGTTCCTCGAAATCTTTTTAAGTACTGATAACGAATAAAACAAATAGTATTTTATGAGTTTTTTATTTGCGCTATTTCAAGGCGATAGGTAGAATTATGTTTTGTTTATAGTAGACAGTAGGGTATATTATATTTTTATGAACTTTAAAAAATATAATTCATAGTTTTTATTACTTTGCAGAAATCATAATACAAATGTTAAGGTGATAAAATTTTATCATTACTTTTGTATATTTTTCTGATAAAACACTGTTCTGATATATAAAATATTATCATTAAGCAATAAAAACACACACACATCGTTTACAGTAAATTTAACTCAGAATGCAGGGTCACTGCAAACTAAACTAAATATACTTTAACACGATATAAACACACTCAATAAAAGTTGATGCTGATCAGCAAACAAAATATTACTTACAAAATTACACTTTTAATTTAATCCCATTAATTTGTGCTGTTTGCATATAGGTTCTATAATATAAATAAACCATACATTTGTATGCAATATCCTCAGATATACAACATGTATGCTGATAAAGTAATTGAAATCTGCAACATTTTCAGTGATACAACCTGATAATTTGCATCATCCTACTGTGTGAAATATTTAAAAACACTATTATTTTTAACATTGAATGAAAAGGCCATGTAAGGAAAAAAGGAGGTTTTTTACTACTGCTTCTAAATTTATACGATTATCTATCTGCAGGCTATCACAGGTCTGCTAAAATGTATGCAGGTTTAATTAGCAACCTGCATAATTTAAGAATTTATTTTTAATACCACATTCTTTTATCTATTGCTAATTTTGTTCTCCTCCCTCCCTCCCTAGGATAAAATATCCTAAAAATAAGTTTGTTAAATTAAGTCAGCATAATCTAACTTGAAAAACTTATTTTAAGTAATAAAGCAGTTTTACATCTCTTTTGCATTAGTACTAAAACCGTATCCAGTTTATTTATAAGCCCTTTTTGCTTTCTAAATCATTAGACATATTTATCAAGAAATATTGCAAATAACATTTGATCCATGAGAATATATTACTCATTATTATATAAACAAACAGGTCACATCGCAATAACCTCGAGTTACCTTTGTATAAGGTTCGATGTTTCGGCAGAGTTGCATCCACAGTGGTCACGAACTGACGTCGAACCTTATACAAA
Source organism: Morpho helenor (assembly GCA_029227775.1). NCBI lineage: Eukaryota > Metazoa > Arthropoda > Insecta > Lepidoptera > Nymphalidae > Morpho > Morpho helenor. The sequence goes on from JARGCU010000011.1 coordinate 10,111,811, forward strand.
GATAACTCGAGGTTATTGCAATGTGACCCGTTTGTTTATATAATAATTAGTATGAATCGCGAAAGTTAAAAATCTACCAATATATTACTCATTTTTCCATATAAACCCACTCAGCCTGAAAGTGTTAGTCATATCCCAATTAAAGATCCTCTCACCTGGCCCTTCGCCACCAGCTCCAGCGACAACTATAAGGGGCATCAAATGCTCAGCAGCCCCTGGAGGATGTGCATCTCTAGCACCAGGCTGCTTGTCCCACAAAAGCAACTGCTTCTTTCTATTCTCATCACTCGATGTGCAGGCTTTATTTAAAAAATCATCAAACTCCTCATTAATAACTTCACCTGATCCACGACTAAATCTGAATTCCCGCATATTATGATAGGACATGCCCGATCCAAATACTGCTATACCTTCCTTGCGAAATTGATGCAACGTTTGCCCAATCTTATAGTGCTGCTCAGGATTTTGGTTTCTCAATACTGAAATTTGAATTATTGGTATATCCGCAGTAGGGTTGACGAGCATCATTGGTACAAATACACCATGGTCCCAACCACGTTGAGGATCTAATTTGGAGTCTATACCGGCCTTGGTCAGTGCTGAGTGAATTCGTTTCGCTAACTCTGGGTCTCCAGGTGCATCATACCTATATTTATATGTCTCAGGTGGGAATCCATAGTAATCGAAATATAGATCGTGGTGCTCAGCAGAAGAGATAGTCACCTTACTTTCTTCCCAATGTGCGGTGACCAGAATAATAGCTTTTACTTTTTTGAAGTCAATTTGTTTTTTTACTTCGTCTCGAAGAAAATATGTAAGTCCCAAACTATCTTTTTCACCCATCAAAGGCATTGGGCCACCTCCGTGGTTCACGAAAAGTGCTGGAGCGATTGCAACCATTTTATTCACGCTGCCAGTTAGGTATCGCAAAATGTTCATCGACAGAAGTGTCATGAACACAATGAATACAACTTGAACGAGAACCGTGAATGTATTGAGAATGAGCATGAAGATAACTTCCTTTTATTACGCAACTCTGACAATCTGAATGATTTCATTATAATTATCCAGCGGTCTAATTAAGAGGCCAAGGCCTGCACTGATTTATTTCATAGAACTATTATCACTTATCCAGAATCTTCAAATTTGAAGCGTATAGTTAAGGTTAATTTCTAAATGAAATAAACTGAAATTATAACCAAATTTTAATGACATTTAATATATGTAAACATTTTTTTTATAATTTAATAATACACTCATTCATAGCCTCATAGGGATGTACAAAAATAAGCGATTTTTATAATAATCGATTAACTTTTTAATTAAAAGATTTGTTGAAATTACAAATCGATTATATTAATTTTATCCTCTTTTCATTTTTACTCTTTTTTTCTAAACAATTTTTTTTATTTACAGCAAAAATGTTCAAGTTCTTCTTTTTTCTTGTTTTTTTTTTAAGATTAGATATGCATTGTTGGATGTAGTTACTGAAACGAAAGTACACCTTTTAATCGAATTTAAAAAACAATACATCTGTTATTTATTGGTTATTTATTATTTATTGGTAGTTGTCCCGTAATTAGCCTTTACACTAATACTTTATAATATTTATAAATTTTAAAAAAAATTTAGCTGGTAGAGATCTCTGTCATAGGAATAAGTTGACCTTTGTATACTTTTTATTTATTAATAATGTTTTTCTAACGTTTTTTATGCTACATAGCATATCAATGTACGTAAATAAATAAAATAATTTGATTATCTCTAATCCTTGCAAAAAATCTCTGCATCTCAGATTAACCAAACCAAATCAAGTTAATTACATAAATTTCATATGAAATACATAAAAATAAATTATTTAGTTTGAATTATTAAAGTATTTGATATATTTAATTTATTTGTTTTAAAGTGTGACTTCAATTGTTAGATCAAGCAGTTAAGTGTACGACGAAAGTGTTAAAAAAAACAGCGATTTGGTTTATTTTACTTTTAAAGAATGTTTCTAAACGAATATGAATACGTTTGAGATAAATATAATAAAAGAAAGAGATGCATATAGAATTTGCGATTTAAAAATGGCGTCTATGTGAGTTGTCCTTTTCGCACCCTATATTCTCATTTTAAATAAATCAAAATAAGAATTGATGTATACAAAAATTGCGAAAGCTGTGAAATGTAGTTGTAAATCTTTTTATAGGATTAAGTTTTATATAAAACGTGAACTGGACTTGGAAGACCACAATGTCCGCTGGACCAGGCGTTTCATTATTTGCCCCCAATAATTTTATCGAATTTTGTCTCAATACTTCATCTAGTTTTAAATATATTTTACGTGAATTCTAGTACGTGTTAAATAGTAAAAATGGACAAGAAAAATAAGAAGAAAACTGTATCGAAGCGTAAAAGTGATGATCCTGGCGAAGGTGAAAAGAAAAAGATGATGGTAAATCGCGCGAAAGTTGAAGATGAGAAAGATAAGGTAGAAATTGAGGTGAACCAAGTGGTGGAGGTGCCCGTGGAACAGGGTCAACAGATTGTGCATACGGGGCAGTTGGTGGAAGGGAACTTCGAGCAGCCAGTGTTTGTGAATATGAAAGGTGAACCAGTCCAACTCGGACCGAACACGGTGATCCTTTACGAGCAGAGTGGTAATCCATCGAATTATGCTTTCGGTGGGATGTGGACAATGGATTCGTCGGGCAGAATTGTAATGGCGGAGACCATATATGACGTGAAAGGTGAACCAGAGGAAGAGGGTGCAACGTTTGTTCAGAATACCACAGAAGTAAATAATGTAAGTTAAAATATTAAATGTTTATATCATCATTCTCCTGCCCTTATACAGCTCTAAGTGGGGTCTGCACATGTTATAAACATGGTGTCACGTGATTTAGCTTCGTATTTTACGACCTGCCTGATGTCATATCACTTTAGCCCTATTTTAAGATACCTTGGTAAGAAAGAAGGTTGTCTATTCTACTCGACCGGATAACACACGGTGGGTCAACTTACCTTAGTCACCTTTTACAACACCTCTGTAAGGAATGAGGATGATCTATTATACTCACCCGGATACCACACAGTGGGTTGACTTACCTTACTTGTCTCTTATGACACTTTGGGAAGATATGAGGGTGGTCTATTCTACTCAGCCAGATACTACAGGGCTAAAATATTAAATGTTGATAATGCAATGAAATGGAACCTGTATCTTCTGCATAACACTCCCAATCACTCTAGCTACTACTCTAGTTTAGAATAGCTTATAAAAAGTGTTGCTTCTGTTCCCAACCAGACCAGTGGTTCCCAACGTGGGGCCCACGACCCACAGGGGGGCAATTTCATGGTTTAGGGGGGCAACTCGACACGAGCCTTTCGCTCTGGGCCATTTAAGTGCAATGCTAGATTTCGGTGCCAAATTTTCCTAAAACCTATTACCTATTTATGTTCTTTAAGTGGACAATTCAATTTTTAATATTAAAATTTATGTATGTTACTTAAATAATTTTTAAAGTGGGGCATGGACCAAAAAAGGTCGGGAAACACTGTGTTAGACTGTTTAGATTGTGCATATCTTAAAGTACATCAGCTATTTTTTTTAATTTTTTTATTATTATATCAAGTAACATAGACTCACTAGTTATTATGATCAGTATGTGACTATGCTTTTACTGGTTATAAACAAAGAAGTATTCAATTAAATATTTAATTTCCTAGCATACCATTAGCATTTTAAAGCTGCAATTTACTGTAAATGCTAATCATAAGTAAAAATAGTTTTACAATATCTTAAAGTAGTTTGAAGGTGGGAAGATCTGATTCTTGAAGAAGAAAGGTTAATTATAAAGGTAGCAAAAAATTTTGTTTATTTTCCCAACAATCTTGTTCTTGAAAAAATTTTCTATGATAAAATATATAGAGGAAACCTCATCATCAACTGTGACAATGTGATACAGTAATATTTATTTATTTTATTTAATATACTTTATTGCACAACAAAAATTTCAGAGTACAAAAATAAAACTTATATCTAGAAGACATGTACAAAGAGGCGGTGTTATCGCTTAGCAGCGATTTCTACCAGACAACCTCATTAATAATTGAATATAAGTTGTTAGCCTCATTGCTAGATAAACATCATTAATAAAATAAATTGCAGATGTGATAATTTGAAATGTTAGTCTGTAGTGTCATTATTTCAAGTATTTTGCTTATTAGGCTAAGGCTAGAAGCATAATTTATTAGTTTATTTTTTCCTAAGCTAAAAATATCAATTAAAAATGATTACATAATTAAATTGTACATTCTTTTCCTATAATTTCAGCAAACAGTAGAGGAGTCTAGCAATACATATCAACAGTTTGAGTTAAGCAATAACGCACAAGTTGAAGGGCAGGAGTATGAAGTGGCTATAATAGAGAACCCTGGTGATTCTGATAGGTATGATTTTTTAAATTTAATATAAAAAAAGAGACTAAAGTAAAGGAGAAGTAGGTACTCTAGCCAATGGTATTTAAAAATCGGTCATGCATCCTTCAATTTTGATTGAAGTGCATCCACTGCTGCACTCATTGATTATACCTTTTCAAGGAATGTGTGCAGTGCTTGTGTATTGTTGTGTTATCAGTGTCGGGTAGTGCATGAGATTTTACAAATTCTGCATGTATCAGGTATGAGAACGAATAGTACACTACATTTAGCATTACATATCTTTTATTGCAGATTATAGCAAAAAAATATTCTCAATAGTTTTGTATTCAAGGAACTTAACACCACTATAAAAACGGGCCCACAAGGTCTTGGTTTGGAACACCTTAACTTTATCACTATTAAACTCTTACTAAGTCTTATCAAGTAACTATTTACTAACCTATATTGATAAATTGATTGATGTATGTCAAGTTGTTATGTTAAGTTTCACTATTTAAGACAACCCCCACTCATAAAAAGTTCCTACCCTATTGCTCCTCAAAATTGATTACTCTCTTAAACATTGAATCCAGTGACAGCCTATAATCATTTGAAGTTTTCTGCAAACATATAGTGGAGTCTTCTAACACTTTCGTAGTGCAGAAACATCATTTTGACCCTTTGTGATATATTAACGGACCTTGAGAGGTTGCTTGCTAAATATTTTTGTATAATTGATATTTATGATTAATTGTGATTGTCGGTTTTATGAAACTGAAATCATTTTCAAAATTTCTGAGATATATTTATTTTATTTATTTTACTTTTGATTCCATACTGGAGAAGCATTGTGGTTCTAAGCTCAAAATTATTTTCTATTTAGAAGAGTTGCAGCCTTTGTCTAGCAACGGGGTCGTAAAAGACTTATTTATTAATTTTATACTAAAATATATGTGATTAATAGATCAGAAGGGCAAGTGATAACCACAGAAACACAATTGGTGACAACTGGTAATGGAGCGGTGCGCTGGCTGAATCAGAAGTATGAATTTGTCGTGAGGAAATTACAGCTTAACTATGGTGAGTTTATACACTTTATTTTGCTACTATCATACTTTTAGTTATCTTGTTGTGGTGGCCTGTTCTCCGCACTGATGATGTTGGTTGTATTGGTGCCAACTTCCATTTCCTCTTGAAGACCAACTATGTGATAAAAAGACATTGCTACTTTACTTTCTTACTAAGACAAATGGTAATTAATGTTAATCTTTAATATTTAAATGAATTAATCTTGTATGTATATATATAAATATATTTTCTGAATCTTCAAAATGGCTCCAATGATTTTCCTGAAATTCATGTAGGGGGCAGTGATATCGCCGTGTGGTATCCGGCGGAATAGAATAGTACCACCCTCATTTCTTACCGAGGTGTCTTAAAAGGCGACTAAGGTAAGTCGACCCGCCGTGTGGTATCCGGCTGTAGAATAGACCAACCTCATTTCTTACCGAGGTGTCGTAAAATACGACGGAGGTAATTTCACGTCAGGCAGGCGGCCGGTCTTAAAAACGCAGCCAAATCATGTGACAACATGTTTATAACATGTTGTGCCGACCCCACTTAGAGTGGGATAAGGGCAGGAAGATGATGAAATGCAAAGCAGTGATAGTCTAATGGTAACGCGCAAACCGAAAAAGTTTAAACCTGGGATCGACACATATTATCCGGCACTTTTTTATTTTTTTTTTTACCCAGCAAGGTTTGGTCACCCAGGTACTGAATCAGAAATATTAAAACTATATTATTATAATCTGCTACTATCTCTCTCTCTAGTCGTACTTCATTACTGGGTGTCGTGGTCCTGGCTAGATATTATCCTCGAGTGGATAATTTGTTTCCACCTGCTCCTGTTTGTGGCCATTGTTGCTAACTCATAAAATTTGGCGGACATGCAGGACTGGCGTAGTTAGTCAGACCACCTAGTTGGTGAGCGGCCTCTAGGTCTTTTACTTTCTGTATTGCCAGTAATTATTAATCTCTCCAAGGAGTCGTCGCCACGCCGCATGATGTGTCCGAAATACTCGAGTAGGCGCTTGTAACATATGGAGGAGAGGCGCGTTTCTATTTTGAGCTTCGAAAGAATAGATGCATTTGTGCGTTTGACAGTCCATGGGATCCGCATCCAGCACCACATTTGGAATGCCTCTATTCTCTGCCTTTCTCTCGCTTTAATAGTCCATGTCTCCACTCCATACATGAAGATTGGGAAGACTAGGGCACGCACAAGCCTATCTGCTACTATAATAGCAGCGATTTACTAGAATTTGGAGTATATACCTCATCTCTTTTTTTTGGAGAGAAGGGTTGGAGCTTACTCCCACCATGCTTCTCTAATAGTATATCTTTAAAAAAATTACATCATCCAGGTACTTATTTATTAACCAATGTTTTAGATGCTGGTGTGAAGCTGTTACATTCTCATTCGGGATGCATCCAGTGCGTGTACTTCACAACACCCAGCATGCAGCTGGCTTTCAATGCGGTGCCACAGTTCCTCTGCATCGAGACTGGTGAGTGATGGGAGAAAGAGTGTTCTTCTTCTTTATTGTGCCCTCACTGCTGAGGATTGTGACTCCATTTCATATTGACTATTAACTGCTTCCATTGGTTACGCTCAACTGCCTGGAGGAAATCTTCATAGTATAGGGAAAGGGGAATTGTTTTACTCCAAATTTAACGTGTGCAGGCCATGGGCAGTAATGAATAAAACAAACTACTGGATAGATTTAATCATTTTTTTCACTGAGTGACATATAATATTAAGGGTTGTCGTCAATAAGACGTGAGTATAGCCGGTTTTCTATACAATAACTAATAATACTACTCATGATAGTTTAAATTTAAAACATGGTTGTTTTATTATTTTCCAATATGAGAGCTCAATCCAGGAATAGTCTCAATTATTATTCTTATAATTGCAGGCATTGAGTTCAACAGCACAATCCCAACAGTGGCCGGTACCGGCACTGTCAGCGTCAAGTACAACGTCACACTGTTCCTAGCTGAGGATGGCAATGGGAAATCTGTCATCGTCAGTGCAGGTAAGACTAGTAGGTTCTGGGTTGTGGTAATTTTGTAATAAAAATTAGAATAGAATAATAGAATAAGGTGTCGTAAAAGGCGACTAAGGTAAGTCGATCCGCCGTGTGATATGCGGCTGAGTAGAATTGACCAACCTCATTTCTTACCGAGGTGTCTTAAAAGGCGACTAAGGTAAGTTGACCCACCGTGTGGTATCCGGTTAAGTTTCTACTTAACTGGAAGAAGAGGTACTTAAAAAAGAGGGTAGTCTATTCTTAGACCACCCTCTTTCTTACCGAGGTGTCGTAAAATACGACAGAGGTAAGTTGATGTCAGGCAGGCAGCCGGTCGTAAAAACGCAGCCAAATCATGTGACAGCATGTTTATAACATGTGCCGAACCCACTTAGAGTGGGATAAGGGCAAGAAGAAGATTAAATTTGATTATTGTATCTTTTCAGGCATATCGACCCTGATCGGAGAAGACTTAACGTGGTTACTGGAGACGTTCAAGTCGTGCAACCCCGCGTGGAGACAGGTGCGGTGCGTTGTATGCGACCCCACCAAGTGTCACCAGGTATGTCAGAAAATCGATATGTGCGTCTTAACTCTGATAAAATCTCTTAATTTTTTTTGCTATACTACATCTCAAATATAAAAGAAAAAAAAAAGGTACAAAAAAGACACATTAACTATCCTAAGCCATCTGTTATGAGCATTCAGGTGTATTGTAAATTTATAAATTTACTTGTATTTTACAAGTAAATGAAAAGTGCGAGACTAAGTTGGTATGGTCATGTAATGAGGAGGGATGAAAATCATTTGACCAAAAGAGTTTTAAATATGAATGTGGATGGATGTATGGCTAGGGGGAGGCCGAAAAAAAGATGGATGGATTGTGTGAAAAATGATATACATGTTAAAGGATTGGCACCAGAGTTGACGAATGATAGAGGAGAATGGAAGAAGAAGACATATTGAGCCGACCCCACTTAGAGTGGGATAAGGGTAAGAGAATGATGAATGATGACTTGTATTTTACAAGTTTTTTAGAATCCTGAAGGGGTATTATAAGATATTCTTAAAAGATTACTATTACATCAGAGACTTTGTGTGGACCTACTTTAGACTAATAATACCCCCATAAATTGTTGAATTGAACCTACAACCTGCGAAACTGAATTCAAAGATTCTGCCACTATGGGTAGATATATGATATATTAAATATTAGCTTTTTAACCGCAACTTCGTTCGCATGGACTGTTGTCGCGTGAAAGGTTGATAATAGATGGCGCTTTTCAATGTCAACCTATTCTTGTAGATTCAACATCAGTTTAAAAACACTGTTAAAAAGAGGCTGATACAGAAAGCCTACTATACTCTTGAAGATTATTTGGAAGATAAGAATGTGTGGATATAGCTCTCTTTGAACCTGTACAAGACAGTAACGACTTAATGTAAATAGTATTAAGAATTATATTTTAAAAGAGCAACCGCCGAGTTTCTTGCTGGCTCTTCTCGGTAGGAACTGCATTCTGAACCAGCAGTAGAGTTGACGATTCAAAAGCACTTGTTTACAAGTTTATTTGAATAAAGAATATTTTGAATTTGGAATTTGAATTTGAATTCAACAGTATTTCTATATATATGCTACCCCAGCGTATGACGAATAATTGTTCCAAATTTAATTGTTAATGGTTCTGCTGATTTGTCGTGAAGGAGTAACAAACATACATTTATACTCACAAACTTTCACATCTATACTTAATATAAAACAAAGTCTCCAAAAGCTGTCTTTATTTGATCGATGTTTTCAAAATTTGAATAGATTTTTGTATGGTTTCACTAAAAGGTAGAGCGATTTTATTTGGAAGGTTTTTGTTTAATAATACATTACAGTCTTATGTGAATTTTGTTGGAGAGATCGGACAGTGGTAAAAAACTAAACCTGTAGAGTTATACTTAAGTAATGCACTAGAGAATCGTAGACCTACAAATAAGTCTGCAAGTACTATATCAATATATGGGACTCTTACACACATGTTCGCTTTTAATACTTGTGTTATGGTTGAGAGACAACTGGTGAATAAATATATATATGCTGCTTAAATACAAATATACACCCAGGTTCAGAAGAACCAAAAAAATCTTTTCATAGAAAATGTCGGGGGGACTCGAACCCCCGGCCCGTGGAGCTGAAGGCAGGATATACCCACTGCGCCAACAGGTCAGTCTCATGTCAGTCAGCATGTGACTAGGGATGTGACTTGGAGTAGAAAAAATCGATTAATAAATAATCGGTTTTTATCCCTTTCAAAATAATCGTTTTTTTTTACTATTTCAAAAGTTGCCTATTTTAATATCAATAATTAATCACAATTAAGGCTAATCAAAGTGGACAACTACCAAGAAATAATATCAGATGCGCTGTTTGTAAAATTGGATTGAAATGTGTAGATTGGCTAAATTGGTTTCAATCAACAATGCAAGTCATTAAAAAAACAAGAAAAAGAGTAAATAATAAAACGGGATACCTAAAACAATCTATTTTCAAAAATCGATTTTTGATTTAAAAATAATCGATATTTTTTTCACATCGCTACATGTCTCTGCCTCGTATGTTTACCTTACAATAACGTTAAGTTACGTTAACTTACAATAACTACTTTTATGTTCAATTAAAAACAGTGATTATAACAGTGATTATGATATATGATTATAATATTAATATTGTTGTTGTTGTTGTTTCATGTTCTTGAATAGTTTGTCTTGAATTGGATTGTTCTTTCATGTAGTAATTCATAATATGTTGTTGTTGTAGGAGGTCCGCGCGGCGTTCCCCACGTCGCACGTGTCGTGCTCGGTGTGGCAGGCGGCGCGCGCGGCCGGCAAGCTGGCCTCGGAGGGCGCGCGCCGCGAGAACGACTCGCCCGCGGCGCCGAGCCCGCCGCTGGCCGCGCTGGCGCCCGACGACGTGGCCGCGCGCTGCAAGACGTACGCGCTGGCGCTGCTGCGCGGGGACCACACGCCGGCGCAGCTGCAGGTGACAGCTTATATAGTTATTGCGCTGCTATATCATCATCCTCCTGCCCTTAGTAAGTAGTAGTAAGTAGCGGCCTGTTACTATCCCACTGCTGGGCATAGGCCTCTTCTCTCCGTTATTGGAGAGAAGGATTGGAGCTAAGACCTACCACGCTGCTCCAATGCGGATTGGTAGGTTACACATATCCCCAGAATTCTCTAGAGATATGCAGGTTTCCTCACGATGTTTTCCTTCACCGAAAAGCGTGTGATAAATTGCAATTATCAATTAGACACATAAGTTTTAATAGAAAAACTCATTGGTGTCTGCCCGGGTTTGAACCCATGATCGTCTCTAGAGATTCACACGGTCGCACCGCTAGGCCATCACAGCCTCCTGCCCTTATCCCACTCTAATTGGGGTCGGCACAACATGTTACAAACATGTCATATGATTTGGCTACGTATTTTACGACCGGACGTTAACTTACCTTAGTCGTATTTTACGACACCTCGGTAAAAAAGAGGGTGGTCTATTATATCCAATCGGATACCACACGGTGGGTCAACTTACCTTAGTCGCCTATACGACACCTCGGTAAGAAATGACGGTGATCTATTCTACTCAGCCGGATACCACACGGCGGATCGAATTACCTTAGTTGCCTTTTACGCCACCTCGGTAAGAAATGAGGGTGGTACTATTCTATTCAGCCGGATACCACACGGCGTAATTATTTCGATGTTATAATCCTATAATATTATATAATTCTGACCGGTTGTTTTGGCATATAAAATACTAGCTCTTACCCGCAACTTCGTTAGCGTGGACTGTAGTCTTGAATTGAACCAGTAGCCAGTAGCTATTACTTTCCAAACCTATCTATCTCCGGGTCATCTCCCCAGCCGAAACTAGAGGGGGTACGGGCCTCGAGGTTTTCGACTCCCCGGATAGTTTTTGACCAAAGGGTCGGTGGTCAACGCTGGTTAAGCGGACGCCTTATGTTCGAGTTATGGTCGGGCTTCTTACTTCGCTTCGCACTCTGGGGTTTTGAGTTGCGTCTGGTGGGGATGGGGTTAATGTGTACCACGGTACCCTGTCCCCGCCACCAGCAGCGTGGTTGAGCACTGTCAGGTTTTTAGTCGGTGCGATTCCGACATACCCACCGCTCGTCGCGGTCGGGCGGTGATGACCCATAATGGGTTTTCCTGACATAAAAAAAAAAAAATAGTCGGGCTTCTTAGTGCTACTCGGGATCTTCAAACTCATCTCCCTAACCCTGCAAATTAAAAAAAAAGCTTTGATAGGTTGATAATAGATGGCGCTTTTCGATGATATCCTATGGATGTAGAATTAACAGGATTTTTATAGCCTATAAAATAATAAGCTATTTAAATATAATTATAAGCTATAATATAAATATAAGCTAATAATAAATAATATAAATATAAGCTATAAAAATAAGCTATTTAAATATAATTTTATTTTTGGGCATGTTTTAATTTGACACTTTTGGAATTAGAATTGAATTAAAATTGGAATTAATAATATGCAGGTACTCAAGCGCGGTATCATCGGCACCGGTGCGGGCACGCTGCGGCTGTGGGAGGTGCTGACCCGCAGCGGGGGTGCTATAGCCAAGCTGGACTCGTGGCTGGAGCCGGACAACTATACCAATATACTACACAAGGTTTTAACATAATTCTATACATATTACTGACTTTATCGACTTATCGACTTGCCAATTGGCGTAGTTAGCAGTGACATTGCCTTCATATCCGCGAGTCGCGGGTTCGATTCCCGCCGATATTTTCTAACAACATTTTTTTTTCTTTTGGTTGTGGTGTAGTTGGTTCTTTGAGTCTGAGTGTATATATGTATTTAAGCACATATTTAAAATGATATTTATACTCTATACCAGGGCTTCTTAAACTTTTTTATATAGCAACCCCCTTCAAGCTTAGGAAATTTTAAACGACCCCCTCCTCCATATAATGAAATATATATTAACCGTAGATGTAGATGTAATATCGCACTATTTTACAATGTAAATAACAGTTTTGCATTGCCACTTTTTTCAAAAAATAGTTATAATAAAACTACAATAGTATTTTGTATGATTTTTATTTGTATTTATATTTGTACAAAGTGTGTATACTCATTTTAAAATTTTATTTATAACTGTTGTAAACTAACCAATCATAAATTTAATAAAATCTATTTAATTAAATTTAATGAAGGCGTAATGAAGGAACTTAGGAGGAGAAATATCAATAAATCTTTGTTAGAAAAGTTCTTTAAAGGACAGCTGCAGCCATGTAGTTGTATCAATAATGATTGAAAAGTATCAGATCTTTGCGACGTCTTTTGCTTTCAGTAGTCTCGCGACCCCCCCGGGGGTCGCGACCCACAGTTTAAGAGGCCCTGCTCTATACTAATATATAAAGCTAAAGAGTTTGATTGTTTATACGCACTAATCTCATTAACAACTGGACCAATTTGAAAAATTCTTTAAGTGTAACATAGTCCATTTATCGAGGAAGGCTATGGGCTATATCACATCACGCTTGGAGCAGCAATAAAAAATATTACGAAAAAGGCAAAACTTCAAGCTATGCTTGCGTGCGCACGTAAACGGTGAAAGTTATTAAAAAATCATATATTACAATATTGATTCCTCTAAAAGTTAGATTATTATGGATAAATTAGCTGTAAAAGCGTAACAGACAGATGCATAGACAGACTTTCGCTGTGTTATTAAGGATTACTATCATCATCCTCCTGCCCTTATCCCACTAAGTGGGGTCGGCACAACATGTTACAAACATGCTGTCATATGATTTGGCTGCGTTTTTACGACCGGCCGCCTGCCTGACGTCAACTTAACTTAGTCGTATTTTACGACACCTCGGTAAGAAAGAGGGTGGTCTATTCTACTAAACCGGATACCACACGGTGGGTCAACTTACCTTAGTCGCCTTTTACGACATTTCGGTAAGAAATGAGGGTGGTACTATTCTATTCAGCCGAATACCACACGGCGGGTCGATTTATCTTAGTTGCCTTTTACGACATCACGGTAAGAAATGAGGGTGGTACTATTCTATTCAGCCGGATACCACACGGTGGGTTGACTTACCTTGGTCGCCTTTTACGACACTTCGGTAAGAAACGAGGGTGGTACTATTCTATAGCTATATTAGGCACACGGCGTATTAGTAGGTTTTATAATTTATCAATAATGGTTTAGTGGTTTAGTTGTAAAATGGTAACAGACAGATGCATAGACAGACTTTCGCTATTATATTAGTAAGGATTTTCACATGTGCTGTTACATTTTCCAGGGTCTGGAGCGATTGGTGGACAAGTTCAACGGCCTGGTTAGGAACCAGTTGCAGCCGGACGAGTTCGTCTCTTTGTTCTTCAACGTGGCCAACCAGCTGGAGGACGACAGGAGGAGCTTCGCGATCACCAGACTGAGGGTATGTTCACTTGTAAGTTTCGTCTCAATGTTTACAACTAGTATACAGAGTATAACGCGCCATTAGTATTAAAGTGTAAAATTTAGTAAAGCTGTCGTAGCCCCTCGGTAACACCGTGCGACTCTTTCTAGGAGGTCACGGGTTCAAACCCGGGCAGACATCAATGAGTTTTGCTGTAAAAACTTATGTGTCTAATTGATAATTGCAATTTATCACACGCTTTTCGGTAAGGAAAATATCGAGAGGAAACCTGCATATCTCTAGAGAATTCTGGAGATATGTGTAACCTACCAATCCGCATTGGAGCAGCGTGGTAGGTCTAAGCTCCAATCCTTCTCTCCAAAAACGGAGAGAAGAGGCCTATTCTCAGAAGTGGGATAGTAACAGGCCGCTACTTAGTATAAAAGTTATCTAATTAAAAAAGTCGTTTTGTGGCAAATTGCAATAAACCTTAGCGTCTTCAAAACTCGTGTTTTAAAGATACCCTTAACTTGAAGGAGCTGAAAACACTAGTTTTTTTTTTTAATATTCGTAGCGTTATGTCATAGATAGACTTGAAATAAAGATTACAATGTATCTATCTCAATCATGACTAATTTTGAATTAGGTCACTTTAATACTAACTGATCGATATATATAACAAACCGCATTTTAATGTTAATCTGCTTTGCATGTGTTAATTAATATTTATGTAATTGTTTGCGCCTAGTGCGGACGGCGCCTAATTAGTTGACAATAGTCTATGGACTTTCAAATTTAAAATCACGAAAAATAAAACGGAGTCTACTTTTTGACAACCGCTGGAGAGGCAACAACTTGCTGCTGCTAATTTAACCAAATTGCATTAAACCTGCTGTTCGCGCCATAGACATAGCTCGACTTAAATATAGGAGAAGAACATATATCGCCATCTATCGGCAATCTTAACTTTTAATGTGTCATAGACACAGCGAAAAGATTCCGTATTGTAGAACGCACTGTCTATGGTCATTCAGCTTATGTACGCAATAAAGTTAAAGTCATTAAAGAAAGTTTCCCTACATATTTGACCTTTCTTTTGCATTACAAATATCACCAAAGCGAAACAAATAATATTGAACACCTGCAATCATTAAAATAAAGGATATTAGAAGAATAGTATTTTTTTAAATGTCATTGAATTTATGTTTGAAATATCGAACAGTAATACATCTTAAGCAAATTTGCTGTTTTTACAGTATTTTAGGAATACTATAGTTTCATAGAAGTATAAGAAGTATCTTTAGATAATATTAATTTCTGCAACAATCATCATTCTCCAGCCCTTATCCCACTCTTTGTGGGGTCAGCACAACATGTTCTAAACATGTGGTCACGTGATTTAGCTACGTATTTTATGACCAGCCGCCTGCCTGACATCAACTTACCTTAGTCGTAATTTACACTTCGGTAAGAAAGAAGATGGTCTATTCTACTCTACCGGATACCGACGGCGGGTCGACTTACCTTAGTCGCCTTTTACGACACTTCAGTAAGAAATGAGGGTAGTCTATTCTACTCTACCGGATACCACACGGCGGGTCGACTTATGTTAGTCGACTTTTACGACAACTCGGTAAGAAAATGAGAATCTCTATTTTATTATATGGATACCACACGGAGTGTGTTAAGTATTATTACAATCTGCCTTATGTCATGTATTGTTATTTTTGGGGACACCTATCAGGACAAGTGGTCAGATCCTGTATCGTGCTATCCCAGCCATTTCCCCATATTGGGACACGGGTTTCACTGCTGTCCCGGCAGTGTCACCTGCTTTAACCTACTAGTCGCTTTTACAAACATGAATATATCCCAGATATTTGTTAGGTCAATTAAAATTTCATCCTTACCTAGTGTATTCCATCTTAACAGCGAGTAATGGGAGACTCAGCTATAAGGTGAATATCTTGGTCATTACAATACTTATATTAATGGTTTTCTCTTAATCCAGGACACGGAGACGCTGAAGCAGTCGCCCACGGACACCATAACTCAGTACGCGTACAACCTGATGAGCCATCAGACCAAGCTCGCTCAAAAGTGTTTGGACGATCGCGCCGGCAAGTATGTATCGTTATATTATAATATTTATTTATTTATTTGTTTATTATAATATATCGTAATGATTATTTATACCCTAAACTTTCACAATAACACTATATGAGAAATATCAACCACAAATGAGATAATTAAGTGTAGTCCAGGACGTGGTTTGTATGTATGAATAAACTGCTAAACAGATTCGGATGTTTTTTCAAATAAATATTGTATCTTCAATAATATATAGGTTACTATTAATCTTGGTAGAGTCTTATTAATAATAAAAAACATGAAAAAATTAAAACTACTGGATTGATTTAAATCATTTTTTCACCGAGTGACATGGGCTATATATTTTATACCCGTGCGAAGTCGGAGCTGGTCGCTAGTAATGTTATAAATTCATGTGACAATGTACATGTTTCGTTGGGACTTTAAAGACGTGTATTATAGGCAAAGTTATGTGTGCAATTATGTATGTGGTTGCATGCAGTAATGCACGTGTGAGTGCGTGTGCGTTCGTAGGTGTGTGCGACAGGTGCTGCGTATGTGCGTGTGTAGATGATAGTGCGTGTTAGGATTCGTGTCTTCACGTATTATAACTTGAGTGTTATGTCGTATTAAAAATTATAACCTTTTTTAATGATATACTTTATTATAAAAAATTGCAAAAAATATTGATTATAACTACCAGAGTCGAATAAAGGGTGTCGAACAAAGAGTGTCTTAATACTATAGCCTGCCCGCACTGTACACACTTCACATTTGCTTTGCAGACGTAGCACTAACACATAACATGCGTGTGCGTAGGTGCGTGTGTGCGAGTATGTATATGGGAACTCTCCCATATACATACTCATATAGATGCGTTTGTGCGTGCAAAAATACGTGTTTGGTTGTATGTGCGTGTTTTGCCTTGCGAATGTGTATTATTGTTATATATAGTGTATATCTATCTCCGTATATTGTAGAAGGCACAGCAGCGCCGCGATATGCAAGTACGGCACGTCGACGCAAGAGTGCTCGTGTCTGTTCAGCAAGGTGTTCCGGCTGCCTTGCAGACACATCCTGATGCTCACCACTGAACTCAAGGTAAACTGACTAATTACAAACTTCGAAAGCGCAACTTACACACACGCACGCACACACATATGTGGGATAAAAAAATAAACATTTTTTTTTCGGAAACGGATAAGACATATATAGTATTATTGAGGGTAATACTCATTTCTTACCGAGGTGTCGTAAAAGGCGACTAAGGTAAGTCGACCTGCCGTGTGATATCCGGCTGAGTAGAATAGAACAAAATCATTTCTTACCGAGGTTTCGTAAAAGGCGACTAAGGTAAGTTAACCCACCGCGTGGTATCCGAATTAGTAGAATAGACCACCCTTTTCTTATCGAGGTGTCGTAAAATACGACTTAGGTAAGTTAAGGTGGGAATAAGACGCTAAAGTTGACGAAAAGTCGCTGGTACTACTCTTCTTCCTGCCCTTATCCCACTGTAAGTGGAGTCGGCACAACATGTTGTCACATGATTTGGCTACGTATTTTACGACCAGCCGCCTGCCTGACATCAACTTACCTTAGTCGCCTTTACGACACAGTAAGAAATGACGGTGGTCTATTATATTCAGCCGGATACCACACGGCGAGTCTAATTATCTTAGTCGCCTTTTACGACACCTCGGTAAGAAATGAGGTTAGTACTATTTTATTCAGCCGGATACCACACGGCGTTTTTATATATTAATATAAGATATTCAGTATACTAAGTATAATAAAACCAAAATATGAGGTAAAAAAATAAACGTTGTTATTTCGGAAACGAAAAAGACACATATAGCATTATTGAGGGTAATAAAACGCTCAAGTTGGCGCTTACAAAGCCGCTGCTGCTACTATTAATGCATAAAAGTAAAGTAAGTAACGGCCTGTTACTATCCCACTGCTGAGAATAGGCCTCTTCTCTCCATTTTTGGAGAGAAGGATTGGAGCTAAGACCTACCACGCTGCTCCAATGCGGATTGGTAGGTTACACATATCTCCAGAATTCTCTAGAGATATGCAGGTTTCCTCACGATGTTTTCCTTCACCGATAAGCGTGTGATAAATTGCAATTATCAATTAGACACATAAGTTTTTAAGAGAAAAACTCATTGGTGTCTTCCCGGGTTTGAACCCGTGATCGTCTCTAGAGATTCACACGGTCGCACCGCTGGGCAATCACAGCCTTATATAATGCATATAAATATTAAATAAAATAAAAATATTTGTTTCAGGTTAAAACGCATATACCGTTCGAGCCGCGCTGGACGGTCCAGCATTGTTTGTTCGGTTGTGAGAATTCCTCTAACAACAGCACTGCTAACAACGCGGGCGGTGAGTTTTAAACTTTGAATAAATAAATATATATTGTGCCAGTTTATCATATTTGCATACCGATAAAGTTATCGGTATGCAAATATGATAAACTGGCATTGTTTATTCATAAATTTGAAATTAATTCCCTTTTAGTATTTAAGTTACAGATTAGAAAATATTTATCTTAAGTAATTATATATTAGTATCATCTTTTCATCTATTTATTTTACCAAAATTATTTAATAGATGAAATAGTTCAATTTATATAAACTTTTTCACGTACACAAACGGCTGTCTGTCCCCAAAGTAAGTAACTTAATACTTGTGTTATGGGTGACAAACAGCTGGTGAATATATACTTATATCATTTTAAACACATACTTAAATACATTTTAGGGTTTATAACTTTAGTTTAATATCGGAATGAAATACATTTAAATTATACCCTATAACTTTGTTAGAGTCAGGCCTTTCGTAGTTGATGGAAAATTGAAACACGTGTTGCTAGTTAGTGAATTTAATTGCGACTGGTATTACATCGTTGCATCGTTATAAATACAAGTAGCCGGCGGGCGCAGCCGCCTATTATCTTACGTAGCATTAAACCATTGTCCCTACACCAGCCCCCCCTTTAAAAAAGGAAAAATGGCGATAATCTTTTATTATAAGTAACAAATAAATAAACTGAGAAAAAAAAAATACATATTTTACGCATGTGTGGTCGCCGAAACTGCTTGCTGTTGTGGATTCCCCGGCATTTGCTTCCGAATCCATTTCTTCGCTGAGTTTCTGCAGCGATGCCAGGCTATAAACCCCATTGCAAGGGAAATCACTATAACCAGTATCATTACAATTAAAGTAATATTATCTAGCTTTTCATGAAAATTGTTGTTATTCACAGTTTGGGATACTACATTGTTATCCTTATGTTGTTCTTTGCTTTGTCCGGAACCCATTATAAAAGTTATGCGTTAATATCTCAAATTACTAGTCACTATTACAAAAGTATACGAAGTTATAATGAAAAAATGAATATAATGCTACTTATATTACTAAACTATTTTAAAATTAATGCTGACATGTAACTGGACACGGCTTATTTGCAAATTAAATGTACATGAATTTAAAATTATTAATTAAGTTAGGCAATACTTATTTTATTAAAAGGAAAATATATCTATTAGAATGGTATAACGATGTTTATCGCTTGCTTGAAACATGAATGCAGTAGGTAGCTAACTAACAACAAAAACAATTGTATTATATTACTGCAATCTAGGCAAAACGTATAGGTGTTTTAATAACGCGGCCACTGCGCGTCGTTTTATGATTTAAAACTTTGCTAGAAGTGTCCACGTTATTTGAACTTAAATTATTTTGATCTTTAAAATCTAAATTATTACTAATATTACTATAATTAAAATTTTCGTCATTAATAACATAAGCAGGTTTAAGTCTATCTATTGAAATAGTAGTTTCCTTATCGCCTATTTTTAAAGTAAAAGTTTTTTTATTTCTTTTTATTACATTAAAGGGTCCGTCGTATGGGGGTTGAAGTGATTTTTTAATTAATTCATTTCTAACGAATACACTTTTACAATTGTTAAGATCGTTTGGAACAAATAATGGACGTGAATTACTATGACTAGTGGGACGCGGTCTTAAGTTCTTAATATTATCTCGAAGCTTCTGTAAATATTCCGAGTCCGTACAACTTATCTTAGAATTATCATAAAAATCACCGGGTAATCGAATCGTTTTACCGTAGGTCAATTCCGCTGCGCTCACGCCGCTGTCGCTTCTAGTGGCTGTACGAAGCCCTAACAACGCGATCGGAAGTTCTTCTATCCACGAATTGTTGCAATGTAAACGTGCCATGAGAGCTACTTTAAACGCTCTATGCCAACGTTCAATCATGCCATTACTCTGCGGATGATATGGTGTTGTTCGCAGCTTGTGTATACCCAAATATTTCATAAGTTTATTGAACAAATCGCTTTCGAATTGTCTACCCTGGTCGCTCGTAAGCTTCGAAGGGCATCCAAAACGAGATATCCAACCCTCAAATACTATCCTAGCTACTGTTTCTGCTGTAATATTTTGGACGGGAAAAGCTTCAGGCCATCCCGTGGAACGGTCTATCATTGTAACGCAATACCTATAACCATCGCTTGTAATCGGTAAGGGACCGACTATATCTATATGTAAATGTTGAAAACGATCGACGCGTTCGAAATCTCCCACGCCGGAAATAGTATGCCTTGTAATTTTTACTTTTTGACATTGAGGACATGCTCTAGCCCACTTAGTAATATCCCTATCCATATCAGGCCAAAAAAACTTTTGTTTTATTAAATTTTTACTGCACTTAATACCGGGATGACTAAGGTTGTGAACTGAATGAAATGCTATCAACCTAAAATGTTCTGGTAAATAAGGTCTAATTTTATTAGTCGAGACTTCGCAATAAACATGCCTCCCACAGTCGGGTAACTGATACTGCTTAAACTGCAATTTGCTATCTGTTTCTTGTAACGCTTGCTGTAAGTACTCGTCACTGTATTGTCTATCGGCTAATTCTTGGTAATCAAGTATCGTGGGACAGTTTATTGTTTCAATTCGCGAAAGCGTATCTGCGACTACATTTTGATTTCCACTAATATAACGAATGTCTGTGCTAAATTCACTGATATAAGAAAGCTGGCGGACTCGCCTGGGACTTTCCTTATCGGTTTTTACTTTTGTAAATGCAAATATAAGCGGTTTATGGTCTGTAAATATTATTAATTTTCGACCTTCTAATAAATTTTTAAAATGCCTAATAGCCATGTATATTGCTAATAATTCCCTATCATAAGTACAGTAATTCATTTCGGTTTTACTTAATTTCTTTGAATAGTAACCTAATGGTTGCCACGCATTATTACTATGCTGTTGTAGGACGGCACCTAGACTAGTGTCTGAAGCGTCACACATTAATGATAAATTAGCGTCGGGTAACGGATAAGATAGTGTAGCGGCGCTTTTCAAGCTCTCCTTACACTTCTCAAATGCCTCGTTAGCTTTATCAGTCCATTGTATGATTGTTTTATCGCGTTTCTTAGTATTATGTAAATAGTTATTTAATTCGCTTTGAAAATCGATTGCTTTCGGAATATGTGACCGATAAAAATTCATCATGCCGAGAAAACGACGCAATTGCTCTACGGTTTCAGGTTTCGGAAAATTTACGATAGCTTGAACCTTATCATCGAGCGGGCGAACACCATCCGTCGATACTTCAAAACCTAAAAAATCGAGTTTCGATACGCCGAAAATACATTTCGAGATATTAATTGTAATGCCATATTTATTAAATCTATGGAAAACCTTATTTAAATGCTCTTTGTGTTGTTCTTCTGTCTCGCTTGCTATGAATACATCATCGATATAATTGAATAAAAAATCAAGTCCACGCAGTACCACCGTGTCCATAAATCTCTGGAACGACTGTGCCGCGTTACGTAAACCAAAACTCATACGCGGGAATTCGAACAACCCAAAGGGCGTTATAATTGCCGTTTTCTCAATATCTTCCGGGGCTACCGGTATAAAATGATATGCTCTATTCAGGTCAAGTCTACTAAATATGTTTTTTTTTCCCGCTAAAAGGTATTTAAAATCATTTATAGGTGGAATCGGGTAACGATCCGGCTTAGTAACGGCGTTTAGTCGTCTATAATCGCCACATGGACGGATCTGGCCGTTTTTCTTCGGGACTACATGTAACGGACTAGCCCACGGACTTTTGGATGGACGACAAATACCTAAATCCATCATACTCTGAAATTCATCTTTAACTTTTTTGTACCTATCAGGAGGAAGCGGTCTAGCTTTTGCATATACCGGTGGTCCCGAAGTTTCAATATAATGACAAACTGAATGTTGCGGTATATCTTTATATGACACGGGCTTAGTCAACTCAGGATAATTACATAATATCTCATGCCATATATCGGTGTTTAATATAGTTTTAATTGATGACTCATTCTCGTCGTGACAAACAATTGAAGCTATAATATTTAAATTGGTAATTTGATCCACTAACCTACGTGAGCTTAAATCGACCAACAACCTATAGTGGGTCAAAAAATCTGCCCCTATTATAGGCTGTTTAACAGCTGCCACGATAAATGTCCATTTAAAAGATCTCCTTAAATTTAAATCTAAAATTAAAGTGCGCGTGCCATAAGTTTTTATTTCGGTTCCGTTTGCTGCGTAAAGTTTATAATCGTCGCAAGAATTCGCCCTATAATTATTCGATAACGGGATAACGGACACATTTGCCCCCGTATCTATCAAAAATTTGAAACCTGATTTTTTATCTGGTACGCAAAGACGGTTATTGAGTTGACCGACACATACCCCCGCCTCCGGATGTATCGAGTTTAGTTTTCCGCAGAAATTGTTGTATTCGATTTCTTCCAATTACACGGCTCGACACATTTGGCCGCTTTATGTCCAAACCGGTAATGATAATAACACAACCACTCGGGATTTTTGCGACTTCTACTTGCCTCTCTGGAACGTGACCTTGAACGGCGGAACCTATCCGCTGCAACCATATTGCCACGTGGTCGCTGTATACGTCGTAGTTCTGCAACCTCGATGCTCAGCTTCTGTACTGCTAACACCAAATCCTTCGTCAAACTACTGTCTTTATTTTCTCTCGCGGAGTTAGATGTGACTACGGCTACTTCAGAGGATCTCGTTACCTCCATTACTTTATCTGCCACGACAGCCAAGTTTTCCAGTTCCTTCACCTCTGTGACTGCCAATACAGCTTGAACAGCCGCTGGAAGATGACTGTTCCACATAATCTGCAGGGTGGAGTCAGGTATTTTTCCTCGGGCGAGGTCTCTCATTCGTCGTAATAATTGTGACGGTTTCTGGCTGCCGAGTTCCATCTCTCCTAATAGCTTCTGAAATTGTCGTGTCTCCGACTCTTCAAAAACTTGGAGTAAGCGGTCTTTCAGCGATTGATATTTACGTGCCTCTGGTGCGGCTAGTAATAAATCGCTAACCTGCTGAATAGCACTCTTGTTTAATTTTGTAACCACGAGGTTCTGCTTCGCGGCATCACTAAGTTTCTGATTATCCACTGCAGCTTCAAATTGAACAAACCAGAGTCGCGGTTGGTCTGCCCAAAAATCTGGTATCCTGGAGGATACTGTTATGCTGGCTAAGGCTGAATCTCCATCTATGCGCCCCTCGAACTTAGGCGTTTGCGTCGGAGGTAGATTTCCGGTGGCCATGACTTATAAAAATATTTATTTTTATTTATATTTATATTTAGTTCATTTATTAATAGTTCAATTTGGGGTCACCACTTTAGGGTTTATAACTTTAGTTTAATATCGGAATGAAATACATTTAAATTATACCCTATAACTTTGTTAGAGTCAGGCCTTTCGTAGTTGATGGAAAATTGAAACACGTGTTGCTAGTTAGTGAATTTAATTGCGACTGGTATTACATCGTTGCATCGTTATAAATACAAGTAGCCGGCGGGCGCAGCCGCCTATTATCTTACGTAGCATTAAACCATTGTCCCTACATACATATATACATCCAGGCCTGAAGAACCAACAATTTTTTTTAGAAATTGTGGCTCTCGGTGGGAATCGAACCCAGTACCAACTGCGCCAACGAGCCAGTCAATTGTTTTTCATTCCAGCTGGTAGCGGAGGCGGTTTCATGGAGCAAGTGGTGGTGGAGGCGGACGGACACAGGCAGACCATCCAGCAGCAGCCGCAGCAGATACACCAGGTAATAGGGCAGGGTTGGTGGTGTACAATACAATAATTATCATTCAGTCAATATGTATTATAGCCCAGCAGGTAGCTGTGATAGCCCAGCCGTAACACCGTGCGACTCTTTCGAGAAGCTCACGGGTTCAAACCCGGGCTAACACCAATGAGTTTTTCTGTTAAAACTTGTTTTGTTAAAATGTGTCTCCCAGCCATACGTGCGACTCTTTTGAGAATGTCAGGGGTTCAAACCGGGGCAGACACCAATGAGTTTTTGTGTTAAAACTTATGTGTCCAATTGATTATTGCAATTCATGACACGCTTCTCGGTGACAGGAAAACATCGTGAGGAAACCTGCATATTTCTAGGGAATTCTGGAGATATGTGTATCCTACCAATCCACACTGGAGCAGCATTGTAGGTCTTAACTCAGATCCTTCTCCCCTAAAACAGAGAGAAGAGGCCTATTTCCAGCAGTGGGATAGTAACAGGCCGCTTACTTACAATATGTATTAGAAAAGAAAGAGTATAAGAAAGAATATACTTAAAGTATAACAGAATAGTAGAAGAAAGAATAGGCTATGGGCTATCACACTATAACACATTAAATTGCATCTTTCGATTTAGATTAGATTAGGTTGGTGCTAGCCTTTTCCGTTAAAGGAATATTAATTATTAATAATATGATATTAATTATGAATAATAAGTATATTTACTAATAATTATTTATAATATTTATTAATAATAATGTACTATCCAATGTTTAGGTGGGTGGAGTAAGGCAGCAGCAATATGTCCTGGCAACACCAGGTCAACCGGCAACACCTGTGTCACAAGTAAGATATTTGTATTAGGTATATATCACTGTATACTTTAAAGTATAAAATAACTTTGCCTCAAAAAAAGTATTTTCGGGAAAACTTTATACCTTAAAGCTAGGAAATTCCCTAGAGTATGCTTCGCACTACCTTATTATTCAAGTTAAAGCTTTCTATTACTATCTACTATAACTATCTATTCCCTTAAAATCACATTGTTCTCGGTGCAAACATGAAAAACTAGAAGACAAGAATTTTGAATTTTTTATATTACTTTGAATATATAAGTATGCATAGGTATTTAATATACCTAAGATATTTAAACCAATAAATACTAGGTTTTAGGACAGTGATATCAATAAATATTCTTAATAGTTCTTTAATAAATATTTATAAATTATTATGAGCTTATCTGTGATAAAAACTATTGTGAGAAAATGTGTATTATGTAATGTGTAATAAATACATAATAATTATTTGAGTTGCGCCCATTACAGAAAAGATGAGAAGTGCGAGACTGAGTTGGTATGGTCATGTAATGAGGAGGGATGAAAATCATGTGACCAATGGAGTTTTAAATATGAATGTGGATGTATGGCTAGGGAGAGGCCGAAAAAAAGATGGATGGATTGTGTGAAAAATGATATGCATGTTAAAGGATTGGCACCAGAGTTCACGATTGATACAGGAGAATAGAAGAACATATATTGTGCCGACCCCACTTAGAGTGGGATAAAAGTAAGAGAATGATCATTGGTCTTAACTGTTTACAACGAGAAATTCGACCCTTGTCCAACAGTGGATTCTTGTATATTAATTTAGAAACATTCCTTGCAGGTTATATTCTGTGGTGGCGGCGTAGGTGGAGTGGGGGGTGTTGGAGGAGCGGCGCCCGTCATCACTTCAGTTTTACCCCCAGGGGGTGCTGTACTAACACCGCACCATACACTACATCACTAATAAAGTGAAAGTCATACAACACTACTAATAAATGTGAATCCGTAGACGTATTATACCAAAAAAGTGATTTATTTAAATAAATATCTAATCAAGTGATTAAAAGTGAATGAAGTGAAGCATTACAAAGTGACTTAAGTGTAAAAAATCTTGATGGTGATAAAGTGACAATGTTTGGAACAAAGGAAAATTTCTCAGGAACGTAGTCACTATATAAATGATTGGATTTTGAAGAGAATATCTCTGATATACAAGAGATTTATTAATACAGCGAAAAGTTATAAATTGTGAACTCAAATAAGTAAATTGTGGACTCCTTAAATTAAAGCAAAAGATCTTTAAGTTAAGAGCAGAAATTTCCAGACTTTTTTTTCATAGACAAAAGATATCAAAATTCAGCTGATGTTTGAGGTCTGATGTAGGTTACATTTGCACGATATTCCTAGAACTCGTCAGTAAATTACATAACGAATAATGAACACCCATTTTTTTGTCACATCAACATAGATCTCCGTTGAGTCTCTT
Organism: Morpho helenor; assembly: GCA_029227775.1. Classification (NCBI taxonomy): domain Eukaryota; kingdom Metazoa; phylum Arthropoda; class Insecta; order Lepidoptera; family Nymphalidae; genus Morpho; species Morpho helenor. Next base: position 10,138,320 of record JARGCU010000011.1, read on the forward strand.
GTGGACTCCTGGGAGTCCAACCATACCACTTTGAAAATTAAGGGTGTAAAATTGAAAATCATGAATACAATTATAAATGACTAAAATTATGAGAAATTGCCAAGTATAAAATATTATGAAGGCCAGGGTAACTGCAAAAGACCTTATAGTAGAAGTCTATAATCATGACGTCATTGAACTATGAATTTGTATATCAAGAACAACTAACATTGTTAAAGGCTGAATAATAATTGTATCTCGGAAATCATATTTATCCAGTTCTTGGTTTAATGTTATCTGACTTTAACATAACTCCCTACAACCATTTTCAGGTTGTATGCATATCGCTCATGGGCTGCAATAGTGCACATGTTTTGGTAAAGGAAAAATTAAAATTCAAAATTTTCTTAATCAAGTAAACTTGTAAACAAGTGCTTTTGAATCGTCAATTCTACTGCTGATTCGGAAAGCTGTTCCTACCGAGAAAAGCTAGCAAGAAACTCGATGGGTTTCTCTTTCCAAAATAATACTTATAATTAGTTACATTATGTCATTACAATCTTGTACAGGGTTGGACAGTAGCTATATCCACACATTCTTATCATCTAAATAATCCTTACCAGTATTGTAGGCTTTTTGTATCAGTCTTTCTTTAACAGTTTTTTACTTAAACTGCTGTAATGGCAATGCTAAAATTGAATAGGTGTAAATGTTAATATAAAACAGTTATTTAAATTAATTTAAAATTAAGTTAATTTATATTTAACTATTAATAAATTATAATTAATTAATTTATAGTTAATTTATAATTAATTTATAATTACCTATTAATTAATTAATTATATAGTTAATTTATAATTAAGCCTAAAATTGAATTATAAGGAATGTGTCCTATAATTCAATGTAAACCTGTTCGTTTTTGCAAATGAAAACATTTTTAATTCATTTCCAATGAAAATTTTAAACCCGTTAATCTCAAAACATGATTTTTGAGTTGTGCTACTATTGCAGCCTATGAAGAATATATAAAAAGATGTGTGAGGGATGATGGACAGATATGTACTAGTGATAGAAATTTGTTATATACATTTAACTATATAGCTAATGTAGTATAGGAGTATTGGATATGGTATATAACTAGAATGATTTAGCACCATTTGTAAATAAATGATAAGGATTTTTTTACAATAAAATGAAATTTTAGTTATTATTTGATTTTTAGATTTTTATCATTTTTCCACATAATAAAACTGTTTCTTGTGTGGTTAAGCCTCATATAATAAAATAAGATGGTAAATAATTTTTGTCGTTTTCTGTAAACATATTTTTTAATGAAATTTCAAATCGTTAGTGGTCATGCTTATCATAAACATGCATTGTCATTGGGACTGGAGCAGTATGTTTAATTTCAGCTCAATTGGATACCAAAAGTTGAAAATCATCATCCTCCTGCCCTTACCCCACTCTAAGTGGGGTCGGCACAACATGTTATAAACATGCTGTCACATGATTTGGCTGCGTTTTTACAACCGGCCGCCTGCCTGACGTCAACTTATTTTAGTCAAATATTAAGACACCTCTGTAAAAATGAGGGTGGTCTATTTTAATAAACCGAATACTACACGGCGGGTCAACTTACCTTAGTCGCCTTTTACGTCACCTCGGTAAGAAATGTGGTTATACCAAAAGTTGGAAAATATAATTAAAAACTTTTTTAAAATAAAAGTTAAATAAAAGCTTTTTTAAAAAAAGGTAAACATTTTTTAGGCTCAATATTTGACAAATACTAAAAGACTCTATACAGATGCAAAAACAAATTAAAAAAAACATTGAGGCTTTAACCATGCAAATGTTCTTTTTTTATATTTCGCTTTTTGGCCTACACTCCTGTATTTACAAAACCATAACTTATAATTATGTACATAGCTGTATATTCTTGGGGCTAAAGGACTTTTGTTTTAGTCTGTAAATTGTACTTTGATAGTAGACTTAGGGCCTGTTTCACAAATTACTGATAAATTGTCGGATAGTTGACCGACAAATAAACTTAGTAGTAGATAAAAAAAAAATGCAGCCATTTTGAAATAGATATTTGCTATCCAGCAGATAATAAGTTACATGATCTACCTGTTAACTTATTAGGGACTTTAAGTTTAAGTAAGCCTATCAGAAACCTGAGAAACGCAAAATTCCAAGATATGTGTCAGATATGTTCCGAATAAACTAACTGACAGTTTATAAGTAACTTGTGAAACAGACACTTATTCAATTAAAGTAATATTTTTAATTAATGTTTAGTTTCTGCGTTAAATCATATTGCTATTGGTAAACCCAAAGTATAGTAAAACTTAAGTTAAATGATAAATTAGTTGTTTTAAATGATTGTTATAGTATTGAATAAATTAGACTAATTGGTTATTTTAATTGACTTTTAACATCGTATATATATACTTTGGTGTGGTTACATTAATGGACGAACACAGCAATACATTGTGTGATTTTGATGTAACAAATGTCGTCAATGACTTCCGATTTGTGTTTTATAGCAACACCGGAGCCCGAAAACCGGGATAGAACGACATTTTTTAAAATAAAACTTATCTAGATCGATTTTTCTTTCCAAAAATCCCCTACATGCTAAATTTCAGGAAAATCGTTGGAGCCGTTTTCGAGATTCTGAATATATATATACCTACATACAAGATTAACTCATTTAAATATTAGAGATAATCAATTGGGGTCAACGAACTTTTGTACTATTGCTGGCCGTATTAAATACAAACCACTAGTCGCACTAATATTGCTAAAATCATTCTGTAATAACACTTTATTTAGATTCATCATTCATCTTATAAAATTTAAAGCTTCCTATAAATGTCTCATATCTAAATATTTCCATATTTCTGGATAGCAAGCGTTTACTTCCTATCGCTGTTTTGTGGGTTTTTCTCATTTCATCGGAACAGTTTGGTAAGATATGTGGGGTCAACGACACGTTATTAATTCGGTAAAAATTTTGTTTTACGGTTTGTAAAGATTCGAGGAAAATATTGACGGGTAAAATTATGTATTTTATTTGATTATATTCACAATTATCTTTTACAAGTTTTTCAAGTTAGGAAATTTATTTAGGAGGTTTTAAGTTTTATGAATAAACCTTAATATTATTGGTCTCTTATTGCCTTTATAAGTATAATATTAATTGTAACTTATTACTAGAGTATAGTTAGAACAAGAATATTTTATAAATATTGTACGAAATAAATGACTCGAAGTTGCTTTGTTATGTTATTATTTTATTTTTATTCCCGTGTTCATATGTTGAACTCTGTGACGTTGGATATTGTGGTATTGTTTCAGGGTCCTAGGAGTTTCCAGATTCGATACGATTAATGTTTTTATATTATTTTATACTAGTAATATACCGCGGTTTCACCCGCGTCCATACCGATCTCATGGCAGTGCAAAGTCTACTAAATCGGTCTATAGATTTATGTTTGTTAAATATATCATCAATAGTTTCCGCAGCGCCTGCGATGAAAGATTTTTATGACTAATTTTTTACACCTCATTACATTTTTATTACGGATCCCTTTTTTTAAATGTAGCCTATGTTGCTCAGTAAATATGCAGCTTTCCAATGGAGTTTTTGAAATCAGGCCAGTAGTTTTTGTGTGAAAACATTACAAACATACATACAAATATTTCCTTTTTATAATATTAGTATAGATTTTTTTTCATATTATCATCTCTAGTTAAGAAGACCGCTTCAAGCTACTTACCTTATACGCAAAAATGTAATATATATTTTATCCGGCTCGAAGGACCACTTGTTTCTTCTTAGATCTTGTGAAGATGTTTGGGCGCTAGTAATGATACAATGTGGTAGCTTTCTCTGTTTTAATCGTCAGTTTTGGTAAAGGTAACAAGTCCGTGTAGTAAGGCAGCAAGTAAGCATAGATAATACACTATATAGGATAAGTCCGTTACAAGGTCAATTATTTTAAATTTCATAACAGATATAAAAAGTTCTGTTGTGGTTGCGTTCACAACAATTTTAGAGTTCAGGATGTTGCTATATAGGAAATGTAAAGGTACACCTTCAGGTATGCGTACATTTATCTTACCAATCCGCATTCTAATGCTAAGGATGGAGCTAAGACCTACCAGGCCTTAGCTGCAAACCTTCTCTCCAAAAATGGAGAGAGGAGGCCTATGTCCAACAGTGGTATAGTAAAAAAGACCTTTACATTTATCTTAGACCCTACTGCAATTTGCCAAAACAGAGTTTATATTAATTGCATAATTGCTATCAATATTGAAAAATGTTGGGAAACTCCCAATTGTCATCAAATTCGATAAAAAAGTGAAGTCGATACAATGGCAGATATGAAAAAAAATATAGGTTGCCCATAGAGTTATAGTAGAGTAGAGGAGCCATAGGCAAGTGAGTGTCATAATAAATAATGAGAGGAAAGATGAAAATCGTATATCTTCATCATACATTAAAAAGAGAGACATAGTCTCAGTCACTTTTATTTTATTCTAATAGGGCATGTTGTAGACTGGCTTCTATAGTCTAGTACAGTGGTTGCCAAACTTATTAGCCAAAGAGCCAAATATGAACATTACAACAATTAAAAAAAATTGGGAGCCAAATCTGCTTGTTTAATAAACGTTTACTACACTAAATAAAACTAAATTTCATACTTAATAAATATTTATTAATGCGGACAATGGGCTTGAATCTCTTTGGAAAGTTTGAGTGGGTTTTTTTTAAATTTCAAAATATTAATGCGCCTTCCGTAGATATTTGTGCCAGAGCCGCACTTAAGGAGCCAAAGAGCCTCTGCGGCTCTGGAGCCGCACTTTGCCGAACACTGGTCTAGTACAATAACTCTACAAGAATGGCATTCGTGTTTAATTTTGTAATGTTTGAAATACAACCTCCTTCAAATGTATCAATAATATAAAAAAACATGTTTTATTGAATATGATTTGTACAGGATTGCATAATGAACAACAATTCATGCGATATATTTTCCCGACCTACTTTTTAAATTCCCCCTTTATTGTGTCGTCACGCAATCTGATCTTATCGTGGCATTGCAATCGATCCCTCATGAAATTTCTACAAAGTACGAACTTCATATTGTTCTGAATAATAAAAAATTATGAGTTTTTCATCGCAGCACAATCCGCAATACCTGTTTCAATCTTCCCTACCTTGTTTTGTAACATATTTATCATTCATATCATTGTTATTTTTTTTGGAATTTAGAAAACCACAGAATCATAATTTAAAAAAAATACATTATTATTTAGTCGTTATTGATTACAATTCACAGCCCTACTTTTGAATGTGGGTGGGTGAAATTTGATATTATTATTTAGAGAAGTCACTGCATAAAATATAAGTAAAATAAATATATTACGCAAGTTAATAATAAATTTTAATGAATAAAATTATTGCCAATATTAGCGTGGAATATTTGAAATATAATTGTCAAATATGATATGTAGATAACTATATATTTATTGAGATTAAGTACTTCTTCACTGTCTAAACACGTTCCTGCAAAAGAGTATTTAATTTTCGAATGCGTGACTCGTATGGCGCCCTGGATGTTTTGATCTGAAATTGATTTGCTTGTCTATTATTATAATTAATTGTTGATGTTAATAAAAAAAAAATTTGGAACAATTTTTAGATATATTGTTTGCGTAGACATGAGGGTTGACATAATTAAAATTCGTATAGAGAGGAGACCAATAAAATGTAACTCATATTATACATGATGAGTTTCATTTCATATTTACACTTAATAAAATAAAACATTAACAGTTTATTAATTTTGAATCGTCTTTAATTATGATTTGACAAAAAATGTTGACGATTAATGAGAAAAATGATTTTGGTGTTTTGTACGATAATGCAAATAACCTTGTATAAAGTACACAAAAGATTATGTCCTTATGTCATTATGAAATATATTATTTTACTATCCGTAATGTTGTCTTTCTTTTTGTATTTATATACATCGCTGCTCGATTTTTGTCGATTTTTACCATTATATATATATTTTTAAAGATCGATTTATAATATTTTGATGATAATAATAAAATAATTTATGATTAATATAATTATATAATCGATTAATATAAAAATCGATTATTTTTTTATATCCCAAGTAGTGGGTATGATTGATAAAACAAAAAAATACCACGTTCTGCTTTGCCTGGTTGTTCCCACCAATGCCAAGGATGCATTCAAGTATGAAGTATCCAATCTCCACGAAGCTGACGAAACTTGCGCCAAGGAACAGGCCTGCGGCGCCCCCGAACGACACTACGTCATTTTAAGAGTTTGTTACGTAGATATAAGCCAGAAATATATCGTGAAGGGGTGCTCTATTCTAGTGATCGACAACCTTTTAAAGCTCAGGAGGATTTATATTAATTAAGTTCAAAAATTATAAAATTAAAGATTTTATTGATTATATAGGTTGAAACTAAAATAGGATCGGCATTTATATACTCGTATATATTTGTAATTTAATTTACAATAAATATTATTATTTCATATAAAAATATACAAATAATTTTATTACAAGAATATTCATGCATTATAAGATTAATGGGACCAATGGCTTTATATTCTTATTTAGAAAGAAAAAATAAAAAAATACGCGTGTATTAACACGTTTGCCGAATACTGCTTTATTTTATTTTATAATCTGGATTCAATCTTTAATCTCTGGCTTCTTCTAACATCATACCTAAATTTTGAATTATGAATCTCATATTTGAAATTTTGAATAGGTAATTTATTACATAGGCGGTAGTTTTTAACGTAATTCATAAAGTATAAGTAATAAATTATGATTATGATAAACTATTCTCAATAAAAAAACAGTATGTACATTACTTATGTATTTCTGTTTTATCCTGTATTTCAAAGCCGGTATATATAGTTTGATTGTGCCAAATTTCATCAATATCGTTAAAGGAGATAAGCTGTGAATATATACACACATATGTACAGATAGACAGATTTGTGCATTTAGAATATAAATACAGCTTGTGAAGTAAATTGAATAAATAAAGTTTTTTTAAAACCTTATAAATAGCTCATGAATAAGGGCCCCGTATGTGCTTGAAACTAGTCGGCTAACCGACAGGATTGGATGTGAGTATAGCCGATTTCTATATATAATATACAGGTTGGTACCGACCAGACATTAATTTGTATTCCAAGTTATTTAGACACACTTTAGCTAACTATATAAAAAGTTAACCTCATTTCTTCACGAGGTGTCGTAAAAAGTCGTACCTACCTTGTGGTAAACGGTTGCATAGAATAGACCACCCTTCTTACCGAGGTTTCATAAAATACTACATACTAAAATAAATTGATGTCAGGCAGGCAGCCAGTCGTAAAATACGTAGACAAATCATGCGACAACATGTTTATAACATGTTGTGTGTAGAGTTGGATAAGGGCAGGAAGTTGATCAGTGTATTACAGTGCGTTTAAAGTCGTATCGTTGGATAAAATAATATCTGTATAATTTTATACAGAGATATAATTATGAGAGAGATATAATTACAGATATAATAATAATTAATTTATAATTTTAATTTTGTTTGTTTGTTTATTGTTTATTTTTTTATAAATATAAATATATGGGACAATTACACACACGGTCGTCCGTCCCCAAAGTAAGTAACTTAATACTTGTGTTATGGTAGACAGACAACTGGTGAATATATACTTATATATTTTTAAATACATACTTAAATACAAATATACACCCAGGCTCAAAGACCAACAAATTCATTTATAGAAAATGTTTGCCCTCGGCGGGAATCGAACCCGCGACCCGTGGAGCTGAAGGCAGGGTCACTACCCACTGCTCCAATGGGCCAGTCATTTTATTAATTTTATTTAAATTCATACCGACTAGATCCTGGAAGTGAAACACTATGTACCGAGTGTAACGCGTGCGAGGCGGAAGAACTTTGAACTGGACCGCAGCGCGCTTCTGATATTGACCCCTGACAATAAAAGTAAAAGAAAATGGCGCTGAATTTTTTTAACACGGTTTGTAGGCAAGTGAGTTTTATAAATATTTTGGAACACAAGAATTAATTAGATTAGATTAGTGGGTAAGGAATTAACGCCGTGTGGTATCCGGCTGAGTAGAATAGACCAAACTCATTTCTTACCGAGGTGTCTTAAAAGACGACTAAGGTAAGTTGACCCACCGTGTGGTATCCGGTTTAGTAAAATAGACCACCCTCTTTCATACCGAGGTGTCGTAAAATACGACTAAGGTAAGTTGACGTCAGGCAGGTCGATCGTAAAAACGCAGGCAAATAATGTAACAACATGTTTATAACATGTTGTGCCGATTCCACTTTGAGTTGGATAAGGGCAGGGGGATGAGTGGGTAAAGAACCATTCTATCCGACCAAAATTTCAAGCTTAGCTGCACGCGCCTATGGCTACGGTTTAGGCTTTGGTGCTCCCTGCTGAAAAATGAGGCTCTGGCGACCGACCTATAGGCAGTATATGCTATACACCTAACTGGCAAAGTTGAAAGAGGTTTTTAGCAGCCTTGACTTAATTTGTTTTATAAACTGGCCACACTTAATTGTATGCAGCGTGCGCCAAGTTTGCCTTCTTACTTCTTAAAATACGTCATAAAGATCGGAAATATTGCCTTCCAGTATAGTACAGTGAATAAACGTTATTTATTACATTTGAGTCAGTGATTCATTTATATCCCTGGCCTGTTATCCTACAATTGCGGTTTCCTCGCAGCAGAAGGCGCTGGCAATTGCTAGTAGCATATAATTGTAAATATGCTTTCATCATCATCTTCCTGCCCTTATCCCACTCTAAGTGGGGTCGGCACAACATGTTATAAACATGCTGACACATGATTTGGCTTCGTTTTTACGACCGGCCGCCAGCCTGCGTCAACTTACCTCTGTCGTATTTTACAACATCTCGGTAAGAAAGAGGGTGGTCTATTCTACTAAACCGGATAACACACAGTGGGTCAACTTACCTTAGTCGCCTTTTACGACATCTCGGTAAGAAAGAGGGTGGTCTATTCTACTAAACCGGATACCACACGATGGGTCAACTTACCTTAGTCGCCTTTTACGACACCTCGGTAAGAAATGAGGTTGGTCTATTCTACTCAGCCGGATACCACACAGTGGGTCAACTTACCTTAGTCGCCTTTTACGACACCTCGGTAAGAAATGAGGGTGGTACTATTCTATTCAGCCGGATACCACACGGCGTAATTTTTTTTGTTATGTAATATGCTTTATGTATTAGAATATTCCTTTAACCAAATTAAAATCTCTCTATACCCAATTCGCAATTTTACTTCAATGTGAATCATTCACAAAGATTTCGACGATCAACCACGGTCAAAATCAACCGAACTGGCTGACCCAAATATCGATAACTGACTGACAACAGGCGGTTATCAGTGAGATAGGGTCCGATATTTAGATAGTGTAGTGATAATTGCCAGAAATCTTTACTGCAACATTATATCTATTTTATATAATCTTCATATATAATTTATTCGCAGACCAAGCTGACTGTTTATTTCGACTTTCCCTTTTCTATGTATTTTTACCTGTTACGAAGAAAAATCTTGTTTTTTGTCTACATGTTACCTTAGTCTGTATGCTTTAATTGTGCCAAATTTCATCAATATTGGTCCAGCGAATTACCCGTGACGTTATAGATAGACTTTTGCATTTTTTACTATTTATCATTCTTATACCACTCTAAGTGGGGTCGGCATGTTTTAAGCATGTCACATGGCTAGGTATTTTAGGACCGGCCGCCTACCTTAGTCGACTTTTACGATACCTCGTTAAGAAATAAGGGTGGTCTTTTGTATTCAGCTGGATATCACACGGTGGCTAAACTTATCTTAGTCGCCTTTTATGAGATCTCGGTAAAAAAGAGGGTGGTCTATTCCAGTCAGCCGGATACCACACGGCGGCATTTTTACTATTATGGACTAAAAATAAGACAGCTACTGACAAAACATGTACTTCCACGGAGATCTCCCGGAATACAGAATCCTCGCACTGCTGGCTGCAGGAGCACTTTTCTCCGCCAAACGTCGCCAAGAGGTGCGCGTGCGCAGCCAAACACCACATTCCAGCCGGCGTGCACAACGGACCTTCTGGGATCATACTTTTATTATCACTCCCTACACTCTACACCATCATCTGGTGCCATCTTCAGAATGAAGTTCGGAGGTCAGCAGGAGAAAACTTTAACTTTCTTCTTTTTTATTTCATAGTATCTAAGTCCCGTCCACTCTCTTATATTATCGAACCATTTAAGACGTTGCCTTCCAGGTGCTCTCTTGCCGTGCATCTTTCATTCTAGTATCAACTTAGGAAATTGAAACCGTGATCCTCTCAGCAAATATCCGAAATAGGCAACCTTCCTTTGCATGACGGTTTTCATCAGCATCCGCTTGCATTTAGCTCTCTCCAAGACCAAAGCGTTTGAGATGAAGTGAGTCCAAGGGAAAGCATTTAGCGAAAACCCCACATCTCAAATGCACGCAAACGTCTACATCCGTCTTTAGTTAGAGTCCATGATTCACAACCATATAAGAGAGTGGACCAGACATAGCACTTTAGGGCGTTATACCTTATATCGAATGGGATTTTTCGTTCACATAATATTTTTGTCATTTTGTAAAAAGCCGCTTTAGCTTGTCCAATTCTACATTGTATTCCAATTTTGTTGTCTAAATCGGATGTGAATATCCTGCCTAAATATTTATATTTCGACACCGCTCTCGCCACTCTACACCGCACCTACACCAGCAATTTCATTAATAAGAATGTTGGGGTGGCAGCCATTCGAAAATGGATGCAACACGAGATTAACCTTTTCGCTCTGGGCGATATAAATGCAATGCTAGAATTTTAGTGCCAAATTTAACGACAAAAGGAATTTCTTCTTGTTAATTATGTTCATAAAAATGTCAATCGTTTATTACCTGTGTAGAAGTAATAGAACGGCTTGCAATTACACAGTTTAACGGCGAGTCGACTTCTGCAGCCCTGCCGACACGTATTCTGACTATACACCTGGCGAAATGGAGTAACATCAGAGGAAAGACGAACGATGACGGACGAAGAAAGTATAGACAGGCTCTTCAGGCGCATTACCAGTGAACTTGTTTTCACACTGTGCTTTATGGTCTGTGGCGTGAACCACCGAATTAATAAACTAAATCGAATCAAAATAATCCTCATTCAAGTAAGCTTGTGCAAGCACTTCGGAATCGTCAAGGATCAATTAGATTTAATAAAGCTACTACTGGTTAAGAATGTTGCTCTTACCTTTAAAAGAGCATTAATTTTCTAGTCTTTCAAATTTATCAAATTCAAATTCATATTAAAAAAACAATCTTTATTTGTGTAGGTGCATTTATCGTCAAATTTTATTAAAGGTAACACTATTAATTCAGATATTTGTTAAGCTAAAAGTTAAAACTGCGGATACTGTTGTCAAAGTTACTAGTTATTATGTAACCAATAATGGCCATAATTAATAACCTTACAACGAGGCAAAATTATTAAAAAGCAATAGTAGTCGACTAGTACAACTGTCATACGACCTTTATACCATGCAGGCTTTAGATTTTTTCTACCCCTTTCTTGCAAATAAATTCTTCTGTGTTAAACGTAAAGTTTTTTATAGATAACATACCTCCCTCAATCGTTCAGTAGGCTCATCAGTATAAAGACAATGACGTCTGCGAGGTGCTAGCTCCCTGACTCCTGGTCCAGCCCGCGTTTCCATAGTAGTCAACAGGACAAGAGTGTTCATTAGTGGGAACGCAGTCGTGGGACGTTGTAGAGTATCCGCGACATCGTATGGTGAGTGAATGTAGTACTGGAATATATTTAACGAATAATATTTTTTAATCGATTACTTAACGATGTCAGATCACTTCCGACCAAGCAATAATATTGTATTATAGTAGAAAAGCGCTCGCGGAAACTCTTCAGGCGCTTATGTTAACGAAGTATGTAATACGAGTACATAAAGGTTTGCCTACTTACAGATCGTAAGGTGCAACATATTGAGTTCTTTTTCTAAGGAGAGTCCAATAAAAATCTTTTCGACCTTCGCAGTTAAGGTCACACACCCAAAAATATATTGATGAAATTTCTTATTTTCAATTGTTATATGCATTTTCTCAACTACTTCAGGGAATGCTACGGCCTCCACACCAAACAAAGAAAGGGTGATCGGTTGTTCACCCATTCAATCATATACAGATAAAAGCATTCTTCATTGCAATGGACACAGGGTCGCCATGGTTGGCCAGTTCTTTGTGTTCCTTAGCTATCACTAGTATCTGTGAAAATTACTCTATAAATAGAATCTTACAATTCAACATACCCTAAACAAGTGGAGCGTCAGATCTTAAATTCATTATGTGATTACATTACAATTAATACTTCACTGAAGAGGGACTTATGTTTCAGTGTACAATGACTAGGATGGAGTTTATTAAATGTATGTTTCGTAACCTCTACCACTATTTTAGATATACGATGTTGTGGAAGAAATAGCAGCTCGCTAAGACATTTTAAAAAGTTTTCAGGAATATTATTTGAATGAAAAATTATTATTTATCGAATGTGTTTCAACTTATCTTCTCACCATTTAAATGGATAAAACTCACATCGATGGTGGCGATACATTCGAAGAAGTAAAAACAGCCATTTGCAGAATATTCGGCTCCATTGCAGGTAGTTGGTACACGCCAGGTGTCGTTAGGTGTTGGTTTACTGTGAAAGATAAATACCCTAGTGTAATTATACTAGAGTACCGGAGCCAGCGCAAAAAGTGCCCATCGAAAGAAATAGAAAGCAAATGATGCTAATTATCTGTCCATATTTTGAAGGTGTGCTGAGAAATGTTCAAAATATTGAAGTTAAGAACACGTCATGATAATTCTCTGCGCATGTGTGATTAGACAAAGATAAGTCTCCTTCATTTTACCTCTCTTATTATTTGGTGGACACTCGCTCTCAAAGGCATGACTGTATGGCTTCTGTACTCTAGTATAACTCTAGATTATCAAAATTGCTAATTCAAATAGTAGGGATTTTCAGTACAGATTGCAGCGAAATAGCTGTAACGACCTGTGAATATTGTCTTATTAATTAAGTTTGGGGACGCCTGTCAGTACCAGACTTGACTCAGTATAAAGGTGCTAACCAGCTGGTCCGCACCTATTTCGGACTGAAACTTTATGCATTACTCAGAAATATAGAAAATAGTTTAAACCTTGAATACATCCATACAGTCCACTTTCACTATCCACTTACCTGATTTTTTATAATGAAGGAACGTTTTGCTTCACCATTAAAAGAAGTCTTGTGTCTTCTTCACACTCTGGGAACGTTGACTCTTCTTTTACTCTCGTTATTGACAGATGTCTATTTAAGCGGCAGTCCCCAGTAGCAATACCCAGCAGTAGTAATGTGAATAATGTCTTACACAATAGCAACGTCAGCGACAGCAAGTGAGCTGATGGTATAGCAAGCACCAACTTCAGACATAGTGGGGATCCAAGTGCCGAAGATCTGCTCCGAATTGTCGATCATCACTCGGGGTTCCATCATCACCTGGACAACAATGTTGCCATTAATATCTCATTATTAAAATTCCATACTTTCATTACAAATGCGAACAAGGATCTTTTTTGTTGCTTTAAAGCCAATTTAGCGAACCCAAAACACGAGTTTTTAAATCTTCGCTTATTTGATTAAATCAGAATCCATTCCATTATTAAAGTTATTTTATTCACTCACCTCGATAGCTAACTCGTAAAGATTTACATTGAGGTCAGTATCGTCCTTAAACTCATTGTAGCCGCCTAAATGCAAGAGATCAGAATTGGTGACAACATCCACAAAGCGCTGGTAATATTCGTATTTTTCATCACCAGGCTCAACATTCCACCGCGATTTAATAGCTTTCGCTAATTTTTCAATATTTGTTTTATTCTGAAAAAGTAAGCCTGTTATTATCCCACAGCTGGGGTAAAACCTCCTGTCTCCTTAATGAGCTGGATTTGAGTTAGGACCTATTACACTTTCATACTGCGGCGACCGGCTACATATGCTCAAGTGCAAATGAAAATTGTAAATATTATTTACGCACATATGTAAGTATTATAATTTGAAAGGTGCCTTTGTGGGATTTGATGTTGCGAACTGTTGGTGGGAGATGCGCTTTAAACACTGGTCGCTATCACGGCTGTGAAGACGATATATAACTGTCGGTTTCTAAGAAAATGATGAAGGGTATAAGTCCAAATCTCGTGCTAGACTGTAGCCTCAATTGTCAACCGGCTCTGCAGGCGATGCAGCACCAAATTAACTACCAATATGGGATTACGATAATGCACAATCTTGGCGTTTTATTGGGACTAAGATTGTAACATTATGAAATAACTTAACAACATAATAACTTCAACATTACTTTTTCGCAAACAGTAACACCAGGCATATTATACTCCCAAGTCATGAAGTCTTTCTCCAGGGTAACTACTGTCGGGCTTTCGTTGTATCGCTGCCACTGATCCCTGGATATATCCAGCACTCCCCAAAACGCCAGTACCATAAAACAGATCCACATCAATCTGAAAATAGTTACTAATGAATAACGGCCTCTTGATACAGAGACTTTAACGGCAGATAAGTGCGTGAGCTAGAATCCTTTATAGAGACCTATGTCCAGTATATACACCAATAACGAAATGAAATGTCGGCAAACCATCTCTAAACACCGCTAAAATATATATTGGGCGTCCAATACTTTTTTACACCTTTTTTTTGCCGATTTGCTGATAATAAAAAAATGGTTCTTCGCATGCCGTTTCCCAGCATGAATAGAAGTGGGCTAAGCTAAGACCTTATATAGACTATAGACTTATGGCCGATCGTCACATGCTATTGGTGTAGTTTGTGTATTTAAGAACTATACATGATTTTTCATTGTTGTGAAATAACTCAGCATCTGAGAAAACTTTATTGTTAGTCACGACTGTTCTTGTTATATCTATTCTGTGTATTTCACCGGAAAGGCACATGACGTAATATTGAGTGATAAGATAGATGTTATATTGAACTACTAAAGACGCTAGCTTCTACTTGCGATTTCGTTTCCGTAGATTTCAGTGCCGAAATAAAAAAATGCTTATGTCATTTTTCAGTTCTTCAACAATCTCCACATCAAAAAGCACACTAATATGATAACGACGAGGTAAACTAGGAACAATTTCAAATAAAAATCCTAATTTTTGCATTTGATTGATTTAGAATGAGCGATGGTGATGATGTTCATATTAAGATGTTCATCAACTGCGAATTACCAGAAAGTTATTTATATTAGGGTTTTAAATGAAATAAACCTTTTTAGGCAGTAGGCTGCATTTGACTGACTTACCTACTTTTGTCTTATTTAAGTTTAGTATGTACGCTCCATAGGATTTAGTTAAAATTTTTAAGCTTTCTAATCCAATCCATCGGAGCTGGAGCGGAAATGGCGACTCGACTGACATAATGAAGGGGTTGGCTGAACGCAGTATTGGATCAGTAATTTCTGTGCTCTAAAATGGTTAAGGTAATAGGGCGATTGTAAAGGTAGAAATTCAGCAGAAGCTGGTTGGAATAGGAAATGCATTGTGCAAAGCCGTTACATATTTAGGTGAAGCACTTTCATTTGTGATTTAAGATCGCTCAGGATCTTGTTATTCATTTAAAATACGTACGTTTAAGATATCTGTACCGTATAATCGGGCAATGAGTTCGTATACCACACGTTTTGAGCTAATAGGTCTCAATCATAACTGGGCTTCAGCTTTGCTGATTCTAGTGCCTATAGGGCTACATACCTATTCAATGCTAAAGTGAAGAAGTTATTATGGAGTCTAGATATATTTTGAACGAAATATTTTCACCTCTCAATCCAATGTCTCCTAGGAGCAGCTATGTGAGCTAGTCCATGAATGCTGGTCTGTAGGCAGAAAGACTTGCAACAATATATGATGGCTTTCATTATTCTTCGACACTGCTTGCATCGCATTGTAGTAACTGCTGCAGTGGATGTTCACGGATTGTAAAAGAATAAGCAGATTAAAGAAAATGACTAAAGGCCGACCAAATAAGGATGGATTGGGTGAATAATTATATGCATATAAAAGGAGTGGCACCAGAGTTGTCGAATGATAGAGGAGAATGGAAGATAAAGACATATTGTGCCGAACGCATTTAGATTGGGATAAGGGTAAGAGAGTGATGAATGACTTATGTTTAATAGAGATACGTTTTCTGGTGAAAAGTAAAGCATTTTTGTTGTTAGAAAATTATTAATATAGGATCAATAAAGTTTCCATTTTTTTTCTTACCCAATTTCAAACGATACGTTAGCTTTCGTCAATATTTTAAATAACGCTGATAAATTTTACGTCGTATTTATTAGTGCATACTGAAAAATATAGGTTTATTAAAAATGTTGATCATTTTAAAACCTAATGGATTTCTCTTGTTAAGTATGACGTTATTTAATGCAAAAACTGTTCATGTCTCTTACTATACAAATAGGGTTTTTTAATTTTTCTAAACATGCTATTTTAAGAGCTAACATGACCAAATGGTGAGTTTGATGCTTTCACCAAGGGTTAGCAGGTTCAAAGTTGACGTAATAGAACGTAGGATGTGTCTAACTTTGATAGTTGATACTAAAGCTATAGATATTGTTTTTAAATAGATCTAATTGCTAAACTTTTTTATCATTAGACAAAATATCTTTTTGTATTTGTATCTAATGGTCACTGCGACTTTATATTACAATACCATCAGTTATGCTCTAAATGTTACTTACTTTAATTATATACAGTTCGCGAAGGAAAAAGATAATTTTTTCCCCTTTATGTTAACCTGGTGTGGTTTAGGCTACAATTGTATAAAATTTCATCAATATTAGTCCAGTGGATTGGCCGTGAAAACGTAACATATAGAAAGGCAGACAAACAGACTTTCGCATTTATAATACTACTATGGAAACCAAACAATAAAATCTTACCGTTAGGAAAGTTTAAAGAATTCACGAATTCTCGGGAAACCGCCGTGTGGTATCCGGCTGAATAGAATAGTACCACCCTCATTTCTTACCGAGGTGTCGTAAAAGGCGACTAAGGTAAGTCGACCCGCCGTGTGGTATCCGGCTGAGTAGAATAGACCAACCTCATTTCTTACCGAGGTGTCGTAAAATACGACTGAGGTAAGTTGACGTCTGGCAGGCGGTCGGTGGTAAAAACGCAGCAAAATCATGTGACAGCATGTTTATAATTATAAATTCTTAGTTTCGGGTACATACCACGGTAATCAGTTCCGTCGTGACCACGATCCATGCAACTGGGTCGAAATATCGGCGAATCAAAACAAATTACCGCGGTATGTACCCGAAACTAAGAATTTATAATTATGTCTTCAAACCACGAATATTCAAGTATAAAAAGCATGTTTATAACATGTTGTGGGGACCCCACTTAGAGTGGGATAAGGGCAGGAAGATGACGAATTCTCGGGAAAATTTCTATAGTATGAAAATGGAGATAATAAAATGTACGATGTAGTCAGCTTTTTCGCTGACCTGATCAGTACCAGAAAGTACGAAACGTTCATATAAGTGGATTTTCTAAACCTACCTACCGTAAGAAACAATTGAAGAAATCCTATTGGGTAGCTTCCACGCTGAGTTTCGTGTTAAGCTGATACTATAACTGTTTGCTTCTAGCTCATAGCATGTGCAGTTTTTTTCATTGAAATTTAAATAAATAAATAAATAAATGGGACACTTACACCCACGGCCGTCCGTCCCCAAAGTAAGTAACTTAATACTTGTGTTATAGTAGACAGACAACTGGTGAATATATACTTATATATTTTTTAAATACATACTTAAATACACAAATATTCACCCAGGCTCTAAGACCAACAAATTCATTTATAGAAAATATTGGCCCTCGGCAGGAATCGAACCCGCGACCCGTGGAGCTGAAGGCAGGGTCACTACCCACTGCGCCAACGGGCCAGTCAGAAATTTCATGTTAAAATGTTTTAAAATGATGTTTAGGCCAAGATAAAAATGTTTCGTAGACTTTATTCAAGGCGATAGTCATTCGATTCTTATTAAAAAAATATCGGAATTATTCAGACAAATGATTAATGTTATTGTAATTCTTAGAAAAAAATGTTTTTGCTATCTATCTAGTAAATGAGTCAATGAGTTTACAAACTTCCGGCTAGGACCGGATATTGGTGATATTGTTTTGTATTAACATTGAATAATAAAGTAAGACATTCCTATTAAATGAGATTTTTATTTGACTAGCTTCTACCCATGATTTCATAATTGGCAATTACAAACGATTAAGCGTGTTGAGAGTATAATCAGCTGTACTCTTCAATCATCGTATATGATCGCCCATGATTGCCTACAACCGGGAATTGACAGTTTTTCGGACACTCATCAAATCTCTGGTACGGTTGATCGTATTATAATCGTATCGTATGGATATTGCCACATGATGATCGTCCCGATTACAGACGATCACACGATTAACGATCATCGCTAGTATTGAAGTGCAGCTATAATAGGTATTCAGTATTGCAGGAAAATCCCAAATGAATGATGTTTTTTATTTAAAACTATTGTTTGATTATTTTATTTAGAGTGAAAGTTCTAATAATTTAACGCCGCGTGGTATCTGGCTGTGTAGAATAGACCACCCTCATTTCTTACCGAGGTGTCGTAAAAGGGGAGTAAGGTAAGGCGACCCGCCTTGTGGTATCTGGTTGAGTGGAACAGACCATCCTCATTACTTACCGAGGTGTCTTAAAAGCCGACTAAGGTAAGTTGATCCACAGTGTGGTATCCGGATGAGTAGAATAGACCACCCTCTTTCTTACCGAAGTGTCGTAAAATACAACTATGGTAACTATGTCAGGCAGGCGACAGGTCGTAAAATACGTAGCCAAATCATGTGACAGCATGTGTATAACATGTTGTGCCGACCCCACTTAGAGTGGGATGAAGTAAGGTCTTAGTATTTTCTTTAACATTTCCTTAAGGAACCCTTCAAACTATAAAAATAAAACTGCTAAGCATTTTTAATTGCATTTTTAAGCTAGTATAATTTTCTCGATATTATAGAATTATGAAGAGATACGATATTTAGTTATATCATTCCTTATTGCGTTGTCCTGAAATGTAACGCAAAGCAACGCAACCGGGTGTCTTAGTAATAAAAATGGTATAAAGCGATAAAAAAATTATATCATACATATTATTGGACGCGTTTTCCGCGTTATCAACTGATAACGTGTTGTTCTTGCAGTTTATCACTATTTATTTTGTGGCAAATACGTTCTATATAAAATATTTGTAACGATAAAAACTGGTCGTCGAGTGATATGACGCCGGCGAATGCATTTCAGCTTTCAGAGTTTCTTAAAGGAGGCCTTTGCTTGCTACGCAACTGCCGTGTTTCATGCTGGCTCTTCTCGGTTGGAACAAGTTTCCGAACCAGCTGTTTAGGTCACGATTCAAAAGCACTTGTTTACAACTTTACGTGAATAAAGAATAAGTTGAATTTGTATATGATCCTTTTAATAATTTAACTCAAAATTGATGAATATATATTATATACTGAAACAATTTATCAAACCATCAGTATTGTTTCGGCTGAAAGAATATTGATGAAATTTGAAACAACAAACACTATACACGGGACTAACATATAGGTCAAAAATTTATGCCTGCACTTCAATATCGGGGATGATCATTGTCTATAGTCACCACGATTATCGTTCAAGTATCTACTTTTTTTTTCGTATTGACTATATGCTGTTAGCCCTAACGGCTTTTACAGCGTCACCAGCATCGCCGAAGTTCCGAAATGCGGAGAGTAGAGCGCAGAAGCTCTAGTAGCGTCGTGGAACGTCGTCCTAAGGGTGCCTCCTGTGAGGCCGGACCACGGCTTAGGACGACGTGTAGTGGAGGGCTAATAAATGACGATTAGTCATCATGGCGTCTGTGGTAGTATCTACATGATCGTCCGTATTGGTATAACATTTATGTACACGATCAAACGTATAACACAGCTATGTCCTTTGATGCTTGTCCGACAAACTGACTATGCCCAGGTTACAAGTGATCGTAGGTAATCAAAGACGATAATTTTTGAGTACATCTGTGTATGCCTTTCATGATCGTTCTGGTGCTTTACCATTTGTAATCGCCGAAGAAGAGCCATTAGGGTGAAGGAGTAGTAGTAGATAATGAGGTGTTTTTACAATTCATTGACGCGAACAATGTAGAGGTTGCTAGTTTACAATAATAACGTAGAATCTTAAATTAATTCACCGTTATTTAGTTGCATACTAAATCGGAGCTTTATTAGTGATCACTTAATATAACCTAAAACGATTTTAAAGCTCCCTCCGTGCTACTTATACTCGAGAGATATGGGAGATTCAAAATTACATAACACCTGACCTGACAATCTTTGACAACGTCCAAGTAAACTTTTTAGACTAGCCTAATGATCCAAAAAACGCTCTAGTTGCAAAAAGTGGTGCAGGGTCCAAGTACATTACTTTTATTTGTTATAAATCTTTATTCTTCAACACACCTTAACACAATAACATTATAAGATTAATAATAAAATAAAAAAAGTACTTTTTGCACTTAATCAAAGTGTTTAGCGGGATTGTACAATTTGAATACTTTGTCAACTTTAAATTGTATTATATAAGCCATATTTAAGACATAAGATATGCTTTTGGCTATTTCAATACAATAAAAAAGGTACTTCTAAAAAGTAATAACTTTCATATCCTGTTTAATCATTAAAGTATAGTTGTACTGAAAAATTATGTAGTATATTATATTGTCAATCATACAATCAAGTACCCCCGTCCACTATCAATACTATGCGTCCTAACGTCGCGCCCTGTGAGACGCCATACAAATTTAATCAGTCGCCGTGTTATCAGTTTATCAGCATGTACCTATTTATCGTTTACCTTTACACTGAATTTCGAAACCATTGATAAGAATTCACGATTATATTCCACACAACGGTTTTAAATCACCTCGTACCGGCCAGTGTATCGAAGGCGTCGGACTGTGATATTTGGGCGTGGTTGCAGGATTTATATCCTGTTAAGTGTTGTGTGTAAGAAGTGTGCTAAAATGGGTTTAAAAGGACTCTTTGTTGCTGTTTTATTGATCGGGAGTGCGGCCGCGCAAGATTGTGAGTTTGTTATGTAATAATAGTTTAGGTATTAAACTCCGATATCGTTTTGGGTGTTGTATATTTTAATCTATGTTCGGCATCTTTCTTGTTATCTCACTTGATGATGTTCTTTAGATTGGGAAAAGCTAATCTGAAAGTGGAATAAACAATCAGTCTATCACTAGTCCACAACTTGATGAAGAAAGAGAGATGGAGGAGAGATAGTTTCTATGCGTATCATTGATAGAGTTATGGAACTGAAATATGCAATTTAATGTTAATTTCCTTGGCTAAATAAATATTACACTGCTTGCATAAATATTAATAAATTAATACACAAATAGATTAGTTACCTAAATATAAAAGAAACCTGAGTAAATATAAATATAATATAAAACAAATAGATTAGATACCTAAATATAAAAGAACCTACTAAATCTCTACTTCATAGAGAAATCCTTTTTGTGGTTTTGTAGACTTCATTGATTTTTTTTTAAAGAAATTACTCTCTTCCAGTGAGAGTATAGTAGATAACATACATATGTATATGGAAAAGAAAGGGAAAACAGTGGTGAGTCGTATTAGTGATTTATCAATACCGATTTCACTTTCACTGATTTTACTTTCGATTTTCCGGTTTATAAAACTTTAATTTTAGGAATCCAGTTCCATTAAAATTGAAATTTGGAAAATTTACGTAATTTTTAATTACAGTATGTAGAGCCATATGCTGGATTTACATGAACTAGTGTACTAATATATGCTTCGAACAGCGCTATATTAATTTTGTATGGTTTGCATGTACCATAGTATTATAATAATCACGGGTTTCATTATCAATAGATTAAGCTTCCGTAATTTGGACTTCCGTAATTGGGACTTCCTTGATGTAGGTTTCCATAACTAGAGTGTCTGTTGTTTAGGCTTCTATGATTTAGGCTCCATAATTGAGCCTTATGTAATTGATGCCTTCATGATTTTTTTTTCATCATTGATTTTTTTTATTTATGACGCCGTGTGGTATCCGGCTGAATAGAATAGTACCACCCTCTTTTCTTACCGAGGTGTCGTAAAAGGCGACTAAGGTAAGTCGACCCGCCGTTTGGTATCCGGCTGAGTAGAATAGACCAACCTCATTTCTTACCGAGGTGTCGTAAAAGGCGATTAAGGTAAGTTGACCCACCGTGTGGTATCCGGTTTAGTAGAATAGACCACCCTCATTCTTACCGAGGTGTCGTAAAATACGACAGAGGTAAGTTGACGTCAGGCAGGCGGCCGGTCGTAAAAACGCAGCCAAATCATGTAACAGCGTGTTTATAACATGTTGTGCCGACCCCACTTAGAGTGGGATAAGGGCAGGAGGATGATGATGATTTTTTTTATTTATGATTTCATGTTCTTCTATGATTTTAGAGTGTATCTAATTAAGATTGTCATTATTGGGGCTTTATTTATACTACTGTATTTATGTCTAATAGCCTCAAAGTGTTTAGACGTTTTGTTTTGACAAACATTCAACCTCTGGCTAAAAAAATATAATTTAGGCTAAAATGATAATATAGGTAAGTAAGTAATATAATATAGGATAAGATAATAATTCTTCATCATGTTAAGGATTCAAAATTGAGAACAACTATTAGTTTACAATAAATCACTGATAACGTTCTAAGAATCTGATTCATATTCGTGACTCGTGTTAGAGTTATCTTATTAAATTGTTTATAAAAGCTACAATGTAAACTGACTAAAAATTATGTAGCCATTATTAGTGTGGAGTTCCAACATCGCAATACCTCCATCTATCATTTCCTTAAAAAATGTGTCCCAAGCCTTACTGCTTAGCGACACGATGATCTATTTATCCATCGCTCTAGTATTATGGGTACGATAATTTCATAGATCTCCCTATTTCTGATTTGATCGAGACACAGTTCGCTCCCATTGCTTGCTTTTACGTATTTTTTATATTTACTATCGTGATTTTATCATCAGATTCATACATTGACTTTCATGGGCGTAGTTTTTGTTAGACAACGTAATAGGTTGTTGAGTTAAACACTGCTTTCAGCGGACTATTGTATACCTTGAAATCAAAGAGAACTGCTCAAAGACATAGGTTTTAGTGGGAAGTTCGAGTTCAATGATTCACTTAAGAAGTTAAAGCTCCTCATGAACTCTAGATAATCTGTCCACATAAATTGATTCAGTTCTTGTTGACGCGACCCTTGCTTAGAACATTATTGGACTTATGCATGTTTTGTAGTGTTACTTTTTTATCGACAACTCATGTTACTCACAAATAAATCAACATAAGTCAAAATAAGGTGTCGTGTGATAGATTTATTGGCAATAGACAATAACATAGATGAGTTTATAAAAAATAAATGAAAGAATTGAAGTTTTAAAACTTTTCCGTTATTTTTACTGATACTTAATGTTGTAATAATTCTCGTAATAAGTGATTATTGACCGTTAATCATTATCATATGACTAGGTGTGGAGCTATCGCTTATATATCCTTCGATAAGCGATTCAAATAAAGGGCGAGTCGGATGATTCACACAAGACATCTCTATATATTTTTGGTTTATATAACGCGGATAATATTAGGCTACCTAATATATATAATATACATATTGCTTAGTAGTTTTCTACTCTTTATAATAAAATAACATTTACACAGTTTGAATAATTTAAAGATTCATTATTTACTACTCAGTGCTTTTTACGAACTGATTATCGTTTTCGCTGAAATAAAACATTATGATGCTTATCTATATTGGAAATCGCTTGCATTTTACGTCACAAAATTTCATTAAAAAAGGGAAACTAGCACTCGTGAAAGATATACTAGGATATTCTCCTCTTAGATGCCAAATTTATAATACAGGATAAAAAAAAATTTTTATTCAAACTCTGGATTTGTTTAACTAAATAAAATGCTGGTAGACACCGTTATGAGATATTAACATATGGCCGGGAAACTACTGCTGCAGACCAGTAAATTGCGATTTGGATTAAGATGGAATAGCATACCTATATTATGAACGATTTATACCTGACATTGTGGACAAAGCCGAAATTCGATCTTTCGAAATCAGACTTGGGTCAATATACAAAAAGATATATTCCTCAAATCAAGTGCGAGTCCGTTGTAAACCCTTTTCTTCCCTTCCCCTTCTGAAAGTGTAGAAGTAATTTGGATTTACACGCCACTGACAGCGACTAGTTAATAGTTTGGATTATCTATTCGTTTGTTTAGGCGTGTAGTTATTAAATGTAACGTTAAGTATATCTATTTCCAGTTCGAGTATGCATCCCGGCGACTGAGACTGCTCTGTGTCAAAACCTTGATCGAGGTGACAGCCAGGCCGTCTGCGAAACTATTGAAACCAGGTTTGTATGGGCAGTGGATGATTCCACCAAATTCGACTGTAGCAATAATGTAACTCATCAATTTAGGCAGGGTAGGTGTTTCCACAATATCTCCTTTGGGATAAGAAACACGTTTGAAGCTTTCATTTTCCATTCAGATTGCACTTCAGTTAAATAAACTTAATTCCTTACTTTAATTATACTATGGCATATTGTAATGAACTGATAATTATAAGAGATTTCTCGTTTCATGCGAATGTTCGTATCTTGAAATTCTTTTGGATTTAATTGAGTGACCATATACATATATCATCAACTTTTAATATATTTGATTGATATTTTGAGCATGATCATTGTTATAATAATGGGCACGATTTTGTGGGCCTTCACGTTGCCTAATGTCGCAATGATGAAAAATTTCACTAGAACCAGAACACTAGAACGTTTATCTACTATGATAGTCATTTCATGTATTAAAGTTTTTATTATATCTTTTAGAGTTGACTGCGCTATCAAATTGGCACGAGGTACAGCTGATATCGGCGTATTCTCTGAGGAAGAAATGATCCTGCTCTCACATCAGCAGCCCAGCGACAACAGGGTCATCGCGTCCATCAGGGACGTGTCTCGGAACGGTAAATATTGATATCACTTATTTTTCATTATTGACAGTACTTAATCAGACCTGAAAAAATATTTCAAGTCAGGCGTCTCCCAAATCAAATGAATCAAAATTTGGACAATATCAGCAACTTAATATTATATTAGTATGTTATTGTATTAGTGAGTTATATGAATGATAAGCAGATGATTAAGGTATTAAAACTAATACTAATACAAACGTCAGGCAGAGATATTTGAATTTTTAAATTTTAATCTGGTTCCATAGATGAGCAAAAACAAACATCAGTATACATTTGCAGTGTGTTTGTCTAGGCAATAAAGCTCGCTATCGGGTATAAATGGTGGCATTTGTACAATTCATCAGCTTCATTGTCTCGGAAACTGCAGAAAATAGTAGTAAAAAGATAAGGCAGATTCCGCACTTACAATGCAACTTACAAAATTTAAGTCACAGTGCATACGGCTGAGTTTCAACGCACCAATAGACGCAAGAGTTAAGCATGTCATTTCAAGGCGTTGGAATAATGTCTCTGTACCAAGAGGAGGTACTGTATATAGCCCACTAAAGATTGATTAAAAAGCCTTAATAAGGACGCGCTCAATGGAGCTGATGAACTCAAATTGTACAAGATCGTCTGCTATTAAAATTCCTTGACGAGTCCTATATGTAGAAGAACGAAAAAATAAAAGATTTTTAAATTTTGAAAAAATCTTAACCAATTATTATTTCCAGAACCGTTCGCATTTGAAGCCGTTGCAGTCGTACCAGCTAACCACACCGGTGGACTAGAAGGTCTCCGCGGAGCGTCATATTGTCACCCTGGTTTTGATCAGTCCGATTTACGGTGGTCGCCACGCATCCTTAAAACCATGGAGCGAATTGTAAGCTAAGCGCTACTTTTTGTTTTAAAATGACTGCTATCGACATCGTTACTGTTGAGTCGTATTGTACAAATATCAAGTTCTTTGATCACAAAAACTGACTAGACTCAAAAGACGCAACAGATCGCACTGATTACCAAGTTGACAATGATATGATATGACCTAGAAATAACCTTGTGCTTTTGTCTTCTTGTGCTCGTAAAAAAGGCAACAGGACTAAAGCAAGAGGTTAAGATTCACCATTAGGATTCCAAAAGGTGCCTTCATTTATCAAAGATAATTTGCGAACTTGCGAATTTGCAAATGACAAGTTGCGGAACTAAACATGAAATTAGATTCTTTAGACGTAGGTTACTATACTCAGTCATCTTTCATCTTTGTAAATACTGTACCTGTATTAAAGAACTAAATAGAAATTAAGTATTATTTTCTGGTTCAAATGGGTTGACGAATTTGATAGATCAAGATGTTACTAAACTCTTTCTATTCATTTAGCCGATTGTATTTGTTACCAGGTTGCTCGTACTGACCGTTGTCCGGGCGTAACGACTAACGGCAGGACTGCTGAAGAAGTGGAGGTGGAGACCTTGACCCAGTTCTTTGGGAGTGCATGCCGTCCAGGACCTTGGAGTGCTAATACAACTGTCGATGCTGATCTTAGTAAGAAATTCGTTTTCACTAAAAGACTTGAGATTTCTATTTTTGAATCTTGCTTGAAAAAAGAAATTACCGAATAGGCTCTTGCTTTATTTAATCGCTCTTAAGTCTTATACAATGATAAATGCAAAACTGCCACCAAAATATTGTGTTATTCAACTAAAGTTATTTTCATCAGAAACTCGGTTCCCATCTCTCTGCTCGCTTTGCGGTGAAAACGCTAACTGCTCGCGGTACACCATCGATATGGGCGTGTCCGTCGCTGGCGTTGACAATAACAACAGGCACATCCAGTCCTTGGAGTGTCTACGTAACAGAACCACTGCTACTGGCGTCGCATATGTCGCGTGGCAACATGTCCGGGAATTCTTCAATGTAAGCTATACACCATTTATTCGTTACATACTAGTAATTAGCACTGTCTTCACCATTTTGTGTGGATTTGGGGAGAGTGATTTAAACCTATACTATCACGCTGCCGACACATATCCAGTCACTAACTTGTGTCAAAAGCCACAACCACCTCATAACGATGCGGCCACTCTTCAATCTTTGACTTGGGATGAAAGCTACTTTACCAATTTGCCACGATGCCTTCAATAGCTTAGTCTTATATTTGAGTCGATAGCTATCCAGCAGTTTGTCTCTCGCAGCTGGCTGGAATCGATAGATTGACCACGTTCTCACTTTACAGTCACTATCTAGTCGTGCTTTAAGAAAGCTCGCCGATATGTTTTTTTTTGGAAAAAGAAGGCACTTTACGGATTTCTGAAAATTTCATCTCTTACGTAGGTTCTAGTCTATGCAGTGAGACACAAATTGGTACTGTCTAATTGACTACTGCGATTTAATCAGTATACAGAAAGATAACTTTTTGTCTTATTGTGGAATTGAAATGCGAATTAAAGGGGTGGTTTATTTGTTGGCAGCGTCCATCCAATTTACTTCTTATTCTGAATTCCAGACCCGCAATCAAGCCCTTGCGACGTCATTCGCACTCTTGTGTGAAGATGGTTCTCTAAGAACGCTGTCGTCTGTAGTCCTTACCTCAAACGTGGCGCCCTGCTCTTTGGTCAGACAACCGTGGGGTGCGATTGTTGGATCTGCGTGAGTAATATATTAATTTGGAATTATTGTGGTATTGAATACAGAGGAATACAATCCTTACTATGTAAATGCAAACGCCTATGTTTATCTTTGTTTTGAAATTAAATTTGGTATACCGAATTTGAATTCCTGTTTCTCTTTTGGTAAACACATAATTAACAAAACAGTACATAATTCAGGGGATTTGAACACAAACTTGGCACGAGTTAAGTTACAAGTAAAGCTTGTGCTTATTAAATGTTTTAGCGGTTTGTCATCATATTATCCTTAGAAAGTCTCCCCCCATAACTTAATTAGTAAAGTTTTTGGTGCGAAAAAATTTTTTTTTTAATGTAGATATGTTCCTGTTTAGGCATGCGAAGTGTATTGTACAATTCAGACAAAGAATCAGGTCACAATTAATTTGTATACCTCTAACAGTACAAGAGCGTCTGCGATTCAAGCCAGTATGCGGACATGGTGGCCCAACGGCGCTAACCCTGGTGGCAACACTTGGCAGTCGGTTCTATTTGGAGCCACAGTAGGCGGAAGCAATGCAAGAGTCACCTTCGAAGACAACCTGCCTACTCCTTTAGAATACACTCAAGCCTGTAAGTAGAAAAAGGAAGGAAGAAGAGAAAAAGTAGGTATGTGTTCAAAGGATTGTTTGAACACATACTTCCTTTTTTCCACTTTTCCTTACTTAAATAAAATGCTAGTTATTCTTCAAAGTTTTACTTTTGCAATTCTGAATATAAAAGTATAATTTTTAATAAATTTTATAGTACTCGTTTATTTAGTCAATGAATCACAATTTATTAAATAAAGATATAGATGATCAAAATAATAAAGAGATTTGTCCTTGATGACAATGTAAAATGTATCTCAAGTTAACAATTAAAATTCAAAGTAAAAGGCTTGGCAAGGCACCGACAACAGGATATAGCTAAATGGATATGAAAAATTAAATTTCTAAATACTACTGTACGTTAACTGTTGTAGTTTCCCTTAGACTTTCCACCACTTTCAGTACTAAGTATTTATCCCATAAATTTATTTTTAAGCAGAAAATTATTCACTGTTATTTTTATTTATTCACTAATTATTTTTAATTGTGTAACATGTGTTTTTCCAGTCCGTAACTTCACAACCATCGACGCTTCCTCTTCATGCTTCCCGGCCCACCGCTGGTGCACGATCTCCCCCCAGGAGCACGCGAAATGCATGTGGGCCCGTAACGCCGCCTTTGTCCTGGGTATCGAACCGTTCATCTCATGCCAGCAGCGGACTAACGTGTTTGGCTGCCTCACCGATATCAGGGCGAATACTGCTGACTTTATAGCGACACCAGCTAACTACGGATACCTGTCTCGGCAGTGAGTAGTCTAGCTGATCAACATCCTTGAATAATGTGTTTTATGCTTAAGTCATCTTGAGTATTGGCCTATTAGTATCGCAAGGCTAAGGCCTACTATCTCCGGTTTTGAAGAGAAAGGTTGGAGCTGAGACCAATCACACGTTTCCAATTCATATTGGAACCAGTTGTAGCTTCATTAATCATATTGATTCTTGACGATTCAAAAGTGTTTGAAAGAGCTTATTTGAATATAGATTATTTTGAATTGATTGATAAGTTACACATATCCCCATCCCCAGAATTCTCAAGAGATATGCAGGTTTCCTTTACCATATTTTTCTTTACCGAAACTCGTGTGATACATTGCAATTATGAATTGGATTTGTGCTTTAACAGAAATACTCATTTATGCCTGCCCGGAAGTTTAAAAAGAGTCGCACAATTTCGGCGCTGGGTTGTCAAAGCTTGGTTTCTTTTGTACTTACCCGTAATTTTTTAACTTAATGACATATTCAACTTATAATCTCGTGTTTATCCCAATCAGGCATTACCAGTTGTCTTCGATAAAACTGGTTCAGAACTCTCGTACCAATCCTAACTCGTTTTCGCGGGTTGCGGCGCTGGTCAAGAACGCTTCCACTGAGGCCAACATCACCCGCTTCGAGAACCTTCGCGGAACGAGAGCCTGCTTCCCTGAGTTTGGCGGAATCTGTAAGTTTTTTAAGAAATTGTTAGTAAAGAATAAATAAAATAGATAAGAACTAGCGGCCCGCTTCAGCTTCGCGCGGGTATAAAATATATAGCCTATGTCAATTAGTGAAAGGAATGATTAAAGTCATTACTGCCCGCGGCCCGCACGCGTTGAATTTGGAGTAAAACAATTCCCTTTCCCTATACCATGAAGATTGTCTGCTATGTTTGGAATATCTAAATTCATATTCTACATTTTTACTGATTTACTTTTTACATTTTTCCTTATGTATTTTATTTTTACAATTAATTACAGAATGTAACATGTATGTATATACAACATTTACAGCTTTATTGTCATTAGACAATGCAAAAATGTTTTCTTTAGAGATTATTCTTGAAAGAGCGACATATAGTTGGTCATGTGAAAAACCAATGCGTCAGATCGCTGCTGCATTGATTGGATAAGGATTAATGCTGCATTGAATGCTATTGTGGGTTATCCATAAGAGATAGAAATATACCATCGCGGAGATTTCTGTAGACCTTTTCAAGGTGTACAAATACTTAGTACATTATTTTTATTAATCTCGTAGGGTTCAATCTGCGTTTGCAATGTAAGCGGAAAAAAATGTAATTATTTAAGACATCACATTAGAAACCTTAATAATTACAGTATTTTTCTAATCCATATTGAATGTTATTTTACATATAAACCTTCTTTACAATCACTCTATTAAAAAAATCGCATCAAAATCTGTTACGCAGTTTTAAAGATTTAAGCATACATAGGGATATAGGGACATAGGGACAGACAGAGAAAGCGACTTTGTTTTATACTATGTAATGATAATGATAATAAACTGAACGGGTTTTTGTACGGTTTTCACTAAAAGACGGAGCAATTCTTGAGAATCGTATAGGTTATATTCTCCGGAACAGCTAAACTGATTTTGATAGTATTTTCATTGGAACATAGAGGAAGTTTTAGGACAATATATAGGCTACTTTTTTATCCTAGAATTCCCGTGGGGTCCACGGGAGCGAAGTCACACGTACAGCTAGTCATTATCTATGTATATCTATAGAAATATTTTTATTAACCAGCGTTCATGGCGTTTGTCCGAGCTGCTCACGAGCGAAGCATCATCAGTCAGTCGGAGTGCGACTACGCGCGCGCCGTCGGCGAGTACTTCGACAGTGCGTGTGCGCCCGGCGCTTTGGCAAACTCGCATGCTATTGCAGAGAGCGTGAGTAAAAAAAAAATACTAAAGTAACGGCCTGTTACTATCTTACTGGTGGGCATAGGCCTCCTCTTCCCGTTTTTGTATGTATTACACATATCCCTAGAATTCTCTAGATATGTGCAGGTTTCCTTACGATGTTTTCCGTCAATTTAGTCCATTCCGTCAATTTCCGTCAAGCATTTTATTACAATTATCAGTTAGACTAACTTTTAACAGAACTCATTGGTGCACCTCTGAACCTTTGCCTAGACCAAGATCCTCTCGAGAGACTCGTATGGTCTCACTAGGCTATCATAGAAAATATAGCATTGAGTGGAGTATACTAGCCTTATTATACAGCCTAAAATTTGACTATAAAAAAGAGAAAGCAAATGAGGGTTCTAATCTGTCTCTTTTTTATATGTAGGAGCCAAAGATACGTATACACTGTCCATTATATTAACCATCTTTTGACAGATTGACGATAGTGATGTCCTAAAGATTCTCGTATGCGATACCATTCCGATTATAGTACCTACTATCATTAATCGAATTACGTACCTAAGTAATTCGATTAATGATAACCTACGTAAACTAATAACAGATATAGAAATCAACATTTTGATTTAATATTGCCTTAGTTTTTTGAAAATAAATGTTAATCCGTGTGTATTTATTATAATCATAAAAAATATATTATACATCAACTGGCAACATCAACAGACCTTCCGCTCGGCCGCCATTTTGACGTGATCTGTCACTCTCAACGAAGCGCCCGTGATAGTGACACGCATTTACGTTCGCTGAGTGTTCTCTTGCATCTGTTACACCTTGAGTTAAGTAGCTTTATTCCTCGGAAAAACTTTTGTGAAACTTATATTAATTGATCGTGAAAATGCCGAAAGGACGTGTGTTGAAAGCACAATCGAGACAGTTAGTGTTAAAACTTCATGAGTATTTTGAGCAAGAAAATCAAAATGGCGGACCTCTTATACCTATCACGCAAGTCCGAAACCGTGTTGCAGCCGCGTTGGGGATCAGTCTATCAACTGTGACTAAAATCACTACTGATGCCTACGGCAGGAGCGGCTTGGAGCAAAACAAACCATCTACACCAAAAAGAAAGCGCCGGGCTCATAAGGTGACAGCTGTTGATGACTTTGACGCTGACGCTATTCGTCGTCATGTATATGATTACTACTTGAGAAAAGAAATTCCAACTTTGAGAAAACTTATTGTTTCTTTGAAAAGAAGTGGTCTATTTCATGGTGAAAAATCTTCTTTGGTCAAAGTTTTGAACACAATTGGCTTTTCATATAAAAAGTTAAATAAAAGAAAATTATTAATGGAACGCACAGATATAGCTATAGCACGTTGTGATTTTTTAAGAGAGGCAAAGAAAATACAAGATTGGGCAAATATTGTTTTCACGGATTAAACATGGCTCAACGCTAACCACACACTATCTCGTTTCTGGACTGATGATACTGCTGATTCCACTTCCTCAGTACCAATGGGAAAAGGTGAGCGCCTAATCATTTGCCATGCAGGTACAGCAAAAGGATTTGTACAAGACGCACTGTTGGCATTTAAATCGAAGAAATCAAATGACTACCACGAAGAGATGAATGCAAATGTGTATGAAGAGTGGTTCAAAAAAATGCTCATTTCATTGGAAGAACCATCAATAATTTTTATTGATAATGCGCCCTACCACTCCCGTCAAATTGACAAAATGCCAACACAGGCTAATAAAAAGCATGAAATAATTAATTGGCATCGGGACAATGGAGAAAATGTGGACGACTCAATGTTAAAAGTTGAATTAATAAAAATATTAAAAACCAAAAAGAGAGCAAAACGCTATGTAATCAATGAAATGGCAGCAGAATATGGCCATACTGTTCTTCGGATTCCTCCATACCACTGCCAGTACAACGCAATAGAACTTATATGGGCACAAGTAAAAGGGCATGCTGCGAGATGCAATACAAGCCCCCCATTCACAGCGAATAAAATGTTGCAATTGCTAAAAAATGCTTGCACCCACGTAACGGCCGAGAACTGGGCAAGTGTGGTGGAAAGAACTAAAAGAGTAATATTCTCTGATTGGGAACGTGATATTGCGTTTGATAATATATTATCTACACAAGAGCTAATAACAACTGCTACTGAAGACTCCTCATCGGAGGAGTCTAGTGTTGATTATCATTCCGACGACTCGTGCTAATAAAATAAATTAAAATATCCTGATTGTTTTATTTGTATTCATGTATTAACTAAGAAGAAAGTAAAACTTTATATAATGTTATTAAATGTCTTTTAATACTCGTAACATCGATTTCTACCGATTATTTTTAATCTGTGGCATAATCGTAGTAACTATTATGTGTGACATCACTAAGTGGGCGGTACCCATCCATAAAGTACAAATATTATTTGTATGATATTTGTACGTAAGCAATACAAAACTTAATGAGCGTGAGCTGTCAAAAGACTGATAATATGATGGACGCAGTATATTTGTCTCTACAAAATGCATTGTGTATATAGATTTCAACACAGCCAAATAATTCAATATATTTGCATTAAGGAACTCTCAAAAGTTAAGCCTTCTATAAATTACCTAACCATGATTATTATTCCTACCCCTACATCTCGGATGATGTATTATAGGTAAAATGATGGCAAAAAAGTTTTACGTAGTTAAGTCTTATTGTTAGTTTTCTATGTTATGCTTACAGACCTTCAACGCCACCAACCTTTGCACTGTGTGCAGACCATCTGTGTCCGTAGCAGGAGAAACATGTAAGTGTATATAAATAATCATGGTCTCATAACGTCTTATTTTTACATCGAATTACATGTTTTTCATATCTGATACAAGCAGGATTCACTACCACAATATCAACAATCGTTTTGTCCTGTAATCGAATCATCATTAGGAAATAGACACCTCGACAAAATCACAAAGCTTTACCATCATTACGTTTCTACTGATTTTTTGAGTTGACGGAGATGGTTGAGAAATATGGGCAACTTTTTAAGTTCACGCAGGCGAAATTACGGGAAGAAGCTAGATTTTTTACCTTCCTGCTTTTTTACTTTTATCCCAATATTAGTGGGGTCGTACAATATGTTTTTAACTTCCATTGTCTCCTATCATTCCCACAATCCATCTTTTTTCGGACTCCTTGTTCACTTGTCCATATTCATACACATTCATATTTCAACCTTTTTTGCTACCCACCTCGTTATAAATAAGACAACTTAAAAAGGCTTTTAACATAATTTCATGTCCCTACTGTTAACCGTTGAAGAGTTCCCTCGTCTGGAGCTAATCCTGGCAGCAGCATTAACCCATGCTTACCATAAACATACACTGTCATCGAGATTGGAGTAGTATATAAAATCTCAGCTCAATCGAACACCGGGAAGTGGGTGAAATTTAACTTGCAAGATTCCACCTTCACATACATACATTGCAAGTTGAATAAAAGCTTTTAAAAATACTTGGACTTAAAAATTCTTAATATACAACTGCAGTTAATTTTGTAAATTGAAAATATTTAAAAGATTAAGTTTCTTGTTGGTTCTTTTCGGTAAGAGCAACATTCAATCAGTGGTAGTTTCATTAAATTAATTATTTTTTCTCATCTTTGCTATAATGAATAGTTCTATTAATCTTCGTGTTGTTCCCCAGTCACGTGTGCATACAACAGTACGAACCTATTCTACGGGAACAACGGCAGCGTGCTTTGCTTGGCCGACCCCGCCAACGACGTCGCTTTCGTCGAGCTGCAGAACATTGAGCGTAAGATAAACACTTATACTGCTAGATTTCGGTTATAAATTTTACCACAAAGGCGAAATCTTCTTAAAACGTATAATTTAAATTTATTGAGTGAACAATTAATTTTTTTACATTAAAAAGCTACGTATATTGTATAGTGGGCCAAAAGAACTTTAGAAAGGCACAAAAGAGACAAGATATGGTTTAGAGTATGAAATGAGACTAGTATATTATGGAAACTAATAGAGATACTTATTTTCAGAGCACCTCAGGGCAGCCAATCTTCCTGAGAGCTCAGTCCGCGCGCTGTGCCGTAACAACAGCCTTGCTGTGTCCACCGGCGTGGCTATCGACCAGAACTGCCTCCTGGCCTTCGTGGTGGATTCAGAGGTGCTGGCTCGCAGGTAAAATTGCTAAAGTAGTATCTAATTTGATATCGATTTCAAATGCTGTACGATCTCAAGAGATCCTTCGTTAGACAGACATTTTGTGCTGATTGTACCAAATACTTTTAAGGTCCTCGGTCAATTTCTGATAACACTGAATCTCTTATTTCTTCAATTGTTGGACATAGGTCTCTAGAGATTTTTGGTGTACAGAAGTTATTGTGCTGTTTCATTCAAATAACTTCACTGTCATCTACTTCTATTTCTGCTAATACTATTCAGTATGCTAATACTATTCTCTTATTTCTTCAATTGTTGGACATAGGTCTCAAAAGATTTTTAGTGGGCAGAAGTTGTAGTGCTGATTTATTCAAATAACTTCACGGTCATCTGTCGACTTCTACTAACACTGAACTGTGTTAAACTTCTGTATTGTCGGAATATGTTAGTTAAGTAAGAACATGCTATGTACTTTTCATACTAATCTTTATACGTGTTTTCCAGAAACGATCCAATCACAAACAGCCTGAACGCTTTACTCGACACATTGGACCTCTATTTCGGGTATAATGTCGGCTCTAACGCACAGCTGATCAACTTCAAAATATACTCACCATTTGACGGGGTCAGCGACCTCCTGTTCCTGGATACCGCAATCGGTCTGTCAGAACCGTCCAGTGACGCCTCCAATGAGGCAGCGAGGAATTACAACGAGTTATTTAGACATTTGGACTCGTGTACGAGTGCCGCCGATTCAGTGGCCGATCTCGCAAATCGTAACTTCTTCTCGATGTTGACACTTATCGTATCGGGTCTATTGACGCGTTACGTTATTTATTGAATTTATTAGTAATTAGTTTGTGTAATTTGAAAACAAAACTTTTTTTATTTTATTTATAATCTGTAGTATGTTAGAAATAATTGAGACATTAAGGTATTTGATACGATGATAAGTTTCATTGCTAGTTATTTTAAGTATGATATATTTAAAGGAAATTAAAATGTCATCTTAACTATTTTTGATTGATTTTTGACTTACATGTTACGTTTGTATGTAAAATAAGTGATGGCATTTACATATCTATGGCAATATATTTTTTTTAGTCTTCAAGAGAAACTTTGTTTTTTAAGAAACGTAGGCAATCTCGGTTTACGTGCAATTACTTCCTAGACACAGTTGTAGAATGATAGTTTATATTAAACTGTTAGTCAGTCAGTAAATAAATTACAGAAACATATATATTTACATCAATATATTAGAATGAATTGTAATAATGATAGTAAATTAAATATTAGTTCGCTAAGATTTATGTATTAATGAAATATACAATATTGTTTATTTCCAATGAGTTTTATTGTAACTATTTATAGTTTTATTGTTGTCGTGACTTAAGAAAGACTAAAGAAGTGTTATTATTAAATAAAGTTGCTTCATATTAAAATACAAAATAAATAAAAATATAAAATAGTTCATTCATATGTATCATATATTAGCAGAATTCTCACGAAAATGACACTTTGATATTGAAAATTAAAGCAAATTCATAATTTTCCTTTTCTTACATTAATTATTGTTGTAAATAAGAAAGATGTAACTTTTCGTATTAAATACCTTGTTTCCATTTATCGTGTCTCTTCTAATAATTATATAAAGAGCAGATAAAACAAAAACTGAATTAAGTAATGTTCTACTACATGACAGCATAGTGTAAACAACAATGTGTAAGCATCTTTAATTGAATACAGTAAGAGATACTGCAAAAGATTTTATTAATGATATTTATCTACTCTAATACTATAATACAAAGATTATAAAACTGATATCAAAATTCTTTTGACAAACATTACGTACGGGCCAAAAATAAAAAATTAAAATGTTTTATTACGATACAGGTCTTGTATAGACACCTGTATCATATTATAACTTTTTAATCATCTCCTCATTCAACCGCATTGGTCTAGCAACCACCATTGGACCAAGGAGGTTGAACCTCTACCTTAAAAAAAAGGTTTCAATGAACGAGTCCGCAGCGACGCAACACGCATGTGCAATCGATGTTTGCGTCTTGGCGCTAACATTTGACATTTAAAAAATCTTTTCAATATTTAAACAAAGTTTTGTTTTTATTAATATTGTTTTACGTATTATAGTATGAGAGTAGATAAAGTAGTGTATGATACTGTACATAACTTGGCCTTATAACATTCGTGTGATACTATAAAAAACTCACCTACGGCTCGCTTTTTAAAATACACTCGTGTTATAACAACCCTTATTATGCAACAGTATCATAATCTACTATTATTGCTTCCAGTAGCGTAGCGAGGTAATGAAAGATCTTGGAAAAAAGAGTCTAAGGCCCCATATTAAACTATTTATAATTATTTATTCTGCGTAATCCGAATTTGTACTTAATTAATGGTCGTCAAGTCCAGAGGAGCCCGTTTAGCCTTCAGATAGTTACGCCACTGATTGCAACTAAGTTGACGAATATTTTTGACAAACAATTGCTAAATAAATAATTTCTAATAATCTCGAAGCATTTTATTATTTCCTTTGATGTAGTCACTTGAATTCAAACTTCTATACATATTATAAAATTCCCAAAAGTAGTATGTATGTAATCGATTTTCTCATAATCTACTGAATAGAATTTTATACGGTTTTTACTAAATAGTAGTGCAATTCTCCGGGAGGGTTTAAGTTACATAGGTATGCCGCTACATTATGGCTTTGTGTAAATTATGTTGAAGAGTTCGCGCAGTTGTAAAGGAACTCGTCTGCTGGGAGTTTGAGTCGCGTGCGCCGCGATATACACTAAAGTACATACTCTGTATTAATATAGTAAAGAAATATAGATTTACAAAAAAACTGCAAAAAGTCCCCGACAGCATGTCTCTATCCCTTATGCTGGGTACTCACAGAGCGACTTTAATCACCGTCGACTCGCCACTTTTAAGCGACTTTTAAGCTTCTGTGTCCACATCAAAGCGATCGTTCATTTTCCATTTGGTGGTAGATTTGAATGGACCGCAAATTTTCGATTAAAAATTTCTGTTTATTATGTTTAGTAGTATTTTTATGACGAATTCCCGATTAGCATTCGGCTCCACTTCCTTAATTTTTTTTCCAAAATTTCATAGCGTTGCGACTTTAATTCTCTATTTGAATAACCCTTTGCTTTTAATCATGAGTAAATTTCTGT
Source organism: Morpho helenor (assembly GCA_029227775.1). Lineage (NCBI taxonomy): Eukaryota > Metazoa > Arthropoda > Insecta > Lepidoptera > Nymphalidae > Morpho > Morpho helenor. The sequence continues at coordinate 10,176,973 of JARGCU010000011.1, forward strand.
AAAGTAAATACCAATACAAACGTGAATAATTACGAATGTCCGCTATTTTATTTTTTTTCCGGCAATTGACATTAAGTAGCGGCGTGCCATATATACTACGTCCACACAGCAGCAGATATGGCGACCAGAGACTTTATAGAATTGGGCGACTCGATCGCCGATTGTAGCTATGTAAGTCGCTGTTGATATTCATTCCACACACGAATATTCCAGTCGCCAGCGAGTCGCCGGCGATCAAAGTCACTGTCGCGTATACCCTACTTTATGGTTAACCCACTATAACAACTACAGTAGAACTCCAATTATCCGAATTAATGGGGACCGGGATCCATTCGGATAATCAAATATTCGGATAATCGGATTTTTTTAAAAAAAATTGCCATTGGAGAGAATAAAAGCTAGGATAGCTAGAATAAAAGGTCAAAAGCACACTGGCTAATCAAAACAAACAATGACAGGTGCGCCGTGACTGCAATGCGCCGGAACTTGTCTTAACTTGCCGTTGTGCCTACACTGACTTCCCCCCGCGTGTGTAGGCACAACGGCAAGTTAAGACAAGTCAAGTCAAGACTTGACGCGCAAACACTGTTTTTTGTGATTCGGATAATCGGCGATTCGGATAGTCGGAGTTCGGATAATTGGAGTTTTACTGTATTACCTATGTTCAAAATTTCAACTAAATACTGATTTCCACGCAGTTGAAACTCCAAGCACAGCTAGTGTTTTTATAAATACAAAAAAAAATTAACTTTAAAAAAAATAGTCGTATCGTAAAAAATTACCAAAATCTCCTCTCAACAGTTTATTACAACATCCCCCTGTCTTTATTTAAGTGGGGTCGGCACAATATGTTATTAACATGCTGTCACATAATTATGCTACGTATTTTACGACCGGCCGCCTGCCTGACATCAACTTACCTTAATCGTATTTTACTACATCTCGGTAAGAAAGAAGGTGGTCTATTCTACTCAACCGGATATCACACGGTGGGTCAACTTACCTTAGTCCCCTTTTACGACACCTCGGTAAGAAATGAGGGTGGTCTATTTTATTCAGCCGGATACAACAAGGCGATCAACTGTTCATTACAACGTAAAGTTATATTAAGTCTAAAAGTTTTGTTATCTGTATCTAATATCTTCATATCAATTCTAATTCATATATCCATATCGATATCATCTTTTATTAAAAAGCTATATAAAATGTTTTAATTACTCGTATCTATAAATCTATGGTTATCTTTTGATTAATTGATCAAAAATCAGGTTGTTGATTGTTATGTTAAATATGATGTCATATTTAAATTTATAAAGTTACTAGTACTTACCATTAAGGTACCGGTGCTACTATGAATTTCAACGTATTAATAAAATCATATAATTCTTACATACTCTTTCGTCGAATAAAAAGATTAAATACTCTCAAACGAGTAAACGAGTATAAGAAATGCTACACAGACGGCATCTTACATAAAATTTTATATCAAAATTCAAATATTTATTTATTCAAGTTGGCTTTTTAAAGTATTTTTGAATTAATTTATCGAATTAGGCGTTACTTTGCGGAGATCCATAATACAAAAGTAATAATAAAATTATTTTGCTATAATCCGCGAAGAAGTAAAATAGAAAATATATATAATGCTAAATGTAAGTGGACAATCGGTTATCATACCTGATACATGCAGGATTCGTAAAAACACACGCACAAACCTCCACCACCGCCACCACAATACACAGGCACTATATACGTTCACTCAGGTACGTCGTACGTACGTCACGTACGTCAGGAGATAGACTCCACGACCAAAATCGCAAAGCGATTTGCGATTTTGGTCGTGGAGTCTATCTCCTGATGATGCTTCGGTTGCGGGGCGAAACGATTGTTGAGTTTGTGATAGTGAACGTATATAGTGCTTGTGTATCGTGGTGGCGGTGGTGGAGGTTTGTGCATGTGTTTTTTACGACTCCTGCATGTATCAGGTATGATAACCGATTGTCCACTTACATTTAGCATTATATATATTTTCTATTTTACTTCTTCGCGGATTATAGCAAAATAATTTTATTATTACTTTTGTATTTTTGAATTGTCAAATTACAATAAAGGTATGCCTGGTACTACGCACTGTACTGGTGGTACCGCAAAGGTGCTCTTACCCGAAGTGAACCGTCAAGAAACTCGGTGGTCACTCTATTCTCTTTTCATCAACATGTTAATACTCATAGGGCCATATCTTTAATATTTAAATGAGTTAATCTTGTACATATATATACATATATGTATGTATATTTTCTGATTTTCGGAAACGTCTTCAACCATTTTCATGAAACTTAGTACGTGGATGGTTTCGGGGTCGAATAATCGATCTCGATTTGGACTCTAAAAAACTGCTAAAATATAAATAGAAATAGAAGCTTAAATTTGCTGTAATTTGTAAAGTTATACATATGCTGTCGCGGACTTTTATTTAGAACTTTTAGAGGAGAATAATTTTGTAATACGTGATTATTGGCTAAAACTTTCACTGTTTACTTAGCGCACGCAAGGGAAGCTTTAAATTTTGCCGTTTTCGTTATATTTTTTTAGTGTTGCTCTCCTCCTATTCATCTTTGCGTGATGTTATATCGCCTTCTTCGATAAATATACTATGTTACACTCAAAGAATTTTTCAAATCGGTCAAGTAGTTCCTGAGATTAACGCGTTCAGATAATTAAACAAACTCTTCAGCTTTATATATTAGTATAGATATGCTTATTTTTTCTTATGTTTTATCTATTTATTATTATTTTAAAAACATTTTGATAGTTTAAAGTTAATGTTTAATAAATAAATAAATTGTAAAAGTTAAATGGAGTAAATAAAATAAAATAAAATAAAAAGAAATATGTAAATACTCTCAATAATTTTAATATATAGGACAGTTTAAAAATGGTAGATCGACGGTAATTCCGGATTCGTGTAATAGAAACCCGATATCAGATTGTTATAAACGTGGGCAGGTAGTGATCTAAATTCAAGAGCATTATGAAATAGCGCCGATAAGATAGGATGTGCACTACAGAAGACAAAAACTGAGATACCCATCCTTAGGCATTTCCAAGTCCAAATAAACGGATTAAATTTTTACATTATCTACACTGATGCTACTTGGTATTTCCTATAGATCATTAATCTTCATCAACATTTATCTATTATTGCTCGTTATGACTCTTAATGTTAACACCAAATGTGAAGAGGAGGTGGCAACCTTGAAGAGCTGTTCATTGTTTTCAATACCGGCAAGATACCGGTCGCTAACACGATGGTCTGAGCAAGTGAAAGAAGCCACCTTCTCATCTAAATTCTATTAGACGGTGAAGGGGTATTTTAGACCTGAATAGATGGAGGCATATCACTAAGAGTTAACGTGACCACGATCCTCAGTAATAAGAGACTTGAACGACGACTGAAGAGACGACTGAAGAAGAAGATGACTGTGGAAGTTGACCAGATTCTATATCAAAATTTTTACATTTAATCTGCACGGAGAAATTTCCACAGAATCAAGAATCTGCAGGGAGACGCTAGATACGCCACATGATTACGAGGACAAAGCTAGAAGAGACATATCGATCAATTGACAGTTATGGTTTAAAAAAGGAGAAGAAGAAATGGTGGGTATGGAGCAGGGCATTTTGGCATTCGATGACAAAAAATAAAGAGATGATAAAATGAGGAGATGGAAATAAGGAGATGTATCCATCGATTTCAGTGTTCTGTTTTAAAAGCTTTTATTTTACATGCCTTGTATGTATATTTGTACGTGAAGGTGGACTCTTGCAAGCTAAATTTGAGTCATTTTACGATGTCCCATTTCGATTCCGGGTTAGAGTGAGCTGAAATTCAACATACTGGTCCAGTCCCGATGACAATGCATGTTTATGATAAACTCCTGCTAGGATTTATTTTAAATGAGGTAACGCCTCAATGGTTATCAGTAGAAATATGAAAATTTGTTAAAAGCTTTTAAAACTTATTACATCTCATCTTTATATAAAATCTGTCTGAAGTGAGAGCAGCTCCTATTCTATCCTTCTACAAAATTCTCTACTACCAAAAAACTTATTATATCCCGAAATCTAATTAAGGTAAGCGCATCGCATCGACGGAATTATTTTTTTCCAATACGCCCATAGTTTTAACAGCAATTGAATTTGCAGACGCAACTACCAGCACTTGATTGTTTTTTTATTTGTCGTACTATTTTTAAAAACCCATGTCAATGCTTGATGTATTCTTTATACTATATTTCTTATTTATATCAAACTTTACAGTGATGAGAATGATGAATATGATAGGATTGTTTTAAGGCGGCAAAAAGCATTCCTTCATATCTATCTCATCGATAAAAGCTCCCAGGTGGCTTAACTTTATCAGTTCAAATTTGTGTTTAATTACCACCTAAACCTTCCTCAAAAACATTCTGTGAATTGGAGCAAACTGCATGATCCCTCGAATACTTTGAGTTTCTCGCGCACAGGCAGTCATCCAGAAAGATGGCGCAGGACTGTCTCATCATATGTAGAGATAATCAACCACGACGTTATCAGTGTAACCTATTATCATTTAACTTTTCAACGAATTTCGATGCCATCGATAACAAATCATGATTGTGCTTAAAAGAATACCTATATAAGGCACTAGCACCGGCCGGTTTCTTACTAATTTCGATGCTTACTTGGACAACGCTGCATGATCTTTTACTCAGCCAAAAAGTGTAAAAATTTTATCAAAATGGATCTAACAATTCTCCTTGTCGCCGGCTTACTGATCGGAAGTGTCGCCGCGCAAGAATGTAAGTTTTTTAATATATTGTAATTTTTTATACATTTTTAAAAATATTTTTATTTTTTCATATTTGTACCAAAACGATTAATAATTAGCTCCAAATGTTGTCATCCGTTCTGAAAAACTGAAACGAAACTATATGACTTATGATTAACAAAATGTTTATATTTAAAGTAGTAATTCTGTAGGGGTGGAGGGTGGTACGCATCTATTATGCTATACTATTGTATATTTAAGTACTTACCTATTAAATCTACTTACCTATTAAATATAAATATCAACATGGTCCTCGACGTATGCGACAGAGCATCTAATGGTCGTTTTAAATCAACGCTCATTATGGACTAAATATAAAGATACCCATGTCCAACAGTGGACGTCCATCGGTTAAAGATGATGATGATGGACTAATTTAATACAAAATTGTGCTATTGAAATTTATGCTACTCAGTCAACTCCACCATTTAGTTGTCTGTTAAAAACCCCATGTTTGCATTTAATCTTCCATTAGTAAATAATCTAAGAGGACAAAAGTCATTTGTTTGGCTTCTGAGATACATGTGGTAAGACACTACGCTTGTCATAATGGGTCCACTTTTGAATTGTCGAACACTACTGCATAACCTTTAGCTTGTTAAGTCTCCTTTTCAACTATGAAAAGGATACTAGGTATTGTTAAGCATCAGCGCATCTGAATATTTAAGTTTCATAAAATGTTCTAGAAAATCATATCTCATTTTACATGTTTGGTACCCAGCAGCACACATCGGTCATAATTGTAGGCCGATTTTGTGCTAGAAGATAAAAGTTACGTTAGTTGAATAAAAATTAAAAATAGAAGACAAATGCCAGGTAAAAAATGAGTAGTAGATAAACCAGAGTGAGCACTAGAACTAACTCGTCGCGTTGCGAAGACTCAGTGGCGCTGGACGAGGCAAATGGTTTAAAAAACTAATGAGATATGGAAAGGCGATGCATGTAGTACTTATATACCACACACTAGTGGAAAGAGGAACTGAAACAGTAACCGAGAACTGCTGGATCGAAGCAGATGTTGTTGCGTGAAAATTACTTGAAGAGTTTCTTTATTCAAACTACCATTAATGGCTCTAAAATGGGGAATATAAACTACTTGTAAATTAAAAAAAACCATTTAATCAATTACTATTGTTACAACAAAAACAGAACCAAACCTTTAATTGAACAATTTTTAAAATCAAATTATTTGCTTTGTGATTGTTGGTGTAAGTTTTTCATTACTAGCAGCACTGGCAGTTAAGGTAGCACTGTTATTTCTATCTCCCATCACAATAAAAGTTACCTCTAATTACGACTAGGTCGAAACTAAATTATTAAATTCAAATTAGGGCGATAATGTTTTGTAAGCTGTTAGTTATTATTTATTAATTTATTATTAACTAGCGGCCCGCTCTGGCTTCGCACGGGTATAAAATATATAACCCATGTCACTCAATGAAAAAAAAAATTAAATCGATCCAGTAGTGTTACAACATGTTTTTAATACAACCTCCTTCATAGAGTTGGCGATTAATATGAAAAAGCATTGTGGCTGTCATATTTTTATGTTCATTCATTGAGTTTTTGCAAAAGAGTAAATGGGTTGACTCTGGGAAAATTGCTTTTTATTTATTGAATAAGAATAAAGGAGATATATCGTCGTTTTATTACAGTAGTTTTGATTCATTCATTACACCCGTGACCCAACCGCTATAAATTTGGAGTAAAACAATGTCCCTTTCCCTATACCATGAAGATTTCCTGCTATCTTTGGAATATCTAAATTCACATACTACATTTTTACTTGTTCACTTTTTACATTTTGCCCTATGTATTTTATTTTTACAATTAATGACAGAATGTCTTTATATTCAGCATTCACAGCTTTCTTGTCATTAAACAAACTCTTTAAAGGGCGACATATAGCTGCTAAATTCGAAATGCTATAGGTTGAAGCGCGGCTTCCTCACGGCATTTTAAATCTGTAATATCTCCGAAAATGTTCAGTTAAATTACATGCAGTAAACAGCCATATTGATCTATATTAAATCAACAATTTATTTAAGGTACTTAATTGGATAAGGATTAATGCTGTATTGTATAAAATATGCTTTGAACATAAGGCATTATTTTTTGTAAAAAGAAAATGACAAAAATGTGCTATTGTGGGTTTTCCATAAGAGATAGATATATACCATCGCGGAGTTTTCTGTAGATCTTTTCAAGGTGTACCAATACTTAGTACATTATTTTGATAAATCTCGCAGGGTTCAACCTGCGTTAGCAATGTAAGCAGAAAAAAAATTAATTATTTACGACATCACATTAGAAACCTCAAAAATTACAGTATTTTTCTACTCCATATTGAATGTTATTATACATATAAGCCTTCCTCTTTAATCACACTATCTATTAAAAAAACCGCATCAAAATCTAGCGTAGTTTTATAGATTTAAGCATACATAGGTATAAAGGGATATCGGGACAGACACAGAAAGCGACTTTGTTTTATACTATGTAGAAAATTTATATTTAATTGTAAGGACTGGATTAAAAGTTCAATCTTCTTCGCTCGAAGTCTTCACGGGGATTGGTCGAGTAAGTTAAGTAGATAACCAGAGTTTATTTTTAACATTCATTGAAATAATCAAGTTTAGGATAAGACAAGGTAACAGAAATTTGCTTGTTCATATATATTTGGTGTTACATCACTGATATGGTTCTAAAAATGGTGATGACATAACTCATTGATTCATATTCGTGACTGATAATTTTAATAAGAATACGACGATTGTAAATGACTGAATATGTAGCTTCCAGAAGTAGGCATAATAATTGTAAGTTACCCTAATAAATAAATAAAATAAAAAAATGTTTTTAGAGGTCGATGACATTAGCTCGATGTAAAACAACCTTGAAAGTCAACATCAGTATAGAATTTCATTTTTCATAATTAGGTCTTTAACTTGAGATACTATTGTGACTGACTTGTATTACTTGACATCCAAGTAAATACTCAAAAAAAAAATCAACTAAGGAGGTCAAAGTGGTTATAGAGGCCGAAGTGAAGCATGGACCACAACTGCCTTGTAGTAACAGCTACCTGATTTTTTTCCATTCCCGAACTTGACTCTCGTCTACATCTATACTAGTTGTAGCTGTGATATCGTATATGCTATATATTTGGCCGATATATAAGGTTCAATTGCACCAAATTTTATTAATATTGCTCCAGCGGGGTAGCCTTGAAAGCATAAGAGGCTGGCAGAAAAACAGACAGACTATAATATTAATAATATTAGCATGGATCGATATTGTATAAAACCCTAAACAGAGAGTGACCCAAGATTGAGCCTTGCGGTTCACCCATAACTGTAGTTGATCGTAATGACAGCACATTAGTACATGGAGTTTATTTTGTTGATTAAATGCAACGTACCTTTATTATTATTATTATGGCAAATAGTCATGTTTGAGTAATAGATACATTAAAGCATTTAAAAGCCTTTGATGAATCCCTATTTGTGAGTCCTCCCACGTCTTCAATTATATTTCGACAATCTTATGCTCGCATCTTTTGGCTTACCTATGCTGCTCATAGTGCAGTTAGGTTTTTACAATTAAAATGCTTGGTTTAATTTGACAGTAGGGTTAACCAAGCAATTGAATAAAATAAAATAAAATCCTTAAAAAAATGATTTTCTAGTTATACGGAACGTCTAACTCTTGTTCCGAGATTTGTTCCTTATTCTGAAATTAATCTAAGATATTGATGACATATGGGAAAGACCCTATATTTAAATTTTTTTTAAAGACCTTGCCCAAGTAAATGCGATCATTTTAGTAATCCATTGGTTTAATTTCACACAAAATTCCCAATAGATCTGTTTCCTTATTAATATTTCAAGGTTTACACAATATCTTATTTGACAATGGTTTTATCGAATGACTAGGTGTGGAGATATATGACTCGTCCTCTGATAAGCGATCCGGAAAGAAGGTGAGTCCGATGACACCATTTACTGGTAACAATGAAACAAAAAGGATAATAATGAAATAAAAAGGATCGTTATTAAGTGATTTCTAATGTTTAATATTATGACTACATTGGGAATACTGGGGTATTTTAAAGATTTAATTAGTATCTCTAAAATTTCATAATACAAAATATACATGTAAAATTATTTTATTTCAAATAAAGTATGTGACCGTACATCCCTCGCCGTATTATTTATACTTAGATCATATAAAGTGTATAATACTTTCCATACTATACGTAGAACAACTACATAACATAATATTTTAAAATCTATTCCAGACAAAGTGTGCATCCCGTCCACTGAGACTGCTCTGTGCCAGTCCCTTAACCAAGCTGGCAGTCAGGTCGCCTGTGAATCGATTGAAACTAGGTTAGTAATGTTAAATTCAAATTTATTTATTTGCAGAAACATTATTTTACAATAAGATGTTTTATATTATTTTTACACTTTACATTTTTTAGAATTGACTGCGCGGTCAAACTGAGGCGTCGAGGTGCTGATATCGGCGTGTTCTCTGAGGAAGAAATGGTCCTGCTCTCACACCACCAGCCAAGTGACAACAGGGTGATCGCGTCCATCAGGGACGTGTCTCGGACCGGTAAATGTTGATACCACTTATTTTGGTCGCAGTGCCTTATCAAAACTAGGAAAGTTCTATCATACCTGGCACCCTTTAATTATAATTGTATAGCTAATTAAATTGTAATTGTAATACCAATTATACATTTTTGAATTTCTTATCATTTTTTCTTAGAATAATTAAATTCTAATAAAGAAATCATATTTAAAATTTACCATGCATTAGGGTGGAATCTAAATCTAATATAATCTAGAATAAAAATCTAAATATCTGGAAGAATTTCTAAGGTGCAAAATACCTATCCTTTAGACAACATAAGTGAATGAATGAGTAATTTATTTATTTGGTACTAAACACTATACTATTTAAATTATTAACAAATAAATTAAAATAAACTATTATTAACTTAGTTAAAACCAACAAACAAACACAGTTATGACTAAAAATTAGTAATAAAGTTAAAAACAGTATAGTGTGTTGTCCTAAAATAAAACTACCCAGCATTTTCAGAGTGGGAGAATATTTTATCAAACAATTGATGTAGAAAAAGATGATTAAAATGGGATAAACTTAATAGGGGTTGTTATTTCCAGAGTCGTTCGCATTTGAAGCAGTGGTGGTGGTACCAGCGAGGCACACTGGTGGCCTGGAAGGGCTACGAGGAGCAGCATATTGTCACCCCGGTTTTGACCAGTCCGACCTAAGGTGGTCGCCACGCGTCCTCAAAACCTTGGAGCGAACTGTAAGCCATGTCAAATCACTTGTCCAAAATCTTCGAGCGTGATTCCTAAGTTTCGGTTTCATGAGCAGGCAATGGAGTGGTTGGAATGTCTTGTAATGAGAAATGAGAAGAAGAAAGTTCATTTTGTCACAAAACTAAGTCGACGATTGACATGGGCATACGAAAAACTATTAGATGTTAGTCCCCCGAAATCGTGACCCCATATCGAAAGACATGGTGTTAGTAGATTCAATCCACTAGATTCAAGCGACACAAATTAGCATGGCGCGAAAACGCTTGAAGAAACCTGCTTGAATAAACAGCGGATGTCCATCGGTTGGAAAAGAAGAAAACAATATAAGAAAACAAATTTAATATCCTCTTACCAACTAAATGTGTTTTTGCAATGTAAATTGATTTCTTTTTTTACAATAGATCACAAATTTAAATTGATTAATTTATTACGAAATTGCACGAATGACATCGCGTCACGTCGATTATTTTTACCTTTACCTACATTTTAATTATATCTACTGCATCTGTTAACAGGCTGCTCGTACTGACCGTTGTCCTGGCTTGTCCACTAGTGGAAGAACTGCCGAGGAAATAGAGGTAGAGACTCTGGCGCAATTCTTTGGAAATGCTTGTCGCCCGGGTCCTTGGAGCGCTAACTCCAATATCGATGCTAATCTCAGTAAGCAATTAAATTTTTGCAATCTTATTCCAATCTTAAAACAATGCAATAAGATTAAGGTTTTGATGAATGGTTTTGATATTTATAAAAATAAAGGTCCATTGAAGAGGGCAACTAACCGTCTCATCAAACGTGCTTCTTTGGCGTCAACTGTAGTTTAGAAAAAAATCAAAGTGCAAGTTACAGTTTAGTTCACAGCGATACTTTAAAAATAGATTTTTTAAAGATCGAGCACTTAGTCCAATTGCAATAGGAGTTCTTCTTTAAATAAACTAAACAGTGTACTTTTAAGCCATCAGAAAATTATTTTATTTCGCAGAGCATAATAAAATAAGCCTCTTTTTATTTAGGTCTTAGGTTCTATTTCGTGGTATATTTTTCTTTTTCGGTGCTTTAATTGGTTTATTTCTATTCATATTTTTTTTATAAATTATTTAAATTTTCAGTAAAATGTGTCTGGAGTTAAGGCCAGGTCCCAAGTAAAGATTATTGCATTTGGATTTGTTTCATTATGTAACATTTCCTCCTTGTGGAGTAAAAGCTCACTTATAAAAAAATCACTGTAATGACTTTTCACCCCTTCATTTTATTAACAACAACTACACTTTAAGGTGCATACTCTTAAGGTTTGTTTTTTACAGAATCGCGTTTTCCATCTCTGTGTTCGCTTTGCGGTGCAAATTCTGATTGCTCCAGTTACACCATTGATATGGGCTCACCAGTAACTGGTGTCGATAACAACAACAGACATATCCAGTCGTTGGAGTGTCTCCGCAGCAGCATCACCTCCGGCGGCAATGGCGTCGCGTACGTCGCATGGCAATATGTCCGACAGTTCTTTAATGTAAGCAACTGTATTCATTTAAGAGGAGAGATTTTACATTATTAGTGACACAATACTTACACCGAAATTATAGTTGGTGAGGTTACATAACAATATTACGTACGGTGTATTAACGTAACGGCCTAATACTATCCATCTGCTAAGCAAAGACCCCCTCTCTCCATTTTTTTGGAGAGAAGGTTTGGAGCTAAGACCTACCACGCTGCTCCAATGTAGATTGGTAGGTTACACATATCTCCAGAATTCTCTAGAGATATGCAGGTTTCCACACGATGTTTTTCTTCACCGAAAGGTGTGCGATCATTTGCAATTATCAATCAGATACAAGTTTTTAGTAGAAAAACTCACTGGTGTCTGTCTCTTGAGATTCGCATAGTCGCACCGCTGGGCTATCACAGCAACAATATTAAGTTACTACTAATTATTAGTTATGACTCCAGTTACCACTTTTTTTTTTAAATATATGAGACACATACATTAGTACTAATAATTAACCTAGTTCTGAAGTAACATAATTCTAGGTTCATTCACTAAAAAATTTAAATCAATTTCAACACTTGATGAAAATGTCATAGCTGAATTATTATTGCTACCCTAAACCCTACCTAAAGTTTGCTGCCTTAATTGCAATTTTCCTTCGGTTACAAGATGTTTGACTTTTTTGGAGGCACATTATCATTTCACATTTTATTGGAACTCAAATGAGAGCAAATTTGTCTAAAGAGACAGCCTTACTACTACTAGTACTTTGCTGCCCTGAAACTAACCGGAATTACTAATGACCAAAAGAGCCCTGGGCCTAACAGATAGATTTCAAATTTTTAATATTAGTATACACATGTCTGTTAATATTTGTATAAATATATCTATCCAGATTCGAAATCCGAACATCGCATCATCGTTTGCGCTTTTGTGTGAAGATGGTTCTATCAGAGTCCTGTCATCTTCAGTTCTAGCCTCGGGCACTGCGCCTTGTTCTTTTGTCAAACAACCATGGGGGGCTATTGTCGGAACTGCGTAAGTATAACGATAACTAACTGTGTAGATAATAGAAGTCGACGTAAATATCAAGAACGACTGCATGTACTGTAAATTTAATTATGTTCTTTCCCCATTGCACATGGCATTTGACGCGAAAAGTTTCTTCTCACAACAAAATCGAAAGCAATTTTAGTATCAATATTTTACACAAAAATTTATCCTATCAAACCTAAAACCTCTTCCTCAGAACAGGTTTAACTATATTATTACGTCATAAAATACGAATTTTACTTTTATTTATTATTTACTTTATACTAGTTGGGTTTTCATAAAAATGGAAATGTTGAGGAGAATTTATATATTAACTGTGGTACCAGTTAGGCTGGATTCAGATTATGATGCCGTTCTCGGTACGATCTCGCGCCGTTCTCGGTCCGGTCAAATCTCACTGTGTCTACACTACTCAATGCCGTTCTCGGTTCGATCTCGATTCATGGTCGACATACGATGTTTAAAAAAAGAATCATATTAATTTTATTCGCCAGAAAATGGAATTCAATTTTTCTATTGAAGAATTAGCAACAATAGCATTTTGGATAAACAAGATATAAATTTAAAAAAAATTACAACAAAAAGAAAAGAAAAAAAGGGGACAAGAAAATATGGGTTTTAGTAAAAGTAAAAGTTTATTACCGAGAAAAGAGGAAGGCGAATATTATACTTTATTTCGTCATTTGGTAAATAATGAAGAATAATGTTCATTATATTGATTTAGGATTGTATTCAGGAATATTTGAAATGATTTTTAAAATAATTGAGCGCAAATTTTAAAAAGAAACACCTCTTTTCGTCAGGTTACTAATGGTTTGGATAAGGTAAGTAATAAAATATCATATTTTATAAAATTTGTATATTTAAATTATAACAATCATTTACATGCATGAATATTACATAACATGTATATAGCGGTGATGGTGTTGGTTGATAATGCATTTTCCTGTTGAGGTCCTGTTTTTTTTTCTGTTTATATTTTTTTGTTTATTCCAGTGGTACATTACTAGCGAACGTATTGACGGAATAAATTTCTAATTAAGCTCCTTCATTGACATCAATTTATCTTATCATAGTTGTTGGTTCATCTGTCTCTTCAATATCCATATCACGAATATTGTAATTATTAACTTCATCATCGGCAATAATGGATATTCGTAGTCTATTACAGTTATGTACTCATTAATAAATTACATTTGGTCGTGATATCGCCATTTGCAAACTTTGTAAGCTGCTTGGCCACTTTTGGCCACTTTTTAATTTAGAGAGGTATTTTCGATATTGAGCTCTTAGTCGCTCCCATCGATTCCTTGCTCCTATAATAGAAATATAACGTTTATAAATAAGGATATGTAACAACATGCATTCTGCATAATATTATTAGAAATTCTGGAATTCGATGAATTTCGAGGGTAATTTGTATTACATTAATAATAATCACGTGCAAAATCTAAAAAGACAAAGAGGAAATGCATAGGCCTATAGGCATAAGTGAAATAAAAATCAACTCTCCTGAAGTATCAGTGCCATGGCAAGAAAAACTTGCGATATAATTACAATAAAGCAATTAAATGAATATCACTTTTTTACGTTTGTGTTTTACTCACCAGGTAATCCTATTGCGTCTTCAATCTCGTTCCATATTTTTATTTTGTAAATATTGTCACTGTAGTAGTGTGACTGCAAATCATACAGGCTGCGTCTACTTTTCACAAATTCAATATGTCTTTCATCTGCAAATAATAAATATTCAATTTATTTTTTATTTTTTGTAAAACAGTCGACCATTTATTTATTAATTTAACTCTATGCACTTTTCTCAAAAAAAAGGCACATAGAAAGACTGGTAAAATAATTATAGCAGAATTATTCTTTATCTATAACAAATGTTATAAACCACATAAGAAATAGTTAACTTTTTCTGAACTCTACGATTTATTACCAGACATATCATCATCTTCCTGCCCTTATCCCACTCTAAGTGGGGTTGGCACAACATGTTATAAACTTGTTGTCACATGATATGGCTACGTATTTTACGACCGGCCGCCTGCCTGACGTCAACTTATCTTAGTCGTATTTTACGACACCTCGATAAGAAATGAGGGTGGTCTATTCTACTTAACCGGATACCACACGGTGAGTCAACTTACCTTAGTCGCCTTTTACGACATCTCGGTAAGAAATGAGGGTGGTCTATTCTACTCAGCCGGATACCACACGGCGGGTCGACTTACCTTAGTCGCCTTTTAAGACAACTCGGTAAGAAATGAGGGTGGTCTATTCTACTCAGCCGGATACCACACGGCGAGTCGACTTACCTTAGTCGCCTTTTACGACACCTCGGTAAGAAATGAGGGTGGTCTATTCTACTCAGCCGGATACCACACGGCGGGTCGACTTACCTTAGTCGCCTTTTAAGACACCTCGGTAAGAAATGAGGGTGGTCTATTCTACTCAGCCGGATACCACACGGCGGGTCGACTTACCTTAGTCGCCTTTTAAGACACCTCGGTAAGAAATGAGGGTGGTACTATTCTATTCAGCCGGATACCACTCGGCGGATTTATTACCAGACATAATTATTTAATTAATTTTATTTAACATAAATGCTAAACACATGCGGCGCGACTGATGAAAGACTGCAGTTGAAACAAAAGAAGCGAGTTCAGGTCGAGACAGGTCCGATCTCACTTCAGTCAAATTTTCTTGTCGACGAACCGACGCTCGAGCGATATCGGATCGGTACTGGCCCGATACTATAGTGTGAATACTCTGATTCTTTTTTATTTAAGAATATTTTACCGGACCGAGAGCGGAGCGAGATCGAACCGAGAACGGCATCATAGTCTGAATCATGCCAAAAGTTCAATTCAGACTATGATGTCGTTCGCGGTTCGTTCTCGCTTTGTAGTTGACATAAGACGTTTTGGAAAATAACTATATAAATTTAATTCAACAGCATTTAGTATTTCAATATAAAAATCAGAAAAGAAAAGCAAGAAAAAATAAAAAGAAAAGAATAACCGAATAATAAAAAAGGCTAAAAGAAAATTAAAAGAAAAGTCAAGAAAAATCAAAAGAATAGCACAAAAAGAAAAAGAATGACAGAAAAGAAGATTCAAAAGAATAGAAGAAAAGGAATAAGAAAGAAAGAAAAGCTGATAAAAAATTATAATAATACAATCACTTATAACAAATTTTATAAAGTACATGATAAATACTTACCTAATTCAGATTCCCACTATTTATTACCTTTAACTTAATTTGATTTAATTAAAACACACTAGCGGCACGACTGATGAAAGTCTGGAGTTAAAACAGAAGCGTGTTCATATTGTCGATGTCGGTACAACGCCGAGACAGGTTCGATCTCGCTCAAGTCAAAATATTCTTTTTGACGAACCGGTGCTGGAGCGATATCGGACCGGGACCGGAGCGATACGATAGTGTGAACACTCTGACTGTTTGTTGTTTAACAATATTTTACCGGACCGAGAACGGAGCGAGATCGTACCGAGAACGGCATCATAGTCTGAATCCAGCCTTAGTGTGGTTAAAGTACCTTCAATTATGACATGCAAGTATGTGTAATTTTTTAATATCCTGGAAGATAAACGGATTTTTTTTGTCTTGTTGTTGTTGTGTTATTGTCCAGATTTCAGTGATATAATTTATTTATGCCCAACAGCACAAGAGCATCAGCAATTCAAACCAGTCTGCGTACTTGGTGGCCCAACGGCGCGAATCCCGGCGGAAATACTTGGCAGTCGATTCTGTTTGGGGCCATAGTGGGGGGAAGTAATGCGAGAGTGATTTTCGAAGAGAACCTGCCAACTCCTTTGCAATATACCCAAGCTGGTGTGTATATTTATTATTACTTAAAATCATACTTCCATTTATCCACGTCTCAAACACTGAATTAATTTTGTTCTGTTGTTATCCTCAGTTCAAAACTTCACGAGTATCGACGCGGCGTCCTCCTGCCTCCCGGTCCACCGCTGGTGCGCCCTCTCTTATCAAGAGTTACTCAAGTGCCAGTGGATCCGGAACGCCGCTTACGTCATGGGTATCGAACCCCTGATCTCTTGCCAGATTCGGAACAACATCATTGGTTGCCTCAGCGAACTGAAGTCGGGCAATGCTGACTTCTTAGCGATATCTGCTAATCACGGATTTCTCGCAAGACAGTGAGTAATTTTAGTAATTTTTCAAGACGTTCTAGAAAAAAGAGCTGTATATTTTGTAATAGTATAAATTATGTAATTATGTAAATTATGTAATATGTCTTTCGTGGCTGGAATACGAGTATTTGTCATGGATATTACGAATTTTATCTGAATGTCTGACGCGGATTTTGGAAATGTAATGCAAATGTCTATAATAGATATTGGGAATGGATTGAAAATGCCTATCGGGCAATTTGGGAATGGAATGCAGTGTGATGCATGTCAGAAGAAAAGATATAATGAACAAGCTTGACTTATTCCATATGTTTTACCAATTGTTGTCTTTCAAAAAATTTCTTCCACTTTTCGTGGTTCTTCAATACTAAAGGTTGACGTTAGGGTACCGTAAGCCTGTATCTTTTGCAAGATAAAATAATTCTTTAACGGAAGTAATAATAAATTTGATATTTGCAATTTATTACACTTATCGGCGAAGGAAATATCCTGAGGAAACCTGCATTGGAGCACTGTGGTGAATGTAAGCGCCAACCCTACTCTCCAATAAAATGGAAGGGACCAATGCCCAGCTGCGGAATAGTAATAAGCCTTTACTTTACTTTTTGTTAAAAGTACTGTTTTAGTTTTTAGTTTTTTTACTGTGTGATTAACAAATCACACAGTAAAAACTTCGTAGGGGACCATTTTTCCTATCAACCAAACCCACATAAAATCCGTACAGTTATCATCATTCTATTGCCGTTATCCCACTCTAAGTGGGGTCGGCACAACGTGAATTGAATATATTGTTACATATTTGACTAGTTATTTTACGACCGGCAGCCAGGCTGACGTCAACTTACTATTAGGCCTATTAAGGTAAGAAATGAAGGTAGATACAAATCCGTACAGTTATGTTTTTATTGTGTTTATTACAGAATTAATTGTGAATAGACAGACCGATTGATGCGGTGGATTTTGTTTTATAATATGCAGGGATATCTATCATGTAACATTGCAGTTCCGCGAAATTTTTACACGTGGCTTATTTCCATCTGACGAACACTGAACAGCTTTATTTGATATCTTCAAAAGGCAATACCAGTTGACTTCCGTAAAGCTGGTCCAGAACTCTCGCACCAATCCGAACTCTTTCTCACGGGTGGCAGCGTTAGTCAAGGATGGAGGCAGCATCAGTAGCTTCCAAGACCTCCGCGGAAAAAGGGCTTGCTTCCCTGAGTTCGGTGCAATCCGTAAGTTCATCTTGACAGACCTTTATTCAAGTATTCGAAATATATCACCTCATTCTTTTTCAAATTTATAGACTTAAAGGATGAGATAGCCGCCATACTTTACAATAATTTATACCTCTTGTTGTTACAATTAATATGAGCGAAGAGCTCCAACGACATCCAAATACTTGAATCGTTGGATCAAGGTTAGTTTAAGCGAAAGTTAGAGTATGTAGGAGCTACCTTATCTTTTTTGGAGCTTTTTTTCTGACACCCTTGACTAATTACCACTGAAGCAAAACATAAAAAGTAAAAAAAAACACATTCATCCCCATTTTGTTTACAAGGGTCCAGTTATTTCCAGCGTTTTATGCGTGTCCGTGAAACTGTCAATTCATGGGTTGTGGGCGACATACGACAATGATTGGCGAATACAATTAAGTATTTCTACACCACATTGCTCGCGAGGAAGAGCAGCTTAATCCCCCCGTCTTCTTTTACCTTTGGCCACGATGTCTCTGTCTCTTTTGACACAGTATGTACAAAGCGCATTATTTATTTATTGCATAATATTGTTTCTAACAGCATTCATGGCTTTTGCACGCGCCGCTCGTGAACTCGGCGTCATCAGTACTTCGCAGTGCGACTACGCACGCGCCCTCGGAGAGTTCTTCGGCAGCGCGTGCGTGCCCGGCGCGTTATTCGGACTGAACATCCGTCCTGGGAGCGTAAGTGCTTTAAGGCGCGTATAGTATCGCGAGGCGTACGTTGCGAATGGGTCGTCTCGTATGCCTCGAGGTATGTGGACGTGTGTGCTCACAGCGAGCATTCGTGTCATACGAACGCATGTTGCAAACGCTGCCTCCAACCTTAGTGCGAGCCGTGCGCTCCGTGTAGACGAACGTTTTGCCTTGCACGCTCATAAGTCATAGAGGTCATGTATTCTTATAGTGTAATAGGTTTATAAAAAATAGTCTTGTCCACCAGCGTCTTGTCTTCTTATCTCTTTTTAAATATTTTATGAATTACTGTATAGGCCGCAGCTGCAATATGCACGTCTCGACGAATACCATGTGAGGTTGTTTGCTCAGCTTAAGCATGTGTCATTCGGGACGCCTGTATAAATTTATCGTCAGGCTGAGGATACTATATTTAGCGACTCAATCATACTTATCTATTGGTACCTGACATCGTTCGAGCCATCTTAAGCGTTAGGTTTCCTTTATAGTGCGATGTGTTTTCTCCGTTTCCGAAAGAAAAAAGGAATTTGTTTATCTTTTATATTACACCGGTGTATAGGCCTGTGCCATTTCATCAATATTAGCAGATTAGACGTACCAATCTCCATTTTAAAACATTACCTGATTTTATTTCCTTAAGTACGTTTCAAGTGGTCCTTTGAGCCGGATCTATCTTCTTAAATTATTGTTATTCTTTAAGTAGAAAAAAACAAAATAATAATGGCACCTAGGGTAAGCCTAAAAAGTCGTCTTCAGAATACGTTTTTATAACTGAATTAGTTGGACCCATACTTAACTATCATAAAACCCAATTATATTACTATGACTTTTCTCTAGTTCATAAAGGAGGGTTTATTCTATTAAAAACAAGTTTTTTTTAACTTATTGCTAATTTTTATTCTTCTTTCAGACCTTCAACGCCACCACCCTGTGCACCGTGTGCAGACCTTCTGTACCCATCGACTGTGAGTGTTTTCTTCTAGCCTACTTGAATTAGGTCACTTTAATACTCATCATCTTCCTGCCCTTATCCCACTCTAAGTGGGGTCGGCACAATATGTTATAAACACGCTGTCAAATGATTTGGCCGCGTTTTTACGACCGGCCGCCTGCCTGACGTCAACTTACCTCTGTCGTACTTTACGACACCTCGGTAAGAAAGAGGGTGGTCTATTCTCCTAAACCGGATACCACACGGTGGGTCAACTTACCTTAGTCGCCTTTTACGACACTTCGGTAAGAAATCAGGTTGGTCTATTCTACTCAGCCGGATACCACACGGCGGGTCGACTTACCTTAGTCGCCTTTAACGACACCTCGGTAAGAAATGAGGGTGATACTATTCTATTCAGAGGTCACTTTAATACTAAGTGTGCTTAATGTTTTCTAATTTAATTTACCCAGTCACCTGCGCGTCTGACAACCTGAACTTGTACAATGGTAACCGTGGATCTATCATGTGCCTCGCCAACCCAGACAACGACGTCGCCTTCGTAGAGCTGCGGGATATAGACCGTAAGATTATGTTACAACAATTTGATTGGTCCATTTCCTGAAAACAAAAGCAGGATTTATTCGTTAGTAGCTTTTACTTAATTCACGTGGACTGTTGTCTTGAAATAAGGAGTAGCTTCTGGCACTCTCCAACACTGCAAATATCTCCATCCCAAAAATCACATCGATCCGGGAAGACTCAGAGGGATTTATCGTTTTATCAAGAGCATAATTTCATAATTTTAGTAAATAACCCGTATTACTTATATTAATTATCCATTGTAATAGCTCAGTTAAATTTGTCCAGTAAACGAATAAAAAAAATAAAATGTAAATACTATCTAAACATAACTCTTTTGCCAGAAGCCGGTAAGCCGGAAAACTTGCAATTTAAATATTTCTATAAATACGGATTTGACTTGATTTTGACCCATCGTGAATAAAAAAAAGTTTTAAAAATAAGTAAGTTTATTATAGATGGCGTTTTGAATGTCATCCTATTTAATTCCTCCTGAATTTAATTCCTGTTGAATTAACAGGATTTCTATAACCTATATGTTAATCCGCTGTATAAGGAATAATTGTGCCAAATTTCATCGATATTGGTTCAGTGGATTGGCTGTGAAAACGTAACAGACGGACAGACAAACAGACTTTCACATTTATAATATTAATAATCATTGTTTGCTTCCATAATTATGTATGGATGTCTCCAGAACATCTGAGTTCCGCTAACCTCGCCGCGAGGTCGGTCCGCGCTCTGTGTAGCAGCAACAGGCTCGCCGCCTCCACCGGTGTGGCCATCGACCAGGACTGTCTCCTGGCCTACACTGTGGATTCCGAAGTCCTCACTCGCAGGTAAACTTACTTTACTTTTCCTTATCCAGTGCCAGGTCATATCCAGTACTTGATATTGGTGATTATCGTTATGATTGTCGCCTTTTATGACACTTCAGTAAGAATTGAGGGTGGTACTATTCCGGAAATAATCGCATACATTTGTTTAATTTTATTTAGAAAGAAATATGTTCTTTTTTGAAGACCCATTATTTATTCAACATATTTTATTTCTTTGGTTTCAGAAATGACCCAATCACAAACAGCGTGAGCGCTCTACTAGACACGTTGGACTATTATTTCGGCTATAACATCGCCAGTTCACAGCTGATCAACTTGAAATTGTACTCATCGTTCGACAGTATCAAAGACCTCCTGTTCCTTGACACTGTGATCGGTCTATCAGAGCCATCTGGCGACGCGAGTAATGAAGCAGCGAGGAATTACAATGAGTTGTTCCAACACCTGGAGTCTTGCACGGGTTCCGACAATTTGCACAAGTCAGTCGGTGGTTATGCTAACCGTAACTTAGTCCCGATTCTGACGCTTATCACGTCTACTCTCTTAGTGTATTATATAATTTATTAAATATTTTAGTGATTAGTTTTATATAGTTATTTTTTTAATTTAATTTTACTTTGTATCACATTAGAAAGTGCATTTGAAATTCACATTAATTTTCACTTGAATCAACATTTTGAATTAATTATTGATCGCTACCGAACGAATTCATTTATAGGATTAATGCAAAATAATAATAAAATATCGTTTTGCACTCCGGGAGTGCCGGCAGAAGTAAAAACTTGAATATTAACGTTGTTCATTTTTGATATTTTGGAATACTCAGTGAATAATTTGTACGAGTACTATCATTTATGTGGCAAAATACAATATTCATTTCTTGCGCTATCGTATACAAACATAACAATTTATATAACATAAAAATTTAATACTTGAAAACTATTACACTGCAATCCAATTCGCGCCGCCTTTACAAACTACCAGGCGCAGACATACATTTTCGCCGCGCTGTACAAAGAGAGGGAGGTACTTCCTCTCCTATGCCGCGCCGGTGGTCCACTCTCCCTCCATGTTACGAATTTTCGATCAGATCACGTGTCCTCACGGGAATTTAATTTTTTTTTACCCATCAAAAAAGTGCACAACGCTGCTAAGGAAGTGTTCAATTCAATAATTTCGTGGTATTATTGCGTGACTGCGCATTTACGCAGTGCACGCCTAGTCTCTTCGTCAGTGTGCTTTGACTTGCTTTACAAGTATAATTACTTCGGGATAAAATTTTATTATAATTATTTTTAAATATCCTTTCTAATGATGAAATATTACAATCAAGAAGCCAAAGTCTCCCCTTTGCATTATACAATTGTGTTTATAGTATAAAAGATTATATTATATAATCTATTTCTATGAATATCTTCATGCAGCTTTTTAGCAAACTTTTTTATTTTAATGTTACCTTTTTAATGTCAGAGAGTTTTTAGAGTCAGTACCAGTTTCAGGATTTTGTTATTTTATTTTAAATACGAAAAGATTTTTTCCCAATCCCATTTATTTATATTTATTTCTGTTTCAATAAATTTAATTATTTAATAAATTATTGTTTCATTTTAGGTGAATTCAACTCCACATTTTGACACTGGAGATCCTTAAGCCGAAAATTGAAATTCTTAATGAAGCCGGAACCAATCTTTAATTTGTTTTTTTTATGTGAATTTTGATTATAGGAAAATTAAAGTGTAACCTTTTTGATTATTCCTTTATTTTATTTACATCACGCATACTATAAATTACATTAATAAAGTCAGTTTAAATAAATATATGGGACACTTACACACACGGTCGTCCGTCCCCAAAGTAACTTAATACTTGTGTTATGGGTGACAGACAACTAGTGAATATATACTTATATATTTTTACACCAAGGCTCAAAAACCAACAAATTCATTTATAGAAAATGTTGGCCCTCGGCGGGAATCGAACCCGCGACCCGCGGAGCTGAAGGTTAGGTCACTACCCATTGCTAAAACGGGCCAGTCAAATTTGATAAACTATTTAACAGTAAAGTAAACCAATCAAGTTTGATAAACTATTTTATCAACTCTGATACTATTATAAAAAGATTATAAAACTGAAACCAAAATTTGTATGACAAACATTACGTACAGGCCAAAAATAAAAAATTAAAAAGTGTTATTACGATACAGGTCTTGTATGGACACCTGTATCATATACACGATACAACCTGCAGCTGGACCAAGGTTGATCCTCTACCTTAAAAAAGAAATGTTTCAATGAACGAGTCCGCGGCGACGCAACACCCATGCGCAATCGAATCGACCCCACTTAGACTGGGATAACGGCAGGAGGATGATGAATTTTACTTTTGTAGGTGAATTACTAAAAATCTTAAAAATAACTAAAAAAGCTAAAAATTACTAAAAAAGTTTTGAGTTTTATATTTACAGATAGAGTTTATTAATCTCAAATAATGGATATGTATCCATTATCATCCTGCAAAAACAGTCTGAATGTTAAAGATGGACAAACAAATAAACATAATTTCACATATATAATACAGGCTGTATCCCTGACATCATTCGTGTCAACTTTAATTTTAATATACCTTAATTTTACTTTTTAATTTAACTTTAATTTTAATATATAATATTTTAATTTAACTTTAATTTTAATAATAATTTTAAGTGCTAAGGAGAATTACTTCATCTTATATGTTAGCCCTGTATATAAACTTCAATTTACAAAGTTTCATCAATATTGATCCAGCAGATTAGCCGTGATAGCCTAACCAATTTTTTTGGGATTTTCAAAATTGTTTCAAGTGTGCTAAATGTTTATGGATCCTTAAAGGCTTTGTCAGTCCAACCGAGCCTTCCCCTGCCCAATACGACCATTAGCACGTCGTCTGTCACAGGTTCGATGCTCGGCGACACGCGCGTCCTCCACGGACGACGTTTTGATGATGATAACGATGCTGAAAACAAGAAGAACTGAAGAATTTAAGATTTATATATATTTATACTAATAATATATTAAGCTGAAGAGTATGTTTGAATGCGCTAATCTCAGGTACTAAGGGATTTGAAAAAATCTTTTATTGTAAGATAGTCCATTTATCGAGAAAGGCTATAGACTATATAACATCACGCTAAGATGAATAGGAGAGGAGCAGCAATAAAAAATATTGCGACAACGACAAAATTTAAAGCTTTCCTTACATGCGCTAAGTTAAC
The DNA here is from genome assembly GCA_029227775.1 of Morpho helenor. Classification (NCBI taxonomy): domain Eukaryota; kingdom Metazoa; phylum Arthropoda; class Insecta; order Lepidoptera; family Nymphalidae; genus Morpho; species Morpho helenor. Next base: position 10,201,477 of record JARGCU010000011.1, read on the forward strand.
GTTGAAATTTATTCAACTAATTATTTTTTTTAGTCTCTTATTGTTAAGTCATGATAACTACTTGAGGCCCTCAACGCCCATCGGTTCTACGCACTATGTGCCCCGCCCATCGCCACTTCAATCTTCGCGACACGCTGAGCTACATTGGTGACTCTGGTTCTTATACGGATCTCCTCATTTCTGATTTGATCGCGTAGAGATACTCCAAGCACAGCTAGCTCCATCGCTCACTGAGCAACTCTGAGCCTTCTTATGAGGGCCATAGTCAGCGACCACGTACATAAATTAATTAGTTGAATAGTGTTAAATTAACAACATGCCATGAATATTTTATGAATATTTCTTGGATCCTCGGACTCACATGCCTGCCTTTTTTATACAACAAAAACCCCTTATGGGTACCGCCGCCCGACGGGGACAGGCGGCGGTTATTTCGGACTCGCACCGACTAAAACGAGTAAGCCCAACTAAACCCGTCGCTCTTTAGAGACTCCAACCTAAACCTCCCCGGAGTCCCCAGCCCGTCCAGATTGCCCGCACGGCATGGCATTGAATGGCGGGCGAAGGTAAGTAGAGCGGCAGTCTTCCAGACATTGACTGCACTCCTCCACTTATCCAACCACTCCGGCAAGTCCAGCACTCTTTGCATCCGCCTCATAGCTATCAGCTGGTAGAAGGAAGATGCGAAGTACGCGCTGTCGTCTGCGAACAGGGCCAGCATAACATCTTCTTACCCTTCCCTTAGGTGGTCTTGAAGAGTGGGGAGATCATCCGTGTACGCCGCATACAGATGTGGCGAAAGGCAGCCTGTGGCACTCCGGCGCTGATGAGGCGCGGTTGGGACGTCGCGTCGTCTACTGCGACACAAAAGGTGCGTCCGGCCAGGAACGACGCCACTACTCTAATAGTGCTTGGGGTACCGACGTAGGTAGTAGTTTGGCCAGGAGACCAAACTTTGGCCAAACGCGGTCAATGGCTTTCTCTAACTATAACTCTATGCTATAGCTGGTATGTTATTGAACTTACCGCCAGAACGGCGCTGCGATCGCTAGGTGTGCGAATGAGACGCACTGAGAGCACGCCGTAGGAGCGAGCAGAACGACAGTATCACGTGCAATATTGCCAGAGACACGTATATCATAGTGTTGTATCGCCTTAACCAATTGAATCCTGCTTGCTGACAATCCTAGATATATAAAATAAAGACAAAAAATAGAGTATTAATTTATATCCCACGCGTAATATTAAAGTGACCTAATTCAAAATTAAACTTATTTGATTTAGATACGTCCATCTATGACATCACGGTAATAAAAAAAAGCTTTTCCAAAAGTTATTTTAGAATTATAGGCAACGTTCACATACCTTATACACGCAGGACCAATCACCTAAATCATAATGCATTACATTATTGCATTAATCGAATTACGAAATACGATGTATGTGTCGTGCTTCTGTGGTGTTGTTGTTCGTGGTCTCGTTTGTGGTACGTCTATACTAGTCTTACACGTTTAAGGTATGTGAACGTTGCTATTACATAGATTCTCTTATCAAACGCGGATTATAGCAAAATAATTCTATCATAACGTAACGCCTACTTCTCTACATTGCTTTTTCAAGTTATGGACCTCTTTAATACTCACTAGTTATGTAGGAGCTACAATTTGCCACAAACAACTTTTTTGAATTAGGTCACTTTAATACTAAGCGTACGATATATTTAGTTTATTCTCACGTTTTGGTAAACACGTTCCATAGTACAGTTATTGGGGTGAGCTTCCACACCGCAGCATGACCATGGCAGCTTAGTCTCGTTCAACTGGGATATGCTGCAAGAGTTTCATAATCACTATCACTACATATTATAAAACAACTAGCGGCCTGCCCCTGCTTCGCACGGGTATGAAATATATATTCCATGTCAGTCAGTGTAAAAAAAAATGATTAAAATCGATCCAGTAGTTTTGATTTATTCATTACAGCCCGTGGCCCGCAAGCGTTAAATTTGGAGAAAAAACAATTTCCTCTCCCTATACCAAGAAGATTTCCTGCTATCTTTGGAATATATAAATTCATATTCCCTATAACATATGGACAAACAAAGAATGCGACTTTGTTTTATACTATGTAGTGAAGTCGCATTCTTTGTTTGTCCATATATCCCTATGTATGCATAAAACTTTAAAACTACGCAACAGGTTGTATGTATAATAACAAGGTTTGTATGTATAATAACATTCAATACGGAGTAGAGAAATACTGTAATTTTTGAGGTTTCTGTAAATAATTACATTTTTTTCCGTTTACATTGCAAACGCAGGCTAAACCCTACGACATTTATCAAAATGATGTACTAAGTATTTGTACACCTTAAAAAGGTCTACAGTAAACTCCGCGATGGCATAAATCTATCTCTTATGGATAACCCATGATAGCATTTTTTTGTAATTTACTTTTACGAAAAATAATTCCTTATGTTTAAAGCAATTATACAATACAGCATTAATCCTTATCCAATTAGGTACCTTACCATCGTTGATTCAATATAGATCAATATGGCCGTTTACAGCATGTAATTTAAATGAACATTTTCGAAGATATTACAGATTTAAAATGCAGGGCCATAGATAGCGGTTTTGTTTTACTCCAAACTTAACGCTTGCGGGCCACGGGTAATGTAAGTAATGAATAGTGCCAGTAATAATAATGCCAGTAATGAATAAATAAAACTACTGGATCGATTTTAATCATTTTTTTCACTGAGTGACATAGGCTATATATTTTATACCCATGCGAAGCTGAGCGGGCCGCGAGTAGTTTATATTTATACACTAAATCATTTCTTTCATCTTCATCGTTTTTTTTTCTTAACTTACGTAGTATTCCGGTCGCAGCAGTTAAGTGCTAGTCGTAGAACATGTGTTAGATGACTATTAGGTTCTTGAACGCCTTTCTGTAATTAAATTACATTTTAGTACCAGGGTACTAAAGCCTAGTAGCTTTTCTCGGTAATTTTTTAAAAGATATAATAAATCCTCTTGCCCTTATCCCACTCTAAGTGGGGTCGGCACAACATGTTATAAACACGCTGTTTCATGATTTGGCTGCGTTTTTACGACCGGCCGCCTGCCTGACGTCAACTTACCTCTGTCGTATTTTACGACACCTCGGTAAGAATGAGGGTGGTCTATTCTACTAAACCGGATACCACACGGTGGGTCAACTTACCTTAGTCGCCTTTTACGACACCTCGGTAAGAAATGAGGTTGGTCTATTCTACTCAGCCGGATACCAAACGGCGGGTCGACTTACCTTAGTCGCCTTTTACGAGACCTCGGTAAGAAAAGAGGGTGGTACTATTCTATTCAGCCGGATACCACACGGCGTAAAAGATATAATAAAATACAATTAAAAAAAACAATAAAAAGTAAAAAAGCGCCAGTGACATGTGGGACTCGATCTCGTGGGACGCGTTACCATTAGTCTATCACAGCATTACTTTTGACAGGTATTTCATTTACTTTCTAGTCAACATTTTACCATTTTTCGGTGTCCGAATATAATAGAATAGTGCCACCCTCTTTTCTTACCGAGGTTTCGTAAAAGGCGACTAAGGTAAGTCGACCCGCCGTGTGGTATCCGGCTGAGTAGAATAGACCACCCTCATGTCTTATCGAGGTGTCGTAAAAGGCGACTAAAGTAAGTTGACTCATCGTGTGGTATCCGGTTAAGTAGAATAGACCACCCTCTTTCTTATCGAGGTGGCGTAAAATACGACTAAGATAAGTTGACGTCAGGCAGGCGGCCGGTCGTAAAATACGTAGCCAAATCATGTGACAACATGTTTGTGACATGTTGTGCCAACACCACTTAGAGTGGGATAAGGGCAGGAAGATATATAATTACATATTATATTAAAATTACCTCCACAAAATTCGACGAGATGTAGTACAGGACAGCGCACTCCAGAAGAAGCAGTAGAACCACCAATGTCGCATACTGGAAACAAATTTAATCACTTACATACAGAAATAAGCTCGGTAACTAGTTATGTTAAAGACATAATTTTATAATAGTGGCAACACTGCCGCCATCTTTCTTCTTGCCCATATACTTGTCAGCTAACGTGTGCTTTAAACTAAATAAAATATTATATCTAGTTAAAAATTTTAATTGCTGTAAACAGCGTTACAAACAAGTTACAACACTATAAAAAATCTAATACTCACAAACTTTTGCATTTATAATATTAGAAGGATAGGATTTCTTTTGAAAAGAATGATCGAGTTTCTTGCTGATTCTACTCGGTAAGAGCACTTATTCTAACCGGTCGTAGCTTCATTGTAATTTGACGATTCAAAAGAGCCTTGTAAAAGGCAAATTGAATAAAGAATTATTTGAATTTAAAAAGTGAGACGTCTATTTTCTTTTGACAAAAAAAAAACAACTTCTACTCCAATGATTATAGAAAAGTAATAATAAAATTATTTTGCTATAATCCGCGAAGAAGTAAAATAGAAAATATAAATAATGCTACAATCGGTTATCATACAAAAAAAAACACATGCACAAACCTTCACCACCGCCACCACAATACACAAGCACAATATACGTTCACTATCACAAAATCAACAATCGTTTCGCCCCGCAACTGAAGCATCATCAGGAGAATAACTCCACGACCAAAATCGCAAAGATTTTGCGATTTTGGTCGTGAGTTTTTTTTTTTAAAGAATCCTGCATGTATCAGGTATGATAACCGATTGTCCGCTTACATTTAACATAATACATATTTTCTATTTTACTTCTTCGCAGATTATAGCAAAATAATTTTATTACCTATTACTTTTGTATTATGGATCTCCGTAAAGTAACGCCTAATTCTATAAATTATTCAATGATTATACCTTATTGTTATATTTTCATCACGTTTAATGATTTTAATTATCGTTTTAATAGTTTTTATGGTATTTAGCTTGTATTTGTACTTGTGCATAACCTCAAACTATAAATCTTTTTTTATAGTTCCCCCATAAAAATAAAATAAAATAATATTTTTTTTATTATAAATGGCGTTTTTGAACGTCACCCTATATAATTCCTCCTGAATTTAATTCCTGTTGAATAAACAGGATTTCTATAGCCTATATGTTACCCTGCCTTATAAGGAATCATTGTGCCAAATTTCATTGATATTAGTTCACTGGATTGGCCGTGAAAACGTAACAGACAGACAGACTTTCGCATTTATAATATTAGTTAGGATAGTATTTATTATGTTACGGTATTGCACTAGAATTAGCTTTTGAACCCACGTTATAATCCATAGAAACGTCCTCAACATTTCTAGTATCATATTTTAAGTTTCGTTTTAAGTACGGTATACTTTTTTGACTTACCATAAAAAGCAGGAACTGTGAGGCAGTTATAGCTCCATATAATCCCATGAAAGATATAGAGAAGAAGAACCCTGACAGCATGGCTCCTACAACACCTAACTGAAGAGATAACGCCTCCTCAGATAACAAAGCCTGGAAAACATGCATACATTTTGATTTCCTATTCGATTACCAATACCATTACCTAACGGCCCTTATCCTAAGTGGGGTTGGCCCTAACGGGGACCTTTGGGCGTTCCTTTGGGCGACCTTTGGGGTTTTATCGGACGCCCATCGAAAATGTCCCCAAGGCGGTCGATGCATCTGGTGCTCCCGATGCATCGTCTAGCGGAGGGAGGGGCCACTGTTAGAGAGGCCCCGACCCAGAGGTGGCGCACTCTGGGGTACAGAGTTGCTGCTGGCGTGGATAGGGGTAATGTCTTCATAGGTACCCTATACCCGCCACCAGCAGCGTGGAGCACTCAGGTTATTTTAGTCGGTGCGAGTCCGACATAACCGTCGCCTGCCCCCGTCGGGCGGCGGTAGCCATAAGGGGTTATTTCCGGTTGGCACAACATTATAAACATGTTGTCACATGATTTGGATACGTATTTTACGACCGCCGCCGACCTAACGTCACCTTAGTCGTATTTTATAATAGCTTTTACCCGCGACTTCGTTCGCGTGGACTGTTGTCGTGTGATAGGTCGATAATAGATGACGCTTTTCAATGTCATGTTATTCCTGTAGAATTAACAGGATTGCTATAGCCTATATGTTATTCTCGTGTAAAAAGGATAATTGTGTCAAATATCATCGATATTGATTCGCCGTGAAAGAGTAACAAACATACATCCATACTCACAAACTTGCGCATTTATAATATTAGTAGGATTCGGTAAGAAAGAGGGTCGTCTATTTCTCCTCTCCCGGATACCTCACGGTAGGTCAACTTACCTTAGACACCTCGGATTACCAATATATAAAACGTAATTTTTAATCCTTATCATTTGATTTACGGTTTTGAAGTACGAGTCAATTAACTCCTCTCTGTTTGGAGAAAAAGTTTGAAGTTTAAACCCAATACACTAGAAATAATAAAATTATTTTAGTATAATTCATGATACAGAAAATATATAGCTAAATGTAGAGTAGACGGTATGAAAGCGGATATGCTTTCATACCTGATACATGCATGATTCGTAAAAACACATCCACAAACCTTCACCACCGCCACCACAATACAGAAGCACTTACTATGGGCCCAGACCAAATAAACCTGAGAGTATTCAGAAAGACAAAGAGCTAATTTTTTATTTAGTTCGGTGTACTTGAATCGTATTAAATTTCAATCAATATTGTTTTAACGGAATAGCCTGAATGTATACGGTAGATCGACAGACAAACAAAGCCTTTCGTGTTTATGATAGTAGTACAATAGGCTTTAATACAGCTTATCATTATAATAATAGGCAATAAAGCAATTTCGATAATTAAAAACATCGAAGACAAATAACAAAATATTTAAACGGTTAATAATAGACAAGCGATAGCATCGACTAATATCCGGGTCAGTGTATCGATATCCGGATAATAGACGGCACACGCGATTCGCTAATAGAATATACATAATTACATTAATTTACAGTTATAAAAAAAATTATAACTTTTATCTGCATACATATACACAAAAATTTCGATGATTAACAAATTTTGTGTAATTTATTTTTAGGGCATGCAAAAATTTATGTTAAAAGACGAAAATAGTCTTAATTTAAAATTCGATCTTTGTTGTTTCAGTAGCAAAATATCTCAAAAAAAAAATCTATTTCATCACCACTATTTCTCTCTGTACATGACAATGAAACTAACAGATTGTTTTATGCGCTAATTTCTCCTATTTAGATTATTTCACAGGCCAAGCAGAAGCTAAATATTAGTCCGAAATCATGATAAGGACGGCAAATGGGGATTGACACAAGGTAGTACGGTTGTGACCTACTGCAGATACGATCCCATTATTGTTGCTATATCTACACAAAACAATTCTTGTATACAAAACCGACTATATTAAAAAAATAAGGTAATTTAGGTCAGTAAAAAGGTGATTTAAAAAAAAAGATGAATTAAGCTTATTACTTTGTTTTAAAATTACCTTTAAAAATAATTTAAAAAAAGAGAGATTTTATATGCGTCTGTATTTTTATATTAAAATACAAATTGAATATATTCTTTATTCAAATTGGCTTTTTACAAGGCAATTTGAATAAAGAACATTTTTTACATTATTGAGAAGATGACTGATTATTTACAGTTCTTTTTATTAATATCAAATTAGCGAAGTCGAAGGTAGTACCATAATGTAAAATTATGAAAAGGCATTTCTTTTTATATCAAAATGCCAGTCCAATGCCGGCTGATTATTGTTTCAATTATTCAGTCGCCATGCGAGGCCATAACACCACAAGTCACCATATACAGTGGAATACCCATAAATAGCTTAAGTAGCGTAGCACGCGGTTATTCCATCTTTTATAGAATAATTTAATTACCCTTTGATCCCGGACTTTAAATACTATAGAAAAAAACTATTTAAGAAAAACCGTCTATCTGTAAAAAAAATATGTGAAATTTCGCTGTCAGTTCTGTTCACCTACACCGATTCTTCCACCATGGGAAATGAGACAAAGTTGAGTTGTCTTTAAACAGTTTAGTTCTTGAATTGTATTAATTAATGGCGGAAGAAATTTCTTGAGAATGTATGAATACCTTGAGAGAATTTTCTCACAAATTGACATCTCTCTCCCCGAATTGGGAAGAGCGTTCCCAGCTGACAGCAGGGATAACCCCTGCTACAAATCAACTTACCTTTAGAGTGGGGCTGCCAAAGACTTTGACAGTATTAGCGAATGTACTCGGTGAAGATATAATCCACAAGCTAAGCGTGAACATCATAAGGCAGAAAGTCTGTAAAAAATATATTGTTTTACTGAAGTTTGTGTGGGATATTACAGGCTCTTCTTGGAAAGGTGTAAGACTTGTTCTCTACATGTAGGGCATGATCTCTCCTTGCCCACTGTGGTTGGCGTTATGATTGGTAGAGGGGTTCCCAGTGATGGCCTCCTTTGCGAGGACATTATCTTGCAAAAGGAGGCAGTGGGGTTGTCCGGGAAGTCAATTACTTGGTTCCAATCCGGCGGAGGCAAGGTCGCAGGCAACTTGCTTAAGGTCAACATGCCGCTCTAACGGGGACTTAACGGGCGCTCCACACCGGGTTTATAAGAACTAAAAGGTCCCCGAAGCTGTCAATGCATCTGATGCTCTCGGAGCGGAGTGAAGGGTCACTTTTAGTGAGGCCCCGACCCAGATGGAGCGCACACTGGGGTTCAAAGTTGCTGCTGGCGGGGATGGGGGCAATGTGTACAGCGGTACCCTGTCCCCGGCACCAGCAGCGTGGTGGAGGACTAAGGCTGTTTAGTCAGTCGACGTACCTACCGCTCGTCCCCGTCGGGCGGAGGGATCCATAAGGAGTTATTTCTTGATAAAAAAGGCTGTTCTCAGTATGTTACGCGAGCGAGCGAGCTTATTGAGTTAGTCCTAAGCATCATAGATGTTGATTGAGCTTTGAAATTTAACGAAGTAGAGGTCGAAAATTTGACAGAAAAACCTGCCCTTATGCCTTTCCCTAATTCATGTTCATGCTATTATGAAGGCGGCTTATACTAAGTCAAATATAAAGATAATAATAATTACTTAATTAATTAATAATAATAATGTAAGATTATATGTAGAACAGAAAATATTATTTTTTTATAACAGAAATTTTTTTTTTTTTATTGCGTATTCTATTCTAAAAAAATTTATTATTTTAGTTTCGTTCGAATTATTACATTTTCCTGTTTAAATTATCTATTAAATCTTAACTTGTTTAAATTTAAACCGATGTTGTATAACGCAAATACGTTAGTGCCGCGAATCAAACTAGATGGCGCTGCATCGAAAAAATGCCCGCTATCGTTTGGTTCGCGGAATTATATATAAGCAAGGAGTGGTTTGTGAGAACCCCTCTTTTATCTCACTCTTCCCGTGTCGTCGTGTTGACACGGTCGTTTACATATAATACGTGAAATAATAATTGTTGGTAAAGCAATAAATGTGATTCGGATAATGGATAGCTGTGTTATAATTTAATCGGCTGTCCTACATACACCCTGTTCGACCAACAACCCAAGGGGGTTGTCCAGATGTTCTACATCCACTCCATTGGAGGAAAAGAAGTCTCTGTTAAACGAAATATACTCGACATTCATCCATAAATATTCCACACTTTTAGTTATCTGCTTAAAACTTTTTGCGAATCATTTATCCCGTACCTATCGAGACCTTCATAATGAAAATAATGAAGGCAAATAAACATAAAAAACATGTTCTAGTAGTTATAACTATGAACAGCTCAAGGTCTGCAAACAAGATTACGTCTTGTCCTTCGCGCAGTTTGAACATTTGAGCTCTGTGTAACCTTGGTTTAAAGTACAAGGTTACTAGAACAAGTTAGCTCTTGACTTCCTTACACCTAATAGTAAATATATCCTTGTGAAAAAGACGTAAGACTTGTGAGCAAGACTTATCATAATGTAGAAATTTTAAAAGCAAGATATGTAAGGGGGCGCTAAATTAAATCTTTATATATTGTTACAAAGTTATATAATTCGTATTGTTTTGCTCAATTTTTTTTTGTTTTGGTACTTATTTGTTTCATATATTATTATAGTTTTTTGTCTATGATTTATATCAGCTTCAAATATCACATACATATTTGCGAGGTCGACAATTTAAATAGAGAACGTTTCCTTTGGTGTTTTTTTTTAAATAAATTTTGTGTACAAAAGGCATATCGGCATACTCTATTGTTCTTAATATAAAATAAATATATCAAACTGAAAATATACAAAAATATAAGATGTTTTATTTTTTTATTTTTTTTTATACATGTGCTTTTTTTTTTTTTTTTTTTTTTAATTTTTCCGCCGTGTGGTATCCGGCTGAGTAGAATAGACCAACCTCATTTCTTACCGAGGTGTCGTAAAAGGCGACTAAGGTAAGTTGACCCACCGTGTGGTATCCGGTTTAGTAGAATAGACCACCCTCTTTCTTACCGAGGTGTCGTAAAATACGACAGAGGTAAGTTGACGTCAGGCAGGCGGCCGGTCGTAAAAACGCAGCCAAATCATATGACAGCATGTTTATAGCATGTTGTGCCGACCCCACTTAGAGTGGGATAAGGGCAGGAAGATGATGTGCTTTTTTTACTTTTTCTTTCTCTTTTTTTAACTATACCTATTTATAAAAAGATATAAATAAATACTCACCATAGTTATTAGGTTACAGATAATTAACACTGATGCTGCTATTCTTGAGGTTCTGTAACTTTTCCCGCACATTTTATTTAGTTTTGCCTGTGTTTGTATGCTAAGATCTTAAAATGACTGGATTCTGAACTATAAATAAAGTTATATAAACCAAACTATTACTAGTTACTATTATTTAACTAAACATAGCAACCACTCGGGAGTTTACTGTTAACTATCATCCTTCTGCCCTTATCCCACTTTAAGTGGAGTCGGCACAACATGTTGTAAACATGTTGTCACATGATTTGGCATCGTATTTTACGACCGGTCGCCTGCCTGACGTCAACTTACCCCAGTTGTATTTTACGACAACTCGGTAAGAAAGAGGGTGGTCTATTTTACTCAACCGAATAGCACACGACGGGTCGACTTACCTTAGTCGCCTTTTACGACACCTCGGTAAGAAATGAGGTAGGTCTATTCTACTCAGCCGGATACCACACGGCGGTTCGACATACCTTAGTCGCCTTTTACTACACCTCGGTAAGAAATGAGGGTGTTTTCTTCTAATTAGTCGGATACCACACGTGGGTTGACTTACCTCAGTCGCCTTTGACACCTCAGGAAGAAACAGAGTGGTCTATTCTACTATGCCGGATACCACACGGCGGACATTTAGCATTAGGTATATACATTTTCTATTTACTTAATCGCTAATTATAGCAAGCTAATTTCATTATTATTTTGTATTATGGATTTCCGTATATTCCCGCTTAATTCTATAAATTATTTAGCATTAGAAGTAATTAATCCGTTTTAATATAGAAGAAGAAGAAGAAGAAGAATAACTTTATTGCACAAATAAAATACAGAGTGAAAAGAACAAGAGACATAGATAATAGAAACAATTAAAAGTGCAAAGGGTATATAGGCTATAGGTTCTATTCCACGACGCACAAAGGAAATATAGAACAACAATATCGTAATAGCATTGTAAATGTCCCCTGGGAGACTACGCGAGGACTTTGCATTATTTATTGTAGAAATGTAACTACTGCGTGTCATTGAGCTGTTCAAATTGAATGTATTATGAACTAGTGAAACCTGTGACTTCGTTGACGACAACATAAGTAATTAAGTACTCTCAATAATGCATCAATAATATGTTACATGTTTCACATACAACGTTCGTCAAATATTAGGTCAATAATATTAAAAAAACATTGTCACCGTCAATGTTTCGTTGTTGAAAAAGAATAAATTGGAAGACGAAGAAGTGTAAAGGAAAAATATCGTTGTTATAAATATATGCACTCTTAATATTAAAGTGACCGAATCCAAAATTTGACTAAATTGATTTAGATACATTATAACCCTCATACCATCTATGCCATACGCATAGTGTTTTCTTGATCGTCCAAGTTTGGGTCTTTAATACTTACGAGTTTTATAGGCGCGCTTTATTGCAATTTTCCATGAAACAACTTTTAAATTCGGTCACTTTAATACTAAGTGATTTATTCTCTGTTTCCGAAAGAAAAACGAGAATTTTTTAACTAATGTGATTCCCCGGTTTTTTAACGTTTAATTGGTCTAAATTTCATCACTCCAGCAGAAAAGCTTTAAGACATAACAGATAAACAAACTTTCACATTTGTATTAATAGTATCTTCTCGTAATAACCAAAGAAAACTTCCTAAGTTAAAATTATTATTATTACTATATGGCCATCGTAAAATGGATATTTAATTTTAAGAATGTTAAAATATAAATTATTAACTATAATACAAAAGATAATTTATATTTCCACGTTCTTTTATTGTATATTAATTAATCATTTATTTTTTATTTACTTAATTTCATACGTTATCATTCGTTTTCCGTTACAAATTATACACTCGCCAACATTATAATATTTATATTAAATTATAAATGTAAATAAAGTGTATTAAAGTAATGTTATTCTTTAAAAAAAATTCTCTTCATTGTACATTATTGGAGTATAATTTTACTACAAGCAAATAAATATACAACCTTATTTAGTTTTTAAGAAGAATAAAATGTTTTGTTCCTATAGAATCATATTTAAATATTTTATGTCATTCGAATTACCGATTACGTTGAATCAAAAAGCTTATAGAATTTCTTGCAATTTTATCTTTATATTGTCTAATTACTCATTAACTCTAACACTCATGTAATTTTATATTTATTATTAAAAATATAATAGATTAGAAATATATTAACATTACTTTTCCATGACAAATTATTTAATGTTGATAACATTATAATTTATATTAAAGAATGTTATTCTTTAATTTTTACGACTAAGGTAAGCCGACCCGTCTTGTGGTATCCGACTGAGTAGAATAGACCACCCTCATGTCTTACCGAGGTGTCGTAAAAGGCGACTAAGGTAAGTTGATTCACCGTGTGGTATCCGGTTAAGTAGAATGGACCACCCTCTTTCTTACCGAGGTGTCGTAAAATACGACTAACGTAAGTTGACGTCAGGCAGGCGGCCGGTCGTAAAAACGCAGCCAAATCATGTGACAGCATGTTTATAACATGTTGTGCCGTCCCCACTTAGAGTGGGATAAGGGCAAGAAGATGATGATTAAAGAATGTTATTCTTTAATTTTTTTCTGTTCATTATGTAATTTTATATATATTATTAAATTATAAATACATTAACGTTAGTTTTCCATGACAAATTATTTACATATCAAAATTATAATTTATATTAAAGAATGTTATTCTTAAATTTTTTATGTAATTATTTCTAAATTTATTATTAATACATTAACATTCGTTTTCCGTCACAAATTATTCACGTGCCAACATTATTCCCGCGATATCATTTTAAAACCGACTGACACGCCCGTACCGAGCACCGCTACAGCGATTACTGAATAACGTATCGAAGGAAACTGTTTTTAACTTCAGTTTTTAAACAATTTGGATCACGCAAACTTTATCCCTCATACTCATAAAATAATAATGACAACAGCTTTTTCCTGACATTCTTTATTCAAATAAACGTAAACTTTTGAATCTTCAACTCTACTGCAGCCTCAGAAAGCTGTTCCTACCGAGAAGAGCCCGCATGAAACTCGGCGGTTGCTCTTTTCAAAATATAATTATTATTATTAATTACATTATGTCAATACTGCCTTGTACAGGGTCGAGGAGTAGCTATATCCACACATTCTTATCATCTAAGTAATCCTCAACAGTATAGTACGCTTTCGGTATCAGAGTTTTTAAAATGATGTAATGAAAAAGGTAAAATTGAATGCGGAATAGTATAGAATCTTATATACAAAACCAAAAAATATGGTCTTATAGAGTTTCGATCAGTGTTTCCCAACGTGGGGCCCACGACCCACAGGGGGGGCAATTTGATGGTTTAAGCCTTTCGAGTCTGGACCATTTAAGTGCAATGCTGGCTGACTGACTGACTTAGACTTCCTTTAGACTGGCCCGTTGGCGTAGTGGTAGGTGGTAGGGTAGAGATCCTGCCTTCAGCTCCGCGGGTCGCGGGTTCGATTCCCGCCGAGGACCAACATATTCTATAAAAAATGAATTTGTTGGTCTTTGAGCATGGGTGTTTATTTGTATTTAAGTATGTATTAGAAAATATATAAGTATATATTCACCAGTTGTCTGTCTACCATAACACAAGTATTAAGTTACTTACTTTGGGCACGGACGACCGTGTGTAAGTGTCTAAAAAAAAATGCCAAATTTAACAAAATACAAATTTCTCTTCCTAAAATCTATTATTTATGTTCTTTAAGTGGTCAATTCCATTTTTAAAATTTAATTTTATATTAAAATTTATATATTATGTTACTTAGGGAAGCAAAATCAATTTTAACATGGGGCATGGACCAAAAAAGGTCGGGAAACACCAGCTTATATGAACCATGATTCTCCAATGCGCATTGTCATGATATACACATGACAGGATTTCTACAGAAAAGCAGGTTTTTTCACTACATTTCCTTGTAAATCGTAAATATTAGGCTCTGAATACAACGATATTCTGTACTCATGTTCACTCACTCATTAGATTGAACTCGTCAACCCGATCTTTGCTATAATTGTTATTAAATTTGCTTTATTTTTGTGTTAAAATAAAGAGACATGAATTTTCGTTACATGTTTATTAGAGGTAATGTAAATGCAAAAATGGATTTTACTATTTAATCAAATTAATTGCCGCTTGAGAAGGGTTAATCTATATTCAAATAAGCTCTTTCAAGGACTTTTGAATCGTCAAGGATCAATGAAATTAATGAAACTACAACTTTTAAAAACAGCTACAAATTTCAAATTAAGATTTACTATTACGATTCTATGCAATAGATTCATTACGACTATTAGATGTTCTGTTATCTAGGGCTCGTGTGATATCTACCTTGTCTTGTTTAGACACATGAAAATCTAGTTTATTTCGTTTATCTAGTTAGTCTATTTAGTTTATTTCTAGCTCATCTCAATTGAAAACCAACTTATAATTTTTAAAGACAAAAATGTTTCTGAACGACGAATTGTAATATTGGCAACACTGCATTAAATCACCCCTTCTTTCTATGCGACGTCCCGAACGCACTTTTATTATACGCCCAGTATTCATTTGTTTTTTCTCCTTTTTTTGCTGTTTTCTTAGTTTTTCTCTCTCATTTCTATACAAATGACGGGTAATAAAACACATTTAAGTAAATAAAAATATATATTCCATTATTTACAGATACCTACCAACCAATGTCACAACTATAATAAATGAGGAGATTAAAAGAATATTCGCTTAATGACTAAAGGTTGACATTATGACGCATCGGAACCAGAGTCAACAACCGAAAAGTAGCGAAAGATTTTTTTTATAACAACATCCAAGCATAATTTTATTTTATTCCTACGTTGTTCGAAATGATATTGATAATTGTCCAATTTTTTTTAAGTAGATGTTAGTGCTTGCACTTCACTTGTCAATAAAAAACAATAACCATAGAGTTATTATATTATAGTAGAGGAGTTATAGGCATGCGATATATATACTCATATATCTTTGTTTAATGACACAAAAAGAGAAAGATGATAAGCCTCATAAACCATAGATATAAATAGAGTAAGGGAGCCATAGGTAGGCCTGTGTGCAGAATAGTGCCACAATAAATAATGAGAAGGAAGATGAAAGTCATGTAGTTATCTTTGTCTAATTACATATATAGAAGAGAGATAGATACAGTTTCATTTGCTTTCTTTTATTATAATAGGGCACATTTTAGACTGGCCATACTACTTTAGTATAATAGCTCTATGACAATAACGCATCACAAATATATAGGATTTGAAATAATAAGAATGATACATAGAGAAACAGCTTTTAGTATTTCAAACTGGCCAATAGAAATCTTTCGAATTAATCGTGCAATTTAATTTTCACATACAATATTTCAACAACACTAACCATAATCCAAGCCCTACGCATAAATATATTTATTCAAATATGGTGCATAAACATCTATATACTACTCAATAGTTTGTGTTCTGGACATTTCCTACATTGTACTGTTTCATTAGGCCTAAAAAGAGTAAAACATTCTCGAATAACCTTTTTTAACCCTATCAGAGACAATATAAACATTTTCATTCAGTTGACCATGGACTAAGATAAATATTTTTCATAGACAAAGCCTAATAAAATTACTTGATGACCCTTAAACTTGATTTTACGGCAATTTTAAATTAAATACAATTATAATAGATTAATCTTTTTTTTCTGAGTGCGAATTACACATATACTGACAGATCAAATCAGGCAAATGACTGTGACTAAATTCCCATTAATCGTTATTTATATTATATAACCATATACCCCAAAAATACCTATAGCAAAAAACAAATGTGTCAAGTTCTTTTTGTTGGGTTAAAAAATATTTTTTGGTTGTAAATTAAAAAAATTGCTATTAATAATTATATTAAATAGTTTGAATAATATGCTATTTAATGGGACTATTCGAAAAACATTGCATATAATTGAAATTAAATATAAACAAATTATTACCAACATAATTTTATGCGTAATGTACTTATAATAATATCGAAACATAACCCTCTAACTTAATCTATAAGGTTATTAGAATACATTGGCTGACATTTGACAAATTGTCTTTGATTTATTTGCAAACTCAAATCTTTCTTGTTATAACAAAATTGAGGCCTTGCGTCATCGGAACGGAATTTTTAATATCATAAGTCCTAAAAAGTAAAACTTTTGTAGTGAATTTATAAACCTATTTTTTTAATTATTAGTTTTCTTCGACGGTATTGAAGCAATAAATAATTAAGATCATTTTTCTGACAGTTATGTCAAATGTCGTCCGACGTAAACTAAAATATGTAAATCTACTCTAAATATTCTTGTGACCTAAACTTTAAAAAATTCACTCGTTAATAACAACATAAATATGTTATCTGCGTCCATTTGTTCCTTACGGTCTACATTCAGCCGACCACCAAAAATATCTAAATGTGGAATGTTTTTTTTTTCTTTTTTATGTTTATAAAAAATACCTAATTTTTTAAAATATGCGTTTCACAGACTTCTACATAATCTTACGTTTTACTGTTTCTAGAGAAATAAAATAAATTTTCTATAATATGAAATTAATAAAGACTTGTGTAATTTCATTAGATAAGTTGAATTATTAATTTCTTTAATTACAAATTCATATTGCATTTTTTATTATTTAAAAAAAAAAAATAATACAAAACATATAAAAATATAAAAAAGTATATCAGGAGCGAAACTGCAAACCTCACTATACATGTCATCTCAAATATCCCGCCTTCTGCACTATCGAGATGATTATAATCGTAATAAAAAAAAAAGATTTAAATATATATTAAATACTAGAAACTATATGCTCTAAATTTTTTTTAATTTTTCCGTGCGCTTTTATAATAATGTACGTTACGTTACGTTACGTACGTTATTGTAAAGTTTCTTTAAAGGTATATTATCTGTTGCTTTTAGAGTAATTTCTAATTAACTTATGCATGTGTTAGAACATATTTTTCTCATATGAGATATATTTTTTTATTTTTTGTGAATTATATAAAAGACTAAAGTTTTATTTATACCATTCGCATATTCTGTAATTTATAAATTTATTTGATATAGAACAAAAATTTACAGTTATCTTTTTATAAAGTTTAAAACATTTTTTCATTTCAGTAAATTTGTAGAATGCAATATATTTTTTTACGATTTAAAATTAGAATGATTTTTGGTTAGCATTCTAGAAATATTTAATTTAATATTTAGATATTTTCAGCGATCGTCATTCATTATTAGTTTAAAAAGAATTCATATATAATAAAGTACAAGAAATAATTCCCACACTAAAATTCTATTATATTTTGCTAATATGATAAAATAACAGTAAATTCAGTAGATGGCGCTGTTTGATAGTACTTAAATATATAAGACAAGTATAAGTAAAGCGGGAACAAATTTACTTGTAAATTTACGTCATCGTGGATTATAGCAAAATAATTTTATTATTACTTTTATATTAATGTCAATTATTTTATATTACTCTATTAGTTTATGGTACATTTAAGACCTGCTCCCATACTCTAGTATAACAGAATTTAAACGTGAATGAAATCGATATCGAATATTAACTTATCCATTGCAAGTTTCTAAACAAAAAGCGCCATCTATCAAGAATTTCGTTTATGGTGTTTAATTGAGCGGTGACATGTAAGTGATGTCGTCCCATGGGTGGCGGTACAGGGGTTGTTTGAGCCGCTTCTGGTCGAGGTAGTGGCCGACCAGGCCTATGGTGCGACCCAGCACGAATAAAGCATTGATGGAACCCATGGCTATATAGTTGTTGCCTTCATCCCTGGAGACGAAATTTGTTTATTAATACAGGATAATTGAATTTATCCCACGCATATTAAACTGACCGGATTAAAAATTAGTTTTGATTTATAGTTAATGTATAGAACCGGCTATACTCACGTCTTATTCTATCGGGTTAGCCCGACTAGTTTCGAACCCATCCGGGGCACTTAGTTTTGATTTATTTAGATACATTGTATTCCTTATTTCAATGTCATTGACATCACGCTACGTAATATTATAAAACCTAGCGTTTTCTTGCTCTTTCGCGTTAAGAGTCCCGTCTTTAAAACTCACGAGTTTTGAAAACACTACGCTTTATTACAATTTGCCACAAACCACTTTTTTCATTCGGTCACTTTAATACTAAGCGTTATATATATAAATTTGCGATAGTCGAACGGTGAAACCGAGTGACTATTTGAAAACGATCATGAGTTTAAATCTCGGGTACCAATGAGTTTTTCAGTTAAATCTCATTTGCATAGTTGATATTTACGATTTGTCACACAATTTTCGGTGAAGGAAAGCATTGTGAGGGAAACTGCATATATCCCGGTAATTCAGAAGACATCTGTAATCTACCATTGCCATTGCATTGTCAGCCACCACGATACCCCATTTCGCATTGTAGGAGCGTGGTGGATCAATTCTCTAACCCTTCCCTCGTAACAAAAGTATCATAGAAAAGGATCAAGACCGTAGAAGCCTAGCAGTAGGATAATAACAGGCCGTTACTTTATATTGAAACATACATAATATATAAAAATTAGTCACTTGTAATAACAAAAAAATTACTTGATTGATCCTGAGTAGTAATGAGTAATAAGATAAAAATAACAAGAGGATTTCTTATCGGTTGTCCTCGGTAAGAGCAACATACCGTACCAGTGGTAGCTTCATTCAATGTAATTGAGCTTTGATGATTCAAAAGTGCTCGCAAAATCTTGCTTGGGTAAAGATTATTTTGGTTGGAATGCGTGCGTGCGTGCACGTGCATACGAATATATACTTTATGTATTCATTTGTGCGTTAAACTCACTGGGTGAAGAGCTGGCAGTGCCGGAACAGGTCGACCATGGCTGCGGCCACGATGCCGTCAACGTTGAGGATCAAATTGGGCTTCTTGCGGGTAGTAATGGCCTCCACGTCGAGCGCGTAACGCGTCACAGGCCACGCGGGCCAGCGTGACGTCACGTACGCTTTCAGCTCGCGCACGCGGGAATCTGGATTGTTGATCGACTTCACCCTGGACACATAAGAATAGAGTTTAACACAATTTTAATTATTGCCAACGTTAAGTCAGTAATAGAACGAATACTTATAAGCTAAAACCTGATCTTCTACGCCCTGAAAACGCAAACGTTCGTAGAAAGTAATTTTGACGTGACAACGTCTTAAATTAGGTTGCGGCTTAGAGTCACTCATGAAAAAGTGTAACGCCCGCTCACGTCTGTTACGATGAGTCACCGAACGAAAGAGAGGCCCGCCAGACTGGCGAATGCCTTGCGTCTCTCTCCCACTCCAATCCATCACATTTAAAAAGACGTTGTCACGTAAAATCTTTGCCCGTAAAACCGACTTTACAGGCAACCGTTTTTTTTTATCGATTATTGTATTAATAATCACCGGCACACAAAAGGAGTTAGAAATTGCATTTAACCAAAACGAACCAATGAAACCGATTCAGCTTCAGATTGACCTAATTTTCGAGAAAACGAAAATCGTCAATTTTAGAAATGTAAAAAATTTTTGTTTAATTTTGTTTAACCGAGCATGATTTTTATGTTTTCGACCCGCTGAATAGTAATATAAATTTATTATTAGACTATAAGCATAATTATAAGAATAAAAAACCAACAAAACTGTCACTAAAACAGCCAATATTAGCAACTAAGAACATATGTATTCCTTTTTTTTTAGTTTTCCCCGTATAGTGAGGTTATATAGGTCAAACTGACCTTAAATTCGAATTCAGTGAGTCATAGGTAGGACCCATAGGTCGGTCCGTTCCAAAGTATTTTACACATATTTTATGCCAGTGTAATTTATAGACATGAGCGTTGCTCTGAAAAGTGAACCATAAGATTTAGTTATATAAAATTAAATGTTATTAGCGTATCGACGTATAGCATGTATGCTAGTATGTGCCGACCCCACTTAGAGTGGGATCAGGGCGGGAAGATGATGATGCTAGCATGTATCTGCAAATACTAAAGTCCCTAAATAAATACATAAATAATGGATTCAAATGAGATGATGGTTTCATGTACCTGTGCCCGATGCCCATGATGAGCTCTCCTTTAGCACGCTTCTCGTTGACGAACTCCTGCGGATGCTGGCCGCGGTCGTAAGCCGCGCAGAAGTCTTGCGCCGCGCGGTCCAGAGCTCCGCCGAAGCGATCGCCCTAAGGACAACGACCAAGAAAGCTTGTATTTGACTTGTTGAATTAGAATATAAGTTTATTTGATTTGCTCCTCTACAATCTGTCCCTTATTCCTGAGGATCGTGGCCACCTGAACCTTTCTTTCGTATGTATGATCTGCCTCAATCTACTCCGGTCTAAAGTAGCCACAGTTTAATATAAATTGGATTAGGACGTGGCTTCTATCACTTGGTCCGTGGTGGTTGGTGACCTGCGTCGAGGTTTCTTGCCATCTGTATTGGCACCAAAAACCAGTTTTTCAAGACTGCCATATCCTCTTTGATTCGATTTGGTAACTTTTTAATTTTTGAAAAGAATAACCGCCGAGGTTTTTGCTGGTTGTTTTTGGTAAGAGCACCTATTCGAACCAGAGGCCGCTTCGGCCGGAGGATAATCGTCTACAAATATTCCTTGGAATCACACACTATAACCCATAATCAACCATCAAATTATTTTAATATTTATATAAATTTATCATGTCGAAACCCACCGAATACTAATACTATAATTGACACACATGCCGTGTAGGTTATATCACAGCCTACTGAAAAGGTTTTTGTGTAATTTTCAGTCATTCACCCGTAATTTCTCTCAAGTTCAGAGAACCCTGCTACCCTCAGTGGGCAAAATTGTCCAAATATATATAGTCACAATGCATGAGTGGCACTCACGATGGTGAATTAAGGAGTGAAAAATTTATTAAAGGGTTGTACAAATTAGTAATTAAGGAACTAGGTTAAGATGTTTGTTTAGTTAGTAAGGTATAGACTATTCTCCGTTCCCATTTTCCCCTATCCCCCTACAGCGTTATAGAAATTTTCCATCCCCAAAGCACAGGCGGGGCGGCGGTGGACGTAACGACGTAATAGCGGAAGCCGTCACCCCTGATCTGGCGAGTTTGGCCACGCGTTCGGCGTTTCTCGCTAGTGGCTCAAAAAACACCACCAGAGAGCCACTCAAAATAGGAAAAAAAAAAAAAAGAAACTCACGATGGTGAGAAGTCCACTGACCACCGACGAGATGAGGTCCTTGCCGGCGCGGGCCGTTACCATGGTGTTGTGCGCGCCCGACACGGCGGGCCCGTGGTCGGCGGTCACTATCAGCACCAGCTCGAAGAACTTGGACGCCCAGTCGGGAAGCTCACGTTGGAACCTGGACAAATACATATAATTTATACTACGATAGAACATCATCTTCCTGCCCTTATCCCACTCTAAGTGGGGTCGGCACAACATGTTATAAACATGCTGTCACATGATTTGAATGCGTTTTTACGGCCGGCCGCCTGCCTGATATCAAATTACCTTAGTCGTATTTTACGACACCTCGGTAAGAAGGAGGGTGGTCTATTCTACGTGTAAAGTGTTGTTTGTGTGGCGATTGTTTATCTTGCTTATAAAATTTATTAAATATTTAAATATTTATTTTTAAAAATAAAATAATTTAGTTTTGGAACACTGTTTATTGTTAAATTTTAAAAAGGCGGGCGTTGACATCTGCAGCGATAACTTCGCTGCAGATGTCAACTTTTGCAGTGTCTTCGTTGCCATTGTATAAGTGCATTTTTATAGTTCCGAATAAATTTCACTTCATTTTATTTCAATCTAAAAGCTCATATAACTCCCAAAGATAATTTAAAGCTGCACAACTTACCAAAGCAAGCTTATAGTGCCCCCGACCCCGAGTTGTCTCTCAAGCACAGCGCTGATGGGAACACCGCAGTAGCTCAGCTCCTGGCCACGCTCGTCACATATGGTGCTGATGAACGCAGCCGGCTTACGGATGATGCCCAGTTTCTGTTTATCAGAGAAAAAAAATTTAGACCACATAAAATATTTTAAGCCTGTATTTAAATTTAAAACTTAAAATTTAAAACACTTATAGTGTTAAGCACTTCCATACTGAAAAGAGTATTTTGCATACATTATTTTTGTTCAACAGTCATCTTCTTCCTGCCCTTATCCCACTCTAAGTGGGGTCGGCACAACACGCTATAAATATGCTGTCACATGATTTAGCTGCGTTTTTACGACCAGCTGCCTGCCTGACGTCAACTTACCTCAGTCTTATTTTACGATACCGCGGTAAGAAAAAGGGTGGTCTATTCTACTAAACCGGATACCACACGGTGGGTCAACTTACCTTAGTCGCCTTTTACGGCACCTCGGTAAGAAACGAAGTTTGTTCTAGTCTACTGAGCCGGATACCACACGGCAAATTTTTGTTCAACAGTAAAAAGTAAAATATAGTGAAAAACTTGTTAAAAATGTAATATAATACTGTTTATATATATAATGCATACAATTAATACTGTTTATATATATATATAATACATAGCAAAGTCGATTGTAGAAGCATTCAGATGTATGAATTTCTCTGGCACATAAACTTACCCTTGCCCAGTCGTAGTCCATTGGCACTTTGGGCGGTTCCAACTCTTCCTTGACAATAATCTTGCCCTCCGCTACAA
This sequence comes from Morpho helenor, assembly GCA_029227775.1. NCBI lineage: Eukaryota > Metazoa > Arthropoda > Insecta > Lepidoptera > Nymphalidae > Morpho > Morpho helenor. Next base: position 10,225,022 of record JARGCU010000011.1, read on the forward strand.
GTTTCTTGTATACCTTAAAAATTATAATTTGAAATTATAGCAAACTCTATTCAGGGGCTCACTATGTATGAAGCGATAGGCATTGCATCTACCCTCAAAATATCCGAACATTCCGCTGGTAGTATATCTATACTAATATATAAAGCTGAAGAGTTTTTTAAAATCTTTATTGCACTTTTAAGATATAAAAGTACAAAAGGCGGACTACGCACTAAATTAAGCGTTCTCTACCAGTCAACCTTAGGGTCAAACGAAAAATTTAAATAGGTGCAGCAAGCAAACAAACAGAAGAAAAGTGGTAATAGGCATAAATAATTAAGAAATGAAAATCAAATAAACTGTAGCGACGTGCTTAGGCAAATAAGAAATAAATAAATGGAAAACAATAAACATAAGATAAAACATAAAAGAAAAGATGGTATAAAAATATGTTTAGCGGTTAAAGAAAGAGTTTTTTTGTTTGATTGATTGTTTGAGCGCGCTAATCTCAGGAACTAATGGACCGATTTGAAAAATTATTTTCAGTGTAAGATAGTCCATTTATTGAGGAAGGCTATAGGCTATATAACATCACTAAGATGAATAGGAGAGGAGCAATAAAATATGATTGTGGATAAATTTAACTTGTATGATTCCAACTTCCACATTACATACAAACATACATACAAGTTAAATAAAATCTTTAAAAAAATTACATTTAAATGTCCGTATTTCATTATAATAATTAGTGTTTATGTACAAACCAAATAAACAAAATAATGAATTTCGTATTAAAAAATAAGCCCATGTTCCAACATACGAGGGGAGGTCAAAAAGTTCGCAGAATAATAAGAGGGAAGCTTGAAATTAAACTCAAAATTATTTTTCCTTTTCAATATATTCTCCCTTAACCCTAATACATTTTTCAGATCTCTCAAATAACTTGTTTATACTGAGGTGCTTAAGCTGCGGTAACTCCGTGCGACTCTTCCGAGGAGGTCACGGGTTCAAACCCGGGCAGACACCAATCAGTTTTTCTGTTAAAACTTACGTGTCTAATTGATAATTACAATTTATCACACGCTTTTCGGTGAAGGAAACCATCGTGAGGAAACCTGCATATCTCTAGAGAATTCTGGAGATACGTGTAACCTACTAATCCACACTGGAGCAGCGTGGTAGGTCTAGGCTCCAATCCTTCTCTCCAAAAAAAACGGAGAAAAGAGGCCTATTCTCAGCAGTGGGATAGCAAAAGGCCGCTACTTACTTACTTATTTACTGGGGTGCTTAACTAGTACCTACCTAGACAAGTAGACCTACCCCCACCAACCCCTCCATTACCCGAACTTTTTGACCTCCTCTCGTATTTTTTTCACACGAGTTAAGAGTAATTGATATCACTAAGATCACTTATCACTGAAAAATTTAAAAAAATACCCTATTGATAGCGTTCCCGAGGGTGTCGAAGGTTTCCGGGATAACAGCTCCATGAGCTGCGAGCGCTGCGTTCTTCGCCACCGCCTTCTCGAACGCCGAGCCGGCGATAGAACCCGCGTGCCCGAACTGTACTTCCGACGTGAACATGTCTGAAATAAGCAATAAAAAGCTAAACATCATGCTACAAGCGCTTTTAGCACGGTTTTATGTTTTCTCCATTCTCCATTCTCCTGTACGGTGGTGAAGCATGGACACTCACGGAATCGATGAGCAAGAAAATAGAATCTTTCTAATAGTGGCTTTACAGGAGAATGTTAAGGATATCCTGGAGAGATATAGTAAAAAATATGACCGTGTTAAGTAACATGAACATGTCCTATATTTAGTGAAAAATAAAGCTTGAGTACTTTGGCCACGTCATGAGAAACGCTAAATATACTGCGGCTTATCATACACAGCAAAATCCAAGGAAAACGAAGTGTGGGCTGACGAAGGATATATTGACCAAAAAATTTACGCCATTGGTTCAGCGAAAGAAAGAACTTATTCCCTATTCACATCAGCGGTATCGAAAGTTAAAATTGCATTGATCGCCGAACTTCGCGAGAAAATGGCACGTTAAGAAGAATCTGCTCACATTGAATCAAAGTAGATCTAAGCAGCAAGAATACAGCAGTAGGTTAATTACTTCAGATTATAATTGAACTTTATTTTTTATCGTTATTTTCTCATACACCAGCATTCCTACCACCCTATAACCTTCCTAAGGTCTTAAAATTATACTTGAAAAAATATATACTAACCAGAGCAAGTACCGATACACCATGCGACCAGAGGTTTGGTCAGTCGCCGGTCCCTCATCATGCGACATACGTGGTACTCCTCCACTCCTCCCACTTCTCCAAGCAGAACAATCATTTTCACATTTGGATCTGCTTCGTATCTACGAAGATACAAAATGGAAATAATGTATTTATTTATTTATAAGTACGTAAATCGTTTGTGGGTCTGGGTATAAGATTCTATAATAAAATTCCGCAATTTTAGCTTTGCCATTACAGCAGTTTAAAAACACTGTTAAAGAGAGGCTGATTCAGAAAGCCTGCTATTCTGTTGAGGATTACTTAGAAGATAAGAATATGTGGATATAGCTCGCTTAGACCCTGTATAAGACAGTAATGACTAAATTATACTAGTAATAATAATTATATTTTTAAAAGAGCAACCACCGAGTTTCTTGCTGGCTCTTCTCGGTAGGAACAGCTTTCCAAACCAGCAGTAGAGTTCTATTAGACTTAGAGGCTGACTTAGAGATTATTAGAGACTATTGAAAAGCACTTGTTTACAAGTTTATTTGAATAAAGAATATTTTGAATATGAATTTGAATACAAATTCTTTTTCTTCCTCTCAAACATATTTGGTCTTTTTAAAGGATTACAACGCTATTTTTGAATTATGAATCCTGCGGATACCTGGGACTTTTTGTTGTTGTATCATTTCGAATTGAAAAACTCAGCACTAGATCCAAAGAAGACCTTTAAAAAGGACGCAGCGTCTATTCATCTCTCATTCTCTTGAAGGGAACATAGCCCAGCAGTAGTCCATTAGTTAAAAACTGACCGAATTAAATATTTAAAAAAAAATAGCAAGTTCTAAGTACCTGAGCAGGTGGTCAACGAAAGTGGTGCCGGGGTAACGGTCTCCACCAATGGCCACCCCCTCGCATACTCCGTCCGCTTCCTTGGACAGCACATTGTTTAACTCGTTGCTCATTCCACCGGACCGGGACACGTAAGCCACGCTGTAATAAAAAGTAAATATTAGTTCACGTATCACTTCTCACATTACACGCTAGATGGTAGTGTTTTTTTTTCGGATTGACTATATGCTGTTAGCCCTAACGGAAGCATCGCCGAAGTTGCGAAATGCGGAGAGTAGAGCGCAGAAGCTCTACTAGCGTTTGGGAACGTCGTCCTAAGGGTGCCTCCTGTGAGGCCGGACCACGGCTTAGGGCGACGCGTAGTGGAGGGCTAATAGTATGACGATTAGTCATCATGGCGTCGGGAGTGTGGCGAGAAGCCACGGCCGACCGACGCCAGAAAACTAGGACCTCGTCTTCGCCGGCGAAGACGCTGTTTGCGTGTATTATATGTGTGTGTTTGCGATCGTTATTTGATCGTCAGGGTCATACAGGACGCTTTTTGGACGCCTATATTTTCGGTGAGTCAACCTAACAGGGATGCAAGTGGAAGCCACTGTTATAAGTGCGTTCTGAGATGGCAGTGTATTTACAAGGCAAACAACGTTAGTATGGTCATCTCAAATACTCGGTGGTAATTTGGCGTACGACCAACAGAATAATTGAATTCGGATTGGTCTTCGACCGTTAAGTCACTTGTCACGCCTTTTTAGGCCGTGCTTATTGACGGTGTCTGTTGTGTATGGAGTTATCAATTCAACGAAAAGTCCCTCCAACGTGACTAGTTCATTTTGCAGCAGCATAGCAGTTCTAACAATATATGATAGACGGCGGTGTTGAGAAAGACTAAAGAAGCATCCAAAATGAAAACGGTTTTTTTTTCATTCCATATGTTAATCTATACTAATACCTATATAAAGCCGAAGAGTTTGTTTATTTGAACACGCTTACGAACTACTGAACCGATTTGAAAAATTCTTTGAGTGTCAGATAGTCCATTTATCGAGAAAGGCAAACTAGGCCGTATAGTATCACGCTAAGATGAATAGGAGAGGAGCAGCAATAAAAAATAGTACGAAAACGGCAAAATTTAAAGCTTTTCTTGCGCTGAGTAAACGGTAATAGTTATTAAAAAATCATGTACTACAAAATTATTCCTCTCTAAAAGTTCTAAATAAAAGTCCGCGACAGCATATATCTAGCTTTTAAGATTAACCTATTTTAACCATTTTTATGGTTGTCAAAATACTACAACACACACAGACTTTCATTTTCGGGAAAATTATATGGATTTCCAACCTACCTGCCAGGCCTATACAGCTTGCTGTCCACTATGTTGTCAATCATTCCAGCTGTGTTGCCAATTTTGAAGCAGCCCGGTTTGATACCGCCCACTGTTGCAGGACCGATTATATTCACCTGCGAATATTTACTTGATTAAAATATAGTGTGTTATTTAATTTTGGATTGTTGTAAATAAATAAGCATAGCGACTGGCCCGTTGGCGCAGTTGGCATATATTTATTAAGTATTTTTTTTTTAAATTCCAGAACCAAAAATTAAAGTAAAACTTATAAATTCATTCGTTGAAGCGTTAAACTTTTTATAAGTTTATGTTTCATATTGAGATAACATTTTTTACATATTTTTCCCGAATCGAAAATTTAAATATTTCTAGTTTTTTCTACGAGGTGGACTGACGATCTCAAAAAAGTCACTATCGCACTTGCGGGCAGAAAAGTCTTACTTCTTTTTTGTCGAGAAAGATTGGATCTTACATCCACGACAATGCTCCAAAGTGGATTGGTAGGTCACACATATCCTCAGAATTGTCTACAAATATGTAGATTTGAAGCAGAGAAAGAGATAATCATGTTTTCAAACCCGCGGCAGGCACCAATGAGTTTTGCTGTTAAAACTTATGTGTCTAATTGATGATTGCAATTTACACACGCTTTTGGTGACGGAAAACATCGTGAAGAAATCTGCATTTCTCTAGAGAATACTAGGGATATGTGTGTTCAAGCAGCATGGGAGGTTTTAGCTCCAAAAAAGGAAACTGAAGGTCCTATAATAAGATACTTTATCTTTTTTCAATATAGGTTTCACGTTTTCACCGAGGTTTTGCCCTTTACGTTGCGTGTGATATATAGCAAATATCAATTAAACACAGCGTTAGTACTTATGAGGTAGATAACCTCAAAATTGAATGAATGAATTTAATTATGCTTTTATTGTACACCACAAAAATATAATAGAAAGGGCAACATACAAATTTAAAAAAATATGGCGGTCTTATCGCTACATTGCGATTACTTCTAGACAACCAGGTCGAAGAAAGGACATATGGGCAAAAGGATCTTGAGATACATCTAAATTCATTCAATCTGAATTAGAATTCAGATTTTGAAATCTATTCAGCAGTCAATATATATCTAAACGCTAAAGAACAGTTAAAGAAGACTCACTCACCCCTCTAGCGTCAGCGAGCTTTATAATCTTCCTCGTCATGTTTTCAGGGATACCCTCAGCTATGATAACTACCGTATTGATCTGCGGATGCTGCATCGCCTGTAGATAATTATTTTATTAATAAAACTCTTTCTCACAGATTCATGTCCCGTTATATATTGTTGGTATTATTTTATGTTCAATTGATTTCAGTATATTCCATCATCATCGGGGGAAGTCTGAAAGTTGCGCCCATTACAGAAAAGATGAGAAGTGCGAGACTAAGTTGGTATGGACATGTAATGAGGAGGGATGAAAATCATGTGACCAAAACAGTTTTAAATATGAATGTGGATGGATGTATGGCTAGGGGCCGAAAAAAAGATGGATGGATTGTGTGAAAAATGATATATTAAAGGAGTGGCACCAGAGTTGACGAATGATACAGGAGAATGGAAGAAGAATATTATTGTGCCGACCCCACTTAGAGTGGGATAAGGGTAAGAGAATGATGATGATTTCAGTATATTAAATGGTGTATTGTAATCTATATTCTATACATATTATAAAATTCACCAAAATGTCCCCAAAAGCTATATGTATGTGATTAATTTTCTAAAAATCTAAAAAACATAATTTTGTACGATTTTCACTGTAAGATATTGGTGAGGAAGGTTTAGGTTAAAAGGGCTAAACTGGGTAACCAAAATTTTGATGGGACTTTAACTGGAAGATAGAGGAGGTTGTGAAGAGACATATAGCCTATTTTTTATTCTAAAATTCCCGCAGGGTCGAGATTTACGCGGGGAAAACCTTCCATCCGGGACTTAGTTTAGTGTTCAGTATCAACAACTTTAAGACATTATGATTCACGTAGGTGAACTGTTTCATTGTGTAAAACTTTTTTCCACTTGTGATTCTTATTTTACTTTAAATTACGGTATTTACTTTTTAAAATAAACTTTATCATAATCTAGGGTGGATGATATTAAGGAATGGTTATACCGTACCTGCATAGTGCTGTCGTAAGCCGACCTCAGCGATGCAAAGTTAACCAGCACCGTGGCCTCTTGGTGTTTGCGCATCGCGACGTCCATATCGCTATATACTGCAATGATAGTGTCAATGAATACAACAAATTTAAATAATTTAATAAGGCTTTATAAGGTAGACGTGTGGTATCCGACTAAGTAGAATAGTACCACCCTCATTTCTTACCGAGGTGTCGTAAAAGGCGACTAAGGTAAGTCGACCCGCCGTGTGGTATCCGGCTCAGTAGAATAGACTACCCTTATTTCTTACCGAGGTGTCGTAAAAGGCAACTAAGGTAAGTTGACCCACCGTGTGGTATCTGGTTTAGTAGAATAGACCACCCTCAATTCTTACCGAGGTGTCGTAAAATACGACTAAGGTAAGTTGACGTCAATGTTTATAACATGTCCCACTTGGAGTGGGACAAGGGCAGGAGGATATAATAAGGCTTTTTAAGACTAATTTTTGTACATAAAAATATAAAGAATTATAGAACGATAGATGATGTATATAATACACAAATTAGGAACCGACACGAGCTTGCAGCTCCTGCTTAGCGCCTTGCAAAGGCACGAAATTCGTTTGTGGGTTTGGGTATAAGTTTATATAATAAAATTCCGCAATCAATTTTAGCTTTGCCATTACAGCAGTTAAAAAACACTATTAAAGAGAGGCTGTTACAGAAAGCCTAGTTGAGGATTATTTGGACGATAAGAATGCGTGGATACAGCCAGAAGAACCGTAGAAGAACCAGAGTCACCGACATAGCTCAGCGGGTCGATGGGCGGTGCACATAGTGCGGAGAACCGATGGACGTTGGGGTCTCAAGGTGTTGGAATGGCGACCTCGCAACGGAAATCGCGGTGGCGGAAGACCCCCTACTAGATGGACTGACGACCTCAAAAAGGCCTGGATACAAGCGGCACAAAATCGTGTGTTCTGGAGATCCCATGAAGAGACCTATGTCCAGTGGACGTCCATCGGTTGAAGAAGAAGATGACGTCATCATCCTCCTGCCCTTATCCCACTCTAAGTGGGGTCGGCACAACATGTTATAAACATGCTGTCACATGATTTGGCTGCGTTTTTACGACCGGCCGCCTGCCTGACGTCAACTTACCTTAGTCGTATTTTACGACAGCTCTGTAAGAAATGAGGGTGGTACTATTGGTGGTACTCAGCCGGATACCACACGGGGGGCGACTTAGCTTAGTCGCCTTTTTCGACACCTCGGTAAGAAAAGAGGTTGGTCAATTCTACTCAGCCGGATACCAAACGGCGCGTCGACTTACCTTAGTCGCCTCTTACGATACCTCGGTAAGAAATAAGGGTGGTACTATTCTATTCAGCCGGATACCACACAGCGGGTCGACTTAGCTTAGTCGCCTTTTACGACACCTCGGTAAGAAAAGAGGGTGGTCAATTCTACTCAGCCGGATACCACACGGCGGGTTGACTTACCTTAGTCGCCTTTTACGACACCTCGGTAAGAAATGAGGGTGGTACTATTCTACTCAGCCGGATAACACACGGTGGGTCGACTTACCTTAGTTGCCTTTTAAGACAACTCGGTAAGAAATAAGGGGGGGGGGTTCTATTCTACTCAGCCGGATACCACACGGCGGGTCGACTTAGCTTAGTCGCCTTTTACGACACCTCGGTAAGAAATGAGAGTGGTACTATTCTACTCAGCCGGATACCACACGGCGGGTTGACTTACCTTAGCCGCCTTTTACGTCACCTCGGTAAGAAATGAGGGTGGTACTATTCTATTCAGCCGGATACCACACGGCGTAAGAAGAAGATGACGTATAAGGAAAAAAATCTTACCCGGTATGAAGACCTCTTTGTTGCCAAAGTAGTATTTCTGTTTGTGGTCTGCGGTGAAGGGGTACACGATGGCAACTACAGAAGGCTCCGCGCGCCGGCATATGTAGTCGAAGTCTAACATGCCCTGTAAATAAAGTTTGAATTATTCCATTGTTTGAAAATTGTCCATTCCAAGACTGAAAAGGACAAAAACCTTTTGAGTTAGTTTAATATTTATTTATTTATTACGCCAACAACTTACATACAAGTTTGTCCAACAATCATTAAAAACTAAGGTTCGTATCTAAGTCTATTACAGGCATAAATATGAATAACAGACAATGTCTGTAATGTCTTAATTTAAATTTAAATATATATATAGTAAAATCAACAGTTTTTTTTATTTTTATTATTAATATAGTTTTTTTTTAAATATAGTGATACTGTAGTGTAGTGCTAGTGCTACTTGAAAGAACACAAGAACAAACATAGCAAGAAAGACTAAGATAAGTCACTGGACCTATTCTTAAATATAAGTTAATCTATAAGTTTAGGTAATCTTTAAGTTGCTTATTAGCCTGTTGGCTAGATCGCAACAACAATAAAGTACTCCCTTTTGGTTGTTCTTTATAATAGCAAAAAAAAATCCATTGTTTCTTTATTTTTGCTTTAATATAGCTATATAACAAGCAACGCCTTAACAAAATACGGCTGTGTGCAAACATAGTAGCATACAATAGCTTTTCTACACCAATTAGAATAGTATATAAGAGTGGCCACGTGTAGATCTACAATTCTCTAGTACATTACTTTAGTGTATCTCATTTTTACAACCTCATTTCATTTTTATACAAGTTTTTTTTACAACCGCGCGAACTCTTCGACATAATTTATAATAATGGTAATATAATAAGCTGTGGTAGCCCAGCGGTAACACCGTGCGCCTCTTTCGAGGAGGTCTAGGGTTCATACCCCGGGCAGGCACCAATGAGTTTTCTAGTAAAACTTGTGTCTAATTGATAATTGCAGTTTATCACACGGTTTTCGGTGAAGGAAAACATCGTGAGGAAACCTGTATATCTCTAGAGAATTCTGGGGATATGTGTAACCTACCAAACCGCATTGGAGCAGCGTGGTAGGTCTTAGCTCCAATCCTTCTCTCCAAAAACGGAGAGAAGAGGCCTATGCCCAGCAGTGGGATATTAACAGGTCGTTACTTACTTACTTACTAATGGTAATATTATATACACTCTACCGAAACATTATTTAAGTAAGAAACCGTATAAAAATTTCTACTAATTACATAATAAGGTTTTTTGAAAATTGATCACATACAGACAGACGACTTTTGGAGACTTTGTTTTAAAATAAGTATAGATTTATTGTGACCCTTACATAAAGAACTTAAACATTAAAGTTTAATGTTTATTACTTTCATCGAGCACTACTATAAATTATATGATCTAAAGTGGTCGTCACATTAAATAGAAGACAAAACGCAATTTTTAACAATTGCAAATAGTTATAAATGTCTATACAAATGTTAGGTTATATCAAAGAAATTTTCTGTTAAAACGTATGTGCCTATTTGATATTTGTAATTTCTCACACGCTTTTCGGTGACGGAAAACATTTTGAAGAAACATGCATAACATTATTTTTTTTTACTATTTTTTATTATTCGACTGGCCCGTTGGCGCAGTGGGTAGTAATCCTGCCTTCAGCTCCGCGGGTCGCGGGTTCAATTGCCGCCGACGGCCAATATTTTCTATAAATGAATTTGTTGGTCTTTGAGCCTGGGTGATTATTTGTATTTAAGTATGTATTTAAGAAATATATAAGTATATATTCACCAGTTTTCTGTCAACCATATCACAAGTATTAAGTTACTTACTTTGGGAACAGACGACCGTGTGTGTAAGTGTCTCATTTATTTATTTATTTATTATAATAACAAGTACTTTGTACCTGTATGGCTCTGTTCTGCATGCCCCAAACAATAGCCTTGGTTCTGTCGCTGAACAGTGGGCGGGCGGTGGACAGCTGCTGGCCGAGCTCGGCCCTGGTGGGGGCCTGGGAGCACACCAGGTCCAGCAGGGCAGGGGTCAGCTCGGGGAGCTCGATAGTGGGCGCCGGCTGCAAAACACATTATACATATAATCCATACTAGTGGTACACGCGTAGATCGCACCAATTTACGCGATTAAATACACTTAATGTTGTTTATTTTTCCATTTACCGTTGTCTCTCACCCATAACACAAGTATTGACCTACTTACTTTGGAAAGGGATGACCGTGTGTGTTATTGTCCTATATCTTTATTTATTTAAGCACCAGTAATTGACCATGTACTAGTAGTACTAGTTGACCGTTTTGTATGGAAGGTAATAAAAAATATTAATTAATATTATTAAATCTTCTTCTTCTTCCTATCTTTCCTTCTTCGTTTATTTTATATTTTTATATTTAAAAGTTTAAATTAAGAACAGAGCACAGTTTGTCAGGAAAATGGTTTGAAAACCAAGAACAATTTTACTTATGTACTACAACATATTAACAAGATTGATATAAATAATGTAATAGAGAAACGTCAAGTAAAATATAAATTTTCATTATCGTTTCTTCGGTTTACAGAGCAACACAATTTAATTTTGACGTTCTCAAAATTTACTTTTAATTTCCTTATATAACAAAGAAAAAGTATTTATGTACATACTTTACAAAGATTAAACAATGGACTACAGTTCTGAGATTTTGGGCAGTTGTTAATGGATGGCAACAGGTAATTACAAATTATTTTTTTATTAACTACAACAAACAAAACGCTTATTATTTAAAATTTCATACAAAACGGTCAAAGGTTTCATACAAAACGGTCAAAACGGTAAGTAGCGGCCTGTTACTATCCCACTGCTGAGAATAAGCCTCGTCTCTCCGTTTTTTTTGGAGAGAAGGTTTGGAGCCTAGACCTGCCACGCTGCTCCAGTGCGCATTGGTTACACATATCTCTAGAATTCTCTAGAGATAAGAAGGTTTCCTCAAGGTGTTTTCCTTCACCGAAAAGCGTGTGATAAATTTCAATTATCAATTAGATACATAAGTTTTAACAGAGAAAACTCATTGGTGTCGGCCCGGGTTTGAACCCGTGAGTTCCTCGAAAGAGTCGCACGGTGTTACCGCTGGGCTACCACAGCTTCTTTTGCACAATCTAGTGCACCCTTTTTTTGTAGTCCGTTGGAATGTGTTCCATATGTTGGTGGACTCCGCAATATCAGGCCAAAAAAATATTAAATATTAAACAATGGGCTATAGTTCTGAAGTTTTGGGCAGTTATTAATAGATGTCAACAGGTAATTACACATTTATTTTGTATTAGCTTCAACAAAACGCTTTATATTTAAAATTTCATACAGAACAGTTAAATACTAGTACATGGTCAATGCTAATGCACTTTATATCAAAAGTGTGAGCGAAGATTGTACCGGATATTCAATTGAAATGAAATGAAATGAAATTTATTCGGAACAATAAAAATGCACTTATACAATGGCAACGAAGACACTGCAAAAGTATAAACTGCGCTGCAGATGTCAACGCCCGCCTCCTTAACAATAAACAGTGCTCCAAATGATAACTAAACTAAATTATGTTAATGTTAAGAATATTTAAATATTTAATAAATTTTATAAGTAAGTTTATATTATAAGTAAGATGTGTGTGTGTGTGTGTGTGTGTGTGTGTGTGTTTGTGTTTGTTCGTGTGTGAGCGCGTGTGTGTGTGTGTAAGAGAGTAAATGGTTAGTGTGCAATTGTCAATAGTTTTTCGGTCTCATCATAAGATAGTGACTGCAGCCATGCTTGGCATTTAGATTTGCATGCGGATGTAGGCAATTGTTTGACAAAAACACAGATAAATGAGACAAGGGCTAGCTTACCGCTTCCTCGGGTTTCGGTAGTTGTTTGGGCGCATAATCCAACTGGTGGTCTGGCGGTATGGGCGCGTGGCCAAGTGCGAGCCGCACTATAGCTGTCATGCTGCTCTCTGGACCGAACACGTACATTGGGATACGGAGACGGTGGCCTATCTCACGGATTTGTCTGTAAACAACGATTATATACCTTAAAAATGTTACGTTTACTCACCAATGTTAAGTTTACTCAGAAATTATAAAAAGTTTTTCATGAAGCTATTTGAAAAGCTAGTGGAACCAAAAATAATAATAAAAATTATCGATATTATATATATATATATATATATATATATATATATATATATATATATATATATATATATAATATATGGCCTTCCCCTTTGGAGTCTGTGAGCGATGGACGTGTTTTTAGTGTGTTAATAATTAAAATAATAAAATAAATAGCACGCGAAATAGATATGAAATTCCGAAAAATAGTCATGTTAATGTGTTGAAAGTACCAGGAGCGCATCAACGCTGTACGGTGAGCCTAACACAGTGAACGGGTTACACTTACGACAACATACGTAAAAGTTACATTATTGGCCTATTCGAAATCCGCGCTGCGTGACAGCCGTCCGAACAAGAAGTTTGAGTAGCCGCTGTTTTGATGTCACGTCGTTATAGATTGTGTATTTATTTCGTCAGATATTTTATATACTTACCTACATTTTTTTGCAATATTGTAAACAAAAGAAAAATAAATAGGAGATAGCGACAATCTTTACGAATTCGTTAATTATGTACAAAACACCACCAAAATCAACACCTGCACTTAATTCGCCAACACGCCATTCCGATACAGACATACGTAAGCTATGTCAGGATGAAATTTTGGGACAATTTTCTACTAGTGTTGGTCAACGAGCTAAACGACGTCGTCCATCAAATGAAAAGCTTACGGACGAGCTGGCAATTTTCAAGGAAGAAATGAGAAATTTAATAAGAGAATTGATTTCTACGCAAAGTTCGCGGCTTGATAAATTAGAAAATCTTATTCTTGAAATTAAAACTCAGTATTCGAACATCGAGACTACCAATAATGAGATTGAAAAATCCATGAATTCTATGTCCAGTCAATTATCCATATTGGAGTCCAAAATTACGGGCTTAGAACAGGAAAAAGGTTCATTATCTGAGCAATTATCAACGCTGGAAGAAAAAATAGAATCTTTCGAAAGAAACCTCTCAAAAACTTGTATTGAACTTCGTAATGTACCGAAACGTCTGCGAGAGGCCAAAAATGACCTATTCGCTATGGTTACACATTTATCCAAGAATTTAAATATTAATTTACAAACTTCAGACATCCATGATGTGTTAAGACAGCCATCAAAAAAAGAATCGCTACGATCCAGCGTCATGGTAGAATTTTCTAATTCATTATTGAAATTTCAATTTTTAAAGTCCGCTAAGGAATTTAACAAAAAAAATCCAAATCAGAAACTAAACTCCGCACATTTAGGATTTATTGATCAGAATACTCCATTGTATGTTGCTGAACACTTAACCACTAAAGCGAATAGGTTATTTTATTTAACTCGCAATTTTGCCAAATCAAACAATTATAGCTACTGTTGGACCTCAAATGGCCGTATAATGTTAAGAGAACATAACGATAGTGCTTATATAATTGTTAAAAACGAAACACAACTTCAAAAACTTGTTAAAACCTCAAAATTGTGACTAGTTTATTATAAGCAAATTTTTTCAATATTTGTATCATTGTACCTACGTTTTACTTTATTTAGCTATAAATTAAACTATCAAAATATACCACAAATTCAATACATATTTACACTACACAAACACACACAGTACATAATCTTGCCTCGCTTCAATTCCTATACTTGCATAACTTTTCAATCATTATTAATGTTAAAACAATATCATTCTTTATACACAAAAAAATATACAAATAGCAATAATTTAAAATCCTTAGTGAACCATATTTTTTATAGATTTAGTTCCTACTTCATAAAAAATATCATTCACATAGTATTTACACACTTCATTTATCCTGTCCAATTTCTTTCATCAACCCGTTTAACATTTAACTTTTACTCTGGATAGCCAACTAAATATTTTGAATGCATATGTAGATGAGTTCTCTGTATCGGATTCTTACACATGCTTTCCCGAAGACACAAATAGATACATACAAAACCCTGAAAAGTATATAAAAATTTTGACTCAGAATATCAGATCTATAAATTGCAATTTTCTTAATTTCCAGACTCTCTTAAAACGCATACCCTTTGATAATGATATTATATTCTTAACTGAATGCTGGTTATCTTGTAATAGTAATCAAAACATTCCAACTATTAAAAATTATGCAATGCACCATTCAAATAAACACTTAAACCAGAGTGACGGTGTTGTAGTTTTTGTTAAAACAAGTATAAATTACACTCTGGAAGAGCCAGACTTTTTGTTTTCCGCATCTGGATTAATTCTGAAACTCAACCAAGACATTGCTATTCTCTGTATTTATAGATCTCCGTCAAACGAGAACACTGATGTTTTTATTTCTGCTCTCAATAATATACTTTCGTCACTCGTTAATTTTAAATCTGTAGTTATCACAGGGGATATAAACTTAGATATAAAACCTCTTTCTTTAGACGCTCGCTCACAAGATTACCTCAATAATCTCGCATTTCATGGGTTTCTGCCTGCACATACATTTCCAACACGAGGCAACAACTGCCTGGATCACGTAGTCATACGCACGAAATTATCGACCAAAACACTTGTTCTTGATACTTCTGTTACAGATCATCAGTCTACGTTTATCGGTCTAGCTACACAAGTTCTAAATACTTCTACAATTAACTCAAGTACTAGAATTAATTTTTTAACTCTAGATAACACAATTCAAAATTTAGATCTTTCATATATTAAAACTATTAAAAACCCTAACGATGCTACAGATTTTTTAATTAAGTCATTGGCAATTGCCATTTCAGAAAATATAACTATTACACGAGTATCTAGTAATAAAAGAATTTTAAAACCTTGGATTACCCAGGGTTTATTGAGATGTATGAGAAATAGAGATTTATTGCACAAAAAAGTTAAAAAGTTTCCTGATAATGAAATACATAAAATAACTTACAAACGATACAGAAATTATTGTAATAAAATATTGAAAACAGCTAAACGGTTATATGACACACAAGAAATTAATAAGGCAGGAAATAATATAAAAAAGTTATGGAACACTATTAAAGACATATGTTTCACTTCAAAACCTAAACAGCATAGCAATCAGTTATTATCAGATCAGTCTCCACTAAACTCTTGTAATAATATTAATAAATTTTTCGTTAATATAGGTAAAGAACTTGCAGACAACATTAAAAATAATTCTGTCAATCAAACATTTCCCGTCCCCTCTACAACAGTCAATTGTTTATCATCATTTACTCTCTTACATACAGATCCTGATGAAGTTGTTTCTATTATTAACTCTTTAAAAACTAACGCGGCCTCTGGCTGGGATGGCATTTCACCTTTAATTCTTAAAAGATATGCACAAATCTTGTCACCCATCCTCTCTTACATTTTTAATCTATGTTTTGATCTTGGTATTTTCCCAACGGCTTTTAAAAAAGCTATTATCATTCCTATTTTTAAAAGTGGTAATGAAAATGAAATAAATAATTATCGGCCTATTGCTATACTTCCAGCTTTGTCAAAGGTTCTCGAGCGATTGGTTAGTAACAGGCTTGTTCATTATCTAGAACATTATAATCTTATCTCAACCCAACAATTTGGATTTCGAAAAAATAAAAATACAACAGACGCAGTTCTTGAGCTTACTGATAATGTTATTAATCACTTGAATGAAGGAAATAAAGTTTTAACAATATTTTTGGACCTCGCCAAAGCTTTCGATACAGTCCCAGTCCCTATCCTATTAAACAAGCTTGAGGCCATGGGTATTCGTGGTGACCAATTAAATTTTTTCCGTAGCTATCTTACTGGTCGATTACAGGTGACAAAAATTAATAAATACTTTAGTGATGAGATGCCAATATCTTACGGGGTTCCGCAAGGTAGCATTCTAGGGCCAACTCTCTTTCTAGTTTTCATCAATGATCTCTGCAATATGCAGGTTTCAAACGCTAAAATAGTTTCTTTTGCTGATGATACAGCTATTACATTTTACGGTAAATCATGGTTGGAATTACAAAAAATAGCTCAACATGGTTTTAACACTGTTTTTTATTGGTTAATTTCTCACTCCTTATCACTTAACATTTCCAAAACCAAACTCATTACTTACTCAATCCGGTCTTTTACTCAACCTTTAATACCGCTAGCAGTTAAAGCACACACATGTTCAAATAAATTTAGTTCAAACTGCCAGTGCGCATCTATATCTTCCACAGATAATATTAAATATTTAGGTATTGTGCTTGACAAGCATCTAAATTTTAAAGATCACATAGACTTGCTTACTGGTAGGGTCCGTAAGTTAATTTATATCTTCAAAAATCTAAGATCAGTAGCTAATTTTTCAGTAATACGTAAGGTGTACTTCGCTCTTTGTCAGTCCATAATTCAATACTGCATCACATGTTGGGGTGGTGCTGCCAAAACTACTTTAAAGCCTTTAGAAATAGCACAACGTGCAGTTTTAAAAGTGGCAACATTTAGATCTATACTTTTTCCGACTCACATATTATATAGCAACTGTGGAGTTCTTAGTGTAAGAAAATTATTTATTTTATATACAATATTGAATCAGCACAAAAGAACCCCCTATCGAAATATTGCAGGTAGGCGTAAATACAAAATTTGTGCCTTGAACCCGCCCAAATTTGCCTTTGTCAAACACTTTTATTTTTTTCTTGGCCCATACCTATATAATAAGATCAACGCAATATTACCTATATATAATTTTCCCTATGCCCTTTGTAAACAAAAAGTAATTTCATTCCTTAAAGATAAAACATATGATGATATTGAAAATTTTCTATTGGTAGTAAATTAAATTTTACCATATTTTGCTCCTACTAAAACTTGCAAAACCAAACGTTCACGCTATTATGCACATTTACATTTACACACACATACACACGCACGCACACACACACGCACACACACATGCACATACACGCACACACACGCACAGACACACACACTCACACACACACTCACTCACACACTTACAGGTAGATTACAGTATCATTTTCTGTTTATTTAATTATCACTAATATTTAGTATATGTAAATTAACCAGATAAACTAGTAAACATATAAAGTGTATTCTGTTAATATGAAAGGGTGAGGACTGGTTCTCCTTCACACAGATTGTAAAAAATCTAGGAAGGGAGCCAGTTCTTGATTAATAATTCGGATCTGATTAATATCTTAAACAGAAGTTTTAATGTTAAGCCTTATTGTATATGCCATCTTTGTATACTTGATTGATTAAATAAATTTGATTTGATTTGATTTGAATACCGTATCATATATATATATATATATATATATATATATATATATATATATATATATATATATATATATATATATATATTAAATTTATCTATATATATATATATAGATAAATTTACATTGTTTGAAGTGTTAAATAAATGCTGTGCGTACCTGTAATTTAGAAACATATAGGCAAGATGATGTACGCCGTGTAGTATCCGGCTGAATAGAATAGTACCACCCTCATTTCTTTCCGATGAGTTGTAAAATACGACTAAGGTAAGTTGACGTCAGGCAGGCGACCGGACGTAATAACGCAGCCAAATCATGTGACAGCATGTTTATAACATGTTGTGCCGACGCACAGACCTCCTCTCCCCGTTATTTGGAGAAAACGGTTGGAGTTAAAACCCACTACGATGCTCCAATAGACATGTACTTTACACATATCCACAGAATTCTCTAGAGATGCATGTTTCACGATGCTTTCCTTTACCAAAAAGCGTGTGATAAATTGTAATTATCAAATTAACAGTAGTTTTGACGTTTCAAAAGCACTTGTTAAAGAGTTTATTTGAAAAAAATATATATTTCAGCTGTGTGGTATCCGGCTGAGTAGAGAAGACCACCCCTATTTTATTTTATGATTATGAAATAACTAGCCAAAAAAAGTAACGACATGTTTCTAATATGCTGTGCCGACCTTAATTAGAGTGGGATAAGGACTGGAGAATGTTGACATTAAACATGTTGTGTAATATTATAGTTGAGTATTAAATTATTTACCTGAGCCCTTCCTGGTAGTTGGGTCCGCCGCGTCTCACGAAGATGGTCACATTGTATTGGATCAAGGCGTCCTTGTAAGTCTCTATGGCGGTGATGATGCCCCGGAACGTATCAGCCACGTTGGTGAAGTTGGCAATACCGCCGCCGATAATCAGTACCTACAAATATCAGTTGCTAAATAAATATTTATCAGTGGGGAACTGACCAGAATCCAGTATTGCCAGCCTCAAGATCCTCGAGAACACTTAAAACTGCTAAAAAAACCCAAGAAACTTAGTGTCTCTCTAGAAACTCACCAATTAAAAAAGCACATTTAGTTTAGTTTTTTACCCCCCATCCCCCTTGTCAGCAAAGCTCTTACGCCCTCCCCCCATGCTTACGTACCTAAACATTTGTCAATCAATGTATTGTTTTTTTTAATATTATTATTTGAAAAATAAGAAATATAAATAAATAATAAGTTATATAAGACAAAAATGTTATATATAATCGAGTTAGTATAAGATAAAAATATTATACTAACACGACAAACAATTTAAAATTTTGGTACACATATTAAGTTCAAATTAAGTCTTCAGTCCATGAAACCCGATCCATGATTCTAAGTTTTTTAATGCGTTTCTTTTTAAGTAAAGACAATGTGAGGGTTGCCATTCCAAAAAAGTAAATAACTACCGATTACGTAATCATCATCTAGACTCACCTACCCCAGATGTCATCAAAAATAAGCAAAACGGTCGGTCCCTACACTAACAGTAAGGGCCTCACCTTGCTGTTAAAAAATAATCGATTATTTTTTTAAATTATCGATTTTTAATAATCGATTATTTAAGGTATCCCCTTTTTCTTTTTTACTCTATTTCTTATTTTTTAAGATTAGATATGCATTGTTGGATGAAACTAATCTAGCCAAACTACACATTTTAATACAATCACAAACAGCGCATCTGATATTATTTCTTGGTAGTAGTTCTATTTAATTAGCCTTAATTGTAATTAATTATTAATATTAAAAAAGGCAACTTTCGAAATGGTAACAATAATCGATTTTTAAAAAATCAATTATTTCTTAACAAAATAATCGATTTTTTTTAAATCGATTTATTTAATAGGAAATTATGACTGGCCCGTTGGCGCAGTGGGTAGTGACCCTGCCTTCAGCCCCGCGAGCCGCGGGTTTGATTCCCGCCGAAGACCAACATTTTCCATAAATGAATTTGTTGATCTTTGAGCCTGGGGGTATATTTGTATTTAGGTATATATTTAAAAAAATATATAAGTATATATTCACCAGTGGTATCTCAACCATAACACAAGTATTAAGTTACTTATTTTGGGGACGGACAACCGTGTGTGTAAGTGTCCCATATATTTATTTATATATTTATTTATATAAAATAATCGATAATTTATTAATCGATTTTTTCTACTCCATGTCACATCCCTCACCTTGCCCTTAGGATGTTTGTCCCGGCACATGAGGCTGAAGATGGTCTTGGCGTAGTCCGCGGTCTGGCTCTCGGTTGGCGCGCCGGAGTACTCGCCGTAGTTGGCGAGCTCAGCAGCACCGCCGAGCGCGCACACCGTGTCCGTGTACACCACGGACGCGCCGCCGCCGGCGACCATCGTCCAGATACGCCCGGACTTGTTCAAGACGGTCAGCTGGAATAATACAATACTTCGGGTTAACTTTTATTTATTTACTACAAAATTTTACATCTACAATAAAATAAAGGAAAACCGATCACAAAAAACAAAAATCGGCTTATTATTAAGATCCGCTAACAAATAGTTACCTTGACTTTCAAGCTTTTTTAGCTCGTAACTTGAAAAAATGGTAACAGCATTCCTTATAAAATTAGACATTATAAGTGAAACTTACATGCTATATTTTAATTATTATGGAATTATGGATGTTTTGTGTGTGTGTGTGTGTGTGTGTGTGTGTGTGTGTGTGTGTGTGTGTGCGCGCGTGTGTGTGCGTGCGTGTGTGCGTGTGCGTGTGTGCGTGTGCGTGTGTAGATTAGAGAAGTTAAGTTAATAAACATTTCTATATCAGAATAGTTAAGTAACGACAGCCAGGACTTTACGGATTTTTTGCAATTAAATTTGTTCTTTTAATGATTATCTAAAATATTATTAAGTTTATTGTAAATTCTGGAAGTTGTTGACGAAAATTGTCTTTTGGCTAAAGCTGCGTTGCTGTACACGTACGGACAGACCGGTTTTTTCCTTCGTGGAAATTAGTTTGAGGTTTTTAAATTTTTTAAATTTAAATCTGTTTATTACACTTATTATCTATTACAGTTTGTACTTAAGTCTAACGCTAATCATATGAGTAAGGTAGGGCAGCATGTTAATATAAAGTGGACCTCAAAATAAGTGCCAGACTTGACTAGAATAGACGAGAATAGAATATGAAAATATATTGTACCACTCATTTAGAATGGGGTAAGAAAAGGAAGGTTAGGAAATGATGATTCTTATATACTGAAGTCTGAAAAATCCATTATTGGTGATCTGCAGCCAAAACTCTATCTCACCTTAAGACTGGCTCCACTCTTAGCGTCCAAGTCCGCAATATGGGCCTCCTCGGGGTACGCGTCCCGGCCAAAGGGCGGCGGGAACGTGACCTCGCCCCAGTTCTTCGCGCAGATGAAGTCGGCAGTCTGGTCCAGCTTCGCAGCCAGGTCCAGGAGGTAGACCCGCTCGTTGGTCACCACCACCGGGTTTATCTCCATGTACGTGAAGTACAAGTCCACGAACACGCGATACAGGGATAGGATGAACGTGGTCAATATCCTGGAAGAAATTCATTATACGTTTTATTAGGCATACTAATAATTCATATACATATAAGAGTGCTTTACACTTTAACGAAACAGACTGTAACCCGATGACCCGACGCACGTACGGTCGGGGGAAAGAATGCGTGCTAATGACGAATACGGAAAGCATCGCGGACGGGTCCTTCACGGAATTCCGAGTTTGGATGTAAAGGAAGATGCACCGTTTATAGTTGCGCTAAAGCGTAGTGTTCCAGTAGGATGCACTGTGGAAGCTAAGGAACTGATAGCGATATCGATCTAATAACATAATGTATGGGGACTTTTTACATTACTACGAAAGCACTTCTAGCGCGGAGTAATCGGCTAGCTAGGAATTATTTGTTCCTAGTACGTTATGTACCTATGTGGCTGGCCCGTTGGAGCAGTGGGTAGTGACCCTGCCTTCAGCTCAGCGGGTCGCGGGTTCGATTCCCGCCGAGGGCTAACATTTTCTATAAATGAATTTGAGCCTGGGTGTATATTTGTATTTAAGTATGTATTTAAAAAATATATAAGTATATATTCACCAGTTGTCTGTCTTCCATAACGCAAGTGTTAAGTTACTTATTTTGGGGACGGACGACCGTGTGTATAAGTGTCCCATATATTTATTTATTTATATTTATGTTAAAAAAATTGTGTTTATGGTAAAAGTAATAATAAAATTATTTTGCTATTCCGCGATAAAGTACAATAGAAAATACATATAATGCTTAATGTAGAGTGGACAATCCGGTTTAATACCTGATACATGCAGGATTCGTAAAAACACATGTATCAGCCTGATAATGTATAAGTATGTATTATATTGCGTACCTTTTAACGGTGGTCGATTTTATATTCTTCAAAAGCGTGCGGTCTATATCTTCACCTGTTGGGAAAGTGTCCACAGGTATCTGTAAATAAAAAAATATATATTTTTCGAGTATAGATAGAGAATTAATGATAGAGAATATAGATAAAGATTTAAAGTATTATTTAATTTAAATTATTATACAGGGTGTCACGTAAAGAATAAAAAATATATAGTATATTTGAATTATACAGAAACGCAGAGTAGTGAGACAAAATTCGACGATTTAAAAAAATAATAACTGGTTACCACTCCAGAAATATATATTTGATTAACCCGACTATAGGCTAACCGTTTAACTGAGTCTTCGCTGCAGGGTTCAAGGGCGTGAACAAGGACTAAGTTAAGTGCGGGCGGCAAGCGTAGCGTAGCGTGTAGCATGATATGCAAGAGGTAACGAAGGTGACCACCTTGTACCCCGCAGGCGAGGACTCAGTTAAATGCTTAGCCTATACATAACATAGAAGTATCTCTACATAAGTTTTAACATATATATATACAGGCTGTAATTATGCTATTTTTAAATATATATAAAAAAATATAATTAATACTAAAACGGACATAATACATACCAGATAAGAATATTTAGTGACAAAATACTGAAATTGTAATTGCATTTTCAATAAAAAAAAGTCTTCAATAAAGTTTTACACAAAAGCTTAGACTACAACCTTTTATTGGCGGAGGCATATTATTCTAGCATTCAGTACCAAAACAGACTACAAAATTGAATCTTCGGATAACCCAAACATATAATCTACAGAACGATTTAAAGACTCATAACCTTTTATTGGCGGAGGATTATTCCAGCATTCAGTACCTAATACAGAGTACAGATAGGCAAAATTGAATCTTCGGATAACCCAAACATATAATCTAGATAACCATTTAAAAATTCATTAAGCTTGTGAAAATTACTTTCAAAAAACACGAAAATTGTTACCTAAAGATTATTTTTTATGAACCAATTAATATATGACGTAGAGTAAACTCAAAAAAGTGTCCTATTCAAATGACTGACGATTTGGACGCAGTTAAAAGTAATTACAGAGTTTTGAAAATGTAAAAAAAAAATGAGATCTTGAAATACTCGAGCGCGTCAGATATTTATACAGGTAGTTCAACGTGTTGTCCTTATCGTTCTAAATGATAATCTGACAATAATGTGAAGGAATATCATTAATCTGACGATTGAAATTTTTTTTTATCTTTTTTTACTATTTATTGAATAAATATAAATGAAAAATATAATAATTAGAATTTTAGTCCTCTGTCTCACTAGATTCGTCATCGAAATTGGTTTCTTTTTGATCAATTTCGTTGTTCTCTTGATTCTAAGAAGAAATGGTTATGAATTCTATATATTTTTTTTAA
Organism: Morpho helenor; assembly: GCA_029227775.1. Taxonomy (NCBI): domain Eukaryota; kingdom Metazoa; phylum Arthropoda; class Insecta; order Lepidoptera; family Nymphalidae; genus Morpho; species Morpho helenor. The sequence continues at coordinate 10,248,695 of JARGCU010000011.1, forward strand.
ATTTTATAATAAAAGTAATATAAGTAAATAAGTATTAAAAAATAAAACGTATCTTCGAACTGGTTTCACGATATTCCAAAACAGTTATACATTATTTTTAAAGCTTACAGTATACAGTCCTCAGCAGCTGTACGCTACACACTTTATTTATGGTTTTATGGGTTAGCTACCATAACCCATTAAAATCGTCAGATTATATTTTTTCCGTAATCCTTAAAAGATTTCCTTTAAAATAAAAAAAAAAGTTAATCGCGCTCGAGTATTCGAGATCACGTTTTTTTACATCTTTGCGACTCGCCTATTTCCTTATACCACGCTAAAATCTTCAGATTATTGAAACCTGAGGTATTCTGCATGTACTTAACTTACCTTGCCTTATCTGACGCGCTCGAGTATTTTGAGATAACGTATTTTTTTACATCTTTGTGACTCGCCTATTTCCTTATACCACGCTTAAATCGTCAGATTATTGAAATCTGAGGTATTCTGCATGTACTTAACTTACCTTGCCTTATCTGACGCGCTCGAGTATTTTGAGATAACGTATTTTTTTACATCTTTGTGACTCGCCTATTTCCTTATACCACGCTTAAATCGTCAGATTATTGAAATCTGAGGTATTCTGCATGTACTTAACTTACCTTGCCTTATCTGACGCGCTCGAGTATTTTGAGATAACGTATTTTTTTACATCTTTGTGACTCGCCTATTTCCTTATACCACGCTTAAATCGTCAGATTATTGAAATCTGAGGTATTCTGCATGTACTTAACTTACCTTGCCTTATCTGACGCGCTCGAGTATTTTGAGATAACGTATTTTTTTTACATCTTTGTGAATCGCCTATTTCCTTATACCATGCTTAAATCGTCAGATTATTGAGATCTGAGCTAGTCTGCATGTACTTAACTTACCTTGCCTTAATCTGACGCGCTCGAGTTTTTCGGAGGATCGATTTTTTTTACTAATCTGAGAGTCTGCCCTCAACGCAGGCCCCTACATTAAAGGTTCATATATGGTAGTGGTCCATTACAGGGTACAACGGTTCTCCCCATATAATTTTCTGACGCGCTTTAGTAACGCGAGACCCCTACCATTAGTAGTTTAAGGGCATGTATCACAAGTTACCAATAAACTGTTAGTTAGCTTATTCGGAACATATCTCACACATATCTTGGAATTTTGTGTTTGTTGCGATTCTGATAGACTTATTCAGCACTTAAGGTCTGGTCTGGTCTTTATCAGTAACTTGTGAAACAGAACCTAAGTTATAAGAATGAGTAATATATGCCTTTCTTATATGCATATTCTGTACCATCCTACACTTCTTTTAATATTCTACATCACTCACGTCAAGTCTTAGAGCGAGTGCGTCAACATCGCCGACGTCAACGCCGCCCTGGTGGTGGAACATGATGGTGTCTGCGCGACGACCCGACTGGATGCAGAGGTACATTTCTTCGCTCTGAAATGAGGAGAAGAACCAGAGTCACCGACATAGCTCAGCGGGTCGCGAAGCTGAAGTGGCGATGGGCGTAGCACATAGTGCGGAGAACCGATGGGCGTTGGGGTCTCAAAGTGTTGTTATGGCGACCCCGCACCGAAAAGCGCAGTGTCAAAATATTTAAAGAGGGTATTTCGGAAAAAAACTGGGCCAAGCTTAAGTAAGTAAGCAAATCGATAGCACATTCTGTTTTGTACAATAAGAAGAAAACACTCACAGGTTCATGTCTGATAAACGGCTCGACGACGAACCTCCTCAGCTTGCCCGAGGCGACTCCCACCTTCTGCTCCTTGTTCGTATGCTCCGAAAGCCAGCGCCGCACCTCCGCTGCTGTCTTGTTCACTCCCACCAATCCCAGTTTACCGCGTCGCTTGATCAGCTGGTCTGGTTTCACCACCAGTTGCTGTGGAGTTATAGATAGTGTTTTAGTCCGTACCCCGCTCCGTCTCATACCTGATTTCTTTATTTATTTATTGGGGTACACAAAATAGAGCCCTGTCGGAGAAGTATAAGATTAAAAACATAAATATATATCCACTTAAGACTAGACAGTAATCCAAAATATGTGTACACATCATGTTTTACTATAAACTTAGGGGATCAGGTTAAAATATTAATATAAAACTAAAGAATGTAAAAATTACTTATAAAAACAAAAATATAAATTAAACAAACTATTTTTAAGTGTGATTTTAACTTATTATAATTGTTATCAAATACGTCCAAAGAAGAATTGTTAATAACAGAATCTTTGTAATAGCGACACATTCGAATAATCGTATTGTTAAAAGATGTATTATTGGAAAGAACAGGGTAGTTGAAGGGATTTTTATACGGTTTGCGTGAGTTCATGCGTGTATTAAATACATACATGCAATTTGTAACTCTGCAAAGTGGAAGCAGTTTAGCCGGAAAGCGGACCCTGGCATAAGCCGGGACTAAACGCTAGGAAGAAGAAGAAGATGCAATTTGTAACTCATGTACTACCCGCCACCAATAACACAATAACACTGCACACATTCACCACCACAATGTCAACAATCTTTTTTCTCCTTAATCGAAGAATCATCAGGAGATACTCTTTACGACAAAATCCCAAAGCGTTTTATACATTTTGCGATTTCAGGTATGAGAACGGATAATACTTTACATTTAGCATCATTCCCCTGCCCTTACCACCACTTTAAGTGAGGTCGGCACAACATGTTATAAACATGTTGTCACATGATTTGGCTTCGTATTTGACGACCGCCTGACGTCAACTTAGTCGTATTTTACGACATCTCGGTAGGAAAGACGGTGGTCTATTCTACTCAACTGGATACCACATAGTAGGTCATATTATCTAAGTCGCCTTTTACTGATGAATGAGGATAGTCTATTCTACTCAGCCGGATACCACACGGCGGGTCGCCCTACCTTAGTCGCCTGTTACGACACCTCGGTAAGTAATGGGGTGGGCTACCCTACTCAGCCGGATATCACACGGCTAACATTCTACATTTAGCATTACATATATTTTCTTTTATCGCGGATTATAGCAAAATGATATTTTCATTACCTCATCGCGATGTGTGGCAGTTATTCTATAATATATTTCTTATTCTTATACACAAATATAAAATAAACTTCGACACAAAAACAAAACTTTTTATAACGTTCGTATACTAAAGTCTTTATATATCTTGAGGGACTTTATACATATTAAAATAATTAATGGTACAAAAACGCGAAATTATAATAATTTAATAATTACCACAGTTGTGAACACAACACGTGGATGTTATAATAATTTTACTTTTTATTGTATATATTTGTACAATAATTACTTTGAATTAACATCAAATGTTTTGAATCATACAAATGTTAAAAAAAAAGTAATTCAACTCTATGCCACTTGCGTGGCTATGTGGCCTCCATTATTTCATATTTGTTTTCCAGCTAAATTGATAGATAAAATAAATAACATAGGACACCTTATACAGTAAGTAAGTAAGTAGCGGCCTGTTACTATCCCACTGCTGGGCATAGGCCTCTTCTCTCCGTTATTGGAGAGAAGGACTGGAGCTAAGACCTACCACGCTGCTCCAATGCGGATTGGTAGGTAACACATATCTCCAGAATTCTCTAGAGATATGCAGGTTTCCTCACGATGTTTTCCTTCACCGAAAAGCGTGTGATAAATTGCAATTATCAATTAGACACATAAGTTTTAATAGAAAAACTCATTGGTGTCTTGCCCGGGTTTGAACCCATGATCGTCTCTAGAGATTCACACGGTCGCACCGCTAGGCCATCACAGCTTCGCTAGGCCATCACACCTTATACAGGTAGTGATAATATAAGCTCATCAAAATGCACAAGAAAGCAATGACAAAATGTAACAACTGTATGACAAAATCAATTTAAGCTTTGCTTTTCAAAAACAACTATTCTAAGGAAGTTGGTACAGTAAGCCCATTAAACTATTGAAAATTATATTATGAATTTAAAAAAGGGCGGAACGAATTGCTCTCCAACCTTGCATAAGATAACAATGACAAAATGTAACTAGTTATAAATATTCTATTGTTGTCAGCAGGGATGTGAACATATAATCAATTATTAAATTAATCGATTATTTTATCATAATAATTAATTTTGTAAACATTATAAATCGATTTTTTTTTAATTGACATGTTTCAGTTACTCTTTTTTTTTCTTTTTTTTTATCCACTTGTCTTTCTTTTTTTAAGATAAAATATGAGTTGTGTGATGAAACCAATGAACCAAACTGCACATTTTAATCGAATTTAGCAAACAGCGTATCTGTTCTTATTTTTTCATATTTGTCCACTTAAATAAGTCTTTATTTCAATTATTAGTAATTAGAAAAGCAACTTTTCAGATATTAAAAATCAAGTTAATAGGTTCTTATAAATAGATTCATTATGAATGAACAAAAATCGATTATTTATTGATCGATTTTTTAATCAAAGTTACATCTCTAGTTCCCAGTATAAGCAATTTGTAACACTATAAGTAGATATGACGAATCAAAAGTACAAGCTCAATAAGAGCTGTGATAGCCCAGCGGTAACACCGTGCGACTCTTTTGAGAAGGTCACGGGTTCAAACCTGGGCAGAAACCAATAACTATTTTTGTTTATTTAATGTTTTGTAATTTACTTGTTAATTTATAGAATTAGGCGTTACTTTGCGGAGATCCATAATACAAAAGTAATAATAAAATTATTTTGCTATAATCCGCGATGCTATAATCATCGCGATGCTATAATCAAAATAATTTTATTATTACTTTTGTGTCTAATTGATAATTGCAATTTATCACACGCTTTTCGATGAAGGAAAACATCGTGAGGAAACCTGCATATCTCTAAAGAATTCTGGAGATATGTGTAACCTACCAATCCGCACTGAAGCAGCGTGGTAGGTCTTAGCTCCAACCCTTCTCTCCAAAAACGGAGAGAAGAGGCCTATTCCCAGCAGTGGGAGAGTAACAGGCCGCTACTTCTTTTTTTTTTATTTTAATCTTTATTTTTGGGGGTTTTTTCTCAAGGAAAATGCCACCCCCATAGTAACTACAAACTAACCTTACTTTCTAAGACTTATGCCTACCTTACTTTCTACGACTTATGCCTACCTTACTTTCTACGACTTATGCCTACCTTACTTTCTACGACTTATGCCTACCTTACTTTCTACGACTTATGCCTACTTTAACCACATTGTAAAGCAATTTCGCTTCTCCCGAATCTGGAGAAGCCAAAATGCTATTACAAGTGGCAAAATGGCCGCTACTTACTTACAGTAATATGAGATTATTTTTTAAAGGGTGACCAGTACTGCTGGCTTCATGACACCGTAGTAAAAGCCATACCTCTTTAGTGAGCCATGGGTTTTTGCCGAGCTCATCTTCCCATATGGTCCCCTGCTCGAACACCGCAAACCTGCATGGCACTAGTGCTGTACCTGGTGCTATGTGCCTGTAAATAAATATAAATTCCCCTTTATTATTATTATAATGTGTTTGGATAGCTAGTCATCATCTTCCTGCCCTTATCCCACTCTAAGTGGGGTCGGCACAACATGTTATAAACACGCTGCTATGTTATAAACCGTGGGATATTACTAGTATATAATAAAGATATTGCCAGCAATGATACTAGGGATGTAACATGGAGTAGAAAAAATCGATGAATAAATAGTCGATTTTTGTCCATAAATCGTCGTTTTCAAGTCGATTTTTGTCGATAAATCGATTTGAAAAAAAAACCGATTATTTTTATACGATTTTTGAAAATTGCCCCTTTTTAATATTAATAATTAATTACAATAAAGGCTAATTAAAGTGGACAACTACCATTAAACAATAACAGATGCGTTGTTTGTGAAATTCAATTAAAATGTCTAGTTGGACGTGACAAATGTGGCCAACATTTGTCACGTCCAACAATGCATATCTAATCTTAAAAAACAAAAAAACAATAGTAATAAAGCAAAAGAGGATAATTACATTAATCGATTTTTGATGTAATAAACCCGATTATTTTAAAAAATCGATTGTTAAAAATCGTTTTACCTTTTGTACCTAAATGAAATTTAGCATATGAGTAAATGATCGCAAAGCCGATAGTGATCACGCCGCGTCCGTTACCTTAGTCCCGTTATGAGCCCGTTATGTAAAACATTATGTATTCAAGTGTTTATGGTAATACGCACGTTGTATGTTTACATATATGTACATTAATATTATACTTGATAGTACAAAGAACCGAGTCACTGTTGAAATCTTTAATATTTTTTATTCAAATTATGCATTTTCAAGCCGTCAGCAAGAACGTTAGCAACCAAGCTAAGGTGTACAAGGATATCGTGGTTTTTCCAACGACAAAAAGCTGGAACTACGCTAGTAATAATCAGTTTATTCTGGATTGATATTAAAGACTACTGCTGTAAATACCTCCATGCTGCAATAGCTTCGGATTGGCCTAAACAACTAAGTTACTTTGATATAGTTGGGATATTATACATAGTGTGCGGTGGAAATGTATGAAAAACCGGCCAAACTCTGTGAGCTATGTTATTATCATGATAAAATGGTCTAACACATTACCGCGACTTTATCTGTTTGCGATAAACTCAATAAAATTTAACTGACTTTCATAGGGTTTTCTTCAATATGAAAAAAGTAAGATCTCAATATATAATTCGTTAATAGTAACAGCCTGTTATTATCCTACTGCGGAACATAGGCCTCCTCTCTTTTTGGATAGAAGGAGCTAAGACCCTACACGCTGTTCACATACGCTTTGGTAGGTTACACATATCTAGATTTCTCCAGAGATATGCAGCCATTACGGCAGATTTTTCAAGTCAGTTTAACATTGTTTCTTTTTTCATAACATCGACACATCAGTGGCGCATCATTATACCTGCCGTGAAGCCCCCTAAGTGGGACAGAGAGCGCTGTAGAGGGTGTCCTGCTTCTGCAACATTTTACCTTGCGGGGAGCGAAAATTTGATACATTTATACTAATATATAAAGCTGAAGAGTTTGATTGTTTGAACGCGCTAATCTCAGGAACTACTAGACCGATCTTTCAGCGTTAGGTAGTCCATTTATTGAGGAAGCTATAGGCTACTATAACATCACGCTTAGATGAATAGGAAAGGACCAGCAATAAAAAATAGTACGAAAACGCCAAAATTTAAAGTTTTCCTTGCGTGCGCTGAGTATACGGTAATTGTTATTCAAAAATCACGTATTACAAAATTGTTCCCCTCTAAAAGCTCTTAATAAAGCCCTTTTCCTTCTATTACTCAAAGGTTGACTGGAAGAGATCCCTTTTAGGGATAAGTCCGCCTTTATACATGTGTTTTTTTTTTAATTTTTATTTTTTTCTTTCTCTTTTCTAAATATATGTGTAAAAAGAAAAATAAATAAAAATAAAAGTCCGCGACAACATATGTCTAGCTTTTAACGTTAACTTTATATTTTATTTGTTATAGTTATCAAAAGACTATAGTACGGTTTTAATGTTTCTACGCGGGCGGAGCCGCAGCGATTGCTAGTAGTAAATAATATAATACGTACCTGTTGATTAGATCCTTTCCGGTCGCCTCGTATATAGCCTTTGACGACATACTGTCAGTTTGTGTGAGTGCTGTCTAGTGGATGTGCTGGCCTCGCGTCATAGAGCCGACGGTGTGGTTCTTAAAAGAAAACAATAATATTAGTCAAAGATCCATGCTACAATCAAAAGTGCTGACACTTCACTATATTCTTACATTTGCTTCACAGTATATTTTAAGCAATTTAATTTATGTACATAAAAATATAAATAATTATAAAACGATAGGTGATGTATACAATAGACAAAGCAGGAACCGACATAAGCTTGCGGCTCCTGCTTTTCGCCTTGCAAAAGTACGTAATTCGTTTGTGGGTTTTGGTATAAGATTCTATAATAAAATTCCGCAATCAATTTCAGCTTTACCATTCCAGCAGTTTAAAAACACTGTTAAAAAGAGGCTGATACAGAAAGCCTACTATACTCTTGAGGATTATTTAGAAGATAAGAATGTGTGGATATAGCTCTCTTTGAGCCTGTACAAGACAGTAACGACATAATGTAAATAGTATTAAGAATTATATTTTTAAAAGAGCAACCGCCGAGTTTCTTGCTGGCTCTTCTCGGTAGGAACAGCTTTCCGAACCAGCAGTAGAGTTGACGATTCAAAAGCACTTGTTTACAAGTTTATTTGAATAAAGAATATTTTGAATTTGAATTTTGCGGAGTCCGTTTCATGAGAACGTTTTACTTTAACGAGGCATCGTTAGTGTTGTGCGATGCTAGTGTAGCGTGTGTTGCGAAACAAACGACAGATTGATCGTGACTGACTTTAAGATTTAAGTGTTGTTGTCTATGTACCCACACATCATCTATACTTATGTTATCTATGTATTACAAAAAAATTTACCCTCTGTAAGTTCTAAATAAAAGTCCGCGACAGCATATGTCTAGCTTTTAAGGTTAACTCACTTTAACCATTTTTATGGTTATCAGAATACTATATTACGGTTAATCTTTCCACGCGGGCGGAGCCGCTGGCGATTGCTAGTGTCCATACAAATATATAAAGCTGAAGAGTTTGTTTGTTTGAACGCGCTAATCTCAGGAACTACTGGACCGATTTGAAAAATTCTTTGAGTGTAAGATAATCCATTTATGAGGAAGGCTGTAGAATATATAACATCACGCTAAGATGAATAGGAGAGGAGCAGCAATAAAAATATTGCGAAAGCGGCAAAATTTAAAATTTTTCTCACGTGCGCTAAGGTTTAAGGTTAGTTTTTGAATAATTTCACAGTTTAGTGAAAGTTACTCCAACAAAATTCCACTGAGGTGTTTCGGATTTAACGGAAAGGCATTTCAATTAATTGCAATGGTGAAAATTGCTTTGGGATACAAGAAATTGACATACGAGGCAACAGAATGAATTTAATGTATTTATTGTAATTTTTGATATGTAAACAATTATATATGATAGCCGTGTGGTATCCGGCTGAGTAGAAAAGACCATCCTCTTACCGAGGTGTCGTAAAATACGGCTAAGGTAAGTTGACGTCAGGCAAGTGGCCGGTCATAAAAATGAAGCCAAATCATGTGTCAACATGTTGTGCCCACTTAGAACGGGGAGGAGAGGAGAATGATGATGAAACAATTATATATGAATTAAATATTTATTCTTGAAATGAGTGACCGCCGAGTTTCTTGGTAGTTCTTCTCAGTAAGAGCGCTTTGCGATTTAGGTCGTGGAGTCTATCTCCTGATGATGCTTCGGTTGCGGGGCGAAACGATAGTTGAGTTTGTGATAGTGAACGTATATAGTGCTTGTGTATCGTGGTGGCGGTGGTGGAGGTTTGTGCATGTGTTTTCTACGACTCCTGCATGTATCAGGTATGATAACCGATTGTCCACTCTACATTTAGCATTATATATATTTCCTATTTTACTTCATCGCGGATTATAGCAAAATAATTTTATTATTACTTTTGCCTTCGTTGTAGCTTCATCGTAATTTGACAATTCAAAAGTACTTGTAAAAGCCAAATGAATAAAGAATTGTTTGAAATTGAAGAATTGTCGAGGTACGAATGTACTATTACTTATTAAAAGCTTTTATTCAACTTGCAATGTACATATATAAGTGACTAGTAATATTCCGCGGTTTTCACCCGCGTAATTTCAATTTTTTTTACACATTATTACATTTATATAACGAATCCGCGTTATTTAAATAAAATATAGCCTATGATGCTCAGTAAAGATGCAGCTTTTTAATGGTGAAAGAATTTTTGAAATTTGTCCAGTAGTTATTGTGTGAAAACATTACAAACATATATATAAATTTATCCTCTTTATAATATTAGTATAGAAGATGGAATCTTGCTAATCAAATTTGTCCCACTTCCCGGTGTCCGACTGAAATTTAACATACTGCTCCAGTCTCGATGACAATGCATGTTTATAATAAGCATTGCTTAATACTGTTTGCAGGATTCGTTCCAGACGAGGGATCTCCTCAACGGTTAACAGTAGGGAAATTTTCTTATAAGCTTTTTTTAAAAGGACTTGTTACGTATATCTGAATCATTTTAAACGTTTACAAAACGATTTTTAGTAACTCGCCTCCTGGGAGCTGAAGTCGCGTGCGCCGCGTAAACCGACAGAGATAGACTAAAGAAATGTAGTAGAGAATTGTAGATCTACAAAAATACTACAAAAAAGTCCGCAATTGTAGGTCTCTATCTCTTATATTTAACTCACAATAGCTACTTTTATGTTCTACATTTCAATTAAAAATATTACGTTATTTCGAAACTGTTTTCTTCTGTTTAGTATGAATTCTTACTTAATAAATTCGTTCCTTAGCTTCACCATATAAATCATAATTGTCCTTACACCATAAGAATAAAGTAAATACTGTAGAATATACGAGTATTATAGATTAACATTTTAAGACACAAAATGAATATTAGCTCTGCGAACCAGAGATCTTTCTATGACATGAAGCCGTGATCCAACTTTGGTACATGGACGTAATACGCACATCGGCTTGCTGAACACTCAATTAATACGCACATCGGCTTGCTGAACACTCAATTGTATGCAATAAAAAAATATTATTATTTTTTTTGTTGCCTAGGTATTCTTAGGTAAGTAATTTTATTTCAATTCTAGTTTAATTTATATTTTACGTCCGAATAAAATGGAGGGATTTACGCGGGAAAAACTTTGTGACCACGGAAGAAGCGGGAGGCATAGCGTAATGAACTAAATAAGAAAATATCAAATCAATCCACTGTTTAATTTTGCAGTCACAAACATAGGGAAGCGTATGTTTTATATATTTATATACCCAGGAATTTATTTTAATTCAGAGGACAAAAAAAGCAGTCATAGAAAACTACAGGATAGAGTTAATAAACGAGTTTTATTATCTAATTCCTTTCCAATACTAGTAGATTTACAATAGCTTTGTAATATACATATTATTTAGCACTGCATTTCAATTTTATTTAAATTTTAAACACGTAATAATGCTTTAGCATATTTCGCGCCTCAGCGTATTTGAACAACCTTAAACACCAGACTTCTACTAGTTCATTAAAAAAATACAGTGTATGCGAGAAGGTATAAGTAGTAGGTATGGGAGTCATAAGCAGGCCTGTCGTAACAATTAATGAGAGGAAAGATGAATCTCATATATTTATCTTTGTCTAATCACATATAAAAAAGGGAGACAATAAGTCTCATTCACTTTCTTTTTATTGTCGATGGACACATTTTAGGCTTGCTTCCGAATCTTATAATACCTATGCTAATCATTCGATGACTTGTGTCTATGTTTATATGAATGCTATTGGTGACAACCGGTCTTAATTCGAGGCCTTAAATAAAAATTGATGAAAATTTTTATTAATTTTAATATATTTATTGCATTTTTTAGTATCTATATAATAAATTATGTCATATATTTGTGGCCGTACACTCATAGATTTGTCATTATAGTATCTAATTTAAATTCGCATCTGCAATTATAATTTACATTTATATCGACCACCATCTTGTTTTCCTTAAACGATTATTGAATACAATTTTTTTCATTTTCAATATTTTACAATAATATAACAAAATAAAAACAATTTTATAAATATTCTAGTAATCGATTTGTTAAGTTTTCATTATATTTTATTTTTTAAATTAATTAGTGCGCAATATTTAGTTTTAAAATATTTAAAGAGGACTTATTAAATAATAAAGTAGATGTACTTTAAATATTTAATTAAATAATACTTCCGTGAGTGATGATAATAGAATATAAATTCAAAGCTTATATTTATAAAAGATTATTAAAACCGGTTTCATTTCAAAATTAATTTAATAAATTACAGACTTTTGTATTTTACAAACAATTGTGTACAATTTTCATAAAATATTAAATTATTAAAATATTATCAATAACCATAAAGTAACGAGTTATTACTTGTGCAAAGAATAATGTGATTCGAACACAGTAAATAACCAAATAATCCATTATATATATACATAATTCTCAAATATCATAGAGTTATTATACATAGATTAGAGCAGGGGTGAGCAACCTTTTTATTCAACTGGCCAATTTAAATTTTAAAAGATTTTGGCGAGCCGCACTTACTAATAATTTACAAAACTTTGTTTTTAATAAATATTAGAATAAAAATATAAAGTTAAGATTTCAGTTTAGTACGTACTACTATTTTACTATAATTTTTTATAACAATATATTAATGGGAGTAAGTTTATAAAATAAATTCAATTTAGAAATGTTCGGCGGGCCGCTTTTTAATGTTTAAAAGGCCGCAAGTGACCCGCAAGCCGAGTGTTGCTCATCTCTGGATTAGAAGAATTATAAGTTCGAGTGTACAATTAATAATAGGAGAGGGAAGATAATACTTATCTTAGTCTAATAATATATTAGAAAGACATAGACATGCCTCTGTACAGTACGCCTAAAGTAGGGTAGCCAGCCTACCAAATAGGAAAACTTGGTAGCCTAGCTCCCCTGCTCCATTAATCTATGGAAAATACACGCCGCATTGCCTGCAGTTAACGAAGCAGCTTCGCCGTCCAACAGCATGATGAAAAGCTCCTCTTCTCAAATGAAGACACTCCACAACTTGATATCTTCAGGAGGAAAAGCTGTTGAGCCAACAACTTTTCTTCCTGAATACCTCAAATTGGGAAATTCGAAAGCTTCCTGCTTCGTCAGCGTCTTGCAAATGTGATGATCGCGATTATAAAAAAAAATAGAAACATTTCACTTTACCAATCAAATAAAAAAAAATCGCGATTAACTGACCTTTGTAAAGTGCCATGACCCTCGCACTGATGTATTCGACGATGATTTAGTACGGTACATCTGGTTAATCGGTTCTTTAATCCTCCAATGTTACTGGGGTGTAAAGAACCGAAAGAACCGATATACCAAGAAACCTCGAGTGTCAGCACACTGGCGTTTATGTTATTAGAATGCCGCTTAGATGTAAAAAAAGAACAATATATGGAACAATAGAATAAAGCATTATTAAGTATATGTGAAGATGAAATACGATAATGCGCCCACCAAAATTCAATACGTTTGAAAGTATTTACAAAACGCCACCAAGATTCGCAACGCACGTGTGCATGCTCAGACGGCTGTCAAACGAAGACAAATCCATCAATTTGTTGCTCGACTAGTTGCACGACTAGTGTCGACAATGATTGCTCATTATTATAGTATGTCGCTGCAGTGATATACTCTATGAAAACACGTGCGTTGTCTTGCGCGATGTGGCTAGTTATGATTAGTTGACCAACAGATCTGATACTAAGTTAGAATAAAGGTGTAATTTTAGAGTTAGATTTAGAGTTAAGTATAGATATTATGAGTACTGATTGCACAAAAGCTGACCGCTACATGCAAAATATTTTCTAAGGATGTGACTACACTCTTAGAAACAGTAAATTGGAGGGGCACGCCGTTATCGTGGTTCATCTCTACGTAAATAAGAAGCTGTATAAAATGAACTAAGGTTAAACAATTTCCGAATCGAGATGGGGTCCCCTATAAATGTCTTAGCTTTGTAATAGACAAATACTAAGCTAAAATTGCTTAATTTCACGTAGTCCATCTTGCTTTAAAAAAAAAAAATTAAGTTGAAAACATAATTTTACGATTACGAACATTGGAGAATGTCGAATATCAGGAAGCGTTACATACATGTTAAAATAATAAAGTTTTAACAAAATTTCAGAGCGTAGATTAAGAATTACAAATAGAGTAGAGAAAGTAATAATTTTGCCGAATTTAAACTTAAAATTAGAATAAAGTGATTAACAAGAAAATAATGTAAAAAAGCGTTGAGTTTTTTATTACAATTGTTTTTTTAATTTACATATACTAAAGCAATTTTACAATTTTTATACATAGCTACCAATATAATATTGTCTATGGTAATCACCTTATTCTAATTTAAAACATATTTTATATAATTTTATTGTATAAATTTCAATGACTTCCTTTTACGGGAGAACACAATTTTCTGTTTTTACATTGTTTTGTTATTTGTATTTACTTGTTATTAAAAAATTCTTTATTTTTAACATTTTTCAATATAAAATCCACATTAAAATTAAATGACATGTGACAGTATAATTTTGATTAAGATTTAAAAAATTATAATATCGTATGCGACAAAAATCATAAAAATACATTGTTAATTTTAATCCTAACTTTGTACCTAGCAGAATTAGGATGATAAAATAAAATTATTAAAAATAGATATAGATAACATTCTTCCTAATCGAAGTACAAAAATATATTCTGTATCTTTTTAAACAATTCTGTACATACATATACTATTATGCACATTACTGATTGTTTTATATTCGATATAATAGTGAAAATTTAATAATAGATTTATTTATAAACGTTCATTTTTTCATTTTATTATTAACGTTTATCTGTAAATTTGATAAATTCTATTTCGGTATAATCGACGTCATTTTTTTTCAAATTTCAAATTTCGAATGTTTAATCGCAGGTCAACAAGCTTAGGCAAATAAGTCGAGAGCCGAGAACGCGAATCGCCAGACCAAGGCAAGTTGTGATTGGTCCAAATATATGGTGTGGCATCGCGTGATTACGTTTGCGGCGGACTTGACTTCGCGTTTATGTGACGCGGCAAAACAGCTATTTATTAAACAATTTTATTTAATGATACGCTTAGACTCAAATTAGGTGTCGTAAAAAGCGACTTAGGTAAGTTGACACAACGTGTGGTATCCGGTTCAGTAAAATAGACCACCATCTTCCTTAACGAGGTGTCGTAAAATACGACCGAGGTTAAAAATAGTACCTGGGTGACAAAGCCTTGTTCGGTTATTCATTAAAAAACATAAAAATTGCAAAAAAAATAATTAAATAAAACGACGGTGACAAGGGGGACCAGATGCCAATTTTGAACTTTTTTGGTTCGCCCGTAACCGATTGGGCTATCACAGCATTAAGTTTGATGGCTCAAATATCATTTGTGTTCAATTCTATATTTTAGCATTTTTTCAATGTCCGAAACCAGGGACAAAAAGGCATTTATGAAACCCAGCTAGATAGAATTTTCTCCTCCAAAACCCCCCTACATGCTGAATTTCATGAAAATCGTTGGAGCCGTTTTCGAGATTCAGAATATATATATACAAGATTAACTCATTTAAATAATCAAGATATTTTGTTCAAAATTTTACAAGTTTCGAGAGTCGCTCTGCCACGAAAAGTAGCCAAGAAGTTAAGGATTTTTATATTTTTAATGGTATTATCATATTCTAAGATGTCAAAAAAGATGGCGTCCTGTCAAACAAAGAAATGCAGCACTAATTTTTTAATGCTTGAATGTGACAGTATTGGAGATAAAAAAAAAATTAAATATATGGAATGGAGTCGTAGATTACTTCTTGCCTTCATACACTTATGTTAGTTAGTGTACGCTTAGTTTCGCGTGTCAATTTTTTGCCTTTATTATATTAATTGTATAGAGTAAAACGGTTCTTTACACACAACACGCAATAAATATTCAAGAATGCTACACAAATTATCATCTCTTTTTTTAAACATCGGATCACAGTCAGCATAGGACTAGATTCCAGGCCGCAAATTAAATTAAAAAATAAACAGGCCTTAGCTACTGCCGAGCACGCATATCGTCATACGCCGGCAAGTTGTGATTGGTCAAAATCAATGGTGTGGCATCGCGCGATAAACATCACGCTACGTCATCATAAAGCGGAAAACATGTTTGTTATTATATGATAATACATATCGAAATAAAAATTCTATAGATTGATTACAAGCCAGAAGTTCAAATTAAATTATCTTTTCCGAGATAGTAGGTAGATAACAGGTCCGGTATTGGTTGCATTCTACATAATTTAACATCATGTGAATAGCAACTGACTATGCACACGCATGTTACACACGACCCGCGGAGCTGAAGGCAGGATAACTACCCACTGCGCCAACGTGCCAGTCAATATTGAAACGGTTTCTATTTCTTTTTCTATAATAACAGTCTGGTCAGTCCAGTGAAAAAGTCTACGCAACAGACCATCTCGTCATGCCAGAAGATCAGACTAGAAACGATTTTATAATACAAATGCATCGTAAACCAAGAATCAAATCCGGGAAAAACTCCTGAGGGAAGCCAAAAGCACGAATAACGCGTTCTAATATCAACCAGCACTCATAAAATAGAGCAAAACAATATATTATCTGTTTAATTACAAAGCGGAAGGTCTATGAAACAAGATCTGTTAGCAGGAAATATACTAAGGTCACTGGTTTTTCTGTTATGATATATATTTAATCTAGCATCTAAAAATAGATTTAATAGACACGTACTTTAATTTTTAAATAAACTTCCAAGGTACTAGAATTTAAAGCAATCTTTTCCGAATCACCAAATCTCTCGTGTATTACACGATTCAAATTTAATAAGGTCAATGTTTTTACAGTCACTTACATACATGGCACTTTAAATGTTTCATAATAAAATAGATTTAATAGACACGTCCTTTAATTTTCAAATAAACTTCCACTGTACTAGAATTTATAACAATTCTTTCCAAATTTCCAACTCTATATAATAAGATAAGATGCCACAAGATAACCTATTTCAGCAAGCACCTGTCATTTTAAATCTTGAACTAGGCGGCTTGGCTTTGTTAACACTGAATGTGTGATAAAAAGTGATAAGGATTTTAAGATGGGCAAAGATAGCTATTCCACAATATTTAAAGAGCAGCCATTAGACAAGCGTTCATCACTGTATAACGCAGTGAAGAATGTGACCAGTATTCAGAAACCTACCGAATTATTCCTAAACCAAATCAAACCATGATGACTTAACGGGTAAAAGTCATAACCAAGGTAGTAAATGGTCAATTACTGATTAGGCTTTAACTAACCTTCCGAATTATATTTTATCAAATTTATCAACTCTCAACTATTTTCCGTGTGCCCAAAACAAATATCACAAAAGGTATTCAACTAAATTAGGCAGAGGTCATTTAACTTTCTACATTACAATATTTAAATGAATATTAAACAAGTTTGTTACGTGAAACCTAAAGTCAAAATACTCTACATATATCAAACCTCATACTGTGCCAACTAAGTAATGGGGGGTTAGAAAATTTAACAAACAATAACAAATTCAATTCCGAAGTGTCGTAAAAGGCGACCGGTCGTAATATACCTAACCAAATCATGTGACATGTTTGTAACATGTTGGGCCGACCCCCACTTAGAGTTTGATAAGGACAGAAGTATGATGACAAAAATTCAATTCTTATTTTGCTGCACTCCTAAAAACATAAACCAATAATTTTACAGCACTAAACTTTTATGAAGTTGCAACTGAGACTGCATTACTATATGTTTTTTTTCATTCCCGATGACAAAAAAGGTTTTTTATTTATATGTTTGATTAGATTTAGCGTATGTCCTGTGGAGGTTCTAGCAATGTTTTATTTCTGATATATAAAAAAAGTTGATACAAATTAAGCGATGAACACACGAGTAACATCCTAATGTGATAACTTAATTTTTGGTACGCGTGCGTTAATCAACGTTCAAGATCACGGCCATGTGCGTTCACCTTTATCGCAACGGATCATTGACCTACATTGCGGTGGACCGGACAAGTAGGCCTAGCAACCGCGACCGCGATAAGAACAAGTGTAACAACGTATGTAATGTCTCTTCTTCATAATCGATGATTACAAACGATTAGGAGCGAGGACGATCGTGTATAGGGCATACTCGGTTGTACTATCCAATCATAGTCTATGATCGCCTGCAACCCGGGAACTAAGTTTTTGAACACGCATTAAAGGGTGATGTGTATGACGTATGTATTGTACGATAATATGGCTTAAATGAAGATTATCTCCAAATTGATACCTTTAAAGAGTCAATTAATAATGTGTTAATAATTTTTATTATACTTTAAATGCCAGTTTTTAGTTAAGCCAGTATTGTAGCCTGTGAGCGATATTCGATGTTCTTATTGGCACGAAAAAAGTCGCAGGCAGTGGTGATGATTATTTTTATACCAAGGACCGTATTAATATACTATATGAAACCAATTAGGTTTCAAATTCAAAATATTCTTTATTCAAATAAACTTGTAAACAAGTGCTTTTGAATCGTCAACTCTACTGTTGGTTCGGAAAGCTGTTCCTACCGAGAAGAGCCAGCAAGAAACTCGGCGGTTGCTGGTGTAAAACCAATGTGCGGTAATCGATGATACCAATCCAAATCACACAGAAAGACTGTCAAATGAAATGAACCCAAAGGCTAAGGTCAGGGGCCCGGGGGAACAGGAATGCGGGTACCTCATCAAAATTATCAAATGCCGCACAATAACTATCAATACAATGAATAATGAATTATTTATAACAATTAACGTAGACAATGTAATACGTACATATATTACGTGAAGACAAACAAATGGGCATTAGATGTCTGTTACTATCTCACTAACTAGGAAACATATTTCCCCCCCTATTTTGAGTATTTCTGGACGTAGTTTATTCGAGACACTGCTTAGAAACGCCAAACATGTACTCAAATTCAGCTCAGATAGGGGTGACGGTTTCCGTTATTAAATAGCACCTAGTTTAGGAAAAGATAGGTTTATATAAATTAGGTTGGTATCTGCAGCTGTTATAGCCCGGCGGTGAGAGCGTGAACCTCTCTGGAGGATTACAAGTTCCAAGCACTGAATTCTCTGTTAAACCTTCTGTATAATTGATAATTGCAATATAACACGTGCTTTTCGGTGGAGGACAATATCGTGAGAGAATGTGCATCTATAGAGAATTCTGAGAATATATGTAAATTACCAATTCACATTGGAGCTGAGTGTTGGATCTATCACCTTTTCTCTAAAATATGAGAGAGGCCTATGCCCAGATCATTTATAGCTTAAGAGATTTCCGGAGATACATAGTTTTCTTTTTTAAAAGCATATGAGCAATATCAGAAGATTTTTAATCTGAGTAATAATTTTAGCTTCGTATGTTCTTCAAAAGGTCCAAAATTACCAAAATTTCTCAAACTTATTTCAGCATCAAGTAAAACTGTATCAAATATAGAGTTTCATTTGTTTTTAAAATTGGTGGACTAACACTTTGCTGCAGCTCAGCGTTGAAAAGCCTCGAATGGAAACTTCAAACTAAAAAAACATAACAGCAGAACAACGAGCATCATTGTTAAAATTTGAAATCTGTCCACAAGATAGTTTTCGAGTTTTGCGACCACAAATATTCGAAAACAAAATTGTAAATATCCGTTGCAGACCAAAAATTTGTTAACAATTTTACTTGAATAAAGAAAATTTGAATTTGCGCGTTTTGGGCTTGTTAAGTTATTCAATCCTGGTGCGGATATATGACCTAGCAACGACCCCCATTAAAGGTTAAGATATAATTCCAAGTTCAGCAGGCTAGTTGGTGACCGAATATTGACCTACCAAGCCGAAAGACCCGCTGGCTATAATAAACGAAGCTGTAAATGTATATTCGTCCTTATAACAACAAATATGTCAGCAAGTGAAAGGCAACGGCGAACCGAAGGCAAGCACCTTTCATTACCGGATATTGTTTTGACCGTGGTCGTATCACGATAAATTTTGCGACTAAATATGACTGACCTTGATATGAATCCTTTGAGCCAACGAATTTGTTACAAGAAATTTTCTCGATATCGTGTACCGTGTGGTATCCGGCTGAGTAAAATAGACCACCCTCTTTCTACCAAGGTGTCGTAAAAGGCAACTAAGTTGTCGTCAGAAAGTGGCCGGTCGTAAAATACCTCAGCTAAATCATGTGACAACATGTTTATAATGTGGCGACCCCATTGATAGTGGGATAAGTGCAGGAGAATGATTGAATTAAGTACTCAATACACCAGAATTTGTATATAGGATACACTATAGGATTCTGCAACACGCTAATAGTGTATCATGATGCATGAATACTATCTGTATCACGTGGCCGTACTAGGATGTAAACATATCGATTTTTATATTAATCGATTATTATATTATTATAATCGATTTTTAATAATCGATTATTTTATTACTATAATCGATTTTTCATAATCGATTATTTTATTTTTGTTATCGATTTTTCATAATCGATTATTTTATTAATATAATCGATTTGTAATAATCGATTATTTTATTAATATAATCGATTTGTAATAATCGATTATTTTATTAATATAATCGATTTCTAATAATCGATTATTAATATTATTATAGATTTTAACAATCGATTAAGTAAACATCGAGTAAATTCGAATCAAAAATAAAATCGATTATTAACCGATTTTTTTCTGATTCGTCCCAGTCCCGATTTTTTACTAATCGATTTATTTTGAAGGAAGAAAAATCGATTATTTAGATTTTTCTTCAATCCAGTCACTTCACTAAAGCGTGCGCGAGAGTAGTCCTTATGTGAATGATGAAGTACTCCTCTAAAATCCACCAATTTGTTTGTTCACTTGACAAATATTTTAATGGATTCTGTGATTTAGTTATGCCTCATGGTGCTCCATCTTGCTGCCTAGTGTCGAGGGTACAGGAATATTAAATCAATGGTTACCTTAAGGTGACAATACAAGTCTTCTACTTTTGAATCGATGAACGTCTACCTCTGGGCGTTGGTATGATGTCTGTCCACGTAGACACGTAGTTGTGTCCACTAACAAAAAATCAATCACATGTACATAAGTCAAGCATCTATAATAATCAAATCTATTATACTCGTACATCATCATCAAATCTTTCAATTTCTTTCAATTGCTCTTTATAGTCTAAAAAATGTTGTCAATTGTCACTTATGGCTTATAGCTTCATGCTCGTTTAGCTTCCCTATGTATATGTATAATATATTAGCAGTGGTTATTAGAAGTAGAGAGAAATAAAAATGCGCACGCACACGTCTATCTCTACTATCTCGACTAATTTTTTAATAGATTTTGATTAAAATACTTAATAATTACAAATAATCACCGTACGCGTAACGCTAGAAAACACGCAAACGAACTACTGACTGAGATATATATTTATTTCATTCACTGTCTATTAGAGGAAGAGACAAAAAAATATGCACATGCACACGCACTGCTACATTCACTAACTAATTTTTAAATAGATTTTGATTAGAACATTTAATGTTGAATGTTAAAAAACAAAATAAACAAAAAGTAACCGTTCGTGTACCATTAGCAAACACACAAACGAACTAGTGACTGAGATATATATATATATGTATTTCATTAATAAGCTATGAGTGGAAGTGAGAAAGAAAATGTGCGCACGCGCTGCTGCGCATTGCTCTCTCCACTGACTAATTTTTAAAAAGATTTGGATTAGAATGTTTAATGTTGAATGTTCGAGAACCAAAAGAAAAAACGAAATAATAAAAAAATCACCGTTTGCGTAACGCTAGCAAACACGCAAACTAACTACTTACTGAGAGGTATATGTATTTCATTAACCAGCTATGAGTGGAATAGAGAAAGAAAAATGTGCGCGCGCGCTGCTGCGCACTGCTATCTCCACTAACAAATTTTTAAATAGATTTTGAATAGAATATTTAATGTTAAATGTTCAAGAAAGAAACGAAATTAAGAAATATTCAAATAATCACCGTGCGTCACAATAGCAAACACGCAATCAAACTACTGACTGAGATATATATTTATTTCATTCACTGTCTATTAGAGGAAGAGAGACAGAAAATGTGCGCGCGCGCTGCTGCGCACTGCTATATCTCCACTAACAAATTTTTAAATAGATTTGGATTAGAATATTTAATGTTGAATGTTCAAGAACGAAACGAAGGAACGAAAAAATCAAAAAATTACCGTTCGCGTAACGCTAGCAAACACGCAAACGAACTACTGACAGATATATATTTATTTCATTCACTGTCTATTAGAGGAAGAGAGACAGAAAATGTGCGCGCGCGCTGCTGCGCACTGCTATCTCCACTAGCAAATTTTTAAATAGATTTAGATTAGAATATTTAATGTTGAATGTTCAAGAACGAAACGAAGGAACGAAAAAATCAAAAAATTACCGTTCGCGTAACGCTAGCAAACACGCAAACGAACTACTGACAGATATATATTTATTTCATTCACTGTCTATTAGAGGAAGAGAGACAGAAAATGTGCGCGCGCGCTGCTGCGCACTGCTATCTCCACTAACTAATTTTTAAATAGATTTTGATTAGAATATTTAATGTTGAATGTTCAAAAACCAAATGAAATTACGAAATAATTAAATAATCAACGTTCGCGTAACACTAGCAAACACGCAATCGAACTACTGACTGAGGGATATATTTATTTCATTAACTGACTATGAGAGGAAGAGAGAAAGAAAAATGTGCGCGCGCGCTGCTGCGCACTGCTATCTCCACTAACTAATTTTAAAATAGATTTTGATTAGAATATTCAATATTGAATGTTCAAAAACGAAATGAAATTACGAAATAATCATGAAATTACCGTTCGCGTAACGCTAGCAAACACGAGATATATGTATATGTGCATTTCATTCACTATCTATGAGAGGAAGAGAGAGAAAAAAAGTGCGCGTACGCTGCTGCGCACTGCTTTCTTCAGTAACTTATATCTATCTCTTAACTTCTGTTTGCCTCGGTTAGAGGAAGAGAGAAAGAAAATATGCGCGCGCTGCTATCTTCACTAACTACCCCCCCCCCCTTCCCTCTTTCGTTCGGTTCGCACGATCGCACTCTTCGTAGTGCTGTCATCACGCAATCGCCAGCTTACTTCCCAAGTCAAGCATGCGTAAAAAAATCGTACTTTAAAAAAATCTAGACTGCTGTAAAACGGCCCCCCTCCCCCTCTATTTCCCCAAGTATGCCCCCCCCCTCTATTTAATGTAGGCATGGCGTGAATGTAATCACAGATATTACTCGCAATCGCGTGCTGTTAACATCTATTTGTATTGCCGTGTTAATGATGTTTAATATAATTAAATCTTCGAGACTTTTTTAGGACTCCGTGTCATAAATTACTGCTTAATAGATTTGATTTGCGTATCGCAATCGATATTAACCCGGATAAAAGGACTATAAAGCTGAACGTTCTTTAATTCAATATAAGCAACCCAGTAAGGACTTTTTTAATAATATAAAAGCACTTCTAAATAAAAATAACACTCTTGTAAAAAATTCGCGTCAATCTAGAGATTGCTTTTCAAGTTTTGCGACCACAAACATACGGTTTTTTGTGTTATGTAGTAATTAAGTAATTAAAGGACTAGAAAATGATTTTCACTATTGGGACATGTCGAAAAATTATGACCGATCAACGTCAGAAATCGAAAATTTGGTCTTAGCCAGTGTAGTTAGGCGTGGCTGACTTTAAAAGTCCAGTCAATGACTTTGACTTGTTTATTGCCATTGCGAATATTACACCTATACAATTTATGCTCACAGTTCTAAAAACGCTGAGCTTTTAAACTCAAATTCTTTGTGCGAAATACAAGCCAGACCTATCGTCATTTGAAGTCTTATGTTGCTAGACTGATTTTACTGATATCAGCGTAATAAAATGTAAATATCAATTTTGGACAAAAATTTTCATAGAACTCATAGGTGACTGTTGGGATTAGAACCCGCGACCGTTACGTAAGTCACACTTAACGTTTCGATATCACAAGCTAACGTAAAACAATGAAATCATATCAGCGAATATGGCAGCGAATTATCTTGTATCGCAGCGCCGATAATAAAATATGATTGGTTTAAGATGTCAATAATAACCGTTGTATAATCAATATACCACAAACAACATCGCGCGCTTAGAATTAAACTGACCTAATTCAAAATTAGACTTAATTGAGCTAGATACACTCTGATAATAATTTCAAAGACATGCGACGCTATGAATTATTTAAAAAAAACTAGTTTTTTTTTGCTCTTGCAAGTTATGGGTTTTTTTATCGCCCATGCACGCTATGCTTTATTTCCATTTGCCACAAAAAAACTTTTTTGAATGAATAAAGTAAATTCGATTGTACTTGAATATCCTTGATTCGCGATATGATTGCGAAATGTTTAGATAATATCAATGAATTTAAACTATGTTAATACTACTTCTAAAGCTGTGATACTCGAACGGTGAAACTAGGAAACCATGAGTTCGAACCCCGGGCAGGCACCTATGAGTTTTTTTTTAAATTACTCGTATGTGCCTAAATGATATTTGCAATTTATCAGACGCTTTTCGCTGAAGAAAACTCGCTGAACAATTCTGCGGATATGTGTAACATACCAATACGCATTGGAGTAATAGCTCCGAAGATTCTCTCCAAAAAAGGAGAAAAGAGGCCTACGTCCAACAATGGGATGGTGACAAGCCCTAACTTTTTAATACTACTTAATGATACTATATACTTGCCCAAGCTCCGAACGGTTAAAATTATTCTTGTCCAGCCTTATTAATTACCAGCCACGCCCAAAAACGCTTCTATGTTGCTCAATATGGATTTTCCTCTTATCGATTACCCATCTTCTAGGCATGCGTGGTTCGTCATCTATGGGATTTCTCGGCAAAAAAATATACATCACTTTCCTAAAATTTCGATAGCTTTTCAATTACTGAAAATATTAAAATATTACTTTAAGATGAAGACTAAGTGTCTAAAGGACTAGAGTTTTGGTCTGAGAGACTGTCCAGTTGGTATATTGAGAGGTGTGCTCAAGGCGAAGACTGCTTGATTAATAATGGTTCTACCAGCGAGCATCCCCCTTTTATTCAAATTCCCAGGCATGCGCACTACCTGCGGCTTTATTTTTTTTTATTCCCCGAGCCTGCGCGCTGCCTGAATCAATAATTCCGTCTGGGAAATTTATGATACCATGTCCTCTTAAATATTCATTTAAATTACGCATCATATTTTAGCACGCGACTTCGTCTGCCCAATCTTCAGAGCTGAGAGACACAGTATTCAAAAGTTTATTTATATTATGCCAAAAATGACATAAATCATTTTCTATTTATTAAAACTGTTAGCTAGTACTTTTCAATGATTCGGATGTTTGCTTCAACAGAGAAGAATCGACAAGAAACTCGACGGATAAAGAAGGAGGAAGAAAGGATCTTTTAAAGAAAAAAAAAGAATATATAGAACATCAGGTTCTCTTTGCAGATTTGTCTGAGCGAACTTTTACCGAGATATTTTTTACCGATATTTTACCGATTATTTTTTTAACCATATCTTTATGCCAAATCACATCGATGATGTGATGAAAGAACAAATAAATTTAACATCACAAATATTAAGGTGTAAATATAAAGCCTGTGGTGTAGTGGTATCCGGCGGAGTAAAATAGACCTTATTTACTACCGAGGTGTCGTAAAAGGAGTCTAAGGTAAGTCGACCCACATTGTGGTATTCAGGCTGCATAGAATAGACCACCCTCATTTGTTACCGGAGTGACGTAAAATACGACCAAAGAAAGTTGACATCAGCAGACACGACTAAGGCAAGACGTAAAGGTTGACGTTAGGCACGCGACCGGTCGTAAAATACATAGCCAAATCATGTGACATGTTTTTAACATGTGCCGACCCCACTTAGAGTGGGATAAGGCAAGATGATTACTAATATTAAGGATAAGGCAACGTTAATCTTAATTACATGAATCATTATTATATTTGTATTTCAATAGATACATTATCAGTCAAAATAGCTTCGCAAATTAATCATTGTTCACGATTGTATTACAAAAGATAAAAAATTCTTAAGCAACGATATAGTCATGGATTTTTCTGACGGATTAATAAAACCCAAAAAACAAAGAATGACTCAAATTCAAAATATTATTTATTCAAGTAAACTTGTAAACAAGTGCTTTTAAATCGTCAACACTGCTTTGGAAAGCTGTTCCTACCTAAAAGAACCAGCAAGAAACTCGGCGGTTGCTCTTTTAAATGTATAATTCTTATAACTAATTACATCTAGTCATTATTAACTTGTGCATGGTAGAAGAGTAGCTATATTCAGGCATACTTATCATCTATATAATCCTCAGTAATATAGTAGTAGGCTTTCCTTTTAAAGATAAGATAAAAACCGTAATATAGAATTTTCATAACCATAAAAGTGGTAAAATTGGGTGAATCCTAAAAGCTAGACATATGCTGTCGCGGACTTTTATTTAGAACTTTTAGAGGGGAACAATTTTGTAGTACATGATTTTTGAATAACTTTCACCGTTTACTCAGCGCACGCAAGGAAAGCTTGAAATTTTGCCGTTTTCCTAATATTTTTTATTGCTGCTCCTCTCCTATTCATCTTAGCGTCATGTGATATAGCCTTTAGCCTTCCTCGATAAATGGACTATCTTACACTGAAAAATTTTTTCAAATCGGTCCAGTAGTTAGCGCGTTCGAACAAACAAACTCTTCAGCTTTATATATTAGTATAGATTTTCTGAATCTCGGAAACGGCTCAAACGATTTTCATAAAATTCAGCATGTAGGGCGTAGGTATTGCGGCGGCAAAATCGATCTACCTAGTTTTCATTTAAAACAATTGTCATTTTTGGGCATTAATTGCTAAAATGTACAATTGAATACAAATGATATTTAAGCTGTCAAGTGCAAAGCTGTGACAGCTTAATGGTAACGGGCAGACCAAAAAAGTTCAAAATCTGATATCGATTCGCACATATCACCCGGCGCTTTTTTAATCTTTAAATTTTTTTGATTGCATTTTTTTACATCTTTAAAGGTACTCTTAAAAGGTACTCTTTTAAGCTGTGATGGCCTAGCGGTGCGACCGTGTGAATCTCTAGAGACGATCATGGGTTCAAACCCGGGCAGGCACCAATGAGTTTTTCTATTAAAACTTATGTGTCTAATTGATAATTGCAATTTATCACACGCTTTTCGGTGAAGGAAAACATCGTGAGGAAACCTGCATATCTCTAGAGAATTCTGGAGATATGTGTAACCTATCAATCCGCATTGGAGCAGCGTGGTAGGTCTTAGCTCCAATCCTTATCTCCCAAAAAAAAGAAGAGAGGGGGCCTTTGCCCAGCAGTGGGATAGTAATAGACCGTTACGTTACGTAATATGTTAAGTCTTAGCTCCAATCCTTCTCTCCAATAACGGAGAGAAGAGGCCTATGCCCAGCAGTGGGATAGTAACAGGCCGCTACTTACTTTATTTACTTTTTTTTTAAAGGTACTGCTTAATTAAACTGCACTCCAATCGTATATTTAACTTGTCCCCACATTAAATTGAATCACATAACAATATCATCCATACAATATGTCTGCTTGTTTCCCAATATGGAGCCCCCACCCCACAGGGGGATAATTTGATTGTTGTCAATTCGAAAATGGACTCGAAAATACCGTTTCATTCCGGGCCGCTAAAATGCAATGATATGATGCTAAAATAACCTTTTAATTTTAAAGAACCTGGATGACCGAACCTTGATCAGTAATTTTTAAAATGATGTAAAAAAAAATTGAAAAGAAAAATGAAAAAATAATAGGGCAGGTGGGGCTCGAGCCTAGGTATTTTCACCCCTCTAGAACGCCCGTTGCCCAAATGAACCATGACTTTACGTTTAACTGCGAAAAAATTGTGCTTATATTCAACCTGTTTAAAAAAAAAAAAATTCCGAAAACGGATAAAATTTTTTTTTTAAAATATCACTTATCTAAATCGATTTATTTATTTAAATATTAAAGGTAATTATTAATTCCTCTTAAAATTTAAAATTTTAGTTTATTTAAGTTAACAATTCAATTTTGTATATGTTAATTTTACTGTCATTTGTAATGTTAATACCTAGGTATTTTCACCCCTCTAGAACGCCCGTTCCCCAAATGAACCATGATTACGTTTGATAGCGAAAAATTGTGATTATATTCAACGTAATTTTAAAAAAAATTTTGGTGCCCGAAAATAGGGATAAAACGATATTTTTTTTAAATAATACTTATCTAGATCGATTTATTCATTTAAATATTAAACATAATTATTCATTCTTCTTAAAATCTAACATTTTAGTTTTTCTAAGTTAACAATTCAATTTTGTATATGTTAATTTTGCTGTCATTTGTAAAGTTTATACATGGGAGTCGCAGATACCACTAACCCTTTTCTATAAATAAATTCTATCGGGTTAACCCGACTAGTTTCGAGCCCATCCGCGGCACTCGGTGGGGCCCGAAAGTAACCCGATACTCGCGCTCGGGTCTCGAGCGTCGGGTATCGGGTAGAACCCAATAGAATTAGACGTGAGTATAGCCGGTTTCTATACATTATGAATACTACTCACGATAAAAAATTACCAAAAACCCTTTTATTTTTGATTTTTTCATTGCATTTTTTATATATTTAAAAATAATTAACCTAGGTACTGTGTTTCAGCCTGTGTGTTTATCGGGAACGAAAATATTCTTTTTATAAAACAATCTTCCTGGTCAATAATGAAACCGTAATCACAAATATATAAATAAATAAAATATATAAGCAAACCGGAGTCTAACGATAAGTTCAAATTGCCTAATTGTTGCATCACTGAGAACAGAATCCAGGATTTTATAAAACTATCATCAGTATATCA
This sequence comes from Morpho helenor, assembly GCA_029227775.1. NCBI lineage: Eukaryota > Metazoa > Arthropoda > Insecta > Lepidoptera > Nymphalidae > Morpho > Morpho helenor. The sequence continues at coordinate 10,277,482 of JARGCU010000011.1, forward strand.
CATAACTAGACTGTCATAGAAGTTATTTTTAAAAATCTTTTTACTTCCTATGTTATGTGTCAAAATATCACCATAAAAATATCACATAAAATTAGATCGAATGAACTTTGAACAGGAAAAACCTGTAGAAATAGTATAAAAAATACGTTATTATTAACGCAAAAGAGACGCCACGGTTCGAAATTATTACTATGTATAAACGACGAAATAAAATAACGATACATTCGGTGCTTTTTTAATTACAAATGGAGGTAAAGAAGGTAACTATACGCCACACGGGTCGATGCCGCGAAAATTCATTCATAAATTATGAATTCAGTCGGCATCCACACTTCAATTTCCATATTAATACAGATTCAAATATAAAACTACAACTACATTCCGTAATGTTGTCCCGACTTTCGCTCAGCGGTTTATACATTGATATCGTTATATTTATTATCAAAGAAAAATTGGGCACTCACTTCCGAGAGCGGCGTCCGTTCGCTGTGAATGTGTATTGCAAAATCCAATGGTATTTTATCACAGTGGAACTACTCGCGAGGTCTATAAAGCAACCACTCCCGACGGCGGCTGGCGTGCGACTGACAGCTTAGTCGCCTAACTTCACGTAGATCATAAATACTGTACTGCGTTTACGTTGATTTAAGTTACGTATTCATTCTGTACAAGCAAAGAACGCTAAGGCATTAATTTAGCTCATTCATCTCCATCTTCATCATCTTCCTGCCCTTATCCCACTCTAAGTGGGGTCGGCACATGTTATAAACATGCTGTCACATTATTTGGCTGCGTTTTTACGACCGGTCGCCTGCCTGATGTCAACTTACCTCTGTCGTATTTTACGACACCTCGGTAAGAAAGAGGGTGGTCTATTCTACTAAACCGGATACCACACGGTGGGTCAACTTACCTAAGTTGCCTTTTACGACACCTCGGTAAGAAATGAGGTTGGTCTGTTATACTCAGCCACACGGCGGGCATTAATTTAGTTCATTGTTGTAACAATAAAAAAATATATTCTCAGAATGTTTCACGATGAATCGCTGAGTAAAATATACCTCATTTTTTACCGAAGTGTCGTAAAAGGCGACTAAGGTAAGTTGACATCAGGCAGGCGACCGGTCGTAAAATATCTAAATAATGTGACATTTTTAAAACATGTTGTACCGACCCCATATAGAGTGGAATAATGGCAGGAGTAAGATGAACGCCCCAGGATGAATCCCAAATTCCGTCTTCTGGATAACACAAAATATTAATTTAAAAAAACTACAATTTTTGGCATATTGAAAAGGATTTAAAAATATCAATATTATCTGTGTTAAATCGGGAGCCGCATGCAGAACTTTAATGTAAAGTTGCGGCTTTTTCAGAGAAAAGTTGCAGCTTTATCAAAGTATACTTGCGGCTATTTCAATGTAAAGTTGCAGCTATTTCAAAGTAAACTTGCGGCTCTTTTAATGCATACTCGCAGTCTTTCAATGTAAAATTGCGACTACTTCAAAGTAAACTTGCGGCTATTTCAATGTAAACTTGCGGCTCTCTCAATGTAAAACTGGCGCTCGTTTGATGAGAAGTTGCGGCTTTTTCAACTTGCGGCTATTTCAAAGTAAAGTTGCCGGTTTTTCAATGTAAAATTGCGGCTCTTACAATGTAAAGTTCCACGCGCATAGAAAAAATATTGATGTACTAAAAGCACTATTAAACGATATATCGTTCGGTACTAAAAGGATCAATGTAATTTCTTTACATTAGATAGGTAAGTCTAGATGTCTCGCCTGATGCACCCTAAGGGGGGATTTATCGGACGCTAGAGTTAGGTCCCCGAGGCGGTCGCTGCATCTGGTTCTCCCGGTGCATCGATTAGAGGGAGGGGCCACTGTTTAGAGAGGCCCCGGCTGGGAGGTGGCGCTCTTCGGGGTACAGAACCTCTGATGGCGGGGATGGGGGCAATATGCACAATGTCACCTTGTCCCAGCCAACAGCATCGAGGTGTAGAACTCAGGTTTTTTAGACGGTTAGAGCCCGACATACGTGCTGCTAAATTGTGCCATAATTATATGCCATATTATTTTAATTTTGTTACTACTTTTATTCTTATTTTATAACTTAAGATTAAATTGTTTTGTGCATGAACGTGTTGTATGTGAATAAATGTTGTTTGATTTGATTTGATTTAAAGATAAAAAAGTTCTATACGTTCTTGTTGAATTTGTTAAAGATGAAATGTTGTACAAATATACAGTTATATATCATCCTTATGTCCTTATCCTACACTATCCTCACTATATCACTTGTGGGGTCGGCAAAACATGTTATATGCTGCTTGCCGCCTGCTTGACGTCAAGTTACCTTAGTCGTATTTTACGACACCTCGGTAAGAAATAAGGGTGGCCTATTCTACTCAGCCGGACACCACACGGCAGGTCAAGTTATCTTAGTCGCCTTTACGACACTTTGGTACGAAATGAGGGATGTCTATTCTACTTAGCCTGACACAATACGACGGGTCAACTTATCATAGTCACCTTTTACGACACTTCGGTAAGAAAAAGGGTGGTCTATTCTACTCAACCGTATAACACAAGGTGGGTCAACTTACCTTAGTCACCTCTTACGACACCTCGGTAAGAAAAAGGTTGGTTTATTCTACTCAGGCGGAAACTACACGGAAAACAATATATTCTTATAATATAGTCTGTTTCTAATGTATAACAGAGTGGAATAAAAAAAACTGCTCCTATATATCTTTCTGACATTACTCTGTATTTAGATCTTTCTTACAAAATACAAAATATATATATATTTTTTCATTAATTCATTACAAACGCCGTGTGGTATCCGGCTGAATAGAATAGACCACCCTTATTTCTTACCGAGGTGTCGTGAAAGGCGACAGGTAAGTCGACCCGCCGTGTGGTATCCGGCTGAGTAGAATAGACCACCCTCTTTCTTACGAGGTAAGTTAACGTCAGGCAGGTAGCGGGTCGTGGAAAAAGTGAAGGAAGTTCCACTTGAAGTGGAAAAAGGGCAGGAGGATGATGTAAGTATTTACTATTTATTAAAACTTCTTTCTCGACCTGAATGTTTTCGACTAACCATTTCCACATGCCCTTAATCCATCAACGGATTTTCCTTTTTAACGTCTCAATAGGTTATATCAAGTTTGTGTTATTTTCTCTTTAATTATGCAATTATTTGCGAACTCATTGCGGCCGGTTAGGTAACTAGTGAACTTGTATATTACACCATTCGGTATATAACGATCTACAATTACGTGTTTACAGAGAATTTTATATTTACAATGTAATTTTTTTTTATTTACAGCAAAAATGTGCTAGTTATATCTATCTTAAATTACTTACACGCTAGGACTATACAAGCTAAATAAATAGGACAAGAATGCTAGCAGCGTTTCCGCGCTGAATCGCTAAGCTGATTCTTTGTGCGAAAAAGGAGCCAGCCCCCTTGTCACCGGAAGAGACACTTAACCGAGGTGTTAAAACGGATAAAAAAAATTTACACTTTGACTCCATGGGCCTAGGGTCTCAACTGCAAACGGCACAAATATATAACTCTCGATGAAAGATGCATAATTCCGCCGTTTGGCGGATTCGGTCATGCAATTATATAATTTTTTTTATCCAATCCGTGCTACCAATAATATTTATAGTTAATAAGTTGTTCGCGGCTTTGCCCGTGTGGAAATTAGTGTAACAAAGTTTTTAACGTGGAAATCCGTTTACTCTGAATATTAATAACCCCTTATTAATATTCTAGGTTAAAAATATAAAATGAACAAAAAAATAAAGAAAAATACCTACATGGGCATTCCTAATGCAAGCAAAAAAAAAGCATACATCATTGAGCGTTCAGAAAGTTGATGTGCGTAATACAAATTTACAGCCAGACTCGAAGACCAACAAATTCATTTATACAAAATGCTAGCCTACGACGGGAATGGAATCCGCGGCCCACGGATTTGAAGGCAGTGACTAACTACTGCGCCAACGGGCCAGTCGAACACTAGTATAACTCAATGGTTTAAACCGACTATTTAGATTCAATGTGGATTGTATGACGGATATCCCAACAATTTTCTAAGTATGGACATGGAACAATAAAGCAACGCGCTAAAGAGGGCACTGCAAAAATCAAATCTTTCATATTTAAATGAGTTAAACTTGTATGTATATATATTTCAGAATCTCGGAAACGGCTCCAACGATTTTCCTGAAATTCAGCATGTAGGGGATTTTGGGGGAGAAAAATAATAAATAAATAATAAATAAATATATGGGACACTTACACACACGGTCGTCCATCCCCAAAGTAAGTAACTTAATACTCGTGTTATGGGTGACAGACAACTGGTGAATATATACATATATATTTTTTAAATACATACTTAAATACAAATATACACCCAGGCTCGAAGACCAACAAATTCATTTTTAGAAAATGTTGGCCCTCGGCGGGAATCGAACCCGCGACCCGTGGAGCTGAAGGCAGGGTCACTGACCACTGCTCCAACAGGCCAGTCTAATCGATCTAGATAAGTTTTATTTTAAAAAAAATGTCGTTTTATACCTGTTTTCGGGCTCTAAAATTTTTTTAAAATTTACGTTGAATACAATCACAATTTTTCGCTGTCAAACGTAGTCATGGTAATTCATTTGGAGAACGGGCGGTCTAGAGAGGTGAAAATACTTAGGATCGAGCCCCACCTGCCCTATTATTTTTTAATTTTTCTTTTCAATTTTTTTTTTAATTTTTTTTTTTACTTAATTTTAAAAATTATACCAACCCAGGTACTTATTTAAAAGTATTAAAAAAAGTTGCTTTCATGACCTCGAACATGTTGACACGATCTTTATTATTATCCCTATTTTTCCACCTTACGATAACAAATGCATGACAAAAACATGAACATCACGTTAGTATGGAACGCTTAATTCAAATTAAGATAAAACAATTACCTAGTATCGTTGCAATAATTTTAATACGAAACAAGTCTTTTTCTTCTTTATTTTAATTTAATGTTTTTATGTGGCGAGGATCTTAAGGCCATACAACCGAGTCCATTATTGTTTTTTTAACTTTTACATCACATTTATACGTTTCCTTAAGTTTTATTTTAATTACCACAAAATTTATACACAAACAGTGTATTTTAAACAGAACCGCCGTGTGGTATCCGGCTGTGTAAAATATTCCACCCTCATTTCTTACAGTGTGTCGTAAAAGGCGACTAAGGTAAGTTGACCCACCGTGTGGTATTGAGTTGAATAGAACAAACCAACCTTATTTCTTACAGAGGTGTCTTAAAAAGCGACTAAAGTAAGTTGACCCACCGTCTGGTGTCCGGCTGAGTAGAGTAGACCACCCTCATTTATTACCGAGGTGTCATAAAAGGCGAATAAGGTAAGTTGACCCACCATGTGGTATCCGGCTGAGTAGAATAGACCACCCTCATTTCTTACCGAGGTGGCATAAAGGTGACTAAGGTAATTTAACCCACCGTCTGATATCCGTCTGAGTAGAATAGAGCGTCCTTACCGGGGTATCATAAAAGGCGACATAACATTTGACCCACCGTGTGGTGTCCAGCTGAGTAGAGTATACCACCCACATTTATTACAGAGGTGTCATAAAAGGCAACTAAGCTAAGTTGACCCACCGTGTGGTATCCGGCTGAGTTGAATAAACCACCCTTATTTCTTACAGAGTTGTCATAAAAGGCGACTAAGGTAAGTTGACTCACCATGTGGTATCCGGCTGAGTAGAGTAGACCACCCTCATTTATTACCGAGGTGTCATAAAAAGCGAATAAGGTAAGTTGACCCACCGTATGGTATCCGGCTGAGTATAATAGTCCAACATCATTTCTTACCGAGTGTCGTAAAAAGCGATTAAGGTAAGTTTACCCACCGTCTGATATCCGTCTAAGTAGAATAGAGCACCCTTATTCTTACAGAGGTGTCGTAATAAGCGACTAAGATAAATTTACGTTAAGCGGCAGTTCATGAAGTAACGTTCAAAAAAATTTTGTGCCAACCCAAGAGTAGGAAAAGGGTACGAAATTGATGAGTGCATTTTAAATGGAAAACATAACCGGTAAATATAAAAATGCATGTTTTTTTCTCTTTACAAGTCGCCCATTAGCTGAGGTCAGTAGAGGTGCGTCTTCCGCGATACACAGAGGACGGGCCGACATTGAACTGACATTGGAAGATCGTGCTATCACACGCAGGTCAACCATGAGGTCACCGATGGTTAACACGCGTCGCGGGCAAGTTATTTACTATTTTTATAAGGTATTCTATCTATTTGTATATATCTATACTAATATATAAAGCTGGAAGCTGTGGTAGCCCAGCGGTATCACCGTGCGCCTCTTTCGAGAAGGACCCAAACCCCGGGCAGGCACCAATGAGTTTTCTAGTAAAACTTATGTTTCTAAATGATAATTGCAATTTATCACACGCTTTTCGGTGAAGGAAAACATCGTGAGGAAACCTGCATATCTCTAGAGAATTATGGAGATTTGTGTAACCTACCAATCCGCATTGGAGCAGCGTGGTAGGTCTTAGCTCCAATCCTTCTCTCCAAAAAAAAAAAAACGGAGAGAAGAGGCCTATGCCCAGCAGTGGGATAGTAACAGGCCGTTACTTACTCTTATATAAAGCTGAAGAGTTTGTTTGATTACATAGTCCATTTATTGAGGAAGGGTATAGGCTGTATAACATCACGCATGAATAGGAGAGGAGCAGCAATAAAAAATAGTACGAACACGGCTAAATTTAAAGCTTGGGTGCGCTGAGTAAACGGTTATAATTATGCGTCAACATGTTTATAACATGTGCCGACTCCACTTAGAGCGGGATAAGGGCAGGAGAATGATGATTCTTAGCATTACGACCCTTCACAACAAATAATTGGAATATCTAATAGAAATTCCTATTATACGATTCCTATTATAGAATAAAGTTTATTCAATTTTGTTTTAACATTTTTAAAATTTTCTGTAGTACTTTGTTTATTATTATTATTATATTTAACTTTTAAGTTAAGGCTCGACCACGTGGGTCGGTACATTTGAACCTAGTTCGGGCCTAAGCCAAGAAACTAGGAAACAATGTGTTTGGTCGGTTATGTGTTATTTTAGTTAGACGCTAATGTGTGTTTTGCTGTGTGTTGTGTAGAACGTATAGTGGGTGTATCGTGTGGCATAGATAAGTGAAGGGTTTCCGAATCAAAGCTTTGTAGGGGAAGTGAAGACGGATTCATAAATCGTCGTACAATAGCACAAGTGTCCAGAACAACTGATTTTTGTAGTGGCACGTAAATATTTTGGGGGAGTTCGAGAAATCGTAAGACATCAAGAAGTGATTTAGGGATGATACCTGTTGCAGAAATAATTATAGGGATAACTTTTACCAGATCTTGGTGCCACATTTGTTTGATTTCGTCAGCTAGGGGTATATATTTTTGTATTTTTTCCGTAAATTTTTGTTTAAGGTTATTTGTGTTAGGGACTGAAACGTCTATGAGAAAAGTAGTTTTTGATATTTTAAGTTTTAATGTTAAATCTGGTCTATTACTTAGTATAGTACGGTCGGTAATAATGTCTCGGTTCCAGTAAAGTTTGACGTCTTTATTCTCTAATACATTTTTCGGTTTATATTGGTAGTACGGTGTATATGTATCTAGTAGTTTATATTTTAATGCGAGTTGTTGGTGAATATGTTTAGCTACATTATCATGTCTGTATGTGTATTCTTTATTAGCTAGGACACTACAGCCTCCTGTGATATGATCTATAGTTTCTGTTACTTATTATTATTATTTTTTTACCTTTCAGTTTTAGTTCCTAAATATTTTAAAATTTTATTACTTTTACTTTGTACCAAACCAATGTTTATTTTTTTTTTACTGTATTTGAATGTTGTATATGCCTGTAATAGTATTTTAAATAGATTAAGACTGTATGAAATACATGTAAAAAAGCAAAAATGTATGTTAATAATACTGTTGGCATGTCTTACTAAATAAATAAATAAATAAATAGAAACGCAAAATTAAAATCACTCGGGCGTAACTAGATTCGCGATTCGCACAGGGGGTCTCGCGGGTCGATATGTCTACCCCCACGGCACGCCCCTAGCTGTCGCCCACCACCCCGTGAGAAGCGGGCAGGTGGGTAATAAATCAATATACATTCTACCTGTAGCTAACTTTGTATCCTCCTTTTAATTAAATTGTTGAGAGGAACTCGAGACGATAATGTACCTTTAATATAATTATGTGTACGTTTTATAGATGTTATATTTGATATCTAGCCTGTGTTAGATAGCCCAGTGGTGAGATTTTACGATTCTTTCGAGATGATTTCGGGATCACACCTCGGCAAGGCATTAATGAGTTTTTTTTAACATATGGGTATAATTAATAATTGCAATTTATAACGATCAAAATCAAATCAAATTATATTTGCAATAACGGTCAAGTAGTTATAAATAAATACATGGTATCTTATGAAAAGTTTTAAAATACTTACTGATATACACTGAGTCTTTTAGCGAATGAGTATTAATCATTGATCCTACTGATTATGTTTTAATACACATTGATTACTATGCATTAAGAATCAGCCGGAGCCCGGAATGGTCAAGTACTAATAAAATGTCTATTGCTATTTATTTATTCGCTAGCTGTGCCAACAGTTTCGCTCGCAAGAAATATTATGTCACAAATTTTTTTCCCAATTGAAATTTTGAACATAAAATTAGTTATCATGTCTTAATTATTAGCGCACGCAAGGAAAGCTTTAAATTTTGCCGTTTTCGCAATATTTTTTATTACTGCTCCTCTTCTATTCATCTTAGTGTGATGTTATATAGTCTATAGCCAGCCTCGATAAATGGACTATCTTACACTCAAAGCATTTTTCAAATCGTTCCAGTAGTTCCTGAGACTAGCTCATCAAACTAATCAAAAAAACTCTTCAGCTTTATATATTAGTATTTTTTTAATGTCAGGAAAATCCATTATGGGTCATCACCGCCCGACGGGGACGGCGGCGGGTATGTCGGACTCGCACCGACAAAAACCTGACAGTGCTCCACCACGCTGCTGGTGGCGGGGACAGGGTACCGTTGTACACATTGCCCCATTATACATTAGTAACTAGGTGACTGAGCCTTGTTCGGTAATTTTTAAAATGATGTAAAAAAAAAATTAAAAAAAAATTAAGCAATAATAAGGCAGGTGGGGCTCGATCCTAGGTATTTTCACCTCTCTAGACCGCCCGTTCCCCAAATTAACTACCATGAATTTACGTTTGTCAGCGAAAAATTGTGATTGTATTCAACGTAAATTTTAAAAAAATTTAGGGCCCGAAAACAAGGATGAAACATTTTAAACTTATCTAAATCGATTTTTCTCCCCCAAAACCCCTATATGCTGAATTTCAGAAAAATAGTTGGAGCTACTTCCGAGATACCGAAAATATATACATACAAGATTAACTCATTTAAATATTAAAGATATATTAGTATAGATTATTTATTAATCTCTAGCAAATCAAAAATAAGGAAATCCATAGATGGTTCAGAGCGACGGACATTGCTCAACGGGAAGCGCAGCTGAAGTGGCCATGGCAGGGACACATGTTCCGATGAACCGATGGACGTTGTAGGTTTGTAGGGAATAGCAATCGTGCACCGGAGAACGTAATGTTAGCAGAATCCGCACTAGGTGCACAGAAATCCGCAAGAATATTTTATGGAAGCAGGCGTTACTTTGCGAAATTCGATAGTACAGAATGGGTTTTGTTACGTTTGTTATCTATTTGGTAAATTGGTCCGTGAGCACCATCTGAGCCATGACCTCGGTTATACTCATGACAGGGGTAGGTGATGGCTTTCGCTATAGGATACGTCCCGCTCCACCACTACCCGTCTCGAATAATTTACACTGTTTGGTGCTAAACTATGAAGCCATGGTAGTTAGGAAGATTATAAATATTTTGAATGATAAGAAATATTTTGTCATAATCCGCAACACGTATTATAAAACGCCGCCACGTGATACGTGTAGCGAGCGGTCCTACATGTATAAGGTATAAGAGCGTTGCCTGCTTGCTACACTTAGAATTACATAGATTTTCTTAACAAACGCGGATTATAATAAAATAATTATATTATCGGATCGATAGCGAGAAGAGCGAGAGATAGCGAGATCTTTTCGTCCAAGATACTCAGTGCCTGAAGACAAAAGTCTTCGAACAGTGCGTGTTGTCAGTGATAAAATACGGATCAAAAACGTGGTTGCTGACTAGGGGCCTCATAAGAAGGCTCAGAGTCGCTCAACGGGCGATGGAGCGAGCTATGCTCGGAGTTTCTCTACGTGATCAAATCAGAAATGAGGAGATCCGTAGAAGAACCAGAGTCACCGACATAGCTCAGCTTGTCGCAAAGCTGAAGTGGCGATGGGCGGGGCACATAGTGCGGAGAACCGATGGGCGTTGGGGTCTCAAGGTGCTGGAATGGCGACCCCGCACCGGAAAACGCAGTGTCGACAGACCCCCCATGAGATGGACTGACGACCTCAAAAAGGTCGCGGGGAGCCGCTGGGTCCAAGCGGCACAAGATCGTGTGCGGTGTTGATCCCATGAAGAGACTTATATCCAGCAGTGGACGTCCATCAGTTGAGAAAGAAGAATTATATAATAACTTCTGCAAACTCAAAAAGATAGCGGAAAGCCTGCCAGGCTTTCCGCTATCTTGGATATAGGCGGCATAAGATCCTGTAGCGTGGAAGTCCTAAGAAGAGACCTATGGACGTCTATTGGTTAATAAGAGAGAGAGAGAAAACTCTAACAAGATTGAGCAGAAGCTATTTGAATAAATTCTACGTAAATAATTATTAGGTTATGTCAATAATAAACTAGACTTAGCAAACTACGAGGCACGGAAGGTAAATGGTAAAATTAATTGATATATATAACAACAAGTTCCTCCCATCCAAAGAATAAAGTTACATGTTCAAGGACGTAACATGTAACTTGCCTTTTCAGATAGGGCTAGTTGTGGCCGCAACCTCGTTCGCGCGGATTATAGCAAAATAATTATTATTATGGATTATGGATTGTATTATGGATCTCCGCAAAGGAACGCCTAATTCTATAAATTATTTATAAAAAATGAAAGGATAAGTTGTTAACAGAAGTGCATTTCTTTTTAAATTATATCAGCAAGTTTATTAAGTTGAAGTATATAATCGTATGTTATATGAGTTTCAATCGTACTAGATGCAATAGGGGAGCTTATAGATAGGCCTGTAAGTGACAGTGTCACAATAAAAGAGAGGGAAGATGAAAGTCGTTTACTCCATCTTTGTCTAAACACACATAAATAAGAGAGACATAGATACAGCCTCATTTGCTCTTTTTTTCAATGTAATATGGCACATTTTAGGCTGGCTTTGTTACTCTAATATAATAATTCTATGGTTGTTTTGTGCTATGTTATATTGTTTTTACTTGTCGCCTAATTTATCTATTTACAGGTGTTTAATTCCAAATAAAATCCTTTATCTAAAACGGATTAATAGTAATTTCGATAAGTAAGGCGAAGCATTGTAATTGGCATCAAAGTATTAATGTATTAGTGACCTGTGATTCAATCATTCACATCATGTGAATATGTAACAGCCCGAACGGTGTCACCGTGTGTCGCCGGTTCAAACCTCGGACAGGCAAAAATCAGTTTTTATAAACACTAGCTGTGCCAGCAGCTTCGTTCACAAGGAGATCAGTGTCACAATTTTTCGCGAATTAATAATTTATAGAATTTGGCGTTACATTGCGGAGATCCATAATACAAAAATAATAATACAATTATTTTGCTATATTCCGCGATGAAGTAACATTGCGGTAAAAGTGATACGCTTTGCGATTTTCTCGTGGAGTCTATCTCCTTATGATGCTTCGGTTCGGAAACGATTGTTGAGTTTGTGATAGTGAACGTGTTTAGTGCTTATGTATTGTGGTGCATCCAATCCTGCATATATCAGGTATGAAAACGGATTGTACATTTAGCAATATATATACATATTTTCTATTTTACTTCATCGCGGATTATAGCAAAATAATTTTATTATTACTTTTGGAGTCATCGTGTTTTAAATATAAGAGATTTTTGAATAACTTTCACCGTTTACTCAGCGCACGCAAGGAAAGGTTTAAATGATGGCGTTTTCGCAATATGTTTTTATTGCTGCTCCTCTCCTATTCATCTTAGCGTGATGTTATATAGTCTAAAACCTTCCTCGATAAATAGACTATCTTACACTCAAATAATTTTTTAATGCGTTGAAACAAACAAACTCTTCAACTTTATATATTAGTATAGATGACATGCATATTAAAAGGAGTAGCACCAGAGTTGACGAATGATAGGAGAGTGAAAGCGACAAACATGTTGTGCCGACCCTACTTAGTGGAATAAGGTCAGGAATGTGATGACTTCGCACAATCCCATCAACTCTTTTTAGGCCTCATCTAGTCACATTCATATCTAATATCTTACTTACTCGAGATCATTTAGCTTTCAAGGCGTTAAGCTATGGAATGATTTACCAGTATCAATCCGCAAATCTCTTTCCCTTTCAGTATTTAAGTTACAGATTAGAAAATATTTATCTTAAGTAATTATATATTAGTAGCATCCTTTTATCTATTTATTTTAACAAAATTATTTAATAGATTAAATAGTTCAATTTATATAAACTTTTTTTTTCTCTATATGACCTTGACTCTTTCTTCTTCAATTCTAGCCCTTTTCCTTCTATTACTCAAAGGTTGACTGGAAGAGATCCCTTTTAGGGATAAGTCCGCCTTTATACATATGTTTTTTTTTTCTTTCTCTTTTCTAAATATATGTGTAAAAAAAAAAAAAATAAAAAAAAAAAATAATATCATCCTCCTGCCCTTATGCCACTCTAAATGGGGTCGCACAAGATGATATAAAAATGTTGTCACGTGATTTGGCTACGTATTTAATATGGCCGCCTGCCTGACGTCAACTTACCGTATTTGCGTCGTATTTTACGACGCCTAGGTAAGAAAAACGATGGTCTATTCTACTCAACCGGATACGGGTCAGCTTACCTTAGTCGCCTTTTACAAGATCTCTGTAAGGAATAACAGAAGATGCTGCGTGCCCAGAGTGTGGAGAGGAAGAAACGAGTCTTCACCTTATGGCTGAGTGCCCTATGTACTCGCTGGTAAGATGGAAGATACTAGGTAAGGATGAAATTGAAGTTGAGGATTTGACAAATATCTCCTTCAGGGATATTATCAGGTTCGTAAAAGCTACGGGTAGATTAGAGCAGGTGACACTGTCGGGACAGCAGTGAAACCCTTGTCCCAACATGGGGAAATGGGTGGAATAGTCCGAAATAGGAGCTGATCACCCGCCCTGCACGGACAGGCGTCCCCGAGATTAGATAGATAGATAGAAGGAATGAGGGTGGTCTATTCTACTCAATCGTATACCAACACGGTGGGTCAGCTTACCTTGGTCGCCTTTTACAACACCTCAGTAAGAAATGAGAGTCTATTCTATTCAACCGGATACCACACGGTAGGTTAGCTTACCTTAGTCGCCTTTAACGACATATCGACAAGAAATGAGGGTGGTCTATTCTACTCAGCCGGATAACCCACGTTCATATTAATATAGGAAATAATGAAAATAAAATAACGGCTATTGCGTAGTTGCGAGAGTACTTTAAATCTAGACATGGCGTCTCTTAATAAATTAGGTAATCGATCGATTGCTATTTCGTTATAAATGACATGCGCGTATCTACGGGGAGAGTTTAAGAGGGGTCTGTCTGGGTTGAAGGGTGGAAAGTTCTGGATCGAGGGGGGATGTTGTTTGTATTTACCAGGGGGGTGTCTGCATAGAGATGAGTGGATTGAGTGAGGGTTTCTGATCAAGTGGGCGTCTGGACCGAGGGAGTCTGGATTGATCGGGATGGATTGGGCGCGGGGTGGCGTTTGGGTTGGGTAAGGGGGTCTTTGAGTCTGCAATAATGAACCTTTCAATTTAGCTACCTGGTACTCATATTCGCTATAGGTAAGTAATATTATGTTGATTTATTATTTACTAGCAATCGCCAGCGGCTCTGCCCGCGTGAAGAGATTAAAACTGTAATATAGTATTTTACACCGCCGTGTGGTATCCTGCTGAATAGGATAGTACCACCCTCTTTTCTTACCGAGGTGTCATAAAAGGCGAGTAAGGTAAGTCGACCCGCCGTGTGGTATCCGGATGAGTAAATAGACCACCCTCATGTCTTACCGAGGTGTCGTGAAAGGCGACTAAGATAAGTTGACTCACCGTGTGGTATCCGGTTAAGTAGAATAGACCACCCACTTTGTTCTTACCGAGGTGTCGTAAAAGGCGAGTAAGGTAAGTCGACCCGCCGTGTGGTATCCGGATGAGTAAATAGACCACCCTCATGTCTTACCGAGGTGTCGTGAAAGGCGACTAAGATAAGTTGACTCACCGTGTGGTATCCGGTTAAGTAGAATAGACCACCCTCTTTGTTCTTACCGAGGTGTCGTAAAAGGCGAGTAAGGTAAGTCGACCCGCCGTGTGGTATCCGGATGAGTAAATAGACCACCCTCATGTCTTACCGAGGTGTCGTGAAAGGCGACTAAGATAAGTTGACTCACCGTGTGGTATCCGGTTAAGTAGAATAGACCACCCTCTTTGTTCTTACCGAGGTGTCGTAAAAGGCGAGTAAGGTAAGTCGACCCGCCGTGTGGTATCCGGATGAGTAAATAGACCACCCTCATGTCTTACCGAGGTGTCGTGAAAGGCGACTAAGATAAGTTGACTCTCCGTGTGGTATCCGGTTAAGTAGAATAGACCACCCTCTTTCTTATTGAGGTGTCGTAAAATACGACTAAGATACGTTGACGTCAGGCAGGCGGCCGGTTGTAAAATACGTAGCCAAATCATGTGACAACATGTTAGTAGCATGTTGTGGCGACCCCACTTAGAGTTGGATAAGGGCAGGAAGATGATGAAGATGATGATGGTATTTTGATAACCATGAAAATGGTTATAGTCGGTTACCCATAAAAGCTAGACATATGATATCGTGGACTTTTATTTAGTACATTTGTAATACATGATTTTGACCGTTTAGTTAAGGCTTTAAATTTTGCTGTTTTCGTAACATTTTTTAGCTCTTGTCATATTCATCTAAGCGTGATGTTATATAACCTATAGCCTCGATAAATGGGCTATCTTACAAGTAAAGAATTTTTCAAATCGGGCCAATAGTTCCTGAGATTAGCGCGTTCAAACAAACTCTTCAGCTTTATATATTAGCATAGATATCGTAGCTGAATCTACGCCTTGGTTCGCGCTTATAATGTTAATTAAAATGCACCGATCGCAATATGCTTTTTTCGATTTAAAGATTACGGTAATGGCAGCAGATCTTTAGCACATACCGTGTACAGGAAACCCACCTACAGTGAGATATCCTCATGCCTCATCGCACCATTATCCTAGATAACTAGACACCGTCAAAACCTTGTTGACGAACAGAGCTTATGATCTGTGCGACCCTTAACTCTCCCTTAAACCTTTTTGCTACAGAATCAAATGTTTTACGAGCAGTATAACATTGAAAATTCCATACTTTAGTAATATGAATATAAATATAATAACGAATATGCTTAATATATATATATTTATTTTTTATCATTTACAATATGTACTTATTTTTTGCCCATTAATATTTATTTATTATTATGAAATATATTAAAAAGTGTGTATTTTCTGTTTATTTATTAAATATATTTATCAAATTCAAATTTCAAATTCAAAATATTCTTTATTCAAATAAACTTGTAAACAAGTGCTTTTGAGTCGTCAACTCTACTGCTGGTTCGGAAAGCTGTTCCTACCGAGAAGAGCCAGCAAGAAACTCGGCGGTTGCTCTTTTTAAAAAATACAATTCTTAATACTAGTTACATTTAATGTTTCTATCTTGTACAGGGTCGAACAATATTTATATCCACGCATTTTTATCGTCTAAATAATCCTCAACAGTATAGCAGGCTTTCTGTATCAGCCTCTCCTTAATAGTGTTTTTAAACTGCTGTAATGGCAAAGTTAAAATTGATTAATGATATTAATATAGTTAATTAAAGTATTTATGAATTAGGTATTTTGCAGTGCTGTTAATCTTTTATTCTATTTTATTTTCAGTTTAACCGTGACGCAATCCATCCTGGCTACAGCTGAAAAACAGTGTTGTGTGACAAAATTTTGTCACTCAATTCATACTGAGCTGTTTGCCATTTTCCTCTTTCTGTGCTATCCAGTATATGTATTTATGTATGTGTATATATATATGTACATATATTAGGTTTAGGTATTTTATTTTGGTATTATTATAGTAATATCTGGGTGACCGAGCTTCGCTCGATAATTTTTTGCAAAAAAAAAAAAACTTAAAAAAAGAAAAAAAAAAAAATTTAGTTGGGGATCGATCCTTGGCATTCACGTTTCTCGAGGCTGCCCGTTACCTGAATAAGCTACGTCGACTTGACAGTTAATGGCGAAAATTCAATTCAATATAAATGTTAGTGTTTTTTAATGCCCAAAAACAGGGATAAAACAATATTTTTTTTACATAAAATCTAGCTAGATCAATTTTTCTCCCTCAAAACCTCCTACATGCTGAATTTCAGGAAAATCGTTGGAGCCGTTTTTGAGATTCAGAAAATATATATATATACAAGATTAACTCATTTAAATATAAAGATAAGGTATTATATATAGATATTATGTTTGCATAAGTGTGCTGTGTAGCACAGGAAGTTGAAATAAATGTTTTTTCTTTCTTTCTTTTCTTTCTAACCCCTTGACGGTGTTCAGAGAGATTTGAGGAGGCACTAAAAAAGAAATGATACTCTTACTACGTTTTTCGATAAAGACTGTTTTCACGTCTTACGTAAGGCTACGTACGACTTTAACTGGTATTCCGCTTGACCAATCTTTAATATTTAAATGAGTTAATCTTCGGAAACGGCTCCAACAATTTACATAAAACTTAGTATGTAGGGGGTTAGGTGGCGGTAATCTAGCTAGGTTACATTTTTAAAAAATGTTGTTTTATCCCTGTTTTCAGGCATTGAATAAATGCTAAAATATATATCGAATAGAAAGATTGTATTTGCTGTCATTTCTAAGGTAATAGCTCAGTGGGGAACGGGCGGACTAGATAAGTCAAAATACCATCAAGTACCAAATATGACGATCCACTACAGTGCGGTTTTCAAATAATTTCATTCCGCGTACCACAGTTTTATGGAATGATCTCCCTTTGGCAGCGTTTCCGGATCGCATTGTCCACCTTTTTAAAGGACGGCAACGCACTCGCTCTGCGAGAGTTACTTGGCGGCGGTGATTACTTGAGGTGAACCGCATGCACGTTTGCCATCCATAAAAAAAGCCTACTATACTGTTAAGGATTATATAGATGATAAGAATGCACTAATATAATAGAATGTACAGGGTACTGAAGGGTACTTCGACCCTGTACAAGATAATCATGACAAAATGTATCCAGTTAGAATAATTCTATTATAAAAATAATATTCTGAAAAGAACAACCGACGAATTTCTCGCTGGCTCTTCACAGTAGGAACAGCTTTCCGAAACAGCAGTAAAGTTAACTTTCAAAAGCACTTGTTTACAAGTTTACTTGAATAAATAAAGAAGTAAGTGGTTTCCGGCTGAGTAGAATAGACCACCCTCATTTTTTACCGAGTGTCGTAAAAGGCGACTAAGGTAAATTGACCCGCCGTATTGTATCCGGCCAACTTAAATAGACCATTCTCATTTCTTATAGTGGTATCGTAATAGGCGACTAGGGTAAGTTGACGTCAGGCAGGCAGCCGGTCGTATAATAACTAGCCAAAATATTTTACACGTTTAAAGCATATTGTGCCGACCCCATTTAGAAAGGGATAAAGGTAGGAGAATGATGGAGAAAGCTGATGCTTTACATAAATGTTCGGCAAATCCACCATCTTTCTTTGTTCGTAGCAACGAGCCCGTAACTCTTAGAAACTAAATAAAATATAACAGACACTATGGGTACCGCCCTGATCGATAGCTCGTTGACGACGCCTTAGTTGCCAGGCAATTCTGCGATTGCGCGCTATAAATCAATATCAAGTACAATATAACAAAGCGTCTTCGCCGAGGTCTCTGAGTACCTAATAAATTTAAGTTTCCGGGGCGTATAACTGACTAGTAACCGCCAGTGGCTTCGTTCGCGTGGAAAGATTAAAACCGTAATATAGTATTTTGATTCCTGTAAAATTTATAACTTTTAGATGGAAACAACTTTGTAGTATATGATTTTTGAATAACTTTCGCCGTTTATTTATCGCACGCAAGGAAAGCTTTTAATTTTGCCGTTTACGTAACATTTTTTAATGCGGCTCCTTTTCATCACATCGTGATGTTATATAGCTTATAGCCTTCCTCGGTACATGGACTATCCTACACCTATAGAATTTTTCAAATAGGCTCAGTAGTATCTAAGATTAGAGCGTTCAATAAAAAAAACAAACTTTTCAGCTTTATATATTAGTATAGATACCGTTATAACAAAGAACCTTCTGGAAAGATTCTATATAGTCTGAACTCGCAGGAGACTCACTTAAGGAGTCGCCCGGGATGTTTTACGTCGCGTTCGGGTCTTGCTTTCCAAATATTTCTTTCCGGCGATGTTATGGCCTAATTAATCATCATCAATCCTTATCTCATTCCGCCTGTCCACAGGCCGCCTGTCTGACGTCAACTATTAGGGCTACAAAATGGTAATGTGAATATTATTTTTCTATAATCCGCGATGCTAATATAATGCTAAATGTAGAGTGTACTGTTCGTTCTCATACCTAATACATGCAGAATTTGTAAGAACTCATGCACTACCCGACACCGATGGCACAACAAAACACAAGCACTGCACACATTCACCACCACAATCTCAACAATTGTTTCGCCCCGTAACCGAAGCATCGTCAGGAGATAGACTCCACGACAAAATCGTAAAGCGATACGATTAGTATGGTTTCATTACCTATACATATTATAAAACAAAACCCAAAAAGCTCTGTCTGTATGTGATTGATTTTCTCAAAATCTACTAAACCTTTTTTTGTATGGTTTTCACTTAATAAGATAATACATTACAGTACATTACGGTTTTAAAGTAAATTGAAATGCGTGTCCCTATTTGTCGTACACATTCCCTATTTGTAGTAATCATCATCATTCATCATTCTCCTGCCCTTATCCCACTCTAAGTGGCACAACATGTTATAAAAATGTTGTACCATGATTTGGCTAGGTATTTTACGACCGCGCGCCTATCTGACGTCAATTTACCTTAGTCGCCTTTTACGACACCACTATAAGAAATGAGAATGGTCTATTCTACTAAACCGGATACCAGACGGTGGGTCTACTTACCTTACCTTACCTTATTCCAACCATACCAATAATTTAAGTTATTCTTAATCACTTGTCAACTTTCCTATTACTAGATAGTACAATAGATGTATATAAAATTCAGTTTAATAATAAATTACTTAAAATTATGTATCTAATACAAAGCTGTATAAACATAGAGGAAACTGTAACATTATTTATCATCAATATAAGGGAAATCAAAACAGGATATTTTGAGGTCAGTTGGACATAATAAGGAAAAAAGTTTTCTCTAAACCTTATGATTGTGATGTTACTGTTACATAAACTTTTGTCTTTTTTTTTATATGTTAGAATTTTATAGACCATCCTCATTGTTGACGTGACAACTTAAATTAGGTTGCGGCTTGGAGTCACTCATGCAAAAGTGTAACGCCCGCTCACGTCTGTTACGGTGAGTCACCGAACGAAAGAGAGGCCCGCCAGACTGGCGAATGCCTTGCGTCTCTCTCCCACTCCAATCCATCACATTTAAAAAGACGTTGTCACGTAAAATCTTTGCCCGTAAAACCGACTTTACAGGCAACCGTTTTTTTTTAACGAGCTGTTGTAAAAGGCAAATAAGTTAAGTTGAGCTGCCGTGTGGTATCCGGCTGACTAGAATAAACCAGATCATTTCTTAACGAGGTATCGTAAAAGGCGAAAAAAGCTAAGTTGACATCAGGTAGACAACCGGCTGTAAAATACCTAACCAAAATCATGCAACATGTTTATAACATGTTGTCTCCACTTAGAGTGGGATAAGGGCAGGAGAATGATAATGATAGAATTTTTTATTAATAGTATACAAGTATAAATTGATTTTTTTTTAATTTTTGCAAAAATATTTGCTTAACATAAATAGAACAGCATCTGATGAGACACCACAGAGTTATTATACTAGAGAAGGGAGTCATAGGCAAGCCTGTGGGTGCGAGTGTCGCAATAAATAATGAGAAAGGAGATGAAACAAGTATACTTCATCTTTATCCAATCCCACATAAAAAAGAGAGACAGATATATACACTTTCATTTGTTTTTATTAAAACAGGGCACAGTCTAGACTGGCTTCCTTTCTCTAGAGTAGGGGAGCCATAGGTAACCCTGTGAGTCCGATTGTCACAATAAATAATAAAAAAAGATAAAACTCGTATACTTATCTTTGTCTTATCACATATAAAAAAGAGAGACAGCTATCTTTGTATATCTATATACACGTTTGCTTTCACTATATATGTATGTAAATGTAATAGGGCACATATCCTGGCTGGCTTACCTACACTAGTATAATAACTCTGTATATACCCACCACTTAAATTTACGCGCAATTTAAGTTCATTTTACGGTAGATCTTAAGACATGAATCTCTATATGGTTCACAGAATCATAATAAGCATTAAATGTTAAGAGTAAGTAACTTATTTAAGTTGAAAGTATTGTCTTTCTTAATATTTATTAAGGTTTGTAATCTCAACGATATTATATAATATTTTCGAAGTTCCTACACGGTTTGAGTTTTACCTATATTATACATCTAAACGAATGAAAGGAATCTAACCCCTACAAGTGTATATAGTGCGACAACGGACGTGAGACAGGGTCTTTTGGTGCGCGGCGTTCGCCGGTGGCAGACGTGTTCGGATGACCAATTTTGTATTTCATGTTATTTTTCTCTTACTATGTAATAAGACTAATCACAATCAATCTTTTCTATCTATCTATCTATCTATCTATCTTTTCCTGATAAGAGCAGCCACTGAATTTCATACCAGTTCTACTCAGTGGATGACATCATTCTGAAGACCGTTTCAAGAAATGTTTGGCTTGTTCTATATATTATAACAGTACCATTATGTTTTGTCGAAGTATTATTATATATTTTCTACATCTGAATGCTAATTATATTATAACAAATTGCAACAAAACCATAACAAATTTTACATTTTTCTCATAAAACAATATAGATGATGTTAATATATGTATAATTTTGTTTTGGAACCTATCTCCTGCTTTGGTTACAGGGCGAAATGATAGTTTAGTTTGGCGTAGTGAATGTGTAATGCTTGTGTAGTGTGTTATTGGTGGTGGTATTTTGTAATACATGCAGAAACTAATCCTGCATGTATATGAGAATGGTTGCATGATATAAGAACGGTTTTGCTATTTAGACTTATTACAAAGATTTTCTAAACAAAGGTGGATTATAGCAAGATAATTGCATCATAATTTTTTTAGATGTAATCCTCCAAAGTAAAGCTTCGACTGGCCCGGTGACGCAGTGGGTAGTTGGTTTGATTCCCACCGAGGGCCAACATTTTCAATAAATGTATTTGTTGGTCTTTGAGCCTCGGTGTATATTTGTGTTTAAGTATGTATTTAATAAATATATAAATACATATTCACCAGTTGTCTGTCACTCATAAGACAAGTATTAAGTTACTTACTTTGGGGATGGACGACAGTGTGTGTAAGTGTCTAAAGAGATAATAAAAAAAAGGCCTAATTCTATAAATTATCCAAATATATGTAATTTATAGGCATTTATAGGCATTTTATAGGCATGCGCGTTCCACCTTAGACTATATCATCGCTTACCATCAGGCATGATTGCAGTCAAGCGCTCGCCTATTAATCAATAACAAAAAAAAAAAAAAAATTTAATTTACACAATATGGTCAAGCGACTAAAATGTTGAGTGACCGCATATTAAGACCCCCAACTGTGACTGACCTGAGTGGCTGTCTAGACAGAACTGATTGAAGGTATAATGAAAAAAGGAAAACAAGTTGCTACAAATGTTTTTATTCGTTTATGAAATGGATTGCAATGTTTAGATCATATTTGAAAACGCATCAGAATTTATATACCTTAAAATATATCGAACTTTGACTAAAAATAAACACAACATTTAAATAAACGCCAGATATAGTACAAATCTGGTACTATTATTATTTTCTGTAGTTAAATAATAATTGCTAAATCCACTAGAGGTATCAACAAAATATTAACGATGACACATCTTAAATAATTATATAATCATAAATTGTGTATTTATTATTGTTATAATTTTGTTTAAATTCATATATAGTGTGCTATAATAATTTTACTAAATTTAATATAATGATTTAACAAGTTTAACTCAGATAAATTATTAAGAACATTGAAAATAGTCTTAAATGTTATTTTATTTATTTTTAATTGAAATGCCAATAGCAGTATAAACAACACATAAAATTGATATTGCATAATTTTAATTGTTTTCAGTTCATACTTTATGATATACAAGTTGTGTCAATAATTAAAGTTCAATAGCTATAAGAAATACAAAATTTAGTTGATATATATAAATTTATAAACTTTCCATAATTTTTTAGAATAACTATATAAGTATATTTTTTTAACAATAATTATTGTAAAAATGTGTTAATTTCAGTTATTAACATTCCTTGCTATTAAAATTCAAATACACAATACCATTTTTTTTTAATACGTTTCGTTCAAGTACTAGGCTCACGATTATCAGCCAAACTAAGACAAAAATCACAACAAATTAGCCTATCAAAAAATAGTTACTTTAAGAAATCATCGAACTCGTAAGCAATGACTTAACGATAACAACCGATGTACAATCAATACCAATCAAATGATTTATTGCCGGCTTATAATATAGGTATCAAACACCTACATATGAAGCTTATCTTTCCTCTTGTATAACCTATAAATATTTTAAGATAAATTGTAAAAACTTACCAGAAGTATATTTGCGGGCTGATGATATTATGTTGATACTTAAACCGAATATAAGAGCTTAGCACTAATAGCAACGCGAATTGAAGCGTATAGAAACACTTCTCAATGCCCGACTATTCGTTTAATTTGACATTTACATATGTACGTTCTACACGATAGAAATAATTTGAAACTTATGGGTAAAACACTTTAGTTGAAATTCTTTTTCAATTTTGTTATAAAATACATTAAATATAGATACATATAGATTTAATTAAAATTTCAATAAAGTGCATAAAAGTTTACGTGGGTGTGTAAACTAACCATTATTTTTTATGAACTATTTTTTTGTCTATACATATTATAAAAGCAAGTCCCCGAAAAGCTGTCTGTTTGTATGTGATCGATTTTCTATCAATTTACTGAATGGATTTTCGTCTGCCTAAATGTGTCGAAAGCAAATGAGGCTACCTATCTGTCTTCCGTTTTTATATGTGATAACACAAATATAAATCTCTCATATTCCATCTCTTATTATTTGCAGGAGCGTCCCGCGCTCACAGAGCTACTTATGGTTCCCCTACTATATGTTTTATAACTTATCATTATCCTGCCCTTATCCCACTCTAAGCGAAGTCGGTACAACATGTTACAACATGTTGTCATATGATTTGGCTACATATTTCACGACCAGCCTTCTGCCTGACGTCAACTTACCTTAGTCGGTATTTTACGACACCTCGGTAAGAAAGAGGGTGATCTATTCTACTCAACCGGATACCACACGGTGGGTCAACTTACTTTAGTCGCCTTTTACGACACCTCGATAAGAAATGAGGGTGGTCTATTCTACTCAGCCGGTTACCATATATGTCTTATAACTCTATATCAATGACATCTTTCTCTTTGTCTCCCTTGTGTACAGTCTTTATAACATAACTATGCATGTAAGTTTATTACACTTTTTTATATAATGAAATAATGTTTTGAAATAGAATCCGATTTCATTTGACAAGTGATAATTTATTTGTATAAACTTCTATCGTTACGACTAGTAAAACATATTTTTTATCCTTTTAATTATAGTAAAGGAATACATTGAACATCTCGTTAACATTTATATAAGAATTTTCATATCGAGATTAAGTAAAATTTATAATGATAAAGATAAAAATTGTAATAAATTTATAAAATATTTTGCAAACCGCACTCATAAAAAGAAATCATTTGATTCCATACCTATATACATAATATTAGGTATATTTAAATGTGAGAATTATGTGATGCTAGTCTTTGGCGATTGTGTTTAGTGATGTCTCTTGTAGTGGAAACAATCGATTTGTAATAAATCGATTAACTAAAAAATTTACAAAATGCATCAATTGTTCCTATTTGAAAAGTAATTTATTTTATATATTATATTATCATAAAATATCAATCCTAAATTAAAAATTATGTAGAATAAAGTTTACTAAATGGCACTGGTATGATAAAAAAATAACACTCATTCAGTGTTTTCACAATTTTATTTAAATATGCAGTTCGGCAACATTGATTTTATCGAGTAACGTAGTAATAATAATTATTAGGCCTTTCTTATGAGATAACCGCCATGTGGAATGTTGACTCAACAATATTTTTTTCTATTGATGTGTCGGTTAACGATCTGATTGCGAAGAGCCTCGACCAACATCTTCTGAGGCTTTCGCTCAACAGTTGGATCTAGGGCCGATTGTAGAAGGCAGTATTGTTTGAAACGGCGCGTATTGTAAGGAAGTTCCTTACTATGGATCCCTAACTACCGGTAGGTCGGGATATCGCCGAACACATTTTTTTAATATTTTTAAATGTATTTTTATTATTTTGTTTTTTATAATTAGAAATATTTAAAATGTAAAAAGTAAGGATTAAAAAAAATAAATGATTATAATATCATTATTATTATTTCTCTCTTTTGCAATATGCCACATTTTGGATTGGCTTCCCTACACTTAGAGACAATTTGTAGAAAAGCGATTATTAAAAATCGATCATAAGAATACAATAATCGATTAATATAAAAATCGATTATTTTTGACATCTCAAGTGTATTTTGTTTAATTTTTGTCTTCGGTTTTGTTGGTGTCCTAAAATGTTGTTGTTTTAATGAATATTATCATATTTTGTAATTTATATAGAAAATAAGAAATGTGCTCCATGTATGAAGCTATGAACTAAGAACAAAAGCAACTGTGATAGAAATTGAACACTCTAGGACCTTAAAATATATATTCTTCCTAATATTTAATGTTTATTTCTTAGATAAACTAAATCTAATAATCTACAAAATGAGTTTAACAAGTGTTTTAGAGAAAACCTTTGACTCATCTAAATCTTGTAGGATTTGTATGACTCAGAGTGTTAAAATGAGCGATATATTTAATGAAAATGATAACTTGATAGAGAAAATTGAATTTTGTACAGGAATTATGGTAATGGTTATTTATAATGTTTGATTACTTAAGAACATTGATATATTAAACAAGATTAGTATATTAACCAATTACATTCGTCATACACTTTTATTATCCTACATCTTATTATCCTAAAATATGTTTATTTACATTAATATTTAAAACACTATCAACAGGTTCACTATAAGTAGTGGTATATTTACCCTAGGGTCCTGAGAACAACCAAAATCTTATTTACTTTCAGCTAATAAGACTGCAATAGCAGTAATATTTGTTAAACTTGTCAAAATTTAACAACATAAATAGTTAACAATATAGTTTAAAAACTTAAGCAGGTACAACACCCCTTATGATTAAAAACTTATTTGCTTGAATGATGAATGAATGTTTTCAATTCGTGTAATCCTTTGTTGTGAAAGAAAAAGGTTATGATAATGTGTGCATGTTACAAGTAAATTCCTGGGTTATATGCAAATTGTCAACCTCCATCTGTCTGCTTTCGATTAATGTGGTAGGTCTTGGCTCCTACCCTTCGTTCCAGAAATGGAGAGAGGAGGTCTATGCCAAGCAGTGAGATTGTAACAGGCTGTTACTTTACTTTTTAGCCTTCTATTTATCAAGGCATGGAAACACATGTTGGTGCAAGATATGTGGTCAACTCCTGTATCAAACTATTCCACCCATTTCTCCATTTTGGGACATGGGTTTCATCTTATATGACTTCGTCTTCTTCTTCTTCTGAGAGTAGTGGCTTTGCAGGGTCAGAGGGCCCAGTATCACTTTGACCATTACTGATCTATTGTGATCTCCACTGACTACAGTTCGCTGCCAATGCAGGTGTTATCCAGGAATTCCAGGACTTTTTCCAGGGTGCAGAATATGCGACCCTAGGAGAGTGTATCGAATGTGAACCAGGGCAGGACAATCACACAGGATATGCATGCAGGGTGTTACCTCCACCTCTAGGCAGAGTCTACACGATCATGTGTCTGACAGCTTAAGGTTTAACATGTGTTTATTTAGTCCACAGTGAAATGTGAATCTTATATGACTTACTGTTATGTGTTTTCAGTTTAAAAATGAGGATGGTCTCTCAACAAGTATATGCAAAGGTTGTTTACGAAGTTTATCAGTGGCCCACAAATTTAAAACACTGTGCCTTCTATCCGAGCAGATGTGTCAGACACTTCTGCACAATAAAATAAAAGAGGAGTTCACCGATAGCAATCCTAATTATGATAATGATGACTACAGAGCTACTGATAATGAAAGTAGTTGTAGTGATGTTGGAACCCTTGTAAACCCTCAATGTGTCAAAGGTGGAGCTGATCTTAAAGAGGAAGTCAAAGTTGAATCGGATTGTATAGATGGAGAGGAAGTAAAAACGAAAGTAATAAATGGACATGAAGTTAAAAGAAGACAAAGATTGGTCAAAAGAAGGTTTGTTGTATTTTTTAAATCAAATTTCTTTGGTCACATTATAACATAGGTATGCTGTTTAAATTTTTTTTAAAATAATAAATAAATAAATATATGGGACACTTACACACAAGGTAGTCCGTCTTCAAAGTAAGTAACTTACTACTTGTGTTATAGGTGACAGACAACTGGTTTATATATACTTATATATTTTTTAAATACATACTTAAATATAAATTAACCACCCAGGCTCAAAGACCAACAAATTCATTTATAGATAATGTTGGCCCTCGGGAATCAAACCCGCGACCCGCGGAGTTGAAGGCAGGGTCACTACCCACTGCGCCAATGGGCCAGTCATTGAATAATAAAATTAATAAATTTTGATAAAATTAAAAATTAATAAAATTGAATAAATAAACTGTGAATTGTAAATGTATTTTGCTCTTTTTTGTTCATTATAGAAAGATAGCTGAAACCACAATGAAAGTGGTCAAAAAGCGTGGACCTTACAAAAAGAGGGGTCCACCACGGATCAGGAAGTACAAGTTCAAAAAGCTGACTTGTGAACCGTGTGGATTGAAGTTTGCATCAAAACAAGAGTCTGATGAACATAAACAATGCATGCATAAAGATGTCTCCTACATGTGTGAGGTCAGTTAATATAATAAATAACAACAACAAAAAAACAAAAATAAAGAAATACCTAGCAATAAATTTAGAACAGGCCCTACATCTATACAATACTACATAGTATAAAACAAATTCGCTTTCTGTGTCTGTCCCCATGTCCCTATGTTCATATATTCCTACGTATACTTAAATCTTTTAAACTAAGCAACAGATTTTGGTGCGGTTTTTTTTAATAGATAGAGTGATTAAAGAGTAAGGTTTATATGTATAATAACATTTAATATGAAGTAGAGAAATACTGTAATTTTTGAGGTTTCTAATGTGATTTCGTAAATAACTACATTTTTTCCGCTTATATTGCAAACGCAGGCTGAACCCTACGAGATTTATCAAAATAATATACTAAGTATTTGTACACTTTGAAAAGGTCTACAGAAAACTCAGCAATGGTATATGTCTATCTCTTATGGATAACCCACAATAGCATTTTTTTGACATTTTCTTTTTACGAAAAATAATTCCTTACTGTCGAAGCAAGTTTAAACAATACAGCACTAATCCTCATCCAATTAAGTACCTTAAATATATTGTTGATTTAATATAGATCCAGATGGCCGTTTACAGCATATAATTTAAATGAACAATTTCGAAGATATTACAGATTTAAAATGCGCCGAGGAGCGGCATTGAGTGACTGAGTGACATGGACTGAGCGGTGCGCTAGTAATATATAAAGCTGAAGAGTGTGTTTGTTTGAACGCGCTTAGGAACTACCGGACCGGTGAGAAAAATTCTTTAAGTGTAAGATAGTCCATTTATCGAGGAAGGCTATAAACTATAACATCACGCTGAGATGAATGAGGAGAGGAGCAGCAATAATGAGAATTTTCCAAATGGGTCCAATAGTTCCTGAGATTAGCACGATCAAACAAACAAACAGACTCTTCAACTTTATATATTAGTATAGATTCATATATTCCTCAATAGTATAATATTTTTTTTGTATCAGCCTCCATTTAATTTTGCTTGTGTTGATATAATATAGCCTTTAACATCTGAAACTATTTCCAAAATGTCCAATTTACTCAGGTGTGCGGTAAAACATTCCTGCACCGTGGCTCCCACTACACGCACGTGAGGTCGCACATGCCCCCCTCCCTAGCCTGCGACCACTGCGACTACAGGACCTCTAACAAATATGACCTGCAGAAACATGTCCGGATACATTTAGGTAAGACAAACCAAGGGGCCGTTTATAAACACGTTAGCATACAAGGGGGGAGGTGTCTTGGTGAACGCGACGAGATGTGATAGGGGGACGGACGGGTGGGAGTCTCCAGCAACGTGTCGTTCGCAAAATATTGTAAATTAATATGTTTTTCGAACATTTTTATGGAATTTGGTATTAAGATGTAAAAAATTTACATTCAAAAGGGGAAAAACAGAGATTAAGTAGTAGACGTATATTACCAACTCGCAGACAGGAAGGGCGCATTTCTCTAAGCTGAGGGGGGAATGCCACTCTGTCTGTCACTGTAGTTAGGAGTAGTTGTGGGGGAAGGGGAGGGGGGTTCAGGGGCAGTCGGGAAAGGCTCATTTCACTACGCTGCCATTTAGTTTAGATAAACCACTGTAAGCAGGCATAGGTGGGAGGGTTGTGGTTCAGTGAGGAAGAGGGCATTTTGCTTACACTCTTTAGCTATGTCACTGATCTGAGCCCCGTTTAAAATACTTAGCTGGTTTCGTTTTAATTTTTTTAAAGGTTACTAGCAATTTAGGTTACAAATTACTAATAACCCCTCCAGCTAAACTTAATGCTTATATTAGGAGTGGGTTCACGTCGGTAGTATAATGGCCGAGATTCGGACCCACGACCTCTCGATCGCAAGTCCGTTACTTTAACTATAGGAGAGCAGGCCAGGGATATAAATGAATAACTGAATTAAATGTAATAATTAATGTTTATTCACTGTACTACACTGGAAGGCAATATGTCCGATCACTATGACGTAGTTTTAAGAAGTAAGTAGACAAACATGGCGGTTGCTTCTTTTATACAATTAATTAAGGGTGGCCAGCTTATAAAATAAAATGTAATGATTTTTGTAACAAATAAAGCATAAATGCTAACACGCCCCCTCAAAAATTATTCTACATTTATACAATCAATTCACAAATTTAATCGGAACATATCACACTTCCTAGTGTTTGCTGGGGAAACTTACAATATGGTCCAACATTTGTTGCACAGGATTAGGAAAAACCCAGAAAAACCTAATCAGACCATTTCATCATTATTCATTAACACATTGTAAAATATTACCATATATGATTTAATACAATCATATTCAATCAACACGAAACAAAAATAAAACAAAATATATAATGGGTTATTCTAATCCCATTTTAGACCTCAATTCATGAAACGTGATTGCAGGTAACGGCTTGGTCAATCCATCTGCTATTTGCTCACCTGTGGGAATATAATTTAATTTTATTATATTTTTCTCAACCTGTTCTCTTGAAAAGTGATATTTAATATCAATATGCTTCGATCTTTTATGATTGGTTGGATTATTAGCAATGCTTATACAGCCGTTATTGTCTTCATAAATAACAATAGGAACAGTTATTTCTAAATTAATACTCAGGGCTAGAGACTTAAGCCATAATGATTCTTTTACGGCCTCATACAATGCCATATATTTCGCCTCGGTCGAAGAGGCTGCAACTGACATTTGTCTCTTCGTGTTCCACGTAATTGTACTTCC
Organism: Morpho helenor; assembly: GCA_029227775.1. Classification (NCBI taxonomy): domain Eukaryota; kingdom Metazoa; phylum Arthropoda; class Insecta; order Lepidoptera; family Nymphalidae; genus Morpho; species Morpho helenor. Next base: position 10,308,070 of record JARGCU010000011.1, read on the forward strand.
CTCAAACAATTTAAACAAATACCCTGTTATACTTCTTCTATCAGAGGTATTATTACCCCAATCAGAGTCAACATACCCAGTTAAAATATTATCGTATTTAGTTCTTTTGTACGTTAATTTTAAATCAGCTGTGCCTTTTAAATACCTTAGCACTCTTTTCAGACTTTGCCATAACTCTTTATTATTCTTATTTGTATATTTACTTAAAATGTTAACACATATACTTAAGTCTGGACGAGTACACAGCATGACGTACATTAAACACCCTATTAAATTACGACATGGCGCATCACATACATTATTTGAATTCAGCGCCTCATAATTAACTTTATTTTCAATAGGGGTACTAACTGGGTTACAATCGTGCATATTAAATTTAAATAATATCGATTTAATGTATGCACTTTGATCGAGACTGATTTTATCATGATATCTCGTTATTCTAATACCAAGAAATAATTTTATTTCTTTTAAATCAGTCATTTTGAATTTACTATTAAGATAGCTTTTAAAATCATTTAATATTTTAATATCAGCGCACACAATTACTAAATCATCGACATAAAGTACCACGTAAATATTTTTATTAATATCATTTTTATTTAAAATATATATACACCTATCAACAGATGAATTTTGAAAACCCTTTTCTTTTAGAGATTGTTCAAATACATCGAACCAACATCTGGCCGCTTGTTTTAATCCATATAACGCTTTATTTAATTTACAAACATAATTATCTTTACTTTCTACACCTTCAGGAACTTTCATATATATTTCCTCTTTTAATATACCATTTAAGAACGCGGTTTTAACATCCATATGATGGACTAATAAATTAAATTGATTTGCGAAACTAATTATAAATCTAAAACTAGCAATTCGAGCAACAGGTGCAAACGTTTCGTTATAGTCCGTTAGATATTCTTGACTAAAGCCTCTTGCTACAAGACGAGCCTTGTATCTTAAAGGTTTTCCAAATTCATTCTGTTTAATAGTAAAAACCCACTTACAGTCAACGATATTTTTATTATGTGGCATTGGTACTAAGGTCCACGTATTATTTATTGAAAGTGCGTTTAATTCATCCCTAATTGCGTTTTCCCAATGAATTTTATCATCACGCATTTTAATTTCCGCATATGAATTAGGTATTTTATATATAAAAGATTGTGCACACATTATACAATCATCGTCATTTTCAGTATATGATACGGGGGGAAGATCTTTAAGTCTAGCACTCCTTCGCAAACCTAAATTTTCATTTGCATTTTGATTATTTATAGGTGAACTATCTCCACTTTAATTAGATTCCGGTATACTATTAATTTTACGGATTTTACAGGGACTATTACCCTGACTATCAGATTTCGAAACATCTGATTTACACCTGTCAGTTCTTTGAGACTCTATGGACACTGATTTCGGCACCATGCCACCATTACCAGTTTTGTCACGAGAATTTAATAAATCATTCCCTTCAGGCTTCAATACCGGCCTGGATTGCAGAAAATTAGTCTCATCCACAATAACATCTCTGACAGTTAAATACTTTCTACTTTCCGTATTAAATACTTTATAACCATTCGGTTCGTACCCCACTAGTATTCCTTTCCATGATTTATCATCAAACTTATTTGTACTAGTTTTATTATGTACGTATATAGTAGAACCGAAAACTTTTAAAAATTTTATTTGTGGTCTTTTATTATGCCACATTTCAAACGGTGTTTGATTTACTTTTAAAGCTTTAGTTGGGGTCAAGTTAATTAAATAAACAGCAGTTAACACTGCTTCACCCCAGAAAACCTTGTCTAAATTAGCAAAGTTTAATATAGTACGAGCTTTTTCAGTAATAGTTCTGACCATTCTTTCAGAAACACCATTTAACTGTGGAGTTCGGGGGACGGTCAAATGATAAGTTACACCTTTTTCTACACAATAGTTTTTCATTTCGGTAGATAAGTATTCTCCACCGTTATCACAATATAAATTGACTAATTTTAAGTTAAATTTAGTTTCAGCTTTAGCAACAAAATCTTTAAAACAAGAAAATACTTCCGATTTGTAAGTTATCAAATACGCAACACAATAATGAGTAAAATCATCTACAAATAATACATAATAATTTCTGTTATCAATAGTCGAAGGAGTGATAGGCCCACAGATATCTGAATGCACAATAAATAAAGGTCTTTTAATATAACTTTTATCTTTTGCCTTATTAAAGGACTTCCGCGTCTGTTTCCCATTAATACATGCCTCACATAAATCATCATTTGGAAATACTGCTTCAATTTCATTAATATCATCAATCATTTCATTACTTTTTAATTGTAAAAATTTACTCTTACTAATATGCTCTAAACGTTGATGCCATATGTCATAACTATTTTTGTTACTACTGTATACCTGGGTAACAGTGCAATTTAATTTAACTAAGAAGTCAATAGTTATTAAATTATTTAAAGGTTTACCTGACATTAGAGTTTTACCATCCTTACGTATATGAGCGCCACCTTGATCAAAAATAACCGTGACGCCAGCACGTTGCATCTTTGATACAGACAATAGATTGTATGGAACCTCTTGACAATAGAGCACGTCCTCTAAAACACCTTGTATTCCAGTATTACGTACGACGTTGAGTGTTCCTCTTTTAGTAGCTGAAATATAAGCACCATATTTAGCAATAGAAATTTTTACTGGTGTGGACAAACTTACGAAATTGGTGAACAGATCGTCTCTGTTTATAATGTGATCCGATGCTCCTGAATCCAATATAAATGTAATTTTATTTCCATCATTATTTTCCTCATATTCACTGGCCATGAACGCAAAACCAGAAGAATTATTTTGATTGGTTGCTTGTGTAAGCTCAACTGCCTGCACAGTTCGTGACCTGTCTGAACTTGTTTTATTCATCCTTTTAAAATGAAAGCAATCATTCTTTATATGCCCTCTGCGTCCACAGTGATGACATTTAATAAACTTATTATTTCGCTTATAATTTGGTTTAAAATTTTGTTGTTGTTGATATCTATAATTCACTGGTTTAGAGTTTTCAAATTTTCTTTTCTTAAAACTGTCTGTATTATTTATTTGTAGTACTTTAACACTTGTATCACAATTTTCATTTTTCAATTTTATTTCGTGATCTAAAAGTCTTGTTTTCACAAAAGCTAATGTTAAATTATCTTCCGATAAAGTTTCAATTGCAGTAACAATACCATCATAAGTTGTGGGTAGGGTAAGCAACAAATGCGCTATTTTATCAGTTTCTTCTAATTTGGCTCCTGCCGCTAATAAATCCGTAATAAGGTCATCAAAAATGTTAAAATGTTTTATTAAAGGTAAATCACTCGGTAATTTTAATCCCAACAACTTTTTCCTTAACGATAATTGAGTCGCTATACTCTTCCGTTCATATAATGTATTTGAATTCATGAAAATATCTTTTGCACTCACTTCTTCCGGTGCAAAACAAAGAAAAGAATCTGACAAATATTCCACAATTATATTTTTCGCGATTCGGTTATTTTTCTCCCATTGATCACATCGAAATATAGGACTTTCGTCAATTACCGATAAGACATTCATCTCACTTAACAAAGCACGTATTCTAAATTTCCAAACACTATATTTTTCACCGTCGAAAGGTCTGATATTTCTTTTAACTTTTACTGAATCCATTGTTAATGATATTTTATTAATCTACCCGACAAAGATTTGATTTTTATTATTTATTACGCGTTCACTTTATTAACTATATATTTTAATGCCTGGGCCCATAACCTGTAGGAGAGCAGGCCAGGGATATAAATGAATAACTGAATTAAATGTAATAATTAATGTTTATTCACTGTACTACACTGGAAGGCAATATGTCCGATCACTATGACGTAGTTTTAAGAAGTAAGTAGACAAACATGGCGGTTGCTTCTTTTATACAATTAATTAAGGGTGGCCAGCTTATAAAATAAAATGTAATGATTTTTGTAACAAATAAAGCATAAATGCTAACATTAACCATTCCGCTACCGCCGTGTGATTGAATTCCGGGGATGGGGGATGGGGGAAGTCTGGGGAGTATGTCACTGCGCTGTGGGTGAGGGGGCTTGCCTGATTATAGTCTGTTATCGAAGGTGTAAAGAAGTACGTGTGCGCCATGTGCTCGGCGTCGTACCACACATCGTCCAACCTGCTGGACCACGAGCGCCGCTTCCACCAGCGGCTGAGGCGGTTCCCGTGCCCCCTTTGCGAGCGGCGCTTCTACGACCGCACCAAGCTCAACCTGCACGTCGACTCGCACAACGACATCAAACGGTAACAGTTAATACCTGCTGGATATCGGCCTCTATCCGTTGAGAAAAGATTTAGAGCTTAGACCTGTTACGTTTTTTTTATATATCAGTAAAACCCATTATGGGTCATCACCACCCGACGGGGACGAGCGTCGGGTATGTCGGACTCGGACCGACTAAAAACCTGACAGTGCTCCACCTCGCTGCTGGTGGCGGGGACAGGGTACCGTTGTACACATTGTCCCCATCCCCGCCAGCAGCAACTCTGGACCCCAGAGTGCGCCACCTCTGGGTCGGGGCCTCTTTAAAAGTGGCCCCTCTTTCCGCTAATCGATGCATCGACCGCCTCGGGGACTTTTTCCGTTTTGGGCGTCCCATAAACCCCGTTTGGAACGCCCGGAGTTAGACCTGTCGCGTTGCTCCAACGTGAACCAATGGAAGCCAATGCAACCGAAATCTATGCTTATTAGAGTCTTCAAAAGCTGATACGATTTTTACTAAAAGGTAGCGCGATTTGTCTGAAAGGTTTAGGTTAGCAGTACATTACGATTTTAAGTAAATTGTGTTGATGAATTCACGTAGTTGTTAAAAAACTCCTGTGGGAGTTTAAGTCACGTGCGCTGCGTAAACCAACAGAGATAGACTAAAGTAATGTACTACAGAATTGTAGATCTACTGAAATATTACAAAAAAGTCCGGGACAGTATATCTCTATCTTTTAAAATTAACTCACAATAACTATTTTAATATTCAAAATTCCAACCTTTATTAAATTATTCGTGTGGTCAATAAATGATAAATAACTTTATGATTACCATCCTAATATGTGCCCAATTGCAGGTTTGAATGTAGCGTGTGTCACACGGCGTTCACGAGGCGATGCTACTGGAAGAAGCACCTGGAGAGGCAGCACAGCGTGGTAGTACCAGCTCTGAGGCCGGGCAGACAGAGGAATACATTAGCTTTAGGAGATATAACCCACATTCACAAATCCGCTTAAGCCTGTGTGCTAATTGCGAGTTTTTAACCTGCTCGATTGCCAATTCGTCAGCAACAGCAGCATTAATTGGCCAACCGTTTAACTCAGTCCTCGCCTGCGGGAAAAAAGACGTGGATGTAGGACGGTGGAGATAGGTGCGGGCAGTAACTTCTTGAAAATAACTTTATGAACGCTCGTCGCCCGCATCTACCTCATTCTCGTCCTACCTCCGCGCCCTTGTACCGCGCACGCGTGGACTAAGTTAAACGGTTAGCCTATAGATGCTATTGTAGTCTCATGCAAATTGGCGTTACTTGGCTAACGCAATCAATCAAATTTAAAAACTCGCACTTAACGCGAACTCCAAAAGTTTAATCTCAAAATTATAAATGTTTTTATTTATATTTCTGATGTAACATGAAAAGTTATAAATTTTTTACTATATATTTATTTATTGTTATATTTCCAGCCCGCTTCGCAGTTCTTAATTCAAAGATATATGAATTAAAGTTAAAAAATGCGGGATCATACTAAAGATTATCTGGAAATTTCGATGTCTCTAAGCGCACACAGAGAAACAATTTTTTTATATATAGAAGAAAAAGACAACAAGATGGAACTAAAATCCATACTTCAAATTACAGCTATGGCCTACAAAAACTGCCCAAATAAATTTTCAACCAACTCAAACATCTAACAATCGTACTATGTCAAGCTACGCTAATTAAACGCCCATTCACACGAAAACGGTTCTTAAAAGTGAAGTAAGAAGAAAAAAGCAGGCCTCGTAGAGTAAGCTGACATAGAGGCCAGCCCGACATTGTTTCCTCCACTTGTCCATTCATTCTGGCAACAAGTTCAGAATACGCTGCATGCGGTTTGTGTTGACGATTTGGTGATATCATTATCAGCTCACTTTAGTCCACTGTTGGACATAGGGTCACCAATTGTTTGCCATTTAGCCCGATTCTGGGCTTTCTGCTTCCATCCACTGCCCGATGTCCTACGTATATTTTGCTTCCATCCACTGCCCGATGTCCTACGTTTCAGGGTGTCTTACACTACGTTTCCCGATTCGCGGTCTTCACTCCGGAACACGTCTACCCAAACGGTCATTAGTTCTGCGACAGATATGGCCGACCCATGGCCATTTCAGCTTGCTTATGCGCTGAGCTATGTCGGTGACCCTATTTCGCTGACGGCTTACTTCGTTGCAAACACGATCCCTCAGGAAAACCCCGAGCATAGGAAATGTTCTTGTTGAGTGGAAAGAGCTCTTTTCACTGAGCGACACCGACGATTTTGATGATAGGACGACGCGAACTACGCCTTGTCATCGGCGTATAGCAACAACAGCTCGTTCCCGCTAGGAAGCTTTCTTGGCTGGCTGAGGTGGATCAAGCGTTACTGGGTCCACCATACCGTACTACCTCCGCAAGCTATCCCGTTAGGCTGTCTTCCAATTGTGGTGTTGATCCGCGCACCCCTTGCGTGCTGTTTCGTGCATTAAGAGTTCCTACAGTGTAGGTCCTGCTGCGCAAAGGAAAGTCAAAGTGATTTACAAGCGACATAGATGTGGAGGTCCCCACGCTGACTGCTGATGAATGACCGAGTTATAGTGAATGGGATGTGTTCCGATTCTTCATGTATTAAGCCCGTATGCACCAGGACGGCCATACCCTTATACTTTACAGTACGGGTGGTTCACGTGACTCCTTATGTCGCCTCGGTTCCAATAAAATATATCTCAGCGGTGAAAACGCTGTCCAATACGGTTGATTGCTGTCAAAAACATCAAAGCCTCGATAATGACTCGAACAAAATTAATTAAGTCTTGCAGGGAGGTGGGCGGTGGAGTTATAGCCTATAGGTATAGCATAGCTTGCTGCCGTTGGGCAATTAAGGCAAATTAAATCTGGTTGCAATTGCGAGAGGTGCTTCAGGGGTCGTGGGCGCAGCGGGGATGATGAGGGCGGCGTGTACATTGAGGGTGGTAGGTGGCAAGCCGATGGAAGTTGTTTCGAAGGTGGCAGGCGCTAGTGGGTGGTAGGCTTAACGTAGGTGGCAGGCGTTTTGGGTGGTGGGTGGCAAGCTCGGGTGGCAGTTACGTGCCCGGCGGAGGTGGGTGAGCTTGGTTTGTTTGAAAATTGCGTCCCTTTCCCCATGTCTAGCCGAAAGGGGGATGCTATTTCAATAGAGAGGTTTTAATTAAGAGTAACAGATATACTTATACGTAAAGCATATTACAAAATTGTATAATATTTCCATTATAAAAAGCCTGGATTTGAAAATCCTTTCAGCTTCATACAAGACCGGTATAATAATGTAAAATTGAAAATGTTTAAAAGATCGACCGCTGGTTTTCTGCTGTTTTTTCAAACCAGTTGTAGCTTCATTAATTAAAAAGAACGAAAGAAATTATATTCATCCTTGACGATTCAGAAGTGCTTATAAAGGGCTTTCTTGAATAAAGATTATTTTGATTTTGAAACGTTTATTTTTGTGTTTATTCAAATTTGTGGCACGTAATACAATTTTTTTTTGGGATAAAAAATAAAATATTTATTAGTTTGTGATTTAGAGGGTGAATAGATATACAAAAGCTTGCTAAGTTAAGTCAGAGATCTCGCCAGTTAATGCTATTGATCCTTGACGATTTAAAAGTGCTTGGAAGAGCCTATTTGAATAAAGATTTATTTTGATTTGATATAAGCTGTGGTAGCCCAGCGGTAACACCGTGCGACTCTTTCGAGGTGGTCACGAGTTCAAACCCGGGCAGACACCAATGAGTTTTTCTGTTAAAACTCATGTGTCTAATTGATAATTGCAATTTTTCGGTGAAGGAAAACATCGTGAGGAAACCTGCATATCTCTAGAGAATTCTGGAGATATGTGTAACCTACCAATCCGCACTGGAGCAGCGTGGTAGGTCTTAGCTCCAATCCTTCTCTCCAAAAACGGAGAGAAGAGGCCTATTCTCAGCAGTGGGATAGTAACAGGCCGCTACTTACTTACTTTGATTTGATATGACGACGACACGATATATTTTCAAATTACAATAAGCTTTGCATAAGACGAACACACGAATAGTACACGGTTTACCCTTTAGCACTACAAATATTTTCTTTTATCTCAGATTATAGCAAATATTATCATTAGTTTTGATATATTTATAACTCAACATTTGTGATTAATACGGGTATTAGCAACTTACCAATAAAAAAAACCGTAGATAAAAGTAAAAAAGGCAGATTTTCCGCAGGGCCTTTCATTGTATACCTGGCTACGCCACTGCATGGTAATATATAATCTATTTTCTATTGTTATTATCTGTTATGTATACTGAATAAAATATTATTAACTATAAATAATGATATGGCATAATATTTTTTATTCAAACCTTCGCCTTTCGACTGGTTGGTTCAGACACATTAAAGATCAATGTGACATTTTATCTGGTCTTGTGTGTATAACAAACACGCCGTGTGGTATCCGGCTGAATAGAATAGTACCACCCTCTTTTCTTACCGAGGTGTCGTAAAAGGCGACTAAGGTAAGTCGACCCGCCGTGTGGTATCCGGCTGAGTAGAATAGACCACCCTCATTACTTACCGAGGTGTCGTAAAAGGTGACTAAGGTAAGTTGACTCACCGTGTGGTATCCGGTTAAGTAGAATAGACCACCCTCTTTCTTATCGAGGTGTCGTAAAATACGACTAAGATAAGTTGGCGTCAGGCAGGCGGCCGGTCGTAAAATACGTAGTCAAATCATGTGACAACATGTTTATAACATGTTGTGCCGACCCCACTTAGAGTGGGATAAGGGCAGGAAGATGATGATGATGATTGTGTGTATAACAAACGATATTTCTCCTTTACACTTTTTAAATAAATAAAAAGCAATTTTCCCAAAGTCAACCCATTTACTCTTTCTCAACGACTCAATGACAGACATATATGACATTCACTATGCTTTTCCATATTAAGGACCAACTCTATGAGGGAGGTTGTATTAGAAACATGTAACATATGTTTTGTAAATTGTTATTATAGAATATCCAGGCCCACAAATGATTTGCCCAAGCAGTTGCATCATTTATAGTAGTTAGTCTCTTCTCCTAGTGGGAAGTCTTCCTTAACTATATTCCATAGGTTAAGGACTTAACTAAATGCAGTATACATGTAAAAATAAGGTTCTTTAAGTGGGCAGATTAACACACGGCGGGTCGACTTACCTTACTCGCCTTTTACGACACCTCTGTAAGAAATGAGGGTGGTACTATTCTATTCCGCCGGATACCACACAGCGTAGATTACAACACATTAAATTACCATTAAATATTATTCTTATTCTTTTTTCAAAGCTTTTAAATAATACAAAAGTAATAATAGAACTATTTTGCTATATTCTGCGATGAATTCGCGGATTAGGTATAGGAAAATAATTTTATTATTACTTTTGTATTCTGGATCTCCGCAAATTAACGCCTACATCTATAAATTATTTAAAATATAATAATAACTGCATGGTAATTTGGTAAGATTGAAGCTTTAATGTCAAATAGCTATTAGCATACCAGTGAAAATAGCTCATTGGTAAATTTATGTAATGCCATCTATTGAGAAAGTGTGATTTTTGTATCTAACCCGACTGCCTTGTAATGTTGAACTACGTTAGCGAAAGATGGCAGTAGCTGTTATTTTATTAGACTTAAATTCAGATAAAACTATGCTAAATGTAAAATTCTGTCTGCCTGTTACGCATTCACGGTTAATTCGCTGGAAGTTATCACAATTGAAGCTGCTACACCTGGTACACCCAAAAAATAATGAGAATTTTTGTCCTACATAAAAATACAGGGTGAAAATTCTCATTATTTTTTGAGAACAATGAAAAACGTATTACAGCATTGTGGGTTTAAAAGCTTCAGCGAGCGGGTATCACGAGTTTACCTAACAAATTTTAACGATAACAGCAAAGTCATCTTCTCAAAACCTAATATTTAAGTTTCTTAAGCGAAAAATTCATTTTTACATTATAATTTATGCTATAATTTTTATTATTTTTATTTGTCCCCATGATACAAAAGTAATGAGAATATTATTTTGCTATAATTCGCGATAAAATTTCCGCGAAAAAATTCCGCGAAATATTATCGCGGATTATAGCAAAATAATATTCTCATTACTTTTGTATTATGTACCTCCGTAAAGTAACGCCTAATTCTATAAATTGTCCCCATGACAAAAATTTTTTTTAGGAAGGGCATGGCACGAAAAGGTTGGGAAACACTGTCATAAAGGATGTAAGAATCTATTATTCTGACCATAATTATTATTGATTGCAAAATTTGTCAATGATTTTTCACTAAATAGCATTGTTGCTAAATTAATTTTTGCTGAGCATGATAAATAATTAGACCATTGATTAACCATAAAAGTTACTTCTCATTAAGGATTCATCAGACTACTAGTATGATTATTGCGATGGCTGATGGGTACTCAACATAAATCGTGTGGTATCCGGCTGAATAGATAACCATCTTCCTTACCGAACTCTCGTAAAATACGACTAAGGTAAGTTGATGACAGGCAGGTGACCGATCGTACAATACGTATCCAAATCATATCACAACATGTTGTGTCGACCCCACTTAGAGTGGGATAAGGGCAGGAGGATAATGATTAGTCAACATAGAGTTATCATACTAGAGTAAGAGAGCCATACACAAGCCTGCAACTCACAATAAATAATGAGAGGGAAGATGAAACTCGTATACTTATCTTTGTCTAATCATATATAAAAAAGAGAGACAGATAGACCCTCATTAGCTTTCAATTTTTTGTAATAGCGCACCTTCCCTATTCTATGGTATTCAATCGCTCATATTAAATATATTAACAACCACTAACTAACTAAGCTAAGAGGTTTTATTTACGAGTAATTTATGGTAATAGAAAAAACAACAGTTTATTTGTTATCTATTATTAGGAAAAACAACAGTTTATTTGTTATCTATTATTAGAAAAGCAACAGTTTATTTGTTATCTATTATTCGGCACGCAAGCAGCGGTCCGAGCATCGCTTCAAACAGTCCGGGTCGTTCCGGCAGTGCGCGCGGCAGCTCGCCTGGCAGCGGGTCACAGTGCGGACGTTGGTCCGGGAGAGGCGCTCGTCGAACATTACACTGCGAACAATTTACTGAGCTCAAATCGTGTTACTTTACATCACCAGTGGCGTAAAGAAGGTACATGTTCTATGTCAAACCAGACCCAGGGTAGTGAAAAATGAGGAAATGGTAATAAAATTCATAGAAACGCAGTTCGATTTCACCACGTTACACTTTTACACAAAGAATACCACGGCTTTCATTATATTGTTAACATAGAACTACACTACGTTGCGTGGTGAAAGGGTGGCGCCACTCTGTGGAGCTACGACACTGTACATAACATGTTTTCTGTTGGTGGTGTCCTTTGGATCCACCTCGGAGTAAACTCCGTAGATTACAGAGAGAGGCAAAGAGAAAACCGCCATCTTCAATAGCGATTCCTGGGACGCCAAACTCTCAGAGATCTCGCCCAGCCATCTAGCCTTCTAGCGGATGTCGAAGTCAATTGTTGCGAGATAATCTTGCGCCCGCGTTTGAAGATTTTGATAAGGCTGAATGCTTCGTGGACACCTTTGAGGCCCAATGTTCTCCAAACACCAGCACGCCAAATTCTACGCCGGGGTGGAATCAATCATTGCTAGGTTAGCCATTATGGGTGTGAAGCAAATCTTGTAAAGTGTCACTTTATTGCGAAGTGAGAGTTTACTTGTCTTGCATAACATCGACCGACTAGTGAAGTAAATAGTACATGAGATACCTGTCGATGAACGGCACAGAGGTGCAGGTGGCGGCGTCGCAATGCAGCACGGGGGGCGCCACCGCCGCCATCAGCGACCCGTCCTCGCCCACCACGTACGGTATGTGGTCGATGTACACGTTGTCGAATAGACACATCCGTTTCATGTACTCCTCAGTATGCGTGAACATGGTAGGCGGTATGCCTGCAACGGTTGGTCAGAAACCAGAAGGTCCATATTGAACTAATCTACAGAAAGTTAAGTGTAAGAAATATGCTTATACGTAAAGCATATTACAAAATTGAAGATTGCTTGGATGAGAAAAAAGCCTGGATTTGAAAATCCTTTCAGCTTCATACAAGACTGCGGTTTAAATAATGTAAAGTTGTAAATGTTTAAATGATTGATCGCCGAGTTTTTGCTGGTTCTTCTCGGTAAGAGCAACATTCCGAACTAGTTGTAGCTTCATTAATCATATTGATCCTTGACGATTCAAAAGTGCTTGAAAGAGCTTATTTGAATACAGATTATTTTGTTTTGATTTGATTTGATAGAACGCTAATTTTTTGGCTTATAATTTAGAGGGGAATAGGTATATAAAAGCTTTCTAAGTTGTCATATATGTTTTATATAAGACTGAATAACACAAACTTACCAACAGCATAATACCGGGTATTGCACATATGCTCTTGCACCAGCTCGCTGCGGTTGGAGAACCAGCTCACGAGCCATTTGAGGTCCTCAAACTTGGTTATCTCGTCGTTGATCACTTTGCGCGTCAACCGGAGGTACTCTACGTCCGCTTCGATCACAGACTCATCCTTATCTTCGCCATAGCTTGAAAAAGAAGATAGATTAAGGCTAGGCCGAAAGCTAAGCCAGATATGCCAGCCAAGGCAGATAACTTTAGGTTAGGCCGCATGTCAAGCCAGCAAAGCGATCAACGAGAAAGGTTCCATAACTGTAAGCTAAAACCATGCGACGGCGATACTTCCAATGAAACTGATGTGACATCGGTCATCATACGCTATATGATATCCGACTGAGTAGAATAGACCACCCTAAATTCTTACCGAAATGTCGTAAAAGGTGACTAAGGGATGTCGACGTCAGGCAGGCGGCCGGTCGTAAAAAACCTAGCCAAATCACGTAACAATATGTTAATAACATATGCCGACCCCACTTAGAGTAAGATAAGGGCAAGAGAATGATGATGACAACAAAGCTAAGTGCTAACCAACAGACTAGTTTATTCTTAACAGGTAATTGGAATTTATGAGAAAGTATTGTCATACGACCATTGCTGACATGATAGGACATCAACATAGCTGACACGACTTAAACCGTGCAATGGTTTAGGAAATCAAACAGTACTAAATCTCATTTCCTGTACTGAAGGAAGAGAGATTACTCACTTTCTGTACTGCATCTTCAATATAGCTTCAGACATATGTATGCGAAATATAACGCCCGGCCGAAGATGTGCTTGGTATAAATCCTTGGGCATTTCGACAAACGCCGATTCGAATTCCTGAAATTTTTTAAATGGTTAATCTACAGATGTAAAATATGAGATGAGTATATAAGGGGATACCCCGTTATACGGGGTCTGCTTTCCAACCATGCTGCGCCATTTTCTCCTCCAATAGGCTTCTTCTTCCTGGAGTCCTAAATTCTCCATGTCCCTTTGGACAGTCAACAACCACGTGGTAAATGGTCTCTTTTTTAAGTGGATATTGCGAGAAATTTTTTAATTAAATAATCGTCAGGTCTTCTTTTGATGTGACCGTACCCTCTTAACATTGGATCTCAACCCATCGAGGTCCAAATAGGAAATGATGACCAGTCCTTTCGAGTGCTATGGTCATAAATAAGATTAAAGGTTTTCTTTAAGTAAGATTGTGTACATATGGTCTTGTAAAATTATGGGTTTTACCTAAATAAGAAATTATTATTATTATAAACGTTGATTCCTTTAATTAGATATGACAAATAAGTAATAATAATACCTTAGCTGGTGCTTCGTAAGTGTCGTACTTAGGCCTTTGACTTTTCTTCTCCTTCTTTCGCTTCCGTCCCTTCAGTTGCTGAGTCTGGGAGAGGTCTGATCGCCTTGCGATTGGCACACTCGTGGTTGATATGTTTTTGAGCTGCAAATATATAGGTATAGGGAGTAGAAAATACGATTAAGTTATACAGTCTAATGTTTCTGATACGTTTGTATCTGAGTGACAGTGGTATAACTTCAAATATCTGGTTATTCAAACATCGCTGTACGATAAGTGATAGTGTGAAGTAATAAACCATCAAATATACTTAATTCTAGCAGTGGAATTTAATCCATTGAAAAAAGAGGCCAAGATACAACAATCGATACATGTACAATCGGTACTAATAAAGAGATAAGACGAGAAATAGATTTTTTACAGAATATCCCTATTAAGCAAGATTCTTACTGGCATTATTATTCGTAAATGACTCAGAGAGTATGAGACATAAGACAAAACGTCGTCACATACGCTAATACCGCCATAAATCTATTGCAGAGCTTCTATGGCTTACTATTTGGATGCAGATAGATCAGGTTCATGTTCAAAATGAAATAAGACAGGTTCTTACTCTTTGAATTACAATATTTTTACCTCCTGATCTTCAACGTTAGGTGTGGAGATGCGAAGCCTGTTGCGCCGTCGACTGCTGTGAGCTCTGCGACGCTTTCATAGACAAAATATTATTTTTATTGTTTGACGAACGGCTGTAGAGTAACTAGTTATTAAAGGGAGTAGTTAAAGCAGAAGTAAAGGAGAAATTGGAGTAGTTATTTCTCTATAGTCTAAGGTAAGAGAATTTGCGTACTTTATGGAATATTAAAGAAAAATACACGAAAGCCTGTATTCAGTTCTGTGTAAATTACAAGAAAACTATCTGTTAAACTATATCATGATATTAAATACTATTATATACAGTTCTGAAAAGGGCAATCATCCAGAATTATTAACAAGCAAATGTCACAATTGCCACTATCAAACAACACTGGTATTAAACAAATTTACTAAAACATTTTCTATCTAAACCTGGTCACGTTTCATCTAGCCGAATTAGCCCGTCTAGTGAGAAAAAATAAAAATCCATATAAAATAATGTTATAAGAATGTCTAAGATGATCTAGTTTTTGGGCCGATCACTTTTATTATTATATCAAGCTGTAAACTTGAACCTTTTGCCAGATGCATGAAGCCATCCATGTTGCGATACAACAAACAACCATGTTTCTAGGACAATGATGCGCAACATTGTCCTTGACAAATTCATCCATGGAGGCAACCCTGAGGACTCTGACGCGAGGAGGAAGATAAACTTGAGGTTATTTTTATGTGTAGCATTATTCAACGAACTCACGAAGAAATAAAACCAAAAGTCATTAAGCACAAATTCATTTATTGATCCAGATTACTCTGCTACATCTTTAGGCTCAGTAATAGAATCCACGAAGATAACAGAGTTACATTCTGCAGCATCACATTGCAGCATCGGCGGTACTTCAACAGGAGTGACAGAATACTCATCACCGATCACATATGGGTTGCCATCGATCCATAGAGCGTCGAACAGGCAATAAATATGGACCTTTATAGTCATATAGCTTATGAATTTATATATCCTACCCCCGCATTCACCTAAATGCTCCTTAATGCTTTTATCCGTTTTGTACATAAGAAGTAGATTGTGGAATTTCGTTATCTCATCCATGACGACTTTCTTAATAAGATTTGTGTAAATTATATCTGCTTCGATATGCCTTTCTGGGTCTTCGTACATCCTTTGTTTGATTCGTAAAATCGCATCGGACATTCGGACACGGAAGATCACGCCAGGATTCATAGTTTCCGGTAGGATTCCTGGTTTCTTTGTGGTCGTGGTGAACTCCAGGATGCGGTCTTTCACTGGTTCTGGATAGAGGTAGTGGTGGGGACGTTCCCGAAGCTTAGGACCGCTCAGTGTATTGAAACGACGGGTGTTCTGCGGTGGAAATAATATTCGTCAATTAATCTTCTTTAGTATTTATCTTATACTTTATAAAGGATTACCCAACTTCTCTTCTTTCGATTTAGATATTGTTATTTTAAATCTTTTGATAGACTTTTTGGAATTTACACAAGTTTAAAAATTATCTTTAAACGATGATGCTACATAAAGCATACTATACAATCGAGGATTATTTGAGTGATAGTAGCATATCTTAACTGCAGTTAGCTACGCACTAAGCTGCCACGATTAACTTGTTACCATCAAATTGTAATTATTTATTTGTTGAAAAGATTAGCCGCCAAGTTTCTTGCTGGTTCTTCTCGGTACGAGCACACTTCCGAATCTGTGGTAGCTTCATTAAAACATTTTACGATTCAAAATTTGTATAAACAGTTCACTTGAATAAGGAATATTTTGAATATGATAAATTTAGGCATGATCCTCCGTGTTTTAGGTCAGTATTCACTGATTATCACTGTTTTACTGATTAAAGTATGTGAGTTAGGATATGTGAATCGATACACCTTGTACCAACTGGTAGAAAGTACATTGTAAAACGCTTGAACCTATATGTCCTTTATGTTATAATACGTAATCGGTAATTTTTTACAAGATAAAAAAAAGATGAAACTGAAGAAACAAAAAATTGGGCAAGTGTGTTCGATCCGAGGTATTTTCATTTCTCTAGACTGACCGTTCAACAACTGAGCTACCATAACTGTACAATTGACAGCAAAAGTAGTCTTTTCGATTCAATGTAAATTATACGACCTATTTTAAAAATGAAACTTAGCTAGATCGATTTTTCCCCCCAATACCCTACGTGCTAACTTTCATGAAATCCGTTGGAGCCGCTTCCAAAATTCAGAAAATATACAAGATTATTAAGATCATTTTTAAGTGAAGTGATTTTTAAGTGTAGCCGCGTAAATATATTTTTGGACTACATATGTAAAAGTACTCTTTAATAATTTATACCACCTGCATATTTACGTTTTATAATTTATCTCTATAAACTTTAAGTGTAGTAGTTAATATAATTCTAAATACATATATTATACCTTGGTTTTACGTTTGACTCTGTTACTTTCGTCGTCTCGTGCTCCAGTAAGGAACGCATCAAACTTGGAGAAGTCGTAGGGCGACCAGGGATCCTCCGTCGCTGGTGTCTCCACATCGCCCTGCGAATATATGTAACAGGTATAGTTATAGTTAACCGATATAAACTAGATTACGTTTCCAGGAAGATTGAAAACCCTTTGTGGGTTTCGACATACGCTTTTATTTACTATCCTATGTTTATATATTATTTATGTAGTAATATCGATTTCACCCGCGTACTCTCGATCTCATGGCAGTGGAAAGTCTACTATGTCGGACTATAGATTTATTTTTGTTAATCTATCATCAATAGTATCCGCAGCGTGTGCGATATATGCTATAAGCATAGGAAATGTGACGTTTTTCTTCGGATATGGCGATGTGTCTGGATATTATGTAGATAGTTTTAAAAGCGTATTATCAAAACGCGCGTTAAACGCTTGCCATGTAAAAATCGCCTAACGTTATAAAAATAAAGCTCATGATTGTGGTAACCTTTGTATGAGGATTCTTCTTTGGGGTCATGAGGTTGACTGGCTGTTCATAAATGTCGTCATTTACCTGGAAATAATGGGTCAACATTATTTGGAACATTATTTATTTCATCATAAACATCTCATATATGTATATGTACCTATATATATTCTCGGAAACGGCTCCATCGATTTTCCTTAAATTCAGCATGCAGGGGTTATGGCGGAGAAAAATCAATCTAGACAGGATTTATGTAAAAAAAATCGTTTTCTCCCTGTTTTGGGCAATAAAAATACTAAAATTTATATTGAATATAAAACACTATTTTTGCCTTCAACTGGCAAATCAGCGTACCACCACCTACCCAATTATTTTTCTTTTTTTTTTAAAGTTTCTTTTAATTTAATTTGAAAAAATTACCGAGCAAGTCTCGGTCAACCAGGCACTTATGTATATGAGGTAAGTTTTATTTTGTAGTAGGTTAATAAATGCTCTGAAAAAAACATTGCCACTTACATTAGGATAATTAAAATCGAAGCTCGCCGATGGATCACATTTTATTTGAAGGATAAACGGTAGCAGCGTCTGTGAGCATAAATTACGAATACAATTGACTAACTCGTTGGCGCAGTTGGTACCGCCGTGTGGTATCCGGCTGAATAGAATAGTACCACCCTCATTTCTTACCGAGGTGTCGTAAAAGGCGACTAAGGTAAGTCGACCCGCCGTGTGGTATCCGGCTGTGTAGAATAGACCAACCTCATTTCTTACCGAGGTGTCGTAAAAGGCGACTAAGGTAAGTTGACCCACCGCGTGGTATCCGGTTTAGTAAAATAGACCACCCTCTTTCTTACCGAGGTGTCGTAAAATACGACTAACGTAAGTTGACGTCAGGCAGGCGGCCGGTCGTAAAAACGCAGCCAAATCATGTGACAGCATGTTTATAACATGTTGTGCCGACCCCACTTACAGTGAGATAAGGGCAGGAGGATGATGTTGGCGCAGTTGGTAGTAACCCTGCTTTTAGCTCCGCGCCAACATTTTCTAACAAAATTCGTTGGTTCTTCCAGCCTGGTTGTATATTTGTATTTAAAGTAGTTTCTTCCGCAGAATACGAGTACAGACTTTCAACACAGTTCCACAAAAAAGTGGTAAGTGCATTTGACTGGATCAATATGGTAGGTATTTCAACCAACTGAATCAGTAACTCAAAACAGTACTGGCTATTGAAACGGAAACTAATCATGTCGTACACTAGCTTTGCATATGCGTGGACTATAGTCTTGGAATAAACAGTAGCTTCTGCCACTCTCCAAGCCTGCAAATATTTCCATCCAAAAAAACAGATCGATCCGAGAAGAATCAGAGGGATTTGACTCCATCTCCATCTCCGACTCCATCGGTTGATAATAGGACCTTTATCATTTAACACCTTACTCTTTCAAAAGTAATGAGAATATTATTTTGCTATAATCCGCGATAAAAGGAAATATATGTAATGCTAAATGTAGAGTGTACTATTCGTTCTGATACCTGATACATGCAGAATTTGTAAGAACTCATGCACTACCCGACGCTGATGATACAACAATACACAAGCACTGCACATATTCACCACCACAATCTCAACTCCTCCTTTACGTATCTCCTTTACGGTTACGGGTACGGTACGGGTTACGGGGCGAAACAATTGTTGATATTGTGGTGGTGAATGTGTGCAGTGCTTGTGTATTGTTGTGTCATCGATGTCGGGTAGTGCATGAGTTCTTACAAATTCTGCATGTATCAGGTATGAGAACGAATAGTACCCTCTACATTTAGCATTACATATATATCCATTTATCGCGGATTATAGCAAAATAATATTCTCATTACTTTTGTATTATGGACCTCCGCAAAGTAACGCCTAATTCTATAAACCTTACTCTTTTATACGATGTACAGTATTGTTTTCATTATAATCTATAAAGTCATATATAGAAAGACTAATTTTACCCGCGACTTCATTCGCGTGGACTGTTAACGTGTAATAGGTCAATAGTAGATGGCGCTTTTCAATGTCCTACTATTCCCGTAAAATTAACAGGATTTCTTTACCCTATATGTTACCTCGGTGTATAAGGAATAATTGTCCAGAATTTCATCGATATTGTTTCAGCGGATTCGTCGTGAAAGAGTAACGAATACATCCATACACAAACTTTCGTATTTATAATATTAGTAGAATAAGATAGGATAGGATCTTATTCATCGCCGATAGTGAAATGCATGAGATAGAACAGGTTTATTGTCATAGCGGTTACAATGACCCTCCTTCAAGGTTTTTATAAGCGATTCAAAACACGTTGAAACGTTAAATAATCGTCAAATTACATTAATTACAATTGGAATGTTCAAGTATGATACTATTGGTTATTTTTCAGCGGATTCGCCTTGAAAGAGTAACAAACATACATCCATACATAAACTTTCGCATTTATAAGATTATAGGGTTGTATTACTTACCAAAAAAAATTTCAAATCAAACATAGCCGCCGCCACCTGCTGCTATCAACAGTATTGTTATGGACAATCAAAAAATATCTCAATAAAAGTGGAAGTTAAAAATATTAGAATTAATTGATCGTTAGTTCAATTTGCATTTTATTTCTTTAACAGAAAGCGGGTATCACAAACTGTACAACGTAATATAAAATATTTATTTCTAATTCAAAAACCTTTATTTGTGAACTTAGTGAGTTTAAAATAAGCAACAAGATATTAAGAAAGACATAAATAAAGATAATCTATACTTATAATAAATCTGTAGAGAGGTCAATTCTGTAACTGGAATATATTTCCAAAATAACTATCAGGGGGTGATTAGGGATCGATACTGATGCCAAAAATGCAATCAGTAAAAATTTTGTCTGTCTGTCTGTCTGTCTGTCTGTCTGTCTGTCTGTCTGTCTGTCTGTCTGTCTGTCTGTCTGTCTGTATAACCGTTATAGAAACAAAAACTACTCGACGGATTTTAACGAAACTCGGTACAATTATTTTTCATACTCCTGAGCTGGTTATAGTATACTTTTCATCACGCTACAATCAATAGGAGCAGAGCAGTGAAGGGAAATGTCGGGAAAACGGGAGAAGTTACTCCATTTTTTAAGCTTCCGTCGCGTGTGCAACCTTGATGGTTAAAGCTACACAGAAATCATGTATGACGGAAATGTTCTCCTTAAAATTATATAAAAAATATCCCACGACAGCATATGTCTATCTTTTATGGTTGACTCACAATAAGACGTGTAACTCCCGATAGCTTAGCAGTTCGAAGCTTTCTGGTTATATTTGTCTACTCCTACGTTTATATCACTCTCAGTCATCCCTAAATAAAAAAGTGAATAGTATTAACCATTGTATAAAAAAAGAATCATTGAAATCGGTATAGAAACACCAAAGTTATACATGAAATACGCTAATAATAAGCCTTCGCGCGTGAATACTGAATCATGCTATAGGGATTATCACTACATAGTATAAAACAAAGTCACATTCTTTGTTTGTCCCTATGTCCCTATGACTGCTGTTTAGTATATATTGTCAACTCTGTCAACCTATAAAACAGTCGCAATTAAACATCTAAGCTGTGCACACGTTTGTTTCAATCGAAGAAATCCCTGCAGTAGAATTTGAATCTTAACTACATCAACATATGGTCGCAATCGTGCCGGATCGTACAAGCGGCAAACGAACCGTCGCTCGCGCAGCGAGAACAATAGGCCTGCATTCAAGAGATAAGAACGCGTCGTTTGAAGCAATTAGTTATTCGAAGTTTTATAACTTTGTTTACGTGAATATTATTGAAGAATATTTGCTCGTAAATTGTTTTTTTCGGGAAAAATGGCTGCTTCACAAGAACAAACACAATTATTAGCAGTTTTGGAAGACACAGCAACAGTATTACAAAAGACGCAAGTCAACTTAAAGAAATGTTCAAAGTCACGGATAACAAAAGGATACATAGAAGCGAGAATAAAAATAATTCAGGATTATTGGAATACGTTTAAGAAGGCACATATTGAACTTGTAAGAATAACACCTAAGGAATTGAAAGGAACTTTGCCATATTTTCTTAATGAAGAATTTTTTATTTACGAAGATTTGTATAATGTATTGTACGGGGATTTAAGTGACATGCTTCTGGCGATAACAGAACCTTCTACCAGCCAGCCGAGGTCAACGAATCAATCTTTTGATATTGGAAATACCCAAAGCAATATATCACAATTGCCAAAAATACAATTGCCTACATTCAGCGGAAGCTATGAGGCTTGGCCCGCATTCCATGACCTTTTCGTTTCTTTAGTGCATAGTAATACATATTTAACCGAGGTTCAAAAATTACACTATCTCAAGACAAGCGTTACATCAGAAGCAGAGAATCTATTAAGGCACATAACAATAACGGCGAGCAACTACAACCATGCTTGGGAAGTTTTGAAGGCGAGATACGGGAACAAAAAGGTAATTTTAAACGCTACTATGAAGAGATTATTTAACCAAAAGAAATTGAATTCTCAGTCGTCTGTTCATATCAAAAATTTATTGGACACTACAACCGAATGTTTGAACACTCTAGAAAACCTTGAGGTTGCTACGAGCTCATGGGATCCAATAATAATATATCTTGTGGTGCAGAAAATGGACCCTGAAACACATAAGGACTGGGAAGAACACGCTTACAAGGAAGAATCAGAAGCATTACCTACCTGGAATGAATTGAAGAAATTTTTGGAGTCTAAATTCCGCACTTTGGAATTAATCAATACACCTTCAAAAGAAACTACCAATCGCATTAAAGAACGCACTTATCATGTTGCCACGCTGAAAGAAAAAGAGTGCATTATGTGTCAAGATAATCACACCTTATGCCATTGCAAGAAATTTACGAGTATGGAACCTGCAAATAGAAACGAATTTGTTAAAAACAAACAATTATGTTACAACTGTCTAGTACCAGGACATCCGGTATCAAAGTGTAAACTACCATTGTCCTGTAGAATATGTAGAAGGCGTCATCATTCACTGCTTCATGTTAATATGAGTACAGACGCTGCGGCTTCATCGAGCACTTCACAACCGCAGGTGTCAACACATGTAGTAGAAGAGGAAGAAATTCAAGTCAACACAATGATTTCGTCACAATCCAATACTAGTCAGCGAATAGCACTACTAGCGACAGCGATAGTGGAAGCAACAAACGAATACGGACACACCATTCCACTACGAGCGCTAATAGACCAGGGTTCTCAAGCAACATTCATTAGTGAGAAGGCGACTCAATCACTAAAGCTCAAACGACAACCTGTTAAAGGATCTGTCACAGGTGTAGGATCTACGAGAGCGAAGATTACACATGTGGTGCAACTACAAATAAGATCACATTGGGACCAATCAAGCAACTTTAGTTTACCCATACAAGCCTATGTGATGTCGAAACAGTTGACTGCAAAGATACCTACAAATACACTGGCCACACAAACCTGGCCTCACATCAAAGGACTCAAGCTAGCAGATCCATCCTATCTCAAATCAGGATCTATAGATCTCCTGCTAGGAGTAAAAGAATATACACAAATATTAGAAGACGGGTTTATCAGAGGTCCACCAGGGGGACCAAGCGCCCAAAAGACCACTCTTGGTTGGATTCTGTTCGGAGAAATTTATTCAAAACCTGAAACTAACAATTTATTAGTAATGCATCATCAAATTGATATGGAAGATATGTTAAAATCAATATGGGAAATAGACGTTGATAACAAAAGACATTTTACTATAGAAGAACAACTTTGTGAGAACATATATAAAACAACTACTAGAAATCAGGAAGGAAGATACATAGTCAAGTTACCATTTAAAACTGACAGTCCACAATCACCAAATGGAAATTTGAAAGATATAGCTACACAGAGATTTTTACAACTAGAAAGAAAATTGAAGAGAACACCAGATCTGAAAATAGAATACACTAAAGTTATTAACGGCTATTTAGAAGAAGGACATATGGAGAAAGTACCTGAAACAGAAAGAGAAGGAAAATCAGTTTACTTACCTCACCACGCAGTAATTCGCAACGATAAGGAGTCCACTCGAACACGCGTCGTATTTGATGCTTCCTGTAAAGGATCAAATAACGTTTCATTAAATGATGAATTACTTGTCGGCCCCCAGCTACAAGATGATTTGAGAAATCTGCTGATAAGATGGAGAATGAAACATGTCTGTTTTGTTGCTGATATACAACAAATGTATCGGCAAATCTTGGTTACTAAAGATGACGCAGACTATCAACGCATTCTTTGGAGATCGAACGAGTCCGAGAACCTGGAAGAATATCGTCTTCTTAGAGTTACCTTCGGAACAGCCCCTGCACCATACTTGGCTGTGAAGACATTGCATCAAGTAGCTCATGATGAAGGTTATGATCATAGTCGCGCAGTACAAACTATAAAAGAAGATTTTTATATGGACGATTTACTTTCTGGAGCAGACTCAGTAGAAGATGCTGTAAAATTATCTAGAGAAATCTCAGACATACTAAAGAAAGGTGGATTTCAACTTACAAAATGGTCATCTAACAATATCGAATTCATGAAGTCAATTGATGAAAACAAAAAATCTGCTAATGCACAAATAGATTTGAATCTTGATGGAACTGTAAAAACTTTAGGAATAGTTTGGAATTTAAAAACAGATAAGTTTCAGTACAATATAGGTTTACCAGCTACAAATAAATCTATCACAAAACGTGGCATCTTATCTGATCTACAAAAACTATTTGACCCGCTTGGATGGATAGCTCCGAGTACTGTCATGGCTAAAATGCTTATACAAAAACTGTGGGTTGAAAAAGTAGACTGGGATGAAAGAGTAAGTGAAACACTGGAGGAAGAATGGAAAAGGATCAGATCAGATTTGATTCATATTAATGATATTCAAATAGAAAGATGGTTTGGCACACTTAGTAAGAACAAAGAAGATTTACAAATCCATGGGTTTTGCGATGCTTCTATGTCTGCATATGGAGCAGTTGTTTATATCAGAACTGAAACGGCGAATAAAGTTGAAACAAACCTGATTGCTGCTAGAACTAGAGTAGCACCACTGAAAACAATATCCCTACCACGCTTAGAACTCTGCGGTGCGCTGCTACTATCTAAGTTAATGAAACAAGTAGGCGAAGCAATGAGAATACCCACTTCGCAAATGTATGCATGGACAGACTCTTCAATTGTTATTGCATGGCTTTGTGGCGAACCTAACAGATGGAAACCCTTTGTTGCAAACAGAGTGGTTGAAATTGTCGAAAATCTGAACAACAAGCACTGGTATCATATTCAATCACCTGAAAATCCTGCTAATTTGGCCTCCCGTGGAATGTTACTATCAGAACTGAAGAACTGTAGACTGTGGTGGAAAGGACCGCGATGTGTATCTGAAAAAGAAATAAATATTAGTAAACAAGAAATAGTACAAACAGAATTAGAAAAAAGGACAACTAAAATCAATACTTACCTTAATACCATTAAGTCGGAGAATGAAGAAGAGAAGTCTTTAATTTCACAATTTGAAGATTTTGATAATTTAACGCAACTACTAAAAACGATAATTTATTGTAGAAGATTTTTAAACAGTAAAAAAGAACTGATGGATATGAGCAAAGATATAACAACAAACGAATTAGAAGATTCCCTAAACATCTGTATAAGAAAGGTACAAGAACAAGAGTATAAAGAAGAAATAGAAAGAATAAAACTAAAAAAGCAAGTAAAAAGAAAAAGTCAATTGCGATCCCTGAACCCATATTTAGACGAGAATAGTATACTCAGGGTGGGCGGTCGCCTTCGACATAGAGATTCACCTGAAATAAAAAATATTAAAATACTTACCTTATCACGCTGGCAGCATACTCAAAAACTGTCAAGATTACAGCAACGACCTAAATGGCTGAAAAGAGAAAAGGAGTTTAAAATAGGAGACATTGTAATAATTAAAACAGACTTACCTCCAGGCAAATGGGCGTTAGGACGGGTGGTAGATAAACACCCAGGCGCAGATGGATTCACTAGGGTATATAGTATAAAAAGTAGTGGCTCTGTAATTAAAAGATCTATAACGAAACTATGTGCATTGCCCATTGATTATAACTAATGTTTTGTAAACTTATTCTCTTTTGATATCCATTGTTATGTAATGTAACTTTTGTATTTAAAAAAGGCCTTTACAGCCCTTTTGGTGGGCGGTATGTTTAGTATATATTGTCAACTCTGTCAACCTATAAAACAGTCGCAATTAAACATCTAAGCTGTGCACACGTTTGTTTCAATCGAAGAAATCCCTGCAGTAGAATTTGAATCTTAACTACATCAACAACTGCTTAAATCTTTAAAACTACGCAACAGATTTTGATGCGGTTTTTTAACCGAGATAGAGTGATTCAAGAGGAATGTGTAATAACATTCAATATGGAGTAGAGAAATACTGTAATGTTTCTAATGTGATGTCGTAAATAATTACTTTTTTTTCTTTATAATTAATAATTAGTTTGATGTTAGATATAGCAGGAAATCTTCTTGGTATAGGGAGAGGGGAATTGTTTTTCTTCAAATTTAACGCGTGCGGGCCAGGGGCAGTAATGAATAAATTAAAACTACTGGATCGATTTTAATAATTTTTTTCACTGAGTGACATAGGCTATATATTTTATACCCGTGCGAAGCAGGGTAGTCCGCTAGTAGGTCATAAAATGGTAGACCACTCAACTTTAAGCTAGGGCAGGCACCTTAGCACTGATTTTTTGCATGCATGACTGCCAGGATTGGCTTAGACGAGGGAACTCCTCAATGGTTAACAGTAGGGATATGAAATTTTCTTAAAAGCTTTTTTTACTAGACTAAGATATCATCCTCCTGCCATTATCCCACTCTAAGTGGGGTCGGCACACATAAACATGTTGTCACATGATTTGGCTGCGCATTTTACGACCGGCCGCCTGCCTGGCTTCCAATTACCTTAGTCGTATTTTACGACAGCTCTTTAAAAACTTCAACCGGATACCACACGGCGGGTCGATTTACCTTAGTCGCCTTTATGACACCACGGTAAGAAATGAGGGTGGTCTCTGTGCTACTCAGCCGAATACCACAACGCGGCTCAACTTCCCTTACTCGCCTATTACACTTCGGTAAGAAATGACGGTGGTCTATTCTACTCAGCCGGATACCCCACGGCGGATTAACTTACCTTACTCGCCTATGACAATACTTAGGTAAGAAATGACGGTGGTCTATTCTACTCAGCCGGATACCACACGGCGGCTCAACTTATCTTACTCGGCTATTACACCTCGGTTAGAAATGAGGGTTATTTATTAAACTCAGCCATATACCACACAGTTTTGTTATATACTGTGATATGTTAACGATATAAAAGTAAATAGTCCAGAATTTCATCAATATTGGTCCAGTCAGATCAGGACATTTTATCAGGAAATAATGATAGGTTCCACTTAGAAGATATGAAAAAACACATAAAAAAATATTTTTTATTTATATTTTATTGAGAAAAATATATAAAAATGACAATTTCCCTGATACAAAATTGATATTGAGTATTATTATTTTGTTCAATAGACAGACAACGAAAAATAAATACGGAATAAAAAAAATAACATAATAACAAATTTATTTCTTATCTTTTTTATTTTAATTTGTCCTTTCAATCAATTTCTTAGATTATTATCATTATCAAAACCATATATTATTTATAAGTAATTTTTAGGTATATTTTTTATTCTTTCTTTTTAACTTTGTTTTAGAGCGAAATATTCATAGATATTACAATAAAATATTACCATTGATTTACTCTGCACTTATATCTTAAGTTTTTTTTAGAATAATTTTTCGGAAAATATCATATCGGAATTTATAAAAAAAAAACAGGAATTTTAATTGAAAATGTATAGAAAATATTCTTTACGTTTTGTCGATACCAAGTTATAAATACGTGTCAAAAATTTTCAAAACTAAAAAAATCTGTTCTTTGGATAAGTCCTAAGCTCAATAAAGCTGAAGAGTTTGAATGTTTGTTTGAACGCGCTAATCTCAGGAACTACTGGACCGATTTGAAAAATTCTTTGAGTGTAAGGCAGTCCATTTATCGAGCAGGGCTATAGGCTATATAAACACACGCTAAGATGTATGGCAGAGGAGCAGAAATAAAAAATATTACGAAAACGTCATAATTTAAAGATTTCCTTTTGTGCGCTAAGTAAACGGTGAAAATTCTCTAAAAGTTCTCTAAAACTCTAAAAGTTCTAAAGAAAGACTTATGTCTAGCTTTTAAGGTTAAGCCACTTTAACCATTTTTATGGTTGTCAAAATTCTATATTACAGTTTTAATCTTTCAACGCGGGCGGATTCGCTGGCAATTGCTAGTAAAATATATTTGACAGTATTAATAGATACACAAATACATACACAGATAGATTATGGTTTTACAAAGATTGCCGGGTCAGCAACTTTATTATAGATAATTTATAAAGTACATATTACGGACTATCATTATCGCTAGTCAAAACTATTTTCGTACGTTTCAAATTGCATAGACCTTAGGGTCTAATCCTTTGCCAGCTATCTTATCGTCTATCCAGTTACGTAGATTCGACACGTCAACGTAAACTCCAGGGGTGCCGTCTTCCCCACACCCGATACCCCAAGCGACAATCCCGCTTTGCATGTAACGGCCAGGCTCCTCCTGAAATACGATAATAAATAAATAAATATATGGGACACTTACACGGTCGTCCGTCCCCAAAGTAAGTAACTTAAATACTTGTGTTATAGTAGACAGAAAACTGGTGAATATATACTTATATATCTTTTAAATACATACTTAAATACAAATATACACCCATAAAAAGGATAAAAGGCAAAATGGGGATTTTCCTTCTTAAGTATTGTGTCTGTAACAATTTTTTCCAGGAGTCATGGTAGACCGAAGAAGGAGAAGCCAAGGTGTACGTGAGTAGGAAATTATTAAGAACTTACTCAAATTATTACAAAATCACTACTCAAATTGACATACCTACCTACTGACATACCTAATAAAGTAATTCCTTCACTAAAATTACCAAGACAATTCCTGCTGAAAGAAAGTTTTTAAATTATCAAGTAATTTCTGTTCAATATTATCAAAAAATTTCTGACCGAAATTATCAAGAGATTCTTGCTCAAATTACCAAGACATTTCTACTGCAGGAATGTTTTCAAATTATCAAGAAATTCCTACTTAAATTACCAAGACATTCCTACTCAAATTACCAAGATATTCCTATTGAAGGAATGTTTTCAAATTATCAAGAAATTCCTACTTAAATTACTAAGACATTCCTACTCAAATTACCAAGATATTCCTATTGAAGGATTGGTTTCAAATTATCAAGAAATTCCTACTTAAATTACCAAGACATTCCTACTCAAATTACCAAGATATTCCTATTGAAGGAATGTTTTAAAATTATCAAGAAATTCTTAGTCAAATTACCAAGACATTCCTACTCAAATTACCAAGATATTCCTATTGAAGAATTGGTTTCAAATTATCAAGAAATTCTTACTTAAATTACCAAGACATTCCTACTCAAATTACCAAGATATTCCTATTGAAGAATTGGTTTCAAATTATCAAGAAATTCCTACTTAAATTACCAAGACATTCCTACTCAAATTACCAAGATATTCCTATTGAAGGAATGTATTCAAATTATCAAGAAATTCTTACTTAAATTACCAAGACATTCCTAGTCAAATTACCAAGATATTCCTATTGAAGGAATGTATTCAAATTATCAAGAAATTCTTACTTAAATTACCAAGACATTCCTAGTCAAATTACCAAGATATTCCTATTGAAGGAATGTATTCAAATTATCAAGAAATTCTTACTTAAATTACCAAGACATTCCTAGTCAAATTACCAAGATATTCCTATTGAAGGAATGTATTCAAATTATCAAGTAATTTGTGTTCAATATTATCAAGAAATTTCTACTCAGAATTATCAAGAAATTCTTAATCAAATTACCAATAATCTTTCTGTCTTATCTATGCGATTACGGATTGCTAAAAGTTTTTCAAGGTACCATGCCCGAGAGCCGTGCAAAGATATCAAAGAACTAGATATCAAAGTTTTGACGTACCGAAATCGGGCACATCAGCGGAGAGCCTCCGTCTCCTTTACAAGTGTCCACATCTGCTTTACCTCCGGCGCACATGAAGGACGAGTGCAGTGTGAAGAAATGTCCAAGACGCGTCTTGCGCAGCGCTGTTTCACACTGCTTCCGTTCTACGACTGGAAGTTCGATCTGAAAGTCAAATTTATAATATTTAATGACGGCGCGTTGAATGAATTGAAAATCAAAAACCTATGTTCTAATTGGCTTATAATCCTGTATCATTTTGTTTATGGTATGGTATTTGGACGTTGCGCTTTACAGACGTGACGTTGTTCCGAGTTTCCACCACATTCACACCCACAATGGAGTACAATCGCTCATCTTAGCGCCCAAAAGGGCCAAGCATAAGGATATATTTACCGCCTGTCGTCAACGTCAACTTACCTTAGTCGTATTTCACGACATTTCGCTAAGAAAGAGGGTCTATTCTACTCATCCGGATACCACACGGCATAAAAACTCAATCTTATCTCAGATAATAACTTATTGGCTATTGATTCTGTTTCGTAATTTCGGGAACAAAATTCATACCTTTTTAAGTATAACTTGGTAATGTCCGCTCTTCCCAAATTTGTCTTTGCCCCATCCTGAGGCGACGCACTGGGTACCACCGGCGACGCGCACTCGTGGTGGCGGCAGACACGCGAGCTGCACGTTGGGCGCCAGCTCCATTGGCTCCGACAGGAACAGAATAGCGATATCGTAGAAGAGGTTACCTGGGAAAACACATCAGAATATTTATAAGCTAAGCGTGGAGTCATAGCGAATCACACTGCAACAATTAACAAAAATAATTTTCGATATTAGACACCTTTCCATGTAAAAGAGATTCCAGATTTTGAATTGTGTCTCTTTAATACTAAGTGTGCAATACGTTCCTGTTTCTCTTTTGGGAAAAGTGAAAAAAATGTGTTAATAAAATGAAAACGGCAGCAAATTCTTTTTAACGAAATATGAATTAAACTAAGGACCTCAATATCTACGACGATCTCAAGACTGTTCTACGCTTAAGTAATTTCAGATAGATGGTCTACGGCCAAGTCCTAATTGTTACATACAGCGGGTAATTTTAAATCGCACCTCAGTGACACTTCAGCGCGTGGAAAGATTAAAACAGTAATATATGTAGTCTTCTGACAACCATAAAAATGGTTAAAGTGGATTAACCTTAAAAGACATATGCTGTCGCGGACTTTTATTCAGATCTTTTAGAGGGGAACCATTTTGTAATATACGATTTTTTAATAACTATCACCGTTTACTCAGCGCACGTAAGGAAAACTTTAAATTTTGCTGTTTTCGTACTATTTTTTATTGCTGCTCCTTTTCTATTCATCTTAGCGTTATGTTACGCAACGGTATTATTTTTTTCATCGCGACTGAATTGTGGGGGCACACAGCTATCGACCGCTTCGCGACTGTATCGTTGCGAACGCGCGACAGCATTGCCACAACAATTCGGCGTGTGCGAAGACCAATAGCATTATTCGAGCTCCTAACAGTGTAAGCGTTTGCATGTTCTTTCTAAAACAATTGTAGTAACAGAAAACTTACCACTGTTGAAGTCCTTATGTATTTCGATTGAAGAAACATCTCTGTCTTGGTATGGATATATTTCCTTAGTGGTTTGCGTGTCCCATTCACCAGCTCGGACTCTCACTGTCTTCTTGTCTGTCACGTAGTGGGCAGCGGTCAGGACTGCTTTCGGATGGATCAGGGAACCGCCTCCAACGTACACGTTCAATTTCTGACCATCGGGTTCGTTGTCGTTGACTGGCTCGATCCTAGGATCAACGTATCCCATACTTGACGTAAGATTAATAGGAATGTGTTCAATTAGATTGAGATGTTTGCCAACATTTGGTTGTTTTTTGAGTCAGTTGTTCACATTTTCATCACGTGTGTACAAGAGAAATCTATTATCGTGGACTTCAAAGACGGGATTATTTAAAAGGTATAGTTATAGAAAAATGTAGTGACTTTTGCGTTAGAGCTACTTTAAATATCACCACAATTGAATAGGTTTTTTTTTATTTGCTATAATCCGCGATGAAGTAAATAGAAAATATATATAATGCTAAATGTAGAGTGGATAATCCGTCTTCATACCTGATACATGCAGGATTCGTAAAAACACATGCACGAACCTCCACCACCGCCACACAATACACAAGTATTATTGCACAGTTTCTCATATATAATTCAGTTCTAGGTCGGTGCTCTAAAACAAATCTGTCTGTATTTCTCCGTTCTTGGAGAGAAGTATAGGAGCTAAGACCTCCCACGCTACTCCAATACGCATTGGTAGGTTCTTTACATAAACTATGAATATTTCTATACATAAACTATGAATTAATCAATATATAGTATAAATTAAAAAAAAACTGTTAAGTTGAGTGCAAAATAAAATTAAAGTAACATATACTATATTGAACGCCACGCCGTGTGGTATCCGGCTGAATAGAATAGTACCACCCTCATGTCTTACCGAGGTGTCGTAAAAGGCGACTAAGGTAAGACGACCGGCTGTGTGGTATCCGGCAGAGTAGAATAGACCACCCTCATTTCTTACCCAGGTGTCGTAAAAAGCGACTAAGGTAAGTTGACCCACCGTGTGGTATCCGGTTAAGTAAAATAGACCACCCTCTTCTTACCGAGGTGTCGTAAAATACGACTAAGGTAAGTTGACGTAAGGCAGGCGGCGAGTCATAAAATACGTAGCCAAATCATATGACAACATGTTTGTAACATGTTGTCACATGATTTGGCACCCCACTTAGAGTGGGATGAGGGCAGGAGGATGATGATGATTATACTATATAGAACGCCATAAATTATCCAATAAATATAGAGGTATAATAGACATCTATATCGATTTCAAAAATGTATTTATTTATATGTGTGTGTATGCATCATGTGTGTGCACCATATATTTATTTATTAGTCTGTGTACAACACACTAATAATAGTGACAACGCAAACGTATCCCTTTAAATTAGATTTTTTTAAGTTAAACAAGAAGCTAGCATGCTTTGAACAATCACATATTTTTTATAAATGGGAGTAATTTATGACAAACTGATTTTAAACCCGTTCATGCTTTTAATTGTTTACATAGAGGTTGCTTACCACAACAAACTTTTGTAAGAAGACAACTTTCTTGAGCTCCTTTATTCAGTCGTATAGATTTGTTATAGCAACAAATATGATTAGACATATCAGTGCAAGGCAACAAGTGAAAGTTCTAACTTAATCTAAAATCTCCCATGAATATATGAAATGTAAATGATTCTATAATAATACATTTTTCGAATAGTCTATGAATTTAAATTTACATTTACATTTTCTATAATTTTTTCAATTTCAAAAAGAAAAAAAAGTAATTCAAAAAGAGGAAATAATTCATTCGCTTAATTTCATTCGATTCTTTAGAACATGGCAAAAATATTATATGTAAATAATAAAAATAATTTACTATTCATAAATAGAATTTATATATTATCTTTATTCTGCATTAAACTGTACATGTAGCTAATCTGTAGATATAGATGAAAAAATTGACATTCTATCCTATATAGTGTATTATCTATGTTCTTATTAAAACTATCTAAATTTATATAAAATTAAATAAATGTGTGAAAAATTTACAAACACTAAAACAAGATTCCTTAAATATTCTATCATTTGTAAAAAAATGAAAAAAAAATATTCTGAAATGAAGTGCCTAACGATCTTTTTATAGCATACCAAAATAAGCTTCGCTATATTAAGCATGTTAACTAAAAGTGATGACGTAACGTAGTGTTTCCCAAAGTGGAGCCCACGGCCCACTGGGGGGCCATTGGAAAAAGGGCTCGAAACGAGTTTAACTCTTTTGGTTCGGGCTATTCAAATGCAATGCTAGATTTTTATGCCAAAGGAAACTGATCCACTTTCATACAAGTTTGGGCCAAAACATTTCATACATTTTTTATCAGTCGATTGCTGATGGCTGATTTTTTCATTCCAAAAGCAGTTATAAGAAAATTAGTAACTTCTTACATTATTATTTAATAATTATTTTTATTGAACTAGCCATCTTTGTTATATTTTTAACTATTCGTTTAATTTAATCGATTGTTGCAATAGATAACTTATTTCATTTGTTACAAACAAATTTTTAAAGAGTTTGCAATTTCCAGATTTAAAATTGTGCTAACTCTTTTATATTTTGTAATAAAAATATACCGCTTTTTTCCAAGCCATACCATAATTTATTACAATTGATCTCAAAAATCACCATTTCATTTAACGATAAAAGCAAATTCTTTCTTTTAAAACTTAATATTTTTTTAAATGTAGTTTTATTCCTGTTTTGAGGCATTGAAAACTACTAAAATATAAATGGAATACAAACGATAAGTTTCTGTCGTTTGTAAAGTTGTAATAGTTTATTTAGGAACGGTCGGATAAGAGAAGTGATAAAAGCCGGGATCAAGTCCAGATATCACTTGCCCTTTTTCTCTTTATATTTTTTTATATATGTTAAAAAAACATTACCGAGCAAGGCTCGGTCACCCGGGTACTTAAAATTGATGCATGTTACATGGGGGCAACATTTTTAAGGTGGGCCATGGAACAAAAAAGGTTGGGAAACACTGACGCAACGTGTTAGAATTTTGTACTGAACTGACACAAACACAAAGCGGTAGTGGGCGTGCTGTTACATTGGACGTACTTACTTAAGAACAGCCACCATCCAGGGGAACTCTGCGTATTTCGCTTCGTTGTCGATGTCGCCTTTAGTATTCATGCCGAGACCGTTGGGGTTTCTCCAACCGCATCCTTCGCGCTGTGAATGTCAACCCAATTTAACAGCTTAAGACAACATGTTTCAAATCATCTTCCTGCCTTTATCCCACTCTTAGTGGGACATCACATGATTTGGCTACCTATTTTACGACCGACCGCCTGCCGGACGTCAACTTACCTTAGTCGTATTTAACACCTGGATAAGAATGAAGGTGGTCTACACGTTATATGTTTCAAAAGTAACCTGCTTCAAATAATTAGGTTAATAGTAAGATATAAAAAATGAGAATTGAAAATAAATAAAACAGATAATT
Source organism: Morpho helenor (assembly GCA_029227775.1). Classification (NCBI taxonomy): domain Eukaryota; kingdom Metazoa; phylum Arthropoda; class Insecta; order Lepidoptera; family Nymphalidae; genus Morpho; species Morpho helenor. Next base: position 10,343,188 of record JARGCU010000011.1, read on the forward strand.
GGTCAGGTGGGGCTCGATCCGGAGTATTTTGCACTTCTTTAGTCCGCCCGTTATCCGCTGAGCTAAGACAACTTACTTCTTGCTAGCTAAATTATCATTTGCATTCCATTATACATTTTAGCATTTTTTTAGTGCCCGAAAACACGGATAAAAAGACTTTTTTTTTCAATGATATCTAGCTAAGACGCTGTGTGTGTATTACGTGTTCCTGTGTCAAATCAAATAACGATCGCAAGATGGTTATTTGATTTATCGTCAGGGTCATAAAGGACGCTTTTTGGGCGCCTATATTTTCGGTGGTTAGATCTACTAGAACTAGGATGTAGGTGGAAGCAACTGAAATGAGAAGGATACTGAAATGAGAGGGTTAGCCCTCCCGGCTACTACAGTTTCAACTGGCGGGACAGGCGAGCGCAGAAGCGTTGTCGACTTGGATGCTTGCTTACCTGCGGCAGTTTGTCTGGTGGAGGAGTGATGGGGTTGTCTGGTGGCCGGGTGTCCGGGGCTATGCAGCACACATCTAAGTAGGACGGGCATGAGGAGGACACTCTGGAATTTATATAAAAAATCAAATGAGTACTTAAACTAGCTTCTATATAGAAGAGTCTGTGATAAGAAAGATATTTTTTTGTATATGGTCTGGATTTAATACCCGCCATAATAATAAATCTTTTTTGTCAAAGGAAAAATAATATTAATAAAATTATAACTTAAATTAGATTTAAAAAATGTTAGTAGACAAAAATGAATCAAATAATTTAAAAAAAAACCAGGAATGCCGCACAAGCACCTTAGTAAAATAATGCATCATAGGTGAGTCCATCTTACATATTAACGTCTTCAGAATATTATTGGAGCTGAACCGCAGTCTTGTTAGTAAAGATGCGGTCTTCTTCCTTATGACGGCTTAAAAACAATTTGTTTGCGTATAAGTGAACATATTTGACGTAGAACAAAACCGCAGCAAACCCCAACAGTATTCTGAAGCCGTTATTATACTGCACCCTTAGGGAATCTAGAGCTTTCTGCGAATATTTTGTCCACAGGTTCCCCTCGTAAAGTGTTTGGCAATATGCTTTGAACTGATGTATTTTTGCTTCAATACTACAACGAGAGAACCTGTGGGCCAACATATTGCATCTAGCTGCTAATGTCATTCGGTCACGTTCTATGTCTACATGGTCTTTGAAATCCTCTGCAAGACAGTGACCTATACATATAGCTATATTCTGCCAATATAATTTACAAAGGAATATTTGATTTTTAAGAGTACTATTATAAACACACGCGGTTCATGAAATACCTGATATCGATAAGGCCAACACCATCAGTAATCACGTTGTTGTTTGTGTTGCAAAGGTAGTAGTTCACGCAGATCCCGTCTTGTTCATCTTCAGTCTTGCATGGAACGTTTGTGGCTGAAATAAGAACCAGCTTTTTAAGTGTACTGTTATATTTATAAACAGCAAGGGTTTCTGCTGACTCCCTCTACTTTCCCTGTGACCATCAGTCGTTCTAAATTGTCGTTAGACCTACGAGCAACGTGGCCAAAGTATCGCAGGATCTTCTGCAAACTGACACTAGACAGTCGCTGTCGCAGTAACCGTCGAGTTTCTTGCTGGCTTCTCAGCAGGAACTTTCCGAACCAGCAGTAGCACTAGTAGTTAAAATGTATAATAATAAAAGGGTGGCACTTACTTTGAGCATTAGGATTGATTGGTGGTACGATGGTAGACGGCAAATTCTTGTTCTCCACGGCCGGCAACGGGGTGGTAGAGCTGGGCTTGCCGAAGATCTGTGCGATGACCGCGTCGAGATCCCCGTTGTTTTGGGGGGCGGCGTGGGCTGTGGCCAGAACGCCCACGATCAACACTAGCCTATACATCTGGAATCAAAAAAACCAATGCACTCAGATATACCGCGATAATGCTATGATGAACGAGTAATTTATGTTTGTGCGTCGATAAGAAGTCAACTTTAGATAATTGTTGACCTTAAAAATAAATATATAAAAATAAGTTTTCTTTGAAGATAGATACGTTATCTGGTATCATTCTTTTGGATGACAAGCTTTCGTACAATACCAATACATCACTTTACGACCTACATGCGTTCAACGAATATGGCCGCAAAGCTAAAAGCCATTATAAGGAAACAATTATTGTAATACAAATTCAATAGAATTTAGCCGTGTGGTATCCGGCTGAATAGAATAGACAACCCTCAATTCTTACCGAGGTGTCGTAAAAGGCGACTAAAGTAAGTTGACAGATTATAGCAAAATAATATTATTACTTTTAAAATCATCATAGTTTGCTTACAGCTTTGTTTTCTCTACCTTTCTCGGTCTAAACCGGTCTTGTGAAATTTTTTGTTCTTTAAAAACTAAAATAAAAGATAAGTCGAAGTCTTCTTTTTTATTAACTACCCCTTCGGGTTTTATCAAATGTAAAAGTTTCTTTTACAAACGCTCAATTCGATCGACAAAGTCCCAATTATTTCTAATTCAAATAGGTTAATCCCCTAACACAGTGGCTTTATGGTGTTTGAATTGCTTCGACCTTCGCTTTTAAAAGCAATTTAACTGAACACTATTCATAGTTTGTCAGATGCGAAATTCAACATAATTTTTGAATGAAGTCATCGACATTGTAACTATTAACTAGCAATATAATAGCGATGAGAAAAAATAATCGATTATTTTTTTATAAATAATCGATTTATAAAAAATAAAATAATATTTAGCTATAAGTTTTTAAAAATATGGTATTTTTGTTGTTTTTTATTATTATTTTAAATAGGTACATATGTTATTTCTTTTAAATAAAATTATTTTTATTTAAATTACATTTTTTTGTATAGCAACTTCTTACTTTCAATTTTAAACTTAGTAACGTCAGCATTACATTAGCTTGAAAACTCCCGTTTAATCGGAATTGGAAAATTAGAATGTGAATTAGATTTCCATTTATATGTCCATTTACATTTGACATGCCATAACTCATAATATTCCAATTATAAAAATATCACCATTAGTCGTTTCCACGTTAATTAACGCGCGGGAACCCCCGTATATTGAATCACTTCTACGTATAATTATTAAAATGATTCGGAATTAAAATTGTTCTTGATGTAAACAAGTTTGACGAAACTATTTACCTTTTAACGCGTATGCATAAATTACAATAATGAAAACAATTTACCGCACATTCTGATATGCTTGTTGTGACTCAGTTATGATGCAGAAGAAATCCTATCATACTGATAAACTAGGTCTAGTTTATTTCGAGAAGTTATAATAGAATAATTTTGCTCTATTCCAGTGTTTCCCAACGTGGGGCCCACGACCCACAGGGGGGCAATTTGATGGTTAAGAGGGGGCAACTCGACACGAGTTTAAGCCTTTCGCCCTGGGCTATTTAAGTGCAATGCTAGATTTCGATGCCAAATTTAGCAAAAAAAAAGCAATTTCTTCTGTCTTAAACCTATTATTTAATAATATTATTTCTTAAGTGAACAATTCAATTTTTAATATTAAAATTTATGTATGTTACTTAGGGGGGCAAAATAATTTTAAACGTGGGGCATGGGCCAAAAAAGTTGGGAAACACTGCTCTAATCCGTTTGTTAAGAGAATCTATGTTCGGGTCGACTTACCTTAGTAGCTTTTTACGACACCTCGGTAAGAAATGAGGGCGGTATTATTCTATTTGTCGTCCGGTCGTAAAATACGACTAAGATAAGTATATCCGCCGTGTGGTATCCGGCTGAGTAGAATAGATCATTTCTTACAAAGGTGTCATAAAGGCGAATAAGGTAAGTTGACCCGCCATGAGGTCCAGTTGACTAGAATAGTCCACCCTTTTTTCTTATTTCTTACCGAACTTTTTCATTTCTTACCGAAATGTCGTAAAATACGACTAAGGTAAGGAGACGTCAGGCAGGTGGCCGGTCGTAAAATACGTAGCCAAATCATGTGACAACATGTTTATAATATGTTGTACCGTCCCCACTTAAAGTGGGATAAGGGCAGGAGGATGTCGATGATCGGGTAAACTAAAGTAAAGCTTTTTACTAGCAAAAAATTAAATTTATGTAGAACTAGCTGTCTGGTCACGCGTTGTTGTGGCTCAGCCTGTTTTCGAATTCCCATCGAAACAGACCGCATCAAAGGTAATAATAAAATTATTTTGCTATAATCCGCGATGAAGTAAAATAAAAAATATATATAATGCTAAATGTAGAGTGGACAATCGGTTATCATATCTGATACATGCAGGATTCGTAAAAAACACATGCACAAACCTCCACCACCGCCACCACAATATACAAGCACTATATACGTTCACTATCACAAACTCAACAATCGTTTCGCCCCGCAACCGAAGCATCATCAGGAGATAGACTCCACGACCAAAATCGCAAAGCAAGACCGCATCAGTTTTAAAAAATGCTCCGATCGACACCAAACTTTACAGGATGTATTTTTTTATTCAATGTTATCTTTAAGTTTTAAATAATATCAATAAAAAAAGTTACAAAATAACGAAATCATCAAGAAAGATTCATTCTATGTCCTTATAATAAAATTGGTCAAAATATTTAGTCACTTTTTGGTCATTTTATTACCGCATAACCAATAGTATTATACTTGAACATTCCAATCGTGTAATTTGACGATTATTTAACGTTTAAACATGTTTTGAATCGCTTATAAAAACCTTGAAGGAGGGTCATTGTAACCGCTATGACTATAAACCTGTTCTATCTCATGCATTTTACTATCGGTGATAAATAAGATCCTATCCTATTCTACTAATATTATAAATACGAAAGTTTGTGAATATGGATGTATGTTTGTTACTCTTTCACGGCGAATTGGCTGAACGAATATCAATGAAATTTGGCACAATTATTCTTTACTAGCAATCCTTAAAAGATTAAAAGCGTAATATAGTCTTTTGATAATAAAAATGGTTAAAGTGGGATCACCTTGAGAGCTAGACATATGCTGTCGCGAACTTTTATTTAGAACAATTAAAGGGGACTGATTTTGTAATACATGATTTTTGAACAACTATCACCGTTTATTCAGCGCACGCAAGGAAAGCTTTAAATTTTGCCGTTTGCGTAATATTTTTTATTGCTGCTCCTCTCTTGTTCATATTGGCAGATTAAATTTGGCACAATTATTCCTTATTTAGCGGAATAACATATAGGTAACATATAGACTATAGAAATCCTGTTAATTCGACAAGAATGGGATGACATTTTTTTTTTCGAATGTGACTAATGCTGTTAGCCCTAATGGCTTTGACAGCGTCACCGATAAGACGGGCGAGCGCAGACGCATCGCCGAGAGAAGAGATGGGTGGTAAGAGCGAGTGCATCATTCATTTATCAACCTATCACTCGACAATAGTCCACGCGAACGAAGTTGCGGGTTAAAGCTAGTAATATATAAAAATGAATGTTTTTATGCCTCCTATAAACTTCGAAACGGCTGGACCGATTTTAAATAAATTTTAAATTTTCAGATAATCTTTAGAATGATAATTCTGTAAGTTTGGTTGCAATCAGGCAATTTTCTTTAAATGTTGAGTTCTAAAGTAATAATAAAATTATTTTGCTATAATCCGCGATGAAATTTATTAGCAGGATTATAGCAAAATAATTTTATAATTACTTTTGTATTATGGATCTCCGCAAAGTAACGCCTAATTCTATAAATGTTGAGTTCTGTTTTTAAGGGAATTTGAAACCATACTGAGCCTCAGCAACGCTTGGTTGGACAGCAAATGCTACTTATTCTAAATTCCACTACTCATGTGTTTGCCATGCTCATCGATTTCATTTTTGTGATGGAGATATTTGCAAGGTTGGAGAGTGACAGAAGCTACAGTTAACTTCAAGACTACAGTCCACGCGAACGAACTTGCGGGTAAAAGCTAGTAATATTATGTATGCGAAAGTTTGAGAGTATGGATGTATGTTTGTTACTCTTTCACGGTGAATCCGCTGAACGAATATCGATGAAATTTGGCACAATTATTCCTTATACACCGGCTACATATAGGCTATTGAAATCCTGTTAATTCTACAGGAATAGGATGACACTGAAAAGCGCCATCTATTATAGGACACTAAAACATTCCTCCCGAACGTAGTCGCAGGTAAAAGCTAGTTTATAATATTACCATAGATATAGCAGTTATCAGAAATACAAATGTCCTTCGTTAAGACATTGGTTGGATAACATGTTTGTGGTTGGTTAATATGTTTTTAAGTCATATACAATAGATATATTCGTTTGTGAGACGACTTGAACGATTCAACGTAATCGACAATCAAACAGTGTAAGGTTATTATCAAAAGGTCAAAATAACGTCAAGTAATCTTGCTTAACGACCGAAACCTGATTTGTACGACCGTTTGCCTCTTAACTCGTGCTTATTTAATTAAATAAATTAAAATTTTGCATATTTAGGAATCGTTTTAACTTTACACATTTTAATAATTTATAGAATTAGGCGTTACTTTGCGGAGATCCATAATACAAAAGTAATAATAAAATTATTTTGCTATAATCCGCGATGAAGTAAAATAGAAAATATATATATGTAATGCTAAATGTAGAGTGGACAATCGGTTATACGTATATAGTGCTTGTGTATCACGGTGGCGGTGGTGGAGGTTTGTGCATGTGTTTTTTACGACTCCTGCATGTATCAGGTATGATAACCGATTGTCCACACTACATTTAGCATTATATATATTTTCTATTTTACTTCATCGCGGATTATAGCAAAATAATTTTATTATTACTTTTGTTTTACACATTTATTTATTTCAGATATATACAACAATTCAATCTAAAACAAGACACTATTATTCTTTTTAATTAATAAAAAAATTAATTTAATTGTTACTAGCGAATTGGGTATTATGGTATCCGGTTGAATAGAAAAGTACCACCCTCATTTCTTACCGAGGTGTCGTAAAAGGCGACTAAGGTGAGTCGACCCGCCGTGTCGTATCCGGCTGAGTAGAATAGACCGACCTCATTTCTTACCGAGGTGTCGTAGAAGGCGACTAAGGTAAGTTAACCTACCGTGTGGTATCCGGTTTAGTAGGATAGACCACCCTCTTTCTTACCGAGGTGTCGTAAAATACGACTATGACAAGGCAGGTGGCCGGTCGTAAAAACGCAGTCATGTGACAGCACATGTTGTGCCGACCCCACTTAGAGTGGGATAAGGGCAGGTTCATGATGATGATGGTTACTAGGAAATTGGGTTATAAATTACAAGTAAACTTGTTAACCCCTAAGCTGTGGTAGCCCGGCGATAACACCATAGTACCACCCTCATTTCTTACCGAGGTGTTGTAAAAGGCGACTAAGGTAAGTCGACCCGCCGTGTGGTATCCGGCTGAGTAGAATAGACCAACCTCATTTCTTACTGAGGTGTCGTAAAAGGCGACTAAGGTAAGTTGACCCACCGTCTGGTATCCGGTTGAGTAAAATAGACCACCCTCTTTCTTAATGAGGAGTCGTAAAATACAATAAAGGTAAGTTGACGTCAGGCAGGCGGCCGGTCGTAAAATACGTAGCCAAATCATATGATAACATGTTTGTAACATGTTGCGCCGACCCCACTTAAAGTGGGATAAGGGCAGGAGGATGATGATCACACGCTTATCGGTGAAGGAAAACATCGTGAGGAAACCTGCTTATCTTTAGAGAATTCTGGACCTACCAATACCTACTAACCTAACCTACCAATCCGCATTGGAGCAGCGTGGTAGGTCTTAGCTCCAAGCCTTCTCTCCAAAAACGGAGAGAAGAGGCCTATTCTCACCAGTGGGATAGTAACAGGCCGCTTACTTTTTTTACTTGTTAACCTTTTATGTTAGGAGCGGGTTCACCTCGGTAGTGTAATGGCCAGGATTCGAACGAAAGACCTCTCGGCCGTAAGAGAGTGACATTGCTATAGTTTAAACCAGTGTCTCCCAAACTTCTTCGATCCATATCCCACCTTTCTAAAATTATTATTCCTCCCTATGTTACATTAATAACTTTTCTCCTTCTCTCTTTTTTCTCTCTCTCTTCGTCAACCGATAGACCCCCACTGCTGGGCTTGGTCTCTTCAAGGGATATCGATATCTTGATATATGGTAATGACATGCGACAATGCTGAGCTGTGTGCCCTTTCTGTCAATTACCAATTGCAGAATAAATGTTTTTTCATTTCATTTCATACATAAAATCTATACTAATATATAAAGCTGAAGGTTTGTTTGATTGTTTAAACGCGCTAATCTCAGCAACTACTGGATTGATTTGAAAAATTCTTTGAGTGTAAGATAGTCCATTTATCGAGAAAGGCTATAAACATCACGTTAAGATAAATTGGAGAAGAGCAGCAATAAAAAATATTAGGAAAACGGCAAAATTTAAAGCTATCTATAAAAGCTTTTTTTTAAATAAATAATTTATGACACACTGAATTCAATGCAGGCGAAGTTGGCACTGCTAGTAAAATCTAAACCTAATAATTACTTTACACCAACAAAGAAACATAACCTAGAACTAATCGGTTTAAAGAAAATGTGGATTTTAGATTTGAATGAATGAATGATAAAAATCCTAAAGAACAATTTAACAACATAATAAAACTAAAACGACACAAATAAAACGACAAAAAACATTTAATTCTAAATGCAAATTCGCTTTTTGTATTCGGTTATCCTTATACGTCTGTTCTTAATAAAAATTTGAACTTATTTTTCGTTTAAAATCTTTAAATCAAAGGTTTTATTTAACAAAAAATAATAATTCAATGCTTTGCAGTTCAAGAAGTTGAATAAAAAGGGAATAAGGAAAATATAAATTAATAATGTATACTAACTATGAACAGTTATAACATATTTACATTCAACTATTAAAACCGTATATTTAACTTATTTGAAGACAAAAAAAGATGAAGAGGGAAACAAATATAAACAATTTAACGAGCACTTAGACGTAAAGGTCAATCGAATTCAAGTTATTTCTATTTTGAAATACAAAGGAATAATAAAAACTATTTAAAAAGGCAAAAAAGCTAGACATGTACTTACCTTGACCGGTTGATATGTTTGATTGAGTAGAGCTAATGATTTAGTTTTAAAATAATAACACTATCACAATCGGACATACACACGTCGCCAATGGCGATTTACTTCTGACGGTTTCAACGCGTCGTCCGCGAAATACGTACAAGCAGTTAATTTTTAAATATTCTTTCCTTGTTGTCTGACTTTATCATAAGTGTTTGTACTGTTACAAGCGGTCAACTACGACCTTATTCCAGTTAATTTTAACATACAATTGTAAGTCATTTGGGTTTTTTTATGTTATTAGAAATGATAAATCTAGTGACGCGAATTTTCGAACTTCCGTTATCTGTCCGTAAATACTAAATAGCTGTCTGAAATAGTGATAGATTTATCATCCCTTAATGATAGAATACTTTCATTCATTTTGAATTTGCTAGAATATTTATTTAAATATTATTAAGGGAATATATTTTCTCTTTAATCTATACCTAGTAAACATTAAGCTGAGTAGAATCATGTTGAGTAGAATAGACCACTCTTATTCCTTACCGAGGAGTCGTAAAAGGCCACTAAGATAAGTTGACCCACTGTGTGGTATCTGGTTGAGTAGAAAAGACCACCCTCATTTCTCACCGAGGTATCGTAAATGCGACTAAGGTAAGTTGACCTACCGTGTAGTATCCGGCTGAGTAGAATAGACCACCCCCTTTCTTACTGAGGTGTCGTAAAATACGACTAAGGTAAATCGACGCCAAATCATGTGACAACATTTTATTACTATTATTATTATTTATGTGTTTATAACATGTTGTACCGACCCCACTTAGAGTGGGATAAGGGCATGTGAATATGTATATATTTACCAGATGTCCGTGACCCATAAAATTATTAAGTTACTTACTTTGGGGACGGATGACCGTTACGACATCTCGGTAAGAAATGACGATGGTCATTCCAGGGCTTCTTAAACTGTGGGTTACGACCCCCAGAGGGGTCGCGAGACTACTGAAAGCAAAAGGCGTCGCAAAGATCTGATACTTTTCAATCATTAGTGATACAACTACATGGCTGCAGCTGTCCTTTAAAGAACTTTTCTAACAAAGGTTTATTGATATTTCTCCTCCTAAGTTCCTTCTTTACCCCTTTTCATTAAATTTAATTAAATAGATTTTATTAAATTTATGATTAGTTAGTTTACAACAATTATAAATAAAATTTATAATTAGTATACACACTACGTACAAATATAAATACAAATAAAAAACATACAAAATACTATTGTAGTTTTATTATAACTATTTTTTGAAAAAAGTGGCAATGCAAAACTGTTATTTACATTTTAAAATAGTGCGATATTACATCTACATCTACGGTTAATATATATTTCATTATATGGAGGAGGGGGTCGTTTAAAATTTCCTAAGCTTGAAGGGGGTCGCTATATAAAAAAGTTTAAAAAGCCCTGGTCTATTCTACTCAGCCGGATACCACACTGCTTCTAAACATTACATCACCATTTTTTTAACACTATTCTCTTGCAAGAATATTATTGTTATATCAGATTCTGATAGACATGTAATTGCATACAACTTACTAAGAGTTAGTGATCAACTATACATTGCCGAGTTGCTTGTAATTATTTAACGTTTTTCCTCATTCACAAGGTCTAAGGTCGCGAGTCTGTTATATGCGTTATCTTAACTTATATTCTTGTGTGAATTTAATTAACGGAAACATAAACGCTAAAAATAGCAGGTAAAAATTGTTCATACGAAATTTATAAAAGAAAAATCTTTATGTCATCCTCTTGCCTTTATCCCATTCTAAGTGGGTTCGGTACAACATGTTATAAACGTGTTATCACATTTGGCTGCGTATTTTACGACCAGCCGCCTGCCTCACGTGAACTTACTTTAGTCGTATTTTACGATACCTCGATTAGAAAGCGGATGGTCTATTCTACTCAGCCGGATACCACACGGTGCGTCAACTTACGTTAGTCACCTTTTAGGACACCTGGGTAAGAAATGAAGGTGGTCTATTCTACTTAGCCGGATACCACACGGCACTTACCTTAGCTGCCTTATAGGACACCTCGGTAAGAAATGAGGGTGGTCTATTCTACTTAACCGGACACCACACGGCACTTGACTTAGTTGCCTTATACTACACTGTCGGTAAGAAATTATGGTGGTCTTTTTTACTTAGCCAGATGCCACACGGCACTCACCTTAGTTGCCTTTTACGACACCTCGGTAAGAAATGAGGGTGGTACTATTCTATTCAGCCGGATACCACACGGCTGCTGTAACAATATTATGTTATGTAAATATATAAAAATGACAATTTCCCTGATACAAAATTGATATTGAGTATTATTATTTTGTTCAATAGACAGACAACGAAAAATAAATACGAATAAAAAATAACAGAATAACAAATTTATTTCTTAGCTTTTTTATTTTAATTTGTCCTTTCAATCAATTTCTCAAATTATTATCATTTTCAAAACCATATAGCCTTATTATTTATAAATAATTTTTAAGTATATTTTTTATTCTTTCTGTTTAACTTTGTTTTAGAGCGAAATATTCATAGATATTACAATAAAATATTACCATTGATTTACTTTGCACTTATATCTTAAGTTTTATTTAGAATAATTTTTCGGAAAATTTCATATCGGAATTTATAAAAAACAAAAAACAGGAATTTTAATTGAAAATGTATAGAAAATATTCTTTACGTTTTGTCGATACCAAGTTATAAATACGTGTCAAAAATTTTCAAAACTAAAAAAATCTCTGTTCTTTGGATAAGTCCTAAGCTCAATAAAGCTGAAGAGTTTGAATGTTTGTTTGAACGCGCTAATCTCAGGAACTACTGGACCGATTTGAAAAATTCTTTGAGTGTAAGGCAGTCCATTTATCGAGAAGGGCTATAGGCTATATAAACACACGCTAAGATGTATGGCAGAGGAGCAGAAATAAAAAATATTACGAAAACGTCATAATTTAAAGATTTCCTTGTGTGCGCTAAGTAAACGGTGAAAATTCTCTAAAAGTTCTCTAAAACTCTAAAAGTTCTAAAGAAAGACTTATGTCTAGCTTTTAAGGTTAACCCACTTTAACCATTTTTATAATTGTCAAAATTCTATATTACGGTTTTAATCTTTCAACGCGGGCGAATTCGCTGGCAATTGCTAGTAAAATATATTTGACAGTATTAATAGATACACAAATACATACACAGATAGATTATGGTTTTACAAAGATTGCCGGGTCAGCAACTTTATTATAGATAATTTAGTACATATTACGGACTATCATTATCGCTAGTCAAAACTATTTTCGTACGTTTCAAATCGCATAGACCTTAGGGTCTAATCCTTTGCCAGCTATCTTATCGTCTATCCAGTTACGTAGATTGGACACGTCAACGTAAACTCCAGGGGTGCCGTCTTTCCCACACCCGATACCCCAAGCGACGATCCCGCTTTGCATGTAACGGCCAGGTTCCTCCTGAAATACGATAATAAATAAATAAATATATGGGACACTTATACGGTCGTCCGTCCCCAAAGTAAGTAACTTAAATACTTGTGTTATGCTAGACAGAAAACTGGTGAATATATACTTATATATCTTTTAAATACATACTTAAATACAAATATACACCCATAAAAAGGATAAAAGGCAAAATGGGAATTCTCCTTCTTAAGTATTGTGTCTGTAACAATTTTTTCCAGGAGTCATGATAGACCGAAGAAGGAGAAGTCAAGGTGTAAGTGAGTAGGAAATTATTAAGAACTTACTCAAATTATTACAAAATCACTACTCAAATCGACATACCTACCTACTGACATACCTAATCAAGTAATTCCTACACTAAAATTACTAAGACAATTCCTGCTGAAGGAAAGTTTTCAAATTATCAAGTAATTTCTGTTCAATATTATCAAAAAATTTCTGACCGAAATTATCAAGAGATTCTTGCTCAAATTACCAAGACATTTCTACTGCAGGAATGTTTTCAAATTATCAAGAAATTTCTACTTAAATTACCAAGACATTCCTACTCAAATTACCAAGATATTCCTATTGAAGGAATGTTTTCAAATTATCAAGACATTCCTACTCAAATTTCCAAGACTATTCAAGGAATGTTTTCAAATTATCAAGTAATTTCTGTTCAACATTATCAAGAAATTTATACTCAGAATTATCAAGAAATTCTTAATCAAATTACCAATAATCTTTCTGTCTTATCTCTGCGATTACGGATTGCTAAAAGTTTTTCAAGGTACCATGCCCGAGAGCCGTGCAAAGATATCAAAGAACTAGATATCAAAGTTTTGACGTACCGAAATCGGGCACATCAGCGGAGAGCCTCCGTCTCCTTTACAAGTGTCCACACCTGCTTTACCTCCGGCGCACATGAAGGACGAGTGCAGTGTGAAGAAATGTCCAAGACGCGTCTCGCGCAGCGCTGTTTCACACTGCTTCCGTTCTACGACTGGAAGTTCGATCTGAAAATCAAATTTATAATATTTAATGACGGCGCGTTGAATGAATTAAAAATCAAAAACCTATGTTCTAATTGGCTTATAATCCTGTATCATTTTGTTTATGGTATGGTATTTGGACGTTGCGCTTTACGGACATGACGTTGTTCCGAGTTTCCACCACATTCACACCCACAATGGAGTACAATGGCTCATCTTAGCGCCCAAAAGGACCAAGCATAAGTATATATATTTACCGCCTGTCGTCAACGTCAACTTACCTTAGGTAGTCGTGTTCTACGACACTTCGCTAAGAAAGAGGGTCTATTCTACTCATCTCATCAGTCGTATCTCAAATAATAACTTATTGGCTATTGATTCTGTTTCGTAATTTCGGGAACAAAATTCATACCTTTTTAAGTATAACTTGGTAATGTCCGCTCTTCCCAAATTTGTCTTTGCCCCATCCTGAGGCGACGCACTGGGTACCACCGGCGACGCGCACTCGTGGTGGCGGCAGACACGCGATCTGCACGTTGGGCGCCAGCTCCATTGGCTCCGACAGAAACAGAATAGCGATGTCGTAGAAGAGGTTACCTGGGAAAACACATCAGAATATTTATTAGCTAAGCGTGGAGTCATAGCGAATCATACTGCAACAATTAACAAAGATAATTTTCGATATTAGACACCTTTCCATGCAAAAGAGAAAATTTATAGGCCAGATTTTGAATTGTGTCACTTTAATACGTTGAATAGTTTTCTAGTTGTTAAATATTAAGAATTCGTAAGCATGTCCATTACGTCACATTAGGTTCACCCTGAAAACCAGCTTTGCAGCTTCGCTGCAATCTTTGCGCTGAGGGCGGACCTATATTTGACCATCATTCTATTTGTTATTTTTTATTTTTGTATTTCTTTTATTTATATTTTGGTCAAATAAAAATTATTTCTATTTCTATTTCTATTCTAATACATTCCTGTTTCTCTTTTGGGAATTGTGATAAAAATATGTTAAAAAAAATAAACGCAAAGCACGCAAAGCGAGTTTTTGCGGTTTTGTCGTTACGTCTATCTCCTGATGATTCTTCGGTTGCGAGGCGGAACCATTGTAGAGTTTGTGATAGTGAACGTATGTAGTGCTTGTGTATTGTGGTGGCGGTGGTGGAGGTTTGTGCATGTGTTTTTACGTATCCTGCATGTATCAGGTATGAAAACGAATTGTCCACTAAGTAGCACCAAACGCGACTAACAATGTTGCCTCACCGGAGTCCATTTTGCAACTATAGCGATGGTATTTTTGTGCCGTTACTGAATCGCCACGGTACGCCTTGTGGTATCCGGCTGAATAGAATAGTACCCCCCCTTATTTCTTACCGAGGTGTCGTAAAAAGCGACTAAGGTAAGTCGACCCGCCGCGTGGTATCCGGCTGAGTAGAATAGACCAACCACATTTCTTACCGAGGTATCGTGAAAGGAGACTAAGATAAGTTGACCCACCGGGTGGTATCCGGTTAAGTAAAATAGACCACCCTTTTTCTTACCGAGGAGTCGTCAAATACGACTAAGGTAAGTTGACGTCAGGCAGGTGGCCGGTCGGTCAAATCGCAGTCTAACCCATCTTTGGCTGCAAAAAGAAGTGGCGATGATGAAATCATAAATCCAAATGATTGGAAGATGCCAAAGCGTGTTATTCACCAGAGTCAGTCGAAGCAACTGCAACCTGAACACCTAAGTACTTCAAACAGATTTAATATTTTGTCTTCGAACAAACCATCAGTAACTTCTGTAGCTACTCGACTGCGTGAAGCAACCTCAGTAAAAACAAGGTCTGGTAAGATACCTCCAATATTTCTTGAAGTCAAACCCGAATGGACCCATGAGTTTATTAAAACTCTTATACTGCGGTATACAAAGCAGTTTCATCTTAAATATACAGGTGAGAATAAGATAGCTATTAATTGTTACAATTCTGAAGCACACAGTTCCCTAAAGGAAGGACTTAGATCTGAAAATGCTCCTTTTCACACATTTTCACGAAAAGATGAAAAAACATTCAAGGCTGTCATCTTGGGTCTTCCGGCGTATGCTGAAGAACATCTTGCAGACGAACTAGCATCTTTGGGATTTTGTGGAGTTTCTATAAGACGTTTGAAATCAGCTGAAGGAGTTAATGTTCAGTGTCCACCCTTTCTAGTACATCTACCATCAGGGGCTGATATTGCTACATTCAAGCAGATAAAATACCTATCTCAGTGTGCTGTCCAAATTCGTAGGTTTCGGCCAAATAACAATCTTGGTACCCAGTGTTATCGATGTCAACATTTTGGTCATACATCTCGTAACTGTAACTTACCGCCGCGATGCGTGAAGTGTACTGAAGATCATCGCACTAGTGATTGCCCTAAAAAAGATCGCATGGAACCAGCGCGATGCTGTAATTGTACTGAAAACCATCCTGCAAATTACCGAAACTGTAAAGAACGTCAAAACTATATCAACTTATTACGCTCTAAGAAAGAAGATCAAATTCAACAGCATGGCTCTAAGGTGAAAGCAGCAGTAACAGATGGTCGTCGTTGGGCGGATGTAGTGAGTAAAAGTAACATATCAACCTCATTGAATATTGATGAAAATAAGCCAGAGCAGGGACCTCGTGATGTTATCACAGATGAAATGCTCCAAATCCTTATGACAATTAAATCATTAAAAGGCCAGTTCTCAGCTTGTAAATCCATGATGGATAAAGTGGTATTAATACTATCTCATCTAGGTCAATATGTCTAATGCACTTCGTATTTTATATTGGAATGCTGATGGTATTCGTACTAGTATAGATGAATTACTTGACTTAGCGCTTAATTTCAATATAGATATTATTGGCTTGAGTGAAACAAAAGTAAGCGGTAAACTTCTTCTTAACGTCCCTGGCTACACCGTTTATCGGCAAGATAAAAACCATGACGGTCGTGGCCAGGGGGTTGCCTTACTTATTAGATCTGATATAAAACATGAACCTGTATTTATCTCTGTAACTAAACATCTTGAATGTATAGCTGTTAAAATATATTTATGTGGAAAGTACTTAGCGATTGTTTCTGCATATCAATCGCCTAACTTAAAATTGCTAACTGATGATATTGATAAAGTACTAAATCTCGAAAACCAGTGTATAATAATGGGTGATTTTAACTCAAAGCATGCGTATTGGAAATGCACCATGAATAATCGGCATGGAATCTCACTATATGAACACATGCTGGTTAAGGATTTTGACGTTTTTGCTCCTCTGGAACCAACATTAGTTCATTACAATTCCAGTTTTACCCCCTCCACACCTGATATTCTAATTGCTAAAAATGTTATCAATATCTCTGAATTAATAACTCTTACGCGTCTCTCTTCTAATCACTTGCCGGTTTTCTTTACTATTGGAGGTCAAATTACACATAAAACTTTTACTAAATTTGATTATAATAAGGCTGATTGGAATGGCTTTAAACACTATATTGATAAAAACATTATATTATCTCCTTTTATTTTTGGTAATCGTGATGTAATTGAAGACTCTATTGACCATTTATCAAATATAATCGAATGTGCTCGCAATATCTTCATTCCCCGCTCAGTTACTAAAACAAACGTTAATAAACTACCATACAACATCAGGAAACTAATTAGTAGAAAAAACGCACTTCGTAGGTCAGCCCTTAAACAAAAGTGTATTAATATCAAAAAAACTATAACTAAAGAGGCACAATCATTACAAAAAATTATTAATAAAAAAATCATGGACCATAATGATATGAAATGGCGATGGAGGCTAAGTCGAGTGGACAATGCTAGCTCCGAACTGTGGCGCACCGTGAAGTCGTTAAAAAGTCCACACGAAGCAATGCCTAATTTAAAATGCCCCAATGGATCTATGGCTATGACTGACTATGATAAATGCGAACTCTTAGCCAATTCGTTTTTGGAAAATATGAGCCTCTCAAGTGACTCGTTAAGCGATTCTATGACTGAAAAACAGGTACGGGCCTCAGTTGATTCGTTAAATTTCTTCAATACCTCTGAGGAAGTATTGCTTACTGACCCTGAGGAAGTAAAAAGCATTATTAGTAAATTAAAAACTAGAAAAGCTCCTGGTATTGATAACATAAACAACATCATAATCAAAAGTTTTTCTTTTAAAACAACAGTATACTTAACTAAAATATTTAACGCTTGCCTTATTAACAATTTTTTCCCTTCTAACTGGAAAATTGCCAAAGTTATAGCCATTAAAAAACCTGGAAAAGATAGGAATATACCATCAAGTTATCGTCCAATCAGTCTGCTACCTTCGCTAGGTAAAATATTTGAGACCCTCATATACTCCCGGTTGTTGAAATTTGTAGGTCATGTCATAATACCGGAACAATTCGGCTTTCGACAATATCATTCGACGTCCCAGCAATTGGCAAGAGTGACGGAACATATTGCTCATAATCTCAACTGTAACAAGTCAACTGGTATGATTTTGCTCGACGTTGAAAAAGCTTTTGATACTGTTTGGCATTCTGGACTGGTACATAAATTATTGAATGGTCAATATGGTGTTCCTTATCCGCTTGTTAAATTAATTCAATCATATCTTTCAAATCGTTGTTTTTCTGTTTTCATTGGTGATAAAGCCTCCAATCAACGTATTATTCCTAGTGGAGTTCCGCAAGGGTCAATATTAGGGCCACTTTTATTTTTAATTTACCTTAATGATATTCCTAAACAAGCATATACTCATATTGCTGTCTTTGCAGATGATGTAGCATCGTATACGTCATCCAATGATATTGATTTAATTGTCTCCCGATTACAACTTTCACTAGAGTTACTACAATCATATTATTCAAAATGGAAACTTAAGTTGAACACGTCGAAAACTGAAGCAATACTGTTTACGCGCAAACGTACTGTGCCCTCTAGGCGGCTTTCAATTAACGATTACTCAATTCCTTGGAGCAAAAGTGTCAAATATTTAGGCCTTCACTTAGATAACAAAATTAATTGGACAAGTAATACAGAAGCATTACGAATTAAAGGTATGAAAGCTCTAAATGCACTTTCTCCTATCTTAAACCGAAAATCTAATTTAAGTCCCAAAACTAAACTGAAGATTTACTCAACACTTGTACGTCCGTGCATAACCTATGCAGCTCCTGTCTGGAGTAGCACCTGTGACACTAATTATAAAAATCTTCAAACTATTCAAAATAAAGCTTTAAAGATTGCTTATAATACTCCGTTTAAAACAAACTTACGCAAATTACATAATTATATTAAATTTCCTTTAATTAAAGATTTTATTTTAAAACTAACAAAAAAATTTTATCAGGTTAAAAATCCAAGTAATCCAAACAAAATAATTGCATCAATAGGTAAAACTCGTAAACACATGTTGCGCTTCAAAAATTATGGTCGATACAAGTTGCCCCATCACTACGTGCTGAGCTGTAGATAACAAAGGCGCCTTACCATCTGCTGTGTTATTCTCTAAAAGCAAAGTACTCGACGTCGAGCTCGTCGTCGAGCTAACTTTGCTATCGCCCGTCAACCTAACCACGCCGAAATCGGTATTCTCTAACGACATATCGCTCTAGTCGAAGTCAAGGTTGCGAGAGCTCGTCGCTGTTTTTGAAATGTGTTTATCATAGACAATTCGAACTAGTGATTGCATTCCCGTTGACACAAATTTTACCGATAATATATTATTTTAATATTTTTGTGTTTAAAAACGCATTTTGAAGCGTTAATATTATTATATTCACGAATATTACTAAAAATAGAACTCGAAATAGCTCCAAATATATATATTTATCAACATCATTATAACATTACATAGGCTGAATAGACATTTCCTTTGCCTAATTAAAAATTAAAAAAAAAATGTCAAGTGGTTCGAGTCATATAAATTACAGTTTTGTTTATCTTGAATCTTTAAAGTTTTGAATGGGTTGGCAGTGTTATTTATTTTGGATTTATAACTAAATTCTTTAGTTTTTCGTACTTTATTACACATCGTTAATAAGTATATTAAATGTGCAACGAACATTATAGTCCTCGTTTGAGTTTATTGTATATTTCTTTATAGCATGTCGCGTAGCGCCATACCTTCTCGTAACCAATTTGAAAAACTACTTTAATTGAAGAAATATCTTGGCTTGCTGTTGAGCATGCTCGAACAAACCATGCCAGAGACCGCACAAGAGAAAATTTATGATAAGAAAACACACTTGATTATTGTTGATTGTTTTTAATTCGTATATTGTGTGTTTTTTATAGCTTTGTTTAAAATAAAGACTTCATTAGTTATGTAGAATTACTGTGATAATAAGTTAATTTAGGTTCCTAATATGTCTTCGGTGCATTATTATTTTTAAATTTTGTATTATATTTTTACAATAAATACATATAACAAAATGGTTTTTTTATCTTACTGTTTCATGCAGATATATGAATGTTTACTGGGTTCATAAATGATCACACACTTTATATAATAGCATATACTTTCTGTTGAAAGTTGATTTCTGGTAAATGACTGATACTTAATTCTTGCCTTTAACAATATAAGTTTAATTTAACATTTTGTGATCTATTCTAAAAATTGAAACTAAAATTTAAAATATGTTGGTTAAATTTTTTGCAGTTTGCAGTTTCATATTTTGATGATATATTGAAAGATAAAGTGGTATAATTTACTTTTCAATAAAGGTATTATAGTATAAGTATTTTTGTACATTTGAAAGGTTAAAAAAATTAAGTATATGATCTCTTTTTAATCATTGTAGCTTAACATCATATGAACATTGACTATGCTATAATAGTACGGAGTAAAACATTCCAAATGACAAGTAAATATTACAATAATGTTGGTGGACTCTATGATGATGGTTTTAAGTTAACAAATGAATAAACTGTTTAAATAAATAAAGTACAAATCTTTTTATTATCTAACTTAAAATTTACAAATTACAAAATATTAAAACAAACAAAATAAGCACTAAAGTATTTATAGTCACTTTATTTAAAAATAGCTAATATAGCTATAGTTAGTTTATTTACAGATAAAGCATTATTTTTAAGGCAGTATAAAGGTTCCCATTACAAAAAAATATAAATAAAAATTTAAGAAAGTATATAAATGAACAACAGTTCAGTACAACATAAGAGAGAGAAACCACAATTTTTTTTATTGTACTTCAAATAATTCTGCTTAATAAACAATGGTGCACAAAATTAGATCATTATATTATACATAACTATGCAGCGCACACCAATTCTTACTAATTCTTGCTTTCCTGTTTGTCAAAAACATTTTGAGTATTATCCCCATGCACAGACAGAGCTTGGACTAATCTGCTGTCCTGAATTAAATAATTTTAATTCACATGAGGAGCAAGTAGCCTAGATTGGTTGCATAAATTTTGCAGTACACAACATGCTATCACTATTTTTAATGCCATATGTTTTTTGCAGTTTACGGTTTGTCATTTTGATGATATATTGAAAGATAAATAAAGTGGTATAATTTACTTTTCAATACCTGTATTATAGTATTAGTATTTTTGTACATTTGAAAGATTTAAAAAATTAAGTATATGATCTCTTTTTAATCATTGTAGCTTAACATCATATGAACATTGACTATGCTATAATAGTATGGAGTAAAACATTCCAAATGACAAGTAAATATTACAATAATGTTGGTGGACTCTATGATGATGGTTTTAAGTTAATAAATGAATAAACTGTTTAAATAAATAAAGTACACATCTTTTTATAATCTAACTTAAAATTTACAAATTACTATACAAAATATTAAAACAAACAAAATTAGCACTTAAGTAATTATAGTCACTTTATTTAAAAATAGCTAATATAGCTATAGTAAGTTTATTTACAGATAAAGCATTATTTTTAAGGCAGTGTAAAGGTTCCCATTACCAAAAATATAAATAAATATGTAAGAAAGTATATAAATGAACAACATATAGTTCAGTATACGAGAGACCACAATTTTTTTTATTGTACTTCAAATAATTCTGTTTAATACAATGGTTCACAAAAATAAATCATTATATTATATATTATAACTATGCAGCGCCCCCCAATTCTTACTAATTCTTGCTTGCCTTCTTGTCAAAATCATTTTGAGTATTATCCCCATGGGCAGACAGAGCTTGGACTAATGTGGTGTCCTCAATTAAATAATTTTGATTCACATGAGGGGCAGGTAGCCTAGCATGGTTGCATAAATTTTGCAGTACACAACATGCTATCACTATTTTTAATGCCATATGTAGATCATAGTGGACCACTCTGTGGATTAACAGTCACCTAAATCTTCCTTTTAGCAAGCCAATTGTTCTCTCTATACAATTGTGTGCAGAACAATGCAAATCATCATATAATTCCTCCAGTTGTTCATTAGGATCATTGAATGGTGTCATCATGAATGACCTTTGACCATATTCCGAGTCACCTAAAAATATATTTAGATTAAAACTGGCACCTAATCAACATAAAGTATTTGTGATATATTTAGAAAATAGGTGTAAGAACATTTCTGGTATGATAATTTTTCAGCAATAGTATCTCTCTTAATGATGCTGAGGTCTTATCATGGAAAGAAGAGTTCCATCAGCACATCGAATTCCACCTGATATCTTGAATTTTTTATAAAATCTAAAATACATGAATACAAAATGAACATCTATTTATACTCCTTTTATGTTAAATAAAATTTACCTTTCATTAAGAACCTGCCTTTCATCAGAATTTTGAGGAAACCTTATATATTTTCTTACGATTTCTGGTCTATTTAGAGCTTCAAGAAAAGAGTGAATTGCTCTAGACACAGATATTTGGGAAATATATGTGTCCACATTTTTTCCTATAATTTTTAGGTTACTTCTAATATCCAAAAATGTTAGTGCATATAATCTGATAAAATATAACATGCAACATGATTATTGCATTGTTTTAACATTTGTATTGGTATTTTTTATTGGCCATTAAATAAGCAAACCTTTATTCTATTCGATAAACCACTAGAACGACGTTGCTTTGAAAGATAACGTTTTAATTCATTTTGTAATTGTTTAATGAGATCTTCCGACAGTCACATATAGACATAGATAGAATATTTATGCTTTAAGTATGTTATATGTACTCAGAATCTCTTCAAATTGCATGTATAAATCTTATTTGGTGCGCCTGTCGGTGTTTTGCTAAATCGTCTTGTTTCTTAGCTCCTTCCAATACGAGTATGGTACACACTAACTTTGCAGTCATTTTTATAATTTGAAATACACAATAACACTATAACACAACTGAATTAAACTTAAAAAACTAATTTTTCGCCCTACTAATATTGACTCTCGCCCTAGAAAATGTAGCTTTTGCATGTGACATTAAGTGGCGAGGTTGTGAGCGAGGTCTTGGCCACCTCGTCGCTGTATTTTTGTTAGCGAATACCAAATTGTATGAAGAAATGTCAAATGGTGTCGAGCGTCGCGGCTTTGATTAGTTCAAATAGGCGCCGTACTCGCCCTAGAGCGCTAGTGTAGTTTAGTATGAGTTAGTGAATACCAAATCATTAATTCGTCGCTGTTCCAGCCGTGAAAGCAAGTTTATGTCCTTAGCGAATAACACTCCTGATCGCTTGTTTCACTCAAGTGTATTTCTACCCGCTACTATAAATTATTATGCACGCCACCTAATAAATTATGTAGTTAACTTTTATACAACTATAATTGTATTGTTTTATAACATCACGTTTGAATGCTTATTATGTATAATTAATTAATCTGACTTGTAACTTGTACAAATCTTCATGTGAATGTAGGTTAATCGTATGTCTAACCCGCTTTATACTGTTTCTGTTTTTTTATTAATTATATTTATATTATATTATAAAAGTAATTGTTTTTCGAAACTTACAAGTTCTGTGTGAGGTGTTATTAGCCTTAAGGAACATTGTTGTCTTCTTTACTGGTGTATTCTTAGAAATAAGAAATGCATACATGTATTTTTATGTTGTTCTAAATAAATAATAAAAAAAAAAAAAAAAAGGTGGCCGGTCGTAAAATACGTAGCCAAATCATATGACACCATGTTTGTAACATGTGCCGACCCCACTTAGAGTGCGATAAGGGCAGAAGGATGATGACTGAATCGCGACGGTATTGTGTTTGCAACGCAACTGAATCGTGAGGGCCCACAGCTAGCGACCGCTTTGCGACTGTATCATTGTGAACGCGCGACAGCACAACAATTCGGCGTGTGCGAAGACCATTATCATTATTCGAGCTCCTAACAGTGTAAGCGTTTGCATGTTCTTTCTAAAACAATTGTAGTAACAGAAAACTTACCACTGTTGAAGTCCTTATGTATTTCGATTGAAGAAACATCTCTGTCTTGGTATGGATATATTTCCTTAGTGGTTTGCGTGTCCCATTCACCAGCTCGAACCCTCACTGTCTTCTTGTCTGTCACGTAATGGGCAGCAGTCAGGACTGCTTTCGGATGGATCAGGGAACCGCCTCCAACGTACACGTTCAATTTCTGACCATCGGGTTCGTTGTCGTTGACTGGCTCGATCCTAGGATCAACGTATCCCATACATGACGTAAGATTAATAGGAATGTGTTCAATTAGATCGAGATGTTTGCCAACATTTGGTTGTTTTTTGAGTCAGTTGTTCACATTTTCATCACGTGTGTACAAGCGAAATCTATTATCGTGGACTTCAAAGACGGGATTATTTAAAAGGTATAGTTTTAGAAAAATGTAGTGACTTTTGCGATAGAGCTACTTTAAAAAATCACCACAATTGAATAGGTTTTTTTTTTATTTGCTATAATCCGCGATGAAGTAAAAAGAAAATATATATAATGCTAAATGTAGAGTGGACAATCCGTTTTCATACCTGATACGTGCAGGATTCGTAAAAACACATGCACAAACCTCCACCACCGCCACACAAAACACAAGCACTATATAACACAATACAGGAGATAGAGGACATCATCAGGAGATAGTTGTGGAGTCTATCTTCTGATGATGCTTCGGTTGCGGGGCGAATTGATTGTTGAGATTGTGATAGTCAATGTATGTAGTGCTCGTGTATTGTGGTGGCCGTGGTGGAGGTTTTTGCATGTGTTTTTACGAATCCTGCATGTATCGGGTACGAAAACGGATTGTCCACTCTACATTTAGCATTATATATTTTCTATTTTACTTCATCGCGGATTATAGCAAAATAATTATACCTATTATTACCTTCTGAATTTTTTAAAAGGTTACTATCAACTTGGTTAACTTGTTAACCCAACCAGCTAAGCTACAATCTTAGGAGTGGATTAGGTTAGGTAAGGCTAGGTTGGGGTGCTTTAGCGGTTGGCCTCCTCGTGGCGCACCCTGGGCAGGCCTACGGAATAATGAAATATGTATTCCCTGGACCTGGCGAACGGACCGTGGGGTAGGGAGGGTAGGGTTGCTGATTCTGATTGTCCCTCTGTTAGCAGAGGGCAATTCTGATAGGCTGGGGGCTCTGGTGGGGATTGAGTCTTCAACTGGTTGGCGCGTTCGGTTTTGGCTAGTTCAAGTCTTGCTGGACACGGCTTCGGCCTCTGTCAGCCAAACCCGTAAACCCAGCGATGGGAGCGGGGACCTTCGGGTCGCGAGGAAGAAAACCTCTCTAAAAAATTACCCCTAATCCCAAGGTTTTGGGGCTCGCCGAGGGGATGAGTGGCTGGGGGGGATCCGGTCACTAGGGCTCCACAACTGGGGGGGAATTTGAGTTGATTTGAGTTGAGATTGAGGAAATAAACAACAGAAGGGTTAAGACACGCAATCAAACGACTACCCAGGAGGGTCCCAGTTCATCTGGAGAATCCCTTGCTGCGTCGGGGAGACGGCAACCGGAGTACCGGCAGTCGTCCCCTCGACGTAGTCGCCCCATCGTATCTGGGGGGGCACCTTCTGTTTCGACGTCGACGGAGGCTGATAGAGAGGCAATGGAATGCGACGAAAAAGTCGAATCAAAATTCCAATTTGAAATGACTTGTGATGAGAAGAACAACTTTGTCGATAAAACAGTTGAGGCTCGAACGAAGAAGGAGGATGGAAATCGTTTTCTGGCCAATCTTGATCTGATGGATGAGACGGTTAAGAGAATTGATGATCCTAATGTGAGCAGAAAACAGATCCGTAACTTGGTGGATTTGGCTGGCTTGTACAGCAATGAGCTATGGAACGGCATTTGCACACTGGTGGATAAGTCTGCGATGCAGAACAAAATGATGCAACGCAGCGAGATTGAAAAATGTGATCTCCGCACGGACATTGAGAATCTGCGGAAAGAGGTGGATAAATTAAAGAGGCGCGTGTCAAGTCTCACCCAAGAACAGGATTTAAGGCGTCTTGCTAGTTCTGCAACAAGGCCTCAAAGGAAGGATGCGTCTACTATGGTGGATGCAAGCTACATAGCGACTCCCGAGGAATATTCGCTAGGGCCTAAGCCGGCGAAAATCGCAAGAGTTGGGACACGTGTGTGCGATGACCACACATATACAGAAAGGGCTAAAGTTCCTGTGGTTCCACTGGCTTCTGAGTGGGCCACAGTTGTAAAGAGAAACCGAAGGCGAAAACAGGACGCGACGAGAGTTCGGAACCCTGTCCCAGTTAAACCTGCGATGGCTACAATCCAGAGCGTATCTCCTGGTCATATGGAGAAGAGGAAGAAGAAGAGGAGGAGAAAGCCTAAGGTACGGGTACCTAACTCCTCTGCGGTGGTGGTCACTTTGACCGACACCGCAATAAAATGTGGAGTGACCTACAGTGATGTCGTTGCCCAAGCAAAGGAGAAGTTAGATCTCTCAGCTCTGGGGATCCCGTCGGTAACATTAAGGTCGGCTACTGGTGGAAGGATTTTTGAAGTTTCCGAAAACGAGAATGGGGTCAAGGCAGACATCTTCGCTGAAAAGTTAAAGGAGTCTGTGGGCCAAGAGTTAGTGAGGATTTCCAGACCCGTTAAGACTGCGGAACTGCGCCTTGTGGGTGTGGAAGATGTTGCCTCGGCGTCTGAAGACGCCGAGGCAACATCTTCAGCCACAGCATTGGCCACTTCAGTGGCCAATGCTGTGGCTGCATCTGGTGGATGCGTTCCCGGGCAAGTAAAGGTCGGGGAGTTGAAGTACAACGCTGCTGGATACTGCACGGTGTGGGTGCGTTGTCCGGTGGCTGCGGCGCTGAAGTTGGAGGGCATTGGGAAGCTCCGCGTGGGATGGTGAACGGCACGCGTTGAGCTTTTTGAAAAGCGGATACAGCGTTGCTACCAGTGTTTAGAGGTGACTCGACGCGATGCTCGCGAGACCCTAAATATGGGCCTTGCGTGGGATGAGGGCAGGAGGATGATGATGATACTATATAGAACGCCATAAATGATCCAATAAATATAGAGGTAAAATAGACATCTATATCGATTTCAAAAATGTATTTATTTATATGTGTGTGTATGCATCATGTGTGTGCACCAAATATTTATTTATTAGTCTGTGTACAACACACTAATAATAGTGACAACGCAAACGTATCCCTTTAAATTCGATTTTTTTAAGTTAAACAAGAAGCTAGCATGCTTTGAACAATCACATATTTTTTTATAAGTGGGAGTAATTTATGACAAATATTATATAAGGACAATGATTTTAAACCCGTTCATGCTTTTAATTGTTTACATAGAGGTTGCTTACCACAACAAACTTTTGTAAGAAGACAACTTTCTTGAGCTTCTTTATTCAGTCGTATAGATTTGTTATAGCAACAAATATGATTAGACATATCAGTGCAAGGCAACAAGTGAAAGTTCTAAATACGTAACTTAATCTAAAATCTCCCATGAATATATGAAATGTAAATGATTCTATAATAATCTATAATAATACATTTTTCGAATAGTCTATGAATTTAAATTTACATTTACATTTTCTATAATTTTTTCAATTTCAAAAAGAAAAAAAAGAAATTCAAAAAGGAAATAATTCTTTCGCTTACATTCATTCGATTCTTTAGAACATGGCAAAAATATTATATGTAAATAATAAAAATAATTGCAAAAATATATATACATTAAATTAATAGATTTCTTTATATAGATTTTTTTAAATAGAATTTATATATTATCT
The DNA here is from genome assembly GCA_029227775.1 of Morpho helenor. Taxonomy (NCBI): domain Eukaryota; kingdom Metazoa; phylum Arthropoda; class Insecta; order Lepidoptera; family Nymphalidae; genus Morpho; species Morpho helenor. The sequence continues at coordinate 10,371,016 of JARGCU010000011.1, forward strand.
TTATTCTGCATTAAACTGTACATGTAGCTAATTTGTATATATAGATGAAAAAATTAACATTCTATCCTATATAGTGTATTATCTATGTTCTTATTAAAACTATCTAAATTTATATAAAATTAAATTAATGTGTGAAAAATTTACAAACACTAAAACAAGATTCCTTAAATAGTCTATCATTTGTAAAAAAAATAGAAAAAAAAATATTCTAAAATGAAATGCCTAACGATTTTTTTATAGCACACCAAAATAAGCTTCGCTTTTTTTTTTTTTTTTATACAGGAAAAAACCCCTTATGGGTACCGCCGCCCGACGGGGACAGGCGACGGTTATGTCGGACTCGCACCGACTAAAATAACCTGTGTGCTCCACTACGCTGCTGGTGGCGGGGATAGGGTACCCATGAAGACATTGCCCCCCATCCCCGCCAGCAGCAACTCTGTAGCCCAGAGTGCGCCACCTCTGGGTCGGGGCCTCTCTAAAAGTGGCCCCTCCCTCCGCTGGACGATGCATCGGGAGCACCAGATGCATCGAACGCCTCGGGGACCTAACTCCAGCGAGCGTCCGATAAGCCCCGTTCGGATCGCTCGGAGGTCCCCGTTAGGGCGGCATGCGACGGACTTCGGCGAGTCGCCTGCGCCCCGCTCGCCTGCGGCGGATTGGATCCAAGGACTCGACTTCCCGGATCCGCCCCGCCGCCTCCTTCCGCGAGATAACTTCCTCGCAGAAGGAGGCCATCGCTGCCCACGATCGCTCCCTGTCCACCATGGCGCGAACCACAGTGGGCAGGGAGAGATCGTGCCCCACCTGTGCCACGAGTTCCGCCCGCTGAACCGCCCAAGCTGGACAGTCTGCGAGCGTGTGCAGCGCCGTGTCAAAATCGGCGCCGCACTCGTGGCACTCACCAGTCGCTTCGCGCTGGGCCACCCTCCACAGATACCACCCGAAACAACCATGTCCGGAAAGCACCTGTGTCAGGCGGAAGGTGAGGACCCCATGCCTCCTGGCGACCCAGCCCTGGAGAATGGGCTGGATGGCTGAAATCGTCCAGGCTCCTGCACTGGGCGATTCAAGCCGCCGCCTCCATTGGCGGAGGAGCTCTTCCTGAGCTGCCCTCCGCCAATCCACCTCTACCGCCGCTGAGTCTCCCCCTGGTGAACGGGTTTCGACTCTACGGCGGTAGGCCTGAGCTAGCACCTCAGCCTCTAGGTCCCATGGTGGGGACCCGGCCAAGGCGCAGGCCGCCTCGCCGGAGATGGTCCGGTAGCCCCGCACAAGTCTGACCGCCATGATCCTCTGCGCCCTGCGCAGCAGGGGCAAGGATCTCGCGGTCAGCCGCCCCGCCCATACGGGAGCGCCGTACAGGGCCATCGACCGAACCACCCCGGCGTATAGGCGCCGGCAGCCTGCATTAGGCCCTCCCAAATTCGGGAGGAGCCTGCTCAGGGCTCCGGCGGTCGCCGTTAACTTAGGGGCAAGCCGCCGGAAGTGGGCCTTGAACGTCCATCGGCTGTCGAGGAGCAATCCCAGGTACTGTAATGTACCCGAGATTTCGATGGACGTCCCGCCCATCACCAACCGGGAGCCCACTGGGGGTGCCATCCGAGGCCTGTGGAAGCAAATGGCCTCGGATTTCTCCAAGGCTACCTCCAGTCCCAGCCGGCGAATCCGGGCCACAACGTGAGCCGTGGCCGCGGTCGCCAGCACTCGGGCTTCCCGGTGGGTGCTCGCGCGAGCAGTCACGAGGGTGTCGTCTGCATAGCAGAACAGTCGCACCCCCGGAAGCATTTGCCCGCGCAGCACCCAGTCGTAGCCGATGTTCCACAGGAGGGGGCCAAGAACCGACCCCTGTGGAACACCGCACGACATCCTCCGCTCCTTCCATCCACCCCCAGCCGTCGGGTACCTAACAGCGCGGTCAGCCAGGTAGTTACTGACCACACGCTGCAGGTACATGGGGATGCGATGAAAATAAGCTTCGCTATATTAAGCATGTTAACTAAAAGTGATGACGTAACGTAGTGTTTCCCAAAGTGGAGCCCACGGCCCACTGGGGGGCCATTCGAAAAAGGGCTCGAAACGAGTTTAACCCTTTCGTTTCGGGCTATTGAAATGCAATGCTAGATTTCTATGCCAAAGGAAACTGATGCACTTTCATATAAGTTTGGGCCAAAATATTTCATACATTTTTTATCAGTCGATTGCTGATGGTTGATTTTGTCAAAAGCAGTTATAAGAAAATTAGTAAGGGGAGGTTATGAACTTCTTATATTATTGTATAATGATTATTTTTTATTGAACTAGTCTATGATTGACTACATTTGTCGTCATTATTGTTATATTTTTAACCAATCGTTTACTTTTATCAATTGTTGTAATGGATAACTTATTTCATTTGTTACAAACAAATTTTTAAAGAGTTTGGAATTTCCAGATTTAAAATTGTGCTGATTCTTTTATATTTTGTAATAAAAATATACCGCTTTTTTCCAAGCCATACCACAATTTATTACAATTGGTCTCAAAAATCACCATTTCATTTAACGATAAAAGCAAATTCTTTCTTTTAAAACTTAATATTTTTTTAAATGTAGTTTTATTCCTGTTTTGAGGCATTGAAAACTACTAAAATATAAATGGAATACAAACGTTAAGTTTCTGTCATTTGTAAAGTTGTAATAGTTTATTTAGGAACGGGCGGATTAGAGAAGTGATAAAAGCCGGGATCAAATCCAGATATCACTTGCCCTTTTTCTCTTTATATTTTTTTATATATCTTAAAAAAACATTACCGAGCAAGGCTCGGTCACCCGGGTACTTAAAATTGATGTATGTTACATGGGGGCAACATTTTTAAGGTGGGCCATGGAACAAAAAAGGTTGGGAAACACTGACGCAACGTGTTAGAATTTTGTACTGAACTGACACAAACACAAAGCGGTAGTGGGCGTGCTGTTACATTGGACGTACTTACTTAAGAACAGCCACCATCCAGGTGAACTCTGCGTATTTCGCTTCGTTGTCGATGTCGCCTTTAGTATTCATGCCGAGACCGTTGGGGTTTCTCCAGCCGCATCCTTCGCGCTGTGAATGTCAACCCAATTTAACAGCTTAAGACAACATGTTTCAAATCATCCTCCTGCCCTTATCCCACTCTTAGTGGGACATCACATGATTTGGCTACCTATTTTACGACCGACCGCCTGTCGGACGTCAACTTACCTTAGTCGTATTTTACACCTGGATAAGAATGAAGGTGGTCTACACGTTATATGTTTCAAAAGTAACCTGCTTCAAATAATTGGGTTAATAGTAAGATATAAAAAATGAGAATTGAAAATAAATAAAACAGATAATTGGTCAGGTGGGGCTCGATCCGGAGTATTTTGCACTTCTTTAGTCCGCCCGTTATCCGCTGAGCTAAGACAACTTACTTATTGCCAGCTAAGTTATCATTTGCATTCCATTCTACATTTTAGCATTTTTTTAGTGCCTGAAAACAGGGATAAAAAGACTTTTTTTCAATAAAATCTAGCTAAGACGCTGTATGTGTATTACGTGTTTCTGTGTCAAATCAAATAACGATCGTAAGATGGTTATTTGATTTATCGTCAGGGTCATAAAGGACGCTTTTTGGGCGCCTATATTTTCGGTGGTTAGATCTACTAAAACTAGGATGTAGGTGGAAGCAACTGAAATGAGAAGGATACTGAAATGAGAGGGTTAGCCCTCTCGGCTACTACAGTTTCACCTGGCGGGACAGGCGAGCACAGAAGCGTTGTCGACTTGGATGCTTGCTTACCTGCGGCAGTTTGTTTGGTGGAGGAGTAATGGGGTTGTCTGGTGGCCGGGTGTCCGGGGCTATGCAGCACACGTCTAAGTAGGACGGGCATGAAGAGGACACTCTGGAATTGATATAAAAAATCAAATGAGTACTTAAACTAGCTTCTATATAGAAGAGTCTGTGATAAGAAAGATATTTTTTGTATATGGTCTGGATTTAATACCCGCCATAATAATAAATCTTTTTTGTCAAAATTTGTAAAAAGAAAAATAATAATAATAAAATTATAATTTAAATTAGATTTAAAAAATGTTAGTAGACAAAAATGAATCAAATAATTTAAAAAAAAAAACAGGAATGCCGCACAAGCACCTTAGTAAAATAATGCATCATAGGTGAGTCCATCTTACATATTAACGTCTTCAGAATATTATTGGAGCTGGACCGCAGTCTTGTTAGTAAAGATGCGGTCTTCTTCCTTATGACGGCTTAAAAACAATTTGTTTGCGTATAAGTGAACATATTTGACGTAGAACAAAACCGCAGCAAACCCCAACAGTATTCTGAAGCCGTTATTATACTGCACCCTTAGGGAATCTAGAGCTTTCTGCGAATATTTTGTCCACAGGTTCCCCTCGTAAAGTGTTTGGCAATATGCTTTGAACTGATGTATTTTTGCTTCAATACTACAACGAGAGAACCTGTGGGCCAACATATTGTATCTAGCTGTTAATGTCATTCGGTCACGTTCTATGTCTACATGATCTTTGAAATCCTCTGCAAGACAGTGACCTATACATATAGCTATATTCTGCCAATATAATTTACAACGGAATATTTGATTTTTAAGAGTACTATTATAAACACACGCGGTTAATGAAATACCTGATATCGATGATGCCAACACCATCAGTAATCACGTTGTTGTTTGTGTTGCAAAGGTAGTAGTTCACGCAGATCCCGTCTTGTTCATCTTTAGTCTTGCATGGAACGTTTGTGGCTGAAATAAGAACCAGCTTTTTAAGTGTACTGTTATATTCATAAACAGCAAGGGTTTCTGCTGACTCCCTCTACTTTCCCTGTGACCATCAGTCGTTCTAAATTGTCGTTAGACCTACGAGCAATGTGGCCAAAGTATCGCAGGATCTTCTGCAAACTGACACTAGACAGTCGCTGTCGCAGTAACCGTCGAGTTTCTTGCTGGCTTCTCAGCAGGAACTTTCCGAACCAGCAGTAGCACTAGTAGTTAAAATGTATAATAATAAAAGGGTGGCACTTACTTTGAGCATTAGGATTGATTGGTGCTACGATGGTAGACGGCAAATTCTTGTTGACCACGGCCGGCAACGGGGTGGTAGAGCTGGGCTTGCCGAAGATCTGTGCGATGATCGCGTCGAGATCCCCGTTGTTTTGGGGGGCGGCGTGGGCTGTGGCCAGAACGCCCACGATCAACACTAGCCTATACATCTGGAATAAAAAAAACAAATCGTCATCCTCCTGCCCTTATCCCACTCTAAGTGGGGTCGTCACAACATGTTCAAACATGTTGTCATATGATTTGGCTACGTATTTTACTACTGGCCGCCTGCCTGACGTCAACTTACCTTAGTCGTATTTTACGAACCCTCGGTAAGAAAGAGGGTGGTCTATTTTACTCAACCGGATACCACACGGTGGGTCATCTACCTGAATAGAATATACCACGTTCATTTCTTACCGAGGTGTCGTAAAAGGCGACTAAGGTAAGTTGACCCGTTGTGTGGTATCTGGCTGAATAGAATAGACCAAGCTCATTTCTTTCCGAGATGTCGTAAAAGGCGACTAAAGTAAGTTGGCAGATTATAGCAAAATAATATCATTATTACTTTTAAAATCATAGTTTTGTTTTCTCTACTTTCCCGGTTCAAAAACGGTCTTGAGAATTTTTTTTTCTTTAAAAACTAAAATAAAAGATAAGTCGAACCTTTTTTGTATTAACTATCCCTTCGACTTTTATCAAATATAATTTAGTTTGTTTTACAAACGCTCAAGTCAAGCGATCTTGCATTGAAAAAGTCGACCCAATTATTTCTAATTCAAATAGGTTAATCCCCTAGCACAGTTGGCTTTATGGTGTTTGAATTGCTTCGACCTTCGCTTTTAAAAGCAAACATTTAACTGAACACTATTCATAGTTTGTCAGATGCGAAATTCAACATAATTTGTCATCATGTCAAAATGGAGTCATCGACATTGTTACTATTAACTAGCAATATAATAGCGATGAGAAAAAATAATCGATTTTTAAAATAATCGATTATTTTTTATAAATAATCGATTTTTAATCATCGATTATTTTTTCATCAAAAATCGATTATTATTACTCAGTCACATCCCGTATACCATAATATAGTATTTTGATAACCATAAAAATGGTTAACCTTAAAAGCTAGACATATGCTATCGCGGATTTTTATTTAGAACTTTTGGAGAGGATCCATTTTGTAGTACATGATTTTTTGACAACTTTCACCGTTTGCTTAGCGCACGCAGCGAATATTTTAAATTTTGCCGTTTTCACAATATTTTTTATTGCTGCTCATCTCCTATCTTAGCATAATGCTATATAGCCTATAGCTTTCCTCGATAAATGGACTATCTTACACTCAAAGAATTTTTAAAATCGGTCCAGTAGTTCCTGAGATTAGCGCGTTCAAAACTCTTCAGCTTTATATAAAATAATAAAATAAATAAATAAATATATGGGACACTTACACACACGGTCGTCCGTCCCCAAAGTAAATAACTTAATACTTGTCTTATGGGTGACAGACAACTGGTAAATATATACTTATATATTTTTCAAATACATACTTAAATACAAATATACACCCAGGCTCAAAGACCAACAAATTCATTTATAGAAAATGTTGGCCTTTGGCGGGAATTGAACCTGCGACCCGCGGAGCTGAAGGCAGGGTCACTACCCACTGCTCCAACGGGCCAGTCAATATATTAGTATAGATAAAATTTCATATACGAGTACGTATATTAAATTTGACCCTAGAAGTTATGATATCACCAAATATGGTTTAAGTGTATTTGTTTCTCTCAAAACAATAAGTTTTTCTGTTAAAACTTATGTGTCTAATTGATAATTGCAATTTATCACACGCTTATCGGTGAAGGAAAACATCGTGAGGAAACCTGCATATCTCTAGAAAATTCTGGAGATATGTGTAACCTACCAATCCGCCGTGCAATCTACGCCGTGTGGTATCCGGCTGAATACAATAGTACCACCCTCATTTCTTACCGAGGTGTCGTAAAAGGCGACTAAGGTAAGTCGACCCGCCGTGTGGTATCCGGCTGAGTAGAATAGACCAACCTCATTTCTTACTGAGGTGTCGTAAAAGGCGACTAAGGTAAGTTGACCCACCGTCTGGTATCCGGTTGAGTAAAATGGACCACCCTCTTTCTTAATGAGGAGTCGTAAAATACAATAAAGGTAAGTTGACGTCAGGCAGACGGCCGGTCGTAAAATACGTAGCCAAATCATATGATAACATGTTTGTAACATGTTGCGCCGACCCCACTTATAGTGGGATAAGGGCAGGAGGATGATGATCACACACAATTTCAACACATTTCCCCATACGATATCGTCAAAATTTTTAAAACATTAAATATTAAAAAAACAACTGATCTATGGGGAATGTCCGTAAAATTAATTAATAATATTATTGATATTATCGCCCCGATTATGGCCAAGATCTTTAACAAATCTGTAGATACAGGGATATTTCCCAATTTAATGAAACATAGTAAATTGATCCCCCTTTTTAAGTCCGGCGATAAGAGCGACCCTCAGAACTATAGACCCATTTCAGTCTTGCCAACTCTAAGCAAGATTTTTGAGAAAATCATTCTAAAGCAGCTGCTCCAGCATTTTAATTTAAATAATTTACTTCATCCTGAGCAGTATGGGTTTACTAAGGGTCGGTCTACAACGGATGCGGGTGTGAAGTTGTTGAAGCATGTCTTCGATGCGTGGGAGAACTCACAAAATGCCATAGGGGTATTTTGTGACTTATCCAAAGCATTTGATTGCGTTCAACACGAAATTTTATTGCTAAAGCTTGGCTATTATGGCATTAAAGACAATGCACTTCGTCTCGTTGCATCGTACCTTCACAGCCGGATTCAAAGAGTGTGCATTTATGATGTGCAGTCATCCGGAACGGCCTTAGTTATGGGTGTGCCTCAAGGATCAATCCTTGGTCCCTTTCTGTTTTTAGTTTATATAAATGATTTACCATATTTTATTCATAATATTTGCGATATTGTACTGTTTGCGGATGATACATCATTAATTTTTAAAGTAAATAGAAATGACAATAATATTGACGAAGTAAACAGGGGTTTATCGCAAGTAGCTCATTGGTTCAGGCTAAATAATTTGGTACTGAACTCGAATAAAACTAAATGTATTGAATTTGCATTACCTAATGCTGCAAAAACAGCAAATAGACTCTGTTTAAATAATGTACCACTAAAAACAGAAAATTCAACTGTATTTTTGGGAGTATCCTTTGATACAAAACTCCAATGGAGCACACACATAACAACTCTTGCGGGGAAACTGAGTTCGGCGGCCTACGCTGTTCGAAAGATAAGACAATTCACAGACGTCGAAACAGCAAAACTTGTTTATTTTGCCTACTTCCATAGCATTATGTCTTATGGAATATTGCTATGGGGTAAATGCGCGGATAGTGAAAAAATTTTTGTTTTACAAAAAAGAGCTATACGTGGCATTTATAATTTAAGACCGCGTGATTCCCTGCGAGAGAAGTTTAAGGAAACAGGTATTCTTACATTTGCTTCACAGTATATTTTAAGCAATTTAATTTATGTACATAAAAATATAAAGAATTATAAAACGATAGGTGATGTATACAATAGACAAAGCAAGAACCGACATAAGCTTGCGGCTCCTGCTTTGCGCCTTGCAAAAGTACGTAATTCGTTTGTGGGTTTTGGTATAAGATTCTATAATAAAATTCCACAATCAATTTCAGCTTTGCCATTACAGCAGTTTAAAAACACTGTTAAAAAGAGGCTGATACAGAAAGCCTACTATACTCTTGAGGATTATTTAGAAGATAAGAATGTGTGGATATAGCTCTCTTTGAGCCTGTACAAGACAGTAACGACATAATGTAAATAGTATTAAGAATTATATTTTTAAAAGAGCAACCGCCGAGTTTCTTGCTGGCTCTTCTCGGTAGGAACAGCTTTCCGAACCAGCAGTAGAGTTGACGATTCAAAAGCACTTGTTTACAAGTTTATTTGAATAAAGCATATTTTGAATTTGAAATTTGAAAAAGGCAAAAAAGCTAGTCATGTACTTACCTTGACCGGTTGATATGTTTGATTGAGTAGAGCTAATGATTTAGTTTTAAAATAATAACACTATCACAATCGGACATACACACGTCGCCAATGGCGATTTACTTCTGACGGTTTCAACGCGTCGTGCGCGAAATAAGTACAAGCAGTTAATTTTTCAATATTCTTTCCTTGTTATCTGACTTTATCATAAGTTTTTGTACTGTTACAAGCGGTCAACTTAAACTATGACCTTATTCCAGTTAATTTTAACATACAAACTTTGTGATGTCATTTGGGTTTTTTTATGTTAAGAAATGATAAATCTAATGACGCGAATTTTCCAACTTCCTTATTTGCCTAGACACGTCGCTACAGTTTATTGATTTTCATTTCTTAATTATTTATGCGTATTACTACTTTTCTTCTGTTTGTTTGCTTGCTGCACCTATTTAAATTTTCCGTTTGACCCTAAGGTTGACTGGTGGAGAACGTTTAATTTAGTGTTAAGTCAGCCGTTTGTACTTTTATATCTGTGCAATAAAGATTTAAAAAAAAAGTTGAAGATAAGGGGTTGTTTTTCATATGCACGATACCCTATAAAACGCCCACTAATCTAAGAATGATGCTCATAATACTGATAAGTCTACATACATATTTTCGAATAATTTAAATATAATTCAATTAAGATCAGGCTAACAAGTAATGGATGACTGACTGCGTGGCACGCTTGTTCAAAACACAGGATAAAAAATAACATTATAGTTCTGTCTCTATGGATCTTGTATTTAGTCTCTCGGTCAAGGTTATTGCATTACATGCGAAATGGGATGGAATGGGGTACGGTCATTCACCCTTCTATATCATTTCAAAACGTATAATAATTCCTGTAGCTAAATTATTTCACTAAATTAACTAATTTTTTTTATGTAAGCTGAAGGTATGCTAAGGTATTCACAAATAAATCATAGTTTTGTACGGCCGTTCTCTTTAATAGGTATAAACTTTAGGGTCTAGTCCTTTGCCGGCGATCTTGTCATCAACCCAGTTGCGAAGATTGGAGACGTCCACGTAGACACCAGGGTTGCCATCTTGTCCACAGCCGATACCCCAAGCGACAATCCCGCTTTGCATGTACCGGCCTGGCTCCGTCTGGAAATTGAGGAATAGAAATTGCTTAAAAGTTCCTGTACATACTATCTTTGCTCTACGGTTTTATCCACGACCAAACTCTAAATTATGTACCTACTATATGGTTTTTCCTATTTAAAAAGGAATAACGAATATTTTTTATTCAATATGATAACCCGGTATGTAAAAGTCTTAGTTGTACCGAAATTACTAAATATAGTCATTACATGAATCGATGATGGATAAGCGTATGATTTACTCATTAAAATGTAGATTTTTTAATTGTCATTTATGGCCGTTTAGTGTTAAAAAGTTGCTGAACCTTGGAGTAAGGGAATGAAATGCATATTTCTTTCTGCCTTTGGACATTTTGATACTATATATTTATAAAGCTACTCATCATCTTCCTGCCCTTATCCCACTCTAAATGGGGTCGGCACAACATGTTATAAACATCCTGTCACATGATTTGGCTGCGTTTTTAATATCAGCTGCCTGCCTGACGTCAACTTACCTCTGTCGTATTTTATAACACCTCGTTAAGAAAGAGGGTTGTCTATTCTACTAAACCGGATACCACACGGTGGGTCAACTTACCTTAGTCGCCTTTTACGACACCTCGGTAAGAAATGAGATTGGTCTATTCTACTCAGATGGATACCACACGGCAGGTCGACTTACTTGAGTCGCCTTTTACGACATCTCGGTAAGAAATGAGGGTGGTACTATTCTATTCAGCCGGATACCACACGGTGTATATTTATTAAGCTACTATTCAGCTTTATAAGAGATAGCAATGACAAAATGTAACCTATATGTAAGAATCTTTTTTTTTCAACATCAGAATCATTTCAAAGAGCTCCGCCGAGTTTCTTGATGGTAGGGCATATTTCGGAACCAGCATTGAAGTTGACGATCCAAACGCACATGTTTACAAGTTACCTTGATTAAAGACTAGTACCGAAACTTGTTCGGTATTTTTTTTATACATATAAAAAAATGTAAATAAAAAAAACCAAAATGGGGTTTGATGCCAGATGTTTTTACTTCTTTAGTCCGCCTGTCCTCCACTGGACTATTTATAACTTTAGAAATGTTAGCAAAACATAGTCTTTTGTACGCAATATCAATTTTAGCAATTTTACAAAGCCTGAAAACAGGGATAAAACCACATTTTAATAAAAACTAGCTAAATCAATTTTTGCCCCCAAATTTGCTCTTTTCGAAATTTGGAAAATATACATTTATATATACAAGATTAACTTTTTTAAATATTAAAGGTGACAAGAGGGCTGGCTCCTTTTTCGCACAAAGAATCAGCTTAGCGATTCAGCGCGGAAACGCTGCCAGCATTCTTGGGACCATTCCACGTGGGCATGATTTGTATAGTCCTAGCGTGTAAGTAATTTAAGATAGATATAACTTGTACATTTTTGCTGTAAATAAATGTTTTCATCTAATATTAAAGTTTTTGAATTTGAATTTCTATGCATGAATATAGGATACCTCGATGGGACACATTAAAGGTGATCCCCCATCGCCTATGCACGTGTCCACTCCGAGTTTACCGCCGGCGCACATGAACGACGTGTGCAGCTCGAACAGGTTGCCCAGGCGAGTCTGACGCAACGCCGTCTGACATTGCTGGCGCTGCACCACTGGCACTTCGACCTTTTTAATAGAAATCAGCTTTATTATTATTTATTTATTAATTTTTTATCCTGTAAGATATGCCAACAGTATGTTACGTAAATTGGATACGGGGTAGTCGCTGAGTTCGCGGCCTCCAAACGTGCGGAACTTGATGATGTCGCAGTCTAATGAAATGAATTCCTAATTAAAGTAGAGTAAAGCTGATGCAGCATCGCATCAGCCGGGCAAAACTTATTGATTAAATGACAATAATACATTATCCATCATTATTAGATTTAGCTTCGACTGAGAAGATAGTTTAAGTAGGTTTAGTTTAGTTGTAATTTTCATTATAAATAAATTATTTCTGAAAATTCTTTTCCTACAAACCTCTGCTGCTAACGTAATTAGTATATAAATAACAGTATATAAAAACAAATTAGATTAATTATAAATAAGCGCTGATGTGTATACATAATGTTATTATTATTATTTTTATATATATTAATATCTCACTTATATTACATAACTCATCTGTTTAATATTTTATAGTTTACTTTTTTATATATTATATTTACATTTATAATTTATTTTTTCGTTGCTTTACAATACGATCTAATTAGTTCGTCATTGTAAATTTTTCTTAAAAAAATATCGTATTACCTCTGTTTCCCGGCTCTTTTTTTTTTTTTTTTTTTTTCGAATATGACTAATGCTGTTAGCCCTAATGGCTTTGACAGCGTCACCGATAAGACGGGCGAGCGCTGAAGCATCGCCGAGAAGAAATGATACATGCGGGTGCATTACAAGCACCCGCGCTACAGGGGGGCGTCGCCTTAAGGGTGTCTCCTGCGAGACCGAACCTCGGCTTAAGGCGGCGCGTTTTTGGAGGGCTGCATCTAATAAATGACTTGGAAGAAGTCTGCGTCACGGCGGCCGCGGCAGAGGGCTGCGGCCGCTTGACACAAGCAAGCGGGGACCTCGTCTTCGCCGGCGAAGACGCTGTTTGTGTAAATGTAGTGTGTGTATCTTGTTGGATGCTGTGATAGCATCGTCGGGGTCGTTAAGGACGCTCTTCGGGCGCCTGTGAATCTTATTGGGGTGCCTGAACACCTTATAGTTGGACGCGGCCACTATAAGGGGGTTTGGGTGGATGGACGCTTTCTCGAAGTAAGTCGTCGAGAATCGTCTGAAAAGATCGGCTATCGTGGGTAGGTCGAGATCTCTATGGAGGTTCACGTTGCGCACGAACCACGGACAGCCAGTGGCTGTACGCATGAATCGATTTTGAAGTGTCTGCAACGGACACAGTCGTGATTTCGGAACGTGCGCGAACGCGACGCTCGCATAGGTCATAATGGGTCTGATGCAAGTTTTGTAAAGTGTCACTTTGTTGCGAAGTGACAGTTTACTTGTCTTGCACAGTATCGGATTGAGGCGTCCCATGGCGAACGCTGCCCGGTTACGGACAACGCGGATGTGTCGGATGAAGGATAGGGTTGGTTCGAGGATGACACCTAAGTATTTGACTTCCTTTTGCCAATCTATGTATTTGTTGTAAATAGAGACTCTAGGAGGCGTCCGGATGAAGTCCATGGCTCTCCTAGATCTCGCAAAGAACATTGCTGCGCTTTTATCGGGATTTATTTCGATTCTCCACCGGCGGAACCAGCTTCCGAGCTGGTTGGTTGCTCTTTGGAGCCTATCATTTATAGTAATGGGATCTCTACAGGTGGTATAGATTGCGGTATCGTCCGCGAACATGGCTAAGTGGGTGACTGCACTAGTTTTAGTGGAGAATCGTGGGATGTCACTCGTATAGAGCGAGTAGAGGAACGGTGCGAGTACCGAACCTTGGGGGACTCCGGCGCGTAAGGTGCGTCTTGAGGAGAGCGCACCATCAATACGATATCTAAATGAGCGATTAGTAAGATAATCGCGAATGATAAGAACGAGTCTATCGGGGATTCCTAGGTTCGCGAGTTTGTATATTAAACCCGCATGCCATACCTTATCGAAGGCTTTGGCGACATCGAAGAAGACAGTACCGGTGTACCGTTTTTTGGCGAAGCCATTGAGGACGGCTTCGGTAAGTCGGTGTACTTGTTGTACCGCGGTGTGTTTGGCGCGGAAGCCGAATTGCTCATCCGGTATGAGCTTCATCGACTCCATGAACGTTTTGAGTCTAGCGAGGATTACTCGCTCGTAGACTTTCCCTAAGCTGTTGAGCAGACTAATGGGTCGATAGCTGCTCGGGAGATTACTGGGTTTTCCCGGTTTACGAATACCTATTACTATTGCTTCCTTCCATTCGTCGGGGAAGGAGCAACCTAACAGGAGGGCATTGAAAATCAATACTAATAGGTTTATGAGTTGGTCGGGGAGGCACTTGAGTGCTTTGTTGGATATGGAGTCGGGTCCTGGGGACTTGCGGGTCTTAAGGTTTTGGATAATGGAACGGACTTCCTCTCCGGTAGTGGGAGTGAGCGGCTCGCTTTCGGGAGCCTTCGCGGATATCCTAGCCGCCGCCATTTCCACTTCCGAGTGGAATTCGGCGTGTTCGGGATGACTGGGATTGTTTGTGCATTGTCCCTCAAGACTGTCAGCCAAGCATTCGGCCTTATCGATGTCGTCAAAAGCGACCGGACGGTTTAAACGTAACAATGGAGGTGTAGCTGCACACTGGTCTCCTCTCAGGGATTTCGCCAGTTTCCAGAAAGCCTGGTGACTCGGCGAGATCTCTGAGAGTTTGTTGTTCCAGGCGGACTGACGGTTGAGGCTGAGTTTTTCTCTAACCTCTCTTTGAAGTCGCCGGAGTGTTCTCCGGTTATCGTCTGTCGGGTATGCGTCATGGGCCCTAGTGGCGGCACGTTTACGTCTAAGTAGGTCGCGCAGGTCGTCCGGTAGTCTCCCACGACCGCGTTCGTGGGGGACTTCCTTGGAGCAACGCTCGAGTGAGTCTGTTATATGTTTCGTAAGGTGGGTAACAGCGAACTTGGCACTATCCACGGAGTCTATCTTATCAGGAATTTGATCTAGGTGGTCTGAGTTTAGGGACTGGAGTTTCCCGCCTAATTTACTCCAGTCGATTATCGTTTTGGTGGGGGGGGGTCGTGGATGTAGATTGACCTAATTGAATTAGAACCGGACGGTGGTCCGAGTCTAATTCATGCAGGACTTCTATAGAATGTAACTGGAGAGCTACATTTTTGAAAATGTATATATCTAACACATCTGCTCTGTTTGGATCCCCGTTAGGCGGGTATCTGGTGGGCTCGTTAGGGGCTATCACCTCAAAAGCGAGGTTTGGAAGGCCGTTGAGGCCTTGGAGTATTGTGCCGTTCCGGTTGGTTCGGCGAGAGTTCCATTGGCCATGTTTGGAGTTGAAGTCTCCGGCCAGTATTACAGAGTCGCCTAGTGCGAGAAGGGTGCGGACGTCTCTTTCGAGTACCCGTTTGGTCGGACTGAGGTATACTGATGCTAGTATGATCGACTGATGGCCGGTCATACCCACCTGACAGACTGAAGCCTCCATGTTAGTGAGCTTTGGGGAATCAAGGGGGGAGCATAGGAGGGCTCTTTTGTAGTAAATGAGCGTGCCGCCTTTTTTGGATGACAGACGGTCATTTCTAATCAAACAGTAGTTCGCAATATTGGGATTGCGAAATTGGGGTTTTAAGAAGGATTCTTGTATTAGAAGAATATCTATGTCGTGTGCAACTACGAAATCGCGGACTTCGTCCATGTGTCTGATAAGCCCGTCTGCGTTGTACGTGACGAGCTTGAGGGAGTGGGGCTTAGCCCTACCCAGTGAGGGTTTAAGCTTAAAGCCTAGAGATGGCCTGCACCAAACTAGAGTGTTCGAGCAAGGCCATTAATCTGTTTTGAGGATTACTCCTCAGCTTGTTTGCCAAAATTGACAGCTCCGTAGTGTCAATTTTGGTCACTATATCGCAAACGAGTTTCATGTCGTCAATGAAACTCGTTGCTGGAGGGGCGGCTGTTGCTTTAGGAGCGGCAGCTCTTATAGTGGAGCTCACGATGGCGGCAGCGGGTTTCGCTACCGTCTCTTGAGCCGGTTTTGCTGGCACAGCCGGCTCGGACGCCGGTTTCCTGTGCCAGGGGTTTGAAGTGGGGAGAGGCGCGGGGACGAACCTCTCAGCTGGTTTGGGGGCGGTACGGTCCGCCTTTTTACGGGTGGCCCTTCTGCCCCCTCGTTTTGCCCTAAGCGGGACTTTCGGGCAGCCGCGATAGCTCGCGGGGTGCCCTTGGGTCCTGCAGAGGACACAGCTGGGAGGTTCCTCGGACGGAACCGCTCTGGGGCAATCGGCAGTGCCGTGATCGCCCAGGCACTTAACGCACCTAGGTCGTGCGGTGCAGTTGCGCTGCGAGTGGCCGTAAAGCTGGCAGCGATGGCACTGCCCCATTACCCCACGCGTACGCGGCGTTTCTATACGCAGACCCGACAGTCTGCATATTGTTTGGACGTTGAAGACACGTTTGCCTTCAGGACTGAGGTCGAGGACCGCGAGGCAAAGTTCATAAGGAACTTTGGTTCTGTGATGGTACATGCGGTGTACCTGTCTTACGGGAAGGCCCTGGCTGAGGAGATCCTTCTTAATAAGGTCACAATCTATTTCGACGGGGAGCCCGCGGATGACGACGCGAAGTTCGCGCTCGTCTTCTAGGGCGTATGTGTGGTAGCCGATCTTTTCGGCATCCAGGAGTGTCGTGAGGCGACGGTGGTCCGTTGAAGACGGACATTGAACCATTATGCCCTGGCTTGTGGACCGGGCAGATGTAAAAGGAATGGACGAGCTGTCCATGCGCGGGATTAAGCGATTCCACGCGTCTTTTTCCCTAACAAATAGGGGCGGCACCTTCTCCTTCCTCTCCGTCATTGGCGAGTCCTGTATGGAGTCGGTCTGTTTTGTCGTTTTGGCCTGTGAGGCAGGCTGGGGTTTGGGGATGGGGCGCGGGGCAGGTGCACCTGCGTCGTTAGTGGCCCTTTTGGGCGGGACGGTCTTAGGAGCCTTCAGCTTTCGCTTCTGGCTCTTTGATAGGACGGCGGTGAAGCCGTCGTCCTCGTCTGAGGCGGATGACGTTGAGGGGGACGGGGACTGCGAAGCATCGGATGCTTCGGCTTCCTCACCGGACTCGGATTCCGAGTCAGTCTGTTCCTCCACTTCCATGTCAGGAGACACGGAGCGGGAACGATCTTTGGCCTTCTCCGCAGAGGGGGGAGAAGGTGCTGCCGGGCTGCCACTCTGGCCCTGAGGGGGCGGGAGGGCCTTGGTGAGCTCCACCAAAATGGCGGGGTGGTGCGCCTGAAGGAACGCGAAAATCGCGTCCAGTATCGGTTGCCACGTGGGGCGCAGGGTGGGGGCCATATTGGCCCGCTAGTGTGGGGGTGGCCTCCCTGCCGGAGGGCAGGGAGGTGTGTACCTAAGAAAAAATCTAGGTCTTAGTCTCTCTCCCTTCGGGGGAAAGAGGTGAGTACCTAAATTAAAAATTAGTGTACTTACGCACGGACGGAACCACCTACGGCAAGTGTTATGCGTGAAGCACCACACTACCTAATCGAAGCACAGTAACACTATCACAATCCACTTGCACAGGAACGAACAACACTGACAGTCCAGAGTCCTTGGGCACTTTCACTACCTAACGCGGCAGGGGCGTGAGTCAGGCGGGGGGAGCGGCAACCGGATTGCGCTCGACCCAGACATCCGCACGCTACGGCGGCGATCGATGGAATGACTGTTTTTTTTTCCCGGCTCTAAATTTTTTTCTTGAAATTAATGTTGAATACAATCACAATTTTTCGCTGTCAAACGTAAAGTCATGGTAGATTATTTGGGGAACTAGTTTGGGTCTAGAGAGGTGAAAATACCTAGGGTCGAGCCCCCCACCTGCCCTATAATTTTTTATTTTTTCTTTTCAATTTTTTTTTACATCATTTTAAAAATTACCCCACCCAGGCACTGTATAATAAAGTGTAATAACCTTTTTAAGTACAGTCGAGTAAACTCCTTCCTTGCCGAATCTGTCCTTGCCCCATCCTGAGGAGAGACATTGGGTGTCGCCAGCGACTCGTTCTCGTGGTGGCGGCAGACATGCGAGCCCCACGTTGGGCGCCAGTTCCATTGGCTCCGACAGAAATAGAATCGCGATGTCGTAGAAAAGCGTTTCTAAAATCAAATTTAAAGAATAGCAAGTTATAATTTGACTGTTAAGATATTATATATCACACGCTTGGTATTAAAGATGGAAACTTATTTAAGTCGACGTTGATAAGTCGTAAGTTGACCCACCGTGTGGTATCCGGCTCAGTAGAATAGACCACCCTCTTTTTTACCGAGGTGTCATTAAATACGACTGAGGTAAGTCGACGTCAGGCCGGTCGTAAAATACCTAACCAAATCATGTGACAACATGTTTAGTTTTAAAGATTTAAGCATACGTAGGCATATAGGGACATAGACACAGACAGAGAAAGCGGCTTTGCTATAATTTTTGAGGTTTCTAATGTGATGTCGTAAATAATTAAATTTTTTTCCCGCTTACATTGCAAACGCAGGTTGAACCCTAGGAGATCTATCAAAATAATGTACAAAGCATTTTTACACCTTGAAAAGGTCTACAGAAAACTCTGAGATGGTATGTCTATCTCTTATGGATAACCCATAATAGCATTTTTGTCATTTACTTTTTACGAAAAATAATTCCTTATTTTCGAAGCATCTTTAAACAATACAGCATTAATCTTTATCCAATGAAGTACCTTAAATACATTGTTGATTTAATATAGATTAATATGGCCGTTTACAGCATGTAATTTAAATTGACATTTTCGAAGATATTACAGATTTAAAATACAGGGGCATGGCAGCACGCCGCGTGCCTATACTACTATATTATTGTTACTATTGATACTATTGTTTTACTCCAAATTTAACGCGTGCGATTTTATTCATTGAGTTCATTTCTTTCATTGAGTGACTGACATAGGCTATATATTTTATACCCATGCGAAGCCGGAGCGGGCCGCTAGTTAATCATATAAGACATGTTTTTAAAGTGAAGAAAATTTAATCACCGCCTCACTAAAAAAATATATCAGGCCAGGGAATAGGTACGATTACTATAATAATCAGTGAAAAAGTAATACATATTTTTATATCTAATATCTAATATATCAAATAATAGGATTATTCAAATATCTAGCGATGTGAAAAATAATCGATTTTTAATATAATCGATCATTTCATAACAATATAATCGCTTTTTTATAAATCTACTATTTTTAAAGGGATAAAATCGGTTATTTATTAATCGATTTTTTCTACTCCAAGTCACATGACACATTCCTACAGATATCATCCTAACTTTGCCTGGTTTATGGATACCTATTATTGTTGCTTCTTTCCATTCGTCAGGAAAAAAGCAACACGAGAAGAGGGCATTGAAGAATAAC
This sequence comes from Morpho helenor, assembly GCA_029227775.1. Taxonomy (NCBI): domain Eukaryota; kingdom Metazoa; phylum Arthropoda; class Insecta; order Lepidoptera; family Nymphalidae; genus Morpho; species Morpho helenor. The sequence continues at coordinate 10,390,410 of JARGCU010000011.1, forward strand.
ACCAGGAGGTGAACGAGGCGGTCGGGAAGACGCTTAAAGGAGTTGTTCGATATGCTATCGGGGCCAGGGAATTTTCTGGGTTTGAGCTCTCAAAAAATTCTTGCCGTTACTAGTACTATTTTGATTGGACACTCAATAGCGTGGGGTAATATTGTACAGCGCCATCTATGTCTGGACGAATAAAATTTTTAATAATTATTTAATCTTTTGCTCATCCGGCGGCACCACGCGTATTTTTCGAGTTCGTAACATCATATACGCCTAATTCTTTAAACATTAGATTTGTCCAGAAGTGGGTGTGATAAACTAACTTAGATAATCATTCTCCTGCCATTATCCTACTTTAAGTGGGGTCGGTAAGTTTAAGGGTTTAAATGGGGTAGTAAAACTCATGTCTAATTGATAGGTAATTGCAATTTATCACACGCTTTTCGGTGAAGGAAAACATCGTGAGGAAACCTGCATATCTAGAGAATTCTGGAGATATGTGTAACCTACCAATCCGCATTGGAGCAGCGTGGTAGGTCTTAGCTCCAAACCTCTCCAAAAACGGAGAGAATAGGCCTATTCTCAGCAGTGGGATAGTAACAGGCCGCTTACTTACAGTACTTACTTTATATATTTTAAACATCATTTTTATTTATTTATATTTTTATGTACTCTATGTATTTTTATTTTTATGTATGTTTAAACTTACTCTTGTAGAAGTCCTTGTGGATCACGATCGAGGATACATCTCTGTCCTGGTGAGGGTAAATCTCGTCGGTGGTCTGCGTGTCCCATTCACCAGCTCGGACTCTGAACGTATCGTTGTCGGCGACGTAATGGGCCGTGGTCAACACTGCTTGCGGGTGGATCAAGGAGCCGCCTCCAAAATACTTCTCCGTTTTAGGGCCATCCGGTTCGCTCTCGTTAACAGGTACGAGCCTGGTAACAACGTATTTATTTCTTTACTAGCAATCGCTCCGGCCGCGTGGAAAGATTGAAACCGTAATATATTTTGATAACCTAATTTATAGAAGTAGGCGTTACTTTGCGAAGATCCATAATACAAAAGTAATAATAAAATTATTTTGCTATAATCCGCGATGAAGAATAGAAAATATCATCATCCTCCTGCCCTTATCCCACTCTAAGTGGGGTCGGCATAACATGTTATAAACAAGCTGTCACATGATTTGGCTGTGTTTATATGACCGGCCGCCTGCCTGACGTCAACTTACCTTAGTCGTATTTTATGACACCTTGGTATAAAAGAGGGTGCTCTATTCTACTAAACCGGATACCACACGGTGGGTCAACTTACGGTTTTTTTATACTCAAAATAAATAGATTTATTTTGAGTATAAAAAAACGATTTCCTACTCCATGTCTCCATCCCTACTACACCGAATATACTTACTTTAAAACTGCAACCATCCAAGGCAGTTCACCGAATTCAGTATACACGTTTTCCCCTTTATTAGATACACTCTGCGCTTCAGTACTATTCAGTGGTAATAAGCCACCAAAATTTCGCCATCCACATCCCGTACGCTGTAAGTTAAGAAAAACTTAAACGTAAAGTTGAAAAAGCTTTTTCTGTTAACCATTGAGAGATTCCCTCGTCTGTAGCCAATCCTGGGCATACCTATGATCATCATCCCCCTGCCCTTATCCCACTCTAAGTGGGGTCGGCACAACATGTTATAAACAAGCTGTCACATGATTTGGCTACTTTTCACGACCGGCCGCCTGCCTGACGTCAACGTACCTTAGTCGTATTTAACGACACCTCGGTAAGAAAGAGGGTGGTCTATTCTACTAAACCGGATACCACACGATGGGTCAACTTACCTTAGTCGTCTTTTACGACACCTCGGTAAGAAATGAGGGCGGAACTATTCTATTCAGCCGGATACCACACGGCAGGTCGACTTACCTTAGTCGCCTTTTACGACACCTCGGTAAGAAAGAGGGTGGTCTATTCTACTAGACCGGATACAACACGGTGGGTCAACTTACCTTAGTCGCCTTTTACGACACCTCGGTAAGAAATGAAATAGGTCTATTCTACTCAGCCGGATACCACACGGCGGGTCGACTTACCTTAGTCGCCTTTTACGACACCTCGGTAAGAAATGAGGGCGGTACTATTCTATTCAGCCGGATACCACACGGCTTAGGGCATACTTATGATTAACATGCATTATCATCGGGACTGGACCAGTATATAAAATTTCAGCTCACTGATATTGGGAAATGGGTCAAATTTAAATTGCAAGATTTTTTTAATGTATGAGGTTAACCAACAGCTTTAACGCTTACATCATTCAAACACGTATTCTATTATACTATTACACTAAGTCCAAATGTAAAACTACTTAAAGGTAAACACCACATGCAAATGTATCTCAAAACAAGTAACTAAAACAATACAATAATAATTATTAAACGACTTACAATTGATTAAGTTAACAATTCAATTCATACATTCCATAATTTATAGAATTAGGCGTTACTTTGCGGAGATCCATAATACAAAAGTAATAATAAAATCAAAGTAATAATAAAATAAAATTAAAAAATAATTTTATTATTACTTTTGTCAAACATTCCACCTTCACATACATACAGGGCAAGTTCAATAAAAGCTTTTAAAAAGGTATTATATTATATATCCTCCTACCCTTATCCCACTCTAAGTGGGGTCGGCACATGTTATAAACATGCTGTAACATGATTTGGCTGCGTTTTTATGACCAGCCGCCTGCCTGACGTCAACTTACCTTAGTATAGTCTTTTCATAACCATAAAAATGGTTAAAGTGAGTTAACCTTAAAAGTTAGACATATGTTCTCGCGGACTTTTATTTAGAACTTTTAGAGGGGAACAATTTTGTAATACATGATTTTTGAATAACTTTCATCGTTTGCTCGCACGCAGGGAAAGCTTTAAATTTTGTCGTTTTCGTAATATTTTCTATTGCTGCTGCCTCTCTCATTCATCTTAGCGTGATGTTATATATATTGTAGCCTTTGTGGATTTTACACTCAAAGAATTTTTCATATCGGTCCAGTAATTCCCGAGATTAGCGCGTTTAAAGAATCAAACAAACAAACTCTTCAGCTTAATATATTAGTATAGATTTATTTATTTCTTCATTATACATACATATTATTAGAAAAGAGGAAAATATCGTGAGGAAACCTGTATATCTCAGGAGATGTTGTAAAATTTGCGCAGTATTAAGGTAAGTAATAGTGAGTGTAGTGAATATAAATAAATAAATAAATATATGGGACACTTACACACACGGTCGTCCGTCCCCAATTTAAGTAACTTAATACTTGTGTTATGGGTGACATACAACTGGTTAATATATAGGTACTTATATAATTTTAAATACATATATACACCATACACCAAAAGTTGTGGTAGCCCAGCGGTAATACCGTCCGCATTTTTCGAGGATGTCTAGGGTTCAAACCCCGGGCAGGCACCAATGAGTTTTCTAGTAAAAACTTATGTGTCTAATTGATAATTGCAATTTATCACACGCTTTTCGGTGAAGGAAAACATCGTGAGGAAACCTGCATATCTCTAGAGAATTCTGGGAATATGTGTAACCTACCAATCCGCATTGGAGCAGCGTGGTAGGTCTTAGCTCCAATCCTTCTCTCCAAAAACGGAGAGAAGAGGCCTATGCCCAGCTGTGGGATAGTAACAGGCCGTTACTTACTTACTATATACGCCATATATAAGTATAAATATATGATAAATATTGAATAAACTGTTTTTACCTCAGTTATTTTGTTTGTCACTGGTGTAATCGGGTTGACCGAGTGTTTGTTTTGCAACTGTGGGCAGCATACTTCTAATTTCAATGGACAGATTCCATCCGTGACCAGCTTTTCACTAATGGTATGTATAATATAAAATTATTGTCATATCACTATCATCACTACATATTATAAAACAAAGTCACATATATCGTATGTACGCATAAAACTTTAAAACTACGCAACCGATTTTGATGCAGTTTTTTTTTATAGATAGAGTGATTCAAAAGGAAGGTTTGTACGTATAATAACATTTAATACGAAGTTGAGAAATACTGTAATTTTTGAGGTTTCTGTAAATAATTACATTTTTTTCCGCTTACATTGCAAACGCAGGCTAAACCCTACGAGATTTATCAAAATGATGTACTAAGTATTTGTAAACCATGAAAAGGTCTACAGAAAAGTCCGCGATGGTATATGTCTATCTCTTATGGATAACCTACTATAGCATTTTTTGTCATTTACTTTTTACGAAAAATACTGCCTTATTTTTGAAGCAATTTTTATACAATACAGCATTAATCCTTATCCAATTAAGTACCTTAAATAAATAGTTGATTTAATATAGATCAATATGGCCGTTTACAGCATGTATTTTAAGTGAACATTTTCGGAGATATTACAGATTTAAAATGCCGTGAGGACGCCGCTCTTCGCCCTATAGCACTTCGACTTTAGCAGCGATGTCGCTCTTTCAAGAGTTTGTTTAAAGACATTCTGTAATTAATTGTAAAAATAAAATACATAGGGAAAAAATGTAAAAATAAATACGCAAATATGTACTATATGAATTAAGATATTCAAAGATAGCAGGAAATCTTCTTGGAATAGGGAGAGGGAAATTGTTTTTCTCCAAATTTAACGCTTGCGGGCCCCGGGCAGTAATGAATAAATCAAAACTACTGGATCGATTTTAATAATTTTTTTTCACTGAGTGACATGGGCTATATATTTTATACCCGTGCGAAGCAGGGGCAGGCCGCTAGTACCTAATAAAACTAGCAATCTCCAGCGGCTTCGCCCGCATGAAAAGATTAAATCTGTAATATAGTATTTTGATAACCATAAAAATCGTTAAAGTGGCTCTACCGGATACCACGCGGTGGGTTAACTTACCTTAGTCGCCTTTGACGACACCTCGGTAAGAAATGAGGGCGGTACTATTCTACTCAGCCGGATACCACACGGCTTAGGGAATACTTATGATAAACATTCCACGAAGCTGGCAGGAGCTGGCATTATCTACAGCACCTCGTCAGATTTACACCAGGTCCTAAATCTGGGTAAATATACAAGTGTCTTCCAGGCCGAAATGATGGCTATCATGGAGTGTGCCAGGAAACTTAAAGAAACACAAATAGCATCAGGACATAATATAGTTATATATAGCGACAGTCAAGCAGCTTTAAAAGCACTTGACCGCATAGAAACAATCTCAGCTATCGTGAAGGAATGTAAACGTGTACTAAACGAATTAGCTGAGAAGGGGGAAGTAACGATTGCATGGATTCCGGGGCATATTGGCCATGCAGGGAACGAACAAGCTGACGAATTGGCAAGAAAGGGAGCTAGTCAAACATTCGTAGGACCAGAACCCTTTCTCCCAATTGCACATAAAATAATAAAGGGTGTGATAGAAAAAATAATAGAAACAGAATCGAACAAAAGATGGAGAAACACAATGCTCAGACAAGCAAAGCTGTTTCTCAAATCGTTTGATACAAGGAAGTCTAAACAGCTGATGTCTCAGAGCAGGGAAAATATAGCAATTGTAACAGGCATTACAACTGGGCACTGCCTGTTAAACAGACACCTGTCAATAATGAGAATAACAGAAGATGCTGCGTGCCCAGAGTGTGGAGAGGAAGAAACGAGTCTTCACCTTATGGCTGAGTGCCCTATGTACTCGCTGGTAAGATGGGAGATACTAGGTAAGGATGAAATTGAAGTTGAGGACCTGACAAATATCTCCTTCAGGGATATTATCAGGTTCGTAAAAGCCACGGGTAGATTAGAGCAGGTGACACTGTCGGGACAACAGTGAAACCCTTGTCCCAACATGGGGAAATGGGTGGAATAGTCCGGAATAGGAGCTGACCACCCGCCCTGCACCGACAGGCGTCCCCGAAATTAGATAGATAGATATGATAAACATGCATTATCATCGGGACTGGACCAGTATATAAAATTTCAGCTCAATCGGACACGAAACGGTTATTGAAATTTAAATTCTTGACATATGTAACACTGTCGCTGACGTTCTGGGTGTATTATTAGTAGTAGTAAGAGGTCGCCACTGAAAACCAGCGTTGAGGTACCCCCTCAAATTACGCTGAGTGGTGTTCCTTTTTACAGGGTCACATTTCTCTGCGTACCTTTATTTTTTTTTTTCTTTATTGTTTTTGTATGACTTATTTTTTTTTAATGCTTTATGTACGTTTTACGTATTGTTTTTTTCTTTCTCCTTGTACGTAGTTTAATGTGATTTTTGTGTAAATAAAAGATTTTTGATTTGGTTTAATTTGAAATTATTTTTTTTAGTAAAAAGAGTAATTTGTAAATCACCTCGTGTTCTCTATTTTCGAGTTAGTATTTTCATCGCAGTGAATTTGTAAGAGGCACACACCGTCGATACCTTCAAATTTACATGGAACTCCTGATCCTGAAATAGGAAAGTCAACGTTCAATTATATTTAGAAAGAAAGAAAGAAAGAAAAATATTTATTCAAATACTGTATAAAATATAGATGAGAACATACACGTACACATATAATACAATACAAATACATAACACAAATCCTTAATCTAAATTTTTTACAGCCTTGGAAAAGGCTACACAGCTCGGCATAAACCGAATGTCATTAGCAATAACAACACTCGGCACCGATTTTCAGCTGCAGCCGGTGACTTCACGGACAATAGAGCAGACAACGATACAAAAGCAAATAAAAATAATAAAATAATTACACTTTGCAATAAAATAATTATAAAGACACACACACAGAACTGAAAACAGTAAAAAATAAATAAAATAAAAAACAATAATAAAAAAAACAAATTAAGATTTTTCGGGTGACTAAATAATTAAAACATTGTATAAAAAGAAATGAAATGGCCTGTAATAAATAGGAACCCAACGGTTCAAAAATCATGTGACAACATGTTTATAACATGTGCCGATAAGAGCAGATAGATGATATATGTTTCCTGGACCCAAAAGAAACAGGGATATTCAGCGCGTTTAGTATTTAATTGATCTAGCCGTGTGGTATCCGGCTGAGTAGAATAGACCACCCTCATTTATTACCGAGGTGTCGTAAAAGGCGACTAAGGTAAGTCGATGCGCTGTGTGGTATCCGGCTGAGTAGAATAGACCACCCTCATTTCTTACCGAGGTGTCGTAAAAAGCGACTAAGGTAAGTTGACCCACCGAGTGGTATCCGGTTGAGTAAAATTGACCACCCTCTTTCTTACCGAGGTGTCGTAAAATTCGACTAAGGTAAGTTTACGTCAGGCAGGCGGCCGGTCGTAAAATACGTAGACAAATCATGTGACAACATTTTTGTAACATGCTGTACCGACCCCACTTAGAGTGGGATAAGGACAGGAACATGAGTATTTAATTGACAGAGTTCGAAAAAATTGTTTTGTGGCAAATTGTATTAAAACTTCGTTTTTTATTACATGTCCTATTTAGTAAACAGTAGAATAGACCGAATAGACGAAGAAAAAAAATTTCCACGCCATTGGTTGGGCAAAAGTACTTGTTCCTTATTTAGAGCAGTGGTACCGAAAGATAAAATTGCCTTAATGATCGCCGAACTTCGCGAGATGGCACGTTAAGAGGAACAAGAAGATTAGACCACCCTCTTTCTTACCGAGGTGTCGTAAAATACGACTAAGGTAAGGTAGGTAAGGTAAGGTAAGGTAAGGTAAGGTATAAGGTAAGGTAAGGTAAGGACTAAGGTAAGTTGATATCAGGCAGGCGGTTTTAAAATACATAGCAAAATCATCTATCTATACTTATAATAAATCTGTAGAGAGGTCAATTCTGTAACTGGAATATATTTCCAAAATAACTATCAGGGGGTGATTAGGGATCGATACTGATGCCAAAAATGCAATCAGTAAAAATTTTGTCTGTCTGTCTGTCTGTCTGTCTGTCTGTCTGTCTGTCTGTATAACCGTTATAGAAACAAAAACTACTCGACGGATTTTAACGAAACTCGGTACAATTTTTTTTCATACTCCTGGGCTGGTTATAGTATACTTTTCATCACGCTACAATCAATAGGAGCAGAGCAGTGAAGGGAAATGTCGGGAAAACGGGAGAAGTTACTCCATTTTTTAAGCTTTCGTCGCGTGTGCAACCTTGATGGTTAAAGCTACACAGAAATCATGTATGACGGAAATGTTCTCCTTAAAATTATATAAAAAATATCCCACGACTGCATATGTCTATCTTTTATTGTTGACTCACAATAACACGTGTAACTCCCGATAGCTTAACAGTTCGAAGCTTTCTGGTTATATTTGTCTACTCCTACGTTTATATCACTGTCAGTCATCCCTAAATAGAAAAGTGAATAGTATTAACCATTGTATAAAAAAAGAATCATTGAAATCGGTATAGATACATCAAAGTTATATATGAAATACGCTAATAATAAGCCATCGCGCGTGAATATTGAATCATGCTATAGGGATTATCACTACATAGTGTAAAACAAAGTCACATTCTTTGTTTGTCTCTATATTCCTATGACTGCTTAAATCTTTAAAACTACGCAACAGATTTTGATGCGGTTTTTTTAATAGATAGAGTGATTCAAGAGGAATGTATAATCATATTCAATATGGAGTAGAGAAATACTGTAATTTTTGAGGTTTCTTATCGTAATGTCGTAGGTGATGTCGTAAATAATTACTTTTTTTTCGCTTACATTGCAAACGCAGGCTAAACCCTACGAGATTTATCAAAATGATGTACTAAGTATTTGTACACATTGAAAAAGTCTACAGAAAAGTCCGCTATGGTATATGTCTATCTCTTATGGATAACTCACAATAGCATTTTTTGTCATTTACTTTTATACGAAAAATAATGCCTTATTTTCGAAGCAATTTTTATACAATATAGCATTAATTCTTATCCAATTAAGTACGTTAAATACATTGTTGATTTAATATAGATCAATATGGCCGTTTACAGCATGTAATTTAAATGAACATTTTCGAAGATATCACAGATTTAAAATCCCGCGAGGAGGCCGCGCTTCGCCCTACAGCACTACGAATTTAGCAGCGATCGGACGCGCAACTAAATGTCGCTCTTTTAAGAGTAACCTCAAAAGAAAACATGTTTGTATTGTCTAATGATAACCAAGCTATGAATGTTGTATATAAAGACATTCTGTAATTAATTTTAAACATAAAATATATAGGGAAAAATGTAAAATGTAAATATGTAGTATATGAATTTAGACATTCCAAAGATAGCAGGAAATCTTTTTGGTATAGGGAGAGGGAATTGTTTTTCTCCAAATTTAACGCTTGCGGGCCACGGGCAGTAATGAATAAATCAAAACTACTGGATCGATTTTAATCATTTTTTTCCCTGAGTGACATAGGCTATATATTTTATACCCGTGCGAAGCAGGGTAGGCCGCTAGTGTGACATATAACATGTTGTGCCCCCACTTAGAGTGAGATAAGGACAGGAGTGGACAAAACAAATATGCGATCAGCTTTTTTCTATATAGATGTCAATGCGTGTAGTAAAACGGGTTTTGTAAAATTTAAATTATTTCCTGACATTCGTCGTTTGTAACTTCGCGATCGAATCTTGGTTTTGAATTTATTATTATGTTGGACTTTTCGTTTACAGTATTTTCTAAGACTCTCGCTTTTTTGCAATATTTTATAGAATACTGGTAATAATTTATAGAATTAGGCGTTACTTTGCGGAGGTCCATAATACAAAAGTAATGAGAATATTATTTTGCTATAATTTTACTCGTGCGACGTTATTAATCTATACTAATATTATAAAGAGGAAACATTTGTATGTTTGTTTGTAATGTTTTCACACAAAAACTACTGGACCGATTTCAAAAATTCTTTCTCCATTAAAAAGCTGCATCATTACTGAGCAAAATAGGCTATATAACATTTTCAAAAAAGCGGGATCCGTTTTAAAAATGTAATAGGGTGTAAAAAAAATTACGCAGGTGAAACCGCGGGATATTAGTAGTCGCTAAATAATTACCTTTCTCGTTTTCAGTGAGAGGTGATTTTGTAGTGGTAGCTAAGTCTGTGGTGACATTGACTGCGGTGGTATCATCGCCATTCTTCAGGACTTTAGAACTGCATACAATCGCTAATATACCAACGGCTATTATTATTTTGTACATCTGAAAAGTAGAATTTAAGAAATTTACAACATATATAAATAATAGGGAAGGTAGGGCTCGATCTTAGGTATTTTCATTTCTCGCGACCATCCGTTCCCCGAATAAGCTAGCTGACTTGACATTTTACGGCAAAAATAGAATTTGATATACTCAATGTAAAATTTAGTATTTTTTTAATTTAACAAAACGGAGAGAAGAGGTCTATTCCCAACAGTGGGATAGTAACAGGCCGCTACTTTACTACTTTTTAAACATTCATTCTTCATTTTAAAAAAATGCTGTTTTATCCCTGTTTTCGGGCATTGAAAAAATGCTGCAATGTAGAATTAAATGTCAATGATATTTAAGCTGTCATACGTAATGCTGTGATAACCCAATAGGTAACTGGCGGACCAAATAAGTTCAAAACCCGGGATCGTCTCACATATTAACGGCGCTTTTTTGTTATTATTTTTGCATTTTTTTGTCTTTAAAAAAATAACGGTCACCCAAATACTAAATAAATAAATGAAGTTGAACTTATACTGATACTGATGTATAAAACCAGTTGAGTCATAAGACACGGCGCCGTGTATGCGGCCCCCGACGTCCACAAAGGGCCGTGTATGCGACCCGCGACGTCCACACGGCGCCGTGTATGCGACCCGCGACGTCCACACGGCGCCGTGTATGCGACCCGCGACGTCCACACGGCGCCGTGTATGCGACACGCGACGTCCACACGGCGCCGTGTATGCGACACGCGACGTCCACACGGCGCCGTGTATGCGAAACGCGACGTCCACACGGCGCCGTGTATGCGACACGCGACGTCCACACGGCGCCGTGTATGCGACACGCGACGTCCACACGGCGCCGTGTATGCGACACGCGACGTCCACACGGCGCCGTGTATGCGACCCGCGACGTCCACACGGCGCCGTGTATGCGACCCGCGACGTCCACACGGCGCCGTGTATGCGACCCGCGACGTCCACACGGCGCCGTGTATGCTGCCCCCGACATCCACACGGCGCCTTGTATTTGACATTGAACGTGTTAAAAAAAGATACAGAACGAATTTTATTTAATGTTATCATTAAGGAAGTTACCAGTGATATAGCCGATGGGAAATTCCATCGATGCTAATGTAATACGATGACACCTATATCGTTAACTCATACACAAAAAATACACCAGAACTTGTATTAAATGAATAAATCCATATTAATATGATATTAAAAATGCGAAAATCTGTCTTGTACACTGCTAAACCGCTGGAGCAATTGATAAAATTTGGCACGATTGAAAGCTTATACACTTTTTTTTTCTTTTTTTTTAATACAGGAAAAAACCCCTTATGGGTCGCCCGACGGGGACAGGCGGCGGTTATGTCGGACTCGCACCGACTAAAACAACCTGTGTGCTCCACCACGCTGCCGATGGCAAGGACAGGGTATCATTGTACATATTGCCCCCATCCCGCCGACAGCTCTGATCCCAGAGAACCTTCTCCGGGTAGGGGCACCTCGAAAGAGAAGCCCCCCTCCACTAACCGGTGCATCGGGATGCACCAGATGCACCGACCGCCTCGGGGACCTGTAAGCCAGGCGTCCGATATAACCCGTCCGGAACACCCGAAGGTCCCCAGTTAGGGCGGCAGACGATGGGCTTGGGCGAGTCACTAACACCTGGACTTACCAACAGCAGATTGGATCCAGAACAACAGTTCGTGGAACCGCTCCGCCGCCTCCCTCCGCCCCCCTCCGCAGAGCAAAGAGAGGCCATCGCTGCCCACGATCGCTCCCTGCCCACCGTGTTATCTGATCACGGTCGACAGGAAGAGACCGCGCCCCAAGTAGGGGCGCAACGCCTTGGTGGGCGTTTCCGCTCCCACAAAAACCTGAGAAACGCAAAATTCCTAGATATGTGTTAGATATGTTCCGAATAAGCTAACTGACAGTTTATTGGTAAATTGTGAAACAGGCTTTACGATTTTGTCGTGGAGTCTATCTCCTGACGATGCTTTGGTTACGGGGCGAAACAATTGTTGAGATTGTGGTGATGAATGTGTGCAGTGCTTGTGTATTGTTGTGCCATCGGTGTCGGGTAGTGCATGAGTTCTTACAAATTCTGCATGTATCAGGTATGAGAACGAATAGTACACTCTACATTTAGCATTACACATATTTTCTTTTATCGCGGATTATAGCAAAATAATATTCTCATTACTTTTGTGAAACAGGCCCTAAATTATTAAAGATAACATACCATAATATAATCACAAACTGCGCCTCACTGACTACAAACTACTTTTGACCTGTGCCCATGTACGACATTGGTTATTTATATTATAAAGGTTTTCCTGGTACAAACTTGTCTAAGATCGATTGCGTAATGCAGTCGTAATGTCGCATTATGTATTGAAGACGATCTGCATTGCGATCGCTTTCATTAGCCTCTGTTCATTTGAATCAAGGTATCGTAAAAGGTAACTAAGGTAAGTTGACACATTGTGTGGTTTCCGGTTGAGTAAAATAGACCTTCTTTCTTACCGAGGAGGCGTAAAATACGACTAAGGTAAGTTGACGTCAGGCAGGCGGCCGGTCGTAAAATACGTCGCCAAATCATGTGACAACTTGTTGTGACGACCCCACTTTGAGTGGGATAAGGGCAGCAGGATGATGACATTTAATAGATTTATAAAAATAAACCGCCGTGTGGTATAGCTGCATTGGGGACGGAAGACCGTGCGAGTTTAATATATTCATTTTATTTTATAAATCTCATCATCTCCCTGTCCTATCCCCTTCCCACTCTAGGTGGGGTCGCCTTTTACGACACCTTAGTAAAAAAAATGGTAGTCTATTCTACTCAGCGGGATACCACACGGTGAGTCAACTTATCTTAGTTGCTTTCTACGACATCTTGGTAAGAAATGGTGCTCTATTCTACTCAGCCTGATATCACACGGCGGGTCAACTTACCTTAGTCACCATTTACGACACCTCGGTAAGAAATGAAGTTGGTCTATTCTACTCAGCCGGATATCACACGGCGGGTCAACGTACCTTAGTCGCCTTTTAGGACCTTCAGTTAGAAACGAGGGTGGTCTATTCTACTCAGTCGGATACCACACGACGCATCAACTTACCTTAGTCGCCTTTTACGACACGTCGGTAAGATATGAGGGTGGTCTATTCTATTCAGTCGGATACCACACGGTGAGTCAACTTACCATAGTTACTTTTTACGACACCTCGGTAAGAAATGAGGATAGTCTATTCTGCTCTTTCTACTAAGCAACGAATGTTTATACATTCGTTGCTTAGTAGAAAGAGCAAATTATAATTATTCTTTATTCAAGTTGGCTGTTACAAAAACTTATGAATCATCAAATTACAATCGAATACAGGTTCAGAAAGGTTACTCTTCCCTTACCGAGAAGAACCAGCAAGAAACTCGACGGTCACTCTTTAGAAAAATAATTACCAATTGAAATAATATATAGGGTAAACTACCCAATTATTGGCACTTTAAGCAATAGGATACAAAAAATATGATTTAAATGTCTTTTTTTCTTTTTACAAAGTTTTGATCATGCGTTCAGATTAATTAATATATTGTATGCATTGTATAGAATATATTTATAGCAGCATTTTTAAGCATATTAGAAAATTAAACACGTTTTTTCCAAAATAGACCCATACACCATTTATTGACACCTTTCGTCATATTATTGGCACGTATTCAACCAATTATTGGCATACCGGTGACAATAATAGAAATCAATGAAACATATTTTTGGCATTTGGTTTAATTTAACCATTAATCATATTAATTGCGTTTACACCTGAATAACTCAGTCTTCAACTTCAACATCAGTAACACAGGGTCTTGAAGAAGAAGAAGGCTGATCGTGGAAGGTGGATCGTGGCGTGGAGGTCCCTGAAGAAGGCTGATCGTGACCGAATAGACGCGTTTGAAATGTGGTGCTGGCGGAAAATGCCACGGATTTCGTGGACTGCTTACCGAACTAACGTGTCTATTTTGAAGCAATTAAATATTAAGACCAGACTCTCCACCATATGCCTAAAAAGAGTGCTAGAGTTTTTCGGCCATATCGCCCGGAAGGAAGGTGGTAACCTGGAGCAACTTCTTGACACAGAAAAGGTTGACGGCAAACGCTCTAGAGGCCTTAATCAGTTTATCAAGTACCTAACTATACTTTTATTCTTCCATTTCAGATTTAAAAAATTCAATTTCTTCTGTTAGAGGATCTTCTTATTGTTATTTATTTTCTGATTTATAATCTACAAGTGGTTCACTATCTGTATTTATGTTATGACCAAAAATGCTTTGACCTTTTGGCCCATCATTTCTTCTATATGTTCCTGAAGTATCAATGTCTATTCTCTGTTTTGTTTCAATTCTTTTTGTATTAATTGTACAAGAGTTCGGTTGCATCATAACAGTGTTTGGTTTTGACATGTTTCTTCAGTGTATTTTTATTTTGACATGACATTTATTTTAACATGTTTCTTCAATATAATTGACATTCATTGTTGACAGGTGTTCACCATTTTGAATGTTTTCTTCAGAATATTGTTTTCGTCGTTGCACTTGTCCCTCAGCATTTTTCTTAATTGATTTTATAGGCATTTTTAATATACAAAACCAATTATTGGCATGTTATTACCAATTATTAGCATTACCATTAACAGTTTTTATTACATTACTAACATGGGGCCAACTTTTGGAAATCTTATGGAAAACACGCAGATTTCCATAAATATGTCCAAATAAAATACTTTCTAGTAATAAAAATAAGGTTCAAAAGCAATTAAAGTAGTTGTATCTGAAACCAATTTATTGGCACTGTGCCAATAAATTGGAAATCAGTTTTATTATCATACCAATTATTGTCATGGCAATAAATTAAAAACTCACAGTCTAAACTGCAAAATACTAACAAAAATACTTAGTTTAGGTTGTACTAATCTATAAACATACAAAGAATCATGGATAATCGCACAAGTTTATCATAAAAATAAGTGAATCAAGTAGCACCTTCCTTAACAAAACGTTAAGAACTAGGTGGCGTAACAGAAAACTTGTTGTAACTGAAATTAGTTTGAAAGTTTAACAGCCTTTTTAAATATTTCACTATTGAGTCTTTCCAATTATTAAAGATACAAAACCAAGGATTGTTTTTTTTCTCGGCGGAACAAATATTATTAAATAGTATTCTTAATTTTTAAAGAAATGTTTAAAGTGCCAATAAATTGGGGGGGTGCCAGCAATAGGTCATGTTACCCTACGTATTTATTTTACAAATCAATAATTACAATATGATCTAGTGCGCAGCTGGTTGCAATTTAAATCCAAGCTTTCTTATCATTAATATTTTCTTCAACAGTAGTCGCCTTATACGACACCTCGGTAAGAAAGAGGTTGGTCTATTCTACTTCATTAACTTTTATTCATTTTTAATATATACATGAATAAATAAATGAAATTACTAGTTTTCCCTAACATAACTTGGCATCATTATATTATCAGTTAGTTACAGGGATTTTCCAACAAGTTGCTTGGAAGCTTGTTGAATAAGATAAATTTTTCTGCGGGTTTTTAACATTAGGTGCATATCATTTAAGACGGATGTCAATTTCAGAGAAAGCTTAAATAAATTTAAGGGAGCAGATATGGTGTATGGATGGGATAGTCACAAATATTCAATATTATACAAAAAATAATGACACTTCACTAATCCTCCGTGTATAATATCTCCTAACAACATAAAAAAAATGTAGTATAGATTTTTTATTTATTTTTTCTTTTTATACATATATTTAGAAAATAGAAAGAAAAATTAAAAAATAAACATGCATAAAGGCGGACTTATCCCTAAAAGGGATCTCTTCCAGTCAACCTTTGAGTAATAGAAGGAAATGACAAGAATTAAAGAAGAAAGAGAGTATGGGTCATATAGAGAAAAAGAAAAAGTTTATAGAAATTGAACTATTTAATCTATTAAATAATTTTGGTAAAATAAATAGATGAAATGATGTTAATAATAAATAACTACTTAAGATAAATATTTTTTAATCTGTAGATTTTGTAATAAGCTGGCAAACTATATTTTTAATGGACACTAAAAATGCATATGAACTGTTTAATTTATGCGTGAGTGGTAACGATAGTAGCTCAGCCATTTTATTTTTACTAAATATTATTTGATTAAAAATACCATAGACTTTTTTTTTTCCTTCCATTCGCCCGTTTCTAAACGAGCAGGCTAAGGTCGTTGACCATACCGCCTTGTCAATTGTCCATAATAATAAAATGAGTTTTCGTCTTTAGTATATTCTTCTTTCATTTTTAACTTTTTCATATTCACTTATTAAATCTTTGAAGTCATATCCAATAATTTTGTCTTGCGTAAATAATTATTTTTCCTTATTTTTATATTGTATTTGT
Source organism: Morpho helenor (assembly GCA_029227775.1). Lineage (NCBI taxonomy): Eukaryota > Metazoa > Arthropoda > Insecta > Lepidoptera > Nymphalidae > Morpho > Morpho helenor. Next base: position 10,407,106 of record JARGCU010000011.1, read on the forward strand.
CTTCAAATTGGTTATAATATTCTTCATTAGTTTAATTCACGTAATAAATTATCATGTTCTCATTATCCTTGCATGTTCTCATTATCCTTGCATGTTCTCATTATCCTTGCATGTTCTCATTATCCTTGAATGTCCTCTGTCCTTGTAAATTGTCATGGTCAGTAATTAAAGTCAAAGCTCAGAACGGGTATATCTTCAGTTTCTGAAGATGTTTTACAACCATAGATGATAGATCATAGAATATAATATGATTATACACTATATTTACAAGTCTTTTACAGTGCATGAAATAAACCTATAAAGGTAATAATAAACCGATGGATTCATTAATAAATCCGTTATATGACGCGGGACCAAGTCACTAGTACCATAAGATTGAATAAGCTCATCGATCAGCACAAGGCGCTGAATGCCGAAAGATGGGCATTCGAAGAAGATGTGTTGTATAGTTTGTACTTCTTGAGTTCCGCAATAATCACACAGCGATGAGTTCGATAATTTTATGCGGTGAAGATGGAAGTTAAGACGACAATGACCAAAACGCAATCTACTCATGATTGCATAGAATTTTCTATTAGAATAATTTCGAGTTTTGTAAAACCAAGGAGAACTATTGACTTTGATGTCTAGAGAAGCATACCAGCGGCCCTTATTTAAAACTTCAGAAAAATTATACCAATGTTTAGCCCATTTCTTACACATACGCTGTTTTAAATTATAGACAATGTCTGTAAACGGCAAAGTAATACTATTATCACTAATTTCCGAATCTGTTGTAACATTTATAGAATTAACAATTGCTTTAGCTAAATAATCTACTCTTTCATTTCCAACAACTCCAACATGAGATGGTATCCAAATAAAAGTAATTTGAATGTCTAACTGTGTAAGCTCAATCCATATTTCTTTTATACTGTAAATAAGATAATTAGTGTTAGCATGCAACTTGCTGTTTTGTAAATTTTGTAAGTACACTCATGCTATCACTAACTATAACCCATTTATTAGATGAAGGATATGATTTTTTTATGTACTTAAGAGCAAACAGAATAGCAGCTGCTTCAGCTGTAAAAATACTTGCATGTTTTTCTAGTCTGTAACCAAACCCATTATTTTGAGATGAGTCATATATAGCAAAGGAAGAAGAGTCTGAGTTCTTAGAACCATCAGTATAAATAAACTTGTGATCATGCCAGTGTGAAAGTTTAACATAAACATGTTCTTTTGTAGATAAGGTGTGATCTATGACAATATTCATATAAGGGAATTTACTTATAAAACTACCTTGATAACAAGGTAAAACTGCATTTGATCGAAAAATATTAAGGTTTTTAAAAAGAAGAATTATGCTAGGAAATTCTAGTAATAAGAAGAAAGGCTTTTGTGATATTTTTGAAGCATTTTGGCATAAGCTATTAAAAAGCATATTTTTGGGAAGCATATAAAAAACGAGTTAAACTAAGCTTATTACTTAAAATACTCTGTGTGTTCCATTGAAAAATATTTAAATTATCCATAAATTAATGATTACTAGAAGTTTGTTTCTTATTTATGGTTTGCTGAATAATTTCTCGAATGGATCCTGAATTTATGGGAATATTGTTTTTATTACTTACTATTTTTGTTAATGCCTCTACCAATAAATTCATAAAAATATCAGATTTACATAGTTTACTTAATTGAACCTCTATACCCTTAGAATTAATATAAGGAAAGGCTGCATTGTTAAAAAGATCTGAATATTTAACAGAGTGGGACTTAATTTTGTTTTCTTCAATTTTTTGTTTTTTAATTGGGCATGTAGATGAAATGGCAATGTGATTTCCTTGACAATTTGCACATTTTGGAGCATTTTTGTCCTTGTTACAAATTTTAAAATTATGATTTTCTGTACAGATTGAGCAAACATCAGCATTGCGACAAAATTTTGCAATGTGACCATAACGTAAACATTTTAAACATTGTTTGACTGGTGGTATATAAACATTAACTTCATGTCGCCATGAATCCAAATATACATGCTCTGGGAGCTGTGTGGAAGCAAAAGTTACTGCTACAGTTTGAGTTGGTTGAAAAGAGATCTCACCACCTTCACCTCTTACTCTGCGCATGAATCGCCTTACTTGTATAACATTTCTAGAACTACCAATTAAAGAGAATATGGTTTTATTTGACAGCTCTACGGGAACTGAAGTAAGTACTCCAGTTACCTCGGTGTCAGCCGCTGGAATTGATGCTTTTAAAGAAAGCTCATTTTGAAGATTAATATTTGTAAGAAATACATTGGCATTATTAGAAACATCGAATGTAATACCAACTTTGAAGCGGTTGATGGGCCTCAAATGCATGATACCCGATACGCAATGATCCCGCAAAGCTTTGGAAAGAGCTAGTCTATCTTTGTCCGAGAATGGTGTTTTATCGTCAGTGTGTGCAAGGAATACTATAAATTCTTTCTTATCTGAATTTTCAGGATATTTTCTAGAATATCCAGGCATCTTGAAGATTTTATATTTGTCGGCTGCATCTCTTCTATTTTGTTCTGAAGATTCCGAATCCGATGAATCGGGCGGCTCAGCTTCTGACGCTGGCAAATCCTGCTTGCGTCTTTTAGCACCCTTCCCCATTTTGGGGAAGAGTCAAAACAGTTTTTCCAACTTTATAGCAACTTATAATTTTGGAAATACACTGATTAGAAATAATTGAAGTAGTTAAAAGTACAATATAAAAATTATAGTTTTGCAACGCGCCTTTTTCATACGAAGGTTCCCGCCTTTTCCAATACCATAGACTACTACTACTAAGTACTACCTACTACTTAAACGATGGATATCATAGATTACTAACTAATGGATATTATAGTTTACTGTAAACAAACAGTCTCTGGTCGGGGAATTCCTGACAAGAACGATATTCGTTCATAGAGTTTAGTATTAGAGTTGGGAGCCATATAGAGCAGACCAAAAAGTTCTTCTTCTTCTTTTAAAAATTTGGCGTTCAGGTGTGCCAACTGGGCACAGATTACTTTGCCAATGTCACGTAGGATGAAGTACACACATAGGAGGTTGTTCGGTTAATCGATGTTTGAAACTATATAAGTATTTTTTTTAATTTTGGATTTTATACTATTTTACAAATAGTGGGAACTTCTGGAATATTAACCCTTCACCTGTAACAGTTAGTGACAAAGTAAAATAATAATATTAAAACTAATTACAACTATATATTACAATTTCAATTTATTATATTTGATATATTTACATAAAAATCTACAGTATGGACTAAACACGGACGTTAACAAACATGCAACATTTACTGGACGAGGGAATTTGGATGGGAGAACATCATAGAGAGGATAAAGGAGTTTAGGACAGTTGAGAAAGATATGAGATACAGAACCTTCGTCCAGACCACACTCACAGATGGAGTGATCCCTGATCCGGATCTTAGCAAGATGTACAGGTGTGCATGCATGCCCAAGACGAAGACGAGAGATTGTGGACAAAATCCATCTATCAGCATATTTATGAAGAGAAAACCATGGTCGTCTTGGGATATCTGGTTGCAAAGAAGCATAGTGCGTTCCCTTCTTAGACTTTGAAGTATTATAGAAGGAGTTCCAGGATTTATTGAGGAATACCTTTGCTAGAGAACAAAGATCTGGAGCTGAATTCTGAAAGTGCTCTAGCGTTCCATCTATAACTGCTGCTTTCGCACATTGGTCAGCAACCTCATTACCAGGAATACCGGAATGACTTGGGATATAAACCAGTACGATGGATAATTCTTTTTGATAGCATGAGAACAAGATTTCCCTAATCTTTAGAATAATGGAAAATCTTGATTTACTACAGAATGGATTTTCTCTAATGGAGTGTAAACAGCTTAGGGAGTCTGTAAAAATAACTGTCTGTTTTATGTTATGGGAATGTGCAAACAGGATTGCTTCTAACAAAGCAGTGGCCTCTCCTGTGAACACCGAGGTTTCGGGCGGACATTTAAATTTCATCACAATTTTATAGTTTGGGATCCAGCAGGCTGCACCAACACAACTATCTCGTGATAGCTTCGATGCATCAGTATATATCAGGAGATGTTTCTGCCAATTGTGATGAGCATATGTTAGAAAATTGTGCTGTGTATCAGACGAATTTTTGACTAAACCAAGATCTGTTATGATGGGAGGGTTATATATGAGTGACTGATAAGGAACTAAATATAAGGGATTGGATTGATAGCATGATGAAGGATGGGGGAGAGTGGAGTATTTAACAAAACTGTCCAATAAACATGATTTTGAATTACGGGATATAGGAAATCTGGATAGGAGATTTAGTTTAGACCAAAGAGGATGAGATGACAGCTGCAACATCTTACCAACAAATCGATCACAAAGGAATTGACGGCGGAGGGATAAGGGGGGATCAACACATTCAACCTGTAGGGCATTGGTTGGAGACGACTTCATAGCACCCAAAATAATCCGTAGGCATTTATATTGTAATTTATTTAATTTTTCGGATGCTACCACGTTCAAAGGTTCTAATACAAACAGGCAATAATCCATGTGACTTCTAATTAATGCATTGTATAATAACTTAAGGGCATAGGGGTGGGCTCCCCACCATACACCTGCTACAGCTCGAAGCACATTAATACCTTGCTCACATTTTTTGGTTATGTGTGCAATATGTGCAAATCCGTTCAGTCTGTAATCGAGGTAAATGCCTAGGAATTTTACCCTATCTACCAGATTGATGTATTGGTTTTCATATGAAAACAGGAAATTGGGAATAGACCTTTTTCTAGTAAACACCACTGCTTGACATTTAGCTACTGATAGTGTCAAACCATGGTCCGAGAGCCAGTGGCCTAGATAATGTAAAGCAGAATTTATACGACTGGATATGTCCTCTACACAGTTAGAACTATAATAGAGGACGATATCATCAGCATATTGCAAGATGTTACAAAAACTATTGACAGACAATTCGAGATCTTGGGAATAAATGTTGTAAAGGAGAGGGCTAAGGACAGAGCCTTGAGGGAGACCTTTCCAGACAAGTCTGGGGGGAAGAAGAGTGGATTGGTGTTTCACTGTTATTGATCTGCAAAACAGCAGATTACATATGTAATGTACTATTCTCGGAGGAATACTCAGCTGTTGCATTTTCTGCCTGAGTAACGGGAGAAGGACATTATCATATGCCGAAGCAATATCAAGAAATACACCCACAAGGTACTCACCTCTAGTAAAGGCTAATCGAATGTCTGTTGTTAAAATACTTAAACTGTCGGTTGAACTTAAACCTTTACGAAATCCAAATTGAGAAGAGGGGAGGATATTTCTGTTTTCCACTATCCATTCCAAACGATTTTTAATTAAGATCTCTGTGACCTTTGCTAAAGTGGACGATAGAGCTATAGGTCTATAAGAGTTATGATCTAACGGATTTTTGCGAGGTTTCAGGATAGGAATTATGATTTGGGATTTCCAAGCACTTGGGATAATACCAGATTCAAAACATTTATTAATTAAATTTAAAAAACAGAGTTTTGCTTTGTCCTTTAAATTTATTAATAAGGAATATGGAACACCATCTTCCCCTGGAGTTGTATCCTTTAATCCGTTGAGAGCAGTTTGCAACTCAGACATTGAAAAGAGGGCATCCATTTCACTTGTAATCGGGGGTGGTGTAGGAATGAGAGATAAGTCCTTATTTGGAACAAAAGGTGGAGCCAATTTGTTAGCAAAATTGTTAAGCCATTCAGAAGGATTATTTGAACAAGGATCAGTAAGATGTAGGGATCGTCGGAATTTTCTTATGTTGGTCCAGACTATTGAGGAAGGGGATCGAGGACTAAGTGTTTCACAGAACTTAATCCAGCTCAGTTTCTTCTTTTTCTTCACAATTTTTTTTATTTTCGCATTTATTCTCTGATATTTTAAAAAGTTTTGTTGAGACATACAGGCTGTATATGACTCTTCAGCAAAGTTTCTTTGGCTAAATAAATCACTGCATTCCTCATCCCACCAAGGGGGGGAAAGCATGTGATTCCTGTTTGGATGTTTTTTGGATATATAAGAATCGGCCGAAGAAGTGATACAATTTAAAAAGAAATCATAGTAAATCAAAATATTACCATCACTCGTCAGACTCGGCAAAGAGTCCAACATCCTGTCAACAGACTGGGAATATCCTGACCAGTTCGCTTTTTTTACTTTATATTTTACCAAAGGATCAGGATTCAAAGGAAGTAAAATTCTGGAATTTAAAGTAGTAATGATGGGAAAGTGATCGCTACTATATGTGGATGGGAGAACCTTCCAAGCTAATTGGGAGGCAAGGTTTGGGGAGCATACAGTAAGGTCTACTGCAGATTTGGGGTCTTGATTAGGTCGAACTCTGCGAGTCGGTGTGCCATCATTGAGGATACAGAGATCTATATCATCAAATATGTCAACCAAACGCTGCGCAAACCCATCACAGTTATGACAACCCCACAATGTGTGATGAATGTTAAAATCACCCATTACAATTACTGGACTAGGAAGAGCTGAAAGAATGGATTGCAGTTCCAGAAGGACTGCAAAGGAAGGGTGGGGAATATACAAAGATATAAAAGAGATGTTCAAGGAACGGATAGCAACAGCATGTAACTGTTGACTAAAGGGAGGGAGGGGAATAGGAGAAAAGGGTAAGGAGTGCCGTATAAATAGGGCACAGCCTGCATACCCATCATTCCTGTCATCCCTCAAACAGGAGAAGCCAGAAACCCGAAATCGGGATCCCGGCCTCAACCATGTCTCTGAGATGGCAACAATGACAGGATTGTACAGGTTAATTATAGAGATAAGTTCATGTTTCTTGGAACTGAGACTGTTACAGTTCCATTGCAGAAACGTTGTTGGGGCCATTTTGTAGGATTTTAAAAAGTTGGGAAAGGTTATGGGCAACGTTGGACGGTAAGGGTATTTCACTGCATGGGGCCACAATGCTTAAAAGGAATTCAGACAGAATTTCTAGAATTTTACTTTGGGAGGGAGAAGAGTCATTGTTACTATTTCCATTGAGAGCACAGCCAACAGGAAGAGATGACGAGCATTCGCCAACAATATCCTGATGGGCTCTTTTATCGTAACCTTTTCCCAAAGGAGCATGAGGACGAGGGGAACGGATGGTAGTTTTTCTGTAGGAATTGATAGTGGGCTGGGCTTTGGTGGGTCTCTGAGGAGGATATGCAACAGGTGAAAACATCTCTTTAGATATCTCTGCATAGGACCGCCGGACGGAAGGAAACTGAGATGATGCTTCCATGTACGATATATTGTCTTGCGACATCACTGTCTTTATTGACTGTTGACGAGCAAACTCTGGGCAACCCTTATCGTTGGCAAAATGTTTGCCAGAACAAAATAAGCATGTGGCGTTTTCTTTCAGGATATCACAGGAATCTCCTGAGTGGGGTTGTGCACACCTATAACACCTTGGTTTGGATCTGCAGTTCAGTTTTATGTGTCCGAATCGGCAGCAGTTCTGGCACTGAATTGTAGGCAGCTTATAGGATTCTACGGGCAAGGATGTATGATACGAGTATACTTTAGCTGGAAGCATCTGACCTCTGAAAGTGAGAGCAACCGACTGAGTCGGTACCCAAGAAGTTATGCCGTCATTAGTAACTTTTCTATTTAGCCTCCTTGCCTTAAGCACTTCACCACAACCTGAGGGAAGCTCTAAAGAAGTAACAAATTCTTCCATCGACCATTCCACTGGGACTCCTTTAACTAGACCCATTCTCGTTATATTATATGTAGGGATTATTGCTTTGAATTTAGTTAAAGTTAGTAACTGATTACACAGGAAGTCATTGGCAGATATTGCAGAGGTAAATTCGACCGTAACTTTATTACGGCCGACGCTCTTGACGCCATCGTTAACTATGCAATTTATTTTGTGCTTGTGCAAAAATTGCCCGAATGATATAGCCCTCAGAGAACTTCCCGAGGATGGGTCTGGGATGTCTCGCGAAATTTGGACGATGAAAGGACCTGTATCATCTTTTAAGTAGCGTAGGGGGGTTTCGGAAAAGCATGGATTGACGTAAATAGTTTGAATAGATGGATTAGCAGTATCAAGATCTACTATAGTTTTTTTAGGGATAGCGGGATCAGTATTGATAGTATTTAAATCGCCTGGACGTTTTCTATTTAAATTAGACGTACCACCTTCATCAGGGGGTTTGGGAGGCGGATCGCCATCCATTTTTAAAATACTATGTTAATTGTTTTGCATAGAACACTAATAAGAAAATATAATCTAAGACACTTACCAATAAACAAATAGTTAGTAGTGTTAGTATACCTAGTAAATATAAGAAATACCAACTATTTTTCCTTTAAAAACCAATATAAAGACCAAATAAAACGCCAAAATATCACTAGCACGTGTGAACAACAACGCATACGCTAGCAAAAGTCGACCAAAAAGTTTAAGTGCCGCAAATAATAAAAAGAGACGGAAGATGAAATGCATATCTTTATATAATCAAATATAATAATGAGACAGATAATAAAACTCATTTGTTCTCTCTTTATTTTCGATAGAATCATTTAAAGCTAGCCAGCTTCTAGCCCCTTCTCTAGTATAATAACTCTATGAATTTGTTTGTGGTTTGCTTTATTTTTAATCAAATTATCAATTTTAATATATAATTTTTATAATTTTTTCCAATGTGAATGAAATATAGCATCAAGTAAAAAATATTTTTAATTTAAAAATATACATGAAATTTTCATACATAATAGTAATTAGAAATAAACATATAAAAAGATTTTAAAATATTTTTATTCAAAATTTGTTAAATGTCATTAAGTATGTAACACTATATAAATATTATTTATTAATTGGTGACAGATTATAAAAAGCTAATTTTGTTTGGCGTAATTTATACTTAGTACATTTAACTCATACAATAATTTTAATTAAATACAATAGTATTAAAATTAAGATTACATTAGATTATGTGTTTAGGTCATGTTCTCGAATAAAAAATGGCGCTTTTTTATTCTGTTTTTAGCCCCGTATATAAGTTTAAATTTTATCACTATTTCTACTGTAGTTGTAGTAGTTAAAAAACAGATGTTTTTTACAGTTCAGAAATTCTATATGCTTATCTAAACATACAGAATTTCTGAGTTATAAATCTGAGATAGGTGAAATATATAACGTTAAAATTCTATCGATGTTACAATAATTTAAATATATTATTATAAAGTTAATTGATTTTTTATAACTGTATTCTTAAAAAGTTCTCTTTTTTATACCTTTTATGAATTTTATTTGTAAGACAGGAAAAGTATAGTATCTCTTTGAACAAATTGGTTGTTAGCAATTTGTTAATCAGTTTAAACATATTGAGTAGTTTTAAGATAATTGACAATTTATGAAAGGCTTTAAAAGACTTGATTCTAAGTCCTTAATAAAGCTCATTTCAAATTTTTTGTTGTGGCAATAAATCGATTAACGAATAAAATCTCTCTTTCGAAATCAAAAATGGTGTAAGGTGTAGCGTCTCTTATGTTTATACGTATAAATTAAAATTAAACAAAAGAAATTTTTTATATCGGTTTAAAAGTTAATCAATTTTGGTGTAAAATATTCAACTATAAATGAGATTAATGTCGTTTACTTGCTTGGCTGGGTTTAGTTATCTTTTGGTGCTACGCCTTCTAAACTAAGGGTCCTCCATCTTTCTGTTCTGAGTCTAAACAAAAAATGATCGTAAAGTAAATAAATTAAACCTTAGTCATTTAAACTCAAAAAAAAAACAAGAAAATAAATTAATATTGCTGCGTAATCGATTCAAATGTTCACTATTCCTCAAGGTGAATTTAAATTATCTTAACATAAAAAAATTGAACGTTTTCAAATCGTATTGGTTAAAATAAAAATGCCAAATAAAACTATTTTTAAAAAACCTAAAATTAAAACAAACAAAAATTAAAACGTAGTGAAATGAGAGATTAATAAATAATACAGTACATGCTTTTTATCGTTAATATAAAAAGCACGTGGTTTATATGATATATATCAAAGTTTTAATTTAATAAATACAAACAGTAGTTCAAGCTGTTAAACTTTGAATTTTCTTGTTTGGTTCACAGTCTTTTGCCATATTTAAGGCTCACTAGAAAGTATTGTTCTAGTGTCAGTTTTTGATTGATTTTCATATCTCATTGTCTTCCAAGGTCTTGTTAAAAGATATTGACTTCCTCCAAGGAGTATAAAGCTTATTAAAACTTTATAAGATGTCTAGCATTCTGTCCTGTGTGGTTTTCAGCATTGGTTGTTATTTACTTATAATCTTATTGTAAACAATTATATAAAGGAAATACTATCTACATCTTGTTCAATTTTATTTTATTGTGATAATTGGTATATTGTGTGATCAATATTGCATGGTCATAAGTTGTAGTTTCAGCTTGGCTGGTTATTTCTTAAAATAGTATCTACATATTGTTCAATTTTATTGTGATATCTGGTCTATTGTATGATCAATATATTATGATCATAAGTTGTACTTTCAGCGTGGATAGTTATTGTCTTAAATTATCAACTTCTTGTTCAATTTTATTTCGGTATCTGATCTGTATATCATGATTGTAAGTCTAAGTATTGGTGATGATATTATGAATTTAACACCAATGAAAATAATTCAACAATCAATAAAAACTTAACTAAAAAAAACTTAATTAAAAAACTGTATAAAAAACAAAGTTTTATTACAATAAAACAAAATTAAAAATACAAAACATAAATAGAGCTAAAATATTTTTTGTGCGATCAACATATCATGGGCACAAGTTGTCGTTTCAATTCAATCATATTTTTGACTAAAATAAATTAATAAACCAAATAATCAACGATAACAAAGCTAATATGATTTGTATATACTGTAATTTATGTACATATTTATTTGTACAGTATAACCACTGTTAAAAAAAATTACTTAAATACTATGTATTATAATAATAATAAGGCCAGGAGTGGATTGCTCTGTGACTATCAAGTTATTTTAATTTATATATGTTTTATAAAGATACAAGATTTATTATATGTGTATACATTGGAAGGTTTCTATAGGAAATTTTGACATTCTTCAGCTTCTTAAAACTTTTGGATATCTAGCATTTTTAAGATATACTGTCTGCTGTGATAGGTAACCATGGGTGGTTATTTTCTTAAAGTGGTATTTCGTTTGGTGGTCTTGTTTATTTTATTTTTGTGATATCTGATCTTTATCAAAAGTTATAGTAATCATATAGTTTCAGTGATAATTTTATTGTATTAACTGTATTAAAAACAAGAATTCAACAATCAATAACAAAAGTAACAACTTAATTCAACAAATAAAATAAAAAAAATTAACATTATTATAATGAAACAAACCAACAAACATTTAAAACATGAATAGAGCTAAAATTATAAATTAAAATATTAATTTAAATGAATAAAATGAAAATATTAAAAAATTACAAGTTCTTTCTATGACTGTTTCCATTATTTGGGGTCGGTCCTCCTCGTTTTCATGCCAGGTCTATCGATCCTCGGTTGTCTCCTCACTCAACTGGGCTTGCTTCAAGTCTTTTGATAATATGGACCACCACGTAACAAGCAGGCGACCTATGCCTCTCTTTTTGTCTGGCAGACCAAAGGCTTTCTTCACGACATAGTCTTCCTCGCGTCTCATGACATGCCCGTACCATCTCAAGCGGGATTCCTTGACCTTGTTGGCGATGGGAGCGACCTTGTAGCTCCCTCTGATGTGTTCATTACGCACTTTATCGAGTCTCGTTATACCAACCGCCCATCTCAACATCATCATTTCGTTAATATGAAGCTGTTGTTCATGCGCTTTTTTCGTCGCGCAGCATTCGGCACCGTACATCATGGCAGGTCTGACGGCTGTACTATAGATTTGCCTTTGGTTTTTATCGGCATACGGCGGTCACAGAGCACGCTCTCCAAGTTACATTTATTCTATGTGTCACGTCCAAGTCAATATTAGCATGCACATAAAGGACCGAACGTAGATATTTAATAGATAGACTAGATAGAATTACAACCCTAATAATTTTTTTAAATATAGTGAATGGGATAAATTTCACTAAAAATCTATACCAAAAAATAAGTCAAAATATCATAATTGGGACTATTTTATCTAATTTCCAATGTGATTAATAAATTGTACAAAGTTAATTGGTAAAAATTTAACTCAAAAACAAGAAAATTAAAAATGTATATCAAAAATATACAATATTCAAATGGTTATTTCAAAAATATCAATTTAATTTCCATTTTATTGCTCACATTAATTCTGAAAGGTTTTCTGTTTAAACTGTCAGTAACAAATTTACTTGCTACCTCTTTCAGTGTTTTGTATTAGTGTCTAGTCCTACTCACTGGTTAAAATTATTTGTACTAATATTATTAATGAGGGAGTCTGTCTTGAATTGTCTTGGAGGTCCGTTCTGCCTTGTCTTTGAAGTCTGTGCTGCCTTGTCTTGGAAGTCTGTTCTGCCTTGTCTTGGAAGTCTTGTTATGGTTTTATAGTTAATGCACTGTAGCAATTATAATACAATATGGTACGATTGATTTTTATATACAAGACTTCACATATAGGATAGGAAAACTACTATTTTTCATGCAGGAACAGGAAATAACGATAAAATTAAGGGTATTTTAACATGAAAGTTGATATGAATAAAGTCACAAGTACCACTAATAGAGTTTTAATTATAGTAAACTGAGCATATTAGTGGAGGATAAATGTGTTCATTGCTCTTCTTTGTCTTTTTCATTAACCTAGATGTCATCAAATTCAGCATAATTGTTAAAGAATATGTTTCCATTTTGTATTATAGAGTTTTAATTATAGTAAACTGAGCATATTAATGGTAGATAAATGTGTCCATTGCACTTCTTTGTCTTTTTCATTAACTTAGATGTCATCAAATTCAGCATTATAATGTTCAAGAATGTTTCCATCTTGTATGATAAGTATAATTATAGTAAACTGAGCCTATTAATGGAGGATAAATGTGTTCATTGCTTTTCTTTGTTTTTTCATTAACCTAGATGTCATCAAATTCAGCATTATTGTTAAAGAATATATTTCCATCTTTTTTTTGTCTTAATATATTTGGAATAAACATTAGATCTCTTCGATAATAATATAATTGCTAAGTAACATGATAAGCAATGACATTGACAGGTGTGATTTTGTTTTGTTTATCAAATACTCTAGCTTTTACCCGCGACTTCGTTCGCATAAACTGTTGTCGCGTGATGGTTAATAATAGACGGCGTTTTTAGTGTCATCCTATTTCTGTAGAATTAACAGAATTTCTATATCTTATATGTTATGGATAATTGTGTCAAATATCATTAATATTTCTTTAGCGGATTCGCCGTGAAAGAGTAACGAACATACATCACAAACCATACATAAACTTTCGCATTTATAATATTAGTAGGACATTAGTGTATTTAAATTTTGTATGATTGTATGACTGACTGACTATATTTGTCTGGTAATAACTTATAGCAATTGTTTGTTTTTGCAAGATAAAAGGTTCTTTTAAGGGACTTGGTTCCTCTATTTGTTGAAACAATTATATTAGTACCTAAGTTAGAATTTGTATTTGTGCAAGATTTTGGGAAGTACAAATGAAACAGTGCCGATCTCACTTAGAGTGCGATAAGGTCAAGAAAGAGGATGATAAAATGAAACAATAGATGCTGCTTCAGCTTAATGCAGCATATTCTGAGCTGGTTAGTTAAAGAGCTTGAGTTTACTTACTACCACCCTTGTTATTGTTTTCGTTCAATATAAAGGCTAACACTGGTTTCGGTTTCGGCTAACAATGTGTTTCGGCCGTAGGCCGAGGTCAGCTAGATGACCTAAGGGTGGTCGGCTTTTGGGCCGTGAGCCCAGGTCAACTAGGTGACCTAAGAGATATCAAGTTCGGTAGGGAGGTCTGGGAATGGTAGCTCCCAGACCTTATAGTCTTCATCAGGTGGTTTCAATCCGGGTGGTGTTATATCCGGTGGTGTCGCCCTCTCGCCCGTCGCGTCGTCCTCTTCGTCTCACCTCCTCACTTAAATGTTCTTTTAGTTCCTTTTTAACCCGCGGGCAGCGATTTTGCGCCCGAAGTCGACGTAGCGTTTGTTACGAAGCATACAGATGAGCGAATACATTAATAAATCGTAACGCCCTTTTTCGCAGCTTTTTCTATAGCCTTTGTCACGGCATCGGCGGTTAAGGAGACTGTCGCTTCTACTTCTTCGGATGTTGTAACCGGTTTGGATGTCAGTTTTGAGAGCTCCGCTTTAAAGGTGTCCCAGTCCACTTTGTCGGGGCCGGGCCATCAGGAAGGCGTCCTCCGTGGCGATAGTGATCGCTATCGGCATGTGTTGTGTATCTAAATCGTACACTACCTTAATTGTTGTAAAAATATCATATTGTAACATTCGGAGTCTTCTAAAATTATGTCAAATAAATCAAATTACAATTCTTTTAAATAAGGTATTTAAACAAGGTACAGCTTGGCAAGGAAGTCGTGAAATTAATGATGGCGCCACAGTCGGGCATGTTGTAACACTATAGTACGATCAAAACGGTTTCGATACTTGGTTTATTTTATAACTTTTAATTAATGTGCACTTTGACTTGGTTTCTGAGATGCTATCATTATTCATTATGGATGATTTCTATAGTTTTCTGATTATTATTAGTTTCTCCCTACGAATTAGTTCTCGTGAATATAAATAAATTTATGCAAAATCAAAGTCCTTCCAACGTATCTGTTTAGGGTTAGTTAAAAATACACATTATATGTAATAAACTAGCTGTTGCCCGCGACTTCGTCCGCGTTTCCGTCGTTTTTCGTAAATAAAATAGCCTATGTACTTCCTCACGGTTCAGTGTTTTTGATGTAACAGACAGATTAACTATCGTATTTTCGTAAGTAAATATAATATGTCAATCTACAATACTGTTGAAAAATATCGCAATACGGAACCACACAATATTATTGTTAATAGCTGTGCCCGCGACTCCGTCAGCGTATAACTATATACAGCGTAGCGTACAGCGTGTTTGTTATTAAGCGGTCTACACACCAAAGCCGCTGACCCGGCGGCACAGCCCGGCGGCTTAGTGCCGGCGGGTTAACCCGGCGGCTTCAGAATGTCCAAGCCGAACGACTTTGCCGGCGGCAATACCGGCGGCACGACAGCCGCGGCATGTGGTGTTCTAGTAATTGCCAAATAGTCGTAGAGATTGGACGTGTGTGTTGCGAATAATTCAGAAGTAGTATTTTCAGATTGACATGGAGGAGGACGATAACAGTGATTTAATAATAGCAGTTTGTGGAGTTATTATCGGTGGATCCCTCAACACACGAAAGTGTTGGGTTAGGCCAAGTTTAATGAGTCGCAATAAATACAGTACTTGTCAAAGATTAAGTGATTTAAGGGAAGACGACTTGGTTCTATACAAACCCATTTCTTTTAAGACTTTCCTGTCATTAACCAGTACCGACTTTGAATATTTACTGAATATTGTTGGACACAAAATAGCTAAACAAGACACAAATTACAGAAAAGCAGTTTCACCAGTAGAAAGATTGTCAATAACGTTAAAATACCTAAGCTCAGGAAATTCTTTTAGTAGCCTGTGCGACGTCTTTAAAGTATCTCCTCAACTAATTTCAAGCATTATTCCTGAAGTATGTGATGCTTTAGTTGAAGGACTTTCAGATTATGTGAAAATTCCAAGGAGTCAGGAAGGATGGAGAGAAATTGCAGATGAATATTTAAAAAGATGGCAAATACCCAATTGTCTTGGGTCAATGGATGGGAAACACATAAAACTTCAATGTCCCCCAAAAAGTGGAAGTGATTATATAAACTATAAAAAATATTTCAGTATTGTGCTCTTTGCTTTGGTAGATGCTGATTACAACTTTTTGTACGCTAATGTGGGATGTCAGGGTCGGATTTCAGATGGTGGGGTTTTTAATAATTCAGCATTATGTCGATTGTTAAATGATAATGAATTGAATATACCACATAAAACCCCTTTACCCGGAAGGAATCTACCAGTACCGTATTTTTTTTTGGGTGATGACGCGTTTCCTCTGCAACCCCATATTATAAAGGCTTATGATGGTAATCACACAATGGGATCATCTAAGAGGGTTTTTAACTATCGCGTATGTCGAGGGCGAAGAGTAGTTGAAAACGTGTTTGGGCAGTTAACACACAAATTTAAGATTTTTCATAGACCTATTCAGCTAATCCCAGAAAAAGCTACTACTGTAACTTTGGCGTGTATACATTTATTTAATTATATCAAACGAACCGCTGCAACTCAGCAAAATGAATACGATACTGAAAATAATCAAGGAGAAATCTTTCCCGGTGAATGGCGTAGACATCTTGAAAACGACAGTTGCTTAGATAATATGTCAGGAGAAGACAATCAAACCTCGGATACTACAGTGACCGCTGAGGATACAAGAGTGGAGTTGACTCATTATTTTCTTTCTAGTGTCGGAGGATTAGAATGGCAATATAACCAATAACTCAACTCATATAATCAATATTATTTTTAATCATTAAAGTAGTTCCATGTATTATCCATTAAATCTAAAATCGTAAATTACACAGTGAGATACACTTTTATTGTGATTCGTATAATAAAATTTTAAACAAAATAAGTAATGTGTTTTTGTAAACCAATAACATGATATTGGATTATACCAAATTACCAATACCAATTGGATATTTATTATACCAAAAAGAAAATTAAATATTTATAACATATTTTGAAGATTACTTTATAACACTATCAGGAGGATTTAGAGCTAGGTATTCTTCAGCAAATGTTTCTAGTGACGAAGGTTGAATTGTTTGTGGATCTGAGTTTGTTTGGGCAGAGTATTCAGAAGAAGTTAAGTTATTTGTAGAAGGGCTTACAACCGTCTGTTGAAGTGAAGATGCTGTATAGTATCCTGGATGACTGTGTGAACTAGAAACACTACTTGGTCTTGCAAAATCCGTAAATGTATCGGATCTATATCCAGTTTCGGCTTCAAATATTATATTGTTGATCCGATGTCTCACAATAGCTTTCATTTGTCGATCCATTTGTCTTAACTGACCCGCAATATAATCTCCAAATAAACCATCCTCATCTTTTGTCACATTTGGTCGTTGGGAGACATTCTTCATAATATTCAATGCTTCGGATATCAACTCTTTATTAGGGTTGATTTTAGGACGTTTATTTCGTTGCCAAGTTGTATTTTCTGGCGACATCTGTGGTAAATCATTATGATTTGATTGTGAATCTCCTGGTGACATCTGTGGTTTAGGACGTTTATTTCGTTGCCAAGTTGTATTTTCTGGCGACATCTGTGGTAAATCATTATGATTTGATTGTGAATCTCCTGGTGACATCTGTGGTAAATCATTTTGATTTGATTGTGATTCTCGTCTCGATTGTGAATCGTGGCTCGTCGACGGTGTGTCCTGCGAAAAAAGACGAAAAAGACTGCCCGTTTAGCCGTTTTACTTTAATTTAATAAAAAATAAATAAGTATCTCTAGTCAAAATCAACATTTATTGTGTATTTTTTTATTATGGATTTTATTAAAGGCACTGAATAAGTCTTCAACATTTCAATTACTTTTTTTTCAAACACATTTTTTTTACCTGAGTGGCAACTATTTTGCCAATGCCCGGGAAAGGGTTAAAATGTAAATACAAAGAT
Organism: Morpho helenor; assembly: GCA_029227775.1. Lineage (NCBI taxonomy): Eukaryota > Metazoa > Arthropoda > Insecta > Lepidoptera > Nymphalidae > Morpho > Morpho helenor. The sequence goes on from JARGCU010000011.1 coordinate 10,424,947, forward strand.
ACACTAATAAATAAACTAATATTATAATTATATGTCTATGGGGCCCTAGTTGCCTGATTATAAATAAAAAAAAATATATATCTTTACTTACAGTATCGGTGGTTCCAGTAGGCACATTTTTGTTCCGCAGAAAATTTAGTGATTTGTAGGCAAACCATTTACTATGATAAATATCATCAGTACCCGCACCAGACTTATTTGAATTATCTTCTTTTTTTTTCTCTCGGTAATAATGACTAGTTAAATTTTTTATCTTTCTCTCGATTTCCGGAACATCAGTAGCAAATTCACTGGCAATTTCATTAAATGCGTCGTAACGCTTTGGCCGGCTTTTGTAGTCACGGTTTTTTGGGTTCCATAATATTTCTTTTAAATGATAGAGGTCTATTAGTTTTATAACTGTTGCATCGTCCCACTCCATATTGGTTAGTTGATAAAAATAAAAGTGCCGACACTTCACAACAACAGAGAATGAATAAGTGATACGTCACTACTCTATGAAAGCCGGCGGGCAACTGACTGAGTGAGTGGAGAGGGATGCCGTCGGCATCGGCATGCTGCCCCGCCGGCTTGCCCGCGCGGGCGCAAGCCGGCGGCATGATTGTACAAAATAAGGCCGGCGGGTTGGGCCGGCGATCCGTGCCGCCGGGTCAGCGGCTTTGGTGTGTAGACCGCTTTAAGTTAATGTATTGGTAATATTGTTCACGTTCACAATAAGATCACATTCACATGAGGCTTTGTTACGTGGTATTGGATTAAAATATCTTTTTAAAAACTAATATACTTTATTAAACACTTTAACACTATATTAAGACTTAATAAACAAAAGAAATAGAAATGTAAGGAAACAGAGTAACGGAGTAGTAAACGATTGGAAATAGAAAGCGTGAGGGGTAAGGGTGTAGAGAGTATTTATAAGGTTGGAATAGGAACGGATAGCGTGGGGACGCTAAGGGAATAATCACTTTATTTACTAATGACTTATTTACTAATGGACATGTTTACGTCTAAAGGTTAGTAAATACAAATTATAGAAGTCGCTGTCGGAGGATTCAAGAAAACCCAGATTACTAAAACTAATTTATATTTGTATAAAAACTACAAACTAATTACAAATTAAAAGGCATCTTTCCTAGCACAATGCTAAGGAAAGAATATTTTAAACTAATTTATTTTATATAAAAACTACATTCTAACTATAAACTAAAAGTGTCTATCCTAGCTCGATGCTAAGGACAGAATGATTAAATTAAATAGCTATTCCTAAGGGCTGGCGGCAACATATCCGATTACAATGATTTGCCGCCCGGTGACGGCGTCCTATGGTCCAGTTACGCCGACGATGTAAATATCCGCATGGACCCATTATTTATTATAGCAACTATAGAGCACCATTGTTACTTCTATAACACCTCCACCCTCAGTTGGGCAATTATTTTTGAAGCTTCAGGTGAGAAAATATTGCTGGTATAGTTAGGAGAAGCTGTTCCTGGCCTCTGATTCTGACTACCTTCATCTGCAGTGGTGTTGTCTTAATTTGCTCTTTATGCGCAAAATATCGTCGTCGCGATGAATATACTGAGTGCAAGTGCACATAATAAGATGTATAGTTGATTGTCGTATGGCAGATGAACTCCTTTGGGGTATTCTTAAGGTTCAACTTCGGCTGAGATATAAGCTTATGCTTATGATGACGTAATTTTCTGAGATCAATGGTTTGGAGATTCAGTTCAAATGATTTCTTCTCAACGGTATCCTTACAGTATGTACTATGGTGATATTTGGAAATGACATCACACAGTGTTTCTCGTTGAGTATTTCCAGTGCAATTTTTGACAAGGTTAGTGTAGTCATCTTGCAGCCCTTCCCGTTGGATTGATTTACGATGAGAGTTCTTGTACAGTCTGGTAGCTTTCGAAGTTGGTGGTGAAGTTTCTCGATGCAGATGTATCGAACTTCGGGCATTCAGCCTCAATGTACACATATCCTTCTCCATATGTTACCAGGGAAGGTTTAGCAGGGAAGGATTAGGACTTGATTAAATTTATTTGGGGCTATTGATAATTTATAAAAGTCAAATTTTCTTTTGCTAAATATAGGAAGCTTAAGTATAATACTACTTTATACTATAATTCTATTTTAAATATATACTATTTTTTTTATGATTTAAAAAAAGTAATTTTAAGTTTTGTCCCGTGGACTCATAGTCTATTTTTAGCAACTGGTGCACGTTTGCGGGATGTATAATTATATATTAGTAAGTTTGCTAATACTTTATTTTAGTGTACCTAGCAGCTATCTTTTTACGGCTAGCTAACGGGTTTTTAATATAAACTTGCTGATTGGGCATATAATCGATTACCGATTCCCGGTTCTTATTGCGATTTTCCATTAGTTTTTCACGATCTATGAGAATAAATTCGTTTATCTCGTTATAAACTAATTTCATCTGTTCACGATGATTTTGCGTGTACTCTTGTAATAAATGTTTAGTCAGGTCAACATCGAAGGGATCTCGCGGATCTAGGTGTCCCGTTATAATGTCAAACAGCCTACTCTAAGTGAAACTGTGAACTGAACTATTATAAGCTAAGATACCGTAAGGGACGAGGGTATTAACAGCTTCATTTTCATTACGTAATTTTAAAATACGTATATGCTCCAGCAATGTGGAGTGAAATCTTTCTACCCATACCATTATCATTCGGTGAATTCGGCAAGATCTTATGATGCTGTATTTTGTGTAAATTAGTAAATTAATTAAATAGCTGATGAGTAAACTGTGTACCGTTGTCTGAAACTATAGTAAGAGGCAGACCGTGATGAGTAGAAAATTTTAAAAGTGCTTGTATAACGCTAATAGGTGTGCTATCTTTTAGGTAATACGCCTGTGCGTATTTAGAAAACGCATCGAATAATGTTAGATATTTTTCATTTTGAATTGAGAATAAACCTAAATGTAAAATTTCGAATGTTAAGTTTCGTTTAATAGGATTACGGTCATATTTAGGTTGCCCTGTGATTTTATTTAAGATCCCGTTAATGATGCAAAGCTTCGATAGTTCATTATCAGGATTTAGACTTTCATAATCATTTACGATTTGATCACACAGATGGATAAATCTGGGTAATATATGTGGGTTGCCGTCAAACTCTGGCACTAAACGTAAAGTTTTAAAAATCACATCTACGTCCGTCATTTTGTCGTAATTATCTAAAGAACGTTTAAAAATACTAGAATTACTAACTAAATTTAAACTAATGTCTCTATTATTGTCCAACTGAAGGCTCCGGGCAATTTTAGCACGCGAAAACCCCACAGAGGTACTTTGCTTAGGATAAAAAATTTTGGTAGCTTATAGGTAAGGACTAAGGATAAAAGGCAACACACAAAAAAGATTTTTGTGTACTTACTTGGCAAGTATCTGGTACTCGGGAATATCGATTTTCAGATTTTCCTCCGCTCCAAACTTCTGGTTCTTTTAATGCTCCGTCGCTCGTGGTAGAAATTTGAAAATTTAGGTCTTCAATTTTGGAATTCCTAGCCAAAATCTACCCCAAAACGGCCTAAAGCATCCTTTACCGACTGCGCCAATTATAGAAGTCGCTGTCGGAGGATTCAAGAAAACCCAGATTACTAAAACTAATTTATATTTGTATAAAAACTACAAACTAATTACAAATTAAAAGGCATCTTTCCTAGCACAATGCTAAGGAAAGAATATTTTAAACTAATTTATTTTATATAAAAACTACATTCTAACTATAAACTAAAAGTGTCTATCCTAGCTCGATGCTAAGGACAGAATGATTAAATTAAATAGCTATTCCTAAGGGCTGGCGGCAACATATCCGATTACAATGATTTGCCGCCCGGTGACGGCGTCCTATGGTCCAGTTACGCCGACGATGTAAATATCCGCATGGACCCATTATTTATTATAGCAACTATAGAGCACCATTGTTACTTCTATAACATACATTTGCTTATGGTTAGTTGTTAGTAATTATAGAATGGTAAATAATATATCTAAATGTAAAAATAGTGGGTAAGGTTATCTAACACCTCCCCTGTTAGAATAAAGATCGGGCCTTTGGTGTGCGTGATCTTGAGTTTGATGGGGGATTTTCCTCGTCGTCCTCGTCTTCGGAAAATGCGTTTGCAGATACTGGTGCCATCGGTATACTCTGATGTCTTCGAGAGTTGTCGAAACAATTATTGAAAATTTGTATACATCCTCTGGGGTGTGTTTCATTTGATGTGCCTGGATGTCTTCGATTTTGTAACTTGAAGCGGTGCCAGGGACAGCATTTGTACAGCAGGGAAATAAGCAGAGATATTCCTAAAGCCATTGCGACGAAGGAAGATTATGAAATGGAATTGATATTTGTATTGAAAGATTTTTGTTGTTCTTTCAGGAGTTGTTTTTGTACTTTTATTTGGTCCTTAAGGACATGAAGTGAATCTAGAGGAATATTTTGAATTGTTATGGGCTGCAATTGTGGAGTTGTTAGTTCTTGTATTTCCATTGAATTGCAGTTATCTTGAATATTGACTGTGACTATAGGATGAGTCACGTTTGTCAGAGAATCTTCTTCTGCATTCAGTGTGACGAATGCAGTATAAAATTTGCATCCTGGACTTAGGGATATAACGCCGGTTCTAGAAATTTCCTTATGTTCGCTTTCTCCTTCACATTCTATGACGTACGGAGTGTTGAACCGCACAATGAAAATCAATAAATTCATCATAATCAAAGCCTAATAGAACATTTTTTAAGTGTTCACGGCTACATCATATCCAAGTTCTTCTCTTACTACAAGGAGTAGGTTCCGCAAAGTTGGTGCCTAAAATCATAGTATATGTTACTCAATGTGTTACGGCGTGGAAGTGACCAGTCGTTTTAAAAAAAATAAGAATATTATATTTAACAATTATAAACTAAATTACTACGAGTTAAGAACTAAGAGAAATTGAACAGAACTTGTCGAGAGTTAGGATGAGAATGAATGTGGAATTCAGGGTTCGGGGTATTTAAGGGTTTTAATGTGGGATGGAAGGATAGGGTTGTTTGTTACATGTTTACAGCTTATTACTAATTTGGTGATAACTTAATGTATGAGAAATGTAAATCTAATATACTAATGACAAAATAAACATGTAATTATATAATGGGACTGTGGTGTAGGTACTATGTGGTTGTTACTTCTTTTGATGTTGCGTGAAATTAAAGGCAGGTGAAGATAGATTTATTATGGATACGTCTAACAAGTTTGCTTATTGAGTAGAGACTACTTATACGATGAATCTATTACGGATATATGAGATCCGCTGACTTCGCGCTACATCATTTCCCCCTTTTTTTGAAAAAAAAAATGCAATATAAAAATAATATGAAATTGTTATATAAAGAAATATTAAACTATGTAAAAGGGGTGTATAAATTACTGTTTAAAAATATTATACATAACTATAAAAATATAAAAATTATTAGAATATAACACTATTGAGAAAAAATCACTTAAATATATTCACTTAATGGTTATACGATCACTTGTTGAGGCGCGTTCATAACTCTTTCAGAGCTTCTCATTACGATATTGTCTGGCAGTTGTAATTCTCTTCTTATATATAATTACCATACGCGACTTTACACTTTTTCCATATATAATATTAGGTCCTTACATATGAAATTGGCGTTTTCTATGGGAGGAACATAAAGTCGTTTTTTTTAAATGAAATATATTTAATTAATCAAAGTATGTACCATTGCTATGTATGCACTTTTGCCATCTCATAGGTAGTTCATTGATCCCCTTACTAAAAATACCATTCGGGCGGCATTCAATAAAATCTTTGAAGGCGGTTTGGACTGCCCCATCGGAGTTGAATTTTTTTCCTTGCAAGTAGTTATCCAAATTGCGAAAAAAATGGTAATCTGTTGAAGCAAGGTCCGGAGAGTACGGTAGATATCTAAGACATTCTAATTGAAGCTCCTGATTGGTAGCCGTCTGTTGTGCAGTGTGTGGTCTAGCGTTGTCCTGAAGCAGCAGTGGCCTAGAGCGATTGACCAGCCTCGGTTGTTTAGCAGCTGGCTTTTCCATCATGGTTTGCAGTTGCTGACAATAGATATCTGCCGTAATCGTCTGGCCAGATTTAAGAAAGCTGTAGTGAACGACACCGGCACTAGTCCACCAAACACTTACAAGCAACTTTTTTTTAGTCAATTTTCGCTTAGGGCAGGATTTGGCTGGTTCGCCAGGGTTCAGCCATTGCGATGAGCGCTTCCAATTATCGTAGAGGATCCACTTTTCATCACAGGTAATGATTCGATTTAAAATTCCTTCATTATTGTGCCGGTTGAGTAACGTAACGCAGCAGTCGACGCGCGTTTGTCGGTTTGCTTCACTCAATTCGTGAGGTACCCACCTTTCAAGCTTTTTCACCTTCCCAATTTGCTTCAAGTGGATTAGAATAGTTTTATCACTAACACCGGAGCCTGCAGCTAACTCGGACGTGGTTTGCGATGGATCCACTTCCACAATAGCCTTCAATTCTTCGTTATCAACTTTGGTCTCCGGCCGTCATTCGAGCCGTTTCTGCAGCACTGGTGCCACGGTGGAACTCATACTCGTAAATAACGCGATATTTCATGTTTTCCATTTTGTAAACAGAGTGACACAAAGAAAAAAACAAAAGAAGAAAAAACAAATAAATTAGGGGGTTTGAAACACAAATGCATGAGTATATAGCTGTATGAATTTGAATTTGAAATTCCTAACCATAAAGGTAATATTTGAGATCAAAGTGGCCAGTACGAAAAAACGCCAATTTCATATGTAAGGACCTAATATCCCGTCGCAGCGATTAAGATAGTCAGGATACAGAATAACATCAAGTCTATATTGATGAAAAAGTTTGAAGATTTCTCTGTTGCTGAAGCAGAATTATCATTTCCCCCGTTCTGCGCGATAATGATTTCTTCTTTTACTGGAACACTTTGTTGTTTACCCATCTTATAGAGTATTTTTTATACTTTAAAATTTAAATATAGAATAAAAGTATTAAGTGAATGATACGCGGTAGGTAACCGTTTGTTTGAAATTGTTATGAGCAAGTGAACCGAACCACAGGTTTGCTGATGCGTCGTGATCGTGTTACGGCTCTTCACCATTTTGGTGTTGTTTTGATATGTTATTATTCGACTCATCTTGCGTACTTATTAAGAATGCGGGTTTAAGGCGATCTATACTAATAACTTTTTCTGTATCTCCTTGTAGGATTTTAAAATATTTTTCATTTCTCTCTATAACCTTGTAGGGCCCAATATACGGCGGTGTGAGGGATTTTATCATTGTATCACATCTAACGAAAACGTTTGAAGTATGTTGGAGCTCAGGATGAACGAATATTTTTCCTTGTGTTAATTCTTTTTTAGGAATTAATGACAACGTGGTAATTTTGGTTCGCAGTTCTTTTAAGAAAGCATCTTCATCAGGATGTCCGCACGTGTATTCAAATATACATTCATTTCATAAAATCTGACAGCTAGTCTTAATTTTTGGTCTTTTTTCGGACTAACGAATGCTGTTAGCCTTTAAGGCTTTGAAAGCGTCACCGGGAGGACGGGTTGAAAAATGGAGAGTGAGGCTCGCTGCATCCTGGAACGTCGCCTTAAGAGTCCCTCCTGTGCGGCCGGACCATGGCTTAAAGCGACGCGCTGGGAGGACTATGTCGGACTTAAGAAATAGTCCCAACAATATAAAAATGCATCATTATGATGACATGTCAAGTTGTACAATAGTAAATGTATTTGTTCACTGGTTAATGTCTTAGAGTAAGGAAAAGTACAAATGAAGAAATTACATTTAGTTTGATTGTGTAAAAGCAAGAATTTGTCAATGCTTTTTGTAATTTGTTGCTTTTTTAAATTCAAACTGTGACGAAGCAATAAAATGTCATTAGTACAACATTCTCATTCATTACAGCTCAAATTCTTAACTACATAACTAAAGGTGGTGTACATCTGTTAATTACTGGTTGTGTTGAATACATATTTATAATAGGTCCAAAATATTTCCTTAATTTGTTAGAATTGATGAAAGTTTTCTTAACTGAGCCATTTCTACCTGTTTTGACAAAGCATTCAATATTTGAGCTTTTTATATTACTTATATCTGGAAAAGTGGAAATGCGTTTATATGATGAAGGATCCTGTATGTCCCCAATCAACTTTCAAAAGGCATGAACAAACCCACCCCCAACTTCCTTATACTTGTTTGACAATGAATCGAAGCGTTCCACATTGTCATTGCAAATCTGTAATTACCAAATGCTTATTTATTTGTAACTGAGCCTTATAATATAGATGTTAAATGTTTTAATGAATTTTCTAAAGATACAATTTTGCTTTGCAATTGACGGGTTTCAGTGAAATGCAAGTGCCTTTGATTATGCAGTTTATCATTTAATGATTTTATCTTTAATATTTAAATGAGTTAATCTTGTATATATATATATTTTCCGAATCTCGGAAACGGCTCCAACGATTTTCCTGAAATTCAACATGTAGAAGGTTTTGGGGGAGAAAAATTGATCTAGCTAGGTTTTATGTAAAAAAAATATTGTTTTATACCTGTTTTTGGGCATTAAAAAACACTAACATTTATATTGAATTGAATTTTTGCCATTAGCTGTCAAGTCGACGTAGCTTATTCGAGTAACAGGCAGTCTCGAGAAATGTGAATGCCAAGGATCGATCCCCAACTATATAATTGTTTTTTTTTTTTAAGTTTTTTTATTTCAAATTACCGAGCGAATCTCGGTCACCCAGATATTTTAATTAATTGGTTTTTCGTATAAATTTATTTATTTTAATATATTTCTTTAATTTATTATGCCTACTGAAGCATATAGATAGAAGATAAGTTATGCTCAGAAGTCGAATCTATTATTAACAAATTCTTATCAACAGTGGTAGAACTGCTTTCAACTAATTCCCTGTAAAGTTTCCGTGTTACATTAGTATCACAAGACTCTTAACTGTTCCAAATGACAAACTGTTTGTTGTGTTTCATTATTTCCAGCTAGGTAATACGATTTATAGTCTTCTCGTGCTCATAACTATACTGGTTAAATGAGTCCACAATGTCCTTAAGCTGATTTCTCCCATCGATAGTGTTCGCACTATTAAAAAACCAAAAACTTGCTGTTTGACTACGTATAATTAACCTCAAAAAAGTTGTACCACAGACTAATAGAAAAATAGAGCCACAAAGACATTACAATCGCGGATGTGATATAGATAAAAAATGTATTATATAATTATCATAAAGCAGTGAACGGCGCGAACATGCCGCCCACCAAGAACTCTGTTCTTTATATTACAGAGTCTTCCGTTGTTGGTAGCATAATCAATTTTGATTTAGATGTGGATACACTAATGAACGGAGTATTCAATGTAGTTAGTAATCTCAACACACTATCTCTAGTGGACTTTATGTGAGTCAAGAGACCTTGAGAGTCATGGCATGGTGGTGTTAGTATAAATGTATGTCTCCATTCAGATACTTTAATGTAAATATTTGGTGTAGTTCAGTTATAGAGAACTTTTGGCACAATTGATAATAAATTACGCAATGTATACACCTTTAATAACTAATAATGGTTATCACCATGATCATCAATTTCGTAATCATCAACTTCCCGGGTTTTTGATTCTCGATTGTCTGGACGACTGTAGTGATAGATATATCTGAAGAATCCAGGAAATGATATCGCCATGCCAGTTACTGACATGATTTTGATCGATGTCCAGTCCCACCTCGCATGATGATTAATTATGTGTTTCAGGTGAGACACCGTGACTTTGACTTTGTTCGGGACATTACTACTACCTACTAGAGTTGGAAATTCTGAACTAGTTAAAGACACATGGCTCAGGTCTAATCGGATAGTCAATAATCTGGACCACCTTTTCACAATATAATCATGAATTACAAGAGGTTTATATCCTCTAGATGGTGTGCATGACCACGATGAAGCTCTACCTGGTACTGTGCATAGTTCGATTGGTATTTCAAATGTCCGATGTGACCCGCCAATTAGAGAGGAAGATTTTGCGAGAAAGAATATAACCAAACTACTTTCACCCATGTGATGTGGTACCTGCTGGTTTTGAGTGAATAAACCAAGTCGACAAAGGATATTGCGATGTTCAGCTATAATAAATACTTTGGTCCAGTATATTGTGATAAGCATAGTAAGTACAGCAATAATAATATCCCAATGGAATGATACCGATGACACATGGTCTGAATATTCTTTAGCACGGATGTATAACATGGAAGTGTTTGTGATATTGACAGGAAGAATTGTTGTTGCATTAGCATCTATGAAGTTAACAACCGTAGTATAAGTGTCTGATATATTTAGGGGTAAAGCGAATCCTTTCAATGGAAGGTGAGCTGCTGTAGTTAATGTGGTAGTAAAGCAACATCTCTTGACAAGGAAGCATCCCACCCAAATTATCAATATGAATATGAAGATTCCAAAAATCCAAGATAGTATATTTTGCCATCCACTGAACAAATTTCCGAATGACCAACCCGGTGATGAATCATCTAATATCTTTTCACGTAATTTACTCACTTCATCCGTTAGTACTTCCATCTCAGAGTGGTAAGTAAATGTTGAGTTATTTGTGGACTTGACCAGATCAGCCAATTTTGCAACACTCCCCTGGACCTGTGGTGTTGAAACGTTGAACACTTCACTTGCACGTCTAAATCGCGGTATTGAATTATCCACACTGGAGAAATCAATCGTATCCAATTTTATTTCTGGGAGATCACCGAAGCTGTACTTGTCACCGACTGTTGAATCACTTGTAACAGCATCTAAAATTTCTTGTGTGGGTTCAATGATATATCCATCAATCTTGGCTACACAATCCGGCTCGAAGGACCAAATTCTGGAGAATGGCTGAGTATGAGTTCCCACCAGGAAATGAGCCGGTGTTAGAGGTAACAGGTCTTCGTTATGATCATTTATTTGACAAAGAGGCCGCGAGTTAAGACATGCCTCGATCTGTGAAAGCAGTGTACTCATCTCCTCATATGTCAATGTCGTATTTCCAATCACCTTTGTCAGATGTAGTTTCACAGATTTGATACCGGCTTCCCAAATTCCCCCGAAATTTGGACCTTTCGGTGGTATGAAATGCCATGCAGTTCCATCGCTACTTAATTGCTCTGCAACTTCCTTGACAAAGTTACTTTTGGCGCAGTTAAACATCTTATGGCCGGCGCCCACTGCCGGCACGGCACGGCATGGCACGGCAGAGCATCTCGCGGCATGCAATGGCATCCCGCGGCGTGCAATGGCATGCCGCTGCGTGCTGCGGCATCCCGCGGCGTTCCGCATCCTGCTGAAACTCTGGCTTAGTTTTGCTCCGCGCGTATTCGAAGTTGGTTGTGTCGCTAAAGAACATTTTGTTGTGTCGTTATGGTTGACTGGGATTTAGTGTTAATAGCACTTCTAGCTGAAGATGAAGAGAGACAAATAAGAACTGCTAATTTGACGAACAGACAATTCTGGGTGCATAATTTATGGAAAACAAGATCTAGAAATGGTGAATTCAGCAACTTATTTAATGATTTGAGATACGACATCCGAAAATTCTATGATTATTACAGAATGGACTATGAAAAATTTGAAAAGTTAAGTGATTTGCTAAAATCGCATATAAAGAAAATCAAAACTAATTTTCGATCGCCTATACCTGTTACAGAGAGATTGTCTGTATGTTTAAGGTTAGTGCATATTACATTACATGCGATGAGGCATAGAATTAGGCAACGAAGTATGTGTCAGGATGGCTGACCAAAACGGAATATTTAAATATAACTAAACGCATTGGGTAGTACCTATTTTATACCATTTGGTGCCTTTAACACATGTACGTTGGGACCGCGGGTGTATATCACGGAATTGAACTTTTCTTCAGAAAGATGGTACTATCGATGTACCTCACTGTACCAAAAACGAAATCTAGAGTACCTCTCTCGATAAATATATATATAATAAAATATGTACACCCGCCATTCTAATGTTAGAACTGCGGGTGTACATTTTATTTCGGCTAGGAGATACATATTTTATATTCCAAAGCTATGCTAATTTAGTGTGTAATGTTATTTGAAAACTAAGCTATGTTTATAAAAAATTTAAAAATAATTAAATGTTAACGTTTACAACGTTACAGTAGGTACCTAGTAAATAAAGAAAATTTCATGATAATTTAAGCCCTTCAAATATTTTCTGAGCAATTACACTTCTGTATGCAAACGATTAAACTTTTTCCAGGCGTTTCATACATACTTAAATAATAATTAAACAAAGCTACGGAACATTTTGTTATTTTTGCATGTCAAGGTACAAAATATTTTCGATAGTAAAAAGTTGGTAGGACCTACTGGTTTTGGAATAAATTAAAGTGGTCAGCCAACCTGACGTCAGTATGGCTGACCATCTTTGTCTATTGATTTCTTTGAAACCGCATAGGTACTAGATGTCGACCAAATGATATAAAATAGATACTACCCAATTCGTTTAGTTATATTTCAATATTCCATTTTGGTCAGCCATCCTGACACATACTAAACTTAACCACTTCGGTTGAAACAGTTTAGCAGAATAACCTAACAAATTTTTGAGCTGTGTGTGACACCACGGAGCATTTACTAATATTAAAATAAAAGTCTTGATTTATTTGGTAATTGTTTATTTTTATAATCAGCTATCTATGATCACAAATGTACCTACAGTACAGTATGATAAAAAGCGAAAGTATTATAAAAAATTTAGTTTTCATAGTCCGGTAATTGAATACTGGAATTATTGTTATATATTATATCACTATTATTTTGATGTCTGGATATAGGAGTAGGTATGTATTCTGTATGAGTAGTACCATAGTTTTGTTCGGTGTTATATTGTTGTTCGGGCTTATTAAATGAAGAAAAATTACTTCTTTCGATTATTGTATTATGGGTTCTGGCAACAGAAGTTGGTGCGTATTGCTGAGATGAATGAAATTCATTTGAAATATCGAATCCTGAACTTGATGTTGAAGGACGACTTCGCTGCACAACTGAACTTAACTCCACATTTTCCAAATGCTTTATTTCTGCATCAGTAACAATACGTAAGACATCGCGTTTTATTTCAGCTTGTAATTTTGGTGACAAAGTCTTCGCTGTTGCCGCCATTGCTTGAAAAAATATCTCCATAGGATGTTGTTCTTTCTTTTGGTTTTCAATGTATTTTTTTAATATTTCTGCTGTTGTTTCCGTATACTGTGTTTGCGATGACATGTATGATCGCTGACGAACATGTCTAGCTGGTCTAGAATCTGATGCATGGGATGAACATGACATTTGAGATACAGGCGATTGTGCTTCAGGAAAATTAACAGTTGATGCTGTTTCGGGAGGTTGTGTATTTTCGATATTCTGCGTATCTTCGGAAAGCTGTGTATCGTCGGAAGAAGAGTCTAAATTTGAAAGCTGAGGTCTATCTTGAAAAAACTTTTGCAGAAATTCAAGTTCCTTTTCAAATTTAATTGGTCGCCTCTTTCTGGCAGCGTCACCGCTTTTGGACACCCTGTTTTTTAAGGCTTTTCTATAATTGTTACGAAGGCAGCTCCACGTCTTCTGACATTCTTCATCTGTAACAAGAATGAAGTATTTTAAATAACACACGCTTTTTACGTCACACACACGTTTTTTTTAACGTCTACTAATGTTTTTTTTTTGTTTTGTTACAGGTATCTAATAACAGGAGCTTCTTTTAAGTCTTTAGCTTTTAGCTATCGTATGGGATTCACTACTGTGCGTAAAATAGTCCACGAAACCTGTCAAGCAATATATACTGTATTAAGATCTACTGCATTGCCGAAACCCACGAGCCAACAATGGCAGTCAATTGCAACCGACTTTGATAAATTTTGGAATTTTCCTAACTGCATTGGGGCCATAGATGGTAAGCATTTCAAGATTAGAGCTCCTAATAACAGTGGAAGTATGTATATCAATTACAAGAAGTTCTTTAGCATCGTTTTATTAGCTGTCGTGGATGCAAAATACAAATTTGTGATTGTAGATGTCGGAGCATATGGTCGAAACAGCGATGGCGGTATACTTCAAAGCTCCAAATTTGGTTCGAAACTACGTAATGGTTTTTTAAGCATACCACCGGAAAAAGCTTTACCACATTCAACTCAAAAATTACCCCACGTATTTGTTGCCGATGAAGCCTTTCCACTAACAAAAAATATTATGAGACCATACCCCTCACATCTTTTAAATGATGAAAAAAAAAGGATATTCAATTATCGCTTAAGTCGAGCACGGCGTATTGTAGAAAATGCTTTTGGAATGTTACAAGAAAGATTCGAACTATTTCAAAAAGGTGTAAAAGTTCAACCAAAGTACATTAACAACATTATACTAGCAAGTACGTGTTTGCATAACTTTATCATTGATGATCATTCTATGGAAGCACTCGGCTCTAATACTAATAATGCAATCGATAGAACCAATGATACAGTTTTCAATAATCTGGAAGGGATGGTTGTAAGAGATTGTTTCACGGAATATTTTTCTAATGTTGGTAACGTGTACTGGCAAAATGAAATTGTTAATAGATGTTAGTTTCTATTTCTGACAATAAATAAGTAAAAAAATAACTTACGGGTTTTATTCATTTCTTCTGCAATTTTCTGCCATGCGTTCCTTTTCATATGTTGATCCATGTAGAAACGGGAGGAGACATCGTATATACACTCATGCGAACGAACCAGATTAATCAGTTTCTCTTCATCCATTTTTCCGTATTTTACGTGAAATAATTTACTGTATCGCGTACGCACGTGCTAATTACTTGCCACGCTCAGTCAGTGTGAGAGAAAAAATCGCGCGCGCCAGTGCGTTTTCTCCCTCCCTTGCCCCCGCGCACCGACCGGAATGCGCTCCATCGAAATGCTGCACAAGTTTCAACCTTATTTCAACTAGCTAGCAATCATAATTCCTCGACCCCAAAATGACCCATACGTCTCACGGGATGCAATGGCGTGCCGCGGAATCCTGTGGAATGAAAAGGCAAGACACGTCATACCGCCGCATGCTGCGGCGTGTCGCGTCATGCCGCGGCATCCTGTGGCACGTCGCGGCATCGTGGTATCAAAATAAAGTAACATAAATTCTAAACTTATTGAAATAAGATTCAAAATAATTTAATTAGTATTAAAATCCTTTGCCATGACATGCGGTGCCGTGCCGGCAGTGGGCGCCGGCCCTTAAGGAGCTCTTGAGCTGCGCCAACAAAGTTTAAACCATTGTCGCTCCAAAGTTCTGCGCAATGTCCACTTCTAGCCTGAATGTACCCAAATTGAGAAGTTGATCATTTCCTTTCATATTATTTACCTTCTTGAACACAACCCATGAATTTATAACTGCGAGGTCCAGGAAATGATAAAATAGGCGCATCGTCCACTTGCGGCTCTTCATTGTGATGTGATAACGACCTATAAATGAGTCTAATAAGTCCACGCCTCCCATGTGGGCATTGTACTCCTTGATTACTTTGGGGCATGGAATAGCAACTCTCTCTTTCTTCGATTTATCAAAGCGTGTGACTGTGGTTGCTGGTTCTGCTCCTACGTAAGTGGAAAGAAGGTTAACGGGCTTGTTATCTTTCCACACAACAGCACTTACGTCAATATCATCCACAGTCGCCACATTTTCCTCATAGAATCCTCTGGGTACGTTCTTTTTCATTATAGTGTTTTTTTCAGACAATTTGCAGTTTCTCAATCGGTTTACTCTTACTGTTCCCAATGAGAAAATTCCTTCCTTAGCTAAATAGGTGACGAGAGGCACAGAAGTATAGCAGTTATCGAAGTATATAATGTGATTCACATTGCGTGGTACCATTCTAGCTAACCTGACGACTGTATTGCCAGACTCTCCCAAATCTGGCTCACCAGGTAAGATGTTATTTTTGAAGCCCCCTCCACTGTAAACCTCAAATCTATGAGCATATCCTTGTAGACTGCAGATGAGATATAATTTAAACCCCCACTTGTGGGGTTTATTGGGCATGTATTGCTTTATGTAATGGCTCATTTTGGTTGCACACATCTGCTCGTTTATGGAAAGCCTTTGGTCTAAGGGAACCTTCCCAAACTGGCAGTTGAGCGTTTCCTCAAGAGGTCTTATTTTGAATAGCCTGTCATAGTCTGGATTATCTTTGGGCAAGCACAGCGTATCGTCGGCAAAATGGAGAGTGGATCTTATTTTTTCAAACTTTTTTAGCGGCATAGTATTTTTTATGTGATCATAACCAAATTTTTCACTCCAGTAAGCCCTGGTGTTTGGAAATTTTATAACTGAGGTGAAAATCAGAATGCCTAGGAAATTATTTAGGATATTTTCATTTATAACTTCAGGATTGAAGATTTGTTTCTGGACTGCGTATAAGTTACTTTGTTCTACAATTTGCTTTTTTAGATCTGATGTAAAATAAAATGAAAAAAAATCATACGGCGTGTTACAAGACATCAATGCTTCCGGTATCTGAGTTTCTCCCCTAAAAATAAGGCTGTCTTCAGCAGTAATAAGATTCCGTTTTCGCCAAACCAGAGGTCGTTTAGAAATCCCTTGTGATCTACTCTGGGGTGCTGCTTCTTCGGCTTCCAAAATAGGAGGGTCTGGCATATTTTCATCGTTGTCGATGACAAGAGGAGGATCAGCATCCACTTTATCAGACTGGGCATTCTCACCTTCATCACTATTTTCAAGGTCTCGAAGAACATCTCGAGCTGTTTGATAATAGTGACCTTCATCCTCTACTTCGGAGTCTGACCCGTCTAAGCCATCTTCGGAATCTTCAAGAGTTTCTAAATATTTTGTAATTTCGCTTTCTAGTAATCGCGGCATGCTGAAAAGCAAAATAAAAATCCTTCACCAAACATGCGTTTATTTAGCAGGCAATGCGCATTGTAGTTTTCCTACAACATACCATATTTCGCCTTATTCAACAGTAGCATCAAGTTATTTTCAATGTTTTACAACATAAACATGCAATTGAAGATATAATCGAGCAAATAAAATTATTTTTTATACTTACATTATATTTTATCAAAGTCCGAACACAGCTACAAAACTCAGTTTCGCGCCACTAAAAAACTTTTCTTCAAAGTGACATTTGACATTACCTTTTTTTCAGATGCATAAAAATATTGGATAGTGCCAACATTAAAAAAAGTACAAAATTCGTTCAGAAATAAGAACTAGTTGTCAAAAATAACAAAACATTAATAGAAGGTCAATTTTATCTGTGATGTTTAGTATGTTGTTTAAAAACAACATTATCCATTTAAGGGTTAAACTAATATGTGAATTCTAATATGTAATATGTAAAACTCTAATTTTAATTTCGTAATTAAAGATTAAAATTAAAAATTAAAATTGAAAAACTAATGGGATTATGAATTTAATTGATTATTCGATAGTACTCACAGATCGAGCCTGAAGTGGCAACCCTAGTGCGACAACCCTATTGGCCGTGATATACTGAAAAGTACTCTCACTGCCAATTAGACAGACGCAGGAACACGAGGACTCGTAGCGCCGCTGCACACTCACACTGCACTGCACTTCACTAAACGAAAGAACCCGAGCAATCAACCCGACCTGACTTTCAGACTAACGAGCGCTGAAAAGTGCTAAAAGCTGGCCGAGAAGAAGGCCGAGATAATTTAGCGTCCGGACGTCCGTATGAAAACGGAGGCCGAGCCAAAATTAACGTGACTTATATTCGTGTATATATACAGGGTGTTTGGAAGGTCGATGCAAAGCTGCAAACAGGAGCTAGTATAGACTATTTAGAACCATTTAAACTGAACTTATGTTAGGCAAAGTGCGACTATTTTTTTTTTATAAAATTTTAAAGATTTTTGAAGAAAAATCCGAAGTTATGTCATTATTTGCTAATAATCGGCCATTTTGAAGCCAAAGTCAATTATTTTTTATTTTATTTTATTAAACTAATGTGTAAACAGTGTAATAAAACATGATTAAGGTATCTGTGTTAAGAGATATTTTTTTTACAGATATTTGAAGTCAATCATTTCTTTTAAGATCAGAGAAAGCTGATTTTTGATGGCATTTAAAAAAAAAAATAGATTGTGCTTTTTTAGTTCAAACATTTTATTAAATATGCCTGGTCATTGTTCTTTATTTTGAGGTATCAACTATGCGGATAGCCCGCAAATTATTGAAATTAAGATCTACAAACTAAATTGCGAGAGAAAATTAAAATTTATAGGCGAAGTAATTAAAACAAAATTTTAATGAAAGTCATTTATTTTTCGTGTTCAAAATGTTCGCCGCGGTTTCCAACACAAGCACGGGCCCGACTTCTCACTTCTGTTGTCGTTATCTTTAACTTCATTTCCACTTTCATCGTCGCGAACGCTGAATTAATTCTGTCAATTAATTCTTCTTTTGTGTTTATTTCCACATTTGTGTATACTAGCTCCTTAGCCCGACCCCACACGTAAAAGTCAAGCGGAGTCAGGTGAACGGGCGGGCCAAGGGATGGGCCCATCTCTGCCGATCCAGCTATTGGGGAAACAATTGTTTAAGTGCTCCCGTACATTTAATCTATCTATACTAGCTCCTGTTTGCAGCTTTGCATCGACCTTCCAAACACCCTGTATATATGGTCTGAGCTCAGCGAGAATGCGTTGCTCTCTGGTGAGAACGAATTTTTTTTTTTTTTTTCGGACACTAACTAAGGCTGTTAGCCGTGAAGGCTTTGACAGCGTCACCGGGAGAGTGGGCGAGCGCAGAAGCATCGCCGGGGGTGAAGTGCTAGGAGAGCGGGTCTCGAAAGAGGCCCGCAACATCCTGGGAGCGTCGCCTTAAGGGTGCGTCCCGTGAGGCCGAACCTCGGCTTAAAGCGACGCGCTGTGGAGGACTATTATCGGACTGTGGAAGAGTCCTATTGTCATAACGGTCGGGGTTGGACGCCCCTTCCGCTAGACGTGAGAAATCGGGGACCTCGCCTTCGCCGGCGAAGGCGCTGTGTGTGAATGTGTGTGAAGTGTTTGGCGTTGGCGATCGTAAGATGATCGTCAGGGTCGTATAGAACGCTCCTAGGGCGCCTATAGTTTTTAGCTCTGAACTTATTGTCATAGCATTTGTATTGGACCATTTTAGAAATGAGCGGGTTCGGGTGTGCCTCTGCCTTTTCAAAATATTTCTTCATGAAACATTTGAATAGGTTGGCTAAGGAGGGGAGACCTAGGTCTCTATGCAGGTCCACGTTTCGCATGTACCATGGACAGCCGGAGGCTATGCGCGTGAATTTATTTTGCAAACGCTGCAAGACATTTAATCGGTAAGGGCGTACATGCGCGAACGTGACGCACGCATAGGACATTATTGGTCTTATGCAAGTTTTGTAAAGCGTCACTTTGTTACGAAGTGACATTTTACTCTTCTTGCATAACATCGGATATAGACGACCTAGCGCATACGCTGCCCTGTTACGGACTGCGCGTATGTGTTTGGCGAAAGAGAGGGTAGGTTGGAGGATTACCCCGAGGTATTTGATCTCTTCCTGCCACTGTATTTCCCTGTTGTGTATTGTTATACACTTCTGGGGCTGGGGGGACCGAGCGCCTGGCTTGTTAAAGAACATGGCCGCGCTCTTATCCGGATTGATGGCTATTCTCCATTGAGCAAACCACCGCTCGAAGTTGTCTATTTCTGCTTGGAGACGCCTGACTATTAGGTCTTTTTTAATCGAAGAAGTGAAGAGGGCAGTGTCGTCAGCGTATAGGGCTAACGACGAAACCATTTTGTTGTGAGGGATGTCGCTCGTGTAGAGCGAATAGAGGTATGGTGCGAGCACCGAACCTTGGGGAACTCCAGCACGAATCGGTCGACTGGATGATAGAGTACCGTCTAATCGGTATCTGAAGGTACGATTTGTTAGATAGTTCCGTAAGAGCCTTACGAGACTATCCGGTAATTTTAAAATTTTAAGCTTGTATATCAAGCCTGCGTGCCAAACCTTATCAAAGGCTTTGGCTACATCGAAAAAGACGGCACCAGTATCCGCTCCGCGTGATAAGCGGTTTTGGATAACATGTTCCACCAGGCGGTGCACCTGGTGAACGGCCGTATGATTTGATCTGAACCCGAACTGTTCGTCCGGTAGGAGTTTATTGGAGTCTATTTCCGTTTTTAGCCTCGAGAGGATCACTCTCTCGTAGACTTTACCCAAGCTGTTAAGCAGACTTATAGGGCGATAACTATCTGGGCGGTTATGGGGTTTACCCGGTTTGTGAATACCTATAATTATTGCTTCCTTCCACTCGTCGGGGAAGCAGCAACATGACATGAGGGCATTAAAGATCAAAACCAAGAGGCAAACAAGGCGGTCGGGAAGACGCTTAAGAGCCTTGTTTGTTATGCGATCGGGACCTGGAGATTTCCTGGGTTTGAGCTTATCGAGGATAGCTCTAACCTCATCTCCGGAGGTGGGGGGCAGCGGAACCCTTACGGGAACCACCTCGGTTGGCCTATTCACCAAAGATTCCACCCTGTCGTGGAATTTGGCGTGCTCGGGTGAGCTGGGATTCGGAGTGCATTGGGCTTCAAAGCTGTCCGCCAAGCACTCGGCCTTGTCAATGTCTTCGAACGCGGGCGGAAGATTAGTTCGCAACAGTGGCGGTGTAGAAACATATTGCTCCCCTCTCAGCGACCTCGACAGCTGCCAGAAGGCTTGATGGCTGGGCGAAATCTCCGAGAGTTTAGCATCCCAGGAATCGCTGCTAAAGAGGGCAATTTTCTCTTTCACCTCTCTTTGTAATTTCCGGAGTCGGATCCGGTTTTCGGGGGTGGGGTACGCTGCATTCGCCCTAGTGGCTGCGCGTTTTTTGGTAAGAAGCGCTCTGATGTCATCAGGGAGACGCAGACGACCTTGATCGTCAGGTATTTCCCTCGAGCATGCTTCGATGGACTCTTTCAGATGAGCGGTGAGGTGTGCGGATGCCGACTTGGCGACTTCCACAGAATCTATTTTATCTGGGATTTGGTCCAGGTGGACAGAATCTGTAGACCGGAGGTGCTCGTTGAGCTTCTTCCAGTCTACTATGGTCTTTGTACTGGGCGCCGCGGAAGCGGAGCGTCCCAGTTCAAACAGGACCGGTCGGTGGTCCGAGCTAAGATCGTGAATGACCTCTATAGAGCGTAGCTGGAGGGCTACGTTCTTGAGCACTACAATATCCAGAACGTCAGGCGAGTGCGCACTATTGGAAGGATAGTGCGTTGGTTCGTCTGGAGCTATGACATCGAAATTGAGATGAGCGAGTCCACTGAGACTGTGGAGGATGCGCCCATTCTTATTTGGACTAATTGAGTTCCAATGACCGTGCTTCGAATTGAAGTCTCCGGCCAGAATGACTGAGTTTCCGAGTGCCAGGAGCGCGACGATGTCGTTCCTTAGCACTACTTTACTGGGACTTAGGTATACTGATGCCAGGACGACGGATGGATGACCCGTCATACCAATCTGGCAGACTGAAGTTTCCATGTTTTCTAGCTGAGGGGGATCTATTGGTGAAACATGGAGTGATCTTTTATAATAGATTAAGGTACCGCCCTTTTGGGAACCGGAGCGGTCGTGTCGGATTATGTTATAGTTTGCGATCCTGGGATTTCGTTTACTCGGTTTCAAGAAAGACTCCTGAACCAAGAGTATGTCCACGCAATGAGTTACCACGAATTCACGGACTTCGTGGATTTGACTGACAAGGCCGTTTGCGTTGAGCGTAACGACTCTGAGCCCGAGGGGTTTTTTCCTAAGTGGTGTACTACCCATTAAGATTTATTTTGAAATTTTTGCGATGGCCTGCACGAGCTCTGCGTGCTCAAGTAAGGCCATTAATCTATTTTTCGGGTCGCTCCTCAGCTTGCCCGCCAATATTGACAACTCGTCGGTGTCAATGTCGGCGACCAGCCCGCTAATCAGCTTCATGTCCTCCATGAAGCTGCTCACGTGCTGAGGTGCGGCCACTTTGGGTTTGGGGGGCGCGATCTGTGGGGTGGGGGGGACGCTACTTGCCTTTGCGACGACTGGAGTCATCGCTTGGGCCTGCGGGGGCGAAGGGGGTGCAGCCGACGCGGCTGCCTGTCTCTGCTGCCACACGTTAACCGCGGGCAGCGGGGCGGGGACGAAGCGCTCCTATGGGGGAGCCGCTTTTTGGGCGGTGCGGGCAGCTGCCTTTTTACGGGCTGCCGCCAGACCACCCCGTTTTGCCCTGAGCGGGACTTTAGGGCATCCGCGATAGCTCGCTGGATGCCCCTGTTGTCCACATAGGACACAGCTTGGCGGTTCGGCCGAAGGGACCGGACGGGGACAGTCCACGGTACCGTGGTCCCCCAAACATTTGACGCACCTTGGACGTGCGTAGCAATTCCTAGCGGAATGGCCAAACAGTTGGCAGCGATGGCATTGGCCTATCGCCCCCCTCTGCTTAGGTGCCTCGATCCGTAGACCAGACAGCCTACAGACCGAAGCGACATTAAAGATTTTCTTCCCCTCCGGGGAGTGGTCTAAGATAATTAGGCAAAACTCGAAAGGAGCTTTGGTGCGTCCGTGGTACATTCGATGTACCTGACGCACAGGAAGGCCTTGGTTAATCAGGTCTTGCTTGATATAATCGGTCTCAAGCTCGACCGGCAGCCCCTTAATTACCACGCGTAATTCGCGCTCATCTTGGAGAGCGTAGGAGTGGTATTCAATACCCTCCTCACGCAAGAAAGTGGTGGTGCTGCGGTGATCCGCAGAGGTTGTTAATTCAACCTTAATTCCGATCACAGTCGATCGGGCACTCTTGAAAGCGATATTTTTCGCTTCCAAGACGGTCAATAGACGCTGCCAGTCTATTTTATTTCTTATGTAGAGAGGCGGGACCTTCTCTCTACGTTCGGTCATCGAGACGTCATGCGTCTCGGCAGCAGGGCCAGAACCGGTTGCCACCACCTTTTTGGGCGTGGCAACAGAGGCGGGGGGGTGGGGGCGCTTCGGTGCGCTCTCGAGATTTATCGCCCTTTTGGGCGGGACGGTGGTCGGAGCCTTCAGCTTACGCTTTTGGCTCCGTGACTTGACGGTTTCGAAACCGTCTTGGTCGTCATTGTCCTCGCCTTCCGAGGAAGACGCAGGTTCGGACTGGGACTCCGCTTCCATGTCCGAGGACAAGGAAATGGGGGGCGGAGGACGCTTCTCCGGTGACGGAGAAGGCGATGGGGACGCGGGACTACCCCGCGGGGCGAGCGTCGCCTGAAGGGCGGCGAAGGCATCCGGGAAACGTTCCCGGAGGAACGCGAAAATGGCACCGAGAGTCGGGTCCATTTTTAATTTAAAAATTAAAAATACTGTGTTTGGGTCCTAATGGACCCAAACAACAATTAAAGAGAGATGTCCCCCTGCCGGAGGGCAGGGGGGAGTGTGCCTACTTTTACACTATCTAATTCAAACTAGTCTGCGTCCCGGTGAGGACGGAGATGTGTACCTATTTATACTAAACTATGTGTGGGAAATTGGGCGAGACTCACCAACCGTGCGTCTTACGAAAAGCGACGAGCGACGTAGCACTAAAAAGTGCTAACGGTCACTCCCCACAACGGCGAACACCCGGCGCTCTGCAGACCGCTGCGGCACGTCAATGACGCTCCGCTACAGTCGACAGCGACCACAAAAACACCAAACACAGAACCACAAAACAATCCGGACAATCGAACACGTTTGCGTAAACGATTATAAGAACAACCGGCAACAATCTCGAGTCTTCGAGCATCGGACGTGTGAGCGCGGCAAGTGTGCGTTGCTCTCTGGGTGAGAACGAAGTTGAGTACCTATCTAACGTAAACAACAAGTGTCAGACAACTACTCACCCTTACTGAGCAAACAACGATCTGCGAGCAACGTAGCACTAAAAAGTGCTAGACGTCACCTGCGTACAACGGCGTGCGACGGCGGCGCTCCGATGCTCGGCGGCCGCTGCTGCTCGTCAACGACGCTCAGCTACAGCCGACCCGACACAACACAACACCACACGACACACACAAACGAATCGCTACTAAGTAGCACGCCAAAAGGACGACGGTCGGATATTACGTAACGTAACAAAATAATGCAATTAATCGGTTTCCCTTATGAACCATAGCCCATAAGCGACCGAGTCCGGCAAGAGCGCGAACCCGTATCATTATTATTCACAACTCTGTATTTACGAGTATAAACGGCTCAAATTTAAAATAAAACACTTCCTTGCGAACCATATTTTGATCTACTTTTGCTATTCATTTATTCAACATGAAGTGAGGCAAGTTGCTTTTTATATTCTGCATTTTTGTTCAGAATAGCGTTGGGTCGTACTAGGCAAAAGCAAATACTAAGTATCACTGTGACTATGACTTAAAAATACCTGTGACAAATACCTGTTACAAAATACTAGGTAATATAGGAACAACAATTTAGTACTTAGGTGATAGTTACCAAACTTTAGATCTAATTTTGAATTTTTAATTGATTTAATCTTGTAGCACGAAATAGAATAAAATCGATTTTTTAAACTCGATTTGTTTCTGACTATTTCTAAAGTTGCCTTTTTTAGTATTAATAATTAATTAGAAGTACCTGGATGACCGAGCCTTGCTCGGTAATTCTTAAAATAACGGACGTAAAAAAAAACTTGTGATTGTATTTAACGTAAATTTTAAAAAAAATTTAGAGCCCGAAAACAGGGATAAAACGACATTTTTTTTAAATAAAACTTATCTACATCGATTTTTCTCTCCCAAAACTGGCCCGTTGGAGCAGTGGGTAGTGACCCTGCCTTCAGCTCCGTGGGTCGCGGGTTCGATTCCCGCCGAGGGCCAACATTTTCTATTAATTAATTTGTTGGCCTTTGAGCCTGGGTGTATATTTGTATTTAAGTATGTATTTAAAAATATATAAGTATATATTCACCAGTTGTCTGTCACCCATAACACAAGTATTGAGTTACTTACTTTGGGGACGGACGACCGTGTGTGTAAGTGTCCCATATATTTATTTATTATTTATTAAAACCCCTACAAGCTGAATTTCAGGAAAATCGTTGGAGCCGTTTCCGAGTTTCTGAAAAAAAAATATATATATATATACATGATTACCTTATTTAAATATCACTACATATTATAAAACTAAGTCGCATTCTTTGTCCATATATCCCTATGTACGCATAAAACTTTAAAACTACGCAACAGATTTTGATGTGGTTTTTTTTTTAATAGATAGAGTGATTCCAGAGGAAGGTTTGTACGTATAATAACATTTAATACGAAGTAGAGAAATACTGTAATTTTTGAGGTTTCTTTAAATAATTACATTTTTTTCCGCTTACATTGCAAACGCAGGCTAAACCCTACGAGATTTATCAAAATGATGTACTAAGTATTTGTAAACCATGAAAAGGTCTACAGAAAAGTCCGCGATGGTATATGTCTATCTCTTATGGATAACCTACTATAGCATTTTTTGTCATTTACTTTTTACGAAAAATACTGCCTTATTTTTGAAGCAATTTTTATACAATACAGCATTAATCCTTATCCAATTAAGTACCTTAAATAAATAGTTGATTTAATATAGATCAATATGGCCGTTTACAGCATGTAATTTAAGTGAACATTTTCGGAGATATTACAGATTTAAATTGCCGTGAGGACGCCGCGCTTCGCCCTATAACATTTCGACTTTAGCAGCTATGGCGCTTTTTCAAGAGTTTGTTTAAAGACATTCTGTAATAAATTGTAAAAATAAAATACATAGGGAAAATGTAAAAGTAAATAAGTAAAAATGTACTATATGAATTTAGATATTTCAAAGACAACAGGAAATCTTGGTATAGGGAAAGGAAATTGTTTTTCTCAAAATTTAACACTTGCGGGCCACGGGCAGTTATCACGCACGGCATAAATCAAAACTACTGGATCGATTTTAGTCATTTTTTTTACACTGAGTAACATTGGTTTAATTTTCACACTCGTGCGAAGCAGGAGCAGGCCGCTAGTTAAAGATAAAGGCTAATTAAAGTGGACAACTACCAAGAAATAATATCAGATGCGCTGTTTGTGAAATTGGATTAAAATGTATAATTTGGCTAAATTAGTTTCATCCAACAATCCATATCTAATCTTAAAAAAAAGAAAAAGTAGATACCTAAAATAATCGATTTTTGATGAAAAAATAATTGCATATTTTTAACATCGCTATCTTGTACGTATTATAGTTTCGGAACCTCGGAAACGGCTCTAACGATTTTCGTGAAACAGCATGTAGCGGTTTTGGGGGAGAAAACTCAATCTAACCAAGTTTTATTTAGAAATAATATTGTTTTATCCGTGTTATTTTATCCCTTTGGCGCACTAAAAAAAACTGGAATAGAGACCAACTGATATTTTTGCTAGTTAATGTTTCTTGGATGGCTTAATGGTATAACTTTATGACTTCTTTTTATGATATTGAGATTGACATTATATATGACATATTATTGACATAATTATTGAACTCGAATTAATACGAATGACGTGATAACTTTTAAGTAATAGAGCATTTACAATGTGATTTGACTAATATAATTTAAGGAATTAAAAATGTATCTTTTGTTAGTTGTCCAATAAATAAATAAATAAATAACTTTTGAGGTATATATAAATAACAGCAAGCATTCTGAATTCCAGGTATATCGTAATTTCTATTTTTTATTCATCATTTTTTTTAGTTATTATTAACTATATATTTTTTTATTATTAATTATAATCCTTTTTTTTAATATTTGATTTAATTGAAAAATTATTATTGAGAGTCTTTATTTCAACGTATCTTGTTCATAATTTATGTATGAATCATTTAATATAAAAATATCTTTAAAAAGAAGATCCAGCTTTAAAAAAACAAAAGTTACAAATTACATTAGCTTTACGACCATTATGTAATCTTTGTTTAAGACACCAATAGATGGAGTTGTTAAGCAACTCTATTGGACTAAGTGCCCGTGAACCCCAGATCTTCGTCATTTTATTAAAGTATATTTCTATATCTGTGCCGTCTCAAGCAAAATTGCGTATTGTATTCTACGCTTGATCCAACAACTAAGTGAGAGCCTCTTAAGATGGTGGTCCGAGTTGTTATTATTATTTAAGAAATATCGTTACATGTGTTGGGAGCATGCAAACTTTCAGCTTTAATAAAATGACGAAGGTCTAGGGTTCACGGGCTCTCGTTCTGTATGCCAATGCATGTTTTTTTATATTATTGATAAAATATTTGACTTTTTAAACAACCTGTTCACTTTATAATCTTTGAAAAAGACGGTTATAAAAAATTTAACTTCACGAAGCCGTGACTCGTCTCAAAAGTACCAGATATAACCATGCATTTTCTTTTTCACATTGCATCTTTTTTTTATATCTTTTAAAAAATTAAATAAAACTCGTTTTAACGGTTTACAATTTTTTATTTTGTTGTAAAAATAATATTTGCTGTAGTTTTCTGCAGCCCAACCGCGTTCTCCTCTCTTTTAAAATATTTCCTGCAGCTGAAAATATTCTTTCTCAGGGTACTGAAGAAGCCATTGTGTTTGACTTTTTGGTAGCCAAAATGAAAAGTGATGGATAGACAGCTTGATATTTTTTCCACTATTGTAAAGGACATTCTTGTCTATTTAAAATGGATTCGTCCAAGTATTTTTGTACTTCTAATACAGCTCGTGACATAGGAGTGCTTTCTGGGCGATTTTTAGCCATTTATTCGTGGCAGTCTTGCCATATTGACTTCCCCGTGGACTTATCGGTTGTTGTCGTACTGGCCATTGACATTCCGGCTATTGACGTTCCGCCAGCTGACGTAGATGCGGCATTAGCTGTCGTAATAACTTTTGGCCCCTCGGAAGATATCAAACAGATAATACGTCTTTTGGTCTCTTCGGCGCTTGCAGAATCTTCTCGCCGCTAATTTCCCTTGTCACTTCCTCACAGGGTTCTGAAATTACCGAAAGTTCTTGACATATTTGCCATTCGTGAGGAGACAAAACTGTCATGCCTAAATTTACCATTGTACTCTCAATGTCTCTTAATTCTAAATACCTTCTTATCAAGTAAAAAGTAGAATTCCATCTGGTCACTATCTCCTGTATTTGCCGTTTTGGTATTAAAATCCCTTGTTGCTCTTGGCATTTTTTTAATTTCTCCCATGCAACATTACATTTTTTAAATGACGCACTATGCCTCTAATTTTCTCTAATACACGTTGACCATCGAGATTTTTAAGGCGTCTTGTACAATTAAATTTAAAGTATGACTAAGGCAGTTGTCCCACCAACAACGAGAAAACGACTAACTATCGGCTATTTTCTCGCTCAAGAAACGTACAATAGATATACTTTCCGTGTGAACAAAAGAGATGCATATACAAACAGTTGATCGCTGACTGTTCATACTGCCGGCGAGCACTCGCTTCACTAGTTTGTCGCTGAGCGACAAGAGCTATGAAAGATAACACTCGCTCGGCGACACTCGCCAAGCGATTAGAACTCACGCCGAGAGAGCAACCAGTGGTCATTTCTCTACAGTGCGTATCTAAAAGTACACGTTTTTTTTTTATTTACTATGAATATCGAAAAATCATTTGAATTATCATTGTTATCTAGTTCAGACGACGATGATGATGAATTCTATGATAGGATTTATGTAGTGGCTGCGGCAATTCTGAATAAACGTAAGGAAAAAATGAAGAAAAAAAGAAGAATATGGATGGAAAATATTAATTATTTTAGAAAAGAATGCAGTGAATTCAAACTATTCTATGAATTAACAAATCATGGCTTTCGCACATATTTTAGAATGACAAGAGAAGAGTTTGAATATTTGCATAGTTTAATAGAAGATGACATTAAAAAAGAAAATACAAATTATAGAGAAGCTATTGGTACAAGAGAGCGTCTCGTCATTACATTAAGGTAAGGCTTCATCGCTTGGAGTGATTTCAGCGGCAGACATTGAATCTTGGAACTCTTCGTTTTGGCTACGAGTAGTATGTTCTCCAATTCCAATTTGCTGCACACCAGAACCGCTGGGTTCAGGTGAGGCAGAAACGTGTCCAGAAGAAAAATTTGTCTGACTCGTAGAAGGGCGAGAGTTGTAAGAATAATCGTTTGAGTAGTAACCGGTATATGAATAGTTTGTATTAGCAATATTGTCTTCAGCATCCATTACCAATTGAAACAACTTTCTTTTTATTGTTCTTTGATAATACTCCGGCATCTGCTTTGTACTATGATACATTGAATCAAAAAAAGCTTTTAAAGGATCACTTGATATTAGTAATTCTTTACGTAACTCATCCCTCTGCGCAGTTCGTTTTCCTCGATTATCATCCATATCTTTTAAAAAATTTAACAAATCCTCGTCATTATGAATTATTTCATCCTTCTTCCTTTTTTTTGGAGCTGTTATCGTATCTGCTGAATCTCTACTAACATCTGTATTAGTTGTTTCCTCGAAACTTGTCGAAATATTAGGATGTGGTGTAACATTTGTATCTCGTTCCGCATTTGTCATATATGGAACCAAAAATTCCATGTGACTCATGTACTTCCAGGGTTTTATTTGTTTTTGTGACTGTCCACTTGTTGTCTTTTTGATTTTTTTTAATTTTTCACGGTGCGTGTCTCGCAAATTTTTCCATTTTAATTTTGCCTGTGTAACTGTAAATAAAACAAATAATTATAACACACCACATTAAAATTAATTTATCAAATGTTATTAACTAATATTATTTGATATTTTTATTTATTTTCAGATATCTTATAACCGGAACTACATATACAGCATTGTCAAAAAGCTATAGAATAGGCCGTTCTACGCTCTCCGAAATAATACCAGTAGTATGTGAATCTTTATGGATCAAGTTGCAGCCAAAAGTAATGAAGCTCCCTACTGAACCCGAATGGAAAGTTATAGCAAAAGACTTTTATGATTTGTGGAATTTCAATAATTGCCTTGGTGCAATTGATGGCAAGCACGTGGTAATTTTTTCACCCCGTAAATCGGGATCACAGTACTTTAACTACAAAAAAACATTTTCGATTGTACTGTTAGCAATTGCTGATGCTCAAGGAAGATTTATAATGATCGATGTTGGATCAATGGGCAGATACAGTGACAGCGGAATATTCACAGATAGTAATTTCTACAATGTGTTGCAAAACAATGGATTAAGATTACCCGCAGATGAACCCCTATATGAAGGAGGTTTGCCTCAGCCTTATGTTTTTATTGGTGACTGTGCATTTCCGTTAATGACACATTTATTAAAACCATATCCTGATCATGAAAGGTTGGATAAAGACCAGTTAATATTTAATTATAGACTGAGCAGAGCACGCCGAATGGTAGAAAGTGCGTTTGGTATGTTGGTGCACAAATGGCGTATCTTTTTTAGGCCATTAGATGTTAAAATAAGTACCGCCAAAAAAATTGTAAAGGCTGCGTGCGTTCTACATAACTATGTATTACGCAATGAAATCGAAAAGGCACCTTCACAGTCAGTTTTTTCTGATAATATGTCAAGAAATTACTCCGAGGTATCTGAACAAAACTCAGCAGATTTTGAAGACGGCTTTTTTGTGAGAGAATATTTCATGGAATATTTTAATTCCATTGGAACAGTTTCGTGGCAAAATAACCGTGTGCAAAATGTATTAGATTCTGATAGGATAACACATAACTTACATTAGACTCTGCAAAATGAATATTGATTTAACTATAGGTATATGCTGTGTTAGATAGATGTTAAATAAAAAACTTACCACTTTCTATGTTTGTTTTCTTTAAAATGTCTTTCCAAGCTGCGTCCTTCACGTCTAATTGTTTATATGAAATCATTTTTGTGTCCCAAAGACACGGATATTGTCGGACACATTCAATAAAAAACTCATCCATTTTTATTGTAAAATTGGGAACACGTGTATCGCGTATGAGGCCGCAAGACTGACTGTACGCTTGACTGCCGCGAGCGAGTGATGCGAGTAATCGCCCGCCTCACTCGCACACTCGCTTATAGCCGAGCTACACAAATATCGGAACTACGCACTCGCTCCCCGCGTCTCGCTAACTCGTTTCTAGTTCTAGCTCTACTCGTTACTCGTTAATCGTTGCCGGTGAGACAAGTGCTTATAGCATGGGAAAATTTTCCATCCTAATTCTTTCTCTATGGCATTTTTAATATTTCTTCCATTATCAGTTAGATCACGCAAAACTTTTCCTAAAATTTTCACAAATCTTTCATATTTCGTTAGCTAAATTTGCGGCTGTATGACATGTTTCTAGGGGTATTAATCTAATAATATATTGCATTGTGCATGACGATACCTCTATATAGTGACAAGTTACAGCCATATGAGTCATTATTTGTTGACGTCCAGATATCAATTGTGATACAAGCTGATTGCAAATCTTTTTCTACTTTTTCCTTTATATCTAATTTTATTTTTTCATACTGCAGCTCAGTATGAAAACATGGTAACATGGTATTAGCTCAATATTTTCTAGTATAATATGAAAATGCATAAGTCACAAACTCCCGAAAACCTCTCATTTCCACTAAAATTTCCATATAAATAAATTAAAACTTATTCCTTTATGATATTAGCGTCTTGAGTGTTTCGTTTGCACATAAATGAACTAAATGGGGGTGTATTATAGGTTCGTCGTGGGCCACAAAGTGTTCGGCTCTGACCTGGTGCGGGAAAATTGTCGATTAAATTTAAACTGGATGCATGTGATCTTATGTTGGTAGTTGGCTTTTTTAAAAAAAGAAACTAAAATTGTTAATATTTATTTATTGAATACTTTTACACATTAAAATTATACACTATCTTACTGCACTATATACTACCTAACTATACTATATTCTATCTACTACCATTAGGTCTTGTCTGGTAGGAGCCGAGTTATGGACTGACTCTTTGCGATGGCTCCAGCGACCATCGCGTGAGCAATGCAGGTGGTCGCTCATTCCTGAAAACTGATTTAGCATTTCTCACGCTTTACTACCGCTAATTGGAATCGCTATTATTTAGCAAAGACCACCCTGCAAGGCGTGGAATCAACATCCATAACTAGGTAGTTTTATTAGTAAATTCCCCTCTATGAATATTGTCATAGATCACACCTTATCTACAAAAGAACATTTTTATGTTTAACATTCACACTGGCATGATCACAAGTTTATTTATACTGATGGTTTAAGAACTTAGACTCTTCTTCCTTTGCTATATGTATATGACTCATCTCAAAATAATGGGTTTGGTTACAGACTAGAAAAACAAGTAAGTATTTTTACAGCTGAAGCAGCTGCTATTCTGTTTGCTCTTAAGTACATAAAAAAATTATATCCTTCATCTAATAATGGTTTATAGTTAGATAGCATGAGTGTACTTAAAAATTTACAAAACAATAAGTTGCATGCGAACACTAATTATCTTATTTACAGTATAAAAGAAATATGGATTGAGCTTACACAGTTAGACATTCAAATTACTTTTATTTGGATACCATCTCATGTTGGACTTGTTGAGTAGATTATTTAGCTAAAGCAATTGTTAATTCTAAAATTGTTACAACAGATTCTGAAATTAGTGATAATAGTATTACTTTGGTGTTTACAGATATTGTCTATAATTTAAAACAGCGTATGTGTAAGAAATGGGCTAAACATTTAATTATTTTGGTTTGGGTTCACTATGGATGGACCCAAACAAAAGAATGGACCCGACCCTCAGCGCCATTCTGGTGTACCTGAGGGCCACCCACCCTTCGGATTTCGCTGACCTCGAGGCGTTTCTCGCGCCCAGGGACAGCCCTGCATCGCCTTCGCCCTCTCCGTCTCCGGAGAAGCGTCTCCCCGTCCCCGCTCCCGTGTCCGACATGGAAGCGGATTCTGATTCTTTGTCGTCCGCCTTGGAAGCCGAGGCAAACAACGGTGACGGTTTCGAGACCGTCACCAGAAAAAGACTAATAAGAGGAAGCTCAAGGCTTCCTCCCCCGAAGTCCCGCTAAAAAGGGCAATCAATGATGAGTGTGCCCCTAGGCCCCCCCCCCCGCTTCCGTCGCCAAGCCCAAATGAGTAAAGGCGACCGTCTCTCTACCTGCCGCTGCGTCGCAAAACATGGCAGATTGAAGGAAGAAAGTTCTCCCGTTATACATAAGGCACAAGAAGGAGTGGTAACGTCTGCAGTCCATCCTCAGCTCAAAAGACATCGCCTTTAAGAAAGCCCGCTCCAACACCATCGGCATCAAGGTGGAACTAACGTCGTCTGCAGATCACCGCACACTCACGCCGTTTCTAAGGGAGGATGGTATTGAATACCACTCTTATGCCATGAATAAGAGCCCCGTATGGGCTTGAAACTAGTCGGGCTCATCCGATGAAATAAGACGTGAGTATAGCCGGAATCTATACATTCATTCCTATGCCCTTCAAGACTAAGGCAAATTACGCGTCGTCATCAAGGGCCTGCCAGTGGAATTCGACATCGAGTACATTAGGCAGGACCTGGTCAACTAGGGTCTCCCAGTCTGTCAGGTCAGGCCTATGAGCATTGTCTGATCATCCTCGATCTCTCCCCAGAGATAAAAAGGATTTTTAACCTTACCTCAGTCTGCAGGCTGTCCGCCCTGCGAATCGAGGCTCCCAAACAGAGGGGAGCGATTGGGCAGTGCCATCGCTGTTCGGGTACTCTGCCCACAATTGTTATGCGCATCGAAGGTGAAGTAGGAGCCCAAGGTGCGTAAAGTGCCTGTGGGATCACGGCACCGTGGATTGCCCCCGACCGATCCAAACAGAGGAGCCGCCGAGCTGTGTCCAGTGCGGGAAGCAAGGACACCCCGCGAGTTATTCCGGATGTCCCAAGGGCCCCTCGGGGCGGGGCGGGGTGGCTTTGCGGCCGCCTATAAGAAGGCGGCCGCCAGTGCTGCCCAGAAGCCCCCCCCCCCTAAGGAGCGTTTTGTCCCCGCCCCCTTGCCAGCAGTCAACGTGTGGCAGCAGAGGCAGCCGACGCTGCCACACGTTCATAGCTCGTTCAGTCCATCGCCAAAGTCTCAAAAGAATCGTAATGGGTAGAACACCTCAAAGGAAGAAACCCCACGGGCTCAAAGTCGTCACGTTAAGCGCAGACGACCTCATTGAACAAACCTAAGTTTCATTGAACCCCACCTTCCTAAACTATTTTATTTTTTTTATGTTATTTTTTATTTTATATAGATCTTGTATAAGATTATTATTACGGTTTAAAATTTAAATACTCTTGAATATTATAAAATACTTTATAAGAAATCTATGCAGTGTATTTTTAAATTTTGTATAATCGTATATCTCTGCTATACTTTTTGATAGCTTATTGTGGAGTTCTTTAATACTAAATGGCTCAATAAATTGTGTTTAACCTTATTGCTAAAAACTCTTAATATGAAAACTCAGGGAGCACTAATTCAGTAACATTTTACCCAAATTTCCTTTTAGTTCTCTCTGTGCGGTACACATTTACATATTCTTTAGAAACGATCTGTTCCTTTACTCCAATAGGGATCTTACTATAAAGGTTATTTCCATAACCTTTTGATTTAGAAATTTGTCCATTCTCTTACAAATTCTACTCTAGCAATTTTAATGAAAGGCAATGGTTTTTTAAACAAGTAGTATTAAGAATCTTATACGAATAATACTGCCATTTTAATTTTAAGCTTAATTATTAATCCCATGTTCATGTCATACTCAAGATAGTTGTGCCCTATTGTGTGAAATGTTGTTCATACAGTAGAGCAGTGTTTCCCGACCTTTTTTTGGTCCATGCCCCACGTTAAAAATTATTTTGCCCCCCTAAGTAAAATACATAAATTTAAATAATTTAAATTGAATTGTCCACTTAAAGAACATAAATAATAGGTTTAAAAAAGAAAAATTGCTTTTTTTTTGTTAAATTTGGTACCGAAATCTAGCATTGCACTTAATAAATTTTAATATTAAAAAATTTAATTGTCCACATAAAGAATTTATAGAATTAGGCGTTACTTTGCGGAGGTCCATAATACAAAAGTAATGAGAATATTATTTTGCTATAATCCACGATAAAATAAAATATATGTAATGCTAAATGTAGAGTGTACTATTCGTTCACTTAAAGAACATAAATAATAGGTTTTAGGAAGAAAAATTGTTTTTTTTGCTAATTTTGGTACCGAAATCTAGCATTGCACTTAATAATTTTCAATATTATAAATTCATTGTCCACATAAAGAACGTAAATAATAGGTTTTAGGAAGAAAAATTGCTTTTTTTTTTGTTAAATTTGGCCCCGAAATCGAGAATTGTAAACTCGTATCGAGTTCGGCCAATTAACCATCAAATTGCCCCCTGTGGTTCGTGGGCCCCACGTTGGAAAACATTGCAGTAGACCAAATTTAATTCATGAACAATCATGAATACCATGTATAAAATTAAAACCATATCAAATCATATTTATTCTGAATATAGTAATTCATTAATATTACAAGAGTAATTAAACTCCGAAATAAACCCAGAATAGAATATTTTTTATTTATTTTCTTTAAAGTACATACATATAGAGAAAAAAAAAGTAAAAAGAACATGTACAAAGGCTGACTTATCCCTAAAAGGGATCTCTTCCAGTCAACCTTAGAGTAACAGAAATAAAATACTGGTAAAGAAAAAAAAAAGAAAAATAACTTAAAACTATATACAAAAATTAATATTTGGACACTTAAAACAATAGATATGAACAATAGAATGTTGATACAAATAATTATTAAAATTTATATAAATTTAACCCTTCTTTGCATGATTTTTTCTATTTTTCTAAAATAAATCAGGGTGATGTAATTAATGCTCTAGATTAAAGGAAAAATATTTCGAAAAATCCTAATGTAAATAAAAATATGTATTATGTAAAAAACAATATGATGGAAATTTACATCATCATGCGTTGTCACATATTTAGCTCAGTACTAAATAAATAAAACAATATTGTTTACTCAATCTTCTTTATTGGTTATGATAATTTAAAAAACAATTATTATTTTTATTTAAGCATAAATTGACGCCACATTTACTACACAAAATTGTGGAATAGCCTTTGCATTTGGGAAATTTGCAACGGAGTGACCCACCTACTTCTGGCCAATGTTCAGCACCATCTTTTCTTATGTCTTTTGGAGGTGGTGGAGCTGGAGAACCTTTTCTTTTTTTTGATTGTAATTCTTCTTCTAGTACACTGGTACTAGGACACCCTCTTTTAGCTTCTTTGGTTCCTCTGTTGCATAGCACAAAGGCCAATTCATTTCTGAATTGGCCCATTGTAAGCAGACTCTTTTGAGGTTCACCTCTTTCATGAGCATTTTTTTTATAAACAATCCAAGAGTTTATAATAGCTAGATCAAATAGGTGATAAAAAATACGCAAATACCACTTTTTAGACCTCATTGTTATATGATTTCTGCCCAAAAAGCTATCCATGAGAGATCTACTCCCCCCCTCCCCATATGTTTATTGTACTCTTGGACATTAAATGGGCAAGTAATATCAATTTTTCCTTTTGTTATCCTGTCAAATCTATTGACTTTAGTTACAGGCAATGCTCCAGCATAAGAAGATAGCAAGGTTACTATCTTATTATCTTTCCAAGCCACACAACTCAAATCTATACCATCATGCACAGACACTCTTTCCTCAAAACTACCTCTGGGCACAGATTTTTTCATGAAATTTTTCTTCTCTGGAAGTTTATTATTTGGTATCCTGTTTTGTTGCACAGTTCCCACTGTGTGAATTCCTGATTTAGCTAAAAAAACTACCAATGGCAAAGAGGTATAAAAATTATCAAAGTATATGATATGGTTTTGCTTTCTTGGCACTCCTCGAAGCAAACGAACTACAACATTTCCTGTTGCACCAAGATCTGGTTCATCTGTGAGCTTCTCTGTACTCTCTTGTCCAGAATATACCTCAAACTTGTGGGCATATCCCATCAAATCACAGAGAACATATTATAATTTGAAGCCCCATTTATGCGGCTTCTTAGACAGATATTGTTTTAAAAAATGCCCTATTTTGGTAGAACACATCTGTTCTTCCACAGAAAGTCTTTGATTCATTGGCACTGTCGCAGACCTCTCATTGAGATGCTTGATAACAGGGCGGATTTTGTAAAGCCTGTCATGTTCTGGATGACCTATAGGTTTGTGAAGATCATTGTTATTAAAATGTAATGATAACTTTATTTTCTCAAACTTGTTCAGTGGCATTGTTGAAGAAATGGGCTCATATCCAAACTTTGGTGACCAGTATGATCTTGTGCTAGGAAATTTGATTACTGACATGTACAATAATATACCAAAGAACTTATACAAATCATATTTTGTAAATGTCATAGATGAACTGGGATTACTCTGTATTATACAGGGTGTTTGGAAGGTCGATGCAAAGCTGCAAACAGGAGCTAGTATAGACTATTTAGAACCATTTAAACTGAACTTATGTTAGGCGAACTGCGACTATTTTTTTTTTATAAAATTTTAAAGATTTTTGTAGAAAAATCCGAAGTTATGTCATTATTTGCTAATAATCGGCCATTTTGAAGCCAGTCAATTATTTTTTATTTTATTTTATTAAACTAATGTGTAAACAGTGTAATAAAACATGATTAAGGTATCTGTGTTAAGAGATATTTTTTTTACAGATATTTGAAGTCAATCATTTCTTTTAAGATCAGAGAAAGCTGATTTTTGATGGCATTTAAAAAAAAAATATATTGTGCTTTTTTAGTTCAAACATTTTATTAAATATGCCTGGTCATTGTTCTTTATTTTGAGGTATCAACTATGCGGATAGCCCGCAAATTATTGAATTTAAGATCTACAAACTAAATTGCGAGAGAAAATTAAAATTTATAGGCGAAGTAATTAAAACAAAATTTTAATGAAAATCATTTATTTTTCGTGTTCAAAATGTCCGCCGCGGTTTCCAACACAAGCACGGGCCCGACTTCTCACTTCTGTTGTCGTTATCTTTAACTTACATGGTGCTCTATAGTTGTTATAATAAATAATGGGTCCATGCGGATATTTACATCGTCGGCGTAACTGGACCACAGGACGCCGTCACCGGGCGCCAAATCATTGTAATCGGATATGTTGCCGCCAGCCCTTAGGAATAGCTATTTAATTGGATCATTCTGTCCTTAGCATCGAGCTAGGATGGACACTTTTAGTTTATAGTTAGAATGTAATTATTATATTGAAATAAATTAGTTTAAAATATTCTTTTCGTAGCATCGAGCTAGAAAAGACGCTTTTAATTTGTAATTAGTTTGTAGTTTTTATATAAAAATAAATTAGTATTAGTTATTTTGGGTTTTCTTGAATCCTCCGACACCGACTTATGTAATTTATATATATATATATATATATATATATATATATATATAAATTACAACCCGCAACCCGCGGAACTGAAGGCAGGGTCATTACCCACTGCGCCAACGGGCCAGATATAAATGTGTACATAATAAGTTGACCTCTGTACACTTTTTTATTTATTAATAATATTTTTCTAACATTTTTCAGGTACATTAAAAGTAATAAGATAATAATAGTCTTTTTAGATATTAGTTATTATATTTAGAAGGGATATATATATTTTTAAATCTAAAGTAATTACCTATATTGTTTGAAATATTGGTTAACCATACAACCTTCTTTCTGTGTACTTCATCCAATGTGACATTGGCTAAGTAATCTGTGCCCAGTTGGCACGCCTGAACGCCAATTTTTAAAAAGAAGAAATCTAAAGCAAGTCATACTAGGAAATCTTATTAAATTTAATTTTGCTGTTTATTTTACTATTTTCTACTATAAAATACAGGATGTTAATAATTGGTCAACTTGAATGGAAGTTTAGGAAAAGAAAACAACATTGTATCAAAAAATAGTGTATGAAATCTTTTGTATTAATGTAAAAAAAATATCTTGTTGGTGCTTGGTGGCGCAGCACAGTGAGTGAATGACAATTTGACAAGTGTCATTACACATAGGTGCATCTATTATAATATAAAAACACCAGCTGTACTGTTCTTAAATTTTGCAAGGCACTTCATGATCTGCAACACAGGAGTTTAATATAAAGGTGAAGTTTAAACAGCTGTGTGGTATCCCGCTGAATAGAATGGTACCACCCTCATTTCTTACCGAGGTGTCGTAAAACGCGACTACGGTAAGTCGACCCACCGTGTGGTATACAGTTAAGTAGAATAGACCACCCTCTTTCTTACCGGGCTGTCATAAAATACGACAAAGGTAAGTTTATGTCAGGCAGGCGGCCGGTCGTAAAATACCGAATCATGTGACAACATGTTAATAACATGTTGTGCTGACCCCACTTGGAGTGGGATAAGGGCAGGAAGATGATGAAAGGTGAAGTTTAAAATTGTGAATTGTCTCAATTGATCATGATTCTTTTCCTCTTTAGTACTGTAACATTGGCTAAATACCATCACTTATGCCACATATGATTCTTTATAAACTTGGTTTTTATTATAAGACTACAATAAACAATTGTTACAGTTATAAATTCTGGCAAGTACATTTTTCTTCTGTATTTTAAACTGTAATTACTCGTATCTACCTTTCAATGAATGATTAAAAATCTTTATCTCAGAAGTCAGAAGCATATATAAAAATCATGCTTTCTTATTAGTAAGTAACGGCCTGTTACTATCCCACTACTGGGCATAGGCCTCTTCTCTCCGTTTTTTTTTTTTTTTTTGTTTTGGAGAGAAGGATTGTTGCTAAGACCTACCACGCTGCTCCAATGCGTATTGGTAGGTACACATATCCCCAGAATTCTCTAGAGATATGCAGGTTTCCTCACGATGTTTTCCTTCACCGAAAAGTGTGTGATAAATTGCAATTATCAATTAGACACAAGTTTTACTAGAAAACTCATTGGTGCCTGCCCGGGTTTGAACCCTAGACCTTCTCGAAAAAGGCGCACGATGATACCGCTGGGCTACCACAGCTTGCTTTCTTATTACAGATGTTTAAATCTTTCTCTTGGTAAAACCATGTAGTGAAAATAATTTTAAATATACTTGCTATATGTATTCAATCTGTATTTTTTGATGATTTATGGAAATAAAATAATTATTTTTGTATTTGTTTTATTCATCTTTTACTTCCACTTTACAGCTATATGCAGCAATGAAAATTAGCTTCATCTTTTTACAGCTTCTTAAACAATATTAACGTTTAATTAAAGGCCCATATAAATATACGTACTCTCACTGACTGTAAATAAAAGTTCTACTCAATGAATAGAAATAACGAATAATATTATTCGATTTTCATTTATATCTTCGAAACAACTTTTTAATTACATCTTCGGTTCATTATTGTTTTCAATATTATCTGAGTCTGAAAACAAAGTAAGATCAATTCTAACCTTAAAAGTAGTGGATTTTTATCGAACTATTTCAATAACAAATTGCATTGAAATTGAATCAATCGTTTTTCATAATTAATTGACATTTCCTAGTTCTTTTCTTTGAACAACTTATTCTAGCGACATCTATTAGGTTATCGTAAAAACTATTATGTTGAAATACCATAGACAATAATATTTTTTCTAGCACAAAATTAAAAATATGTAATTCCTGTACATATTTACCTTTTATTCTGCCTTT
This sequence comes from Morpho helenor, assembly GCA_029227775.1. Taxonomy (NCBI): domain Eukaryota; kingdom Metazoa; phylum Arthropoda; class Insecta; order Lepidoptera; family Nymphalidae; genus Morpho; species Morpho helenor. The sequence goes on from JARGCU010000011.1 coordinate 10,465,884, forward strand.
AAATTAATATAACTCTTTACTTTAAATCTCGTAAATATTCCATTATAAGCAGTAGTCTCTGTATACGGTGAACTCGGATTTTGATCCGTGTTACCATCTTAATGATTTTGTTCTTAGGATTTTACCAGAAATAAAATATAGTAGCCACGTAGTGTTTTATTTTTAAAATAGTCACAGAACTATGCCTTTTTTTCATAAAAATGTTTATTTTTTTATTTTACTTACATTTGCTATGTGGTTCTTAAAATTAATACAAAAAAAAAAATTCGTTAAATATATTGTTGTTATTTTTAGTAAACAAATATTATAACTACTAATGTGTTGTTTTTAACTACAATAAAGTCACCATTTTTAAACTAAAGTTATATATTTAATATTAAAACTAATATTTTAGAATAATAATTAATTTATTACATTTTTGGTAGGTTATTGAGTATTAGTAGAAATATATTAAGTATTGGTAGAAATTTATTAAGTGCCAACACTGGTTCTGATTTTTTAAATTGTTTGTCTATTGATTCCACGCCCTAGGGATGTACCTTGGAGTAGAAAAAATCGATGAATAATAGATATTTTTCTTTTCGAAAATCGATTTACTTTAAAATCGATTTTAAAAAACCAATTTTATCAAAATAATTGATTAATTAAAAAAATATTTATCTATTTTAAAGTTTTTGGTACATATTTTTAATTAAAAAGAATAAAGGCTCATTAAAGTGGACAAGTACCAATAAATAATAACAGATGCGCTGTTTGTGAAATTCTATTAAAATTGTCTATATTGATTTCATCCAACAATGCGTATCTAATCTTTAAAAAAAAAACAAGAAAAAAGAGTATAATTAAAATAATCGATTTTTAAAAACCGATTTTATAATTACAAAAAAAATATTCATAATCGATTATTTTACTAAAATCGTTTAATATAAAAATCGATAATTTCCATCCCTGCTTTGAAAAATGAAAATTCAGCGGTTATCAATCATAAATTCAAAGATTGACACTTCCTGTTGATTGTTCTTTCTTTGATCATTTCTTCTTGTTCGAAATGGCCGAGTTTCAGCTACTCATTGTTGTCTAACGAACAAATTATTTTTAATTTCGTATTTATAGTTGTTCAGTGTTAGTGTCTAATTCGTACGATTCAAATTATTAAAATTATGATTCATTAATACTATTTAATGATATTTCGAATATCTTCCACCACGTGTTTTGGGTTATAGGTTACTTATTTTACATCGTCGATAGCTAGTGTCTTGTAAAATGTCATCTTTTATGATCTTATGATGGTTGGTTATAATGGTTTTGTTCATCGATTACTTTTTTTGCTGTTTAAAAAAGGAACAATTGTGTAGTAAACGAGGGTCAATTGGTAACGTGACATGAAATCGTGTTGCCGTGTATTTTGGTATCAGATAGGAGTCATTTCTTTATGAAGATAACCATTTATTGGTATATCAATTTCATTATCTTCGTCTATATTGATAGTTGGCAAGTTCAGCATGTTAGAACTTGTTCTCAATCCAATGTCGTAGTTGAATTGTTACTGGTGATGCCTTGTGCTGTTTGGTCTGTACTTCATATAAAAATTGGTTTGTAGGAGTAATCTTGTATTATCGTTTTCATTGGATATCTGATATAACTATCTATTGAAGTGTTAATAGTACTTCATACCCCGTTCAGCCTTTTTTTTCTAATAGAAGTTTAGTATATCTGAGGTTTTACATTTAAACTTATGTTGGAGTAACATAAGATTGTCTCGTAATTTGTGGTAGATGTGCTCATTCTGTTTCATTCACTGAATGAAAATTCCAATTGTCGCTCCATATAGTTAAAAAAAAGCTATTGTTTCTTGTGTTATAAATAAAATAAAGTTAAAACAATTATAAAACATTTCAATAAAACATATGATGTAATAAAATTAAATCAAAATCATAATCATAATGAATAAATTAAACCAAACTCATAATTAATAAATTTAAAAAAAAATGGTTTTCACTCAAGAGTTAAAGGATATTGCTGATTTTGCAAAGCAATATTATACTACAAATTCATTTTATATGTGAAAACCTGTAACTACTAAACAAAATACTTTAAACAAAGAAACCAATAAAACATATATAACATGGATAAATCAAGTAAAATTTAAAAAGAATGACAACAAATTATAATTACAAAACAACAAATTACCTATTTACAAATAAAAATATACAAGAAACAGGATTAATATAATATTCAAATAGTAATAATATAATACTGTACTTGTGAATTATATAAACGATTTAAATGAAAGTTTAATTACAAATTCAATTAATAATAACGCATGGTATGGTTAAAGTTAAGATTCTGAAATTATATTGTCTTAACTCAAATAGTGGTAGATCTCTAACTATTATTGTGAGATATCAAAAAAAGGTTTAATGTTGAATTCGCATGCTATTGAAGTCAGTCTCATTATTAATGAAGAAGGAGTTCCTTCCATAGTGGGTGGGTTGATAGGGATGAATTTTGAGTGGGTTGTGGGGAGTTTAGCTGGTTTTCTAACAGCTTTTCCTGATTTCCATCAATGCTGTCCACTCTTGTCTTACCGTTTATAATGAAGGAGTCCCTTCCATATTGGGTGGGTTAAAACGGATGAATTTTGAGGTTTTGTATATGGCTTGTGAGGAGTTCTGTTCTTTAGACTTTGAAACAGCTTTTCCTGATTTCCATCAATGCTGTCCAGGCTTGTCTTACCGTTTATAATGAAGGAGTCCCTTCCATAGTGGATTATCTGTATAATTTTGTTCTGCGACCGTGTTGGTGGGGATGAATTTGTTGTGGTGGTGTGTAGTTAAGCTGTTCTTTTAAGTTTTTAAACAGCTTTTCCTGATTCCCATCAGTTGTTCAGGCCTGTCTTATTGTTAATAACCAAAAGAGTCCCTTCGATAGTATATCATTCGTTGAATGACCGATTTGATGGGGATGAATTTTGAGGTTTTGTATATGGGTTGTGAGGAGTTTAACTGTTCTTCAAGTTTTCAAACAGCTTTTCCTGATTGCCATCAATGCTGTTCAGAACTGTCTCAACGTTGACGATGAACGAGCCTTTTCGGTACTGTATTATTTGTATAATTTGTGCAATGGCTTTAGTTGATGTTATGAATTTTGAGGTTTTTTATATGGGTTGTAAGTTTAGCTGTTTTTTAGGTTTAAAAACAGCTTTTCCTGATTACCATCAATATTGTTCAGGCAGATCTCAACATTAATATTGAAAGAGCTTCCATAGTGGATAATTTATTCACTTACAATTATACTAATACATTGACTAACTTGTTTAAATAAAAACTTAACTAAATGAAATAATTACTTAAAAATGAACAACAAAAAACTAACTGATACAAATATTTATACTACTTTTATATTGATACAATATTATAAATAAAAACGTGAATATTAAAATAAATGTTTATAACTATTTTATTTGTTGAATGGTTGTGTTTTGGGATGAATTTTTTAACGTGAAATAATTACTTAAAAATGAACAACAAAAAACAAACTGATACAAATATTTATACTACTTTTATATTGATACAATATTATAAATAAAAATGTGAATATTAAAATAAATGTTTATAACTATTTTATTTGTTAAATGGTTGTGTTTCGGGATGAATTTTTTAATGTGTTGTGAGGAGTTATTCGCTTTTTCAAACATTTCCTTAATTCCTTTCAAATGTTTTAGTGGGCGTTTTCGTATTTGGCTGCTTTTCCGTCTCGTTTGAGCCTACCAGTATGGCAGCATCTATTTACACTAAATGAAATGTGTATTTTTCTATATAGAAAGAATTATTTCCCCTTTTCTTTCTATCATTAGTTTGATATTAAGAATATATATTAAACCTGGAGCTATAATGCTATTATCATATAGAAATTTTATATATTTGTTTTTTTAGCCACTTTTATAGCTACTTTATTTTCACACTCGACGATGCTTCTGCGCTCGCCTAGCCTGTGATACCTTAAAGCTTAAACTAATAATATATTGTCGGAACATGCAAATGCTGGTAAAATATTGAAATTGTATGTCTCTACAGTGAATTGGGTTTATATTCTGGTGTGATCAACAGCAACAATTTGGCATCTGCTGCTAATGTAAATTAATTTGTGGTTCTATAATGAAAATGTTAATGACTCGTATGTTCTATTAAGAAATTAGATTTTGGTTTTACCAAAAACACTTAGCAACGGGTGAATATAAGTAAATGTAATTTAAAATATTCCTGAATGATTAATATATTTTGTGAGATGTAAAATTTGTCTAAACTGAAACTTGAGCTGAATGAAGCTTGTATTTAAACAATGTCTAAACTGTTTCTATATCATGTCTAAAATAATAATATTACAACATGTATTAAATACAACCTCTCTCATAAGGTTGGTCAATAATATAAAAAAAAAACTTTGTCGCCGTCAATGTTACATTGAGTTGTTGAGATTAAATGGGTTCGCTTTTGAGAAAATCGCTTCTTATTTATTAAATAAATATAAATGAAAAATATCGTTGTTATATTAAATCAAATTAATCTTTATTCCAATAATACTTTTTAAGCGCTTTTGAATCGTCAAGGATCAATATGATGTGATTATGATTCAACTGGTTCGGAATGTTGCTCTTACCGAGAAGAACCAGAAAGAAACTCTACGCTTAATCTTTTTTATATTACATTATTAAACTGCAGTCTTGTATGAAGCTGAAAGGTTTTTAAATTCAGATGTTTTTTCATATATATAATTTTTATTCATGTTATTCATTCATATTTTAGTCTTTACTATTTGATCTACAGTTTTAATTTATTTTGTACCTATCCTGGCCTGTTCTAGTGTACAGGTCGCCTGATAACACCTTAAAGCCCAGCGCTAAGATGGTCTAACTCGCATTTTTATTTTGTTCATAGGATGCCAATGGAACAAAACAATTAATGTTTTGTTCCATTTGACGTGTCGTTTAATTACATTAAATTGGTGGAATTTTCTGTTGGTATACTTCATAGCATTGTTGAATGTGGTTAGTTCAGTCAATACTCATCATCATTCTTCTGCCCTTATCCCACTTTAAGTGGGGTAGGCACATGTTATAAAAATGTTGTCATATGCTTGGTATTTTACGACCGGCCCCCTGACCCTGTCAATTTACCTTATTAGTCTTTTTCGACACCTCGCTAAGAAATCAGGGTGGTCTATTCTACTTATCCTGATACCACACGGCGGCATTTTTGATTTGATCTTAGCATTATGCTGTTATATTTCTCACCATAACTCTAGCCTGTTGCTTATTTGTCCGATTTTTAGAGCCCAAGTTTGGATGACATATTCAAGGACTAGTAAAATATATGTATTTATTTAATTAGCCATTTAGCCATGGTAGCATTTGCTTATTTTTTATTGTATTTGAAGCTGCTTTGTTCATAATTTGGAATTCAATTAATTTAATTAAATAGACATATTCGTGGTCATATTAAGCTACAAGCTTTTTCCCGCGACTTAGTTCGCGCGGACGGTTGTCGTGTGATAGGTCGATAAAAGATTGCCAATGTCATCCTATTCCTGTTGAATTAACAAGATTTCTATAGCTTATATATTATTCCGGTGTATAAGGAATAATTGTGCCAAATTTCATCGATATTGGTCCAGGGGCTTATCCCACAGTAAGTGGGGTCGGGACAACATGTTACAATTATTGGCTACTTATTTTACGACCAGCCGCTTGAATGACGTCCACTTACCTTAGTCGCCTTTAACGACACCTCTGTAAGAAATGAGGAGTGGTATTTTCTACTCAGCCGGTTAATACACGGCGTTATTCTGACTCCCAACTATTTTGGCTTAATATTAAGGGCAAATCTTCTATCAAGTTGTTACAATTTTTGTTTCATTTTTTGCTATTTACTTACAAATATTAGGTTTATCAAATCAATTTTGAATATCTTTTATTTATGGTTGAAGCTGTTACATTACGTTTGCTTTATATACATCTTGTATTTGTTTTGAAAAAATTAGCCAAAAGATCATTGACTGAGAAAAAGTAGTATTTATAAGTTAAAAAAATACATCAGAGAGCACGAACGACGCTTGGAAAATTTGGTTATAGAATTGTGTTAGTAACCGGTATTCTTGACTGTTATGCCGAATTTACTTGTATTGAGGCTATATCGTTTTTAATAACGTTTATCTCGTTAATTCGTATTTGATTATCTAAATTTTACGAAATATTATTTTCCTCAACCACTTTCGTCAATTGACAATAGATATATTTACGAATTTGTTGAGAAAATATACCTTAAAGAATTTTCATGAGGATATTCTGTAGTCTGTCGCCCGAGTTGATGTCAATGTGTGCTTTTGTTGGCGTACACTTTCACGCACGAAAACTTATTTGGACAGAACATCGGCATACGGGTGCTCGCTACATTTCTGTCGGTACTGAAGGACTATCTAAATAGGAACAAGGAGGACGGTCAGAAACTGCGATTCCTACCGGACAATCATTGGCTATTTCTACTTTATTCTTTTTTATTCATTAAACTCATACGTTCTTTTTTACTTTTTCCTAACTGTTGAATGTAGTTCTTGGTTTTATTAATAAATTTATTAATTTTAATGGATTTTGGATTTTAATTTTTTTATTTTCTATGACTACTGAAGTGTACGGTCCTTAGTGAGTTAGTCTCAGAGGTAAGATCAATAATTTGTGGGTTTCGTTCAAAATCACAAACAGAACATCACTCAACTAGTTACTTGAACTTGCCCTTTCATGTACATGGCTACACTGATTAAATGAGTCAACAGTGTCTTTGAGCTGGTTCCTTTCACCTAAGGTGTCCATATACATATACAGCTCTGCCAGCTGTTTCTTGTATTGTGAGGATTACTTTACAATTTTACTAATTTCCACCTCACTTTCCTCTCTCTCTTGCAAAAGTTGAGTGTTGAGCTGTTTCAACTATTTAACTGATAGTCCATTGAAGGCTAGATTAGGCCTTGACTCCATCTCTTTGTATGAAGTTTGATGAGTCATCATTTTTGATCCCAAGTCGCCTAGGTGAGGGTATCGAATTCGGTGGACAGGTCTGGGATTGGTAGCTCCCAGACCTCGTAGTCGTCGTCAGGTGGTGTTAAATTTGGTGTTCTACCACATCTTCTGTAACATTTAGACTGTCGACATTTACTCACAGAACATAAACCTTTGTTTTGAACAAAATTCTGTCTATCTTATACGTCTTGCAGCCCGAATTCTTTACAGTTAAATATAAAATGTGCACCACTACACATAACACATAAAGGCTGTATATTATCTTCAAGTGCTGTATGCAATTATTTAGGCCTTGCAATAGTTTTAGTATTAAAATGATTTTTGTCAGTCTTGAGATCAATCATTTCAGGAGTAGGGTACGCGGCATTCGCTCTATTGGCTGCGCTATATCTATTTTCTGATAGCAATTTTCTGGTTCGAGTTCGAGTTCTACACAAAGAGAAACCACGAATGAATTTGATTAACAAAGTCGTTTACGTTGAGCGTAAGTACCCTGAGCCCGTAGGGTTTTCTCCTTAGTAGTGTACTATACATTTAAGTTTATTTGGAAATTTCGATGATGTCCTGTAAAACTCTGAGTGCTCGATCAGGGTCATTAATCTATTTTGAGGATTGCTCTTTAGTTTATTTGGCAGTACAGGAAACTCAGCTGTGTCTATACTGGAAATATTCTCACTGACCAGCTTCGCGACGGACAGCCGTGATAACTCGCGGGGTGTCAGTGCCGTGGTCCCCCAGGCACTTTACGCATCTTCGGCGGGCAGAGTGCCCGAACAATTGGCAACGGTGACACTGCCCGATTGACCCCTTTGTTTGGGGACCTCGATCCGCAGACCAGAGAGGCTGCAGACCGAGGAGATGTTAAATATCTTTTTCCCCTCCGGGGAAAGATCTAAAATAATAAGACATAGCTCATAAGGAGCCTTGTTACGCCCGTGGTACATCCTATGCACCTGGCGAACTGGGAGGCCCTGTCTGACTAGGTCCTGCATTATGTATTCGGTGTCTAGTTCCACCGGTAATCCTTTAATGACGACGCGCAATTCGCGCTCGTCTCCTGGAGGGCGTAGGAGTGGTATTCAATACCATCCTCTCTAAGGAAAGAAGTTAACGTGCGGTGGTCGTCTTAACCCGTTTGGGTTTGAGCGGGAGGGTGGGCGCGCCTGGAAGCGCACTCACCATTGATTGCCCTTTTGGGCGGGACGTCGGAGGAGGAAGCCTTAAGCTTCCTCTTATTTCTTTTCTTGGTGACAGTCTCGAAACCGTCACCGTCGTTGCTTGCCTCGGCTTCCGAGGCGGACGACATAGAGTCGCAATCCGCTTCCATGTCGGACACGGGAGCGGGGACGGGGGGGCGCTTCTCAGGTGACGGAGAGGGCGAAGGCGAGGCAGGGCTGTCTCTCGGCGCGAGAAACGCCACGAGGTTGGCGAAAGCCGACGGGTGGGTGGCCCTCAGGTACGCCACAATGGCGCTCAGGGTCGGGTCCATTCTAATGTTTGGGTCCATAGTGGACCCAAACCAAAATAATTAAAATGTCCTCCCTGCCGACGCAGGGAGAGGTGTGCCTACTTTAATCTAAACTAACACTACAGCAAGGTCTTCGAACTTCAAACAAATAACGGGACTGTAAGAAATATGGGGCTCCCGCCGTGTCCGGCAGATACTCGCGTACCCGACGCGCAGAAAACAGGTCTGCTAGTCATTCGCTCGTTCCCAAGCGCCGCCCATGAACGGTGCACTTGGTGGTATGAAACTCCACTTGATGAACCGCGCCAATGACTCCTTTTGCAGCGCTTCACGAACGGCTCTTCTCATCTCTAGATCTGCGCCTCTTAGGTCGCCGAATCTGTCGTTAAACTCCCAGCTATTTGCAGGTGTACTGCTCTTGTGGTGAGACACGTAAACAGCACTCCGTATCTTTTTGTTTAGTTCTTCCGACGATAACCGCCAACTGACCGAAGTAGTCTAAGCCTGTATATGTGAAGGGCCTTTTATGATTTAGCTACCCGACTACATTGATAGTTTTTATACCATCGAAAAAAAAAAAGGTTTGTCCTTGATATCAAAATAGGCCGAAATTGCAGACTTCACTCCTTCATCGTCGTCAGGTGTTTATCCACGCAGCTCTTTCTTCATTTTTTGGATTTAACAATAGTCACTGGGTGTAGTACTGTCCCGTTATAGTCACACCACGTTCTTTATAATCGATCAGTAAAATAACTTCTGTATCCCTAAAGACAGTTGCCATAATCTTGCCAGCTGATTGTGTCACTTTGAACTTCTTTGGAGGACGTGTTTATGTTACTGAATTGCCTTTTTTATTTTACTAAATCGACTCTTGCCTCGACTCAGGTTCATAGTGGTGAACCCAGGTTTAATCACTAGTAACGATTTGGGCCATAACTTCTTCCTTTCTCTTCCCACAGAGCTCCAAAAATTGGCGAGAACACTCGACACGCTCACGTTTTTGAAGTGGTGGTTTATTAAAGAAATTAATTATTAACAGATCAACTCTTGTTTGGTAATCTTGAGATTCCATATTTTCCAGAATATCATTGCTGAAATCTTGAATATCTAATTCAACCTTAAGGTACTTCCTCAATATTATTGTCTCTACAAATATTGCAGTTGATACAGTAATTGACTGGGTCACAGGCAAAGATACTCCTGAAATCGCCTTTTTGAAACCTCAAATGTCCTAAAATATACAGTATAATTAAGCTTTTTTTATTTATTTTTTATTAAATATACAATAGTGTTACTTTATAATTGTAAAAATAATGGTGAGCCAAGTGTAAATATAATATTTGAGTATATAACTGCTACAAACCTTTCAATGCTATTCTTTGTCTGAATGTGTGCTTGATTGTATCTCCGTTCAACTTTAGTTCTAGAATTTAATAGAGGTGTAAGTAATTTTTTTTTTTGGATAAGCGTTATTCCCAAGTAACCAGTGGCCCTGGAATTGTCCTGAATCACATTAAGCTAAAAAACAATAATTCAATCAAAAAGTATAATAACTTGTTAATCAAGTGATTGTCAATCGATTTTATTAATCGATCCGTAAATCTGTCATATATATAAAAAATGATAATTAAAAAGGCTAGTAACTATGCATAAATATAGTTATCTATTTTTATGGTAATAAAAATAATTTATTAACAACAGTTACTATACTGAAATATACTGTATATTAGTAAGAATATTAAATTCTTAAATCGAATATCTATATCGAGTTTATTACTGATTAGAACGAAATTGTGACTTCACTAATTATAACTGAACTGGATCAAATAAATAACTTTTTTATTCAATACCAGTTTTCCCGAGTAGTACAGAGATAGTATTAATTTATTTTGGCGTTATTTAATATTTTATATTTTATTACGTACTTCATTATTTAGTCCGCTCAGGCCAGATTTTGCCCATCTCCTTTCTTAATAAGAAAACACTAGTTTTATTTAAAGGTTGCAAATCTAGTAAGTGAGAAATATGTTCTAAGACAATTTTATGCATATTATCATAACACTCGTGCAGAATTTTCAACGCATCCATATAGCTAGAACCAACCACTGGAAGATTCTTAATTAAATCATTGGCTTCACCTTTAAGAAAGCTTCGCAAATATACAAATTTTTGAATGTCACTGATACCTTTATCGTTGTGCACTAATGCATTGAACAGTTCAATAAATGGCTTAAATTCTAGGTACTTACCACTAAAATTTGGAATATCAATATCTGGTAACTTAAATTTAGAACAAGTTTGGTTAGAAGCTGTGGATTTCAGATTCTTTTTTAACAATTCCATACATGTGAAGTAGGAATTTTCTACAAGTGTTGGATCTTCGCTGTCGTCTATAGTGATTAATAAATCATTATAGTCCTTAAATAAGGAAGTTACACGTTCTTGCTTAAGTAAATTCATTTCTGTCGAACACTGAGCAAGAAATTCTGTTGTCAATGAGTTTTTAAGACGTGTTATACTAGCTTTAATGTGACTCCTTTTAGTCAAAAGTGTAGCTACATCTTTACTTTGGCTAGTCATTTTGAGTTTATTAAATTACAAACTTAAAAAGAAAGTAAACAACTATCTGTCAAAATGTTATGTTTGAAGAACAACACTTGTTTATAATATAATACTTATTCCTTAGGACTAAGCCATTAGTATAATAATAATACTGTCTTGTATTTTATTGCTGCACTACATATTAATTAAATATTTTAAAGGTTTGAATTATTAATTACGTACACTGTAAACTTTGGACACTTCACTTTTAACACTTGAAAGTTTTAGGTTAAATGTCGCCTTTTGTTCGGAAGCAATATGGCGTTGCGTTCCGAATTATTTATTATACTCACAGTGACATTTTTTATTTTATGTTAGGATACGTTGACGCAGGTTGCCCGTTGAAATTATTTCAGTTATAGAATCGAAATAGCTGGCTGATTATAATTTCTGCTTCCATTATCCCTTAAAACAGGAATTGTATGGCGCGTATAGCACGCCATTGTTGCCGCCGCCTCGCCGCACAGGGATTCGCCGAGACGCACATTATATGTCTCAATTCTTCGACTTTCACTATTTTTAGTATTAGGCAAATTACAAATAGTGCTAGGATCGTAAGGACCATGAAAGAAACGACAATAAAGTTTATATTTTGCCTTTAAATATTTACATTACATCAATTCTGTTAATATTTGTTTTAAACATTTTTCTTTTGACGGCGTCAATTCTTTTCCTTTTCCAAATTTAAAATTGAGATGTGTACATATAAAAATTAAAAAGAATTTATATTCTTTACAAATATAAAGCAGATTTCAAATCCAGCAACAAAACTTCATTACTTACCATTTGCCACTTAGATTTTTGTGTGGGGTCTGTGATGGTGACGAGATGTTTCTGGATCATTTGAAGGGTCCCCTCTGAAGAAAACAGCAAAAAAGGGGAGACTTGGCGAAGAAATTAAATGAGTTAAATGAAAGACGTGCGCTCGGTGCGTGGCGTAGAAAGGAAGGGACGTTTTTATTGAGTGTTGCCAACATTGTTTTATGTGTCTTTAACAGACAGTGTAATAGACCAAAGCCAAGTCGTATTCGCCCATCAGTGAATTTTCACGAGCCAGTTTTTTTTATTTTTATTTTTATTTATTTTTTTTTCTTCCTGGGAGGAAAAAATCCCTACGGACTTCTGCTTCAAGGCAGGGTGTGTCCGACTCGCACGGACTAAAACAACCTCCCGGAAACTGCAAGATTGGCACGGAACCGCAATGCATTACTTCATGCCAATCTTCTGTCTAGGTGGACTCATTCTTATTTTTTTCTTCCTGTTCTTTTGTTTCCCGCCGGACCATTATTTTCCTCAGCATTTCTTCATAGTTGCCCCATTCTTCTGCGCTGGACAGCTTGCGTGCCACAAGATTACTGGCATTAACCTCAGTATTCTCACCCTGGGCAGCTGTCCTTAAGTCCATGCAGGCAGGACACTCAAAAAGAGCATGTCTTGGGGTGTCTACTTCTCCACAAAGCATGCAAGCTTCGCTTAGAGCTCTCCCTATAGCAAAAAGATAGGTTTTGAACACCCCATGACCGCTAAGAGCCTGGGTGAGCCACCGGTCTACCTCTCCATGTTGTCTGCTCATCCATTTTCTTATGTCTGGAATCAGCTCTCTCGTCCAAGCACCTTTTCCTACCTCCGACCACTCTTTAGCCCATTCCGCTATACTTGACTTCCGCGCTTCAAGTGGCGTTAGTTCTTTCTGTTCGAACAACTTGGCGCGTTCCACCACCATCTTGCAAATAGGAATAACTCCTGCAATCACCAGCAATGCGTCCGTGGAGATGGTCCTGTATGCCCCACAGATACCTAAAGCCATTCGCCTTTGTACCGCTTCTAGCTTTTTCCGGTAAAGCTGCACTTTCATAGCTCCTCCGAAAATTGGAGCCCCATATAGGATGACTGAATGGGCAACCGATGCAAGAACCCGTCGTTTGCTTGATCTGGGACCTCCCCTTGTCGGCATTAATCTTCGTAGAGCCTCTGTCAGATTTTGTGATTTTTTGGCTACTTCCTCGACATGTTTTTTGTAGTTTAGGCTTTTATCGAGCCAGACCCCGAGGTATTTAATGTGGTCTTTCGGGATAATCGTCGCAGCCTTAACTATAAAATGTATAGGGTCTAAGTGCCGTTTCCCGCTAAAAACAATAGCTTCTGTCTTTTCAGGTGCAAGAGACAGTTTCCTCATTTGCATCCATTGGTTTATGCGCTCCAACGCTGTGTTTGCTCTGGTCATGAGGATCTTCTCTGTTTTAGCTACGACCACTAGCGCTAAATCATCAGCGAAGCCCACCAGCTGGACCCCCGGCTCCTGTTTAAGGTGAAATACCCCATCATAGAGTATATTCCAAAGAGTCGGTCTAAGAATCGATCCCTGGCGTACGCCACTATTGACTTCTATTAGAGTTTCTCTTCCCTTATCATCTCTCACCTTTATGCGTCTGTCCTCTAGGTAGCTGCTAACCAGGTTTTGTATGTAAGCAGGGAACCTTCTTCTTCGCAGTTCTAAAATGATTTGCTTCCAGGATGCCGAGTTGAAAGCGTTCCTAACGTCTAGGCAAATCATAGCGCACAATTTCTTGGTTCTCTGCGTACCTTGCCTAGCTTTCATAGCGGTTTCTACAATACTTTTTATTGCCATTAATGTGGAGTGTCCCTTTCTAAAGCCATGTTGGTAAATGGAGACACCACCGTGTTCTGGCAGCAGCTTTTCGATTCTATTCAAAATAATTCTTTCCAAAAGTTTCCCATAGCTGTCTATCAGGCAAACTGGTCTGTAGCCTGACGGGTCATCTGCTGGTTTGTTTGATTTTTAAGTAGAACTAGGCTAGCTATTTTCCAGATAGGAGGAAAGATGCCTGTTGTAAAAGCCGCTTCCACGATGTTCTTTATTTGATGAGGTATTGTCTCCACCGCAATTTTGACCACCTCTGGGTATACGTTGTCAGGGCCTGGTGCCTTTTTGGTTTTAATACTCTCTGCTGCTGATTTTATTTCTTCTATAGTCACCTCAACCTGTTGGGAGGAGTTTTCTGCAATCCGACAGAAGTTAGTATGGGATGGAAAAAGCACGTCAATTATGCCTGCAATGAGATCCTTGTTTAGGCTCGGTGGGCTATGCCGTAGTTTTTTTGTTACAATTCTGTAACCTAAGCCCCAAGTATCTCTATCAACTTCTTGGCAAAGTTCTCTCCATTTTTCTTTTTTGGAGTTCGTTATAGCCAGCTGCAGCGCTACTTTTGCTGATTTATACTCCTTTCTTAGACGCTCCTCTTGTTGATCTGTTTCTCCTATCTCCAGCTCAGCCGGGCCTTTTTTCTTCCGCTGCCGGGTATATTTTCTACGACACTGCGTACACACTTCCCTTCTTTCCTTTATTTGCTCGTTCCACCAGTGTACAGGTACTTTCCTGCGTGGCCAGTTTGAAATTCTCATAAATTTTGCCAACTGACATTGCCATTATGGTATGTTATCTTGTTTATGGCTTGTAAAATGGCAAACACACGAGTAATGAAATTTGCCTGTGTAACTATCTCCTCCTTCGTCAAGTATAAATATTATTTTATAATATTTAACCACGGCGCGAAGATGGCGGTGTCGTCAGCGTATAGAGCTAACGACGACCCCCCCCTGCTGCGGGGGATGTCGCGCGAGTAGAGGTACGGTGCTAGCACCGAACCTTGGGGAACTCCAGCACGTATCGGACGTCTGGATGAGAGCGTACCGTCCAAGCGGTATCTGAAAGTGCGATTCGCGAGGTAGTTTCATGTGAAGATTACGAAACTATCCGGGAGGTCGAGGAGTATGAGCTTGTTAAGCAAGCCTGCATGCCAGACCTTGTCAAAGGCCTTTGAGACATCAAAGAAGACGGCACCTGTCTGCTCTCCGTATCTGGAGAGTCGTTGAAGGATGTGTTCCAGCAGGCGATGAGCCTGATGGACGGCCGTGTGTTCGGACCTGAAACCGAACTGTTCGTCCGGTAGCAAGTTCCTGGCGTCTATGAAAGTCTTAAGTCTCGAGAGTATCACTCTCTCGTAGACCTTCCCCAAGCCGTTGAGGAGGCTGATGGGGCGATAGCTGTCGGGGCGGTTCCGGGGTTTGCCCGGTTTGTGGATACCTATAATTGTTGCTTCTTTCCATTCGTCTGGAAAAGAGCAACACGACAAGAGGGCATTGAAGATCAACACCAGGAGGTGAACGAGGCGGTCGGGAAGACGCTTAAGTGCCTTGTTCGATATGCTATCGGGGCCAGGGGATTTTCTGGGTTTGAGCTTTTCAAGGATAGCTCTTATCTCGTCTCCGGAAGTGGGGGGGAGTGGTTCCCTTTCGGGATCCAACCCTGATATATTGGCAATGGTGGATTCCACCCCGGCGTGGAACTCAGCATACGCGGAATTGGAGTTAGGTGTGCATTGGGCTTCAAAGCTGTCCGCCAAGCATTCGGCCTTATCAAAATCTTCAAACGCGGGCGGAAGGTTATCTCGCAACAATGGCGGTGTGGACGCATACTGTTCGCCTCTCTGGGATTTGGACATCCGCCAGAAGGCTAGATGGCTGGGCGAGATCTCTGAGAGTTAGGCGTCCCAAGAATCGCTGTTAAAGATGGCAATTTTCTCTTTTGCCTCTCTCTGTAGTCTGCGGAGTCTACTCCGATTTTCGGGGGTGGGGTACGCGGCACAAGCCCTAGCGGCTGCGCGCTTTCTGGTGAGCAGAGCTCTGATGTCGTCAGGGAGTCGTTGGCGACCTAGATTGTCAGGTACCTCCCTGGCGCACGCTTTGATGGTTTCGCTCAAGTGAGCGGTGAGATGCGAGGACGCCGCCTTAGCGACCTCCTCGGAATCTATCCTGTCAGGAATTTGGTCCAAGTGGACAGAGTCGATAGACTGAAGTTGCTCTGAGAACTTCCTCCAGTTGGTGATGGTTCTAGTGCTGGGTGCCGCGGAGGCGGGCCTACCCAGCTGAAACAACCGGTCTATGGTCAGAGTTTAAGTCGTGGATGACCTCAATGGAACGTAGCTGGAGGGCTACGTTCTTGAGCACGACAATATCTAAAACGTCCGGTAAGTGCGCACTGTTGGAAGGGTAGTGCGTCGGCTCATCGGGGGCTATGACGTCAAAGTTGAGGTGGGCGAGTCCACTGAGATTGTGGAACGTGCGCCCGTTGGGGTTATTGTTAATCGAATTCCAATGGCCGTGCTTCGAGTTGAAGATAATGAGGCAGTGCTAATAAGGAGCCCGTGGTACATCCTATGTACCTGGCGAACGGGGAGGGCCTGTCTGACCAGGTCCTGCTTAATGAACTCTGTGTCAATTTCCACCGGCAGTCCTTTAATGACGACGCGCAATTCGCGCGTCCTGGAGGGCGTAGGAGTGGTATTCTATACCATCCTCCCTGAGAAAAGATGTTAGCGTGCGGTGGTCCGCAGAAGAGGTCACCTCCACCTTGATGCCAACGGCGGTGGAGCAGGCATTCTTGAACGCGATACCCTTCGCGTTGAGGACTTGCAACAAACGCTGCCACTCATTCTTATCCCTTATGTATAAGGGAGGAACTCTTTCCCTACGTTCCGCCATAGGCGAGTCTTGCGACTCGGCGGCGGGGGCGGGAGGGGTCGCTTTCACCCGTTTGGGCTTGGCGACAGAAGCGGGGGGGTGGGCGCGCCCGTGGGCGCACACATCGTTGATAGCCCTTTTGGGCGGGACTTCAGAGGAGCAAGCCTTAAGCTTCCTCTTATTCCTTCTTCTGGTGACGGTCTCGAAACCGGCTTCCGAGGCGGACGACAGGGAGTCGGACTCCGCTTCCATGTCGGACACGGGAGCGGGGGCGGGGGGGGCGCTTCTCCGGAGATGGAGACGGAGAGGGCGACGGCGAGGCAGGGCTGTCCCTGGGTGCCAAGAAGGCTTCTAGGTCGGCGAAAGCCGACGGGTGGGTGGCCCTCAGGTACGCCAGAATGGCGCTGAGGGTCGGGTCCATTTTAACGTTTTTATTGTTTGGGTCTATAATGGACCCAAACCAAAATAACAAAAATGACCTCCCTGCCGAGGCAGGGAGAGGTGTGCCTACTTTATCCTAACTAACACTACGGCAAGGTCTTCGTTCCGGTGAGAACGAAGTTGAGTACCTATCTAATGTAAACAAACAAGCGTCAGACAACTACTCACCCTTACTAAGCAAACAACGAACTGCGAGCAACGTAGCACTAAAAAGTGCTAGACGTCACCTGCGTACGACGGCGTGCGACGGCGGCGCTCCGATGCTCGGCGGCCGCTGCTGCTCGTCAACGACGCTCAGCTACAGCCGATCCGACACAACACAACACCACACGACACACACGAAACACCAAATCGAAATCGACTCGCTACTATTAGCGCGCCAAAAGGGAGACTGTCACAATATTACGTGTATATATTATACAATATATATGTATATCGGTTTCGCTTATAGGCATTAGCCACATATGTGATCGAGTCCGGCAAGAGCGTGAACCCGAATGACAATGTTCGGCCGACCGCCATTGTTTTTATGCACTATTGGCGGCCGGCACTCTATGAGTCGCGTGTCCGGCTCTCGGACGAGCTGTAGTCAGCCGGTGCTTGGTACCTTTACGACTTTATTTGTTTTTACATAGTGTATTCTCTAATTCTATTTTACATATCTATTTTACTAAATACTTTATTTACAAAATATAATAAACTATAGATGTCGCGTACATATTCTCCCGCCGCAGCTCTCGCAGCTGGTTTCTATCTTCGATGCTTGCGACTCTCGTTCTCGACGGGTAAGATGACTAACTTTCTCGTCGGCCTGCGTAGTATTCTCTTTGTTGTCCTCACACACTTCACTGTTGATCGTATGCTCTGCTTCTACTAGAAGCGTGTGGAGGTCTTCTTTGGGGGCTCGTTCGTGCAGTGTCACTTGTATGCCTGATTTTATTGGATACTGCGCTAGTCTGCTTGTGCTTGATAGCGGTCTATTTCTTTTAAGCGCGTATATCTCTTCTTTGAAAGACTCTTCCTGTAACGCGCGTATCCATAAATGTATTGCTCGTTGCATGTACGAGTGGTCAATCGATCTAATTGACTTTGAAGCGTCGAGAGTGAATCTTGACTGTCTCGCTTCTGTGTGTTGTAGTCGTGTATGCCTCTTCCATCCTCTATGCGGGATCGTCTTCCGTATTTTTCATATTTCTTTTTCGGCTTATCATACATTGTTATTATTTCCGCAGTAGGTCTAGGAAGAGCAATACTCGAGCCTTGGTCCGCGTGACTCGCATCCAACTCTAAAACCTCTCTAGCTTCGTAGTGCTGACCGTGACGAGGACTCTTTCTTCTCCTGTTGACTCGCTGTCCGCGCTCTCTTGCTCTCGTGGCCACTGTTCTTCTTGGTAGAGAAAGTCGGGTCCACGATACCACCGATGCTCGGACGTAAATTCGTGAGGCGTGTCTCTCGTCGCGTCGTCAGCGACGTTCATCTTAGTCGGCACCCGCCGCCATTCTACGGTCTTGAGTGCTTTCGGCGATTTCCGCTGTGCGCGACGAATGGCTTGTATGTTCGGGGTCATTTCCGGATACACGTCAGCACCGTTCTGAAGTCCGACCAGTAGAATTGTTGCGATGGCTTCACGTCGTGTTCTCCTGTGATGGTGTTGGCGAGGCGGCATCCGAGCACCGCTGCTTGCAACTCGAGTCTCGGTATTGAGATCGTTTCCAGCGGGCCACTCTCCCTTTCCCAGCTATGATGGCGACGTGAATTATATATTGGGGGGGCGACTGTCGGGTACAAACTCCGTTTATTTAAATAACTTCTTTATTGAGTTATATATATGTACAATGATTATCTTAAACTGTTTTTTATATTCAATATGTAGATTATATATATGTAACTAATAACTATGTTTAATGCTAGCGTCCGTTCCCACCGATGTTAGGTTAGGTAAAAGCCACGATCAACGAAGTTGAATTCCCAGGCTGGAACACTACACCTCCGGTGTCGTATGGAGTCTGGGCGGCAAACGCACGCTGAGTAAACGTAACACCTCCCCTTCCAGAATAGCAACTATTTGGTGGCAGGAATGTTAACACCAAATGTTGCTTTTTTTCGAATATGACTAATGCTGTTAGCCCTAATGGCTTTGACAGCGTCACCGATAAGACGGGCGAGCGCAGAAGCATCGCCGAGAAGAAAAGGATGGTATAAGCGAGTGCATTATTCGCACCCGCCCTACAGGGGGCGTCGCCTTAAGGGTGTCTCCTGCGAGACCGAACCTCGGCTTAAGGCGGCGCGTTTTTGGAGGGCTGCATCTAATAAATGTCTTGGAAGAAGTCTGCGTCACGGCGGCCGCGGCAGAGGGCTGCGGCCGCTTGACACAAGCAAGCGGGGACCTCGTCTTCGCCGGCGAAGACGCTGTTTGTATGAGTAGTGTGAATATCTTGTTGGATGCTGTTATGGCATCGTCGGGGTCGTTAAGGACGCTCTTCGGGCGCCTGTGAATCTTGTTGGGGTGCCTTAACACCTTATAGTTGGACGCGGCCACTATAAGGGGGTTTGGGTGGATGGACGCTTTCTCGAAGTAAGTCGTCGAGAATCGTCTGAAAAGATCGGCTATCGTGGGTAAGTCGAGATCTCTATAGGTTCACGTTGCGCACGAACCACGGACAGCCAGTGGCTGTACGCATGAATCGATTTTGAAGGGATTTCGCCAGTTTCCAGAAAGCCAGGTGACTCGGCGAGATCTCTGAGAGTTTGTTGTCCCAGGCGGACTGACGGTTGAGGCTGAGTTTTTCTCTAACCTCTCTTTGAAGTCTCCGGAGAGTTCTCCGGTTATCGTCTGTCGGGTATGCGTCATGGGCCCTAGTGACGGCACGTTTACGTCTAAGTAGGTCGCGCAGGTCGTCCGGTAGTCTCCCACGACCGAAGTCATCGGGGACTTCCTTGGAGCAACGCTCGAGTGAGTCTGTTATATGTTTCGTAAGGTGGGTAACAGGAGTCTATCTTGTCAGGAATTAGATCTAGGTGGTCTAAGTTTAGGGACTGGAGTTTCCCGCCTAATTTACTCCAGTCGATTATCGTTTTGGTGGGGGGGTCGTGGATATAGACTGACCTAACTGAATTAGAACCGGACGGTGGTCCGAGTCTAATTCATGCAGGACTTCTATAGAATGTAACTGGAGAGCTACATTTTTGAAAATGTATATATCTAGCACATCTGCTCTGTTTGGATCCCCGTTAGGCGGGTATCTGGTGGGCTCGTTAGGGGCTATCACCTCAAAAGCTAGGTTTGGAAGGCCGTTGAGGCCTTGGAGTATTGTGCCGTTCCGGTTGGTTCGGCGGGAGTTCCATTGGCCATGTTTGGAGTTGAAGTCTCCGGCCAGTATTACAGAGTCGCCTAGTGCGAGAAGGGTGCGGACGTCTCTTTCGAGTACCCGTTTGGTCGGACTGAGGTATACTGATGCTAGTATGATCGACTGATGGCCGGTCATACCCACCTGACAGACTGAAGCCTCCATGTTAGTGAGCTTTGGGGAATCAAGGGGGGAGCATAGGAGGGCTCTTTTGTAGTAAATTAGCGTGCCGCCTTTTTTGGATGACAGACGGTCATTTCTAATCAAACTGTAGTTCGCAATATTGGGATTGCGAAATTGGGGTTTTAAGAAGGATTCTTGTATTAGAAGAATATCTACTATATCGTGTGCGACTACGAAATCGCGGACTTCGTCCATGTGTCTGATAAGCTCGTCTGCGTTGTACGTGACGAGCTTGAGGGAGTGAGTGGGGCCTGGCCCTACCCAGTGAGGGTTTAAGCTTAAAGCCTAGAGATGGCCTGCACCAAACTAGTGTTCGAGCAAGGCCATTAATCTGTTTTGAGGATTACTCCTCAGCTTGTTAGCCAAAATTGACAGCTCCGTAGTGTCAATCTTGGTCACTATGTCGCAAACGAGTTTCATGTCGTCAATGAAACTCGTTGCTGGGGGGGCGGCTGTCACTTTAGGAATGGCAGCTCTTATATTGGAGCTCAAGATGGTGGTAGCGGGTTTCGCTACGGTCTCTTGAGCCGGTTTTGCTGGCACAGCCGGCTCGGATGCCGGTTTCCTGTGCCAGGGGTTTGAGGTGGGGAGAGGCGCGGGGACGAACCTCTCAGCTGGTTTGGGGGCGGTACGGTCCGCCTTTTTACGGGTGGCCCTTCTGCCCCCTCGTTTTGCCCTAAGCGGGACTTTCGGGCAGCTGCGATAGCTCGCGGGGTGCCCTTGGGTCCTGCAGAGGACACAGCTGGGAGGTTCCTCGGACGGAACCGTTCTGGGGCAATCGGGAGTGCCGTGATCGCCCAGGCACTTGACGCACCTAGGTCGTGCGGTGCAGTTGCGCTACGAGTGGCCGTAAAGCTGGCAGCGATGGCACTGCCCCATTACCCCACGCGTACGCGGCGTTTCTATACGCAGACCCGACAGTCTGCATATCGTTTTAACGTTGAAGACACGTTTGCCTTCAGGACTGAGGTCGAGGACCGCGAGACAAAGTTCATAAGGAACTTTGGTTCTATGGTGGTACATGCGGTGTACCTGCCTGATTGGGAGACTCTGGTTGAATAGGTCGTTTTTGATGTGCTCGCAATCGAGCTCTACTGGGAGTCCGCGGATAACGACGCGAAGTTCGCGCTCGTCTTCTAAGGCGTACGTGTGATAGCCGATCTTATCGGCATCCAGGAGCGTCGTGAGGCGACGGTGGTCCGCTGAGATGACGGACATTGAACCATTATGCCCTGGCTTGTGGACCGGGCAGATGTAAATGGAATGGACGAGCTGTCCATGCGCGGGATAATGCGATTCCACGCGTCTTTTTCCGTAACAAATAGGGGCGGCACCTTCTCCTTCCTCTCCGTCATAGGCGAGTCTTGTGGGGAGTCAGTCTGTTTTGTGTTTTGTATTGGCCTGTGAGGCAGGCTGGGGTTTGGGGATGGGGCTCGGGGCAGGTGCACCTGCATCGTTTGTGGCCCTTTTGGGCGGGACGGTCTTAGGAGCCTTCAGCTTTCGCTTCTGGCTCTTTGATAGGACGGCGGTGAAGCCGTCGTCCTCGTCTGAGGCGGATGACGTCGAGGGGGACGGGGACTGCAAAGCATCAGATGCTTCGGCTTCCTCACCGGACTCGGATTCCGAATCAGTCTGTTCCTGAGACACGGAGCGGGAACGATCTTTGGCCTTCTCCGCAGAGGGGGGAGAAGGTGCCGCCGGGCTGCCATTGCTGGCCTGGGAAGGCGGGAGGGCCTTTGTTAGTTCCACCAACATGGCGGGGTGGTGCGCCTGGAGGAACGCGAAAATCGCGTCTAAAATCGGTTGCCCCGTGGGGCGCAGGGTTGGGGCCATATTGGCCCGCTAGTGTGGGGGTGGCTAGGTGTGTACCTAAGAAAAAATCTAGGTCTTAGTCTCTCTCCCTTCGGGGGAAAGAGGTACTCACGTACCTAAATTAAAAATTAGTGTACTTACGCATGGACGGAACCACCTACGGCAAGTGTTATGCGTGAAGCACCACACTACCTAATCGATTCACAATAACACTAACACAATCCACTTGCACAGGAACGAACGACACTAAGAGTCCAGAGTCCTTGGACACTTTCACTATCTAACGCGACAGGGGCATGAGTCAGGCGGGGGGAGCGGCAACCGGATTGCGCTCGACCGAGACATCCGCACGCTACGGCGGCGATCGATGGAATGAAATGTTGCGGAACGGTATTTCTCTTCACTGATGGCAGCTGCTGTCGCTTTGTGGTGTTGTTACGAGATAGCTGCTTTGAAGTTGCAATTTTTTAGTTATGTAGCAATAATATAGGTAGTGTTGGCCAATCGAAAATGTGCAATATTCATCAATCTTCTGTATATGAATAATAATATTAATTTGTTGATACAGTCTAATTTTGTTCGAGTATGATGCATCAGCTTATTTTCATAAATACGATTATAATATGTCCAATTAAACTTCGAGCATTCAGCTTCCATGTACACATACTCTTTCAAGTTAGTCACTATATTCGTGGAAGGAGGCAATATTTAAGTAATTTCTTTATTAGGACAGGACCAAGTCGGAGAAGGTCATGGGTTGTTTTAAATTTTGAAGTAAAAAATTTGTAAGTAATAAAAATAAGCTAATAATATTAGGTGTACAACTTTGCTTCCGCCGTTTTTTATCTGGGATTGTGAATTAAATTGTCGAAAAGTACTTAGAGATACGTTATTCAAACTACTGCTAGCTAGCTACAACTTTAGACCATCTCTCAGGCAATTTTCGGATTCCATCTCGAAAGAAGGAGCCGTCTTTAATCGCGATCCAAGATTGAATCCATTTTTCGATTTCTTCATATGAATGAAAATGCTGATCTGCTAAGCCGTGTGCCATCGAACGAAACAGATGGTAGTCTGAAGAAGCGATGTCTGGGGAGTACGGGGGGTGGGGTAAGATCTCCCATTTGAGGGTTTTCAGGTATGTTTAGACCACTTCAGCGACGTGTGGCCGAGCATTGTCATGCTGAAGGATGACTTTGTCGTGTCTTTCTTGGTATTGTGGCCGTTTTTCCTTTAATGCTCGGCTTAAACGCATTAATTGCGTTCGTTAAAGGTCTCCTGTTATTGTTTCTCTCGGTTTTAGTAACTCAAAATACACAACACCGAGCTGGTCCCACCAAATACAGAGCATAACTTTGGCGCCATGAATATTCGCTTTTGCCGTCGACGTAGAGGCATGACCGGGCATTCCCCATGATTTTTGCGCTTAGGATTATCGTAACGGATCCATTTTTCGTCGCCAGTTACGATTCGATGTAAAAATCCCTTTCGTGTCTGCCTTTGAAGCAGTTGTTCACATGTGAATAAACGCCGTTCAATGTCTCTTGGTTTCAAATCATATGGAACCCAATTCCCTTGTTATGAATCATGCCCATGGTCTTAAGCCGTTTCGAAATGGCTTGCTGAGTCACTCCTAGTGAATCTGCAAGTTCTTGCTGTGTTTGGCACGAATCTTCATCAAGCAGTGCGTCTAGTTCATTATCGTTGAAAATTTGTTCTCTCCCACCACTATGCTTGTCCTCAACATCAAAATCACCATTTTTAAAATGTTAAAACCACTCGCGACGCGTTCTTTGACTAAGAGCAGCCTCACCATAAGTATTTGAAAGCATTTGATGAGCCTCAGCTGCAGTTTTTTTCAAATGAAAGCAGAAGATCAAAACTTGCCGCATATGGCGAGAACTTGGTTCGAAAACAGACATTTTCTATCGAGAAAAATTTTGAAATATTAGGTCCTTACATATGAAATTGGCGTTTTCTATGGGAGGAACATAAAGTCGTTTTTTTTTAATGAAATATATTTAATTAATCAAAGATGTACCATTGCTATGTATGCACTTTTTCCATCTCATAGGTAGTTCATTGATCCCCTTACTAAAAAAAACCATTCGGGCGGGAATCAATAAAATCTTTGAAGGCGGTTTGGACTGCCCCATCGGAGTTGAATTTTTTTCCTTGCAAGTAGTTATCCAAATTGCGAAAAAAATGGTTATCTGTTGGAGCAAGGTCCGGAGAGTACGGTGGATGTCTAAGACATTCTAATTGAAACTCCTCTGATTTGGTAGCCGTCTAAAAAGGTTATATGCAAAGTAAGCCAAGGTCCAACGAACAAGTGTACGAGAAAATGTGGCATATTAAAAATGTGTAGTAAAAATTGTGTCAACACGATTTCATGTATAGGGTACTCACTAAGTATTTTAAGTAGCTCGCTTCTAGTATAAATTCATCTACGTATTAGAATTTTATTTCAAGCACTCGTATGTTAATCCAATATATCACCCTATCCAAAGACAGTCATATCTCCCATATATAAGCATAAGAAATGTGACTTTGTTCTTCGAATAATAATTTAATCGAAAGTTTACCTACTTGTCAACGCTGTGTGGTATCCTGCAGAGTAGAATAGACAACCCTCATTTCTTACCGAGGTGTCGTAAAAGACGACTAAGGTAACTTAACCCGTCATGTAGTATCCGGCTGAGAAGAATAGACCACCCTCATTTCTTAGCGATGCATCGTAAATAGCGAGTAAGGTAACTCTACTAAGGTAACGTGTGGTATCCGGCAGAGTAGAAAAGACAATCCTCATTTCTTATCGAGATGTCATAAAAGGCGACTATTGGTGTCAGACAAGCGGCCGGTTGAAAAATAACAAGCCAAAACATGTGACAACAAGTTGTCTATCCCACCTAAAGTGGGATGTGGGCAGGAAAATGATGATATTATAGCTGTCAATGACTAACACACTATCATATGAATCAGTTGCCTTTACAATAAGATCAAAAAAAAGGTCGGCAAAGTTACTCAAAACGAATGAATGAATGCGTGTTAAATTATAACCATAAAGAAACCGATCTCAAAACTATTCTATTCGTACAATGGGATTGTTTCACGAATTTTCACCGCATTTCTCAGAAAGTTCCAACGTCGAACGATATCAAACAATTGTTAGCTTTTGGATAATAAAAAAAAGGAGGTAAGACGAAGATATTTTTGTACGGTTAGCGAACAGTTTTGCTAAGGAAATGAATTTCTGCAGTAAATGGTAAATCAAGTATACAAAAAAGCATAAACAAGAAGAGGCTGCTTCTGTTACCAATTTAAAAACTGTAGCCTTTTGTATATTGTCAGTTAAAAAAAATACCCAAATAAGGGAAATTGGTTAAACAGTCTAAATCACTATCTATCTAAATAATAATTAGGTTTCCATTTTGTTTTCAGTACATTTTTCTTATTTTCTTTAGCAGGTGAATAATTTCAACCTATTTATTATTTAAACTACAAATTTCCCGCCTTGCAGATCACTATACAAGAGTTTGATACAAGATTTAGTTATAATCTCAAACTTTGTAAACAATAACAGATGCATTTACACATGTTATAATAGTAACAATGGTGCTTTATAGTGGTGCTATAATAAATAAGGTGCTATAATAAATAATGGGTCCACGTCGGATATTTAAATCGTCGGCGTAACTGGCCCAAAGGACGCCGTCTCCGGGCGGCAAATCATTGTTATTCAATACGTTGCCGCCTGCCCGTGTGAACATTAATTAAACGTCGGTGTAACTAATCATTGTAATCGGATATGTTGCCGCCGGCCCTTATAAAGTTAGGAATAGTTATTTAATTTGGTCATTCTTTTCGTAGCATCGAGCTAGGAAAGACGCTCTTAATTTGTAATTAGTTTGTAGTTTTTATACAAATATAAATTAGTTTTAGTAATTTGGGTTTTCTTGAATCCTCCGACACCGATATCTGTAATTGGCGCAGTCGGTAAAGGATGCTTCAGGCCGTTTTGGGGTAGATTTTGGCTAGGAATTCCAAAATTGAAGACCTAAATTTTCAAATTTCTACCACGAGCGACGGAGCATTAAAAGAACCAGAAGTTTGGAGCGGAGGAAAATCTGAAAATCGATATTCCCGAGTACCAGATTCTTGCCCAGTAAGTACACAAAAATCTTTTCTGTGTATTGCCTTTTATCCTTAGTCCTTACCTATAAGCTACCAAAATTTTTTATCCTAAGTAAAGTACCTCTGTAGGGTTTTCGCGTGCTAAAATCGCCCGGAGCCTTCAGTTGGACAATAAAAGACATTAGTTTAAATTTAGTTAGTAATTCTAGTATTTTTAAGCGTTCTTTAGATAATTACGACAAAATGACGGACGTAGATGTGATTTTTAAAACTTTACGTTTAGTGCCAGAGTTTGACGGCAACCCACATATATTACCCAGATTTATCCATCTGTGTGATCAAATCGTAAATGATTATGTAAGTCTAAATCCTGATAATGAACTATCGAAGCTTTGCCTCATTAACGGGATCTTAAATAAAATCACAGGGCAAGCCGCGCGTATAATTAACTCGAATGGGATATCTGAGGATTGGGATAGCATAAAGAAAATTTTAGTAAATAATTTTTCAGACCAAAGAGATGAGACCGCTTTATATAATGACCTTATGCTAGCCACGCAGGGAAATAATTCGCCGCAAGAATTTTATGACCATTGTTTAAATTTATTTAGCACTATTATGACATATGTTACGTTACATGAAAATATTTCAACCACTATAGAGGCTAAACGGACTCTATATAGAAAGTTAACAATGCAAGCTTTTGTCCGAGGCTTAAAAGAGCCACTGGGCTCACGGATTAGATGCATGCGTCCTAATAGTGTGGAAAAGGCTCTCGAATTCGTACAAGAGGAGTTGAATGTTATGTACTTACAGAATCGTAACGACTCTGTTGATAAAAAGTCGCACTTACAAACACCAAAGCTCATGGCTTCTCCATCTACAACTATACCTGTGTTTAACATTAAACCATTCAACTTCCCTGTACGAACGCCGCACATGTCTAATATGCAACCTCCACAACAATTTTCAAAACAAAATTATGACAATCAATTTAAACAATTTAGGTCGCCAATAATGCCAACACGAACACAACAAATGTTCCGTGCGTTACCCCCAAATTATAATCCACAGAGTAACGTATTTAGGCTACCCCCTAGGAACCCGAATCAATATCCTAAACCTATGAGCGGAGTTGTTAGCTATGTACCCAAACAACTGTCCCCAACTAATTATAATATTAATCCAAACAACACTAGAGAATTCGTACCACAACCCGGCAGATTTCCTCGGGAAATGAATGTTCACGAATTTAATTTTAATGATGGCACTGACTGTCCGGAATATTATTACAACCCAGAACCAAATGACTACTACCCGACATATCCTTGCACTGACTATCATGAAAGTGACATGTACGCTTACGATACTCACTATGATGTAACTTATGAAAACTTAAATGACGATGAACAACTTCCCACTAATGAATGTAAGCAGGATTTTCAGAAGGATTACAGTTCAAAAAAACCAAAATAGAGGTAAACGTACAAACACAAAGACAGCTCCCTTATATACAAATAAGTGACCCCCCTATTAAACTTTTAATCGATACCGGCGCTAATCAATCATTTATTAGCCCTGAAGTCGTAGAAAATTACTTTTCCCGAAATTTGCTGAAATACGACCCCTTTGAGGTGACCAACGTACACGCAACGACTCGTAGCGACTATTCTATTACAGTACCGACTTTTCCTGAATTTAATGACCCACAGGAACTGAAATTTTTCGTATACAGGTTCCATAACTATTTTGACGGACTGATAGGACTGGACTTACTAGAACAATGGGCGGCAAGGATAGACCTCAAAGACAGATTGCTGTATACCACTAACGCTGTCAACCCAATACAAATGTATAACTCACATAACGTTAACCTGTATGAAAATCTAATACCCGCTCACTCGTCACGAATCCTTAGATTACCTATTAATATACATGAAGGAGATGTCTTAGTTCGGGAACAAAAAATATCTAATTGCATTATTAGTGAATGCGTCACCGCGACAAAAAATAATCGTGGATATTTGGAAGTCAGTAACCCCACTTCAAACGATTTAATTTTCTCCATGGACCGTGCAGTTGAGGCTGAAATCTTTAATATAGAGTGCACGCGAACTCAACAAATGTCGTCACGCGCTGTCGAAGTATTGTCTCGTTTACGCACAAACCATCTTAACCCGGAAGAACGCGCTAATTTAGAAGCTTTGTGCAAAAAATATTCTGACGTATTCTACATCGAAGGCGAACCTCTTACTTTTACTAACAAAATAAAACATCGAATTAAAACTAAGGACGAAATTCCCGTGCACACTAAGAGTTACAGGTATCCTTATATTCATAGGGATGAAGTAAAAGAACAAATAGGGAAAATGTTAGAACAAGGCATCATTCGACCATCGGAGTCTGCCTGGAGCTCACCAATATGGGTAGTTCCTAAAAAAACCGACGCATCCGGAAAAACTAAATGGCGCTTAGTAGTAGATTTTAGGAAAGTCAATGAGAAAACCTATGACGATAAATACCCTATACCTAATATAAACGATGTTTTAGGTAAGTTAGGTAATTGCCAGTACTTCACGACCCTGGATCTAGCAAGTGGATTCTATCAGGTTGAGATGGAACCAAGCGACCCAAAACAGCGTTCAACGTAGAGAATGGTCATTATGAATTTTTGAGAATGCCGATGGGGTTGAAAAACTCTCCATCTACATTCCAGAGGGTGATGGATAATGTTCTTAAAGATTTACAAAATGTTGTATGTTTAGTATACCTTGACGATATTATTGTGTTCAGCACATCTTTACAAGAACACATGATAAATCTTGAAAAAGTTTTCCAAAAATTACGCGAATCAAATTTTAAGATACAATTAGATAAGTCCGAATTCTTAAAATTAGAAACTGCTTACTTAGGCCATATTATATCAAAGGATGGTATCAAACCCAATCCAGATAAGGTTTTGGCAATAAAAAAATACCCTCTGCCTAAAACCCCCAAAGAAATAAAGCAATTTTTAGGGCTGCTTGGTTATTATCGAAAATTTATACCGGATTTCGCGCGTATAACTAAACCGTTTACTCAGTGTTTAAAAAAGGGTAAGAAAATTGTTTTTGATTCCGATTATACTAGTTGTTTTGAAAAATGTAAAAATCTATTAATGAATGACCCGATTTTGCAATATCCAGATTTTACCAGAGATTTTATACTTACGACAGATGCTTCCAATGTAGCCTTAGGTGCTATTTTATCTCAGGGCACATTAGGATCAGATAAACCGGTTTGCTTTGCATCGCGTACGTTAAATGATAGTGAGATTAACTACAGCACTATAGAGAAAGAGCTACTCGCAATAGTATGGGCCACCAAATATTTTAGGCCATACCTATTCGGGAGAAAGTTTAAGATCGTGACTGACCATAAGCCACTTCAGTGGGTTATGAACCTTAGGGAACCTAATTCACGCGTAACCCGCTGGAAACTTAAATTATCTGAGTATGATTTTACTGTCGTATACCGGAAAGGCTCAAGTAATACGAATGCAGACGCTCTGTCTCGCATCGAGATTAACCACGAAGAAATTAGCTCTATTGTTGCGAACGCATCCTATGGGTTACCGCATCTTAGTGAGGCAGAAATGACCTCATCTGACGACGAATCGTCATCAAAAGAGACCGAAATAATTGAATCAGATCGCCCAATAACTATAGGTTCTTCAACAGAATCCGTTCATACCAGCAAAGAGCACCCTATTCTTGAAGTTCCTATAACTGATGATCCTCTTAACCGTTTTTATAAACAAATCCACATAACTGTAGTAGGTGACTTAAAAAAACCTGCAAAAATTTCGAAACCCTTTGACACCCACACTAGAACCGAAGTACAAGTGCAAATGACCGAGTTAGAAAAAGATGTAGTTCAAGTGATAAAAGAATTTGTTAACCCCAAAGTGAAAACTGCATTACTAATCGAACCCCCCTTATCGATGTATGATATAATTCCCATCATACAAGAAAAATTTAAAAACTCTTCAATGAATTTAGTATTAGCAAAAAGGGAAGTCGAAAATGTTAAAACGTATTTGAAGCAGCAGGAAATTATAAAAAATTACCATGATGGTAAAACCAATCATCGTGGTATAAACGAATGTTATTTGACACTTTCGCGACGCTATTATTGGCCGAAAATGAAATCCGAAATTACGAAATACATAAATAATTGTGAAATCTGCGGGCAAGCTAAATATGACCGTAATCCTATTAAACAGAAATTTAACATAGTTCCTCCTGCTACAAAGCCATTCGAAATTTTACATTTAGATTTATTCTCAATTCAAAATGAAAAATACCTAACATTAATCGATGCGTTTTCTAAATACGCACAGGCGTATCACCTTAAAGATAGCACAGCTATTAGCGTTATACAAGCACTTTTAAAATTTTCTACTCATCACGGTCTACCTCTTACTATAGTTTCAGACAACGGTACACAATTTACTAATCAGCTATTCAATGAATTTACTAATTTACACAAAATACAACATCATAAGATCTTGCCGAACTCACCGAATGATAATGGTATGGTGGAAAGATTTCACTCCACATTGCTGGAGCATATACGTATTTTAAAATTACATAATAAAAATGAAACTATTTATAACCTCGTCCCTTACGGTATCTTAGCCTATAATAGTTCAGTTCACAGTTTCACTAAGTGTAGGCCGTTTGACATTATAACGGGACACTTCGATCCGCGAGATCCCTTCGATGTTGACTTGACTAAACATTTATTACAACGGTACACGCAAAATCATAGTGAACAGATGAAATTAGTTTATAACGAGATAAACGAATTTACTCTCATAGATCGTGAAAAACTAATGGAAAATCGCAATAAGAACCGGGAATCGGAAATCGATTATATGCCCAATCAGCAAGTTTTCGTTAAGAACCCGTTAGCTAGCCGTAAAAAGATAGCTGCTAGGTACACTAAAGATAAAGTATTAGCAAACTTACCCATACATATTTATACATCCCGCAAACGTGCACCAGTTGCTAAAAATAGACTAAAAAGAGTGCCTAAAAGTGCACAATTGTTACAGGATAATTCTGATCCTGATCGTTCTTCTAGTATGAGTCCACAGAACAAAACTTAAAATTACTTTTGAAAAAAAAAACCTTGAGAAAAAAAAATATATATTTAACTTAGAATTATAGTATAAAGTAGTATTATA
The DNA here is from genome assembly GCA_029227775.1 of Morpho helenor. Classification (NCBI taxonomy): domain Eukaryota; kingdom Metazoa; phylum Arthropoda; class Insecta; order Lepidoptera; family Nymphalidae; genus Morpho; species Morpho helenor. The sequence goes on from JARGCU010000011.1 coordinate 10,497,714, forward strand.
CTTAAGCTTCCTATATTTAGCAAAAGAAAATTTGACTTTTATAAATTATTATTGATAATTTATAAAAAAAATATATAAAGCCCCAAATAAATTTAATCAAGTCCTAATCCTTCCCTCCTAATCCTTCCTTGGCAACATACGGAGAAGGATATGTGTACGTTGAGGCTGAATGCCCGAAGTTCGACAAACTGGACCAACAACTTCGAAAGCTACCAGACTCCACAAGAACTCTCATCGTAAATTCATCCAACGGGAAGGGCTGCAAGATGACTACAGTAACCTTGTCAAAAAATTGCACTGGAAATACTCAACGAGAAACACTGTGTGATGTCATTTCCAAATATCACCATAATCACTTACTGTAAGGATACCGTTGAGAAGAAATCATTTGAACTGAATCTTCAAATCAAAATTACGTACATCATAAGCTTATATCTCAGCCGAAGTTGAACCTTAAGAATACCCCTAAGGAGTTCATCTACCATACGACAATATACATCTTATTAAGTGCACTTGCACTCAGTATATTCATTGCGACAACGATAGTTGGCGCATAAGGAGCAAATTAAGAAAGAACCACTGCGGATGAAGGTAGTCAGAATCAGAGGCCAGGAACAGCTTCTCCTACTATGCCAGCAATATTTTTTCATCTGAAGCTTCAAAAATAGTTGCCCAACTGAGGGTGGAGGTGTTATAATAGTAACAATGGTGCTTTATAGTGGTGCTATAATAAATAAGGTGCTATAATAAATAATGGGTCCACGTCGGATATTTAAATCGTCGGCGTAACTGGCCCAAAGGACGCCGTCTCCGGGCGGCAAATCATTGTTATTCAATACGTTGCCGCCTGCCCGTGTGAACATTAATTAAACGTCGGTGTAACTAATCATTGTAATCGGATATGTTGCCGCCGGCCCTTATAAAGTTAGGAATAGTTATTTAATTTGGTCATTCTTTTCGTAGCATCGAGCTAGGAAAGACGCTCTTAATTTGTAATTAGTTTGTAGTTTTTATACAAATATAAATTAGTTTTAGTAATTTGGGTTTTCTTGAATCCTCCGACAGCGACTTCTGTAATTCACAACTTCCATAAAGAATGTGTAAACAAACCACCAAATAATACCATTATAATGCTCAGTGGGTGGCCTTCCGGAATACTGCAAGCTAATTAATAGCCTATCATATTAGGAAGTGACTACCTACAAGGTTATAAATATAAAGCAGATTTCAAATCCAGCAACGAAACTTGGCGTGGCGTGTAAATAGCCACTAACCAGCGGGATCTTAATTATGGAGTATGCGTGGCGGCACTGTGGGTTCAATTTAAAAACTATCAACAAGTAGTGTAAATATTAACAATATCACTTACCGATCTGAAGGCTTCTGATTTGTCTCCAGACTTCGGGATGTTGATACGGTGCGATTGTGTGATTATGCCCACAGTATGGCACAAATATGGAAGCGGGAGCGTATATAGGTGCGCGTGCGGTGCGTTTAAATTAAAGGAGCGAATATAGGTGCGCGTGCGGTGCGTTTAAAAATGTAGGAGCGACTGGTATGGTATTTAGGTAATGGCCGAAAGGAAGTATAGGACGCAGGGGGTGGGATTACTAAAACAAAAGCGCCACATTTGGGGCGCGAGGGAACAAAAAATTAAAAATCTCAGAAAGAAATGTGAAGTGACGTTGTCAATAAATAACACCACTTGCGAAAGCAATAGTAATAAATTAAGCCCACTTGGTGCGACCAAAACTTAATTACTTACCATTTGCCACTTAGATTTTTGTGTGGGGTCTGTGATGGTGACGAGATGTTTCTGGATCATTTGATCGTAATAGACCAAAGCCAAGTCGTATTCGCCCATCAGTGAATTTTCACGAGCCAGTTTGAAATTCTCATAAATTTCGCAAACAGACATTGCCATTATGGTATGTTATCTTGTTTATGGCCTGTAAAATGGCAAACACACGTGTTCGATAACTCGAACCTAAATTCGAAGGTAGAAGAAAGACTATTTTTCTAATATCTTTTATTGGAATGATTGCAGGTTTTGTACAATTTAGTAAAATTAATCGCAGCAAGTTCTTGTCTCTATAGCGGTTGTCAAAAGTATGTAGTAGTGTTCGTTAGTGTCCGTGATTTTGAAATTTTAAAAAAGTCCATAGACTACTGTCACATAATAGAAATTAGGCGCCGTCCACACTAGGCGCAAACAACACGAGTAATGGAATTTGCCTCGAAGAGAATGCACCAAATGAACTAACTACCTAAAATAATACAAAATATATATGATTAATGAATGAAATAAAATTAACGATGTGGGCCCCTTCGACGACCCACAGACGATTATGTTGATGCGCTGATTTCAATAAATAAAACTCTTCTATTAACTTGCAGAAATAACTTGCCCCGGCTGACTGTTGCGAGAGTGGACACTGGCCGACCGTCATTGTTTTTATGCGCTAATGGCGGCCGGCATTCTATGAGTTTGCGCGTCCGACTCTCGGACGAGCTATAGTCAGCCGGTGCGGGGGGGACATTTCGTCTTTATTATGTTTAAACCTATTTTACATATTTATTACTTATTCTATCTATGTACTTTATTTACAAATATTTAAATTTTAAATAAAACTAAACTAATTAACTATAAAGTCGCGAACATCTCTCCCGCCGCAGCTCCCGAAGCTGTTCCTGTGTTTAGTGTTCGCGATTTTCGAGCTCGACGGGTAGGATGATCAACTTCTTTGTTGGCCGGCGCAGGATTCCCTTGGTAGTTCTAACGTCGACTACTCGAACCTCACCGTCTGGACCGGGATATGTTGCTGTGACGACGCCTCGCGGCCACATGTTTCGGGGCAGCGTGCCATCGGCGATCAGGACCAGGTCGTTTAGCTTGATGACTCCTTTCGCGTAGGGCTCCCGCCGGTGTTGCAGTTCCGGCAGGTACTCTCGCACCCATCGCGCCCAGAACATGTCGGCTAACCGTTGACTCGTTCTCCATTCGCGGCGTCCCGACGCATCTTCGCTTGTGAATGCACCGGGTAGTGGCACTCGCGACGGTCCGCCCAGCAGGAAGTGATTTGGCGTGAGTGCTTCGTCGTCTTCGGCCGCCATCGATACGTCAGTGAGAGGGCGACTGTTGATGGTGTGTTCTGCTTCTATCAAGAGTGTGTGCAGAACTTCCTCTTTCGGGGCTCGCTCGTTCAGTGTTACTTGCAGGGCTGTCTTCACACTTCTTACTAGCCTTTCCCAGGCGCCTCCCATGAATGGCGCGCTAGGAGGTATGAAGCGCCACGTAATAAAACGCACCGACGATTCTTCGTGGAGTGCCTCAAGAACAGCCTTTCTCATTTCCAGGTCTGCGCCTCGAAGGTTTGTTCCCTGATCCGACCAGAGTTCTGTAGGGCACCCGCGACGACCTATGAACCGTCGAAGTGCTATTATCGCAGAGTCTGTTGTTAGGCTGCCAGCTAACTCCAGGTTCACCGCTCTCGTGCTGAGACATGTGAAGAGTACCCCGTATCTCTTTTGTCTTGTCCTTCCTACTGTAACCATTACAGGACCGAAATAGTCCAACCCTGTGTACGTGAACGGTCTTCTGTGATGCGCTACACGGCTGCTGGGGTGGTTGCCGGTCGATGGTTGTGCTGGTTTGGCTCTGTTTATGCGACAGACCTGACAGCTCTTGACGACTGTTCTTACAGCGTATCGTAGTCGGAGCACCCAGTATTGTTGGCGGACTTCATTCGCTGTTGTCTCGAATCCTCCGTGGTGCAGTTGAGTGTGCACCCACGCTATATACAGGCGAGTCCATCTATGTTCGCCGTCTAATACTGCAGGCTCTTTTTGTTCTTGACTGATATCGGTTGTTGCCGCTATTCTTGAACGTAGTCGAATTATGCCTTTTGTCGTCTATAAATATTGAATATTGCGCCAGTCGACTCGCGGTCGGTAGTGATTTATTGCCTCTAAGTGCGCATATTTCTTCTTTGAATATTTCCTCTTGCATCGCGCGTATCCATAAAGTTTTTGCCCGTTGTAAATAGAAGTTCTCGATTGCTCTGAATCGTTTAGAGCTGTCGGGCGCGACTCTTGGTGCACTCGCTTTGCTCGCCAATTGGGATTGCGTCTCTTTTGTCCACGCGGGGTCTTTTTCTATGTTCTTTGCATTTCTCTTGCGAGTTATCATACATTTCTGCCTTTTTCGAAGTAGATCGATGAAAAGCAGCACTCGCGCTGTAACCCGTGTGACGTGTATCTAGCTGGAGAATCTGTCTATCTTCGGGAGTGCTTCTAGCAGGCTTGTGGTACTGGTCACGACGTGAACTCTCTCTTCACCTGTGGATTCATTTTCCGAGCTTTCTTCTTCTCGTGGCCACTGTTCTTCTCTCTTGTAGAGAAAGTCGGGTCCACGATACCATCGATGTCCAGAAGTGAAGTCGTGAGGAGTGTCTCTGGTTGCATCGTCAGCGACGTTCAGTTTTGTTGGTACCCATCGCCATTCAGCTGTCTTAGTGTTTTCAGCGATCTCTGCTATTCGATGAGCGACGAAAGGTTTGTATGTTCGAGGACCGTTGCGTAGCCATATCAGAACCGTCCTGGAGTCCGACCAATAATATCGACGTGACGGTTTCACGTCATGCTCTTCAATGATGGTGTCGGTGAGGCGGCAGCCGAGCACCGCTGCTTGAAGCTCGAGTCTCGGTATCGAGATCGTTTTCAGCGGGGCCACTCTCCCCTTCCTTGCTATGAGCGCGACATGTACGTTCCTGTTCTCGTCGATGACTCTCCAATATGACACTGCTGCGTAGGCCGTCGACGAACGTGTGAATCTCTATGTTTCGAGCTCTCGCTATGTGAGGGTAGCATCGAGGCACTGAGAGCTCTTGAAGTTGCCGAGTCTATTTCATCCAGGCTTTGGCTTCGCTTTGATGGAGTTGAGAGTCCCACCCTATGCCGGAGCGCCAGACGTCTTGCAGGATTTTCTTCGCTTGTATGGTGACCGGAGCGGGAGCGGGACTTTAGGGCATCCGCGATAACTCGCTGGGTGCCCCTGTTGTCCGCACAGGACACAACTTGGCGGTTCGGCCGAAGGGATCGGGCGGGGGCAGTCCACGGTACCGTGGTCCCCCAGACATTTGCGCTTCGGGGCACTCTCCCGATTTATCGCCCTCTTGGGCGGGACGGTGGCCGGGGCCTTCAGCTTTCGCTTTTGGCTCCGTGATTTAACGGTTTGAAAACCGTCTTGGTCGTCGTCGCATTCGCCTTCCGAGGAAGACGCTGGTTCCGACTGGTACTCCGCTTCTCCGGTGACGGAGAAGGCGATGGAGACGCGGGACTATCCCGCGCGGCGAGCGTCGCCTGAAGGGCGGCGAAGGCATCCGGGAAGCGTTCCCGGAGGAAAGCAAAAATGGCACCGAGGCTCGGGTCCATTTTTCTAATTTAAAATTTTAAAAAATACTGTGTTTACAATTAAAAGAGATGTCCCCCTGCCAGAGGGCAGGGGGGAGTGTGCCTACTTTACACTAACTAATTAAAAAAACTAGTCTGCGTCCCGGTGAGGACGGAGGTGTGTGCCTATTTAAAAACTATGTGTGGGAAATTGGGCGGGACTCACCAACCGTGCGTCTTACGACAAGCGACGAGCGACGTAGCACTAAAAAGTGCCAACGGTCACTCCCCACAACGACGAACACCCGGCGCTCTGCAGACCGCTGCGGCACGTCAACGACGTTCCGCTACAGTCGACAGCGACCACAAAAACACCAAACACAAAACAATCCGGACAAACGAACACGTTTACGTCAACGATCATAGGAACCACCGGCAACGATCACGAGGCTTCGAGCATCGGACGTGTGAGCGCGGCAAGTGTGCGTTGCTCTCGAATTTGTGGGTTTTTTTTTTTTTTCGAAAAATGACTTCTTGCTGTTAGCCAGAGCGGCTTTTACAGCGTCACCGGGAGATTGGGGCGAGCGCAGAAGCATCGCCGGAGGTGGAGTGGAGCGAGCCTCGGGAGAGGCTCGTGACATCTTGGGAACGTCGCCTTAAGGGTGCCTCCTGTGAGGCCGAGCCTCGGCTTAAGACGACGTGTCGTGCAGGACTATAAACGGACTTATGGAAAGTCTGAGTGTCATATCGGTCGGGGCTGGACGCCCCTTCCGCTAGACGTAAGAAAACGAGGACCTCGTCTTCGCCGGCGAAGACGCTGCGTGTGTGTTTGTTTGTTTAGTGTTCTGGCGATGTCGATCGTGATTTGATCGTCAGGGTCAGTGAGGACGCTTCTTGGGCGTCTGTGAATACGGGCTTTGAACGATTTGTCAAAGCAGCGGTAATCGGCCATCCCTGCTATCAGAGGGTTGGCGTGTACCTCCGCTTTGTCGAAATAATTTTTCGAAAATCGCTTAAATAAACTGGCGACTGTGGGGAGACCTAGATCTTTATGGAGGTCATAGTTTCGCACGTACCATGGGCAGCCACTGGCTATTCTCATGAATTTATTCTGTAAGGTCTGCATGGGGCGCAGGATGCTTTTAGGCGCATGTGCGAACGAGACACTCGCATAGGACATGATAGGTCTTATGCAAGTTTTATAAAGTGTCACTTTGTTGCGAAGTGACAGTTTACTCTTCTTACATAACATCGGAAAGAGTCGACCCATTACATACGCTGCCCTATTACGGACTGTGCGTATGTGTTGGCGGAATGTGAGGTTAGGTTCTAGCGTGACCCCAAGGTATTTGACCTTGTCCTGCCAGGGGATATCCCGGTTTTGTACGGTAATACATTTCCGGGGTCTAACTAAGCACATGCGGGGTCCATAGAAAAACATGGCAGCGCTTTTATCTGGATTTAGAGCTATTCTCCAGCGGGAGAACCACCTTTCCAGGTTGTCCACTTCCTTTTGGAGACAACTGACTATAAGATCGGAACTTTTGCTGCTCTTAAATATAGCAGTGTCGTCCGCATAGAGTGCCAACGACGAAATCCGGTTGTTATGTGGGATGTCGCTTGTGTAGAGCGAGTAAAGGTACGGTGCTAATACCGAGCCTTGGGGGACTCCAGCGCGTATGGGGCGTCTGGAAGAGAAGGTGCCATCAAGGCGATATCTAAACGAACGGTTAGTAAGGTAGTCTCGTACGAGAAGTACGAGCCTATCCGGTACACCTAATTGCTTGAGTTTGTAAATCAAACCCGCATGCCAAACCTTATCAAAGGCTTTGGCGACATCGAAGAATACGGCGCCCGTGTAGCTTTTTACGGAGAATCCGCTCAAAGCGTGTTCCACCAGCCGATGGACCCCTGATAAACGGCCGTGTGGCGGGATCTAAAACCGAACTGTTCGTTCGGTAGAAGGTTTTTGGATTCTATTACTGATATGAGTCTAGAGAGGATAACACACTCGTAAACTTAACCAGACTATTGATTAGGCTGATGGGGCGATAGCTGTCTGGGAGGTTACGGGGTTTACCGGGTTTGTGGATACCTATGACTGTTGCTTCCTTCCACTCGTCCGGAAAACAGCAGCATGACAGGAGGGCATTGAAGATCAATACCAAGAGGTGCACGAGACGGTCAGGAAGACACTTGAGTGTCTTGTTTGTGATGGAGTCGGGACCTGGTGCTTTACGGGGGTTGAGTTTTTTCAAAATGAACCTAACCTCATCTCCGGACGTGGGGGGGATCGGTTCGCTTTCGGGAACCGCCGCTGGTAGGCTGGCCGCCGCCAATTCCACGTCGGCGTGGAATTTGGCATGGTCAGGAGAACTACTGTTTGGGGAGCACTGGGCTTCAAAGCTGTCCGCCAAGCACTCGGCCTTATCGATGTCATCGAACGCGGGTGGTAAGTTATTCCGCAACAGAGGCGGAGTAGCTGCATACTGGCTACCTCTCAGGAACCTCGACAGCTTCCAGAAAGCCAGATGACTTGGTGAGATCTCCGAGAGCTTCGCATCCCAGGAATCGCTATTGTGGAGGGCAAGTTTTTCTCTCACCTCTCTCTGTAATTTCCGGAGTCTAATCCGGTTTTCGGGAGTGGGATACGCAGCATACGCCCTAGTGGCGGCGCGTTTTTTGGTGAGGAGTATTCTTAAATCGACAGGGAGTCTCCGACGTTGGTCGTCAGGTATTTCCCTGGAGCACGCTTTAATCGTGTCGCACAGGTGAGCAAGTAAGATGGGAGGTGGCCGCCTTGGCGACTTCCTCTGAATCTATATTATCCGGAATTTGGTCCAGATGGACAGAGTCAATCGACTGAAGTTGCTCGTTGAGCTTCTTCCAGTCTATGATGGTTTTAGTGCTAGGTGCTGCGGACGCAGGCCTGCCTAGCTGGAATAATACTGGTCGGTGATCGGAGCTTAGGTCATGAATGACCTCTATAGAACGCAGCTGAAGTGTTACGTTCTTAAGAAGCACTATGTCGAGGATGTCGGGCTCGTGCTCGCTGTTGCTGGGATAGTGAGTCGGCTCGTCAGGAGCTACGACTTCGAAACCAAGGTGGGCTATGTCGCTTAGTTTGTGAAGGATGCGACCGTTCTTATTAGTTTTTAGGGAGTTCCAGTGGCCGTGCTTTGAATTGAAATCGCCGGCCAGGATGACTGAGCTGCCAAGCGCCAGAAGCGCGACAAGGTCGCTTCTCAGCACTTCTTTCTTAGGACTCAAGTAGACTGATGCTAGTATGACGGGTGGATGACCCGTCAAACCCACCTGACAGACTGAGGTCTCCATGTTTTCTAACTCGGGGGAGTCTACTGGGGAGACATGGAGAGATCTTTTATAATAGATGACAGTGCCACCCAATTTAGATCTGGTGCGATCATGTCTGATCATATTGTAATTAGCGATTCTGGGATTGCGTCTGCTTGGTTTCAAGAATGTTTCTTGCACCAGCAGGATATCGATGCAGTGGGTGACCACGAATTCTCGAATTTCGTGAATTTGCTTGATAAGGCCGTTTGCGTTTAGCGTGACGACCCTGAGCCCTTCGGGTTTAATCCTTTTGGTTGTACTACCCATAAAGGATTTATTTAGAAATTCTAGGTATGGCCTGAACGAGCTCGGCATGCTCGATCAATGCCATAAGACGGTTCTGCGGATTTTCCCTCAGCTTGTTCGCCAGTATGGACAGCTCAGAGGTGTCAATACCGGAGATCAATCCGCTAATCAGCTTCATGTCTTCCATGAAGCTGCTCGCGTGCTGGGGGGGCGCCGCTTTAGGCTTGGGGGGAACGAACTGGGGGGAGGGGGGGCCGCTTGTGGCACTAACGACGACCGGGGTCGTCGCTTGAACCAGCGGGGCCGGAGGAGGTGCAGCCGATGAGGCTGCCTGCCTCTGGTGCCATGCGTTTACCGCTGGCAAGGGGGCAGGGACGAAACGCTCCTTGGGAGGGGCCGCTTTTTGGGTAGCACGAGCTGCTGCCTTCTTACGGGCTGCTGCTATGCCACCCCGCTTTGCCCTGAGCGGGACCTTTGGGCAACCGCGGTAACTCGCGGGGTGCCCTTGCGTCATACAAAGGACGCAGCTTGGCGGTTCCTCTGACGGAACTGTCCTTAGGCAATCCACGGTGCCGTGGTCACCCAGGCATTTCACACACCTAGGGCGTGCGAAACAGTTCCTGGCAGAATGCCCGAAGAGCTGGCATCGGTGACACTGACCGATAGTCCCTCGGTTGCGCGGGACTTCTATCTTCAGACCGGATAGTCTGCAGATAGATTTTATATTGAAAATTTTCTTGCCCTCATCGCTGAGGTCAAGAATCACAAGGCAGGACTCGTATGGAGTCTTCTGCCTTTTATTGAACATCCGGTGAACCTGTCTCACGGTAAGTTCTGCCCTAGAAGGTCATTTTTAATGTGCTCGGTTTCGAGCCCAACGGGGAGGTCTTTGACGATTACGCGAAGTTCGCGCTCGTCTTCCAAGGCGTATGTGTGGTATTGAATGTCTTTCTCTCTGAGGAGAGCAGAAAGACTCCGATAGTCTGATGAGGTGGGACACTGCACCTTAATTCCAATAACCGTAGACCGCGCGGTTTGGAATCCTATTGACTGGGCGTCAATAGTGGGCAGTAACGACTGCCATTTTTCTTTTTCCCTAATGTATAGGGGGGGGACCTTTTCCTTGCGCTCAGTCATTGGAGCGTCCTCAGAAATAACGGGAAGAGAATTTTTGGCTTTTGTGGTTTTCTTAACCACTCGAGCCTTTTGGGAAGGCGGGCCAGCTGATGAGCCGATTTCGCTTACCACCCTCTTGGGAGGTACAGCTTTCGGAGCCTTAAGCTTCCGCTTTTGGCTCTTAGACTGGACGGTAGTGAAACCGTCCTCTTTTTCGGATTCCGATTGAGAGTCCTCATCCGAATTTGAAGACGTCTGGGCTGAGTCAGAACTCTGTTCTGACTCCGACTCCTCTTCAGTCTCCATATCGGAGGACTCTGCAGCCGACTTCGGGCTACATGCTTCGGACTCAGGAGGAGAAGCGGGAGACGGGGAGGGTGGGCCCTCGATGATTATGAATTTAATTGATTACTCTATTGTACTCACAGATCGAGCCTGAAGTGGCAACACTAGTGCGACAACCCTATTGGCCGTGATATACTGAAAAGTACTCTCACTGCCAATTAGACAGACGCAGGAACACGAGGACTCGTAGCGCCGCCTCTGCTCACACCGCCGCGCTGCGATGCTCAGCAACCCGCCGCTGCGCACTCACACTGCACTGCACTTCACTAAACTAAACGAAAGAACCCGAGCAATCAACCCGACCTGACTTTCAGACTAACGAGCGCTGAAAAGCGCTAAAAGCTGGCCGAGAAGAAGGCAGAGATAATTCAGCGTCGGGACGTCCGTATGAAAACGGAGGCCGAGCCAAATTTAACGTGACGTTTATACTTATATGTATATATATATGTATGGTCTGAGCTCAGCGAAAATGCGTTGCTCTCTGAATTTGTGGGTTTTTTTTTTTTTTCGGACACTAACTAAGGCTGTTAGCCGTGAAGGCTTTGACAGCGTCACCGGGAGAATGGGCGAGCGCGGAAGCATCGCCGGGGGTGAAGTGCTAGGAGAGCGGGTCTCGAAAGAGGCCCGCAACATCCTGGGAGCGTCGCCTTAAGGGTGCCTCCCGTGAGGCCGAACCTCGGCTTAAAGCGACGCGCTGTGGAGGACTATTATCGGACTGTGGAAGAGTCCTATTGTCATAACGGTCGGGGTTGGACGCCCCTTCCGCTAGACGTGAGAAATCGGGGACCTCGCCTTCGCCGGCGAAGTCGCTGTGTGTGAATGTGTGTGAAGTGTTTGGCGTTGGCGATCGTAAGATGATCGTCAGGGTCGTATAGAACGCTCCTAGGGCGCCTATAGTTTTTAGCTCTGAACTTATTGTCATAGCATTTATATTGGACCATTTTAGAAATGAGCGGGTTCGGGTGTGCCTCTGCCTTTTCAAAATATTTCTTCATGAAACATTTGAATAGGTTGGCTAAGGAGGGGAGACCTAGGTCTCTATGCAGGTCCACGTTTCGCATGTACCATGGACAGCCGGAGGCTATGCGCGTGAATTTATTTTGCAAACGCTGCAAGACATTTAATCGGTAAGGGCGTACATGCGCGAACGTGACGCACGCATAGGACATTATTGGTCTTATGCAAGTTTTGTAAAGCATCACTTTGTTACGAAGTGGCATTTTACTCTTCTTGCATAACATCGGATATAGACGACCTAGCGCATACGCTGCCCTGTTACGGACTGCGCGTATGTGTGTGGCGAAAGAGAGGGTAGGTTGGAGGATTACCCCGAGGTATTTGATCTCTTCCTGCCACTGTATTTCCCTGTTGTGTATTGTTATACACTTCTGGGGCTGGGGGGACCGAGCGCCTGGCTTGTTAAAGAACATGGCCGCGCTCTTATCCGGATTGATGGCTATTCTCCATTGAGCAAACCACCGCTCGAGGTTGTCTACTTCTGCTTGGAGACGCCTGACTATTAGGTCTTTTTTAATCGAAGACGTGAAGAGGGCAGTGTCGTCAGCGTATAGGGCTAACGACGAAACCATTTTGTTGTAAGGGATGTCGCTCGTGTAGAGCGAGTAGAGGTATGGTGCGAGCACCGAACCTTGGGGAACTCCAGCACGAATCGGTCGACTGGATGATAGAGTACCGTCTAATCGGTATCTGAAGGTGCGATTTGTTAGATAGTCCCGTAAGAGCCTTACGAGACTATCCGGTAATTTTAAAATTTTAAGCTTGTATATCAAGCCTGCGTGCCAGACCTTATCAAAGGCTTTGGCTACATCGAAAAAGACCGCACCAGTATCCGCTCCGCGTGATAAGCGGTTTTGGATGACATGTTCCACCAGGCGGTGCACCTGGTGGACGGCCGTATGATTTGATCTGAACCCGAACTGTTCGTCCGGTAGGAGTTTTTGGAGTCTATTTCCGTTTTAAGCCTCGAGAGGATCACTCTCTCGTAGACTTTACCCAAGCTGTTAAGCAGACTTATAGGGCGATAACTATCTGGGCGGTTACGGGGTTTACCCGGTTTGTGAATGCCTATAATTATTGCTTCCTTCCACTCGTCGGGGAAGCAGCAACATGACAGGAGGGCATTAAAGATCAAAACCAAGAGGCAAACAAGGCGGTCGGGAAGACGCTTAAGAGCCTTGTTTGTTATGCGATCGGGTCCTGGAGATTTCCTGTGTTTGAGCTTATCGAGGATAGCTCTGACCTCATCTCCGGAGGTGGGGGGCAGCGGAACCCTTACGGGAACCACCTCGGTTGGCCTATTCACCAAAGATTCCACCCTGTCGTGGAATTTGGCGTGCTCGGGTGAGCTGGGATTCGGAGTGCATTGGGCTTCAAAGCTGTCCGCCAAGCACTCGGCCTTGTCAATATCTTCGAACGCGGGCGGAAGATTAGTTCGCAACAGTGGCGGTGTGGAAACATATTGCTCCCCTCTCAGCGACCTCGACAGCTGCCAGAAGGCTTGATGGCTGGGCGAAATCTACAAGAGTTTAGCATCCCAGGAATCGCTGCTAAAGAGGGCAATTTTCTCTTTCACCTCTCTTTGTAATTTCCGGAGTCGGATCCGGTTTTCGGGGGTGGGGTACGCTGCATTCGCCCTAGTGGCTGCGCGTTTTTTGGTAAGAAGCGCTCTGATGTCATCAGGGAGACGCAGACGACCTTGATCGTCAGGTATTTCCCTCGAGCATGCTTCGATGGACTCTTTCAGACGAGCGGTGAGGTGTGCGGATGCCGACTTGGCGACTTCTACAGAATCTATTTTATCTGGGATTTGGTCCAGGTGGACAGAATCTGTAGACCGGAGGTGCTCGTTGAGCTTCTTCCAGTCTACTATGGTTTTTGTACTGGGCGCCGCGGAAGCGGAGCGTCCCAGTTCAAACAGGACCGGTCGGTGGTCCGAGCTAAGATCGTGAATGACCTCTATAGAGCGTAGCTGGAGGGCTACGTTCTTGAGCACTACAATATCCAGAACGTCAGGCGAGTGCGCACTATTGGAAGGATAGTGCGTTGGTTCGTCTGGAGCTATGACATCGAAATTGAGATGAGCGAGTCCACTGAGACTGTGGAGGATGCGCCCATTCTTATTTGGACTAATTGAGTTCCAATGACCGTGCTTCGAATTGAAGTCTCCGGCCAGAATGACTGAGTTTCCGAGTGCCAGGAGCGCGACGATGTCGTTCCTTAGCACTACTTTACTGGGACTTAGGTATACTGATGCCAGGACGACGGATGGATGACCCGTCATACCAATCTGGCAGACTGAAGTTTCCATGTTTTCTAGCTGAGGGGGATCTATTGGTGAAACATGGAGTGATCTTTTATAATAGATTAAGGTACCGCCCTTTTTGGAACCGGAGCGGTCGTGTCGGATTATGTTATAGTTTGCGATCCTGGGATTTCGTTTACTCGGTTTCAAGAAAGACTCCTGAACCAAGAGTATGTCCACGCAATGAGTTACCACGAATTCACGGACTTCGTGGATTTGACTGACAAGGCCGTTTGCGTTGAGCGTAACGACTCTGAGCCCGAGGGGTTTTTTCCTAAGTGGTGTACTACCCATTAAGATTTATTTTGAGATTTTTGCGATGGCCTGCACGAGCTCTGCGTGCTCAAGTAAGGCCATTAATCTATTTTTCGGGTCGCTCCTCAGCTTGCCCGCCAATATTGACAACTCGTCGGTGTCAATGTCGGCGACCAACCCGCTAATCAGCTTCATGTCCTCCATGAAGCTGCTCACGTGCTGAGGTGCGGCCACTTTGGGTTTGGGGGGCGCGATCTGTGGGGTGGGGGGGACGCTACTTGCCTTTGCGACGACTGGAGTCATCGCTTGGGCCTGCGGGGGCGAAGGGGGTGCAGCCGACGCGGCTGCCTGTCTCTGCTGCCACACGTTAACCGCGGGCAGCGGGGCGGGGACGAAGCGCTCCTTTGGGGGAGCCGCTTTTTGGGCGGTGCGGGCAGCTGCCTTTTTACGGGCTGCCGCCAGACCACCCCGTTTTGCCCTGAGCGAGACTTTAGGGCATCCGCGATAGCTCGCTGGATGCCCCTGTTGTCCACATAGGACACAGCTTGGCGGTTCGGCCGAAGGGACCGGACGGGGACAGTCCACGGTACCGTGGTCCCCCAAACATTTGACGCACCTTGGACGTGCGTAGCAATTCCTAGCGGAATGGCCGAACAGTTGGCAGCGATGGCATTGGCCTATCGCCCCCCTCTGCTTAGGTGCCTCGATCCGTAGACCAGACAGCCTACAGACCGAAGCGACATTGAAGATTTTCTTCCCCTCCGGGGAGAGGTCTAAGATAATTAGGCAAAACTCGAAAGGAGCTTTGGTGCGTCCGTGGTACATTCGATGTACCTGACGCACAGGAAGGCCTTGGTTAATCAGGTCTTGTTTGATATAATCGGTCTCGAGCTCGACCGGCAGACCCTTAATTACCACGCGTAATTCGCGCTCATCTTGGAGAGCGTAGGAGTGGTATTCAATACCCTCCTCACGCAAGAAAGTGGTGATGCTGCGGTGATCCGCAGAGGTTGTTAATTCAACCTTAATTCCGATCACAGTCGATCGGGCACTCTTGAAAGCGATATTTTTCGCTTCCAAGACGGTCAATAGACGCTGCCAGTCTATTTTATTTCTTATGTAGAGAGGCGGGACCTTCTCTCTACGTTCGGTCATCGAGACGTCATGCGTCTCGGCAGCAGGGCCAGAACCGGTTGCCACCACCTTTTTGGGCGAGGCAACAGAGGCGGGGGGGTGGGGGCGCTTCGGTGCGCTCTCGAGATTTATCGCCCTTTTGGGCGGGACGGTGGTCGGAGCCTTCAGCTTACGCTTTTGGCTCCGTGACTTGACGGTTTCGAAACCGTCTTGGTCGTCATTGTCCTCGCCTTCCGAGGAAGACGCAGGTTCGGACTGGGACTCCGCTTCCATGTCCGAGGACAAGGAAATGGGGGGCGGAGGACGCTTCTCCGGTGACGGAGAAGGCGACGGGGACGCGGGACTATCCCGCGGGGCGAGCGTCGCCTGAAGGGCGGCGAAGGCTTCCGGGAAACGTTCCCGGAGGAACGCGAAAATGGCACCGAGAGTCGGGTCCATTTTTAATATAAAATTAAAAATACTGTGTTTGGGTCCTAATGGACCCAAACAACAATTAAAGAGAGATGTCCCCCTGCCGGAGGGCAGGGGGGAGTGTGCCTACTTTTACACTATCTAATTCAAACTAGTCTGCGTCCCGGTGAGGACGGAGATGTGTACCTATTTATACTAAATTGTGTGGGAAATTGGGCGGGACTCACCAACCGTGCGTCTTACGAAAAGCGACGAGCGACGAGCGACGTAGCACTAAAAAGTGCTAACGGTCACTCCCCACAACGGCGAACACCCGGCGCTCTGCAGACCGCTGCGGCACGTCAACGACGCTCCGCTACAGTCGACAGCGACCACAAAAACACCAAACACAGAACCACAAAACAATCCGGACAATCGAACACGTTTGCGTAAACGATTATAAGGACAACCGGCAACAATCTCGAGGCTTCGAGCATCGGACGTGTGAGCGCGGCAAGTGTGCGTTGCTCTCTGAATTTGTGGGTTTTTTTTTTTTTTCGGACACTAACTAAGGCTGTTAGCCATGAAGGCTTTGACAGCGTCACCGGGAGAATGGGCGAGCGCAGAAGCATCGCCGGGGGTGAAGTGCTAGGAGAGCGGGTCTCGAAAGAGGCCCGCAGCATCCTGGGAGCGTCGCCTTAAGGGTGCCTCCCGTGAGGCCGAACCTCGGCTTAAAGCGACGCGCTGTGGAGGACTATTATCGGACTGTGGAAGAGTCCTATTGTCATAACGGTCGGGGCCCGACCGCCATTGTTTTTATGCGCTAATGGCGGCCGGCACTCTATGAGTTTGCGCGTCCGACTCTCGGACGAGCTATAGTCAGCCGGTGCGGGGGGGACATTTCGTCTTTATTATGTTTAAACCTATTTTACATATTTATTACTTATTCTATCTATGTACTTTATTTACAAATATTTAAATTTTAAATAAAACTAAACTAAATAACTATAAATTCGCGAACAAACGATATAATCAAAATAGTTACAACTTTAACTTATTATCTACAATAAATTTACACAACTTTCTAACATACGGTTTAGTAACTAACATCAACAGGCACTTTATGTTGGTAGGACGATGAATTTCGAATGGGAGAATTTCGTACAAAGAATATTTGAGCTTAGGACAGTTAAAAACAATATGATCAGTTGCACCTTCATCCAAACCACATTCACAAAGGGAATTATCTTTAACCTTTAGTTTTGCCAGATGCACGGGAGTACAAGCATGGCCAAGGCGAAGGCGGCAAATAATTGTGGTAGTTCTACGGTCTGCTCGACGGTAACGACAAAACCAAAGGACGTTAGGGATGTCTGGTTGAATTGCACCATAATATTTTCCTTTCATTAGTCCTTATCTATCTAGGCCGGTCATAAAGTAAAGACTAAGTGTTTATTTTATGACCGGCCGCGTGCCTGACGTCAACCCTCCTTGGGAATAAATTCGGCCTACATTATCCGGTAGGACAGCAGTGGACGTAAGGTCATATCGTCCAATTTACCTTAGTCGCCTTTTACGACACCTCAGTAAGGAATGAGGGTGGTACTATTCTACTTAGCCGGTACCACACGGCTTATAGATTCAAATAATATATAATAAATAATATTTAATATATTATTAGTTATATAGTATATAATAGTTTAATATTATTTTTTATAATAAATTTATTTAATGTTATCACGAACGGAGTGTACACATACATTAATAAACATTGAAAATTGATTGGACGAGGAAAGAGAGAGAAGAGGTAAGATGTCATATAATGAGTGGTTAAGTTTGAGACAATTAAAAAAGATGTGATCGTAGGTTTCCTCTTCCATACCGCATTTACAAATGGAATGCTCTCTAATTCGCAGCTTGGCCAGGTGTACAGGAGAACAAGCATGCCCAAGGCGTAGTCGACATAGTATTGACGTCACTTTTCTACTTAATTTACGGTATTTAAAAAACCAAGGCACTTGCGGTATATATAATATATTGAATAGCACCATAAAACCTTCCCGTTGGATTGATTTACGATGAGAGTTCTTGTACAGTCTGGTAGCTTTCGAAGTTGGTGGTGAAGTTTCTCGATGCAGATGTATCGAACTTCGGGCATTCAGCCTCAATGTACACATATCCTTCTCCATATGTTACCAGGGAAGGATTAGGACTTGATTAAATTTATTTGGGGCTATTGATAATTTATAAAAGTCAAATTTTCTTTTGCTAAATATAGGAAGCTTAAGTATAATACTACTTTATACTATAATTCTATTTTAAATATATACTATTTTTTTATGATTTAAAAAAAGTAATTTTAAGTTTTGTCCCGTGGACTCATAGTCTATTTTTAGCAACTGGTGCACGTTTGCGGGATGTATAATTATATGTATATTAGTAAGTTTGCTAATACTTTATTTTAGTGTATCTAGCAGCTATTTTTACGGCTAGCTAACGGGTTTTTAATATAAACTTGCTGATTGGGCATATAATCGATTACCGATTCCCGGTTCTTATTGCGATTTTCCATTAGTTTTTCACGATTTATGAGAATAAATTCGTTTATCTCGTTATAAACTAATTTCATCTGTTCACGATGATTTTGCGTGTACTGTTGTAATAAATGTTTAGTCAGGTCAACATCGAAGGGATCTCGCGGATCGAGGTGTCCCGTTATAATGTCAAACAGCCTACTCTAAGTGAAACTGTGAACTGAACTATTATAAGCTAAGATACCGTAAGGGACGAGGTTATTAACAGTTTCATTTTCATTACGTAATTTTAAAATACGTATATGCTCTAGCAATGTGGAGTGAAATCTTTCTACCATACCATTATCATTCGGTGAATTCGGCAAGATCTTATGATGCTGTATTTTGTGTAAATTAGTAAATTAATTAAATAGCTGATGAGTAAATTGTGTACCGTTGTCTGAAACTATTATAGTAAGAGGCAGACCGTGATGAGTAGAAAATTTTAAAAGTGCTTGTATAACGCTAATAGGTGTGCTATCTTTTAGGTAATACGCCTGTGCGTATTTAGAAAACGCATCGATTAATGTTAGATATTTTTCATTTTGAATTGAGAATAAACCTAAATGTAAAATTTCGAATGGCTTTGTAGCAGGAGGAACTATGTTAAGTTTCGTTTAATAGGATTACGGTCATATTTAGGTTGCCCTGTGATTTTATTTAAGATCCCGTTAAGGATGCAAAGCTTCGATAGTTCATTATCAGGATTTAGACTTTCATAATCATTTACGATTTGATCACACAGATGGATAAATCTGGGTAATATATGTGGGTTGCCGTCAAACTCTGGCACTAAACGTAAAGTTTTAAAAATCACATCTACGTCCGTCATTTTGTCGTAATTATCTAAAGAACGTTTAAAAATACTAGAATTACTAACTAAATTTAAACTAATGTCTCTATTATTGTCCAACTGAAGGCTCCGGGCGATTTCACGCGAAAACCCCACAGAGGTACTTTGCTTAGGATAAAAAATTTTGGTAGCTTATAGGTAAGGACTAAGGATAAAAGGCAGCACACAGAAAAGATTTTTGTGTTCTTACTTGGTACTCGGGAATATCGATTTTCGGATTTTCCTCCGCTCCAAACTTCTGGTTCTTTTAATGCTCCGTCGCTCGTGGTAGAAATTTGAAAATTTAGGTCTTCAATTTTGGAATTCCTAACCAAAATCTACCCCAAAACGGCTTAAAGCATCCTTTGCCGACTGCGCCAATTACGGAAGTCGCTGTCGGAGGATTCAAGAAAACCCAGATTACTAAAACTAATTTATTTCTATATAAAAATTACAAACTAATTACAAATTAAAAGGCATCTTTCCTAGCACGATGCTAAGGAAAGAATATTTTAAACTAATTTATTTTATATAAAAACTACATTCTAACTATAAACTAAAAGTGTCTATCCTAGCTCGATGCTAAGGACAGAATGATTAAATTAAATAGCTATTCCTAAGGGCTGGCGGCAACATATCCGATTACAATGATTTGCCGCCCGGTGACGGCGTCCTATGGTCCAGTTACGCCGACGATGTAAATATCCGCATGGACCCATTATTTTATAATTAACGACTATATTTCTCCTTTATTCTTATTCAATAAATAAAAAGCAATTTTCCCAGAGTCAACCCATTTACTCTTTCGCTACAACTCAATGAATGACACATAAAAATATGACAGCCACAATGCTTTTTCATATTAATCGCCAACTCTATGAAGGAGGTTGTATTAAAAACATGTTGTAACAGTCGACCATCCTGACAACATTTGCGACCCCGCAAATCTCATAAGCTGACTTCTGGGAATGAATCTACCACCGATTCGGAATGCTGATTGTACTGAGAAGAATCGGCAAGAAACTCAATACATGCTCTTTTAATCTGTAAAAGAAAACCGCACATGCCATGACATGACAGGACTACGCTCACGCTTTATGCTCAACTCTAAGCTCACGCTTTATGCTCAACTCTTTAAGCTCAACTCCTCAACTCCTTAAGCTTTTCTCACCATAAGCATTTCGCACCTCAAGCTCACCCTCAATCACTGTCATGGCATAACACAGCTCAATTAGTGGCAACCAACTCAGCAGATACACACGTAAACAGACTCGCAAATGATAACGCTCAAAGAACAATCACCACTTCTAGGCAGAGCCTAGCTGACAGTCGTTGCAGATGTCCACAGTCTAGAAAACAATCGTTACAACTGGAAAGATCCAGAGAACAATCGTCATTCTAGCTGACAGCTCCATCGAACAAAAGTCACGGGCGCGTCTAAGGCCTCACATAGCACATCGTCACGTTGATCTCACAGAATTAATTAACCGAATACCAATTACCATTAATAATCTCTCCAATAAAAACTCCATTTTTTATTCCATAGCATCGCATATCCCAACTATCTCTCAAATTATATGAAATTCGCACTCTCCGCGTTGTCTCAAGATATTGATCGTCATTTGTCTTTTCTTTAAAACTCTTTCAATTTCTAGGTATACCTTTTGTCCACTCTATTTGTGAGTTTAGGTTACATCCCCTTCTGAATATAATTAACGACTATATTTCTCCTTTATTCTTATTCAATAAATAAAAAGCAATTTTCCCAGAGTCAACCCATTTACTCTTTCGCTACAACTCAATGAATGACACATAAAAATATGACAGCCACAATGCTTTTTCATATTAATCGCCAACTCTATGAAGGAGGTTGTATTAAAAACATGTTGTAACAATTTATTATAACAACTATAGAGCACCATTGTTACTTCTATAACAAGGATCTACACAAGAATTAATATCAGCTGGTTCCCTTTTACGTATTGGCGGTGGTGGTGAATTCAACTGCTGTCATCATCGTTTCGCAGTGGAGATGGTGTATCTGGTATCGGTGACATAATTTTTAATGCATTTGCCCACTTAAGGAATTCTGATAGGGGCTCCTCAGTCCTCATTCCGGTTACATCATTAAAAGATAATTGTTTTGTAGCTTTTAATGGAAGCGTTTCATTTTTTAATTGAAGGAATGGATACTTCGTGTTGGGATCATCAATGAAATACCATACACGTTGAGGTAAGTTTAACACAATGCCTGACGATTCTAAGAAATCTATTCCCAAAAGTGTGCGATTGTCGCTAGCCTCAGGTATTACTGAGAGTTTGATTGGGAGAATTCGTCCACCCATACTGATATCAACAGTGGTCACTAACAACTTTGTTGTTTTACTACTTCCATCTGCTAGGGTGATATCCGCTGTCTGGTATGAAAATTAAATACCTTTTCGAAGTAATGTTTTGTATAATTGCCTACTAGCGATACTGGTTCGAGCTGCTGTATCTATGAAGGCGTAACCTGATGCTTCTTTGATGCTAATTTCAATAGTTGGTATTTTTGCCTGAGCTTGAGTGACCGTCGATTGTATTGCATAAAATGCAACAGGTTTTGGTGGCGTCTCTTTATTAATACAGTTAGGACAGTTACTCCTGTAGAACCCTGGCGTTCCGCAACCATAGCATGTAATTTGTGGTGAAACTTCATTTTTGTCACTGTTTATTTTTTCCGCTGCAAGTCGTTTACGACAAATATCAGAAAGATGGCCTTTCTTGCCGCAAAATGTGCATCTCTTTACTTGTTTTTTCTCCTTATTTTGTAACGGAATAACTTCTAAAGTCGGATCGGCGGCTTCCTTTTCAAGGCTTTCTAAATGTCTTCCACGCTCTAATAATTCCGCAAAAGTTTTTATATCAGAACGCGGAATCTCTTTTTTAAATTTTAAGTTGAGGAGACCGTACACAAAATCAACTTCTTCTTCTTCCTTATGTCTTTTCGGAGGAAGTTGTGATAATAAAGCACGCTTTTCACATATAAAGTCATCGATTTTTTCGGTTGTTTTGTTTTTTTGAAAATATTTCGAGGTATACTTCATGGGGTTGTATTTTTGGATTTGCACTTCTTATAACGTCCAAAGCTTGGTTCCACTTCTTTATCTCCCAGTTTTGTACGGTAATACATTTCCGGGGTCTATCTATCCACTTGTGGGATCTATAGAAAAACATGGCAGCACTTTTGTCAGGATTTAAAGCTATTCTCCAGCAGCAGAACTATCTTTCAAGGTTGTCCACTTCCTTTTGGAGACAGCTGACTATTAAGTCGGGACTTTTACTACTTTTAAATATGGCAGTGTCGTCCACATAGAGTGCTAACGCCGAAATCCGGTTGTTATGTGGGATGTCGCTTGTGTAGAGCGAGTAAAGGTACGGTGCTAATACCGAACCTTGGGGGACTCCAGCGCGATATGGCGTCTGGTTGAGAAGGTGCCATCTAGGCGATATCTGAACGAGCGATTGGTAAGGTAGTCTCGTACGAGAAGTACGAGCCTATCCGGTATACCTATTTGCTTGAGCTTGTAAATCAAACCCGCATACCAAACCTTATCAAAAGCTTTGGCGACTACCTCTGAATTTATGCTATCCGGAATTTGGTCCAAGTGGACAGAGTCGATTGACTGAAGTAGCTCGTTGAGCTTCTTCCAGTCTATGATGGTTTTTGTGCCAGGTGCTGCAGAAGCAGGCCTGCCTAGCTGGAATAGAACTGGTCGATGATCAGAGCTCAGGTTATGAATGACCTCAATAGAACGTAACTGGAGTGTTACATTCTTGAGAAGCACTATGTCGAGGATGTCGGGCTCGTGCTCACTGTTGATGGGATAGTGAGTCGGCTCGTCTGGAGCTCGAACTCGAAACCGAGGTGGGCGATGTCACTTAGTTTGTGGAGGATGCGACCGTTCTGGTTAGTGTTCAGGGAGTTCCAATGGCCGTGCTTCGAGTTGAAGTCGCCGGCCAGGATGACTGAATTACCAAGCGCCAGAAGCGCGACGAGGTCGCTTCTCAGCACTTTTTTCTTGGGACTCAAGTAGATGATGCTAGTATGATGGATGGATGACCCGTCATACCCACCTGACAGACTGAAGTTTCCATGTTTTCTAACTCGGGAGAGTCTACTAGGGAGACATGGAGAGAACTTTTATAATAAATGACAGTACCACCCAGTCTAGACCTGAAGCGGTCATGTCTGATCATATTGTAGTTAGCGATTCTAGGATTGCGTCTGCTTGGTTTCAAGAAAATTATTGCACCAGCAGAATGTCAATGCAGTGGGTAACCACGAATTCTCGAATTTCATGAATTTGATCTTAACGTGACGACCCTGAGCCCTTCGGGTTTTATCCTTTTGGTTGTACTACCCATAAAGGATTTATTTGGAAATTTTAGCTATGGCCTGAACGAGCTCCGCGTGCTCGATCAAAGCCATCAATCTATTCTGCGGATTTCCCCTCAACTTGTTCGCCAGTACGGACAGCTCTGAGGTGTCGATACCAGCGATCAATCCGCTAATCAGCTTCATGTCTTCCATGAAGCTGCTCGCGTGTTGGGGGGACGCCGCTTTAGGCTTGGGGGGAATAAACTGAGAGGAGGGGGGGCCGCTTGTGGCACTAACGACAACCGGGGTCGTCGCTTGAACCAGCGGGGCCGGAGGGGGTGCAGCCGACGAGGCTGCCTGCCTCTGGTGCCATGCGTTTAACGCTGGCAAGGGGGCAGGGACGAAGCGCTCCTTGGGAGGGGCTGCTTTTTGGGCGGCACGAGCTGCTGCCTTTTTACGGGCGGCTGCTATGCCACCCCGCTTTGCCCTGAGCGGGACCTTTGGGCGACCGCGGTAACTCGCAGGGTGCCCTTGCGTCATGCAAAGGACGCAGCTTGGCGGTTCCTCTGACGGAACTGTCCTTGGGCAATCCACTGTACCGTGATCACCCAGACATTTCACACACCTTGGGCATGCGAAACAATTTCTAGCTGAATGCCCGAAGAGCTGGCATCGGTGACACTGACCGATTGCCCCTCGGTTTCGTGGGACTTCAATCTTCAGACCAGATAGTCTGCAGATTGATTTGATATTGAAGATTTTCTTGCCCTCATCACTGAGGTCAAGAATTACTAGGCAAGACTCGATGGAGTCTTCTGCCTTTTGTTGAACATCCGATGAACCTGTTTCACCGGTAAGTCCTGACCTATGAGGTCATCTTTGATGTGCTCGGTTTCGAGCCTAACGGGGGGGCCTTTAACTATTACGCGGAGTTCGCGCTCGTCTTCCAAGGCGTAAGTATGATATTGGATATCTTTCTCTCTGAGGAGAGCAGAAAGATTCCGATGGTCTGATAAGGTGGGACACTGCAGATTGATTCCAATAGCCGTAGACCGTAGGGCTTGGAACGCTATTGACTGAGCGTCAATAGTATGCAGTAACAACTGCCATTTTTCTTTTTCCCTAATGTATAGGGGGGGACCGTTTCTTCTTTTCTTTGAGAGTCTAATGTATATTCGTTGGTTTAATTCATGGTTTTTTATATAAAGTATACCCTCATTTATGAGATTAAAGACTTTATCGAAATTTTTTGGCATAATCTCTTGTTTGCAGCCATATGCATATAAATTTCTTGTATTTAATAAATCAAATAAATTATTAAAAATATCTATGAACTCACATAAGAATAAGAATAAGAACATCTTTATTTATATAATTGCACTACATACGCCGTGTGGTATCCAGCTGAATAGAATTGTACCACCCTCATTTCTTACCGAGGTGTCGTAAAAAGCGACTAAGGTAAGTCGACCCGCCGTGTGGTATCCGGCTAAATAGAAGCATCTGAGACAGATTGGCTACAGAGTTGACAAAACTTTCATTTTTTGTTTGATGTAATTGACATGTGCTTGCCTAAATTTATTTGCCAAATGCTCGAGTTTGCAGACTGTGTAGCATCACAAAGTATTTAAAAGATATTTCTTGTCCTCTTTCATTAAGCAACATCCTCCTATCGCCCAGAGTATTACGTACTAGTTTTAGGCAGTGACGAGGATCAAGAAATACAGATATATTTAGTCCATTGTGTCCAAATTCTGTGCTAAAATTATTTTATTATTTAGTTGTTTTTAGGTGCATGTCGGCGCGTGACCAGGCGGCCAGCGTCCATTGCCTCTCCCTCCAAGAAGTCAATAAAAAAACAAGAGGAAACTCACAAAAACTAAAAACATTCAGAGAAAAGACTTTTATTTTATTTTACAATTTGAACAACTTAAGAATGTCACCTAAATGCTATCCGCCACTTTTTAAGAATGGTTACAATCGATTTAATTACCATTTTCTCGGTATATTTATTTTGAACAGTTGTAAATTACATATATAGTCACTCTTCCAATTTAAACACTTTCTTTTATCACATAGTTTATGATATTTCAATATTTTATTTAATATAAAACTTAATAAATAACATTATAAAAAGCAATTTTCCCAAAATCAACCCATTTACTCTCTCTCAACAACTCAATGACACATATAATGACAGCCACAATGCTTTTTCATATTAATGACAAACTCTATGAAGGAGGTTGTATTGAAAACATGTAACAACATATAACAGCCTTATAATAATAAATAACAGTCTGCAATTATGGACGAAGTTATCAAGACGAAGAACTACCGGAAATACATTATGAAAGATGGCACTGTAGACGTATGTCGAGCGTGTCATCGTCCTGGGGAGTCCCTCAGACATATAATTTCCGGTTGTTCTCATCTTGCTAACGGTGAATATTTGCACAGACATA
Organism: Morpho helenor; assembly: GCA_029227775.1. NCBI lineage: Eukaryota > Metazoa > Arthropoda > Insecta > Lepidoptera > Nymphalidae > Morpho > Morpho helenor. The sequence continues at coordinate 10,523,497 of JARGCU010000011.1, forward strand.
ACCAAGTAGCCAGGATAATACATCAACAAATTGCTCTTCAATACTCTCTGGTTGATGGAGAGGTACCATATTACAGGTACGACCCTGCGTCAGTTCTTGAAAATAGCCGTGCTATGCTCTACTGGGATCGGTCTATTATCACTGATAGGTTTATTGCTGCCAATAAACCTGATATAGTGTTAGTAGACCGGTTAGCGCGCCGTGTAATTATTGTTGATGTCACCATTCCGCATGACGATAATCTCATAAAAGCCGAAAAAGAAAAATTAACTAAATATTTAGACCTTTCTTATGAGATAACCGCCATGTGGAATGTTGACTCAACAATAATTGTTCCTATTGTTGTGTCGGTTAACGGTCTGATTGCGAAGAGCCTCGACCAACATCTTCAGAGGCTTTCGCTTAACAGTTGGATCAAGTGTCGGATGCAGAAGGCAGTATTGCTTGAAACGGCCCGCATTGTGAGGAAGTTCCTCACTTTGAATCCCTAACCACCGGCAACTCGGGATATTTCCCCGTTCCCGGCGGACGACAATTTTCTATATTTTTAAATGTTTTTTTAATTAGAAATATTTAAAAATGTATAAAGTTAGGTTTAAGAAAAATAAAAGATTATAATAACAGTCTTAAATAGTTTTAAAATATAGAGAAATATTATTTTTAAATGAATTTATGTAATACAATCAATAATTTTACTTAATGAAAGATAGTTATTAATATTATCAAAACAATGTTCATTTTAAATAAAACTAATATTTATAAAATTTGCCTATATATAAGAATTATTGAAAACAATCTAATTTTATATATAAGAACCTGTTAAATTAAAAACCATATATAAACATTATAATTGCTTAATTAATCCTAAAATAATTAAACAATTGAAATTTAATAATTCAATACATTACAATTAGTCTTATATATTTAAAAACTAATAAAAATCTCTAAATTCATCGGATTAGTACCTTCGGTATACAATAGATGTCTCAGCTGAATTTTACAATTTGATGCTTAGAGTCGCTGCTAGATGGCGTTATTTAATACCGCCCACATTAGAGGTGTTATATTATGATGATATTTGAATAATCCTATTATGTGATATAATAGGTTTCTCACATTGGTAATTGGCAAATATTAGTCAGTGATAAAATATGATGTATTATTTTTTCACTGACTATTATAGTAATTGTGCCTATTCCGTGACCTGACATATTATTTTAATGAGACGGTGATTAAATTTTTCTTCATACTTTAAACAGGCTCAGGACTGTTAACGGTGTTTATGTTGGCGTATTTAAAAAGTAATTAATAATTAGTTATCAATTATTGTACACCTTATGTACTATAATTGATAAGTAATCATAGTTTTTATATTTTTTTGTTCATTTAAATGTTTTTATTTTTGTGGTTATATGAATGATTAATCATTTAATAATATTGTTAACTTGTCTTATATTACATATTTACATTTAAAAACATCGATTGTTTTACTTATTCGAACAATGTACCCGGTTTTCGAAAAGATGCTTCGTAAGAAACTGAGGTACTCATTGCACAACATTTTATTCGATATATATGTGTTAAATTCGGATAAACAAATTGGTGGTTTCTCCACCAATCAGAACGGTCAATAAATTTTATTTATCATCTTTTATGGGCAATAATCTATCTGTGAGATATCTTAATACCTAATTTTATTTATTTACATCATAAAGTCATCGTCGTCTCTTCAAGGTCTCCCACCGGTCATACGAGTACTGGGGAATCGTCCTTCTGAGTATGCCATATGTACACTTATAAACGGTGATCTGGATGACGCGCTGCGTTTGAATATCTCTCTCGAAATAATCTGGCTAGATGAGATGCATGTTAGCATATTCTTCCGCTGTGTACAAATTCGGCATGCTGAATACACGCAGCACCGATCAAGTCCAGGAAAACAAAGCGAAATTCATCATCATCGGTTGAATGAAATTTCGAGTCCAGGTTAACAAAAGCCAATGTTGTTAGTTCGAATCATCATCATCATCACTCTAAATGGGGTCGGCACAACATGTTATAAACATGCTGTCACATGATTTGGCTGCGTTTTAACGACCGGCCGCCAGCCTGACGTCAACTTACGTTAGTCGTATTTTACGACACCTCGGTAAGAAAAGAGGGTGGTACTATTCTACTCAGCCAGATACCACACGGCGGGTCGACTTACCTTAGTCGTCTTTTACGACACCTCTGTAAGAAAGAGGGTGGTCTATTCTACTCAGCCGGATACCACATGGCGGGTCATGCAAGTTGGTTTGATTTTTCGTTCTTCTCTTGGTACATCCTGAATAACCGAAGTCCCCGCCTTTCTGAATCCGACGTATTCCTTTCCTTCCATACGTAATTTTTTATTTATATTCCTCTTCCATTGGGTAGGATCAGCCTTCTTTCGTCTTTTTCTTCCTTCGTCCATATTATGATTATTCGGATCTATAACATCAACCGTTTCGTTTTCTCTGAGAATTGAGCAAGGATTTCAAAGTTCATGTTTATTTTCTGGCATGAGGTTATCATTTTCAATATTTTCAGTAATAAAATTGTTCGGATCTGTACAATAATTAGATTCATTTTCTGTCAAAACGGATGGAAACTCCAGGCATTCTTGGATATTTGCAGGCGTACTCGTAGTTAACTAGACTTAAGTCTTGAGAATCGTGTTTTTTCTTCAAATTCAAATTATGAAGTTTTGAACTTTCAAAGCTTGTGAGTTGCGCTAACTCCAATTGTATTGGTAAAACTTCTTGTTCTGCAGAAAGCAAACGTGGGTTTTCTTTTGATTGACGATGAAGTTCTTTATTGTTACCTAAAATTAAAGTATAATCCTCAGTATAACAAGCATCTTCGGCCAACACTATAAGAGGAAGAGTTTCTTCTATCTGGGGTGCAGTTATTAGATAGTCATTAGAGTTCTGAAAATAAATTAAATAAGGAGTTTAATCAAACAATATTAAATAATTTTTAAAACTCTGAATAACTTAGTTATTAACTTAAAATGCTCATCATCAACCTAGCATTCCGGTTATGCCCAGAGATCCGACGTTCGTCTTGACCATGGCAGATTTAGCCGTTCTGGCTATTTAATTTTTTTTTTTTTTTTTTCTTTTTACACATATATTTAGAAAAGAGAAAGAAAAAAATAATAAAAATTAAAAAAAAACACGTATAAAGGCGGACTTATCCCTAAAAGGGATCTCTTCCAGTCAACCTTTGAGTAATAGAAGGAAAAGGACAAGAATTGAAGAAGAAAGAGAGTGCGGGTCATATAGAGAAAAAAAAAGTTTATATAAAATGAACTATTTAATCTATTAAAGCGACTTTCATCTGAGCGTCGTAATCCTTAGAAAGAGGCAACAGAAAATTTGTATAATGGTCGGAATAAACTGAATATGGAGGCTACCTAACAATATCTTCATCGCCGATATAGTGGTATAAATACATAGATTCCTAAAAATCAATAGGTGCGTGACATATATTTAAGCCGACCTTCGACTTCACGAATGTGAAGCTACAATATTATCACTAAACTATCACGGCTGTTAGTAATATCCTGGGCAATATGAAACAAACCTTATTATTATCTCTAGACAAGTTAAGGTCCTGTAATTAATAATACCATCTTTTACATATTAAAACATCGAAAATACTAATAGTTTTTAACATAAAATTCACCAAAAATATTAATTTAATTTGTAAGGCACTAAAAACAAAAAGTGCTATCTTGCTTAATTTTCAAAACCAACATCACAACGGGCGTATGTTATGTGTAATTCATATTGTCCTATCTTAGTTTTTAAATTATTTCAATAATTTAAAAAGAAATTCCAATAAGTACTTACAATTTTAGATTTCACACAACACCAATTATGTGCAGAAATAACAAAAGACAGTACAGTACTAAATATTCATATATTTTTTCCAAGAGCACGCGAATTCGTGTTCTTGTCGGTACAAGTTTGAAGAGATAGTACAAAATGCTCGCAATTTAGGCGGGAAACTGTTTGGACGATTTGAATCAATCCGATTTTGGCGATAAATGCAAATCTTTTAGTAAATAGTATATGTCGATACGGTAAACAATTTTACAACTTGAATCACCTATCCATACATCAATGCTGCCTTAATCCTACCCGCCCTTTTCTTAAGAATGGCGCCATTCTAGTTATAATCGATTTAGTTACCATTTTCTCGGTACCTATATTTATTTTGTATAGTTGTAAATTACAAATATAGTCACTCTTCCAATTTAAATATATACATATACAATACATAGTTAATACAATACATAGTTAATGATATTTAAATATTTTATTTAACATAAAACTTAACAATGACAGGAAATGTGTAGTCAATTGCTAAATGATTTATTCCTGAATTCAAGAAAATGTAAAGTACAGTCTTAAATAGTTTTAATATATAGAGATATTATTTTTAAATGAATTTATGTAATACAATCAATAATTTTACTTAATGAAAGATAGTTATTAATATTTAACACATCAAAACAATCATCAATCAAAACAATGTTCATTTTAAATTAAATTAGTATTTACAAATCAAATAACTGATAATTTATTTTAATTATTATTTATAGTATTTGCCTATATATAAGAATTATTGAAAACAATCTAATTTTATATATAAGAACTATTATGACCAAAATTAAAATACAAATAAGGACCTGTTAAATTAAAAAAAACATATATAAAGATTATAATTACTTAATTAATCCTAAAATAATTAAACAATTGAAATTTAATTATTCTATACATTACAATTAGTCTTAAATATTTAAAAACTAATAAAAATCTATATATGTGTGGTCTTCTTCCCTTGACGGGAGGGCTACGGGCCTCGAGGTTGTACCTCTTTACCCGGGCTTGTCCTCTCGGGCGATCATCATCGCCCGGGTAATTTATTCGGCCTAGGTGGTCAGGAGTCCGCTTTTGAGGCGGACGCCTTTGGGGTTATATATTGGTCGGGCTCCTATACTCGAACTTCCGCCGCCTCGTCTCCTCGCCTCTCCTCTTCTACCGGGGAGGGTGATAGGAGCTCTCTGGGCAGAGGTCGTCCATTCGTCGGTCTGGTTAACAACGGTGCAATGCCGTGGAGGTGGACGCATTCACTGCTGTCCGCACTTGCGAACATGATGCGCGCCGATTTTCGGACGTATTCCTCCACGGTCGGTGTTTTCGTGTCCCGGTGTATTACATCGTTTCGGACGTACCTCTGCGCTCCTACTATCATCATCATATCTTATCATTTATCGGCAGCTTTGATTGAAACAGTGCGTGCAGCTGGGACCTCGCTGTTGCGGCGCGGGTCACCATGGTGTTGACCGTTGGCACCATCATCAGTGAACGGTCAATATTGCAGCCCAGGTACAATAAAAATCTCTAAATTCATCGGATTAGTACCTTCGATATTCAATAGATGTCGCAGCTGAATTTTACAATTTGATGCTTAGAGTCGCTGCTAGATGGCGCTATTTGATAGCGCCCACATATACAATGCCATTAAAAAGTGATTTGACCTAAACTTTGAGATAGGACATATTGCCGGTTCACAGTCGATATATATTTCTAGAAGATTGCATCCAGTTATTAGACACAGAAGTTCACGACTCTGGGCTCTTCTGAAGTTCCTTGACTGCTTTCTGCTCAAATGGGAGGTTATTTAGTACGCGTGCTTTCTTGTAAAGTGTCTCTCTAAAATTGAATTCTCCTTACAATTAAGACATGTCGGAAATCCATTTAGATTTTGAATAGACGCACTCAACTTTAAATTCGCGGTTTTCATCTTCCGTTTTTCTTTGCTTTTTTGGTAGCAATTGGGATACCTATAAAAATACAATAACTTTTTAATAAAACAGGACAGGCAGACAAAATTGTTTACATTGCAATTGCTGGTCTGTGATGGTAATTTGTACCTACTACTTTTAAAAAATTCTATGCTTTACTTAGAAAAAATATGCGCGCGCATGCAAAGACATGTGAGCAGAATAGGCCACCCTCATTTCTTACCGAGCTGTCGTAAAAGGCGACTAAGACGACATTTCTTTACATTGCTTATACATAAAGCATATTACATAATAAATGTTCTGACATATTTGTAACATAAAGTGTTCCCTCTTAACAGATGTAAAAATGAAATTAAATACCAAATACTATATTTGCTATATATAGGTATGACATGTTCGCCATTTTATCTCTGTAACATGTTTTTAAGCACATTAAAAAATGTATTTACAACATACATATGTTCATGTGATTTCATTGAACAATTTGCTCCATCTGAAGAATAACGTTACATCTACCATGCTTATACATGGAACATGTAATTTTTGTAGGGGTTACGGGTTTGAGCCCTGGGCAGGTGTAAATAAATAAATATATGGGACACTTGCACACAGTTGTCCGTATCCAAAGTAAGTAACATAATACTTGTATTGTGGTAGACAGACAACTGGTGAATATATACTTATATATTTTTTAAATACATACTTAAATAAAAAAATATACACCCTGACTCGAAGACCAACAGATTCATTTATAGAAAATGTTGGCCCTTGGCAGGAATCGAACCCGTGACACGCGGAGCTGAAGGCAGGCTCACTACCCACTGTGCGAACAGGTCAGTCTGTATGTGTTTTGTATATACAAGGTAAGTTACACATGTCAACCCACATACACTACAGCAGGCAATGGGTTATTCTATAAAAACTTTGTGTTTAATTGATATTTGCAGTTTACACTATATATCCTCCTGCCCTTATCCCACTCTAAGTTTGGTCGACACAACATGTTATAATCATGCTGTAACATGCTGCGTTTTTACGACCGGCCGCCTGCCTGACGTCAACTTACCTTAGTCGCATTTTACGACACCTTGGTAAGAAGGAGGGCGGTCTATATTACTCAGCCGGATACCACACTAGGGGTCGCCTTACCTGACTCGCCTTTAACAACACCTCGGTAAGATATGAGGGTGGTACTATTCTACTTAGCCGGATACCACACGGCTAATATTTGCAGTTTACACTATTGTGTGATAAAACATAATGAGGCAACCTAAACCAGCCAATCTCTAGACAATTCTGGCTATATGTGTAACCTACCAATCCACATTGGAGCAGCATGGTGAATATTAGCACCAACCTTTTTTTCCATGAAACAGCAAGGGGAGGCCTGTGCCCAGCACTTGGACAATAAGATGATGTTGCTATTAGAATGATGAACTATTTTGCACTTTTACAGCTAAACCACTGGAACAATATTGATGGAAGTTAATACAATTGAAGCTTGTATACCAGACTAACAAATAGGATAGATAAATCTCCATTTTTCTTCCAGGAACTGGGAAGACTACAAAATTAAAGTTATTATAACTCAATACTATATATAAACTAATATAACAGTTATAACTAGTATGAAACAAAGAGAAATTTGAGTAAAGCATTATGATAATAAAGAAAAGTAAAATAATTCGACTAAATGGACTTATTTATGTTATACAAATATTTATTGTGGTTTCTAACTTATCTCACTCAAGACCACGAACCGCTGAGAGTATCAAAACTATGAGAAATTCTTGTTTTAATATTTTGAAGAATTCAATGTACCTTGACATTTCTTGAAAATTTATGAATACCTAATAAAGTCCGAGATCAATATGTAAAACTCTTATAAAAGTAGACTAGAAAATACTTACTATTTTACATTTATCTTTAATCTTTAATAAATTAATATATTTCAATTTATGTAAATATGTATGTCATTATTTATTATTATTATCTTGCTTTATGGCCTGTACAGCGCACATTGGTCGCAAATCATTTTGCTAGTGTCACGTAAAATAAAGAATACTATAAACGAAAATCTAAATCACCACTCCATTTTTATTTTTTTCTAATTTGTCCTAGACGTGGGCATTATTTCACGTAACTGTATACAATAACCGGTTACGAGCTATGAAACGGAATAACTAGTTATGCGTACAAAGGCGAAGTAGTTATTTTCGTAACTAGCTACTCTCGTAGCAGCTTTCATGCGACATTACGTTACGCTGTATTTGCGTTTCGTTTCGTCGTTTCATGCTACGTTACGGTATCACTTGTAACCGAATCACTAGCAGTTATTTTAATAATTAGTTTCTTGTGACGGTGACGTCACTTCTCGTAGTTATTCCGGTGCCGATGGCAACTCGAGTACCGTGTTTCCAAGAACAACGCTAGGGTGCTTATTTTATTGAGTAACAAAAGTGAACTTTCTCCCGTAGGTATTAAATAGGTAAAATTATTTTTAAAAATATATAAAGTTGTAGTTATAGAATACCTAAGTATTTAAATAATATAACAGCATAGGAGACAGGAGTAAAGATTAGATACATATTCGTTAACTATGGGCCTTATAAGAAGTTATGCTTGGAGTCTTTCTGTGTAATCAAATCAGAAATGAGGAGATACGGTAAAACCAAAGTAACCGCTATAGCCCAATGTATCGCGAAGTTCAAGTGGCAATGGACGGAGTAAATAGTTCGAACAATCGACCCAGTGTTAAAACGGCTATTTCGGACCAGCAAGCGCAGCGTTGGTGGACAGACGACATTAAGTGGATCGCGGGTAGCTGCTAGACCGTGAAGGGTAGCATAAACAAAGACATTACAAAAGATATATCAGTACTGGATGTTCATTAGAATATAATGATGCTGACATAAAAAATGCATAAAAGTTAAATTAAGACTAACTCAACTTAAGTTTGTCTTGACTTAAGTTCGAGGGTGTAAAATCTTTAAAATATAAATGTATAAAGCAATAAACAGAATTTTTTAATATGTAGGCGTCCTTCTTTAGTAATTGATACCATTAGTTTCGTTTGTCTTCATTGTTTTTAGCCGTAAAGCATTGGAACGCCGCTTTCTAAACAGATGTGTTGATTTTTTATGACCCTTTACAAATAATAACATAAAAACAGAGCCAGAATGATGTTTTGACGTACAAATTAGCAAAGCTTGTTAATTGTTTCTATTAATTAGATTGATATTTTATATTAATTCCTCATATTATAACAAACTCAATTCCAGTCCATATAGGACTATAATATTATATTTATTATTTGCCGCAGCCTTACTACGCGATACTTAGCACCAAGAGGTTACAGTATCACCAGTATTTTTGTATTTTTCAATTAAATTGCACTAGCCTAGTATGTTAACTGTATTTTTTTCCTTTTTTTAATATTCTTGATAATAAATACATATTTTATGCAGTCAGTCCTAAGCCTGAATAAAGCATGCATGGAAGCTCATTTAAGATTAATTTTTTTAATTTTATTATTAAAAAGAGTATTACTACGTCAAGGAAGGACTAACGAGATTTTATAATTATTTTCTTTTTAAAATATTTTACGGAAAATGAATTTGATGTTCACCTGATGTGACGCAAATATTAATTATAATTTCGATAAATTTTTCAATCGTACTCAAAATTACTTGTATTTTCGATAATACGTTTAAACATATGGCTGTATTAAGAGTAACGAACATAACTAATCCCTCAACAGCTGTCAACCGTCTCCGAAGTAACTATAACACTTCAATGCAATAACGTTTTTAGCCTTGACCATGAGTTTTGAAAAAGTAACTAGTTACGAAAATAACTAGTTATTAAACAGGTTACATATTTGGCGTCACTAGTTACGTTACGTTACGCGAAAACACGTAACGACCCATGTCTAATTTGTCCTCAATATGTATGTCACAGCATTATTTATTATTGTTTTTTTTTAAATTTGTTTTATTAACGGCCCTGAATCGAGTCTTTTAATGCCTCTCATGTAATAACAGTTTTCAATTTCGTATGTTGTCTTAACATGTATATTATAGATTCATTCATGTATATTATAGATTACTAACTAAAATAGTAAATATAGTGAAGTCTTAATATTTAAATATGAATAAAGTACTCAGATATAATATAATAATCAAAATAATGTAATAATAATATGAATTTATAATAACCAGACGACCTGAAAATTTGTGTAAAAGTATCAGAATTAAATAAATAAAATAAAAATATTTATACATATTAATTTTACAATAAAAACATTTATAAGTAACACAGATCAGCGTAATCAAATTCTTCGATCGAAAAGAAGAGCTTTTCGAACAAGCTATATTTTTATTTACCAAATATGAAATTAGCGAAAAATGTGAACAGTTTATACATTTTCATTTTAAAATAAATAATTTTTCAATAAGTTGATTTAAATATTACACATTAGAAAAGGTTACGTAATTTACATTAGTAGAAATTAATAGTAGTATCATGCAACACTAGCTAGATTTTTTAATGTTTGTCTATGTCTATTTAAATAGAGATGGCGATTCCTTCTGAAAACGATTGATTTTTAAATCGATTCGAACCGTAACTAAACTTTTCACCTTCAACACCATAAAATTGCGGGACATTCCACAAGTTTTAAATAATTTAATGGATTTTACCGAAACTGAAAACAAATGGCGATAATCAAGCCTTAAATAATAAATTTCAAATGTGAAGGTATTATTCACTGAATCGGTTCAGTACTACGCACCGTTTCTTCGATTAATCCAGATTGTTTATCTCTATTGTAGTGAGTTCGTATACTCTTTTTGTTGTTTCTTAATATTAAATATGCTTTTTTGGTAGTCCAATGTAGTCAAACTACACATTTTAATAGAATTTCACAAACAGCACATCTGTTATTAATTATTAGTAGTTGTATACTTTAATTAGCTTTTATTCTATTAATTATAAATAATAAAAAAGGCAACTGTTGAATTAGTAAAAAAAATTATTAATCGATTTTTTCTACTCCCAGATCATCCCTACGGCCGAGCTTCCGGTAGGATTAATGTCTTTGAAATTGACCGGTTATGAATCATAGATTCCTAATTCTGTCACTTTTTGTTCGCCTCGGGAGCGGTTCTTGTCGTCTTATAATTTATTTACATACAAATTTTAAGTTTACAATATCAGTGTTCTTTCGTAATATTAAAATTGAAAGTAATGAAAACTATTGATGTATATAAATAATAATTGATATTTCTTGAATGCTAATTAAGACCACATGTTCGTACATCAAGGTTACAGGTTATTTTACGGTGTCGATAGCTTATTTCTTGTCAAATATCATCTTTTAAGCTAATAATGGTTTATATAAAGATATTCTATCCTCTGTTATAATTATAGTCTTTTGGTTTTTTTCCATCGATTACTTTACTTCCTGTTTACCAAAATAAAATTATGTAGTAAACGAGTGCGAAATTATTGAAGTGACATGAATTTGTTGTATTCATGTATATTTGGTGTAAGATAGGAGTTATAGCTATTTTATCTCTCTCTCTAATGTCGGTCCCTCATGTCTGAGGATCGTGGTCAGCATCAGGGTTGTGTCTGGCGTTGATGATGTGCCTCCATCTGTTTCGATCCATTGCCTCTCTTACGACTGTGAAATTTAGAGGACGACGAGGTTCTTATTTGGTCAGTCCATCTTGTTGGGGAATGGCCGTGTGATCTTTTTCCTTCTGTGCTATTTTATCATTCATGTATATTAATTGGTCTATCAAATACATTTTTCTACGTCATTATTGATAGTCTGCAAGTTAGCAGTTGTTCTTCTGCGATGTCATTGTTGAATTAATGATGATGCTTTGTTTTTTCTTATCTGTACATCATATAATATTTTCTGGTTGGTAGGAAACTTTTATTGTCATTTTTATTGCCAGTAGAAGATATCTTTGTGTTCCTGTCGCTGTAGCTTTATTTCTTCTAGAAGCTTTTAGTATACCTAAAGTTTTAGACTGAAGTAACGTTCGAATATCTTGTCATATTATTTGGCAAGCTCGTTCAGTTTTGTTTAAATGGAGTTATCAGATTAAAACTTAAAAAAAAGGAAAAAAAAAATTGTAATATTAAATGAAAAATTATATTATTCATGGAATTAAATACTAATTATATTGGTTAAACCATTAAAGAATAAACATAATTGTAACAAATATTTAAAAAAATAACTTATTGTACAAAGAATGTGTATCAAAGTTTTAACTCATAATGAATGACAAATGGAAAAATTGAATAAATAAAAAATATATTTGCACCAAAATTAGTATCATATTGCTGTTTTAACTTAGCAACATGTTACTACATGTTAATTTTTATTACGCAAACCAGGAAACCTATAAGAATTATCATATTACAATAAAGAAATAATATAGTTAAAATTAATAAATAATATATTGTTAAAACAAAATTTTTAATGTCATTAAAATAAAAATATATAAATAAATAAGTACTCGCTCACTCAAAAGTAGAATCATATTGTTATTTTTACATAGCAATATGTTACTACATATTCATTTTTATTATGCAAACCTGCAAAAAAAGTGAAACCAATAAAAAACTGTCAATAAAGTAACCAAAGAAATATTTATAATATGGAATTATCAATTTAAACAAAAAAAAAGTCTATCGAATTACAATTAATATAAAAATACATTAAACAAAAGAAAAGGGAATAAATAATAGATATTTTGTTACATGTTTTAATACAACCTCCTTCTCAAAGTTGGCCATTAATATGAAAAACCATTGTAGCTGTCATTATTTCATTGAGTTGTTGTGAAAGAGTAAATGGGTTGACTTGGGAAAATTGCTTTTTATTGAACAAGTATAAAGGAAGAAAAATCGCTTTTTATAATTTAAATAGTAACTATTGTTTATTGTAAATTATACAAATAGTATGAAATTCAAATTACAAATTAAATACAGTCAAAAATTTACAATATCTATAGTATAATTAATTTTAGTCCCTTGGTTTTTGTTCTGTTTTTGCCTCATGTTTAAGAAAGAAACGGACATATTCATTTAATAAATGAGAGATTATTGGTAGTGACGGAAATTTGGTGTGATCATATATATTGGTGTATAGAAGATCTGAGATAACCTTTTATTCTTGTTCGATTAAATCATAATATCTCGCATCTGCGATGAAACTTTTAATGGGCTCCTCTGAGCCTTATCTCCGTCAAACAAGCCATCTAGTCACAATTGATCATTACTAAGTTGTGTAGGAGTAATTGATTGTTTATTGCAGTGATTCTCAACTTTTTTTTTATTGCGGCACATATTTAACGATTTCAAAATTTGGCAGCACACAAAGAAAAAGATAAAAATTATTTACTACAACACACTGCATAAAGCTTATGAAAAAAAATTTAAATATACGAAATAAATTAATATACACTACAATAATAACTAAACGTTTATTAAGGGATTAATTCCAAGCTAATAATAAAAATATTTTTCTTTTTAAATGATATAATTTAATAATATTAACATTATTATATATTTTCAAAATTTGGCGGTACACTTTTGAAATTCGGCGGCACACAAAAGTGCCGCGACACAGTGGTTGAGAATCACTGGTTTATTGGGATGATGAGAAAGTTTGTCAGTAAATTAAGGTTTGGGACGAGAATGGTTTCTTCTCTGGGGGTAATTTACCTCCCTGAGGTTTCAGTGCTTGCGCTTGCGGTTTCTGTAGTTCATTAGGTAGTACCACGTTCGTACAAAAAGGGATATATATTGGTGTAAGATAAGAGTCAATTTATATGTGAACCATTAATGTATATTAATAAGTTAATCTCATTTTTGTAGTGTTTATTGATAGTTTGCAAGTCGGGATTTTTTTTTCATTGCAATGTCATTGTTTTATCGTTAATTATAAAATGTTATAACACATCATGTTTTGTGTTCTTTACTCCATATAATTTCTGGTAAGAATTATCTCATCATAAAAGATTTCTAACGTTATCTAGTCATTTGATACATTTAAAATCTATGTCACTCTTCAGCTTTATTTGTTCTAGAAGCTTTAATATATCTAAAACAGCGGTTGGGGAACTTTTTTAATCATTACCCCAAAATATTTTTGTTTTAGTTGATATTACCCCATGGCGAAGAGCAAAAAAAAACAGGAAGGAACAGAAGGATATAAGTAAATGATAATATCTTGTTATTTTGTAATTCATATGATATTTTTCTTGTATTGACGGCATGGCACAGACTGAGCAGGTAGCCGGGGCTATGCTACATCATTGCGCAGTAAACTGCGCAATGATGTAACTGAACTGAACTGATGTAAATGATGTAAATAACTCGAGAACATTAGTGGTGGTAAATGAGATGGCGTGGCCTGCATATGTCGCTAAATTGTTTAAGTTGACAAAAATACTAACAGGTTTATACGAGGTAATTTGGTATCCTCAACTCGATTAGGTCCGCGAGCTTTGTTTCACCCAGGAGAACAACATGTGGGCTCCTCAACTAGGTGAGTAAAATCAGCTCGCGGATGTGGTTCTTGATCCCGCCCGAATTCCAATAAATAACTTTTAGTGCGGAAATAATTGGTTCAGCGCTGCAATACCTCTGTTGATTGAGGGGATAATGTCCTAGCTTTGGGTGTAGGCTATAATGGAGTCATCACCGTTGACTATCGCCTCGCCCTCAAGGCGCTGTTCTGCTAGCATCCCCCTTATCACAGTTGATCAAGCTGTTCCCCAGTGACGTGTCGACGTCACCTGACATGCGTGTACCCTGGACTCTGTATTTGTCGCCTTCCCTGGTCTTGCACTTGTTCACCAGTGTCCTCTTGCTTAGGAGTCGCAGCGTTCGGTCATGCTTGAAGCAACTCTGATAAAATACATGTGTTAGCTTGAGGTGCTCCTTGGTAACGTACGCATCGAACGTCTTGTGGTCTGCTTCCGTTGCATAGCGATACCTTGTTTTCAATCTGGCTATTTTCTCTCCTATTTGATCAAAGTTGCCCTTGCCGAACTGATCTCGTGAAAGCGGCGCGGGCGGTCGTAGCGGCGCTATGCGGCGCGGAGCGGGAACGTGGGACGGGCACTTGCGCAGGGGGGCGCCGTGCCGGTGCGGCGGGCGGTGCGGTTGGGGGGGTATATGTTCCCCCCCCCCCCCCCCGCCTCTCGACGGTTTGCTTGTCCCGGACGCGGCGGGTGGACGGCGATACCTCGCCTGCGCGTTTCTCTCTTGAACACGGCGCAGCGGCGATCGTTTGCGGCGTGCTCTTTGCCGCAATTTGCGCAGGTGGGTTTCTCCTCTTTCGCGCGGTTGTAGTCCCGCGCGATGTGGTCGCCGGCGCATCGCAGGCACCGTACCTGCCTATGGCAGTTTGCCGAGGCGTGCCCAAACGCCTGGCAATGGTGGCATTGTGGCGGCGTCTTGCCGCTGCGCCAAGCCTCCACGGAGATGCCCGGCATGTAGAGGAGCTCGGTCACTTTATATAAAAGACCGAGCTCGGCCTGGGACAAGTGGGCGAGTTGCACGAAGTAAGTGCAACCGTGCCGTCCTTTTATTGGTGGTATCGCCCTGGCGCGTTCTGCAGGGAACCCGCTGTCCTGCAGTGCTGCCACCACCTCTTCAGCGGGAGTGTCCATTGGGAGGCCTCTTATCGCTACCTTAGTTGGTAGCTCCGCTGCTGGCGTGTAGCAAGACCAGGATATCGATTTATCCCGGCTTGCCTCCTCTACCAGGTGCTTTTGTACCACCAGGTACTCTTCAGCGTCCTTTGGCAGGAACCTTACTCCCTTGCCCATGGGGCGCGCGGCCCAGTTTGTTTTGGAGTACTTTGAAGTGCCTCGTCCAATTAGGGAGGCACTCCGCGGTGATGGGAGGGTAACCGGACCGGGCCAGTTGCGCCTGAGTCGGGCGTGGTGGAGCCGCGGGTCGGCTCGGCGAGGGCGGCGCGGCTGCGGCCGCGGCGTATATAGCCCCGACGGTCCGGGCTGTGGAGATGCGGGGCGCGACGAGTCCATCTGCTGCGACCCACTGGCTAGGGAGGCCAGCACGTTGTAGCTCGTGGACTCGGTTGACGGCTCGGTGGAAATCGTCAGGGGCAGCATCGGGCCCCTTTCGCTTGATGGCGGCGACATTGGAGGTTGCGAGAATTCAACTCCGCGTCCGGGTTGTTCCTCGCAAGACGGTGTGGGGGAGGGAGGGGCTGGCGGGGTACCCGCCAGCGCGCGTTTATCCCCCCCTCCTCAGCTTCCGGTGAGTCCTCGGGCCGAGGGCGCTTAGCTCCTTCCAGGCACACAGTAGTATCAACTACTGCGGCAGGGGAATTCGCGGCGGCGTCCTCCGAGGACGATGGCACAGATTGTGCGGTTGGTGTTTGTTCGGTAACCAGTCTGAATCTCGGCATCGGTGAGACGGCCGGGACGACTGGTACGGTGGTATTGTCCATGATGTTGCGGCGAGTAACCGTTCTCGGTATTCCGGAACGGCCAGCACCGCGGCGGCGTTGTTCGAGCGGGGGGGGGGCTCCCCTCCGTCCGACATGCTTACTCGTTACGGTAGTAACTTTTCCGTGATTGCAGCCTCTAGTGCAGAAGGCGTGATACGGCTCCCTCGGCGCGTGCAATCCAGCCAGGTGAGACCCAGACGGGAGGCCCAGCTAGACGCCCGCGAGCAGGAGTCGAAGTCACACCCTCAGCGGTAGTTAAGGCGGCGGTGGAGTCCTGTGTTTCGCAGGTGTTTTTCGTTACGAAAAACCTGAGCGAAAACGGTGTCCGTGTTGTGTCGGCGAGGCGGCGCACTCGATGCTCGACCGGCCGTTTCCTCAAGCCGCGACGGGTCGCGGCGAGTACAACTGGCGCCGGGTGCAGGGGTGCAGGGCTTGACCGAAACTTGGCGGACGAGGCTTCGTCAAAAAAATATACGAACCCACGATTACCCACGATACTGTGGATTACAATAATATTTTTTAAACAAAGCTGGCCACCACGCTGGCGCTGCATATGTAAGGCGCGATCTTACATATGCTGTGTAGATCTTCAGTTTGGTCTTTATTGGCAACTTTGATTGAAACAGTGCGTGCAGCTGGGATCTCGCTGTTGCGGCGCGGGTCACCATGGTGTTGACCGTTGGCACCATCCTCAACGAGCGGTCGATGTTGCACCCCAGGTACCGGACGGAGCTCTTCCACTCGACGTCGGTACCGCAAAAGGCGAGGCGGCGTAGCGGTCGGCTGAAGGAAAGCAGAGCGGCAGTCTTCCTGACATTGACTGCCATCCTCCACTTACCTAACCACTCCGGCAGCAAATTTAGCACTCGCTGCATTTTCTTCACTGCGACCAGCTGGTGGTAGGAAGATGTAAAATACGCGCTGTCGTCCGCGTATAGGGCCAGCATTACATCTTCCTCCCCTTCTCGTAGGTGTTCACGGAGCGTCGGCATGTCGTCAGTGTAAGCCGCGTACAAGCGCGGCGAGAGGCAGCTCCCCTGCGGCGCGGATAGGACGCGGTTGGGATAGCGCGTCATCCACTGCGACCCGGAAAGACCGCTCGGCGAGAAAAGACGCCACTACTCTCAGTAGCGCCTGGGGTACTGAGGTTGTAAGTAGTTTGGCTAGGAGTCCTGCATGCCATACTCGGTCAAAGGCCTTCTCTATATCGAGAAAGACCCCGACGGTGCAGTGTCCTCTGTTGCGCTCACTGGCCAAATGGTGGAGTACCCGGGTCAACTGGAGCGCTGCTGAGTGGTCGCTGCGGAACCCGTACTGCTCCTCGCGCAGGGGCAGGTGAGGCGCGAGTCTCCGCAGTAGCAGACGCTCGAACAGTTTCGCGACGTGTGAGAGCAGCGTAATCGGTCGGTAGCTCTCCGGGTATCGGCGATCTTTTCCGGATTTGGGGATCATTATAATTCTCCCTCTTTTCCATGCCTCAGGGAAGTGGCCGGTCTTCAGGATACCGTTGAATAGCTCCGAGAGCGCTTTCAGAGCATGTCTCGGAAGGTGCTGCAACGCGGCGACAGGTATTCCGTCTTCCCCCGGCGCCCTCCTCTTTGGTATAGAGAGGGCGGCTTTCCGTAGCTCGGACGGAGTGATAAGTAGCTCACTCCGAGCGACGGTTGTGGGGCGGACAGGAAATTTGCCACTGCAGCCTCGACTTCCGAGTGGTGGTTTCTAATTGCTTCGTCGGAGCTGTTTTCTTCGTTAGGTTTAAAGACGTCTTCTAGGTGATTGGCCAGGATCTCCGCTCGATCTTTCGGGGCGTATTTCCTGTTCCCTGAGTCGTCGAAAAGAGGGTAAATAGGCGTTTCTTGTTGTGAGAGCGTGCGGCACAGACGGTACAGCGCGTTGTCGCTCTCCGAGGCTCTATCGATAGTGGCGTCCCACTGCTCACTATCGAGAGTCATAAGGGCGCGTCTCGTTTCTTCGGTCAGGCGGTTCAGCTGTGTCTTCACTCGCGGGCAGCGGGTTCGCGCCCAAAGCCGACGTAGCGATCGTTTGCTACGAAGCATGTCCCTGAGCGAGCTCGGTAGTGAGTCGTAGCATCCGGACGGTCGGGGCGGGTTGGTGGCAGCAGCATTTTCCTTTGCTTTCCCAACAGCTTCAACGATTGCGGTAGCCACCGCCTCCACTTCCTCGGGTGTTGAAACCGTTGTGGTCGGCAGTCGGGCGAGCTCTTTTCGAAAGGAGTCCCAGTCCACTCTTCGTTTGGGGGGGCGGGATAACAAGAAAGCATCTTCCACGGCGATCGTCACTTCTATTGGCATATGCTGAGTGTCTAAGTCGTAGACCACTTCCACATTTATGTGCGATTGTATTCGCGAGTGCAGTACAATGTCCAGTACGTCCGGACGTTGGAGCGGGTCGGTCGGTGGGTTGGCGCTCCTGGACCCAGGATTCCGTAACCGGCCTCTTCGCTATGCTCTAGCAGGCTCCTCCCGGCCGCGGTGATGACGCTCGAGCCCCAGGCGGTGTGCTTGACGTTCAAATCACCTGCGATGAGAGTCGGCTCCTGCGAGCTGAATAGTGTCTGGACGTCTGGACTGTGGAAGGGTATTCCCGGCGGCTTGTAGGCGGCGTATATGTGAAGTGGTCTTGATCCCGTGTATACGCTCACTCCCTGCGATCGCAACGAGACAAAGCTTGCCCTCGGAATTTCCTCGTGCGTGACGTCTCTCCTCACCAAGGCTGCTGTTCCCCTATACGCCCAGCCTTGTGGGGACGTCTCGTCGTGTCGATAGACGAGGTAGTTCGGTATTCTCAACTCGACATGATCCGCGAGCTTCGTTTCATTGAGCTTTGTTCAAAAATATTTGTAATCCGCCGAATAGGAGGACCTTCTGTCGTATATATTGTGTATATAAATTAAAAGAAAACAAATATCAAGTAAATATGTCCGACACGGCTGTCGCATCCGAAGTGCCAGCGCCGACGACACCCGCTAAGAAACCGAAGGCCTCCGCGGGCGCAGGCGGCGCCGCCGCCAAGAAGCCGAAGGCCAAGCCCACCCATCCGAAGACATCAGAGATGGTGAACAGCGCTATCAAGGAGCTAAAGGAGCGGAGCGGCTCGTCGCTTCAGGCGATCAAGAAGTACATAGCGGCGCAGTATAAGGTTGACGCGGAGAAGATGGCGCCGTTCATAAGAAAGTATCTGAAGAGCGCCGTGGAGTCCGGCGCCCTGATCCAGACTAAAGGCAAGGGGGCATCCGGTTCCTTCAAGTTGGAGTCGAAATCGTCCGCGTCGAAGAAGCCGGCCGGCGGAAAGGTGACCGCCGCTTCGGCCGCGACCGGCAGGTCGAAAAAGGCGGCCTCCTCAACCTCGATATCCGCGGCGAGCGGCGGCGCCAAGGGCGGTAAGAAAGCGGCGGCCGCACCGTCGCCTACCAAGTCGAAATCGTCCGCTGCGACCGCGAGGGACAAGAAGGCCGCCGCCGCGAAGAGGAAGAAGCCCGTCGCCAAGAAGGCCGCCTCCGCAGCGGCGTCCGCTTCGCCCGCGAGGGCGAAGGGTGCCGCCTCGAAGGCCAAAAAGACTGCCAAGCCGCCTACGAAGAAGCCGAAAGCGCCCAAGCCGAAGAAGGCCGCCACCGCCGCGGCCGCGTCCGCCGCCACACCGAAGTCGAAACCGGCGGCCGCGAAGAAGGCCGCCGCCGCCGCTAAAAAGTAAGCTGAGAAGTAACGGAAGACGACCACTCGATCGTTCCGACGTTCGTTACGTGTGTAGTGTTCGTATAGTCTCTCGTGTTGTGTTCTGTTTTGTATCGGCATATATAGTGCATATAAAGTGCGCTATCATCGCACGAGCTAGCATTCGGGTTCGCGCTCTTGCCGGACTCGATCGCATATATGGCCAATGCCTATAAGCGAAACCGATAGATATATTGTATAGTATATAGACGTAATATTGTGACCGTCTCCCTTTTGGCGCGCTAATAGTAGCGAGTCGATTTCGATTTGGTGTTTCGTGTGTGTCATGTGGTGTTGTGTTGTGTCGGATCGGCTGTAGCCAA
The DNA here is from genome assembly GCA_029227775.1 of Morpho helenor. Lineage (NCBI taxonomy): Eukaryota > Metazoa > Arthropoda > Insecta > Lepidoptera > Nymphalidae > Morpho > Morpho helenor. The sequence goes on from JARGCU010000011.1 coordinate 10,543,894, forward strand.
AGATTACAGTGTACATAATGAAATAGATGGGTAACTCGCAGTCGTTTTTTGTGATCCGTAATAGCGCCATCTAGAGATCAGTTTCTGTACTAAAAAGGTCAAAAGGGTCATATATATCTATATATACTATATATATAATATTTTTGCAGTAGGTCGGGGTATAAATACAAAAGAAATGAAAAAACAAAATTATTGAAAAGTTATCTATTTTGTATAAATAATACAGTCGTTTTAACAATAAATTACTTTTGATTTGAATATAACGAAAATTACAATTACTTTAGTATTGCAGGCTTATAAATATATATGCGAAAAGCTAACTTTATAATATAAGGCAGTTGTCCCACCAACAACGAGAAAACGACTAACTATCGGCTATTTTCTCGCTCAAGAAACGTACAATAGATATACTTTCCGTGTGAACAAAAGAGATGCATATACAAACAGTTGATCGCTGACTGTTCATACTGCCGGCGAGCACTCGCTTCACTAGTTTGTCGCTGAGCGACAAGAGCTATGAAAGATAACACTCGCTCGGCGACACTCGCCAAGCGATTAGAACTCACGCCGAGAGAGCAACCAGTGGTCATTTCTCTACAGTGCGTATCTAAAAGTACACGTTTTTTTTTTATTTACTATGAATATCGAAAAATCATTTGAATTATCATTGTTATCTAGTTCAGACGACGATGATGATGAATTCTATGATAGGATTTATGTAGTGGCTGCGGCAATTCTGAATAAACGTAAGGAAAAAATGAAGAAAAAAAGAAGAATATGGATGGAAAATATTAATTATTTTAGAAAAGAATGCAGTGAATTCAAACTATTCTATGAATTAACAAATCATGGCTTTCGCACATATTTTAGAATGACAAGAGACGAGTTTGAATATTTGCATAGTTTAATAGAAGATGACATTAAAAAAGAAAATACAAATTATAGAGAAGCTATTGGTACAAGAGAGCGTCTCGTCATTACATTAAGGTAAGGCTTCATCGCTTGGAGTGATTTCAGCGGCAGACATTGAATCTTGGAACTCTTCGTTTTGGCTACGAGTAGTATGTTCTCCAATTCCAATTTGCTGCACACCAGAACCGCTGGGTTCAGGTGAGGCAGAAACGTGTCCAGAAGAAAAATTTGTCTGACTCGTAGAAGGGCGAGAGTTGTAAGAATAATCGTTTGAGTAGTAACCGGTATATGAATAGTTTGTATTAGCAATATTGTCTTCAGCATCCATTACCAATTGAAACAACTTTCTTTTTATTGTTCTTTGATAATACTCCGGCATCTGCTTTGTACTATGATACATTGAATCAAAAAAAGCTTTTAAAGGATCACTTGATATTAGTAATTCTTTACGTAACTCATCCCTCTGCGCAGTTCGTTTTCCTCGATTATCATCCATATCTTTTAAAAAATTTAACAAATCCTCGTCATTATGAATTATTTCATCCTTCTTCCTTTTTTTTGGAGCTGTTATCGTATCTGCTGAATCTCTACTAACATCTGTATTAGTTGTTTCCTCCAAACTTGTCGAAATATTAGGATGTGGTGTAACATTTGTATCTCGTTCCGCATTTGTCATATATGGAACCAAAAATTCCATGTGACTCATGTACTTCCAGGGTTTTATTTGTTTTTGTGACTGTCCACTTGTTGTCTTTTTGATTTTTTTTAATTTTTCACGGTGCGTGTCTCGCAAATTTTTCCATTTTAATTTTGCCTGTGTAACTGTAAATAAAACAAATAATTATAACACACCACATTAAAATTAATTTATCAAATGTTATTAACTAATATTATTTGATATTTTTATTTATTTTCAGATATCTTATAACCGGAACTACATATACAGCATTGTCAAAAAGCTATAGAATAGGCCGTTCTACGCTCTCCGAAATAATACCAGTAGTATGTGAATCTTTATGGATCAAGTTGCAGCCAAAAGTAATGAAGCTCCCTACTGAACCCGAATGGAAAGTTATAGCAAAAGACTTTTATGATTTGTGGAATTTCAATAATTGCCTTGGTGCAATTGATGGCAAGCACGTGGTAATTTTTTCACCCCGTAAATCGGGATCACAGTACTTTAACTACAAAAAAACATTTTCGATTGTACTGTTAGCAATTGCTGATGCTCAAGGAAGATTTATAATGATCGATGTTGGATCAATGGGCAGATACAGTGACAGCGGAATATTCACAGATAGTAATTTCTACAATGTGTTGCAAAACAATGGATTAAGATTACCCGCAGATGAACCCCTATATGAAGGAGGTTTGCCTCAGCCTTATGTTTTTATTGGTGACTGTGCATTTCCGTTAATGACACATTTATTAAAACCATATCCTGATCATGAAAGGTTGGATAAAGACCAGTTAATATTTAATTATAGACTGAGCAGAGCACGCCGAATGGTAGAAAGTGCGTTTGGTATGTTGGTGCACAAATGGCGTATCTTTTTTAGGCCATTAGATGTTAAAATAAGTACCGCCAAAAAAATTGTAAAGGCTGCGTGCGTTCTACATAACTATGTATTACGCAATGAAATCGAAAAGGCACCTTCACAGTCAGTTTTTTCTGATAATATGTCAAGAAATTACTCCGAGGTATCTGAACAAAACTCAGCAGATTTTGAAGACGGCTTTTTTGTGAGAGAATATTTCATGGAATATTTTAATTCCATTGGAACAGTTTCGTGGCAAAATAACCGTGTGCAAAATGTATTAGATTCTGATAGGATAACACATAACTTACATTAGACTCTGCAAAATGAATATTGATTTAACTATAGGTATATGCTGTGTTAGATAGATGTTAAATAAAAAACTTACCACTTTCTATGTTTGTTTTCTTTAAAATGTCTTTCCAAGCTGCGTCCTTCACGTCTAATTGTTTATATGAAATCATTTTTGTGTCCCAAAGACACGGATATTGTCGGACACATTCAATAAAAAACTCATCCATTTTTATTGTAAAATTGGGAACACGTGTATCGCGTATGAGGCCGCAAGACTGACTGTACGCTTGACTGCCGCGAGCGAGTGATGCGAGTAATCGCCCGCCTCACTCGCACACTCGCTTATAGCCGAGCTACACAAATATCGGAACTACGCACTCGCTCCCCGCGTCTCGCTAACTCGTTTCTAGTTCTAGCTCTACTCGTTACTCGTTAATCGTTGCCGGTGAGACAAGTGCGTAAAGCTCATTATATTATTTATGTACAAAATAAACAAGTAATATCTACAAATTATAAATTTAAGTTATAAATACAAATCAAGCCATTATAAATATAAATAAATATATGGGACACTTACACACACGGTCGTCCGTCCCCAATGTAAGTAAACTTAATTTTAATACTTGTGTTATAGGTGACAGACAACTGGTGAATATATGCTTATATAATTTTCAATACAAATATACACCCAGGCTCAAATACCAACAACTTCATTTATAGAAAATGTTTGCCCTCGGCGGAAATCGAACCTGCGACCCACGGAGCCAACGGGCCAGTCCAGTTAATAATAATGTATGTACTTTAAACATTAACAAAAGAACGTCATACGTAAATTATCTGATATTATATCGTTTATTACACCTAGAAGCAATGACGCATATAGAAAGGCTTGGCTTTACTACTTGCCTTGTGTATTAAATAACTCACCAAAACAACATTAACAAATCGAACAAATTAAAATGAAACGGAAAATTTTTAAGGAAATAAAAACGGATATATGTAAACATGTTTGCGCCAAAACACGTCGGTTTCTGAACACGTAATCTGCTTCCAAATTATTATATTTAGCGGACCTCCAATCCTCCGTACCCAAGTTTGGAATAAATCCATATTCTTAGAGGATCTGCAACAATTATTTTAAGCAGATATTGTGGGCCCCTTCGACGACCCACAGACGATTGTTGATGCGCTGGTTTCAATAAATAAAACTCTTCTATTAACTTGCGGAAATAAAACTTGCCCCGGCTGACTGTTGAGAGTGGACACTTGTTGCTTCTGAGCGTCGCGTTTTCGAGTGACCATTTGTGTGCCTTTTTTTTTCGAATATGACTAATGCTGTTAGCCCTAATGGCTTTGACAGCGTCACCGATAAGACGGGCGAGCGCTGAAGCATCGCCGAGAAGAAATGGGTGATACATGCGGGTGCATTACAAGCACCCGCGCTACAGGGGGCGTCGCCTTAAGGGTGTCTCCTGCGAGACCGAACCTCGGCTTAAGGCGGCGCGTTTTGGAGGGCTGCATCTAATAAATGACTTGGAAGAAGTCTGCGTCACGGCGGCCGCGGCAGAGGGCTGCGGCCGCTTGACACAAGCAAGCGGGGACCTCGTCTTCGCCGGCGAAGACGCTGTTTGTGTAGGTGTAATGTGTGTATCTTGTTGGATGCCGTGATAGCATCGTCGGGGTCGTTAAGGACGCTCTTCGGGCGCCTGTGAATCTTATTGGGGTGCCTGAACACCTTATAGTTGGACGCGGCCACTATAAGGGGGTTTGGGTGGTTGGACGCTTTCTCGAAGTAAGTCGTCGAGAATCGTCTGAAAAGATCGGCTATCGTGGGAAGGTCGAGATCTCTATGGAGGTTCACGTTGCGCACGAACCACGGACAGCCAGTGGCTGTACGCATGAATCGATTTTGAAGTGTCTGCAACGGACACAGTCGTGATTTCGGGACGTGCGCGAACGTGACGCTCGCATACGTCATGATGGGTCTGATGCAAGTTTTGTAAAGTGTCACTTTGTTGCGAAGTGACAGTTTACTTGCCTTGCACAGTATCGGATTGAGGCGTCCCATGGCGAACGCTGCCCGGTTACGGACAACGCGGATGTGTCGGATAAAGGATAGGGTAGGTTCGAGGATGACACCTAAGTATTTGACTTCCTTTTGCCAATCTATGTATTTGTTGTAAATAAAGACTCTAGGAGGCGTCCGGATGAAGTCCATGGCTCTCCTAGATCTCGCAAAGAACATTGCTGCGCTTTTATCGGGATTTATTTCGATTCTCCACCGGCGGAACCAGCTTCCGAGCTGGTTGGTTGCTCTTTGGAGCCTATCATTTATAGTAATGGGATCTCTACAGGTGGTATAGATTGCGGTATCGTCCGCGAACATGGCTAAGTGGGTTACTGCACTAGTTTTAGTGGAGAATCGTGGGATGTCACTCGTATAGAGCGAGTAGAGGAACGGTGCGAGTACCGAACCTTGGGGGACTCCGGTGCGTAAGGTGCGTCTTGAGGAGAGCGCACCATCAATACGATATCTAAATGAGCGATTAGTAAGATAATCGCGAATGATAAGAACGAGTCTATCGGGGATTCCTAGGTTCGCGAGTTTATATATTAAACCCGCATGCCATACCTTATCGAAGGCTTTGGCGACATCGAAGAAGACAGTACCGGTGTACCGTTTTTTGGCGAAGCCATTGAGGACAGCTTCGGTAAGTCGGTGTACTTGTTGTACCGCGGTGTGTTTGGCGCGGAAGCCGAATTGCTCATCCGGTATGAGCTTCATCGACTCCATGAACGTTTTGAGTCTAGCGAGGATTACTCGCTCGTAGACTTTCCCTAAGCTGTTGAGCAGACTGATGGGTCGATAGCTGCTCGGGAGATTACTGGGTTTTCCCGGTTTACGAATACCTATTACTATTGCTTCCTTCCATTCGTCGGGGAAGGAGCAACCTAACAGGAGGGCATTGAAAATCAATACTAATAGGTTTATGAGTTGGTCGGGGAGGCACTTGAGTGCTTTGTTGGATATGGAGTCGGGGCCTGGGGACTTGCGGGTCTTCAGGTTTTGGATAATGGAACGGACTTCCTCTCCGGTGGTGGGAGTGAGCGGCTCGCTTTCGGGAGCCTTCGCGGATATCCTAGCCGCCGCCATTTCCACTTCCGAGTGGAATTCGGCGTGTTCGGGATGACTGGGATTGTTAGTACATTGTCCCTCAAGACTGTCAGCCAAGCATTCGGCCTTATCGATGTCGTCAAAAGCGACCGGACGGTTTGAACGTATTAATGGAGGTGTAGCTGCACACTGGTCTCCTCTCAGGGATTTCGCCAGTTTCCAGAAAGCCAGGTGACTCGGCGAGATCTCTGAGAGTTTGTTGTCCCAGGCGGACTGACGGTTGAGGCTGAGTTTTTCTCTAACCTCTCTTTGAAGTCGCCGGAGTGTTCTCCGGTTTTCGTCTGTCGGGTATGCGTCATGGGCCCTAGTGGCGGCACGTTTACGTCTGAGTAGGTCGCGCAGGTCGTCCGGTAGTCTCCCACGACCGCGGTCGTCGGGGACTTCTTTGGAGCAACGCTCGAGTGAGTCTGTTATATGTTTCGTAAGGTGGGTAACAGCGAACTTGGCACTATCCACGGAGTCTATCTTGTCAGGAATTAGATCTAGGTGGTCTGAGTTTAGGGACTGGAGTTTCCCGCCTAATTTACTCCAGTCGATTATCGTTTTCGTGGGAGGGGTCGTGGAGGTAGATTGCCCTAACTGAATTAGAACCGGACGGTGGTCCGAGTCTAATTCATGCAGGACTTCTATAGAATGTAACTGGAGAGCTATATTTTTGAAAATGTATATATCTAACACATCTGCTCTGTTTGGATCCCCGTTAGGCGGGTATCTGGTGGGCTCGTTAGGGGCTATCACCTCAAAAGCGAGGTTTGGAAGGCCGTTGAGGCCTTGTAGTATTGTGCCGTTCCGGTTGGTTCGGCGAGAGTTCCATTGGCCATGTTTGGAGTTGAAGTCTCCGGCCAGTATTACAGAGTCGCCTAGTGCGAGAAGGGTGCGGACGTCTCTTTCGAGTACCCGTTTGGTCGGACTGAGGTATACTGATGCTAGTATGATCGACTGATGGCCGGTCATACCCACCTGACAGACTGAAGCCTCCATGTTAGTGAGCTTTGGGGAATCAAGGGGGGAGCATAGGAGGGCTCTTTTGTAGTAAATGAGCGTGCCGCCTTTTTTGGTGTCATCCAATCATTCTAATCAAACAGTAGTTCGCAATATTGGGATTGCGAAATTGGGGTTTTAGGAAGGATTCTTGTATTAGAAGAATATCTATGTCGTGTGCAACTACGAAATCGCGGACTTCGTCCATGTGTCTGATAAGCCCGTCTGCGTTGTACGTGACGAGCTTGAGGGAGTGGGGCTTGGCCCTACCCAGTGAGGGTTTAAGCTTAAAGCCTAGAGATGGCCTGCACCAAACTAGAGTGTTCGAGCAAGGCCATTAATCTGTTTTGAGGATTACTCCTCAGCTTGTTTGCCAAAATTGACAGCTCCGTAGTGTCAATTTTGGTCACTATATCGCAAACGAGTTTCATGTCGTCAATGAAACTCGTTGCTGGAGGGGCGGCTGTCGCTTTAGGAGCGGCAGCTCTTGTAGTGGAGCTCACGATGGCGGCAGCGGGTTTCGCTACCGTCTCTTGAGCCGGTTTTGCTGTTAAAGCCGGCTCGGACGCCGGTTTCCTGTGCCAGGGGTTTGAAGTGGGGAGAGGCGCGGGGACGAACCTCTCAGCTGGTTTGGGGGCGGTACGGTCCGCCTTTTTACGGGTGGCCCTTCTGCCCCCTCGTTTTGCCCTAAGCGGGACTTTCGGGCAGCCGCGATAGCTCGCGGGGTGCCCTTGGGTCCTGCAGAGGACACAGCTGGGAGGTTCCTCGGACGGAACCGCTCTGGGGCAATCGGCAGTGCCATGGTCGCCCAGGCACTTGACGCACCTTGGTCGTGCGGTGCAGTTACGCTGCGAATGGCCGTAGAGTTGGCAGCGATGGCACTGCCCCATTACCCCACGCGTACGCGGCGTTTCTATACGCAGACCCGACAGTCTGCATATTGTTTGGACGTTGAAGACACGTTTGCCTTCAGGACTGAGGTCGAGGACCGCGAGACAAAGTTCATAAGGAACTTTGGTTCTGTGATGGTACATGCGGTGTACCTGTCTTACGGGAAGGCCCTGGCTGAGGAGGTCCTTCTTAATAAGGTCGCAGTCTATCTCTACGGGGAGCCCGCGGATGACGACGCGAAGTTCGCGCTCGTCTTCTAGGGCGTACGTGTGGTAGCCGATCTTTTCGGCATCCAGGAGTGTCGTGAGGCGACGGTGGTCCGTTGAAGACGGACATTGCACCATTATACCCTGGCTTGTGGACCGGGCAGAGGTGAAGGGAATGGACGAGCTGTCCATGCGCGGGATTAAGCGATTCCACGCGTCTTTTTCCCTAACAAATAGGGGCGGCACCTTCTCCTTCCTCTCCGTCATAGGTGAGTCTTGTGGGGAGTCAGTCTGTTTTGTTTTGGCCTGTGAGGCAGGCTGGGGTTTGGGGATGGGGCGCGGGGCAGGTGCACCTGCGTCGTTGGTGGCCCTTTTGGGCGGGACGGTCTTAGGAGCCTTCAGCTTTCGCTTCTGGCTCTTGGATAGGACGGCGGTGAAGCCGTCGTCCTCGTCTGAGGCGGATGACGCCGAGGGGGACGGGGACTGCGAAGCATCGGATGCTTCGGCTTCCTCTCCGGACTCTGAGGGAGTCTCGGATTCCGAGTCGGATGCTTCCTCTACTTCCATGCCAGGAGACACGGAGCGGGAGCGATCTTTGGCCTTTTCCGCAGAGGGGGGAGAAGGTGCTGCCGGGCTGCCACTCTGGCCCTGAGGGGGCGGGAGGGCCTTGGTGAGCTCCACCAAAATGGCGGGGTGGTGCGCCTGAAGGAACGCGAAAATCGCGTCCAGTATCGGTTGCCCCGTGGGGCGCAGGGTGGGGGCCATATTGGCCCGCTAGCGTGAGGGTGGCCTCCCTGCCGGAGGGCAGGGAGGTGTGTACCTAAGAAAAAATCTAGGTCTTAGTCTCTCTCCCTTCGGGGGAAAGAGGTGAGTACCTAAATTAAAAATTAGTGTACTTACGCACGGACGGAACCACCTACGGCAAGTGTTATGCGTGAAGCACCACACTACCTAGTCGAATCACAAAATCACTATCACAACCACTTGCACGGGAACGAACGAGACACTAACAGTCCAATGTCTTTATTCACTCGGGCACAAGCTAACGCGGCAGGGGCGTGAGTCAGGCGGGGGGAGCGGCAACCGGATTGCGCTCGACCCAGACATCCGCACGCTACGGCGGCGATCGATGGAATGTGACTTCCATTTGTGTGCCGACCGCCATTGTTTTTATGCGCTAATGGCGGCCGGCACTCTATGAGTTTGCGCGTCCGACTCTCGGACGAGCTATAGTCAGCCGGTGCGGGGGGACATTTTGTCTTTATTATTTTAAAACCTTTTTTACATTCTTATTACTTATAGTATTACAAATAATTTTTAATTGCAAATAATTGTGAGCAAATACTAAACAAAATACTAAATAACTAAAGTCGCGAACAGATATAAATTAATACTATTCGATAATCTAAGTATAAACGTCATTGCCATAGACGCGGCAGGAGTTTTGATTAATTTAATACTAAGCACTCACCTTTACCAAAGACTGCTGGACAAAAACATTTTGCGACATCTTTTACTACGTAACATACAAAAACTAATAATATTCAAATCAAAGTCCATACATTACATATATTCATCGTAATTTTTCAAATTTAACAGATATCTGTCAAGCACTCATTATAGTGTATTATCTATGGTCTAAGACAAGTTTAGCTATAGTTTTTTTATGTAGAAAAATTATTCTATTTAAATTATATAAAATATTACTTATTCTTGTCAAATTATTTAATTAAAACAACATAACATTAAAAAAATAATTACAAATATAAAATTTATAAATTTTTATTTTTTTAATATGTTAACACTACACTCTTTAATTAAAAATATGTAAACACTGTTGCATAGTTTCAAAAACTGAACTCTTGATGTCGCTGAAAACCGAATCAGGACTTTTAGTTCTAAGATAACATACCATGGCTGTAGCTGAGCGTCGTTGACGAGCAGCAGCGGCCGCCGAGCATCGGAGCGCCGCCGTCGCACGCCGTCGTACGCAGGCGAATTCTAGCACTTTTTAGTGCTACGTTGCTCGCAGTTCGTTGTTTGCTTAGTAAGGGTGAGTAGTTGTCTGACACTTGTTTGTTTACGTTAGATAGGTACTCAACTTCGTTCTCACCGGAACGAAGACCTTGCCGTAGTGTTAGTTAGGATAAAGTAGGCACACCTCTCCCTGCCTCGGCAGGGAGGTCATTTTTGTTATTTTGGTTTGGGTCCACTATGGACCCAAACAATAAAAACGTAAAAATGGACCCGACCCTCAGCGCCATTCTGGCGTACCTGAGGGCCACCCACCCGTCGGCTTTCGCCGACCTAGAAGCCTTCCTGGCACCCAGGGACAGCCCTGCCTCGCCGTCGCCCTCTCCGTCTCCATCTCCGGAGAAGCGCCCCCCCGCCCCCGCTCCCGTGTCCGCTCCCGTGTCCGACATGGAAGCGGAGTCCGACTCCCTGTCGTCCGCCTCGGAAGCCGAGGCGGACAAAGGTTACGGTTTCGAGACCGTCACCAGAAGGAGAAATAAGAGGAAGCTTAAGGCTTCCTCCTCCGAGGTCCCGCCCAAAAGGGCTATTAACGATGTGTGCGCCCCCGGGCGCGCCCACCCCCCCGCTTCTGTCGCCAAGCCCAAACGGGTGAAAGCGACCCCTCCCGCCCCCGCCGCCGAGTCGCAAGACTCGCCCATGGCGGAACGTAGGGAAAGAGTTCCTCCCTTATACATAAGGGATAAGAATGAGTGACAGCGTCTGCTGCAAGTCCTCAACGCGAAGGGTATCGCGTTCAAGAATGCCCGCTCCACCGCCGTTGGCATCAAGGTGGAGGTGACCTCTTCTGCGGACCACCGCACGCTAACATCTTTTTTAAGGGAGGATGGTATAGAATACCACTCCTATGCCCTCCAGGACGAGCGCGAATTGCGCGTCGTCATTAAAAGACTGCCGGTGGAAATTGACACCGAGTTCATCAAGCAGGACCTGGTCAGACAGGCCCTCCCCGTTCGCCAGGTACATAGGATGTACCACGGGCGCACCAATGCTCCTTATGAGCACTGCCTCATAATCTTAGACCTCTCTCCGGAGGGGAAAAAGATCTTTAACATTTCCTCGGTCTGCAGCCTCTCTGGTATGCGGATCGAAGCCCCCAAACAAAGGGGGTCAATCGGGCAGTGTCACCGCTGCCAATTGTTCGGGCACTCTGCCCGCAACTGTTTCGCGCGCCCCAGGTGCGTAAAGTGCCTGGGGGACCACGGCACCGTGGACTGTCCCCGCCCGCCTCAAACGGAGGAACCGCCGAACTGCGTCCTGTGCGGCCAGCAGGGTCACCCAGCGAGCTATCGCGGGTGCCCCAAAGTGCCCCTCAGGGCAAAGCGGGGTGGCCTCGCGGCTGCCCGTAAGAAGGCGGCTGCCCGCGCTGCCCAAAAAGCGGCCCTCCCAGCCCCCCCGAAAGAGCGCTTCATACCCGCCCCCCTGCCTACGGTCAATGTGTGGCAGCAGAGGCAGGCAGCCAAACTGGGTGTCCCCCCCTCGCCCCCTTCGCCCCCGCTGGCCCAAGTGATGACCCCCGTCGTCGCGAAGGTCGTTAGCGCCCCCCCCCCGCCCCTCAGGCAGCCACCCCAAGTCCCAAACGGTCCCCCCTCAGCACGTGAGCAGCTTCATGAGTGACATGAAGCTGATTAGCGAGGTGATTGCCGGCATAGACACCGCAGAGTTGTCCTTGCTAGCGTCCAAGCTGAGGGCGAACCCCCAAAACAGGCTTATGGCCCTGGTGGAGCATTCGGAGCTCGTGCAGGCCATTGCCAAACTTTCAAAATAGATAATGGGTAGTACGCCCCAAAGAAGGAAACCCCACGGGCTCAGGGTCGTCACGTTCAACGCAGACGGCCTCATCAAACAAATCCACGAAGTCCGCGAATTCGTGGTTACTCATAGTGTCGACATACTGTTGGTGCAGGAGTCCTTCCTGAAACCTAGTAAGCGCAATCCCAAGATCGCAAACTATAATATTATTAGACACGACCGTACCAATAATAGATTGGGCGGTACCGTAATTTACTATAAAAGATCGCTCCATGTGTCCCCTGTAGACCCCCCTGAGTTAGAAAACATGGAGGTCTCAGTCTGTCAGGTGGGTATGACGGGTCATCAATCCGTCATACTAGCATCAGTTTATTTAAGCCCTTCCAAGACAGTGCTAAGAGACGACCTCCTTGCTCTCCTAGCACTCGGTAATTCTGTCATCTTGGCCGGAGACTTCAACTCGAAGCACGGCCATTGGAATTCGATTAACAATAACCCCAACGGGCGCACGCTCCACAATCTCAGTGGACTCGCCCACCTCAACTTTGACGTCATAGCCCCCGATGAGCCGACGCACTACCCTTCCAAAAGTGCGCACTCACCGGACGTTTTAGATATTGTCGTGCTCAAGAACGTAGCCCTCCAGCTACGTTCCATTTAGGTCATCCACGACTTAAACTCTGACCATAGACCGGTACTGTTTCAGCTGGGTAGGCCCGCCTCCGCGGCACCCAGCACTAGAACCATCACCAACTGGAGGAAGTTCTCAGAGCAACTCCAGTCTATCAACTCTGTCCACTTGGACCAAATTCCTGACAGGATAGATTCCGAGGAGGTCGCTAAGGCGGCGTCCTCGCATCTCACCGCTCACTTGAGTGAAACCATCAAAGCGTGCTCCAGGGAGGTACCTGACAATCTAGGTCGCCAAAGACTCCCTGACGACATCAGAGCTCTGCTCACCAGAAAGCGCGCAGCCGCTAGGGCTTGTGCCGCGTACCCCACCCCCGAAAATCGGAGTAGACTCCGCAGACTACAGAGAGAGGCAAAAGAGAAAATTGCCATCTTTAACAGCGATTCTTGGGACGCTAAACTCTCAGAGATCTCGCCCAGCCATCTAGCCTTCTGGCGGATGTCCAAATCCCTGAGAGGCGAACAGTATGCGTCCACACCGCCATTGTTGCGAGATAACCTTCCGCCCGCGTTTGAAGAATTTGATAAGGCCGAATGCTTGGCGGACAGCTTTGAAGTCCAATGCACACCTAACTCCAATTCCGCGTATGCTGAGTTCCACGCCGGGGTGGAATCCACCATCGCCAATATATCAGGGTTGGATCCCGAAAGGGAACCACTCCCCCCCACTTCCGGAGACGAGATAAGAGCTATCCTTGAAAAGCTTAAACCCAGAAAATCCCCTGGCCCCGATAGCATATCGAACAAGGCACTTAAGCGTCTTCCCGACCGCCTCGTTCACCTCCTGGTGTTGATCTTCAATGCCCTCTTGTCGTGTTGCTCTTTTCCAGACGAATGGAAAGAAGCAACAATTATAGGTTGGATACCTATAATTCAGAAAATCCCCTGGCCCCGATAGCATATCGAACAAGGCACTTAAGCGTCTTCCCGACCGCCTCGTTCACCACCTGGTGTTGATCTTCAATGCCCTCTTGTCGTGTTGCTCTTTTCCAGACGAATGGAAAGAAGCAACAATTATAGGTATCCACAAACCGGGCAAACCCCGGAACCGTCCCGATAGCTATCGCCCCATCAGCCTCCTCAACGGCTTGGGGAAGGTCTACGAGAGAGTGATCCTCTCGAGACTTAAAACTTTCATAGACGCCAGGAACCTGCTACCGGACGAACAGTTCGGTTTCAGGTCCGAACACACGGCCGTCCATCAGGCTCATCGCCTGGTGGAACACGTTCTCCAACGACTCTCCAGATACGGAGAGCAGACAGGCGCCGTCTTCTTTGATGTGTCAAAGGCCTTTGACAAGGTCTGGCACGCAGGCTTGCTTTACAAGCTCATACTCCTCGACCTCCCGGATAGTTTCGTAATCTTCATACGAAACTACCTCGCGAATCGTACTTTCAGATACCGCTTGGACGGTACGCTCTCATCCAGACGTCCGATACGTGCTGGAGTCCCCCAAGGTTCGGTGCTAGCACCGTACCTCTACTCGCTCTACACGAGTGACATCCCCCGCAGCAGGGGGGGGTCGTCGTTAGCTCTATACGCTGACGACACCGCCATTTTCGCGTCCTCTCGTAAAAGAGAGAACATTATTCATCGTCTGCAATACGAGGTAGACAAGTTAGAATTGTGGTTCGCCAAATGGAGAATCGCAATCAACCCCGATAAGAGTGCGGCCATGTATTTCACTAGGCCAGGCGCTACAGTCTACTTCCCTCCGGAGTGTATATCCATACACGACCGGGATATACCATGGCAGCAGGAGGTCAAATACCTGGGGGTTACTCTCCAACCCTCTCTCTCTTTCTTTAGGCACATACGCACTGTCCGGAATAGGGCAGCGTATGCACTGGGTCGTCTCTACCCGACGATATGCAAGAAGAGTAAAATGTCACTTCGTAACAAAGTGACGCTTTACAAAACTTGCATAAGACCGATAATGTCATATGCGAGCGTCGCGTTCGCACATGTCCATCCGACCAGACTTAATGTTTTGCAGCGATTGCAAAACAAGTTCATGAGACAAGCCACCGGCTGTCCCTGGTTCGTGCGCAACGTCGACCTACATAGAGATTTACGTCTTCCCTCTATAGCACAGCTATTCAAATGTCTCTCCAAGAGATACTTTGAAAAGGCCGAGGTGCATCCAAACCCGCTCATCGCGGGGATGGTCAAGTACACCTGCTTCGACAGGAAGTTTAAGTCCAAGACCCACAGACGCCCTAGGAGCGTACTCTATGACCTTGACGATCATATCACGATCGCCAACGCCCGATACACACACGCACACACACAGCGTCTTCGCCGGCGAAGGCGAGGTCCCCGATTTCTCACGTCTAGCGGAAGGTGCGTCCAACCCCGACCGTTATGACAATAGGACTCTTCCACAGTCCGATAATAGTCCTCCACAGCGCGTCGCTTTAAGCCGAGGTTCGGCCTCACGGGAGGCACCCTTAAGGCGACGCTCCCAGGATGTTGCGGGCCTCTTTCGAGACCCGCTCTCCTAGCACTTCACCCCCGGCGATGCTTCTGCGCTCGCCCACTCTCCCGGTGACGCTGTCAAAGCCTTCACGGCTAACAGCCTTAGTTAGTGTCCGAAAAAAAAAAAAAAAAAAATTTTAAGCCCATAACACTACTACTGTTCGTCTCGTAGGTCGCGCTCGGACGTGTCGCTGATTTCGAGCGATAGTATTATTTTGCATTTATTTCCTCCGCACTTAAAACATACAATAATAAATAATGTCGGGCCGCGGCAAGGGTGGTAAAGTGAAGGGAAAGGCGAAGTCACGTTCTAATCGTGCCGGTCTCCAGTTCCCCGTCGGGCGTATCCACAGACTGCTGAGGAAGGGAAATTACGCAGAGCGCGTCGGTGCCGGTGCGCCCGTTTACCTCGCGGCCGTGATGGAGTACCTAGCGGCCGAAGTGCTAGAGTTGGCCGGCAACGCGGCACGTGACAACAAGAAGACCAGGATCATACCGAGACACCTTCAGCTCGCCATCCGCAACGACGAGGAATTGAACAAATTGCTGTCAGGTGTAACGATAGCACAGGGCGGCGTACTGCCGAACATACAAGCTGTGCTTTTGCCCAAGAAAACAGAGAAGAAGGCATAGATAATCGCAAGCCGTCACCGGACTGGATTATTAATTAATTAATTAATAACGAAAAATATATACTTATATGTATATATTTTTAAAAGGCCCTTTTCAGGGCCACAAAATTGTTCCACCATATACATATTGTATGCAATATAAATATATATTGCGATAGCCGCGACTCCGCTCGAGCCTAGAACTAGTAGCATTTAAATTAATTAACTACCATCCCGGTGGTGGGTTCTACGAAATTTGATCGATCGATCGATTATTTTTCCTTTCAGCCACAGTAGTATATAAGCCGTGAAGGAGTAACAGACAGACTTTCTTTATAGGTCGCGATGGAAATGGACAAAGTATGTCTGTTGGTTAGGTTAGGGTTATTTTTTTATTTTTTTTTTATTTTTTTTTATTTTTTCTCTCTCTCTCTTATCTTTACCGCGTTTGTCTCAGACAAACAAACACACACACACGCACATTGTATTGTGTACACAGACGCATAAAGACAAATATTACATATTATATAAATATGTGATATATATAGGTGGTTACGTTTAATATTTAATTAAATATAGGTAGGACATTATGCAAAGTTACGAGTGAGTTTACATTTCTTACATGACATGTTATTAATTAATTGATTAAATTTGTATTTATTTATTTATTTTATTATTATTTTTTTTTGCATACATGTATATTTTTTATATATAACAATTATGCCGTACCTCTAATTACTTACTTACGTCCGTGTCGCTTAAGTCGCGTCAGTCCCCGCCCTCCCCGGACACGCTACACGACGTTCGATTATTGGTCGGATGCGCGCTTGTCAGCTCGTCTCGGCGGGCACGTAAGCGGGCGGCGCGCGTAATCAAATCAGGAGAAATGAAAATTCGATGAACCATTCGAGTCGCACGTCCCAGTCGGTGCGGTCGCTGTCCCCTTGTTTGCACTATACTTTAATCCGTCGCTGCGTGTTAAACTTCAAACTATGCCACCCAAGACAAGCGGAAAGGCCGCCAAGAAATCGGGCAAAGCCCAAAAGAATATATCTAAATCGGACAAAAAGAAGAAGAAGCACAAGAGGAAGGAGAGCTATGCCATCTATATTTACAAGGTGCTCAAGCAGGTCCATCCCGACACCGGTATCTCGAGTAAGGCCATGTCGATCATGAACTCGTTCGTGAACGACATCTTCGAGCGGATCGCGGCCGAGGCGTCTCGTCTCGCTCACTACAACAAGAGGTCAACTATCACATCGAGAGAGGTGCAGACTTCAGTGAGGTTACTGTTGCCCGGCGAATTAGCGAAGCACGCCGTCAGCGAGGGCACCAAGGCGGTAACCAAATACACAAGCTCCAAGTGAGTCCCCACGAGCAACTACTCCGTAGTCGGCCGTCGGTCAAGTCAAACCTGTTTGTTGTCTACGATGGCGTTCAACATAAAAGGCCCTTTTCAGGGCCACAAAATTATTCATACATACATACATGATGTACCCTTTCTTTTTCATATCATAGTTGAAGCGTAAAGCGTATAGTATAGATAGTGGTTTCCTTTTAATTAGTCGACAGATCAAATTTCATTCATCATCTGCGTTCCGTACAGAATCTGTCTGCCTCTTTTGTACATTTATGCACCACACCACACCTTCTTTCTCCCTATAATAATATTTATGAAATAGAAATAATATATATGCGTTACTCGCGATCGCTAATGTCCTATACGTGTCGATGCGTTATAATTGTTAGTTTAATCAATAAAATATATCAGTTTGTTTGTTTGCCTCGGATGGATGTTATTGTTAAGTTTTAGACGGTCTCCCTCCGTCCCGCCGCCCTTCCTTCCTCGTTTCCAGTCGTCAGCACCGTACCGCATAAATAAATATAACTGTACATATATAAAGACGGCCGTCGTGCGTTAATTAGAATAGCCATAAATCCAGATAAAAGCGCGGCCATGTTCTTTAGAATACACCCCAGATGGTCACGCATCCCCCGTAAATGTATCACCATACACAACCGGGACATCCCCTGGCAGGATGAAGTTAAATACCTTGGGGTCACGCTCCAGCCCAACCTCTCATTTAGACGACACATACGTATAGTCCGTAACAGGGCAGCGTATGCAATGGGTCGACTCTTTCCGATGATATGCAAGAGGAGTAAAATGTCACTTCGTAACAAAGTGACACTTTACAAGACTTGCATAAGACCTATCATGACCTATGCGAGCGTCATATTCGCACATGTTCCGAAAAGATATCTGCGTCCCATGCAGACTCTGCAAAACAAATTTATGAGAGCAGCCACAGGCTGCCCATGGTTCTTGCGAAACCTCGACCTCCATAGAGATTTAGGTCTCCCCACCATCGACTGCTTATTAAAGAAATTTTCGAAAAATTATTTCGAAAAAGCGGAGGTAAACGCCAACCCTCTGATCGCAAGGATGGCCGGTTACCGATGCTTTGATAAATCATTCAAAGCCCGTGTTTACAGACGCCCTAAGAGCGTCCTTACTGACCCTGACGATCCTATTACGATCGCCATCGCCAGAACACTGCACAAACACTCACACACACAGCGTCTTCGCCGGCGGAGACGAGGTCCCAGATTTCTCACGTCTAGCGGCCGGGGCGTCCAACCCCGTCCGTTATGACACTAGGACTCTTCCACAGTCCGATAATAGTCCTCCACAGCGCGTCGCTTTAAGCCGAGGTTCGGCCTCACGGGAGGCACCCTTAAGGCGACGCTCCCAGGATGCTGCGGGCCTCTTTCGAGACCCGCTCTCCTAGTACTTCACCCCGGCGATGCTTCTGCGCTCGCCCACTCTCCCGGTGACGCTGTCAAAGCCTTCATGGCTAACAGCCTTAGTTAGTGTCCGAAAAAAAAAAAAAAAAAAAAAAAAAAAAAAAAAGACGGCCGTCGTGCGTTAAAATTTTTAGTCTATACGCTGAGCCGCATCAGCGTAGTCGCGTGCGTCGTCCTTCAAGCGTTGTCGATTGCGTCGCTAATCGCTTCCTTTAATACAATATAAATCCAAATAAATTAAACAATATTATAATATGGCTCGTACGAAACAGACCGCCAGAAAGTCGACCGGCGGCAAGGCGCCGCGCAAGCAGCTCGCCACTAAGGCCGCGCGGAAGAGCGCACCGGCCACCGGCGGTGTTAAGAAGCCGCATCGTTACAGACCCGGCACGGTGGCCCTTCGCGAGATCCGCCGCTACCAGAAGAGTACCGAACTGTTGATTCGCAAGCTTCCTTTCCAGCGTCTAGTGCGCGAGATCGCTCAAGACTTCAAGACCGACCTCCGCTTCCAGAGCTCCGCGGTGATGGCACTGCAGGAGGCGAGCGAGGCATATCTAGTGGGGCTCTTCGAAGACACCAATCTGTGCGCCATACACGCTAAGCGTGTAACGATCATGCCGAAGGATATACAACTGGCACGGAGAATCAGAGGCGAACGAGCTTAAATAATATATAATAATAATAATAATAAAAATTATTATTAGCATATTATTTGAATTTGAAAACAAAAGGCCCTTTTCAGGGCCGCATATATTTCATAAATCGATCATGTAATGTTCATTTTATCTCTTGATAATAAGTAGTAATAGTGTAATACGTCCGTCCAGCTTTGTATTATTCATTTTATTCAACTCTACATACATACATTACAATTTAATTAGCAAGCGCAAGCATGGCCGCCTGCCGGCTTTTCCACAGTCTCGTCTATTATTTTGGGTGTAGTTATAGACAAATATACAATCATTGGAATAGCTAACAATACGTATATGTAGGTGATATATACATATTGATTAATAAAATGAAAATGAATTCATTATTTATTTATTTATTTATTTATGTAGCTAAAATAAGAAAGGTTGTTAGGTTGTTTAAGATATGTGTATGTGTATTTGCATGCATAATATGATGAAGAAAGAAGAGAAAGAAAAAAAAAAAAAATTGAAGAAAAAAAAAAAAAAAAAAATTGATAGTTTCAATCTTGGGCGCAATAGGGGGCCGCGCCGAGAGGGGCTAGGCTAGCTACCCCCTCCCCCTCCTTACACCTCACCCCCTCGGACACCCTTCCGGAAAGGGTGACGGCGAAAAAAAAAAAAAAAAAAAAAAAAAAAAAAAAAAAAAAAAAAAAAAAAAAAAAAAAAAAAAAAGGTCGCCAACCCGAACCGTCGGCGGAAACGGAGAGCTTGAGAGCTTCCCCCCCTCCCCCACCGTACCTCACCCCCGCGGACACCCTACGTGATAATTTCATAAGAGGTTGCTTCGAAAAATATACGATAAGGCTAAAAAAAAAAAAAAAAAAAAAAAACGCCGCCAACCATATCTGTCGGCGGAAAGCGGGCGCTGGCGTAGAGCCTTAGCTTCCCCCCTCCCCCAACCATACCTCACCCCCTCGGACACCATCTGTCTCCCTCTGCTTATATATTCATCTCTATCGCACAATCCTTCAATGACGGAATGTATAAATACATGCTTCAAAAAGTTTTCGCCAGTAGTTGCAGCCGTTCTACCGCAGTCATCGCTGGTCGAGCGCAGCAGTGTTTTCGTCTCTCTCTATATTTATCAATAAACTAACATGACCGGTCGAGGAAAAGGTGGAAAGGGATTGGGAAAAGGAGGCGCGAAGCGCCACAGGAAGGTGCTCCGTGACAACATCCAGGGTATCACGAAGCCGGCTATCCGTCGTCTGGCAAGAAGAGGTGGCGTGAAACGTATATCGGGTCTGATATACGAAGAGACGCGCGGCGTGCTGAAGGTGTTCCTCGAGAACGTCATCCGTGACGCTGTCACTTATACCGAACACGCCAAAAGGAAGACGGTCACCGCGATGGATGTGGTGTACGCGTTGAAACGTCAAGGCCGCACCCTCTACGGGTTTGGCGGTTAATTAAATGACGTAACGTAATAATGTATGTTATAAATTTACATTATTACGTATATATATTATACATAATATATATATTTTTTTAATTTAAAAAAAGGCCCTTTTCAGGGCCGCAAATTTATCAAATGCTCTACCAAAACTAGTTTTTTTTTTTTTTTTTTTAAATATTAGCCATCATTCAAATTACATTACGAACCTGAGTGAGGACCTTCGCGACAATCGCAATTGTACATAATATGTCACCAGTGTGTCACGATCACTTTCGCGAGCTTACTGGTTTATTATATATCTGAATTACTAAGTTATTTAAATTAAATTGTGAAAATGAATTATATATACGATTACGCGTATGAGTAGGTGCCTGAAAAATTTAAATTAGTAGTAAACTTATACGAGTGTCAACTCGCTGTATGCAAACTGTAAGTAACCGGATATTTAGAGATGTTAATAGTACAATGATTATGGTTTTTCTTTATTTTTTTTTTTAAAGAAAATATACCTTAAAAATAAATACCACCATAATATACAACGCCAACGCCGCCGCCGCCGCCGCCGCCGCCCCCCTCAAGATAGATCATCGCGCGTTGTTAGGTGCAATGAATGATTTTGCTAAGATTATACGAAACTGATGATTTAGAAAAATATAATTATCCAAAAAAAACAAAAGCCATATATTATATTATCGTAATCGTTATCGACTCGTACGAATTGATCATGACGACTTCGAGAGGAGACTCTCTTGCAAACGTCGTGTGGCAGTGTGGTGTTTTACGAAGCTCTACTTCAAACGGTCTAAACTATAAATATACACGGCGTAGGAACGGCAAATTGTATCGAATCGATATAGCGGAATATCCGCTTTTAATTTATAGAAATATATATCAATAAAATACTCGTTTTATAAAGAAAAACAAGATTTAATCCGGACCCGGGGTGCACGAGTGGCGGTGTATAGAAATTAATCATCGAAAGCTTCCCCACGGTCGGCGGAATTCACGACAAAACTGTTTCAGTAGACGGATAAGTTCAAAAGGAAGACACACGTGCGCCAGGAATATTGTTTAATTTGAAACGGAATGTATAATTTCGATTGAATCTGATGCAAGCTAGTGAAAAGTTATCTGCGTTCGTACGGGAAAATGTCTAGCGACATCGCGGTTCTCCTTACGGTATTGCCCGGACCCTTACTACCAACAGCGACCTCTGTTCGCTTGAGCTTTGTTTAAAAAATATTATAATATTGTAATTCCACTTCGAATCGGACCTTCTGTCGTATATATTGTGTATATAAATTAAAAGAAAAGAAATATCAAGTAAATATGTCCGACACGGCTGTCGCATCCGAAGTGCCAGCGCCGACGACACCCGCTAAGAAACCGAAGGCCTCCGCGGGCGCAGGCGG
The DNA here is from genome assembly GCA_029227775.1 of Morpho helenor. NCBI lineage: Eukaryota > Metazoa > Arthropoda > Insecta > Lepidoptera > Nymphalidae > Morpho > Morpho helenor. The sequence continues at coordinate 10,565,762 of JARGCU010000011.1, forward strand.
CGCCGCCGCCAAGAAGCCGAAGGCCAAGCCCACCCATCCGAAGACATCAGAGATGGTGAACAGCGCTATCAAGGAGCTAAAGGAGCGGAGCGGCTCGTCGCTTCAGGCGATCAAGAAGTACATAGCGGCGCAGTATAAGGTTGACGCGGAGAAGATGGCGCCGTTCATAAGAAAGTATCTGAAGAGCGCCGTGGAGTCCGGCGCCCTGATCCAGACTAAAGGCAAGGGGGCATCCGGTTCCTTCAAGTTGGAGTCGAAATCGTCCGCGTCGAAGAAGCCGGCCGGCGGAAAGGTGACCGCCGCTTCGGCCGCGACCGGCAGGTCGAAAAAGGCGGCCTCCTCAACCTCGATATCCGCGGCGAGCGGTGGCGCCAAGGGCGGTAAGAAAGCGGCGGCCGCACCGTCACCTACCAAGTCGAAATCGTCCGCTGCGACCGCGAGGGACAAGAAGGCCGCCGCCGCGAAGAGGAAGAAGCCCGTCGCCAAGAAGGCCGCCGCCGCAGCGGCGTCCGCTTCGCCCGCGAGGGCGAAGGGTGCCGCCTCGAAGGCCAAAAAGACTGCCAAGCCACCTACGAAGAAGCCGAAAGCGCCCAAGCCGAAGAAGGCCGCCACCGCCGCGGCCGCCGCCACACCGAAGTCGAAACCGGCGGCCGCGAAGAAGGCCGCCGCCGCCGCTAAAAAGTAAGCTGAGAAGTAACGGAAGACGACCACTCGATCGTTCCGACGTTCGTTACGTGTGTAGTGTTCGTATAGTCTCTCGTGTTGTGTTCTGTTTTGTATCGGCATATATAGTGCGCTATCATCGAACGAGCTAGCACAAAATAAAAAAGCAAGCGGACGATGACACGACGGAGACTGAAACCGGTGGTGATGCAGGCGAGCGAGCGAGCGCGGCACTCACGATCGCAGCGGGCGCGAGTCGGCGGAAGGGGAAAAAAAAACACCGTTTTTTTTTTATCAAGACAAAAGCCCTTTTCAGGGCTAACACACATTTCCGATATCTTATTATATAGACACGTACCTATCTTCGATGTATACCTATGTACCTACATATCTAAGTCTAATTTAATTAAATAGTCAAAGTTTCACTCTTACTTACTTAGGGAACATACAAATTTGAAAGTCGGTAACGGAATACGAAAACTTCTAAAACTCAATTCAAAGCTGTTTGCCGTTACCATCCATATTTTATTGACATAACATAATAAATATGACGATATGACGACGGTAAATAACTAACATTACATTAATCAATTTAATGACGTTAATTAATTAATTAATTAATTAATTCACATACTCCGTTGCCCGAACCCGATCCCGACTCCCGACTCTCTCTGTCTCTACTCTACAGTCTACCTACTTACTATTATTTTTCTCGTAATAACTAACTAACAGACAAACAAACTTACGAAACTACCAATACCACACTCCCTCCTCTCTCCCTGCCGACCGTCCGACGCGTGAGCTTTATCTCGTCGCGGTTAAACCTACCAACCAATCCATCTTGCCTCTCCATATATAAACTCGACACGAAAAATTTTTAAGTCCATAACACTACTACTGTTCGTCTCGTAGGTCGCGCTCGGACGTGTCGCTGATTTCGAGCGATAGTATTATTTTGCATTTATTTCCTCCGCACTTAATACTTAATACAATAATAAATAATGTCGGGCCGCGGCAAGGGTGGTAAAGTGAAGGGAAAGGCGAAGTCACGTTCTAATCGTGCCGGTCTCCAGTTCCCCGTCGGGCGTATCCACAGACTGCTGAGGAAGGGAAATTACGCGGAGCGCGTCGGTGCCGGTGCGCCCGTTTACCTCGCGGCCGTGATGGAGTACCTAGCGGCCGAAGTGCTAGAGTTGGCCGGCAACGCGGCACGTGACAACAAGAAGACCAGGATCATACCGAGACACCTTCAGCTCGCCATCCGCAACGACGAGGAATTGAACAAATTGCTGTCAGGTGTAACGATAGCACAGGGCGGCGTACTGCCGAACATACAAGCTGTGCTTTTGCCCAAGAAAACAGAGAAGAAGGCATAGATAATCGCAAGCCGTCACCGGACTGGATTATTAATTAATTAATAACGAAAAATATATACTTATATGTATATATTTTTAAAAGGCCCTTTTCAGGGCCACAAAATTGTTCCACCATATACATATTGTATGCAATATAAATATATTATATTGCGATAGCCGCGACTCCGCTCGAGCCTAGAACTAGCATTTAAATTAATTAACTACCATCCCGGTGGTGGGTTCTACGAAATTTGATCGATCGATTATTTTTCCTTTGAGCCACAGTAGTATATAAGCCGTGAAGGCGTAACAGACAGACTTTCTTTATAGGTCGCGCTGGAAATGGCACAAAGTATGTCTGTTGGTTAGGTTAGGGTTATTTTTTTTTTTTTTTTTCTCTCTCTCTCTCTTCTCTTTAACGCGTTTGTCTCAGAAAAAACAAGCAAACAAACACACACACGCACATTGTATTGTGTACACAGACGCATAAAGACAAATATTACATATATAAATATGTGATATAGGTGGTTACGTTTAATATTTAATTAAATATAGGTAGGACATTATGCAAAGTTACGAGTGAGTTTACATTTCTTACATGACATGTTATTAATTAATTGATTAAATTTGTATTTATTTATTTCTTTATTTATTTATTTATTTTATTATTATTTTTTTTTGCATACATGTATATTTTTTATATATAACAATTATGCCGTACCTCTAATTACTTACTTACGTCCGTGTCGCTTAAGTCGCGTCAGTCCCCGCCCTCCCCGGACCCGCTACACGACGTTCGATTATTGGTCGGATGCGCGCTTGTCAGCTCGTCTCGGCGGGCACGTAAGCGGGCGGCGCGCGTAATCAAATCAGGAGAAATGAAAATTCGATGAACCATTCGAGTCGCACGTCCCAGTCGGTGCGGTCGCTGTCCCCTTGTTTGCACTATACTTTAATCCGTCGCTGCGTGTTAAACTTCAAACTATGCCACCCAAGACAAGCGGAAAGGCCGCCAAGAAATCGGGCAAAGCCCAAAAGAATATATCTAAATCGGACAAAAAGAAGAAGAAGCACAAGAGGAAGGAGAGCTATGCCATCTATATTTACAAGGTGCTCAAGCAGGTCCATCCCGACACCGGTATCTCGAGTAAGGCCATGTCGATCATGAACTCGTTCGTGAACGACATCTTCGAGCGGATCGCGGCCGAGGCGTCTCGTCTCGCTCACTACAACAAGAGGTCAACTATCACATCGAGAGAGGTGCAGACTTCAGTGAGGTTACTGTTGCCCGGCGAATTAGCGAAGCACGCCGTCAGCGAGGGCACCAAGGCGGTAACCAAATACACAAGCTCCAAGTGAGTCCCCACGAGCAACTACTCCGTAGTCGGCCGTCGGTCAAGTCAAACCTGTTTGTTGTCTACGATGGCGTTCAACATAAAAGGCCCTTTTCAGGGCCACAAAATTATTCATACATACATGCATGATGTACCCTTTCTTTTTCATATCATAGTTGAAGCGTAAAGCGTATAGTATAGATAGTGGTTTCCTTTTAATTAGTCGACAGATCAAATTTCATTCATCATCTGCGTTCCGTACAGAATCTGTCTGCCTCTTTTGTACATTTATGCACCACACCACACCTTCTTTCTCCCTATAATAATATTTATGAAATAGAAATAATATATATGCGTTACTCGCGATCGCTAATGTCCTATACGTGTCGATGCGTTATAATTGTTAGTTTAATCAATAAAATATATCAGTTTGTTTGTTTGCCTCGGATGGATGTTATTGTTAAGTTTTAGACGGTCTCCCTCCGTCCCGCCGCCCTTCCTTCCCCGTTTCCAGTCGTCAGCACCGTACCGCATAAATAAATATAACTGTACATATATAAAGACGGCCGTCGTGCGTTAAAACATTCCATCGATCGCCGCCGTAGCGTGCGGATGTCTCGGTCGAGCGCAATCCGGTTGCCGCTCCCCCCGCCTGACTCACGCCCCTGCCGCGTTAGATTGTGAAAGTGCCCAAGGACTCTGGACTGTCAGTGTTGTTCGTTCCTGTGCAAGTGGATTGTGTTAGTGTTACTGTGCTTCGATTAGGTAGTGTGGTGCTTCACGCATAACACTTGCCGTAGGTGGTTCCGTCCGTGCGTAAGTACACTAATTTTTAATTTAGGTACTCACCTCTTTCCCCCGAAGGGAGAGAGACTAAGACCTAGATTTTTTCTTAGGTACACACCTCCCTGCCCTCCGGCAGGGAGGCCACCCCCACACTAGCGGGCCAATATGGCCCCTACCCTGCGCCCCACGGGGCAACCGATTTTAGACGCGATTTTCGCGTTCCTGCAGGCGCACCACCCCGCCATATTAGTAGAACTCTCCAAAGCCCTCCCGCCCTCTCAGGGCGAGAGTGGCAGCCCGGTGGTACCTTCTCCCCCCTCTGCGGAGAAGGCTAAAGCCCGTTCCCGCTCCGTGTCTCCTGGCATGGAAGTAGAGGAACAATCCGACTCGGAATCCGAGACTCCCTCAGAGTCCGGAGAGGAAGCCGAAGCATCCGATGCTTCGCAGTCCCCGTCCCCCTCGGCGTCATCCGCCTCAGACGAGGACGACGGCTTCACCGCCGTCCTATCCAAGAGCCAGAAGCGTAAGCTAAAGGCTCCCAAGACCGTCCCGCCCAAAAGGGCAACAAACGACGCGGGTGCACCTGCCCCGCGCCCCATCCCCAAACCCCAGCCTGCCTCACAGGCCAACACGACGAAACCGACTGACTCCATACAGGACTCGCCAATGACGGAGAGGAAGGAGAAGGTGCCGCCCCTATTTGTTAGGGAAAAAGACGCGTGGAATCGCTTAATCCCGCGCATGGACAGCTCGTCCATTCCTTTTACATCTGCCCGGTCCACGAGCCAGGGCATAATGGTCCAATGTCCGTCTTCAACGGATCACCGTCGCCTCACGACACTCTTGGATGCCGAAAAGATCGGCTACCACACGTACGCCCTAGAAGACGAGCGCGAACTTCGCGTCGTCATCCGCGGGCTCCCCGTCGAAATAGATTGCGATCTTATCAAGAAGGACCTCCTCAGCCAGGGACTTCCCGTAAGACAGGTACACCGCATGTACCATCACAGAACCAAAGTTCCTTATGAACTTTGTCTCGCGGTCCTCGACCTCAGTCCTGAAGGCAAACGTGTCTTCAACGTCCAAACAATATGCAGACTGTCGGGTCTGCGTATAGAAACGCCGCGTACGCGTGGGGTAATGGGGCAGTGCCACCGCTGCCAACTTTACGGCCACTCGCAGCGCAACTGCACCGCACGACCTAGGTGCGTCAAGTGCCTGGGCGACCATGGCACTGCCGATTGCCCCAGAACGGTTCCGTCCGAGGAACCTCCCAGCTGTGTCCTCTGCAGGACCCAAGGGCACCCCGCGAGCTATCGCGGCTGCCCGAAAGTCCCGCTTAGGGCAAAACGAGGGGGCAGAAGGGCCACCCGTAAAAAGGCGGACCGTACCGCCCCCAAACCAGCTGAGAGGTTCGTCCCCGCGCCTCTCCCCACTTCAAACCCCTGGCACAGGAAACCGGCGTCCGAGCCGGCTGTGCCAGCAAAACCGGCTCAAGAGACGGTAGCGAAACCCGCTGCCGCCATCGTGAGCTCCACTATAAGAGCTGCCGCTCCTAAAGCGACAGCCGCCCCTCCAGCAACGAGTTTCATTGACGACATGAAACTCGTTTGCGATATAGTGACCAAAATTGACACTACGGAGCTGTCAATTTTGGCAAACAAGCTGAGGAGTAATCCTCAAAACAGATTAATGGCCTTGCTCGAACACTCTAGTTTGGTGCAGGGCATCTCTAGGCTTTAAGCTTAAACCCTCACTGGGTAGGGCTAAGCCCCACTCCCTCAAGCTCGTCACGTACAACGCAGACGGGCTTATCAGACACATGGACGAAGTCCGCGATTTCGTAGTTGCACACGACATAGATATTCTTCTAATACAAGAATCCTTCTTAAAACCCCAATTTCGCAATCCCAATATTGCGAACTACTGTTTGATTAGAAATGACCGTCTGTCATCCAAAAAAGGCGGCACGCTCATTTACTACAAAAGAGCCCTCCTATGCTCCCCCCTTGATTCCCCAAAGCTCACTAACATGGAGGCTTCAGTCTGTCAGGTGGGTATGACCGGCCATCAGTCGATCATACTAGCATCAGTATACCTCAGTCCGACCAAACGGGTACTCGAAAGAGACGTCCGCACCCTTCTCGCACTAGGCGACTCTGTAATACTGGCCGGAGACTTCAACTCCAAACATGGCCAATGGAACTCTCGCCGAACCAACCGGAACGGCACAATACTCCAAGGCCTCAACGGCCTTCCAAACCTCGCTTTCGAGGTGATAGCCCCTAACGAGCCCACCAGATACCCGCCTAACGGGGATCCAAACAGAGCAGATGTGTTAGATATATACATTTTCAAAAATGTAGCTCTCCAGTTACATTCTATAGAAGTCCTGCATGAATTAGACTCGGACCACCGTCCGGTTCTAATTCAGGTAGGGCAATCTACCTCCACGACCCCTCCCACGAAAACGATAATCGACTGGAGTAAATTAGGCGGGAAACTCCAGTCCCTAAATTCAGACCACCTAGATCAAATTCCTGACAAGATAGACTCCGTGGATAGTGCCAAGTTCGCTGTTACCCACCTTACGAAACATATAACAGACTCACTCGAGCGTTGCTCCAAGGAAGTCCCCGACGACCGCGGTCGTGGGAGACTACCGGATGACCTGCGCGACCTACTCAGACGTAAACGTGCCGCCACTAGGGCCCATGACGCATACCCGACAGACGACAACCGGAGAACTCTCCGGCGACTTCAAAGAGAGGTTAGAGAAAAACTCAGCCTCAACCGTCAGTCCGCCTGGGACAACAAACTCTCAGAGATCTCGCCGAGTCACCTGGCTTTCTGGAAACTGGCGAAATCCCTGAGAGGAGACCAGTGTGCAGCTACACCTCCATTGATACGTTTAAACCGTCCGGTCGCTTTTGACGACATCGATAAGGCCGAATGCTTGGCTGACAGTCTTGAGGGACAATGTTCAAATAACCTCAGTCATCCCGAACACGCCGAATTCCACTCGGAAGTGGAAATGGCGGCGGCTAGGATATCCGCGAAGGCTCCCGAAAGCGAGCCGCTCACTCCCACCACCGGAGAGGAAGTCCGTTCCATTATCCAAAACCTGAAGACCCGCAAGTCCCCAGGCCCCGACTCCATATCCAACAAAGCACTCAAGTGCCTCCCCGACCAACTCATAAACCTATTAGTATTGATTTTCAATGCCCTCCTGTTAGGTTGCTCCTTCCCCGACGAATGGAAGGAAGCAATAGTAATAGGTATTCGTAAACCGGGAAAACCCAGTAATCTCCCGAGCAGCTATCGACCCATCAGTCTGCTCAACAGCTTAGGGAAAGTCTACGAGCGAGTAATCCTCGCTAGACTCAAAACGTTCATGGAGTCGATGAAGCTCATACCGGATGAGCAATTCGGCTTCCGCGCCAAGCACACCGCGGTACAACAAGTACACAGACTTACCGAAGCCATCCTAAATGGCTTCGCCAAAAAACGGTACACCGGTACTGTCTTCTTCGATGTCGCCAAAGCCTTCGATAAGGTATGGCATGCGGGTTTAATATACAAACTCGCAAACCTAGGAATCGCCGATAGACTCGTTCTCATCATTCGCGATTATCTTACTAATCGCTCATTTAGATATCGTATTGATGGTGCGCTCTCCTCAAGACGTACCTTACGCGCCGGAGTCCCCCAAGGTTCGGTACTCGCACCGTTCCTCTACTCGCTCTATACGAGTGACATCCCACGATTCTCCACTAAAACTAGTGCAGTCACCCACTTAGCCATGTTCGCGGACGATACCGCAATCTATACCACCTGTAGAGATCCCATTACTATAAATGATAGGCTCCAAAGAGCAACCAACCAGCTCGGAAGCTGGTTCCGCCGGTGGAGAATCGAAATAAATCCCGATAAAAGCGCAGCAATGTTCTTTGCGAGATCTAGGAGAGCCATGGACTTCATCCGGACGCCTCCTAGAGTCTCTATTTACAACAAATATATAGATTGGCAAAAGGAAGTCAAATACTTAGGTGTCATCCTCGAACCTACCCTATCCTTCATCCGACACATCCGCGTTGTCCGTAACCGGGCAGCGTTCGCCATGGGACGCCTCAATCCGATACTGTGTAAGACAAGTAAACTGTCACTTCGCAACAAAGTGACACTTTACAAAACTTGCATCAGACCCATTATGACCTATGCGAGCGTCGCGTTTGCGCACGTTCCGAAATCACGACTGTGTCCGTTGCAGACACTTCAAAATCGATTCATGCGTACAGCCACTGGCTGTCCGTGGTTCGTGCGCAACGTGAACCTCCATAGAGATCTCGACCTACCCACGATAGCCGATCTGTTCAGACGATTCTCGACGACTTACTTCGAGAAAGCGTCCATCCACCCAAACCCCCTTATAGTGGCCGCGTCCAACTATAAGGTGTTCAGGCACCCCAATAAGATTCACAGGCGCCCGAAGAGCGTCCTTAACGACCCCGACGATGCTATCACAGCATCCAACAAGATACACACACTACATTTACACAAACAGCGTCTTCGCCGGCGAAGACGAGGTCCCCGCTTGCTTGTGTCAAGCGGCCGCAGCCCTCTGCCGCGGCCGCCGTGACGCAGACTTCTTCCAAGTCATTTATTAGATGCAGCCCTCCAAAAACGCGCCGCCTTAAGCCGAGGTTCGGTCTCGCAGGAGACACCCTTAAGGCGACGCCCCCTGTAGCGCGGGTGCTTGTAATGTACCCGCATGTATCATCCATTTCTCGGCGATGCTTCAGCGCTCGCCCGTCTTATCGGTGACGCTGTCAAAGCCATTAGGGCTAACAGCATTAGTCATATTCGAAAAAAAAAAAAAAAAAAAAAAAAAAAAAAGTGCGTTAAAATTTTTAGTCTATACGCTGAGCCGCATCAGCGTAGTCGCGTGCGTCGTCCTTCAAGCGTTGTCGATTGCGTCGCTAATCGCTTCCTTTAATACAATATAAATCCAAATAAATTAAACAATATTATAATATGGCTCGTACGAAACAGACCGCCAGAAAGTCGACCGGCGGCAAGGCGCCGCGCAAGCAGCTCGCCACTAAGGCCGCGCGGAAGAGCGCACCGGCCACCGGCGGTGTTAAGAAGCCGCATCGTTACAGACCCGGCACGGTGGCCCTTCGCGAGATCCGCCGCTACCAGAAGAGTACCGAACTGTTGATTCGCAAGCTTCCTTTCCAGCGTCTAGTGCGCGAGATCGCTCAAGACTTCAAGACCGACCTCCGCTTCCAGAGCTCCGCGGTGATGGCACTGCAGGAGGCGAGCGAGGCATATCTAGTGGGGCTCTTCGAAGACACCAATCTGTGCGCCATACACGCTAAGCGTGTAACGATCATGCCGAAGGATATACAACTGGCACGGAGAATCAGAGGCGAACGAGCTTAAATAATATATAATAATAATAATAATAAAAATTATTATTAGCATATTATTTGAATTTGAAAACAAAAGGCCCTTTTCAGGGCCGCATATATTTCATAAATCGATCATGTAATGTTCATTTTATCTCTTGATAATAAGTAGTAATAGTGTAATACGTCCGTCCAGCTTTGTATTATTCATTTTATTCAACTCTACATACATACATTACAATTTAATTAGCAAGCGCAAGCATGGCCGCCTGCCGGCTTTTCCACAGTCTCGTCTATTATTTTGGGTGTAGTTATAGACAAATATACAATCATTGGAATAGCTAACAATACGTATATGTAGGTGATATATACATATTGATTAATAAAATGAAAATGAATTCATTATTTATTTATTTATTTATTTATGTAGCTAAAATAAGAAAGGTTGTTAGGTTGTTTAAGATATGTGTATGTGTATTTGCATGCATAATATGATGAAGAAAGAAGAGAAAGAAAAAAAAAAAAAATTGAAGAAAAAAAAAAAAAAAAAAATTGATAGTTTCAATCTTGGGCGCAATAGGGGGCCGCGCCGAGAGGGGCTAGGCTAGCTACCCCCTCCCCCTCCTTACACCTCACCCCCTCGGACACCCTTCCGGAAAGGGTGACGGCGAAAAAAAAAAAAAAAAAAAAAAAAAAAAAAAAAAAAAAAAAAAAAAAAAAAAAAAAAAAAAAAGGTCGCCAACCCGAACCGTCGGCGGAAACGGAGAGCTTGAGAGCTTCCCCCCCTCCCCCACCGTACCTCACCCCCGCGGACACCCTACGTGATAATTTCATAAGAGGTTGCTTCGAAAAATATACGATAAGGCTAAAAAAAAAAAAAAAAAAAAAAACGCCGCCAACCATATCTGTCGGCGGAAAGCGGGCGCTGGCGTAGAGCCTTAGCTTCCCCCCTCCCCCAACCATACCTCACCCCCTCGGACACCATCTGTCTCCCTCTGCTTATATATTCATCTCTATCGCACAATCCTTCAATGACGGAATGTATAAATACATGCTTCAAAAAGTTTTCGCCAGTAGTTGCAGCCGTTCTACCGCAGTCATCGCTGGTCGAGCGCAGCAGTGTTTTCGTCTCTCTCTATATTTATCAATAAACTAACATGACCGGTCGAGGAAAAGGTGGAAAGGGATTGGGAAAAGGAGGCGCGAAGCGCCACAGGAAGGTGCTCCGTGACAACATCCAGGGTATCACGAAGCCGGCTATCCGTCGTCTGGCAAGAAGAGGTGGCGTGAAACGTATATCGGGTCTGATATACGAAGAGACGCGCGGCGTGCTGAAGGTGTTCCTCGAGAACGTCATCCGTGACGCTGTCACTTATACCGAACACGCCAAAAGGAAGACGGTCACCGCGATGGATGTGGTGTACGCGTTGAAACGTCAAGGCCGCACCCTCTACGGGTTTGGCGGTTAATTAAATGACGTAACGTAATAATGTATGTTATAAATTTACATTATTACGTATATATATTATACATAATATATATATTTTTTTAATTTAAAAAAAGGCCCTTTTCAGGGCCGCAAATTTATCAAATGCTCTACCAAAACTAGTTTTTTTTTTTTTTTTTTTAAATATTAGCCATCATTCAAATTACATTACGAACCTGAGTGAGGACCTTCGCGACAATCGCAATTGTACATAATATGTCACCAGTGTGTCACGATCACTTTCGCGAGCTTACTGGTTTATTATATATCTGAATTACTAAGTTATTTAAATTAAATTGTGAAAATGAATTATATATACGATTACGCGTATGAGTAGGTGCCTGAAAAATTTAAATTAGTAGTAAACTTATACGAGTGTCAACTCGCTGTATGCAAACTGTAAGTAACCGGATATTTAGAGATGTTAATAGTACAATGATTATGGTTTTTCTTTATTTTTTTTTTTAAAGAAAATATACCTTAAAAATAAATACCACCATAATATACAACGCCAACGCCGCCGCCGCCGCCGCCGCCGCCCCCCTCAAGATAGATCATCGCGCGTTGTTAGGTGCAATGAATGATTTTGCTAAGATTATACGAAACTGATGATTTAGAAAAATATAATTATCCAAAAAAAACAAAAGCCATATATTATATTATCGTAATCGTTATCGACTCGTACGAATTGATCATGACGACTTCGAGAGGAGACTCTCTTGCAAACGTCGTGTGGCAGTGTGGTGTTTTACGAAGCTCTACTTCAAACGGTCTAAACTATAAATATACACGGCGTAGGAACGGCAAATTGTATCGAATCGATATAGCGGAATATCCGCTTTTAATTTATAGAAATATATATCAATAAAATACTCGTTTTATAAAGAAAAACAAGATTTAATCCGGACCCGGGGTGCACGAGTGGCGGTGTATAGAAATTAATCATCGAAAGCTTCCCCACGGTCGGCGGAATTCACGACAAAACTGTTTCAGTAGACGGATAAGTTCAAAAGGAAGACACACGTGCGCCAGGAATATTGTTTAATTTGAAACGGAATGTATAATTTCGATTGAATCTGATGCAAGCTAGTGAAAAGTTATCTGCGTTCGTACGGGAAAATGTCTAGCGACATCGCGGTTCTCCTTACGGTATTGCCCGGACCCTTACTACCAACAGCGACCTCTGTTCGCTTGAGCTTTGTTTAAAAAATATTATAATATTGTAATTCCACTTCGAATCGGACCTTCTGTCGTATATATTGTGTATATAAATTAAAAGAAAAGAAATATCAAGTAAATATGTCCGACACGGCTGTCGCATCCGAAGTGCCAGCGCCGACGACACCCGCTAAGAAACCGAAGGCCTCCGCGGGCGCAGGCGGCGCCGCCGCCAAGAAGCCGAAGGCCAAGCCCACCCATCCGAAGACATCAGAGATGGTGAACAGCGCTATCAAGGAGCTAAAGGAGCGGAGCGGCTCGTCGCTTCAGGCGATCAAGAAGTACATAGCGGCGCAGTATAAGGTTGACGCGGAGAAGATGGCGCCGTTCATAAGAAAGTATCTGAAGAGCGCCGTGGAGTCCGGCGCCCTGATCCAGACTAAAGGCAAGGGGGCATCCGGTTCCTTCAAGTTGGAGTCGAAATCGTCCGCGTCGAAGAAGCCGGCCGGCGGAAAGGTGACCGCCGCTTCGGCCGCGACCGGCAGGTCGAAAAAGGCGGCCTCCTCAACCTCGATATCCGCGGCGAGCGGTGGCGCCAAGGGCGGTAAGAAAGCGGCGGCCGCACCGTCACCTACCAAGTCGAAATCGTCCGCTGCGACCGCGAGGGACAAGAAGGCCGCCGCCGCGAAGAGGAAGAAGCCCGTCGCCAAGAAGGCCGCCGCCGCAGCGGCGTCCGCTTCGCCCGCGAGGGCGAAGGGTGCCGCCTCGAAGGCCAAAAAGACTGCCAAGCCACCTACGAAGAAGCCGAAAGCGCCCAAGCCGAAGAAGGCCGCCACCGCCGCGGCCGCCGCCACACCGAAGTCGAAACCGGCGGCCGCGAAGAAGGCCGCCGCCGCCGCTAAAAAGTAAGCTGAGAAGTAACGGAAGACGACCACTCGATCGTTCCGACGTTCGTTACGTGTGTAGTGTTCGTATAGTCTCTCGTGTTGTGTTCTGTTTTGTATCGGCATATATAGTGCGCTATCATCGAACGAGCTAGCACAAAATAAAAAAGCAAGCGGACGATGACACGACGGAGACTGAAACCGGTGGTGATGCAGGCGAGCGAGCGAGCGCGGCACTCACGATCGCAGCGGGCGCGAGTCGGCGGAAGGGGAAAAAAAAACACCGTTTTTTTTTTATCAAGACAAAAGCCCTTTTCAGGGCTAACACACATTTCCGATATCTTATTATATAGACACGTACCTATCTTCGATGTATACCTATGTACCTACATATCTAAGTCTAATTTAATTAAATAGTCAAAGTTTCACTCTTACTTACTTAGGGAACATACAAATTTGAAAGTCGGTAACGGAATACGAAAACTTCTAAAACTCAATTCAAAGCTGTTTGCCGTTACCATCCATATTTTATTGACATAACATAATAAATATGACGATATGACGACGGTAAATAACTAACATTACATTAATCAATTTAATGACGTTAATTAATTAATTAATTAATTAATTCACATACTCCGTTGCCCGAACCCGATCCCGACTCCCGACTCTCTCTGTCTCTACTCTACAGTCTACCTACTTACTATTATTTTTCTCGTAATAACTAACTAACAGACAAACAAACTTACGAAACTACCAATACCACACTCCCTCCTCTCTCCCTGCCGACCGTCCGACGCGTGAGCTTTATCTCGTCGCGGTTAAACCTACCAACCAATCCATCTTGCCTCTCCATATATAAACTCGACACGAAAAATTTTTAAGTCCATAACACTACTACTGTTCGTCTCGTAGGTCGCGCTCGGACGTGTCGCTGATTTCGAGCGATAGTATTATTTTGCATTTATTTCCTCCGCACTTAATACTTAATACAATAATAAATAATGTCGGGCCGCGGCAAGGGTGGTAAAGTGAAGGGAAAGGCGAAGTCACGTTCTAATCGTGCCGGTCTCCAGTTCCCCGTCGGGCGTATCCACAGACTGCTGAGGAAGGGAAATTACGCGGAGCGCGTCGGTGCCGGTGCGCCCGTTTACCTCGCGGCCGTGATGGAGTACCTAGCGGCCGAAGTGCTAGAGTTGGCCGGCAACGCGGCACGTGACAACAAGAAGACCAGGATCATACCGAGACACCTTCAGCTCGCCATCCGCAACGACGAGGAATTGAACAAATTGCTGTCAGGTGTAACGATAGCACAGGGCGGCGTACTGCCGAACATACAAGCTGTGCTTTTGCCCAAGAAAACAGAGAAGAAGGCATAGATAATCGCAAGCCGTCACCGGACTGGATTATTAATTAATTAATAACGAAAAATATATACTTATATGTATATATTTTTAAAAGGCCCTTTTCAGGGCCACAAAATTGTTCCACCATATACATATTGTATGCAATATAAATATATTATATTGCGATAGCCGCGACTCCGCTCGAGCCTAGAACTAGCATTTAAATTAATTAACTACCATCCCGGTGGTGGGTTCTACGAAATTTGATCGATCGATTATTTTTCCTTTGAGCCACAGTAGTATATAAGCCGTGAAGGCGTAACAGACAGACTTTCTTTATAGGTCGCGCTGGAAATGGCACAAAGTATGTCTGTTGGTTAGGTTAGGGTTATTTTTTTTTTTTTTTTTCTCTCTCTCTCTCTTCTCTTTAACGCGTTTGTCTCAGAAAAAACAAGCAAACAAACACACACACGCACATTGTATTGTGTACACAGACGCATAAAGACAAATATTACATATATAAATATGTGATATAGGTGGTTACGTTTAATATTTAATTAAATATAGGTAGGACATTATGCAAAGTTACGAGTGAGTTTACATTTCTTACATGACATGTTATTAATTAATTGATTAAATTTGTATTTATTTATTTCTTTATTTATTTATTTATTTTATTATTATTTTTTTTTGCATACATGTATATTTTTTATATATAACAATTATGCCGTACCTCTAATTACTTACTTACGTCCGTGTCGCTTAAGTCGCGTCAGTCCCCGCCCTCCCCGGACCCGCTACACGACGTTCGATTATTGGTCGGATGCGCGCTTGTCAGCTCGTCTCGGCGGGCACGTAAGCGGGCGGCGCGCGTAATCAAATCAGGAGAAATGAAAATTCGATGAACCATTCGAGTCGCACGTCCCAGTCGGTGCGGTCGCTGTCCCCTTGTTTGCACTATACTTTAATCCGTCGCTGCGTGTTAAACTTCAAACTATGCCACCCAAGACAAGCGGAAAGGCCGCCAAGAAATCGGGCAAAGCCCAAAAGAATATATCTAAATCGGACAAAAAGAAGAAGAAGCACAAGAGGAAGGAGAGCTATGCCATCTATATTTACAAGGTGCTCAAGCAGGTCCATCCCGACACCGGTATCTCGAGTAAGGCCATGTCGATCATGAACTCGTTCGTGAACGACATCTTCGAGCGGATCGCGGCCGAGGCGTCTCGTCTCGCTCACTACAACAAGAGGTCAACTATCACATCGAGAGAGGTGCAGACTTCAGTGAGGTTACTGTTGCCCGGCGAATTAGCGAAGCACGCCGTCAGCGAGGGCACCAAGGCGGTAACCAAATACACAAGCTCCAAGTGAGTCCCCACGAGCAACTACTCCGTAGTCGGCCGTCGGTCAAGTCAAACCTGTTTGTTGTCTACGATGGCGTTCAACATAAAAGGCCCTTTTCAGGGCCACAAAATTATTCATACATACATGCATGATGTACCCTTTCTTTTTCATATCATAGTTGAAGCGTAAAGCGTATAGTATAGATAGTGGTTTCCTTTTAATTAGTCGACAGATCAAATTTCATTCATCATCTGCGTTCCGTACAGAATCTGTCTGCCTCTTTTGTACATTTATGCACCACACCACACCTTCTTTCTCCCTATAATAATATTTATGAAATAGAAATAATATATATGCGTTACTCGCGATCGCTAATGTCCTATACGTGTCGATGCGTTATAATTGTTAGTTTAATCAATAAAATATATCAGTTTGTTTGTTTGCCTCGGATGGATGTTATTGTTAAGTTTTAGACGGTCTCCCTCCGTCCCGCCGCCCTTCCTTCCCCGTTTCCAGTCGTCAGCACCGTACCGCATAAATAAATATAACTGTACATATATAAAGACGGCCGTCGTTACATTAAACAAGACCTGATTGGTCAAGGTCTTCCTGTGCGTCAGGTACATCGTATGTACCACGGACGCACCAAAGCTCCCTTCGAGTTTTGTCTGATCATTTTAGATCTCTCCCCGGAGGGGAAAAAGATATTTAATGTCGCCTCGGTCTGCAGACTGTCTGGTCTGCGAATCGAGGCGCCCAAGCAGAGGGGGGCGATAGGCCAATGCCATCGCTGCCAGCTGTTTGGACATTGTGCCAGAAATTGTTACGCACGTCCAAGGTGCGTTAAATGTCTGGGGGACCACGGTACCGTGGACTGCCCCCGCCCGACCCCTTCGGCCGAACCGCCGAGTTGTGTCCTGTGCGGACAACAGGGGCACCCAGCGAGTTATCGCGGATGCCCTAAAGTCCCGCTCAGGGCGAAACGGGGAGGTCTGGCGGCAGCCCGTAAAAAGGCAGCTGCCCGCACCGCCCAAAAAGCGGCCCCCCCCAAGGAGCGCTTCGTCCCCGCCCCGCTGCCCGCGGTCAATGTGTGGCAGCAGAGGCAGGCAGCCGCGTCGGCTGCACCCCCTTCGCCCCCGCAGGCCCAAACGACGACTCCAGTCGTCGTAAAGGCAGTAAGCGCCCCCCCCACCCCACAGATCGCGCCCCCCAAGCCCAAAGTGGCCGCGCCTCAGCATGCGAGCAGCTTCATGGAGGACATGAAGCTGATTAGCGGGTTGGTCGCCGATATCGACACAGACGAGTTGTCGGTACTGGCGGGCAAGCTGAGGAGCGACCCAAAAAATAGATTGATGGCTTTACTCGAGCACGCAGAGCTCGTGCAGGCCATCGCTAAAATATCAAAATAAAAAATCTTAATGGGTAGTACACCACACAGGAAGAAACCCTTCGGGCTCAGAGTCGTCACGCTCAACGCGGACGGCCTTGTCAGACAAATCCACGAAGTCCGTGAATTCGTGGTAACTCATTGCGTGGACATACTCTTGGTTCAGGAAACTTTCCTGAAACCGAGCAAACGAAATCCCAGGATCGCAAATTATAATATAATCCGTCACGACCGCTCCGGTTCTCGAAAGGGCGGTACCGTAATCTATTACAAAAGATCACTCCATGTTTCACCAATAGATCCCCCTCAGTTAGAAAACATGGAAACTTCAGTCTGCCAGATTGGTATGACGGGTCATCCATCCGTCGTTCTGGCGTCAGTATATCTAAGTCCCAAAAAAGAAGTGCTAAGGAACGACATCGTCGCGCTCCTGGCACTCGGAAACTCAGTTATTCTGGCCGGAGACTTCAATTCGAAGCACGGTCATTGGAACTCAATAAGTCAAAATAAAAATGGGCGCATCCTCCACAGTCTCAGTGGACTCGCTCATCTTAACTTCGATGTCGTAGCTCCAAACGAACCGACGCACTATCCTCACAATAGTGCGCAGTCCCCGGACGTTCTGGACATTGTAGCGCTTAAGAACGTAGCCCTCCAGCTACGCTCAATAGAAGTTATTCATGATCTCAGCTCGGACCACAGACCGGTCCTGTTTCAACTGGGACGACCCGCTTCCGCGGAGCCCAGTACAAAAACCATCATTGACTGGAAGAAGCTCAACGAGCACCTCCGGTCAACAGATTCTGTCCACTTGGACCAAATCCCAGATAAAATAGATTCAGAGGATGTCGCCAAGTCGGCATCCGCACACCTCACCGCTCATCTGAAAGAGTCTATCGAAGCATGCTCAAGGGAAATACCTGACGATCAAGGTCGTCTGCGTCTCCCTGATGACATCAGAGCGCTTCTTACTAGAAAACGCGCAGCCACTAGGGCGTATGCAGCGTATCCCATCCCCGAAAACCGGATCCGACTCCGGAAATTACAAAGAGAGGTGAAAGAAAAAATTGCCCTCTTTAGCAGCGATTCCTGGGATGCTAAACTCTCGGAGATTTCGCCCAGCCACCAGGCCTTCTGGCAGCTGTCGAAGTCATTGAGAGGGGAGCAATACGTGTCCACACCGCCACTGTTGCGAGCTAATCTTCCGCCCGCGTTTGAAGATACTGACAAGGCCGAGTGCTTGGCGGACAGCTTTGAAGCCCAATGCACCCCAAATCCCAGCTCACCCGAGCACGCCAAATTCCACGACAAGGTGGAATCACTGGTGAATAGGCCAACCGAGGTGGTTCCCGATAGGGTTCCGCTCCCCCCCACCTCCGGAGATGAGATCAGAGCTATCCTTGATAAGCTCAAACCTAGGAAATCTCCAGGTCCCGATGGCATAACAAACAAGGCTCTTAAGCGTCTTCCCGACCGCCTTGTTTGCCTCTTGGTTTTGATCTTTAATGCCCTCCTGTCATGTTGCTGCTTCCCCGACGAGTGGAAGGAAGCAATAATTATAGGCATTCACAAACCGGGTAAACCCCGTAACCGCCCAGATAGTTATCGCCCTATAAGTCTGCTTAACAGCTTGGGTAAAGTCTACGAGAGAGTGATCCTCTCGAGGCTTAAAACGGAAATAGACTCCAATAAACTCCTACCGGACGAACAGTTCGGGTTTAGATCAAATCATACGGCCGTCCACCAGGTGCACCGCCTGGTGGAACATGTCATTCAAAACCGCTTATCACGCGGAGCGGATACTGGTGCCGTCTTTTTCGATGTAGCCAAAGCCTTTGATAAGGTTTGGCACGCAGGCTTGATATACAAGCTTAAAATTTTAAAATTACCGGATAGTCTCGTAAGGCTCTTACGGGACTATCTAACAAATCGTACCTTCAGATACCGATTAGACGGTACTCTATCATCCAGTCGACCGATTCGTGCTGGAGTTCCCCAAGGTTCGGTGCTCGCACCATACCTCTACTCGCTCTACACGAGCGACATCCCTCACAACAAAATGGTTTCGTCGTTAGCCCTATACGCTGACGACACTGCCCTCTTCACGTCTTCGATTAAAAAAGACCTAATAGTCAGGCGTCTCCAAGCAGAAGTAGACAACCTCGAGCGGTGGTTTGCTCAATGGAGAATAGCCATCAATCCGGATAAGAGCGCGGCCATGTTCTTTAACAAGCCAGGCGCTCGGTCCCCCCACCCCCAGAAGTGTATAACAATACACAACAGGGAATTACAGTGGCAGGAAGAGATCAAATACCTCGGGGTAATCCTCCAACCTACCCTCTCTTTCGCCAAACACATACGCGCAGTCCGTAACAGGGCAGCGTATGCGTTGGGTCGTCTCTATCCGATATTATGCAAGAAGAGTAAAATGTCACTTCGTAACAAAGTGACGCTTTACAAAGCTTGCATAAGACCAATACTGTCCTATGGGTGCGTCACGTTCGCGCATGTACGTCCTTATCGATTAAATGTCTTGCAGCGTTTGCAAAATAAATTCACGCGTATAGCCTCCGGCTGTCCATGGTACATGCGAAACGTGGACCTACATAGAGATCTAGGTCTCCCCTCAATAGCCAACCTATTCAAATGTTTCTCGAAGAAATATTTTGAAAAGGCAGAGGCACACCCGAACCCTCTCATTTCTAAAATGGTCCAATATAAATGCTATGAAAATAAGTTCAGAGCTAAAAACTATAGGCGCCCTAGGAGCGTTCTATACGACCCTGACGATCATCTTACGATCGCCAACGCCAAACACTTCACACACATACACACACAGCGCCTTCGCCGGCGAAGGCGAGGTCCCCGATTTCTCACGTCTAGCGGAAGGGGCGTCCAACCCCGACCGTTATGACATTAGGACTCTTCCACAGTCCGACTATAATCCTCCACAGCGCGTCGCTTTAAGCCGAGGTTCGGCCTCACGGGAGGCACCCTTAAGGCGACGCTCCCAGGATGCTGCGGGCCTCTTTCGAGACCCGCTCTCCTCGCACTTCACCCCCGGCGATGCTTCTGCGCTCGCCCACTCTCCCGGTGACGCTGTCAAAGCCTTCATGGCTAACAGCCTTAGTTAGTGTCCGAAAAAAAAAAAAAAAAAAAAAAAAAAAAAAAAAAAAACGTTAAAATTTGAGAGAGCAACGCACACTTGCCGCGCTCACACGTCCGATGCTCGAAGCCTCGAGATTGTTGCCGGTTGTCCTTATAATCGTTTGCGCAGTCGTGTTCGACTGTTCGGATTGTTTGTGGTTCTGTGTTTGGTGTTTTTTGTGGTCGCTGTCGACTGTAGCGGAGCGTCGTTGACGTGCCGCAGCGGTCTGCAGAGCGCCGGGTGTTCGTCGTTGTGGGGAGTGACCGTTAGCACTTTTTAGTGCTACGTCGCTCGTCGCTCGTCGCTCGTCGCTTTTCGTAAGACGCACCGTTGGTGAGTCCCGCCCAATTTCCCACATATAGTTTAAATAGGTACACACCTCCGTCCTCACCGGGACGCAGACTAGTTTATTAATTAGTTAGTGTAAAGTAGGCACACTCCCCCCTGCCCTCCGGCAGGGGGACATCTCTCTTTAATTGTTGTTTGGGTCCGTTAGGGCCCAAACACAGTATTTTAATTTAAATTAAAAATGGACCCGACTCTCGGTGCCATTTTCGCGTTCCTCCGGGAACGTTTCCCGGATGCTTTCGCCGCCCTTCAGGCGACGCTCGCCCCGCGGGATAGTCCCGCGTCCCCGTCGCCTTCTCCGTCACCGGAGAAGCGTCCTCCGCCCCCCATTTCCGTGTCTTCAGACATGGAAGCGGAATCAAATTCCGAACGTTCTCCGTCTTCCTCGGAAGGCGAGGAGGACGACAACAATGACGGTTTCGAAACCGTCAAGTCACGGAGCCAGAAGCGAAAGCTGAAGGCCCCGACTACCGTTCCGTCCAAAAGGGCGATTAATGTAGAGAGCGCCCCGAAGCGCCCCCACCCCCCCGCCTCTGTTGCCACGCCTACAAAGGTGGGAACTACCGGTTCTGGCCCTAATGTGACAGATGACGTCACGATGTCCGAACGTAGAGAGAAGGTCCCGCCTCTCTACATAAGAAATAAAATAGACTGGCAGCGTCTATTGACCGTCTTGGAAGCGAAAAATATCGCTTTCAAGAGTGCCCGATCGACTGCGATCGGAATTAAGGTTGAATTAACAACCTCTGCGGATCACCGCAGCATCACCACTTTCTTGCGTGAGGAGGGTATTGAATACCACTCCTACGCTCTCCAAGATGAGCGCGAATTACGCGTAGTAATTAAGGGTCTGCCGGTCGAGCTCGAGACCGACTATATCAAGCAAGACTTGATTAACCAAGGCCTTCCTGTGCGCCAGGTACATCGAATGTACCACGGACGCACCAAAGCTCCTTTCGAGTTTTGTTTAATCATCCTAGACCTCTCCCCGGAGGGGAAGAAAATCTTCAATATCGCTTCGGTCTGCAGGCTGTCTGGTCTGCGGATCGAGGCACCTAAGCAGAGGGGGGCGATAGGCCAATGTCATCGCTGCCAACTGTTTGGCCATTCCGCTAGGAATTGCTACGCACGACCAAGGTGCGTCAAATGTTTAGGGGACCACGGTACCGTGGACTGTCCCCGTCCGGTCCCTTCGGCCGAACCGCCAAGCTGTGTCCTATGTGGACAACAGGGGCATCCAGCGAGCTATCGCGGATGCCCTAAAGTCCCGCTCAGGGCAAAACGGGGTGGTCTGGCGGCAGCCCGTAAAAAGGCAGCTGCCCGCACCGCCCAAAAAGCGGCTCCCCCAAAGGAGCGCTTCGTCCCCGCCCCGCTGCCCGCGGTTAACGTGTGGCAGCAGAGACAGGCAGCCGCGTCGGCTGCACCCCCTTCGCCCCCGCAGGCCCAAGCGATGACTCCAGTCGTCGCAAAGGCAATTAGCGTCCCCCCCACCCCCCCCACCCCACAGATCGCGCCCCCCAAACCCAAAGTGGCCGCACCTCAGCACGTGAGCAGCTTCATGGAGGACATGAAGCTGATTAGCGGGTTGGTCGCCGACATTGACACCGACGAGTTGTCAATATTGGCGGGCAAGCTGAGGAGTGACCCGAAAAATAGATTAATGGCCTTACTTGAGCACGCAGAGCTCGTGCAGGCCATCGCAAAAATCTCCAAATAAATCTTAATGGGTAGTACACCACTTAGGAAAAAACCCCTCGGGCTCAGAGTCGTTACGCTCAACGCAAACGGCCTTGTCAGTCAAATCCACGAAGTCCGTGAATTCGTGGTAACTCATTGCGTGGACATACTCTTGGTTCAGGAGTCTTTCTTGAAACCGAGTAAACGAAATCCCAGGATCGCAAACTATAATATAATCCGACATGACCGCTCCGGTTCCAAAAAGGGCGGTACCTTAATCTACTATAAAAGATCACTCCATGTTTCACCAATAGATCCCCCTCAGCTAGAAAACATGGAAACTTCAGTCTGCCAGATTGGTATGACGGGTCATCCATCCGTCGTCCTGGCATCAGTATACCTAAGTCCCAGTAAAGTAGTGCTAAGGAACGACATCGTCGCGCTCCTGGCACTCGGTAACTCAGTCATTCTGGCCGGAGACTTCAATTCGAAGCACGGTCATTGGAACTCGATTAGTCCAAATAAGAATGGGCGCATCCTCCACAGTCTCAGTGGACTCGCTCATCTCAATTTCGATGTCATAGCTCCAGACGAACCAACGCACTATCCTTCCAATAGTGCGCACTCGCCTGACGTTCTAGATATTGTAGTGCTCAAGAACGTAGCCCTCCAGCTACGCTCTATAGAGGTCATACACGATCTTAGCTCGGACCACCGACCGGTCCTGTTTGAACTGGGACGCTCCGCTTCCGCGGCGCCCAGTACAAAGACCATAGTAGACTGGAAGAAGCTCAACGAGCACCTCCGGTCTACAGATTCTGTCCACCTGGACCAAATCCCAGATAGAATAGATTCTGCGGAAGTCGCCAAGTCGGCATCCGCACACCTCACCGCTCATCTGAAAGAGTCCATCGAAGCATGCTCGAGGGAAATACCTGACGATCAAGGTCGTCTGCGTCTCCCTGATGACATCAGAGCGCTTCTTACCAAAAAACGCGCAGCCACTAGGGCGAATGCAGCGTACCCCATCCCCGAAAACCGGATCCGACTCCGGAAATTACAAAGAGAGGTGAAAGAGAAAATTGCCCTCTTTAGCAGCGATTCCTGGGATGCTAAACTCTCGGAGATCTCGCCCAGCCATCAAGCCTTCTGGCAGCTGTCGAGGTCGCTGAGAGGGGAGCAATATGTTTCCACACCGCCACTGTTGCGAACTAATCTTCCGCCCGCGTTCGAAGACATTGACAAGGCCGAGTGCTTGGCGGACAGCTTTGAAGCCCAATGCACTCCAAATCCCAGCTCACCTGAGCACGCCAAATTCCACGACAAGGTGGAATCCTTGGTGAATAGGCCAACCGAGGTGGTTCCTGTAAGGGTTCCGCTGCCCCCCACCTCCGGAGATGAGGTCAGAGCTATCCTCGATAAGCTCAAACCCAGGAAATCTCCAGGTCCCGATCGCATAACAAACAAGGCTCTTAAGCGTCTTCCCGACCGCCTTGTTTGCCTCTTGGTTTTGATCTTTAATGCCCTCCTGTCATGTTGCTGCTTCCCCGACGAGTGGAAGGAAGCAATAATTATAGGCATTCACAAACCGGGTAAACCCCG
The DNA here is from genome assembly GCA_029227775.1 of Morpho helenor. NCBI lineage: Eukaryota > Metazoa > Arthropoda > Insecta > Lepidoptera > Nymphalidae > Morpho > Morpho helenor. The sequence goes on from JARGCU010000011.1 coordinate 10,589,691, forward strand.
TAACCGCCCAGATAGTTATCGCCCTATAAGTCTGCTTAACAGCTTGGGTAAAGTCTACGAGAGAGTGATCCTCTCGAGGCTTAAAAAGGAAATAGACTCCAACAAACTCCTACCGGACGAACAGTTCGGGTTTAGATCAAATCATACGGCCGTCCACCAGGTGCACCGCCTGGTGGAACATGTCATCCAAAACCGCTTATCACGCGGAGCGGATACTGGTGCCGTCTTTTTCGATGTAGCCAAAGCCTTTGATAAGGTCTGGCACGCAGGCTTGATATACAAGCTTAAAATTTTAAAATTACCGGATAGTCTCGTAAGGCTCTTACGGGACTATCTAACAAATCGCACCTTCAGATACCGATTAGACGGTACTCTATCATCCAGTCGACCGATTCGTGCTGGAGTTCCTCAAGGTTCGGTGCTCGCACCATACCTCTACTCGCTCTACACGAGCGACATCCCTCACAACAAAATGGTTTCGTCGTTAGCCCTATACGCTGACGACACTGCCCTCTTCACGTCTTCGATTAAAAAAGACCTAATAGTCAGGCGTCTCCAAGCAGAAGTAGACAACCTCGAGCGGTGGTTTGCTCAATGGAGAATAGCCATCAATCCGGATAAAAGCGCGGCCATGTTCTTTAACAAGCCAGGCGCTCGGTCCCCCCAGCCCCAGAAGTGTATAACAATACACAACAGGGAATTACAGTGGCAGGAAGAGATCAAATACCTCGGGGTAATCCTCCAACCTACCCTCTCTTTCGCCAAACACATACGCGCAGTCCGTAACAGGGCAGCGTATGCGCTAGGTCGTCTATATCCGATGTTATGCAAGAAGAGTAAAATGTCACTTCGTAACAAAGTGACGCTTTACAAAACTTGCATAAGACCAATAATGTCCTATGCGTGCGTCACGTTCGCGCATGTACGCCCTTATCGATTAAATGTCTTGCAGCGTTTGCAAAATAAATTCACGCGCATAGCCTCCGGCTGTCCATGGTACATGCGAAACGTGGACCTGCATAGAGACCTAGGTCTCCCCTCCTTAGCCAACCTATTCAAATGTTTCATGAAGAAATATTTTGAAAAGGCAGAGGCACACCCGAACCCGCTCATTTCTAAAATGGTCCAATACAAATGCTATGACAATAAGTTCAGAGCTAAAAACTATAGGCGCCCCAGGAGCGTTCTATACGACCCTGACGATCATCTTACGATCGCCAACGCCAAACACTTCACACACATTCACACACAGCGCCTTCGCCGGCGAAGGCGAGGTCCCCGATTTCTCACGTCTAGCGGAAGGGGCGTCCAACCCCGACCGTTATGACAATAGGACTCTTCCACAGTCCGATAATAGTCCTCCACAGCGCGTCGCTTTAAGCCGAGGTTCGGCCTCACGGGAGGCACCCTTAAGGCGACGCTCCCAGGATGTTGCGGGCCTCTTTCGAGACCCGCTCTCCTAGCACTTCACACCCGGCGATGCTTCTGCGCTCGCCCACTCTCCCGGTGACGCTGTCAAAGCCTTCACGGCTAACAGCCTTAGTTAGTGTCCGAAAAAAAAAAAAAAAAAAAAAAAAAAAAAACGTTAAAATTTTTAGTCTATACGCTGAGCCGCATCAGCGTAGTCGCGTGCGTCGTCCTTCAAGCGTTGTCGATTGCGTCGCTAATCGCTTCCTTTAATACAATATAAATCCAAATAAATTAAACAATATTATAATATGGCTCGTACGAAACAGACCGCCAGAAAGTCGACCGGCGGCAAGGCGCCGCGCAAGCAGCTCGCCACTAAGGCCGCGCGGAAGAGCGCACCGGCCACCGGCGGTGTTAAGAAGCCGCATCGTTACAGACCCGGCACGGTGGCCCTTCGCGAGATCCGCCGCTACCAGAAGAGTACCGAACTGTTGATTCGCAAGCTTCCTTTCCAGCGTCTAGTGCGCGAGATCGCTCAAGACTTCAAGACCGACCTCCGCTTCCAGAGCTCCGCGGTGATGGCACTGCAGGAGGCGAGCGAGGCATATCTAGTGGGGCTCTTCGAAGACACCAATCTGTGCGCCATACACGCTAAGCGTGTAACGATCATGCCGAAGGATATACAACTGGCACGGAGAATCAGAGGCGAACGAGCTTAAATAATATATAATAATAATAATAATAAAAATTATTATTAGCATATTATTTGAATTTGAAAACAAAAGGCCCTTTTCAGGGCCGCATATATTTCATAAATCGATCATGTAATGTTCATTTTATCTCTTGATAATAAGTAGTAATAGTGTAATACGTCCGTCCAGCTTTGTATTATTCATTTTATTCAACTCTACATACATACATTACAATTTAATTAGCAAGCGCAAGCATGGCCGCCTGCCGGCTTTTCCACAGTCTCGTCTATTATTTTGGGTGTAGTTATAGACAAATATACAATCATTGGAATAGCTAACAATACGTATATGTAGGTGATATATACATATTGATTAATAAAATGAAAATGAATTCATTATTTATTTATTTATTTATTTATGTAGCTAAAATAAGAAAGGTTGTTAGGTTGTTTAAGATATGTGTATGTGTATTTGCATGCATAATATGATGAAGAAAGAAGAGAAAGAAAAAAAAAAAAAATTGAAGAAAAAAAAAAAAAAAAAAATTGATAGTTTCAATCTTGGGCGCAATAGGGGGCCGCGCCGAGAGGGGCTAGGCTAGCTACCCCCTCCCCCTCCTTACACCTCACCCCCTCGGACACCCTTCCGGAAAGGGTGACGGCGAAAAAAAAAAAAAAAAAAAAAAAAAAAAAAAAAAAAAAAAAAAAAAAAAAAAAAAAAAAAAAGGTCGCCAACCCGAACCGTCGGCGGAAACGGAGAGCTTGAGAGCTTCCCCCCCTCCCCCACCGTACCTCACCCCCGCGGACACCCTACGTGATAATTTCATAAGAGGTTGCTTCGAAAAATATACGATAAGGCTAAAAAAAAAAAAAAAAAAAAAAACGCCGCCAACCATATCTGTCGGCGGAAAGCGGGCGCTGGCGTAGAGCCTTAGCTTCCCCCCTCCCCCAACCATACCTCACCCCCTCGGACACCATCTGTCTCCCTCTGCTTATATATTCATCTCTATCGCACAATCCTTCAATGACGGAATGTATAAATACATGCTTCAAAAAGTTTTCGCCAGTAGTTGCAGCCGTTCTACCGCAGTCATCGCTGGTCGAGCGCAGCAGTGTTTTCGTCTCTCTCTATATTTATCAATAAACTAACATGACCGGTCGAGGAAAAGGTGGAAAGGGATTGGGAAAAGGAGGCGCGAAGCGCCACAGGAAGGTGCTCCGTGACAACATCCAGGGTATCACGAAGCCGGCTATCCGTCGTCTGGCAAGAAGAGGTGGCGTGAAACGTATATCGGGTCTGATATACGAAGAGACGCGCGGCGTGCTGAAGGTGTTCCTCGAGAACGTCATCCGTGACGCTGTCACTTATACCGAACACGCCAAAAGGAAGACGGTCACCGCGATGGATGTGGTGTACGCGTTGAAACGTCAAGGCCGCACCCTCTACGGGTTTGGCGGTTAATTAAATGACGTAACGTAATAATGTATGTTATAAATTTACATTATTACGTATATATATTATACATAATATATATATTTTTTTAATTTAAAAAAAGGCCCTTTTCAGGGCCGCAAATTTATCAAATGCTCTACCAAAACTAGTTTTTTTTTTTTTTTTTTTAAATATTAGCCATCATTCAAATTACATTACGAACCTGAGTGAGGACCTTCGCGACAATCGCAATTGTACATAATATGTCACCAGTGTGTCACGATCACTTTCGCGAGCTTACTGGTTTATTATATATCTGAATTACTAAGTTATTTAAATTAAATTGTGAAAATGAATTATATATACGATTACGCGTATGAGTAGGTGCCTGAAAAATTTAAATTAGTAGTAAACTTATACGAGTGTCAACTCGCTGTATGCAAACTGTAAGTAACCGGATATTTAGAGATGTTAATAGTACAATGATTATGGTTTTTCTTTATTTTTTTTTTTAAAGAAAATATACCTTAAAAATAAATACCACCATAATATACAACGCCAACGCCGCCGCCGCCGCCGCCGCCGCCCCCCTCAAGATAGATCATCGCGCGTTGTTAGGTGCAATGAATGATTTTGCTAAGATTATACGAAACTGATGATTTAGAAAAATATAATTATCCAAAAAAAACAAAAGCCATATATTATATTATCGTAATCGTTATCGACTCGTACGAATTGATCATGACGACTTCGAGAGGAGACTCTCTTGCAAACGTCGTGTGGCAGTGTGGTGTTTTACGAAGCTCTACTTCAAACGGTCTAAACTATAAATATACACGGCGTAGGAACGGCAAATTGTATCGAATCGATATAGCGGAATATCCGCTTTTAATTTATAGAAATATATATCAATAAAATACTCGTTTTATAAAGAAAAACAAGATTTAATCCGGACCCGGGGTGCACGAGTGGCGGTGTATAGAAATTAATCATCGAAAGCTTCCCCACGGTCGGCGGAATTCACGACAAAACTGTTTCAGTAGACGGATAAGTTCAAAAGGAAGACACACGTGCGCCAGGAATATTGTTTAATTTGAAACGGAATGTATAATTTCGATTGAATCTGATGCAAGCTAGTGAAAAGTTATCTGCGTTCGTACGGGAAAATGTCTAGCGACATCGCGGTTCTCCTTACGGTATTGCCCGGACCCTTACTACCAACAGCGACCTCTGTTCGCTTGAGCTTTGTTTAAAAAATATTATAATATTGTAATTCCACTTCGAATCGGACCTTCTGTCGTATATATTGTGTATATAAATTAAAAGAAAAGAAATATCAAGTAAATATGTCCGACACGGCTGTCGCATCCGAAGTGCCAGCGCCGACGACACCCGCTAAGAAACCGAAGGCCTCCGCGGGCGCAGGCGGCGCCGCCGCCAAGAAGCCGAAGGCCAAGCCCACCCATCCGAAGACATCAGAGATGGTGAACAGCGCTATCAAGGAGCTAAAGGAGCGGAGCGGCTCGTCGCTTCAGGCGATCAAGAAGTACATAGCGGCGCAGTATAAGGTTGACGCGGAGAAGATGGCGCCGTTCATAAGAAAGTATCTGAAGAGCGCCGTGGAGTCCGGCGCCCTGATCCAGACTAAAGGCAAGGGGGCATCCGGTTCCTTCAAGTTGGAGTCGAAATCGTCCGCGTCGAAGAAGCCGGCCGGCGGAAAGGTGACCGCCGCTTCGGCCGCGACCGGCAGGTCGAAAAAGGCGGCCTCCTCAACCTCGATATCCGCGGCGAGCGGTGGCGCCAAGGGCGGTAAGAAAGCGGCGGCCGCACCGTCACCTACCAAGTCGAAATCGTCCGCTGCGACCGCGAGGGACAAGAAGGCCGCCGCCGCGAAGAGGAAGAAGCCCGTCGCCAAGAAGGCCGCCGCCGCAGCGGCGTCCGCTTCGCCCGCGAGGGCGAAGGGTGCCGCCTCGAAGGCCAAAAAGACTGCCAAGCCACCTACGAAGAAGCCGAAAGCGCCCAAGCCGAAGAAGGCCGCCACCGCCGCGGCCGCCGCCACACCGAAGTCGAAACCGGCGGCCGCGAAGAAGGCCGCCGCCGCCGCTAAAAAGTAAGCTGAGAAGTAACGGAAGACGACCACTCGATCGTTCCGACGTTCGTTACGTGTGTAGTGTTCGTATAGTCTCTCGTGTTGTGTTCTGTTTTGTATCGGCATATATAGTGCGCTATCATCGAACGAGCTAGCACAAAATAAAAAAGCAAGCGGACGATGACACGACGGAGACTGAAACCGGTGGTGATGCAGGCGAGCGAGCGAGCGCGGCACTCACGATCGCAGCGGGCGCGAGTCGGCGGAAGGGGAAAAAAAAACACCGTTTTTTTTTTATCAAGACAAAAGCCCTTTTCAGGGCTAACACACATTTCCGATATCTTATTATATAGACACGTACCTATCTTCGATGTATACCTATGTACCTACATATCTAAGTCTAATTTAATTAAATAGTCAAAGTTTCACTCTTACTTACTTAGGGAACATACAAATTTGAAAGTCGGTAACGGAATACGAAAACTTCTAAAACTCAATTCAAAGCTGTTTGCCGTTACCATCCATATTTTATTGACATAACATAATAAATATGACGATATGACGACGGTAAATAACTAACATTACATTAATCAATTTAATGACGTTAATTAATTAATTAATTAATTAATTCACATACTCCGTTGCCCGAACCCGATCCCGACTCCCGACTCTCTCTGTCTCTACTCTACAGTCTACCTACTTACTATTATTTTTCTCGTAATAACTAACTAACAGACAAACAAACTTACGAAACTACCAATACCACACTCCCTCCTCTCTCCCTGCCGACCGTCCGACGCGTGAGCTTTATATCGTCGCGGTTAAACCTACCAACCAATCCATCTTGCCTCTCCATATATAAACTCGACACGAAAAATTTTTAAGTCCATAACACTACTACTGTTCGTCTCGTAGGTCGCGCTCGGACGTGTCGCTGATTTCGAGCGATAGTATTATTTTGCATTTATTTCCTCCGCACTTAATACTTAATACAATAATAAATAATGTCGGGCCGCGGCAAGGGTGGTAAAGTGAAGGGAAAGGCGAAGTCACGTTCTAATCGTGCCGGTCTCCAGTTCCCCGTCGGGCGTATCCACAGACTGCTGAGGAAGGGAAATTACGCGGAGCGCGTCGGTGCCGGTGCGCCCGTTTACCTCGCGGCCGTGATGGAGTACCTAGCGGCCGAAGTGCTAGAGTTGGCCGGCAACGCGGCACGTGACAACAAGAAGACCAGGATCATACCGAGACACCTTCAGCTCGCCATCCGCAACGACGAGGAATTGAACAAATTGCTGTCAGGTGTAACGATAGCACAGGGCGGCGTACTGCCGAACATACAAGCTGTGCTTTTGCCCAAGAAAACAGAGAAGAAGGCATAGATAATCGCAAGCCGTCACCGGACTGGATTATTAATTAATTAATAACGAAAAATATATACTTATATGTATATATTTTTAAAAGGCCCTTTTCAGGGCCACAAAATTGTTCCACCATATACATATTGTATGCAATATAAATATATTATATTGCGATAGCCGCGACTCCGCTCGAGCCTAGAACTAGCATTTAAATTAATTAACTACCATCCCGGTGGTGGGTTCTACGAAATTTGATCGATCGATTATTTTTCCTTTGAGCCACAGTAGTATATAAGCCGTGAAGGCGTAACAGACAGACTTTCTTTATAGGTCGCGCTGGAAATGGCACAAAGTATGTCTGTTGGTTAGGTTAGGGTTATTTTTTTTTTTTTTTTTCTCTCTCTCTCTCTTCTCTTTAACGCGTTTGTCTCAGAAAAAACAAGCAAACAAACACACACACGCACATTGTATTGTGTACACAGACGCATAAAGACAAATATTACATATATAAATATGTGATATAGGTGGTTACGTTTAATATTTAATTAAATATAGGTAGGACATTATGCAAAGTTACGAGTGAGTTTACATTTCTTACATGACATGTTATTAATTAATTGATTAAATTTGTATTTATTTATTTCTTTATTTATTTATTTATTTTATTATTATTTTTTTTTGCATACATGTATATTTTTTATATATAACAATTATGCCGTACCTCTAATTACTTACTTACGTCCGTGTCGCTTAAGTCGCGTCAGTCCCCGCCCTCCCCGGACCCGCTACACGACGTTCGATTATTGGTCGGATGCGCGCTTGTCAGCTCGTCTCGGCGGGCACGTAAGCGGGCGGCGCGCGTAATCAAATCAGGAGAAATGAAAATTCGATGAACCATTCGAGTCGCACGTCCCAGTCGGTGCGGTCGCTGTCCCCTTGTTTGCACTATACTTTAATCCGTCGCTGCGTGTTAAACTTCAAACTATGCCACCCAAGACAAGCGGAAAGGCCGCCAAGAAATCGGGCAAAGCCCAAAAGAATATATCTAAATCGGACAAAAAGAAGAAGAAGCACAAGAGGAAGGAGAGCTATGCCATCTATATTTACAAGGTGCTCAAGCAGGTCCATCCCGACACCGGTATCTCGAGTAAGGCCATGTCGATCATGAACTCGTTCGTGAACGACATCTTCGAGCGGATCGCGGCCGAGGCGTCTCGTCTCGCTCACTACAACAAGAGGTCAACTATCACATCGAGAGAGGTGCAGACTTCAGTGAGGTTACTGTTGCCCGGCGAATTAGCGAAGCACGCCGTCAGCGAGGGCACCAAGGCGGTAACCAAATACACAAGCTCCAAGTGAGTCCCCACGAGCAACTACTCCGTAGTCGGCCGTCGGTCAAGTCAAACCTGTTTGTTGTCTACGATGGCGTTCAACATAAAAGGCCCTTTTCAGGGCCACAAAATTATTCATACATACATGCATGATGTACCCTTTCTTTTTCATATCATAGTTGAAGCGTAAAGCGTATAGTATAGATAGTGGTTTCCTTTTAATTAGTCGACAGATCAAATTTCATTCATCATCTGCGTTCCGTACAGAATCTGTCTGCCTCTTTTGTACATTTATGCACCACACCACACCTTCTTTCTCCCTATAATAATATTTATGAAATAGAAATAATATATATGCGTTACTCGCGATCGCTAATGTCCTATACGTGTCGATGCGTTATAATTGTTAGTTTAATCAATAAAATATATCAGTTTGTTTGTTTGCCTCGGATGGATGTTATTGTTAAGTTTTAGACGGTCTCCCTCCGTCCCGCCGCCCTTCCTTCCCCGTTTCCAGTCGTCAGCACCGTACCGCATAAATAAATATAACTGTACATATATAAAGACGGCCGTCGTGCGTTAAAATTTCAGAGAGCAACGCACACTTGCCGCGCTCACACGTCCGATGCTCGAAGCCTCGAGATTGTTGCCGGTTGTCCTTATAATCGTTTGCGCAGTCGTGTTCGATAGTCCGGATTGTTGTGGTTCTGTGTTCTGTGTTTTTGTGGTCGCTGTCGACTGTAGCGGAGCGTCGTTGACGTGCCGCAGCGGTCTGCAGAGCGCCGGGTGTTCGCCGTTGTGGGGAGTGACCGTTAGCACGTTTTAGTGCTACGTCGCTCGTCGCTCGTCGCTCGTCGCTTTTCGTAAGACGCACGGTTGGTGAGTCCCGCCCAATTTCCCACATATAGTTTAAATAGGTACACACCTCCGTCCTCACCGGGACGCAGACTAGTTTATTAATTAGTTAGTGTAAAGTAGGCACACTCCCCCCTGCCCTCCGGCAGGGGGACATCTCTCTTTAATTGTTGTTTGGGTCCGTTAGGGCCCAAACACAGTATTTTAATTTAAATTAAAAATGGACCCGACTCTCGGTGCCATTTTCGCGTTCCTCCGGGAACGTTTCCCGGATGCTTTCGCCGCCCTTCAGGCGACGCTCGCCCCGCGGGATAGTCCCGCGTCCCCGTCGCCTTCTCCGTCACCGGAGAAGCGTCCTCCGCCCCCCATTTCCGTGTCTTCAGACATGGAAGCGGAATCAAATTCCGAACGCTCTCCGTCTTCCTCGGAAGGCGAGGAGGACGACAACAATGACGGTTTCGAAACCGTCAAGTCACGGAGCCAGAAGCGAAAGCTGAAGGCCCCGACTACCGTTCCGTCCAAAAGGGCGATTAATGTAGAGAGCGCCCCGAAGCGCCCCCACCCCCCCGCCTCTGTTGCCACGCCTACAAAGGTGGGAACTACCGGTTCTGGCCCTAATGTGACAGATGACGTCACGATGTCCGAACGTAGAGAGAAGGTCCCGCCTCTCTACATAAGAAATAAGAGCGACTGGCAGCGCTTATTGTCCGTCTTGGAAGCGAAAAATATCGCTTTCAAGAGTGCCCGATCGACTGTGATCGGAATCAAGGTTGAGCTGACAACCTCTGCGGATCACCGCAGCACCACCACCTTCTTGCGTGAGGAGGGTATTGAATACCACTCCTACGCACTTCAAGATGAGCGCGAGTTACGCGTAGTCATTAAAGGACTTCCGGTCGAGCTCGAGACCGATTACATTAAACAAGACCTGATTGGTCAAGGTCTTCCTGTGCGTCAGGTACATCGGATGTACCACGGACGCACCAAAGCTCCTTTTGAGTTTTGTCTGATCATTTTAGATCTCTCCCCGGAGGGGAAAAAGATATTTAATGTCGCCTCGGTCTGCAGACTGTCTGGTCTGCGAATCGAGGCGCCCAAGCAGAGGGGGGCGATAGGCCAATGCCATCGCTGCCAGCTGTTTGGACATTGTGCCAGAAATTGTTACGCACGTCCAAGGTGCGTTAAATGTCTGGGGGACCACGGTACCGTGGACTGCCCCCGCCCGACCCCTTCGGCCGAACCGCCGAGTTGTGTCCTGTGCGGACAACAGGGGCACCCAGCGAGTTATCGCGGATGCCCTAAAGTCCCGCTCAGGGCGAAACGGGGAGGTCTGGCGGCAGCCCGTAAAAAGGCAGCTGCCCGCACCGCCCAAAAAGCGGCCCCCCCCAAGGAGCGCTTCGTCCCCGCCCCGCTGCCCGCGGTCAATGTGTGGCAGCAGAGGCAGGCAGCCGCGTCGGCTGCACCCCCTTCGCCCCCGCAGGCCCAAACGACGACTCCAGTCGTCGTAAAGGCAGTAAGCGCCCCCCCCACCCCACAGATCGCGCCCCCCAAGCCCAAAGTGGCCGCGCCTCAGCATGCGAGCAGCTTCATGGAGGACATGAAGCTGATTAGCGGGTTGGTCGCCGATATCGACACAGACGAGTTGTCGGTACTGGCGGGCAAGCTGAGGAGCGACCCAAAAAATAGATTGATGGCTTTACTCGAGCACGCAGAGCTCGTGCAGGCCATCGCTAAAATATCAAAATAAAAAATCTTAATGGGTAGTACACCACACAGGAAGAAACCCTTCGGGCTCAGAGTCGTCACGCTCAACGCGGACGGCCTTGTCAGACAAATCCACGAAGTCCGTGAATTCGTGGTAACTCATTGCGTGGACATACTCTTGGTTCAGGAAACTTTCCTGAAACCGAGCAAACGAAATCCCAGGATCGCAAATTATAATATAATCCGTCACGACCGCTCCGGTTCTCGAAAGGGCGGTACCGTAATCTATTACAAAAGATCACTCCATGTTTCACCAATAGATCCCCCTCAGTTAGAAAACATGGAAACTTCAGTCTGCCAGATTGGTATGACGGGTCATCCATCCGTCGTTCTGGCGTCAGTATATCTAAGTCCCAAAAAAGAAGTGCTAAGGAACGACATCGTCGCGCTCCTGGCACTCGGAAACTCAGTTATTCTGGCCGGAGACTTCAATTCGAAGCACGGTCATTGGAACTCAATAAGTCAAAATAAAAATGGGCGCATCCTCCACAGTCTCAGTGGACTCGCTCATCTTAACTTCGATGTCGTAGCTCCAAACGAACCGACGCACTATCCTCACAATAGTGCGCAGTCCCCGGACGTTCTGGACATTGTAGCGCTCAAGAACGTAGCCCTCCAGCTACGCTCAATAGAAGTAATTCATGATCTCAGCTCGGACCACAGACCGGTCCTGTTTCAACTGGGACGACCCGCTTCCGCGGAGCCCAGTACAAAAACCATCATTGACTGGAAGAAGCTCAACGAGCACCTCCGGTCAACAGATTCTGTCCACTTGGACCAAATCCCAGATAAAATAGATTCAGAGGATGTCGCCAAGTCGGCATCCGCACACCTCACCGCTCATCTGAAAGAGTCTATCGAAGCATGCTCAAGGGAAATACCTGACGATCAAGGTCGTCTGCGTCTCCCTGATGACATCAGAGCGCTTCTTACTAGAAAACGCGCAGCCACTAGGGCGTATGCAGCGTATCCCATCCCCGAAAACCGGATCCGACTCCGGAAATTACAAAGAGAGGTGAAAGGAAAAATTGCCCTCTTTAGCAGCGATTCCTGGGATGCTAAACTCTCGGAGATTTCGCCCAGCCACCAGGCCTTCTGGCAGCTGTCGAAGTCATTGAGAGGGGAGCAATACGTGTCCACACCGCCACTGTTGCGAGCTAATCTTCCGCCCGCGTTTGAAGATACTGACAAGGCCGAGTGCTTGGCGGACAGCTTTGAAGCCCAATGCACCCCAAATCCCAGCTCACCCGAGCACGCCAAATTCCACGACAGGGTGGAATCACTGGTGAATAGGCCAACCGAGGTGGTTCCCGATAGGGTTCCGCTCCCCCCCACCTCCGGAGATGAGATCAGAGCTATCCTTGATAAGCTCAAACCTAGGAAATCTCCAGGTCCCGATGGCATAACAAACAAGGCTCTTAAGCGTCTTCCCGACCGCCTTGTTTGCCTCTTGGTTTTGATCTTTAATGCCCTCCTGTCATGTTGCTGCTTCCCCGACGAGTGGAAGGAAGCAATAATTATAGGCATTCACAAACCGGGTAAACCCCGTAACCGCCCAGATAGTTATCGCCCTATAAGTCTGCTTAACAGCTTGGGTAAAGTCTACGAGAGAGTGATCCTCTCGAGGCTTAAAACGGAAATAGACTCCAATAAACTCCTACCGGACGAACAGTTCGGGTTTAGATCAAATCATACGGCCGTCCACCAGGTGCACCGCCTGGTGGAACATGTCATCCAAAACCGCTTATCACGCGGAGCGGATACTGGTGCCGTCTTTTTCGATGTAGCCAAGGCCTTTGATAAGGTCTGGCACGCAGGCTTGATATACAAGCTTAAAATTTTAAAATTACCGGATAGTCTCGTAAGGCTCTTACGGGACTATCTAACAAATCGCACCTTCAGATACCGATTAGACGGTACTCTATCATCCAGTCGACCGATTCGTGCTGGAGTTCCCCAAGGTTCGGTGCTCGCACCATACCTCTACTCGCTCTACACGAGTGACATCCCTCACAACAAAATGGTTTCGTCGTTAGCCCTATACGCTGACGACACTGCCCTCTTCACGTCTTCGATTAAAAAAGACCTAATAGTCAGGCGTCTCCAAGCAGAAGTAGACAACCTCGAGCGGTGGTTTGCTCAATGGAGAATAGCTATCAACCCGGATAAGAGCGCGGCCATGTTCTTTAACAAGCCAGGCGCTCGGTCCCCCCAGCCCCAGAAGTGTATAACAATACACAACAGGGAATTACAGTGGCAGGAAGAGATCAAATACCTCGGGGTAATCCTCCAACCCACCCTCTCTTTCGCCAAACACATACGCGCAGTCCGTAACAGGGCAGCGTATGCGCTAGGTCGTCTATATCCGATGTTATGCAAGAAGAGTAAAATGTCACTTCGTAACAAAGTGACGCTTTACAAAGCTTGCATAAGACCAATAATGTCCTATGGGTGCGTCACGTTCGCGCATGTACGTCCTTATCGGTTAAATGTCTTGCAGCGTTTGCAAAATAAATTCACGCGTATAGCCTCTGGCTGTCCATGGTACATGCGAAACGTGGACCTACATAGAGATCTAGGTCTCCCCTCAATAGCCAACCTATTCAAATGTTTCTCGAAGAAATATTTTGAAAAGGCAGAGGCACACCCGAACCCTCTCATTTCTAAAATGGTCCAATATAAATGCTATGAAAATAAGTTCAGAGCTAAAAACTATAGGCGCCCTAGGAGCGTTCTATATGACCCTGACGATCATCTTACGATCGCCAACGCCAAACACTTCACACACATACACACACAGCGCCTTCGCCGGCGAAGGCGAGGTCCCCGATTTCTCACGTCTAGCGGAAGGGGCGTCCAACCCCGACCGTTATGACATTAGGACTCTTCCACAGTCCGACTATAATCCTCCACAGCGCGTCGCTTTAAGCCGAGGTTCGGCCTCACGGGAGGCACCCTTAAGGCGACGCTCCCAGGATGCTGCGGGCCTCTTTCGAGACCCGCTCTCCTCGCACTTCACCCCCGGCGATGCTTCTGCGCTCGCCCACTCTCCCGGTGACGCTGTCAAAGCCTTCATGGCTAACAGCCTTAGTTAGTGTCCGAAAAAAAAAAAAAAAAAAAAAAAAAAAACGTTAAAATTTTTAGTCTATACGCTGAGCCGCATCAGCGTAGTCGCGTGCGTCGTCCTTCAAGCGTTGTCGATTGCGTCGCTAATCGCTTCCTTTAATACAATATAAATCCAAATAAATTAAACAATATTATAATATGGCTCGTACGAAACAGACCGCCAGAAAGTCGACCGGCGGCAAGGCGCCGCGCAAGCAGCTCGCCACTAAGGCCGCGCGGAAGAGCGCACCGGCCACCGGCGGTGTTAAGAAGCCGCATCGTTACAGACCCGGCACGGTGGCCCTTCGCGAGATCCGCCGCTACCAGAAGAGTACCGAACTGTTGATTCGCAAGCTTCCTTTCCAGCGTCTAGTGCGCGAGATCGCTCAAGACTTCAAGACCGACCTCCGCTTCCAGAGCTCCGCGGTGATGGCACTGCAGGAGGCGAGCGAGGCATATCTAGTGGGGCTCTTCGAAGACACCAATCTGTGCGCCATACACGCTAAGCGTGTAACGATCATGCCGAAGGATATACAACTGGCACGGAGAATCAGAGGCGAACGAGCTTAAATAATATATAATAATAATAATAATAAAAATTATTATTAGCATATTATTTGAATTTGAAAACAAAAGGCCCTTTTCAGGGCCGCATATATTTCATAAATCGATCATGTAATGTTCATTTTATCTCTTGATAATAAGTAGTAATAGTGTAATACGTCCGTCCAGCTTTGTATTATTCATTTTATTCAACTCTACATACATACATTACAATTTAATTAGCAAGCGCAAGCATGGCCGCCTGCCGGCTTTTCCACAGTCTCGTCTATTATTTTGGGTGTAGTTATAGACAAATATACAATCATTGGAATAGCTAACAATACGTATATGTAGGTGATATATACATATTGATTAATAAAATGAAAATGAATTCATTATTTATTTATTTATTTATTTATGTAGCTAAAATAAGAAAGGTTGTTAGGTTGTTTAAGATATGTGTATGTGTATTTGCATGCATAATATGATGAAGAAAGAAGAGAAAGAAAAAAAAAAAAAATTGAAGAAAAAAAAAAAAAAAAAAATTGATAGTTTCAATCTTGGGCGCAATAGGGGGCCGCGCCGAGAGGGGCTAGGCTAGCTACCCCCTCCCCCTCCTTACACCTCACCCCCTCGGACACCCTTCCGGAAAGGGTGACGGCGAAAAAAAAAAAAAAAAAAAAAAAAAAAAAAAAAAAAAAAAAAAAAAAAAAAAAAAAAAAAAGGTCGCCAACCCGAACCGTCGGCGGAAACGGAGAGCTTGAGAGCTTCCCCCCCTCCCCCACCGTACCTCACCCCCGCGGACACCCTACGTGATAATTTCATAAGAGGTTGCTTCGAAAAATATACGATAAGGCTAAAAAAAAAAAAAAAAAAAAAAACGCCGCCAACCATATCTGTCGGCGGAAAGCGGGCGCTGGCGTAGAGCCTTAGCTTCCCCCCTCCCCCAACCATACCTCACCCCCTCGGACACCATCTGTCTCCCTCTGCTTATATATTCATCTCTATCGCACAATCCTTCAATGACGGAATGTATAAATACATGCTTCAAAAAGTTTTCGCCAGTAGTTGCAGCCGTTCTACCGCAGTCATCGCTGGTCGAGCGCAGCAGTGTTTTCGTCTCTCTCTATATTTATCAATAAACTAACATGACCGGTCGAGGAAAAGGTGGAAAGGGATTGGGAAAAGGAGGCGCGAAGCGCCACAGGAAGGTGCTCCGTGACAACATCCAGGGTATCACGAAGCCGGCTATCCGTCGTCTGGCAAGAAGAGGTGGCGTGAAACGTATATCGGGTCTGATATACGAAGAGACGCGCGGCGTGCTGAAGGTGTTCCTCGAGAACGTCATCCGTGACGCTGTCACTTATACCGAACACGCCAAAAGGAAGACGGTCACCGCGATGGATGTGGTGTACGCGTTGAAACGTCAAGGCCGCACCCTCTACGGGTTTGGCGGTTAATTAAATGACGTAACGTAATAATGTATGTTATAAATTTACATTATTACGTATATATATTATACATAATATATATATTTTTTTAATTTAAAAAAAGGCCCTTTTCAGGGCCGCAAATTTATCAAATGCTCTACCAAAACTAGTTTTTTTTTTTTTTTTTTTAAATATTAGCCATCATTCAAATTACATTACGAACCTGAGTGAGGACCTTCGCGACAATCGCAATTGTACATAATATGTCACCAGTGTGTCACGATCACTTTCGCGAGCTTACTGGTTTATTATATATCTGAATTACTAAGTTATTTAAATTAAATTGTGAAAATGAATTATATATACGATTACGCGTATGAGTAGGTGCCTGAAAAATTTAAATTAGTAGTAAACTTATACGAGTGTCAACTCGCTGTATGCAAACTGTAAGTAACCGGATATTTAGAGATGTTAATAGTACAATGATTATGGTTTTTCTTTATTTTTTTTTTTAAAGAAAATATACCTTAAAAATAAATACCACCATAATATACAACGCCAACGCCGCCGCCGCCGCCGCCGCCGCCCCCCTCAAGATAGATCATCGCGCGTTGTTAGGTGCAATGAATGATTTTGCTAAGATTATACGAAACTGATGATTTAGAAAAATATAATTATCCAAAAAAAACAAAAGCCATATATTATATTATCGTAATCGTTATCGACTCGTACGAATTGATCATGACGACTTCGAGAGGAGACTCTCTTGCAAACGTCGTGTGGCAGTGTGGTGTTTTACGAAGCTCTACTTCAAACGGTCTAAACTATAAATATACACGGCGTAGGAACGGCAAATTGTATCGAATCGATATAGCGGAATATCCGCTTTTAATTTATAGAAATATATATCAATAAAATACTCGTTTTATAAAGAAAAACAAGATTTAATCCGGACCCGGGGTGCACGAGTGGCGGTGTATAGAAATTAATCATCGAAAGCTTCCCCACGGTCGGCGGAATTCACGACAAAACTGTTTCAGTAGACGGATAAGTTCAAAAGGAAGACACACGTGCGCCAGGAATATTGTTTAATTTGAAACGGAATGTATAATTTCGATTGAATCTGATGCAAGCTAGTGAAAAGTTATCTGCGTTCGTACGGGAAAATGTCTAGCGACATCGCGGTTCTCCTTACGGTATTGCCCGGACCCTTACTACCAACAGCGACCTCTGTTCGCTTGAGCTTTGTTTAAAAAATATTATAATATTGTAATTCCACTTCGAATCGGACCTTCTGTCGTATATATTGTGTATATAAATTAAAAGAAAAGAAATATCAAGTAAATATGTCCGACACGGCTGTCGCATCCGAAGTGCCAGCGCCGACGACACCCGCTAAGAAACCGAAGGCCTCCGCGGGCGCAGGCGGCGCCGCCGCCAAGAAGCCGAAGGCCAAGCCCACCCATCCGAAGACATCAGAGATGGTGAACAGCGCTATCAAGGAGCTAAAGGAGCGGAGCGGCTCGTCGCTTCAGGCGATCAAGAAGTACATAGCGGCGCAGTATAAGGTTGACGCGGAGAAGATGGCGCCGTTCATAAGAAAGTATCTGAAGAGCGCCGTGGAGTCCGGCGCCCTGATCCAGACTAAAGGCAAGGGGGCATCCGGTTCCTTCAAGTTGGAGTCGAAATCGTCCGCGTCGAAGAAGCCGGCCGGCGGAAAGGTGACCGCCGCTTCGGCCGCGACCGGCAGGTCGAAAAAGGCGGCCTCCTCAACCTCGATATCCGCGGCGAGCGGTGGCGCCAAGGGCGGTAAGAAAGCGGCGGCCGCACCGTCACCTACCAAGTCGAAATCGTCCGCTGCGACCGCGAGGGACAAGAAGGCCGCCGCCGCGAAGAGGAAGAAGCCCGTCGCCAAGAAGGCCGCCGCCGCAGCGGCGTCCGCTTCGCCCGCGAGGGCGAAGGGTGCCGCCTCGAAGGCCAAAAAGACTGCCAAGCCACCTACGAAGAAGCCGAAAGCGCCCAAGCCGAAGAAGGCCGCCACCGCCGCGGCCGCCGCCACACCGAAGTCGAAACCGGCGGCCGCGAAGAAGGCCGCCGCCGCCGCTAAAAAGTAAGCTGAGAAGTAACGGAAGACGACCACTCGATCGTTCCGACGTTCGTTACGTGTGTAGTGTTCGTATAGTCTCTCGTGTTGTGTTCTGTTTTGTATCGGCATATATAGTGCGCTATCATCGAACGAGCTAGCACAAAATAAAAAAGCAAGCGGACGATGACACGACGGAGACTGAAACCGGTGGTGATGCAGGCGAGCGAGCGAGCGCGGCACTCACGATCGCAGCGGGCGCGAGTCGGCGGAAGGGGAAAAAAAAACACCGTTTTTTTTTTATCAAGACAAAAGCCCTTTTCAGGGCTAACACACATTTCCGATATCTTATTATATAGACACGTACCTATCTTCGATGTATACCTATGTACCTACATATCTAAGTCTAATTTAATTAAATAGTCAAAGTTTCACTCTTACTTACTTAGGGAACATACAAATTTGAAAGTCGGTAACGGAATACGAAAACTTCTAAAACTCAATTCAAAGCTGTTTGCCGTTACCATCCATATTTTATTGACATAACATAATAAATATGACGATATGACGACGGTAAATAACTAACATTACATTAATCAATTTAATGACGTTAATTAATTAATTAATTAATTAATTCACATACTCCGTTGCCCGAACCCGATCCCGACTCCCGACTCTCTCTGTCTCTACTCTACAGTCTACCTACTTACTATTATTTTTCTCGTAATAACTAACTAACAGACAAACAAACTTACGAAACTACCAATACCACACTCCCTCCTCTCTCCCTGCCGACCGTCCGACGCGTGAGCTTTATCTCGTCGCGGTTAAACCTACCAACCAATCCATCTTGCCTCTCCATATATAAACTCGACACGAAAAATTAAACAATAGTTCTCCTGACCATGCCGAATTCCACGCCGGCGTGGAATTGGCGGCGGCCAGCCTACCAGCGGCGGTTCCCGAAAGCGAACCGATCCCCCCCACGTCTGGAGATGAGGTTAGGTTCATTTTGAAAAATCTCAATCCCCGTAAATCACCAGGTCCCGACTCCATCACAAACAAGACACTCAAGTGTCTTCCTGACCGTCTCGTGCACCTCTTGGTATTGATATTTAATGCCCTCCTGTCATGCTGTTGCTTTCCGGACGAGTGGAAGGAAGCAACAGTCATAGGTATCCATAAACCGGGTAAACCCCGTAACCTCCCAGACAGCTATCGCCCCATCAGCCTAATTAATAGTCTGGGCAAAGTCTACGAGAGAGTCATCCTCTCTAGACTCATATCAATAATAGAGTCCAAAAACCTTATACCGAACGAACAGTTCGGATTTAGATCCCGCCACACGGCCATTCATCAGGTCCATCGGCTGGTGGAACACGCTTTGAGCGGATTCTCCGTAAAAAGCTACACGGGCGCCGTATTTTTCGATGTCGCCAAAGCCTTCGATAAGGTCTGGCACGCGGGTTTGATTTACAAACTCAATCAAATAGGTATTCCGGATAGGTTCGTAATTCTCTTACGAGACTACCTTACTAACCGTTCCTTTAGATATCGCCTTGATGGCACCTTCTCTTCCAGACGCCCCATACGCGCTGGAGTCCCCCAAGGCTCGGTATTAGCACCGTACCTTTACTCGCTTTACACAAGCGACATCCCACATAACAACCGGATTTCGTCGTTGGCACTCTATGCGGACGACACTGCTATATTTAAAAGCAGCAAAAGTTCCGATCTTATAGTCAGTTGTCTCCAAAAGGAAGTGGACAACCTGGAAAGGTGGTTCTCCCGCTGGAGAATAGCTCTAAACCCAGATAAAAGCGCTGCCATGTTTTTCTATAGACCCCGCATGTGCTTAGTTAGACCCCGGAAATGTATTACCGTACAAAACCGGGATATCCCCTGGCAGGACAAGGTCAAATACCTTGGGGTCACGCTGGAACCTAACCTCACATTCCACCAACACATACGCACAGTCCGTAATAGGGCAGCGTATGCAATGGGTCGACTCTTTCCGATGTTATGTAAGAAGAGTAAACTGTCACTTCGTAACAAAGTGACACTTTATAAAACTTGCATAAGACCTATCATGTCATATGCGAGTGTCTCGTTCGCACATGCGCCTAAAACCATCCTGCGCCCCATGCAGACCTTACAGAATAAATTCATGAGAATAGCCAGTGGCTGTCCATGGTACGTGCGAAACTATGACCTCCATAAAGACCTAGGTCTCCCCACAGTCGCCAGTTTATTTAAGCGATTTTCGAAAAATTATTTCGACAAAGCGGAGGTACACGCTAACCCTCTGATAGCAGGGATGGCCGTTTACCGCTGCTTTGACAAATCGTTCAAAGCCCGTATTCACAGGCGCCCAAGAAGCGTCCTTACTGACCCTGACGATCAAATCACGATCGACATCGCCAAAACACTTAACAAACAAACACACACACAGCGTCTTCGCCGGCGAAGACGAGGTCCTCGTTTTCTTACGTCTAGCGGAAGGGGCGTCCAGCCCCGACCGATATGACACTCAGACTTTCCACAAGTCAGTTTATAGTCCTCCACGACACGTCGTCTTAAGCCGAGGCTCGGCCTCACAGGAGGCACCCTTAAGGCGACGTTCCCAAGATGTCACGAGCCTCTCCCGAGGCTCGCTCCACTCCACCTCCGGCGATGCTTCTGCGCTCGCCCCAATCTCCCGGTGACGCTGTAAAAGCCGCTCTGGCTAACAGCAAGAAGTCATTTTTCGAAAAAAAAAAAAAAAAAAAAAAATTTTTAAGTCCATAACACTACTACTGTTCGTCTCGTAGGTCGCGCTCGGACGTGTCGCTGATTTCGAGCGATAGTATTATTTTGCATTTATTTCCTCCGCACTTAATACTTAATACAATAATAAATAATGTCGGGCCGCGGCAAGGGTGGTAAAGTGAAGGGAAAGGCGAAGTCACGTTCTAATCGTGCCGGTCTCCAGTTCCCCGTCGGGCGTATCCACAGACTGCTGAGGAAGGGAAATTACGCGGAGCGCGTCGGTGCCGGTGCGCCCGTTTACCTCGCGGCCGTGATGGAGTACCTAGCGGCCGAAGTGCTAGAGTTGGCCGGCAACGCGGCACGTGACAACAAGAAGACCAGGATCATACCGAGACACCTTCAGCTCGCCATCCGCAACGACGAGGAATTGAACAAATTGCTGTCAGGTGTAACGATAGCACAGGGCGGCGTACTGCCGAACATACAAGCTGTGCTTTTGCCCAAGAAAACAGAGAAGAAGGCATAGATAATCGCAAGCCGTCACCGGACTGGATTATTAATTAATTAATAACGAAAAATATATACTTATATGTATATATTTTTAAAAGGCCCTTTTCAGGGCCACAAAATTGTTCCACCATATACATATTGTATGCAATATAAATATATTATATTGCGATAGCCGCGACTCCGCTCGAGCCTAGAACTAGCATTTAAATTAATTAACTACCATCCCGGTGGTGGGTTCTACGAAATTTGATCGATCGATTATTTTTCCTTTGAGCCACAGTAGTATATAAGCCGTGAAGGCGTAACAGACAGACTTTCTTTATAGGTCGCGCTGGAAATGGCACAAAGTATGTCTGTTGGTTAGGTTAGGGTTATTTTTTTTTTTTTTTTTCTCTCTCTCTCTCTTCTCTTTAACGCGTTTGTCTCAGAAAAAACAAGCAAACAAACACACACACGCACATTGTATTGTGTACACAGACGCATAAAGACAAATATTACATATATAAATATGTGATATAGGTGGTTACGTTTAATATTTAATTAAATATAGGTAGGACATTATGCAAAGTTACGAGTGAGTTTACATTTCTTACATGACATGTTATTAATTAATTGATTAAATTTGTATTTATTTATTTCTTTATTTATTTATTTATTTTATTATTATTTTTTTTTGCATACATGTATATTTTTTATATATAACAATTATGCCGTACCTCTAATTACTTACTTACGTCCGTGTCGCTTAAGTCGCGTCAGTCCCCGCCCTCCCCGGACCCGCTACACGACGTTCGATTATTGGTCGGATGCGCGCTTGTCAGCTCGTCTCGGCGGGCACGTAAGCGGGCGGCGCGCGTAATCAAATCAGGAGAAATGAAAATTCGATGAACCATTCGAGTCGCACGTCCCAGTCGGTGCGGTCGCTGTCCCCTTGTTTGCACTATACTTTAATCCGTCGCTGCGTGTTAAACTTCAAACTATGCCACCCAAGACAAGCGGAAAGGCCGCCAAGAAATCGGGCAAAGCCCAAAAGAATATATCTAAATCGGACAAAAAGAAGAAGAAGCACAAGAGGAAGGAGAGCTATGCCATCTATATTTACAAGGTGCTCAAGCAGGTCCATCCCGACACCGGTATCTCGAGTAAGGCCATGTCGATCATGAACTCGTTCGTGAACGACATCTTCGAGCGGATCGCGGCCGAGGCGTCTCGTCTCGCTCACTACAACAAGAGGTCAACTATCACATCGAGAGAGGTGCAGACTTCAGTGAGGTTACTGTTGCCCGGCGAATTAGCGAAGCACGCCGTCAGCGAGGGCACCAAGGCGGTAACCAAATACACAAGCTCCAAGTGAGTCCCCACGAGCAACTACTCCGTAGTCGGCCGTCGGTCAAGTCAAACCTGTTTGTTGTCTACGATGGCGTTCAACATAAAAGGCCCTTTTCAGGGCCACAAAATTATTCATACATACATGCATGATGTACCCTTTCTTTTTCATATCATAGTTGAAGCGTAAAGCGTATAGTATAGATAGTGGTTTCCTTTTAATTAGTCGACAGATCAAATTTCATTCATCATCTGCGTTCCGTACAGAATCTGTCTGCCTCTTTTGTACATTTATGCACCACACCACACCTTCTTTCTCCCTATAATAATATTTATGAAATAGAAATAATATATATGCGTTACTCGCGATCGCTAATGTCCTATACGTGTCGATGCGTTATAATTGTTAGTTTAATCAATAAAATATATCAGTTTGTTTGTTTGCCTCGGATGGATGTTATTGTTAAGTTTTAGACGGTCTCCCTCCGTCCCGCCGCCCTTCCTTCCCCGTTTCCAGTCGTCAGCACCGTACCGCATAAATAAATATAACTGTACATATATAAAGACGGCCGTCGTGCGTTAAAAAAAAAATTTTTAGAGAGCAACGCACACTTGCCGCGCTCACACGTCCGATGCTCGAAGCCTCGAGATTGTTGCCGGTTGTCCTTATAATCGTTTGCGCAGTCGTGTTCGATAGTCCGGATTGTTGTGGTTCTGTGTTCTGTGTTTTTGTGGTCGCTGTCGACTGTAGCGGAGCGTCGTTGACGTGCCGCAGCGGTCTGCAGAGCGCCGGGTGTTCGCCGTTGTGGGGAGTGACCGTTAGCACGTTTTAGTGCTACGTCGCTCGTCGCTCGTCGCTCGTCGCTTTTCGTAAGACGCACGGTTGGTGAGTCCCGCCCAATTTCCCACATATAGTTTAAATAGGTACACACCTCCGTCCTCACCGGGACGCAGACTAGTTTATTAATTAGTTAGTGTAAAGTAGGCACACTCCCCCCTGCCCTCCGGCAGGGGGACATCTCTCTTTAATTGTTGTTTGGGTCCGTTAGGGCCCAAACACAGTATTTTAATTTAAATTAAAAATGGACCCGACTCTCGGTGCCATTTTCGCGTTCCTCCGGGAACGTTTCCCGGATGCTTTCGCCGCCCTTCAGGCGACGCTCGCCCCGCGGGATAGTCCCGCGTCCCCGTCGCCTTCTCCGTCACCGGAGAAGCGTCCTCCGCCCCCCATTTCCGTGTCTTCAGACATGGAAGCGGAATCAAATTCCGAACGCTCTCCGTCTTCCTCGGAAGGCGAGGAGGACGACAACAATGACGGTTTCGAAACCGTCAAGTCACGGAGCCAGAAGCGAAAGCTGAAGGCCCCGACTACCGTTCCGTCCAAAAGGGCGATTAATGTAGAGAGCGCCCCGAAGCGCCCCCACCCCCCCGCCTCTGTTGCCACGCCTACAAAGGTGGGAACTACCGGTTCTGGCCCTAATGTGACAGATGACGTCACGATGTCCGAACGTAGAGAGAAGGTCCCGCCTCTCTACATAAGAAATAAGAGCGACTGGCAGCGCTTATTGTCCGTCTTGGAAGCGAAAAATATCGCTTTCAAGAGTGCCCGATCGACTGTGATCGGAATCAAGGTTGAGCTGACAACCTCTGCGGATCACCGCAGCACCACCACCTTCTTGCGTGAGGAGGGTATTGAATACCACTCCTACGCACTTCAAGATGAGCGCGAGTTACGCGTAGTCATTAAAGGACTTCCGGTCGAGCTCGAGACCGATTACATTAAACAAGACCTGATTGGTCAAGGTCTTCCTGTGCGTCAGGTACATCGGATGTACCACGGACGCACCAAAGCTCCTTTTGAGTTTTGTCTGATCATTTTAGATCTCTCCCCGGAGGGGAAAAAGATATTTAATGTCGCCTCGGTCTGCAGACTGTCTGGTCTGCGAATCGAGGCGCCCAAGCAGAGGGGGGCGATAGGCCAATGCCATCGCTGCCAGCTGTTTGGACATTGTGCCAGAAATTGTTACGCACGTCCAAGGTGCGTTAAATGTCTGGGGGACCACGGTACCGTGGACTGCCCCCGCCCGACCCCTTCGGCCGAACCGCCGAGTTGTGTCCTGTGCGGACAACAGGGGCACCCAGCGAGTTATCGCGGATGCCCTAAAGTCCCGCTCAGGGCGAAACGGGGAGGTCTGGCGGCAGCCCGTAAAAAGGCAGCTGCCCGCACCGCCCAAAAAGCGGCCCCCCCCAAGGAGCGCTTCGTCCCCGCCCCGCTGCCCGCGGTCAATGTGTGGCAGCAGAGGCAGGCAGCCGCGTCGGCTGCACCCCCTTCGCCCCCGCAGGCCCAAACGACGACTCCAGTCGTCGTAAAGGCAGTAAGCGCCCCCCCCACCCCACAGATCGCGCCCCCCAAGCCCAAAGTGGCCGCGCCTCAGCATGCGAGCAGCTTCATGGAGGACATGAAGCTGATTAGCGGGTTGGTCGCCGATATCGACACAGACGAGTTGTCGGTACTGGCGGGCAAGCTGAGGAGCGACCCAAAAAATAGATTGATGGCTTTACTCGAGCACGCAGAGCTCGTGCAGGCCATCGCTAAAATATCAAAATAAAAAATCTTAATGGGTAGTACACCACACAGGAAGAAACCCTTCGGGCTCAGAGTCGTCACGCTCAACGCGGACGGCCTTGTCAGACAAATCCACGAAGTCCGTGAATTCGTGGTAACTCATTGCGTGGACATACTCTTGGTTCAGGAAACTTTCCTGAAACCGAGCAAACGAAATCCCAGGATCGCAAATTATAATATAATCCGTCACGACCGCTCCGGTTCTCGAAAGGGCGGTACCGTAATCTATTACAAAAGATCACTCCATGTTTCACCAATAGATCCCCCTCAGTTAGAAAACATGGAAACTTCAGTCTGCCAGATTGGTATGACGGGTCATCCATCCGTCGTTCTGGCGTCAGTATATCTAAGTCCCAAAAAAGAAGTGCTAAGGAACGACATCGTCGCGCTCCTGGCACTCGGAAACTCAGTTATTCTGGCCGGAGACTTCAATTCGAAGCACGGTCATTGGAACTCAATAAGTCAAAATAAAAATGGGCGCATCCTCCACAGTCTCAGTGGACTCGCTCATCTTAACTTCGATGTCGTAGCTCCAAACGAACCGACGCACTATCCTCACAATAGTGCGCAGTCCCCGGACGTTCTGGACATTGTAGCGCTCAAGAACGTAGCCCTCCAGCTACGCTCAATAGAAGTAATTCATGATCTCAGCTCGGACCACAGACCGGTCCTGTTTCAACTGGGACGACCCGCTTCCGCGGAGCCCAGTACAAAAACCATCATTGACTGGAAGAAGCTCAACGAGCACCTCCGGTCAACAGATTCTGTCCACTTGGACCAAATCCCAGATAAAATAGATTCAGAGGATGTCGCCAAGTCGGCATCCGCACACCTCACCGCTCATCTGAAAGAGTCTATCGATGCATGCTCAAGGGAAATACCTGACGATCAAGGTCGTCTGCGTCTCCCTGATGACATCAGAGCGCTTCTTACTAGAAAACGCGCAGCCACTAGGGCGTATGCAGCGTATCCCATCCCCGAAAACCGGATCCGACTCCGGAAATTACAAAGAGAGGTGAAAGGAAAAATTGCCCTCTTTAGCAGCGATTCCTGGGATGCTAAACTCTCGGAGATTTCGCCCAGCCACCAGGCCTTCTGGCAGCTGTCGAAGTCATTGAGAGGGGAGCAATACGTGTCCACACCGCCACTGTTGCGAGCTAATCTTCCGCCCGCGTTTGAAGATACTGACAAGGCCGAGTGCTTGGCGGACAGCTTTGAAGCCCAATGCACCCCAAATCCCAGCTCACCCGAGCACGCCAAATTCCACGACAGGGTGGAATCACTGGTGAATAGGCCAACCGAGGTGGTTCCCGATAGGGTTCCGCTCCCCCCCACCTCCGGAGATGAGATCAGAGCTATCCTTGATAAGCTCAAACCTAGGAAATCTCCAGGTCCCGATGGCATAACAAACAAGGCTCTTAAGCGTCTTCCCGACCGCCTTGTTTGCCTCTTGGTTTTGATCTTTAATGCCCTCCTGTCATGTTGCTGCTTCCCCGACGAGTGGAAGGAAGCAATAATTATAGGCATTCACAAACCGGGTAAACCCCGTAACCGCCCAGATAGTTATCGCCCTATAAGTCTGCTTAACAGCTTGGGTAAAGTCTACGAGAGAGTGATCCTCTCGAGGCTTAAAACGGAAATAGACTCCAATAAACTCCTACCGGACGAACAGTTCGGGTTTAGATCAAATCATACGGCCGTCCACCAGGTGCACCGCCTGGTGGAACATGTCATCCAAAACCGCTTATCACGCGGAGCGGATACTGGTGCCGTCTTTTTCGATGTAGCCAAGGCCTTTGATAAGGTCTGGCACGCAGGCTTGATATACAAGCTTAAAATTTTAAAATTACCGGATAGTCTCGTAAGGCTCTTACGGGACTATCTAACAAATCGCACCTTCAGATACCGATTAGACGGTACTCTATCATCCAGTCGACCGATTCGTGCTGGAGTTCCCCAAGGTTCGGTGCTCGCACCATACCTCTACTCGCTCTACACGAGTGACATCCCTCACAACAAAATGGTTTCGTCGTTAGCCCTATACGCTGACGACACTGCCCTCTTCACGTCTTCGATTAAAAAAGACCTAATAGTCAGGCGTCTCCAAGCAGAAGTAGACAACCTCGAGCGGTGGTTTGCTCAATGGAGAATAGCTATCAACCCGGATAAGAGCGCGGCCATGTTCTTTAACAAGCCAGGCGCTCGGTCCCCCCAGCCCCAGAAGTGTATAACAATACACAACAGGGAATTACAGTGGCAGGAAGAGATCAAATACCTCGGGGTAATCCTCCAACCCACCCTCTCTT
Organism: Morpho helenor; assembly: GCA_029227775.1. Classification (NCBI taxonomy): domain Eukaryota; kingdom Metazoa; phylum Arthropoda; class Insecta; order Lepidoptera; family Nymphalidae; genus Morpho; species Morpho helenor. The sequence continues at coordinate 10,617,298 of JARGCU010000011.1, forward strand.
TCGCCAAACACATACGCGCAGTCCGTAACAGGGCAGCGTATGCGCTAGGTCGTCTATATCCGATGTTATGCAAGAAGAGTAAAATGTCACTTCGTAACAAAGTGACGCTTTACAAAGCTTGCATAAGACCAATAATGTCCTATGGGTGCGTCACGTTCGCGCATGTACGTCCTTATCGGTTAAATGTCTTGCAGCGTTTGCAAAATAAATTCACGCGTATAGCCTCTGGCTGTCCATGGTACATGCGAAACGTGGACCTACATAGAGATCTAGGTCTCCCCTCAATAGCCAACCTATTCAAATGTTTCTCGAAGAAATATTTTGAAAAGGCAGAGGCACACCCGAACCCTCTCATTTCTAAAATGGTCCAATATAAATGCTATGAAAATAAGTTCAGAGCTAAAAACTATAGGCGCCCTAGGAGCGTTCTATATGACCCTGACGATCATCTTACGATCGCCAACGCCAAACACTTCACACACATACACACACAGCGCCTTCGCCGGCGAAGGCGAGGTCCCCGATTTCTCACGTCTAGCGGAAGGGGCGTCCAACCCCGACCGTTATGACATTAGGACTCTTCCACAGTCCGACTATAATCCTCCACAGCGCGTCGCTTTAAGCCGAGGTTCGGCCTCACGGGAGGCACCCTTAAGGCGACGCTCCCAGGATGCTGCGGGCCTCTTTCGAGACCCGCTCTCCTCGCACTTCACCCCCGGCGATGCTTCTGCGCTCGCCCACTCTCCCGGTGACGCTGTCAAAGCCTTCATGGCTAACAGCCTTAGTTAGTGTCCGAAAGAAAAAAAAAAAAAAAAAAACGTTAAAATTTTTAGTCTATACGCTGAGCCGCATCAGCGTAGTCGCGTGCGTCGTCCTTCAAGCGTTGTCGATTGCGTCGCTAATCGCTTCCTTTAATACAATATAAATCCAAATAAATTAAACAATATTATAATATGGCTCGTACGAAACAGACCGCCAGAAAGTCGACCGGCGGCAAGGCGCCGCGCAAGCAGCTCGCCACTAAGGCCGCGCGGAAGAGCGCACCGGCCACCGGCGGTGTTAAGAAGCCGCATCGTTACAGACCCGGCACGGTGGCCCTTCGCGAGATCCGCCGCTACCAGAAGAGTACCGAACTGTTGATTCGCAAGCTTCCTTTCCAGCGTCTAGTGCGCGAGATCGCTCAAGACTTCAAGACCGACCTCCGCTTCCAGAGCTCCGCGGTGATGGCACTGCAGGAGGCGAGCGAGGCATATCTAGTGGGGCTCTTCGAAGACACCAATCTGTGCGCCATACACGCTAAGCGTGTAACGATCATGCCGAAGGATATACAACTGGCACGGAGAATCAGAGGCGAACGAGCTTAAATAATATATAATAATAATAATAATAAAAATTATTATTAGCATATTATTTGAATTTGAAAACAAAAGGCCCTTTTCAGGGCCGCATATATTTCATAAATCGATCATGTAATGTTCATTTTATCTCTTGATAATAAGTAGTAATAGTGTAATACGTCCGTCCAGCTTTGTATTATTCATTTTATTCAACTCTACATACATACATTACAATTTAATTAGCAAGCGCAAGCATGGCCGCCTGCCGGCTTTTCCACAGTCTCGTCTATTATTTTGGGTGTAGTTATAGACAAATATACAATCATTGGAATAGCTAACAATACGTATATGTAGGTGATATATACATATTGATTAATAAAATGAAAATGAATTCATTATTTATTTATTTATTTATTTATGTAGCTAAAATAAGAAAGGTTGTTAGGTTGTTTAAGATATGTGTATGTGTATTTGCATGCATAATATGATGAAGAAAGAAGAGAAAGAAAAAAAAAAAAAATTGAAGAAAAAAAAAAAAAAAAAAATTGATAGTTTCAATCTTGGGCGCAATAGGGGGCCGCGCCGAGAGGGGCTAGGCTAGCTACCCCCTCCCCCTCCTTACACCTCACCCCCTCGGACACCCTTCCGGAAAGGGTGACGGCGAAAAAAAAAAAAAAAAAAAAAAAAAAAAAAAAAAAAAAAAAAAAAAAAAAAAAAAAAAAAAAAAGGTCGCCAACCCGAACCGTCGGCGGAAACGGAGAGCTTGAGAGCTTCCCCCCCTCCCCCACCGTACCTCACCCCCGCGGACACCCTACGTGATAATTTCATAAGAGGTTGCTTCGAAAAATATACGATAAGGCTAAAAAAAAAAAAAAAAAAAAAAACGCCGCCAACCATATCTGTCGGCGGAAAGCGGGCGCTGGCGTAGAGCCTTAGCTTCCCCCCTCCCCCAACCATACCTCACCCCCTCGGACACCATCTGTCTCCCTCTGCTTATATATTCATCTCTATCGCACAATCCTTCAATGACGGAATGTATAAATACATGCTTCAAAAAGTTTTCGCCAGTAGTTGCAGCCGTTCTACCGCAGTCATCGCTGGTCGAGCGCAGCAGTGTTTTCGTCTCTCTCTATATTTATCAATAAACTAACATGACCGGTCGAGGAAAAGGTGGAAAGGGATTGGGAAAAGGAGGCGCGAAGCGCCACAGGAAGGTGCTCCGTGACAACATCCAGGGTATCACGAAGCCGGCTATCCGTCGTCTGGCAAGAAGAGGTGGCGTGAAACGTATATCGGGTCTGATATACGAAGAGACGCGCGGCGTGCTGAAGGTGTTCCTCGAGAACGTCATCCGTGACGCTGTCACTTATACCGAACACGCCAAAAGGAAGACGGTCACCGCGATGGATGTGGTGTACGCGTTGAAACGTCAAGGCCGCACCCTCTACGGGTTTGGCGGTTAATTAAATGACGTAACGTAATAATGTATGTTATAAATTTACATTATTACGTATATATATTATACATAATATATATATTTTTTTAATTTAAAAAAAGGCCCTTTTCAGGGCCGCAAATTTATCAAATGCTCTACCAAAACTAGTTTTTTTTTTTTTTTTTTTAAATATTAGCCATCATTCAAATTACATTACGAACCTGAGTGAGGACCTTCGCGACAATCGCAATTGTACATAATATGTCACCAGTGTGTCACGATCACTTTCGCGAGCTTACTGGTTTATTATATATCTGAATTACTAAGTTATTTAAATTAAATTGTGAAAATGAATTATATATACGATTACGCGTATGAGTAGGTGCCTGAAAAATTTAAATTAGTAGTAAACTTATACGAGTGTCAACTCGCTGTATGCAAACTGTAAGTAACCGGATATTTAGAGATGTTAATAGTACAATGATTATGGTTTTTCTTTATTTTTTTTTTTAAAGAAAATATACCTTAAAAATAAATACCACCATAATATACAACGCCAACGCCGCCGCCGCCGCCGCCGCCGCCCCCCTCAAGATAGATCATCGCGCGTTGTTAGGTGCAATGAATGATTTTGCTAAGATTATACGAAACTGATGATTTAGAAAAATATAATTATCCAAAAAAAACAAAAGCCATATATTATATTATCGTAATCGTTATCGACTCGTACGAATTGATCATGACGACTTCGAGAGGAGACTCTCTTGCAAACGTCGTGTGGCAGTGTGGTGTTTTACGAAGCTCTACTTCAAACGGTCTAAACTATAAATATACACGGCGTAGGAACGGCAAATTGTATCGAATCGATATAGCGGAATATCCGCTTTTAATTTATAGAAATATATATCAATAAAATACTCGTTTTATAAAGAAAAACAAGATTTAATCCGGACCCGGGGTGCACGAGTGGCGGTGTATAGAAATTAATCATCGAAAGCTTCCCCACGGTCGGCGGAATTCACGACAAAACTGTTTCAGTAGACGGATAAGTTCAAAAGGAAGACACACGTGCGCCAGGAATATTGTTTAATTTGAAACGGAATGTATAATTTCGATTGAATCTGATGCAAGCTAGTGAAAAGTTATCTGCGTTCGTACGGGAAAATGTCTAGCGACATCGCGGTTCTCCTTACGGTATTGCCCGGACCCTTACTACCAACAGCGACCTCTGTTCGCTTGAGCTTTGTTTAAAAAATATTATAATATTGTAATTCCACTTCGAATCGGACCTTCTGTCGTATATATTGTGTATATAAATTAAAAGAAAAGAAATATCAAGTAAATATGTCCGACACGGCTGTCGCATCCGAAGTGCCAGCGCCGACGACACCCGCTAAGAAACCGAAGGCCTCCGCGGGCGCAGGCGGCGCCGCCGCCAAGAAGCCGAAGGCCAAGCCCACCCATCCGAAGACATCAGAGATGGTGAACAGCGCTATCAAGGAGCTAAAGGAGCGGAGCGGCTCGTCGCTTCAGGCGATCAAGAAGTACATAGCGGCGCAGTATAAGGTTGACGCGGAGAAGATGGCGCCGTTCATAAGAAAGTATCTGAAGAGCGCCGTGGAGTCCGGCGCCCTGATCCAGACTAAAGGCAAGGGGGCATCCGGTTCCTTCAAGTTGGAGTCGAAATCGTCCGCGTCGAAGAAGCCGGCCGGCGGAAAGGTGACCGCCGCTTCGGCCGCGACCGGCAGGTCGAAAAAGGCGGCCTCCTCAACCTCGATATCCGCGGCGAGCGGTGGCGCCAAGGGCGGTAAGAAAGCGGCGGCCGCACCGTCACCTACCAAGTCGAAATCGTCCGCTGCGACCGCGAGGGACAAGAAGGCCGCCGCCGCGAAGAGGAAGAAGCCCGTCGCCAAGAAGGCCGCCGCCGCAGCGGCGTCCGCTTCGCCCGCGAGGGCGAAGGGTGCCGCCTCGAAGGCCAAAAAGACTGCCAAGCCACCTACGAAGAAGCCGAAAGCGCCCAAGCCGAAGAAGGCCGCCACCGCCGCGGCCGCCGCCACACCGAAGTCGAAACCGGCGGCCGCGAAGAAGGCCGCCGCCGCCGCTAAAAAGTAAGCTGAGAAGTAACGGAAGACGACCACTCGATCGTTCCGACGTTCGTTACGTGTGTAGTGTTCGTATAGTCTCTCGTGTTGTGTTCTGTTTTGTATCGGCATATATAGTGCGCTATCATCGAACGAGCTAGCACAAAATAAAAAAGCAAGCGGACGATGACACGACGGAGACTGAAACCGGTGGTGATGCAGGCGAGCGAGCGAGCGCGGCACTCACGATCGCAGCGGGCGCGAGTCGGCGGAAGGGGAAAAAAAAACACCGTTTTTTTTTTATCAAGACAAAAGCCCTTTTCAGGGCTAACACACATTTCCGATATCTTATTATATAGACACGTACCTATCTTCGATGTATACCTATGTACCTACATATCTAAGTCTAATTTAATTAAATAGTCAAAGTTTCACTCTTACTTACTTAGGGAACATACAAATTTGAAAGTCGGTAACGGAATACGAAAACTTCTAAAACTCAATTCAAAGCTGTTTGCCGTTACCATCCATATTTTATTGACATAACATAATAAATATGACGATATGACGACGGTAAATAACTAACATTACATTAATCAATTTAATGACGTTAATTAATTAATTAATTAATTAATTCACATACTCCGTTGCCCGAACCCGATCCCGACTCCCGACTCTCTCTGTCTCTACTCTACAGTCTACCTACTTACTATTATTTTTCTCGTAATAACTAACTAACAGACAAACAAACTTACGAAACTACCAATACCACACTCCCTCCTCTCTCCCTGCCGACCGTCCGACGCGTGAGCTTTATCTCGTCGCGGTTAAACCTACCAACCAATCCATCTTGCCTCTCCATATATAAACTCGACACGAAAAATTTTTAAGTCCATAACACTACTACTGTTCGTCTCGTAGGTCGCGCTCGGACGTGTCGCTGATTTCGAGCGATAGTATTATTTTGCATTTATTTCCTCCGCACTTAATACTTAATACAATAATAAATAATGTCGGGCCGCGGCAAGGGTGGTAAAGTGAAGGGAAAGGCGAAGTCACGTTCTAATCGTGCCGGTCTCCAGTTCCCCGTCGGGCGTATCCACAGACTGCTGAGGAAGGGAAATTACGCGGAGCGCGTCGGTGCCGGTGCGCCCGTTTACCTCGCGGCCGTGATGGAGTACCTAGCGGCCGAAGTGCTAGAGTTGGCCGGCAACGCGGCACGTGACAACAAGAAGACCAGGATCATACCGAGACACCTTCAGCTCGCCATCCGCAACGACGAGGAATTGAACAAATTGCTGTCAGGTGTAACGATAGCACAGGGCGGCGTACTGCCGAACATACAAGCTGTGCTTTTGCCCAAGAAAACAGAGAAGAAGGCATAGATAATCGCAAGCCGTCACCGGACTGGATTATTAATTAATTAATAACGAAAAATATATACTTATATGTATATATTTTTAAAAGGCCCTTTTCAGGGCCACAAAATTGTTCCACCATATACATATTGTATGCAATATAAATATATTATATTGCGATAGCCGCGACTCCGCTCGAGCCTAGAACTAGCATTTAAATTAATTAACTACCATCCCGGTGGTGGGTTCTACGAAATTTGATCGATCGATTATTTTTCCTTTGAGCCACAGTAGTATATAAGCCGTGAAGGCGTAACAGACAGACTTTCTTTATAGGTCGCGCTGGAAATGGCACAAAGTATGTCTGTTGGTTAGGTTAGGGTTATTTTTTTTTTTTTTTTTCTCTCTCTCTCTCTTCTCTTTAACGCGTTTGTCTCAGAAAAAACAAGCAAACAAACACACACACGCACATTGTATTGTGTACACAGACGCATAAAGACAAATATTACATATATAAATATGTGATATAGGTGGTTACGTTTAATATTTAATTAAATATAGGTAGGACATTATGCAAAGTTACGAGTGAGTTTACATTTCTTACATGACATGTTATTAATTAATTGATTAAATTTGTATTTATTTATTTCTTTATTTATTTATTTATTTTATTATTATTTTTTTTTGCATACATGTATATTTTTTATATATAACAATTATGCCGTACCTCTAATTACTTACTTACGTCCGTGTCGCTTAAGTCGCGTCAGTCCCCGCCCTCCCCGGACCCGCTACACGACGTTCGATTATTGGTCGGATGCGCGCTTGTCAGCTCGTCTCGGCGGGCACGTAAGCGGGCGGCGCGCGTAATCAAATCAGGAGAAATGAAAATTCGATGAACCATTCGAGTCGCACGTCCCAGTCGGTGCGGTCGCTGTCCCCTTGTTTGCACTATACTTTAATCCGTCGCTGCGTGTTAAACTTCAAACTATGCCACCCAAGACAAGCGGAAAGGCCGCCAAGAAATCGGGCAAAGCCCAAAAGAATATATCTAAATCGGACAAAAAGAAGAAGAAGCACAAGAGGAAGGAGAGCTATGCCATCTATATTTACAAGGTGCTCAAGCAGGTCCATCCCGACACCGGTATCTCGAGTAAGGCCATGTCGATCATGAACTCGTTCGTGAACGACATCTTCGAGCGGATCGCGGCCGAGGCGTCTCGTCTCGCTCACTACAACAAGAGGTCAACTATCACATCGAGAGAGGTGCAGACTTCAGTGAGGTTACTGTTGCCCGGCGAATTAGCGAAGCACGCCGTCAGCGAGGGCACCAAGGCGGTAACCAAATACACAAGCTCCAAGTGAGTCCCCACGAGCAACTACTCCGTAGTCGGCCGTCGGTCAAGTCAAACCTGTTTGTTGTCTACGATGGCGTTCAACATAAAAGGCCCTTTTCAGGGCCACAAAATTATTCATACATACATGCATGATGTACCCTTTCTTTTTCATATCATAGTTGAAGCGTAAAGCGTATAGTATAGATAGTGGTTTCCTTTTAATTAGTCGACAGATCAAATTTCATTCATCATCTGCGTTCCGTACAGAATCTGTCTGCCTCTTTTGTACATTTATGCACCACACCACACCTTCTTTCTCCCTATAATAATATTTATGAAATAGAAATAATATATATGCGTTACTCGCGATCGCTAATGTCCTATACGTGTCGATGCGTTATAATTGTTAGTTTAATCAATAAAATATATCAGTTTGTTTGTTTGCCTCGGATGGATGTTATTGTTAAGTTTTAGACGGTCTCCCTCCGTCCCGCCGCCCTTCCTTCCCCGTTTCCAGTCGTCAGCACCGTACCGCATAAATAAATATAACTGTACATATATAAAGACGGCCGTCGTGCGTTAAAATTTTTAGTCTATACGCTGAGCCGCATCAGCGTAGTCGCGTGCGTCGTCCTTCAAGCGTTGTCGATTGCGTCGCTAATCGCTTCCTTTAATACAATATAAATCCAAATAAATTAAACAATATTATAATATGGCTCGTACGAAACAGACCGCCAGAAAGTCGACCGGCGGCAAGGCGCCGCGCAAGCAGCTCGCCACTAAGGCCGCGCGGAAGAGCGCACCGGCCACCGGCGGTGTTAAGAAGCCGCATCGTTACAGACCCGGCACGGTGGCCCTTCGCGAGATCCGCCGCTACCAGAAGAGTACCGAACTGTTGATTCGCAAGCTTCCTTTCCAGCGTCTAGTGCGCGAGATCGCTCAAGACTTCAAGACCGACCTCCGCTTCCAGAGCTCCGCGGTGATGGCACTGCAGGAGGCGAGCGAGGCATATCTAGTGGGGCTCTTCGAAGACACCAATCTGTGCGCCATACACGCTAAGCGTGTAACGATCATGCCGAAGGATATACAACTGGCACGGAGAATCAGAGGCGAACGAGCTTAAATAATATATAATAATAATAATAATAAAAATTATTATTAGCATATTATTTGAATTTGAAAACAAAAGGCCCTTTTCAGGGCCGCATATATTTCATAAATCGATCATGTAATGTTCATTTTATCTCTTGATAATAAGTAGTAATAGTGTAATACGTCCGTCCAGCTTTGTATTATTCATTTTATTCAACTCTACATACATACATTACAATTTAATTAGCAAGCGCAAGCATGGCCGCCTGCCGGCTTTTCCACAGTCTCGTCTATTATTTTGGGTGTAGTTATAGACAAATATACAATCATTGGAATAGCTAACAATACGTATATGTAGGTGATATATACATATTGATTAATAAAATGAAAATGAATTCATTATTTATTTATTTATTTATTTATGTAGCTAAAATAAGAAAGGTTGTTAGGTTGTTTAAGATATGTGTATGTGTATTTGCATGCATAATATGATGAAGAAAGAAGAGAAAGAAAAAAAAAAAAAATTGAAGAAAAAAAAAAAAAAAAAAATTGATAGTTTCAATCTTGGGCGCAATAGGGGGCCGCGCCGAGAGGGGCTAGGCTAGCTACCCCCTCCCCCTCCTTACACCTCACCCCCTCGGACACCCTTCCGGAAAGGGTGACGGCGAAAAAAAAAAAAAAAAAAAAAAAAAAAAAAAAAAAAAAAAAAAAAAAAAAAAAAAAAAAAAAAAGGTCGCCAACCCGAACCGTCGGCGGAAACGGAGAGCTTGAGAGCTTCCCCCCCTCCCCCACCGTACCTCACCCCCGCGGACACCCTACGTGATAATTTCATAAGAGGTTGCTTCGAAAAATATACGATAAGGCTAAAAAAAAAAAAAAAAAAAAAAAACGCCGCCAACCATATCTGTCGGCGGAAAGCGGGCGCTGGCGTAGAGCCTTAGCTTCCCCCCTCCCCCAACCATACCTCACCCCCTCGGACACCATCTGTCTCCCTCTGCTTATATATTCATCTCTATCGCACAATCCTTCAATGACGGAATGTATAAATACATGCTTCAAAAAGTTTTCGCCAGTAGTTGCAGCCGTTCTACCGCAGTCATCGCTGGTCGAGCGCAGCAGTGTTTTCGTCTCTCTCTATATTTATCAATAAACTAACATGACCGGTCGAGGAAAAGGTGGAAAGGGATTGGGAAAAGGAGGCGCGAAGCGCCACAGGAAGGTGCTCCGTGACAACATCCAGGGTATCACGAAGCCGGCTATCCGTCGTCTGGCAAGAAGAGGTGGCGTGAAACGTATATCGGGTCTGATATACGAAGAGACGCGCGGCGTGCTGAAGGTGTTCCTCGAGAACGTCATCCGTGACGCTGTCACTTATACCGAACACGCCAAAAGGAAGACGGTCACCGCGATGGATGTGGTGTACGCGTTGAAACGTCAAGGCCGCACCCTCTACGGGTTTGGCGGTTAATTAAATGACGTAACGTAATAATGTATGTTATAAATTTACATTATTACGTATATATATTATACATAATATATATATTTTTTTAATTTAAAAAAAGGCCCTTTTCAGGGCCGCAAATTTATCAAATGCTCTACCAAAACTAGTTTTTTTTTTTTTTTTTTTAAATATTAGCCATCATTCAAATTACATTACGAACCTGAGTGAGGACCTTCGCGACAATCGCAATTGTACATAATATGTCACCAGTGTGTCACGATCACTTTCGCGAGCTTACTGGTTTATTATATATCTGAATTACTAAGTTATTTAAATTAAATTGTGAAAATGAATTATATATACGATTACGCGTATGAGTAGGTGCCTGAAAAATTTAAATTAGTAGTAAACTTATACGAGTGTCAACTCGCTGTATGCAAACTGTAAGTAACCGGATATTTAGAGATGTTAATAGTACAATGATTATGGTTTTTCTTTATTTTTTTTTTTAAAGAAAATATACCTTAAAAATAAATACCACCATAATATACAACGCCAACGCCGCCGCCGCCGCCGCCGCCGCCCCCCTCAAGATAGATCATCGCGCGTTGTTAGGTGCAATGAATGATTTTGCTAAGATTATACGAAACTGATGATTTAGAAAAATATAATTATCCAAAAAAAACAAAAGCCATATATTATATTATCGTAATCGTTATCGACTCGTACGAATTGATCATGACGACTTCGAGAGGAGACTCTCTTGCAAACGTCGTGTGGCAGTGTGGTGTTTTACGAAGCTCTACTTCAAACGGTCTAAACTATAAATATACACGGCGTAGGAACGGCAAATTGTATCGAATCGATATAGCGGAATATCCGCTTTTAATTTATAGAAATATATATCAATAAAATACTCGTTTTATAAAGAAAAACAAGATTTAATCCGGACCCGGGGTGCACGAGTGGCGGTGTATAGAAATTAATCATCGAAAGCTTCCCCACGGTCGGCGGAATTCACGACAAAACTGTTTCAGTAGACGGATAAGTTCAAAAGGAAGACACACGTGCGCCAGGAATATTGTTTAATTTGAAACGGAATGTATAATTTCGATTGAATCTGATGCAAGCTAGTGAAAAGTTATCTGCGTTCGTACGGGAAAATGTCTAGCGACATCGCGGTTCTCCTTACGGTATTGCCCGGACCCTTACTACCAACAGCGACCTCTGTTCGCTTGAGCTTTGTTTAAAAAATATTATAATATTGTAATTCCACTTCGAATCGGACCTTCTGTCGTATATATTGTGTATATAAATTAAAAGAAAAGAAATATCAAGTAAATATGTCCGACACGGCTGTCGCATCCGAAGTGCCAGCGCCGACGACACCCGCTAAGAAACCGAAGGCCTCCGCGGGCGCAGGCGGCGCCGCCGCCAAGAAGCCGAAGGCCAAGCCCACCCATCCGAAGACATCAGAGATGGTGAACAGCGCTATCAAGGAGCTAAAGGAGCGGAGCGGCTCGTCGCTTCAGGCGATCAAGAAGTACATAGCGGCGCAGTATAAGGTTGACGCGGAGAAGATGGCGCCGTTCATAAGAAAGTATCTGAAGAGCGCCGTGGAGTCCGGCGCCCTGATCCAGACTAAAGGCAAGGGGGCATCCGGTTCCTTCAAGTTGGAGTCGAAATCGTCCGCGTCGAAGAAGCCGGCCGGCGGAAAGGTGACCGCCGCTTCGGCCGCGACCGGCAGGTCGAAAAAGGCGGCCTCCTCAACCTCGATATCCGCGGCGAGCGGTGGCGCCAAGGGCGGTAAGAAAGCGGCGGCCGCACCGTCACCTACCAAGTCGAAATCGTCCGCTGCGACCGCGAGGGACAAGAAGGCCGCCGCCGCGAAGAGGAAGAAGCCCGTCGCCAAGAAGGCCGCCGCCGCAGCGGCGTCCGCTTCGCCCGCGAGGGCGAAGGGTGCCGCCTCGAAGGCCAAAAAGACTGCCAAGCCACCTACGAAGAAGCCGAAAGCGCCCAAGCCGAAGAAGGCCGCCACCGCCGCGGCCGCCGCCACACCGAAGTCGAAACCGGCGGCCGCGAAGAAGGCCGCCGCCGCCGCTAAAAAGTAAGCTGAGAAGTAACGGAAGACGACCACTCGATCGTTCCGACGTTCGTTACGTGTGTAGTGTTCGTATAGTCTCTCGTGTTGTGTTCTGTTTTGTATCGGCATATATAGTGCGCTATCATCGAACGAGCTAGCACAAAATAAAAAAGCAAGCGGACGATGACACGACGGAGACTGAAACCGGTGGTGATGCAGGCGAGCGAGCGAGCGCGGCACTCACGATCGCAGCGGGCGCGAGTCGGCGGAAGGGGAAAAAAAAACACCGTTTTTTTTTTATCAAGACAAAAGCCCTTTTCAGGGCTAACACACATTTCCGATATCTTATTATATAGACACGTACCTATCTTCGATGTATACCTATGTACCTACATATCTAAGTCTAATTTAATTAAATAGTCAAAGTTTCACTCTTACTTACTTAGGGAACATACAAATTTGAAAGTCGGTAACGGAATACGAAAACTTCTAAAACTCAATTCAAAGCTGTTTGCCGTTACCATCCATATTTTATTGACATAACATAATAAATATGACGATATGACGACGGTAAATAACTAACATTACATTAATCAATTTAATGACGTTAATTAATTAATTAATTAATTAATTCACATACTCCGTTGCCCGAACCCGATCCCGACTCCCGACTCTCTCTGTCTCTACTCTACAGTCTACCTACTTACTATTATTTTTCTCGTAATAACTAACTAACAGACAAACAAACTTACGAAACTACCAATACCACACTCCCTCCTCTCTCCCTGCCGACCGTCCGACGCGTGAGCTTTATCTCGTCGCGGTTAAACCTACCAACCAATCCATCTTGCCTCTCCATATATAAACTCGACACGAAAAATTTTTAAGTCCATAACACTACTACTGTTCGTCTCGTAGGTCGCGCTCGGACGTGTCGCTGATTTCGAGCGATAGTATTATTTTGCATTTATTTCCTCCGCACTTAATACTTAATACAATAATAAATAATGTCGGGCCGCGGCAAGGGTGGTAAAGTGAAGGGAAAGGCGAAGTCACGTTCTAATCGTGCCGGTCTCCAGTTCCCCGTCGGGCGTATCCACAGACTGCTGAGGAAGGGAAATTACGCGGAGCGCGTCGGTGCCGGTGCGCCCGTTTACCTCGCGGCCGTGATGGAGTACCTAGCGGCCGAAGTGCTAGAGTTGGCCGGCAACGCGGCACGTGACAACAAGAAGACCAGGATCATACCGAGACACCTTCAGCTCGCCATCCGCAACGACGAGGAATTGAACAAATTGCTGTCAGGTGTAACGATAGCACAGGGCGGCGTACTGCCGAACATACAAGCTGTGCTTTTGCCCAAGAAAACAGAGAAGAAGGCATAGATAATCGCAAGCCGTCACCGGACTGGATTATTAATTAATTAATAACGAAAAATATATACTTATATGTATATATTTTTAAAAGGCCCTTTTCAGGGCCACAAAATTGTTCCACCATATACATATTGTATGCAATATAAATATATTATATTGCGATAGCCGCGACTCCGCTCGAGCCTAGAACTAGCATTTAAATTAATTAACTACCATCCCGGTGGTGGGTTCTACGAAATTTGATCGATCGATTATTTTTCCTTTGAGCCACAGTAGTATATAAGCCGTGAAGGCGTAACAGACAGACTTTCTTTATAGGTCGCGCTGGAAATGGCACAAAGTATGTCTGTTGGTTAGGTTAGGGTTATTTTTTTTTTTTTTTTTCTCTCTCTCTCTCTTCTCTTTAACGCGTTTGTCTCAGAAAAAACAAGCAAACAAACACACACACGCACATTGTATTGTGTACACAGACGCATAAAGACAAATATTACATATATAAATATGTGATATAGGTGGTTACGTTTAATATTTAATTAAATATAGGTAGGACATTATGCAAAGTTACGAGTGAGTTTACATTTCTTACATGACATGTTATTAATTAATTGATTAAATTTGTATTTATTTATTTCTTTATTTATTTATTTATTTTATTATTATTTTTTTTTGCATACATGTATATTTTTTATATATAACAATTATGCCGTACCTCTAATTACTTACTTACGTCCGTGTCGCTTAAGTCGCGTCAGTCCCCGCCCTCCCCGGACCCGCTACACGACGTTCGATTATTGGTCGGATGCGCGCTTGTCAGCTCGTCTCGGCGGGCACGTAAGCGGGCGGCGCGCGTAATCAAATCAGGAGAAATGAAAATTCGATGAACCATTCGAGTCGCACGTCCCAGTCGGTGCGGTCGCTGTCCCCTTGTTTGCACTATACTTTAATCCGTCGCTGCGTGTTAAACTTCAAACTATGCCACCCAAGACAAGCGGAAAGGCCGCCAAGAAATCGGGCAAAGCCCAAAAGAATATATCTAAATCGGACAAAAAGAAGAAGAAGCACAAGAGGAAGGAGAGCTATGCCATCTATATTTACAAGGTGCTCAAGCAGGTCCATCCCGACACCGGTATCTCGAGTAAGGCCATGTCGATCATGAACTCGTTCGTGAACGACATCTTCGAGCGGATCGCGGCCGAGGCGTCTCGTCTCGCTCACTACAACAAGAGGTCAACTATCACATCGAGAGAGGTGCAGACTTCAGTGAGGTTACTGTTGCCCGGCGAATTAGCGAAGCACGCCGTCAGCGAGGGCACCAAGGCGGTAACCAAATACACAAGCTCCAAGTGAGTCCCCACGAGCAACTACTCCGTAGTCGGCCGTCGGTCAAGTCAAACCTGTTTGTTGTCTACGATGGCGTTCAACATAAAAGGCCCTTTTCAGGGCCACAAAATTATTCATACATACATGCATGATGTACCCTTTCTTTTTCATATCATAGTTGAAGCGTAAAGCGTATAGTATAGATAGTGGTTTCCTTTTAATTAGTCGACAGATCAAATTTCATTCATCATCTGCGTTCCGTACAGAATCTGTCTGCCTCTTTTGTACATTTATGCACCACACCACACCTTCTTTCTCCCTATAATAATATTTATGAAATAGAAATAATATATATGCGTTACTCGCGATCGCTAATGTCCTATACGTGTCGATGCGTTATAATTGTTAGTTTAATCAATAAAATATATCAGTTTGTTTGTTTGCCTCGGATGGATGTTATTGTTAAGTTTTAGACGGTCTCCCTCCGTCCCGCCGCCCTTCCTTCCCCGTTTCCAGTCGTCAGCACCGTACCGCATAAATAAATATAACTGTACATATATAAAGACGGCCGTCGTGCGTTAAAGATTTTTGCCGCGCTCACACGTCCGATGCTCGAAGCCTCGAGATTGTTGCCGGTTGTCCTTATAATCGTTTGCGCAGTCGTGTTCGATAGTCCGGATTGTTTTGTGGTTCTGTGTTCTGTGTTTTTGTGGTCGCTGTCGACTGTAGCGGAGCGTCGTTGACGTGCCGCAGCGGTCTGCAGAGCGTCGGGTGTTCGCCGTTGTGGGGAGTGACCGTTAGCACTTTTTAGTGCTACGTCGCTCGTCGCTCGTCGTTTGTCGTAAGACGCACGGTTGGTGAGTCCCGCCCAAATTTCCCACATATAGTTTAAATAGGTACACACCTCCGTCCTCACCGGGACGCAGACTAGTTTTTTAATTAGTTAGTGTAAAGTAGGCACACTCCCCCCTGCCCTCCGGCAGGGGGACATCTCTTTTAAATTGTTGTTTGGGTCCATTAGGACCCAAACACAGTATTTTAAATTTTTAAAAATTAGAAAAATGGACCCGAGCCTCGGGGCCATTTTTGCTTTCCTCCGGGAACGTTTCCCGGATGCCTTCGCCGCCCTTCAGGCGACGCTCGCCCCGCGGGATAGTCCCGCGTCCCCATCGCCTTCTCCGTCACCGGAGAAGCGTCCTCCGCCTCCCGTTTCCGTGTCCTCAGACATGGAAGCGGAATCAAATTCCGAACGTTCTCTGTCTTCCTCGGAAGGCGAAGAGGACGACAACAATGACGGTTTCGAAACCGTCAAGTCACGGAGCCAGAAGCGAAAGCTGAAGGCCTCGTCTACCGTTCCGTCCAAAAGGGCGATTAATTTAGAGAGCGCCCCGAAGCGCCCCCACCCCCCCGCCTCCGTTGCCAAGTCTAACAAGTTGGTAACTACCGATTCTGGCCCTATTGTATTAGATGACGTCACTATGACGGAAAAAAGGGAGAGAGTCCCTCCTCTCTATATAAGAGAAAAAGACGCATGGCAGCGTCTACTACCAAAAATAATGATGCAAAATATTGCATTTAAAAACGCGCGCTCCACTGCTATAGGTATCAAAGTGGAGTGCCAGTCTTCTGCGGATCACCGCAATCTCACATCCCTTCTGGGTGAAGAAAACGTAGGATATCACTCCTACGCGCTTCAGGACGAACGCGAATTACGCGTCGTAATTAAGGGACTCCCCGTTGAGCTCGATTTGGAGCTCATTAAAAAAGACCTCATGGATCAAGGTCTCCCGATCCGCGCGGTACATAGAATGTACCATGGTAGAACTAAGACCCCGTACGAGCTTTGTCTCGTCATCCTAGACCTTTCCCCTGAAGGAAAGAAAATTTTCAATATCACCTCCGTATGCAGACTTTCCGGTCTGCGCGTAGAGGTCCCCCATAACAAAGGAGCGATAGGCCAATGCCATCGCTGCCAGTTGTTCGGGCACTCAGCCCGCCACTGCTTCGCACGCCCGAGATGCGTGAAGTGCCTGGGTGACCACGGCACTGTGGATTGCCCCCGATCGAACCCCTCAGAGGAGCCGCCTAGCTGCGTTCTCTGCGGACAGCAGGGACATCCCGCGAGTTATCGCGGATGCCCCAAAGTCCCGCTTAGAGCAAAGCGGGGTGGTCTAGCGGCGGCCCGTAAAAAGGCAGCCGCTCGGACCGCTCCAAAAGTGGCCCCCCCGAAGGAGCGCTTTGTCCCCGCTCCGCTGCCCGCGGTCAACGTGTGGCAGCAGAGACAGGCAGCCGCGTCGGCTGCACCCCCCCCGCCCCCGCAGGTTCAAGCGATGACCCCGGTCGTCGCCAAGGCAACCAGCGGTCCCCCCGCCCCTCAGACTGCACCCCCCAAACCCAAAGTGGCCGTACCTCAGCACGTGAGCAGCTTCATGGAAGACATGAAGCTGATTAGCGGATTGGTCGCCAACATTGACACCGACGAGTTGTCAATATTGGCGGGCAAGCTGAGGCGCGAGCCGCAAAACAGACTAATGGCTTTGCTCGAGCACGCGGAGCTCGTCCAGGCCATCGCGAAAATTTCGAAATAATCCTTTATGGGTAGTACGACCCAAAGGAATAAACCCCAAGGGCTCAGGGTCGTTACGTTGAATGCAAACGGCCTCACCGATCAAATTAGCGAAGTTCGAGAATTCGTGGTTGCGCACTGCGTTGACATCCTGTTGGTGCAAGAATCATTCTTGAAACCAAGTAGACGTGATCCCAAAATCGCCAACTATAACATGATTAGACACGACCGCTTCAGATCCAAGCTGGGCGGCACGGTCATTTATTATAAAAGATCCCTCCATGTCTCCCCAGTAGACTCCCCTGAGTTAGAAAACATGGAGACCACAGTCTGTCAGGTGGGTATGACGGGTCATCCATCCGTCATAGTAGCATCTGTCTACTTAAGTCCTAAGAAAAAAGTGCTTAGAAGCGACCTAGCCGCCCTTCTGGCGCTAGGCAACTCAGTTATTT
This sequence comes from Morpho helenor, assembly GCA_029227775.1. NCBI lineage: Eukaryota > Metazoa > Arthropoda > Insecta > Lepidoptera > Nymphalidae > Morpho > Morpho helenor. The sequence goes on from JARGCU010000011.1 coordinate 10,635,173, forward strand.
TGGCCGGCGACTTCAACTCGAAGCACGGTCATTGGAATTCTTTGAATACCAACCAGAACGGTCGCACTCTCCACAAATTAAGTGACATCGCCCACCTCGGCTTCGAGGTTATAGCTCCAGACGAGCCGACTCACTATCCCCTCAACAGTGAGCACGAGCCCGACGTTCTAGATATAGTTCTTCTCAAAAACGTAACACTCCAGTTACGCTCTATCGAGGTCATCCACGACCTCAGTTCTGACCACCGACCGGTTCTACTCCAGCTAGGCAGGTCCGCTTCCGCGGCACCTAGCACTAAAACCATCATAGACTGGAAGAAGCTCAATGAGCAACTTCAGTCGATTGATTCTGTCCACTTGGACCAAATTCCGGATAGCATAGATTCAGAAGAGGTCGCCAAGGCGGCCTCCTCCCATCTCACAGCTCACTTGTGCGACACGATCAAAGCATGCTCCCGGGAAATACCCGATGATCATGGTCGCCTGAGACTTCCTGACGACTTAAGAGCACTCCTCACCAAAAAACGCGCCGCCACTAGGGCGAATGCTGCGTATCCAACCCCCGAGAACCGGATCAGACTCCGGAGATTACAGAGAGAGGTAAGAGAAAAACTTGCCCTCCACTCTAGTGATTCATGGGATGCGAAACTCTCGGAGATCTCGCCAAGTCATCTGGCCTTCTGGAGACTGTCGAAGTCTCTGAGAGGCAACCAGTACGCAGCCACACCGCCTCTGTTGCGTAACAACCTACCACCCGCGTTCGAGGATATCGATAAGGCCGAGTGCTTGGCGGACAGCCTTGAAGCCCAGTGTTCCCCCAATATCAGCTCTCCCAACCACGCCGAATTCCATGCCAAACTGGAATCGGAAATGGTTAGTCTTTCCGCAGCGGTTCCCGAAAGCGAACCGATTCCCCCCACTTCCGGAGATGAGGTACGATCCATTCTAAAAACGCTCAAACCCCGTAAATCCCCAGGTCCCGACCTTATCACAAACAAGGCACTCAAGTGTCTTCCTGACCGTCTCGTGCACCTCTTGGTATTGATCTTCAATGCCCTTTTGTCTTGCTGCTGCTTCCCGGACCAGTGGAAGGAGGCAACAGTTATAGGAATTCATAAACCGGGTAAACCCCGGAATCTCCCAGATAGCTATCGCCCCATCAGCTTACTCAATAGTTTGGGTAAAGTCTACGAGAGAGTCATCCTCTCTAGACTTAAAGCAATCATAGACTCTAAAAACCTCATACCGAATGAACAGTTCGGTTTTAGATCTAGCCACACGGCCACTCACCAAGCTCACCGCCTGGTGGAACACGTTTTGCAGGGTTTCTCCATAAAGAAATCCACGGGTGCCGTCTTTTTCGATGTCGCCAAAGCCTTTGATAAGGTTTGGCATGCTGGCTTGATTTACAAGCTCCAGCAATTAGGCATTCCAGATAAGTTCGTACTTCTCTTAAGAGATTATCTCACAAACCGCACCTTTAGATATCGCATAGACGGTACTCTCTCATCCAGACGGCTTTTACGTGCTGGAGTTCCCCAAGGTTCGGTATTAGCACCGTACCTGTACTCGCTCTACACAAGCGATATTCCACACAATAGTAAGTTTTCGTCGTTAGCATTATTTGCGGACGACACGGCTATATTTAATACCAACAAAAATCCCGACATCATTGTCAGTTGTCTTCAAAAGGAAGTGGACAACCTCGAAAGGTGGTTCGCTCGCTGGAGAATAGCCATAAATCCAGATAAAAGCGCGGCCATGTTCTTTAGAATACACCCCAGATGGTCACGCATCCCCCGTAAATGTATCACCATACACAACCGGGACATCCCCTGGCAGGATGAAGTTAAATACCTTGGGGTCACGCTCCAGCCCAACCTCTCATTTAGACGACACATACGTATAGTCCGTAACAGGGCAGCGTATGCTATGGGTCGACTCTTTCCGATGATATGCAAGAGGAGTAAAATGTCACTACGTAACAAAGTGACACTTTACAAGACTTGCATAAGACCTATCATGACCTATGCGAGCGTCATATTCGCACATGTTCCGAAAAGATATCTGCGTCCCATGCAGACTCTGCAAAATAAATTTATGAGAGCAGCCACAGGCTGCCCATGGTTCTTGCGAAACCTCGACCTCCATAGAGATTTAGGTCTCCCCACCATCGACTGCTTATTAAAGAAATTTTCGAAAAATTATTTCGAAAAAGCGGAGGTAAACGCCAACCCTCTGATCGCAAGGATGGCCGGTTACCGATGCTTTGATAAATCATTCAAAGCCCGTGTTTACAGACGCCCTAAGAGCGTCCTTACTGACCCTGACGATCCTATTACGATCGCCATCGCCAGAACACTGCACAAACACTCACACACACAGCGTCTTCGCCGGCGGAGACGAGGTCCCAGATTTCTCACGTCTAGCGGCCGGGGCGTCCAACCCCGTCCGTTATGACACTAGGACTCTTCCACAGTCCGATAATAGTCCTCCACAGCGCGTCGCTTTAAGCCGAGGTTCGGCCTCACGGGAGGCACCCTTAAGGCGACGCTCCCAGGATGCTGCGGGCCTCTTTCGAGACCCGCTCTCCTAGTACTTCACCCCGGCGATGCTTCTGCGCTCGCCCACTCTCCCGGTGACGCTGTCAAAGCCTTCATGGCTAACAGCATTAGTTAGTGTCCGAAAAAAAAAAAAAAAAAAAAAAAACGTGCGTTAAAATTTTTAGTCTATACGCTGAGCCGCATCAGCGTAGTCGCGTGCGTCGTCCTTCAAGCGTTGTCGATTGCGTCGCTAATCGCTTCCTTTAATACAATATAAATCCAAATAAATTAAACAATATTATAATATGGCTCGTACGAAACAGACCGCCAGAAAGTCGACCGGCGGCAAGGCGCCGCGCAAGCAGCTCGCCACTAAGGCCGCGCGGAAGAGCGCACCGGCCACCGGCGGTGTTAAGAAGCCGCATCGTTACAGACCCGGCACGGTGGCCCTTCGCGAGATCCGCCGCTACCAGAAGAGTACCGAACTGTTGATTCGCAAGCTTCCTTTCCAGCGTCTAGTGCGCGAGATCGCTCAAGACTTCAAGACCGACCTCCGCTTCCAGAGCTCCGCGGTGATGGCACTGCAGGAGGCGAGCGAGGCATATCTAGTGGGGCTCTTCGAAGACACCAATCTGTGCGCCATACACGCTAAGCGTGTAACGATCATGCCGAAGGATATACAACTGGCACGGAGAATCAGAGGCGAACGAGCTTAAATAATATATAATAATAATAATAATAAAAATTATTATTAGCATATTATTTGAATTTGAAAACAAAAGGCCCTTTTCAGGGCCGCATATATTTCATAAATCGATCATGTAATGTTCATTTTATCTCTTGATAATAAGTAGTAATAGTGTAATACGTCCGTCCAGCTTTGTATTATTCATTTTATTCAACTCTACATACATACATTACAATTTAATTAGCAAGCGCAAGCATGGCCGCCTGCCGGCTTTTCCACAGTCTCGTCTATTATTTTGGGTGTAGTTATAGACAAATATACAATCATTGGAATAGCTAACAATACGTATATGTAGGTGATATATACATATTGATTAATAAAATGAAAATGAATTCATTATTTATTTATTTATTTATTTATGTAGCTAAAATAAGAAAGGTTGTTAGGTTGTTTAAGATATGTGTATGTGTATTTGCATGCATAATATGATGAAGAAAGAAGAGAAAGAAAAAAAAAAAAAATTGAAGAAAAAAAAAAAAAAAAAAATTGATAGTTTCAATCTTGGGCGCAATAGGGGGCCGCGCCGAGAGGGGCTAGGCTAGCTACCCCCTCCCCCTCCTTACACCTCACCCCCTCGGACACCCTTCCGGAAAGGGTGACGGCGAAAAAAAAAAAAAAAAAAAAAAAAAAAAAAAAAAAAAAAAAAAAAAAAAAAAAAAAAAAAAAAAGGTCGCCAACCCGAACCGTCGGCGGAAACGGAGAGCTTGAGAGCTTCCCCCCCTCCCCCACCGTACCTCACCCCCGCGGACACCCTACGTGATAATTTCATAAGAGGTTGCTTCGAAAAATATACGATAAGGCTAAAAAAAAAAAAAAAAAAAAAAACGCCGCCAACCATATCTGTCGGCGGAAAGCGGGCGCTGGCGTAGAGCCTTAGCTTCCCCCCTCCCCCAACCATACCTCACCCCCTCGGACACCATCTGTCTCCCTCTGCTTATATATTCATCTCTATCGCACAATCCTTCAATGACGGAATGTATAAATACATGCTTCAAAAAGTTTTCGCCAGTAGTTGCAGCCGTTCTACCGCAGTCATCGCTGGTCGAGCGCAGCAGTGTTTTCGTCTCTCTCTATATTTATCAATAAACTAACATGACCGGTCGAGGAAAAGGTGGAAAGGGATTGGGAAAAGGAGGCGCGAAGCGCCACAGGAAGGTGCTCCGTGACAACATCCAGGGTATCACGAAGCCGGCTATCCGTCGTCTGGCAAGAAGAGGTGGCGTGAAACGTATATCGGGTCTGATATACGAAGAGACGCGCGGCGTGCTGAAGGTGTTCCTCGAGAACGTCATCCGTGACGCTGTCACTTATACCGAACACGCCAAAAGGAAGACGGTCACCGCGATGGATGTGGTGTACGCGTTGAAACGTCAAGGCCGCACCCTCTACGGGTTTGGCGGTTAATTAAATGACGTAACGTAATAATGTATGTTATAAATTTACATTATTACGTATATATATTATACATAATATATATATTTTTTTAATTTAAAAAAAGGCCCTTTTCAGGGCCGCAAATTTATCAAATGCTCTACCAAAACTAGTTTTTTTTTTTTTTTTTTTAAATATTAGCCATCATTCAAATTACATTACGAACCTGAGTGAGGACCTTCGCGACAATCGCAATTGTACATAATATGTCACCAGTGTGTCACGATCACTTTCGCGAGCTTACTGGTTTATTATATATCTGAATTACTAAGTTATTTAAATTAAATTGTGAAAATGAATTATATATACGATTACGCGTATGAGTAGGTGCCTGAAAAATTTAAATTAGTAGTAAACTTATACGAGTGTCAACTCGCTGTATGCAAACTGTAAGTAACCGGATATTTAGAGATGTTAATAGTACAATGATTATGGTTTTTCTTTATTTTTTTTTTTAAAGAAAATATACCTTAAAAATAAATACCACCATAATATACAACGCCAACGCCGCCGCCGCCGCCGCCGCCGCCCCCCTCAAGATAGATCATCGCGCGTTGTTAGGTGCAATGAATGATTTTGCTAAGATTATACGAAACTGATGATTTAGAAAAATATAATTATCCAAAAAAAACAAAAGCCATATATTATATTATCGTAATCGTTATCGACTCGTACGAATTGATCATGACGACTTCGAGAGGAGACTCTCTTGCAAACGTCGTGTGGCAGTGTGGTGTTTTACGAAGCTCTACTTCAAACGGTCTAAACTATAAATATACACGGCGTAGGAACGGCAAATTGTATCGAATCGATATAGCGGAATATCCGCTTTTAATTTATAGAAATATATATCAATAAAATACTCGTTTTATAAAGAAAAACAAGATTTAATCCGGACCCGGGGTGCACGAGTGGCGGTGTATAGAAATTAATCATCGAAAGCTTCCCCACGGTCGGCGGAATTCACGACAAAACTGTTTCAGTAGACGGATAAGTTCAAAAGGAAGACACACGTGCGCCAGGAATATTGTTTAATTTGAAACGGAATGTATAATTTCGATTGAATCTGATGCAAGCTAGTGAAAAGTTATCTGCGTTCGTACGGGAAAATGTCTAGCGACATCGCGGTTCTCCTTACGGTATTGCCCGGACCCTTACTACCAACAGCGACCTCTGTTCGCTTGAGCTTTGTTTAAAAAATATTATAATATTGTAATTCCACTTCGAATCGGACCTTCTGTCGTATATATTGTGTATATAAATTAAAAGAAAAGAAATATCAAGTAAATATGTCCGACACGGCTGTCGCATCCGAAGTGCCAGCGCCGACGACACCCGCTAAGAAACCGAAGGCCTCCGCGGGCGCAGGCGGCGCCGCCGCCAAGAAGCCGAAGGCCAAGCCCACCCATCCGAAGACATCAGAGATGGTGAACAGCGCTATCAAGGAGCTAAAGGAGCGGAGCGGCTCGTCGCTTCAGGCGATCAAGAAGTACATAGCGGCGCAGTATAAGGTTGACGCGGAGAAGATGGCGCCGTTCATAAGAAAGTATCTGAAGAGCGCCGTGGAGTCCGGCGCCCTGATCCAGACTAAAGGCAAGGGGGCATCCGGTTCCTTCAAGTTGGAGTCGAAATCGTCCGCGTCGAAGAAGCCGGCCGGCGGAAAGGTGACCGCCGCTTCGGCCGCGACCGGCAGGTCGAAAAAGGCGGCCTCCTCAACCTCGATATCCGCGGCGAGCGGTGGCGCCAAGGGCGGTAAGAAAGCGGCGGCCGCACCGTCACCTACCAAGTCGAAATCGTCCGCTGCGACCGCGAGGGACAAGAAGGCCGCCGCCGCGAAGAGGAAGAAGCCCGTCGCCAAGAAGGCCGCCGCCGCAGCGGCGTCCGCTTCGCCCGCGAGGGCGAAGGGTGCCGCCTCGAAGGCCAAAAAGACTGCCAAGCCACCTACGAAGAAGCCGAAAGCGCCCAAGCCGAAGAAGGCCGCCACCGCCGCGGCCGCCGCCACACCGAAGTCGAAACCGGCGGCCGCGAAGAAGGCCGCCGCCGCCGCTAAAAAGTAAGCTGAGAAGTAACGGAAGACGACCACTCGATCGTTCCGACGTTCGTTACGTGTGTAGTGTTCGTATAGTCTCTCGTGTTGTGTTCTGTTTTGTATCGGCATATATAGTGCGCTATCATCGAACGAGCTAGCACAAAATAAAAAAGCAAGCGGACGATGACACGACGGAGACTGAAACCGGTGGTGATGCAGGCGAGCGAGCGAGCGCGGCACTCACGATCGCAGCGGGCGCGAGTCGGCGGAAGGGGAAAAAAAAACACCGTTTTTTTTTTATCAAGACAAAAGCCCTTTTCAGGGCTAACACACATTTCCGATATCTTATTATATAGACACGTACCTATCTTCGATGTATACCTATGTACCTACATATCTAAGTCTAATTTAATTAAATAGTCAAAGTTTCACTCTTACTTACTTAGGGAACATACAAATTTGAAAGTCGGTAACGGAATACGAAAACTTCTAAAACTCAATTCAAAGCTGTTTGCCGTTACCATCCATATTTTATTGACATAACATAATAAATATGACGATATGACGACGGTAAATAACTAACATTACATTAATCAATTTAATGACGTTAATTAATTAATTAATTAATTAATTCACATACTCCGTTGCCCGAACCCGATCCCGACTCCCGACTCTCTCTGTCTCTACTCTACAGTCTACCTACTTACTATTATTTTTCTCGTAATAACTAACTAACAGACAAACAAACTTACGAAACTACCAATACCACACTCCCTCCTCTCTCCCTGCCGACCGTCCGACGCGTGAGCTTTATCTCGTCGCGGTTAAACCTACCAACCAATCCATCTTGCCTCTCCATATATAAACTCGACACGAAAAATTTTTAAGTCCATAACACTACTACTGTTCGTCTCGTAGGTCGCGCTCGGACGTGTCGCTGATTTCGAGCGATAGTATTATTTTGCATTTATTTCCTCCGCACTTAATACTTAATACAATAATAAATAATGTCGGGCCGCGGCAAGGGTGGTAAAGTGAAGGGAAAGGCGAAGTCACGTTCTAATCGTGCCGGTCTCCAGTTCCCCGTCGGGCGTATCCACAGACTGCTGAGGAAGGGAAATTACGCGGAGCGCGTCGGTGCCGGTGCGCCCGTTTACCTCGCGGCCGTGATGGAGTACCTAGCGGCCGAAGTGCTAGAGTTGGCCGGCAACGCGGCACGTGACAACAAGAAGACCAGGATCATACCGAGACACCTTCAGCTCGCCATCCGCAACGACGAGGAATTGAACAAATTGCTGTCAGGTGTAACGATAGCACAGGGCGGCGTACTGCCGAACATACAAGCTGTGCTTTTGCCCAAGAAAACAGAGAAGAAGGCATAGATAATCGCAAGCCGTCACCGGACTGGATTATTAATTAATTAATAACGAAAAATATATACTTATATGTATATATTTTTAAAAGGCCCTTTTCAGGGCCACAAAATTGTTCCACCATATACATATTGTATGCAATATAAATATATTATATTGCGATAGCCGCGACTCCGCTCGAGCCTAGAACTAGCATTTAAATTAATTAACTACCATCCCGGTGGTGGCACCCATTCGGGTTCGCGCTCTTGCCGGACACGATCGCATATATGGCCAATGCCTATAAGCGAAACCGATATATATTTTGTATAACATATATACGTGATACAGTGACCGTCTTCCTTTTGGCGCGCTAATTGTAGCGAGTCGATTTCGATTTGGTGTTTCGTGTGTGTCGTGTGGTGTTGTGTTGTGTCGGATCGGCTGTAGCTGAGCGTCGTTGACGAGCAGCAGCGGCCGCCGAGCATCGGAGCGCCGCCGTCGCACGCCGTCGCACGCAGGCGACGTCTAGCACTTTTTAGTGCTACGTTGCTCGCAGTTCGTTTTTGCTTAGTAAGGGTGAGTAGTTGTCTGACACTTGTTTGTTTACGTTAGATAGGTACTCAACTTCGTTCTCACCGGAACGAAGACCTTGCTATTAGTGTTAGTTAGGATAAAGTAGGCACACCTCTCCCTGCCTCGGCAGGGAGGTCATTTTTGTTATTTTGGTTTGGGTCCACTATGGACCCAAACAATAAAAACTTAAATATGGACCCGACCCTCAGCGCCATTCTGGCGTACCTGAGGGCCACCCACCCGTCGGCTTTCGCCGACCTTGAAGCCTTCCTGGCACCCAGGGACAGCCCTGCCTCGCCGTCGCCCTCTCCGTCTCCATCTCCGGAGAAGCGCCCCCCCGCCCCCGCTCCCGTGTCCGCTCCCGTGTCCGACATGGAAGCGGAGTCCGATTCTTTGTCGTCCGCCTCGGAAGCCGAGGCGGAAAACGGTGACGGTTTCGAGACCGTCACCAGAAGGAGGAACAAGAGGAAGCTCAAGGCTTCCTCCTCCGAGGTCCCGCCCAAAAGGGCTATTAGCGATGTGTGCGCCCCCGGGCGCGCCCACCCCCCCGCTTCTGTCGCCAAGCCCAAACGGGTGAAAGCGACCCCTCCCGCCCCTCCCGCCCCCGCCGCCGAGTCGCAAGACTCGCCCATGGCGGAACGTAGGGAAAAAGTTCCTCCCTTATACATAAGGGATAAAAATGAGTGGCAGCGTCTGCTGCAAGTCCTCAACGCGAAGGGTATCGCGTTCAAGAATGCTCGCTCCACCGCCGTTGGCATCAAGGTGGAGGTGACCTCTTCTGCGGACCACCGCACGTTAACATCTTTTTTAAGGGAGGATGGTATCGAATACCACTCCTATGCCCTCCAGGACGAGCGCGAATTGCGCGTCGTCATTAAAGGACTCCCGGTGGAGATTGACACCGAGTTCATCAAGCAGGACCTGATCAGACAGGCCCTCCCCGTTCGCCAGGTACATAGGATGTACCACGGGCGCACCAAGGCTCCTTACGAGCACTGTCTAATAATCTTAGACCTCTCTCCGGAGGGGAAAAAGATTTTCAATCTCTCCTCGGTCTGCAGCCTCTCTGGTCTGCGGATCGAAGCCCCCAAGCAAAGGGGGTCAATCGGGCAGTGTCACCGCTGCCAATTATTCGGGCACTCTGCCCGCAACTGTTTCGCGCGCCCCAGGTGCGTAAAGTGCCTGGGGGACCACGGCACCGTGGACTGTCCCCGCCCGCCTCAAACGGAGGAACCGCCGAGCTGCGTCCTGTGCGGCCAGCAGGGTCACCCAGCGAGCTATCGCGGGTGCCCCAAAGTGCCCCTCAGGGCAAAGCGGGGTGGCCTCGCGGCTGCCCGTAAGAAGGCGGCTGCCCGCGCTGCCCAAAAAGCGGCCCCCCCAGCCCCCCCCAAAGAGCGTTTCATACCTGCCCCCCTGCCTTCGGTCAATGTGTGGCAGCAGAGGCAGGCAGCCAAACTGGGTGCCCCCCCCTCACCCCCTTCGCCCCCGCTGGCCCAAGTGATGACCCCCGTCGTCGCGAAGGTCGTTAGCGCCCCCCCCGCCCCTCAGGCAGCCCCCCCCAAGTCCCAAATGGTTCCCCCTCAGCGCGTGAGCAGCTTCATGGATGACATGAGGCTGATTAGCGAGGTGATTGCCGGCATTGACACCTCAGAGTTGTCAGTGCTGGCGTCCAAGCTGAGGGCGAACCCCCAGAATAGGCTGATGGCCCTGGTGGAGCATTCGGAGCTCGTGCAGGCCATCGCGAAATTATCTAAATAAAATAATGGGTAGTACGCCTCAAAGGAGGAAACCCCACGGGCTCAGGGTCGTCACGTTCAACGCGGACGGCCTCATCAAACAAATCCACGAAGTCCGCGAATTCGTGGTTACTCATAGCGTCGACATACTGTTGGTGCAGGAGTCCTTCCTGAAACCTAGTAAGCGCAATCCCAAGATCGCAAACTATAATATTATTAGACACGACCGTACCAATAATAGATTGGGCGGTACCGTAATTTACTATAAAAGATCGCTCCATGTGTCCCCTGTAGACCCCCCTGAGTTAGAAAACATGGAGGTCTCAGTCTGTCAGGTGGGTATGACGGGTCATCAATCCGTCATACTAGCATCAGTTTACTTAAGTCCTTCCAAGACAGTGCTAAGAGACGACCTCCTTGCTCTCCTAGCACTTGGTAATTCTGTCATCTTGGCCGGAGACTTCAATTCGAAGCACGGCCATTGGAACTCGATTAATAATAACCCTAACGGGCGCACGCTCCACAATCTCAGTGGACTCGCCCACCTCAACTTTGACGTCATAGCCCCCGATGAGCCGACGCACTACCCTTCCAACAGTGCGCACTCACCGGACGTTTTAGATATTGTCGTGCTCAAGAACGTAGCCCTCCAGCTACGTTCCATTGAGGTCATCCACGACTTAAACTCGGATCATAGACCGGTACTGTTTCAGTTGGGTAGGCCCGCCTCCGCGGCACCCAGCACTAGAACCATCACCAACTGGAGGAAGTTCTCAGAGCAACTTCAGTCTATCGACTCTGTCCACTTGGACCAAATTCCTGACAGGATAGATTCTGAGGAGGTCGCTAAGGCGGCGTCCTCGCATCTCACCGCTCACTTGAGCGAAACCATCAAAGCGTGCTCCAGGGAGGTACCTGACAATCTAGGTCGCCAAAGACTCCCTGACGACATCAGAGCTCTGCTCACTAGAAAGCGCGCAGCCGCTAGGGCTTGTGCCGCGTACCCCACCCCCGAAAATCGGAGTAGACTCCGTAGACTACAGAGAGAGGCAAAAGAGAAAATTGCCATCTTTAACAGCGATTCTTGGGACGCTAAACTCTCAGAGATCTCGCCCAGCCATCTAGCCTTCTGGCGGATGTCCAAATCCCTGAGAGGCGAACAGTATGCGTCCACACCGCCATTGTTGCGAGATAACCTTCCGCCCGCGTTTGAAGATTTTGATAAGGCCGAATGCTTGGCGGACAGCTTTGAAGCCCAATGCACTCCCAACTCCAATTCCGCGTATGCTGAGTTCCACGCCGGGGTGGAATCCACCATCGCCAATATTTCAGGGCTGGATCCCGAAAGGGAACCACTCCCCCCCACTTCCGGAGACGAGATAAGAGCTATCCTTGAAAAGCTCAAACCCAGAAAATCCCCTGGCCCCGACAGTATATCGAACAAGGCACTTAAGCGTCTTCCCGACCGCCTCGTTCACCTCCTGGTGTTGATCTTCAATGCCCTCTTGTCGTGTTGCTCTTTTCCAGACGAATGGAAAGAAGCAACAATCATAGGTATCCACAAACCGGGCAAACCCCGGAACCGCCCCGATAGTTATCGCCCCATCAGCCTCCTCAACGGCTTGGGGAAGGTCTACGAGAGAGTGATCCTCTCGAGACTTAAAACTTTCATAGACGCCAGGAACCTGCTACCGGACGAACAGTTCGGTTTCAGGTCCGAACACACGGCCGTCCATCAGGCTCATCGCCTGGTGGAACACGTTCTTCAACGACTCTCCAGATACGGAGAGCAGACAGGTGCCGTCTTCTTTGACGTGTCTAAGGCCTTTGACAAGGTCTGGCACGCAGGCTTGCTTTACAAGCTCATACTCCTCGACCTCCCGGATAGTTTCGTAATCTTCATACGAAACTACCTCGCGAATCGTACTTTCAGATACCGCTTGGACGGTACGCTCTCATCCAGACGTCCGATACGTGCTGGAGTTCCCCAAGGTTCGGTGCTAGCACCGTACCTCTACTCGCTCTACACGAGTGACATCCCCCGCAGCAGGGGGGGGTCGTCGTTAGCTCTATACGCTGACGACACCGCCATTTTCGCGTCCTCTCGTAAAAGAGAGAACATTATTCATCGTCTGCAATACGAGGTAGACAAGTTAGAATTGTGGTTCGCCAAATGGAGAATCGCAATCAACCCCGATAAGAGTGCGGCCATGTATTTCACTAGGCCAGGCGCTACAGTCTACTACCCTCCGGAGTGTATATCCATACACGACCGGGATATACCATGGCAGAAGGAGGTCAAATACCTGGGGGTTACTCTCCAACCCTCTCTCTCTTTCTTTAGTCACATACGCACTGTCCGGAATAGGGCAGCGTATGCACTGGGTCGTCTCTATCCGATGATATGCAAGAAGAGTAAAATGTCACTTCGTAACAAAGTGACGCTTTACAAAACTTGCATAAGACCGATAATGTCATATGCGAGCGTCGCGTTCGCACATGTCCATCCGACCAGACTTAATGTTTTGCAGCGATTGCAAAACAAGTTCATGAGACAAGCCACCGGCTGTCCCTGGTTCGTGCGCAACGTCGACCTACATAGAGATTTACGTCTCCCCTCTATAGCACAGTTATTCAAATGTCTCTCCAAGAGATACTTTGAAAAGGCCGAGGTGCATTCAAACCCGCTCATCGCGGGGATGGTTAAGTACACCTGCTTCGACAGGAAGTTTAAGTCCAAGACCCACAGACGCCCTAGGAGCGTACTCTATGACCTTGACGATCATATCACGATCGCCAACGCCCGATACACACACGCACACACAAACTCACAGCGTCTTCGCCGGCGAAGACGAGGTCCCCGCTTCCTCACGTCTAGCGGCCGGGGTGTCCAGCCCCGCCCGTTATGACATTAGGACTTTTCCACAAGTCCGATACAGTCCTCCACAACGCGTCGCTTTAAGCCGAGGTCCGGCCTCACAGGAGGCACCCTTAAGGCGACGCTCCCAGGATGTTGCGGGCCTCTCTCGAGACCCGCTCTCCCAGCACCTCAACCCCCGGCGATGCTTCCGCGCTCGCCCACTCTCTCGGTGACGCTGTCAAAGCCTTCACGGCTAACAGCCTTAGTTAGTGTTCGAAAAAAAAAAAAAAAAAAAAAAAAAAACCCGGTGGTGGGTTCTACGAAATTTGATCGATCGATTATTTTTCCTTTGAGCCACAGTAGTATATAAGCCGTGAAGGCGTAACAGACAGACTTTCTTTATAGGTCGCGCTGGAAATGGCACAAAGTATGTCTGTTGGTTAGGTTAGGGTTATTTTTTTTTTTTTTTTTCTCTCTCTCTCTCTTCTCTTTAACGCGTTTGTCTCAGAAAAAACAAGCAAACAAACACACACACGCACATTGTATTGTGTACACAGACGCATAAAGACAAATATTACATATATAAATATGTGATATAGGTGGTTACGTTTAATATTTAATTAAATATAGGTAGGACATTATGCAAAGTTACGAGTGAGTTTACATTTCTTACATGACATGTTATTAATTAATTGATTAAATTTGTATTTATTTATTTCTTTATTTATTTATTTATTTTATTATTATTTTTTTTTGCATACATGTATATTTTTTATATATAACAATTATGCCGTACCTCTAATTACTTACTTACGTCCGTGTCGCTTAAGTCGCGTCAGTCCCCGCCCTCCCCGGACCCGCTACACGACGTTCGATTATTGGTCGGATGCGCGCTTGTCAGCTCGTCTCGGCGGGCACGTAAGCGGGCGGCGCGCGTAATCAAATCAGGAGAAATGAAAATTCGATGAACCATTCGAGTCGCACGTCCCAGTCGGTGCGGTCGCTGTCCCCTTGTTTGCACTATACTTTAATCCGTCGCTGCGTGTTAAACTTCAAACTATGCCACCCAAGACAAGCGGAAAGGCCGCCAAGAAATCGGGCAAAGCCCAAAAGAATATATCTAAATCGGACAAAAAGAAGAAGAAGCACAAGAGGAAGGAGAGCTATGCCATCTATATTTACAAGGTGCTCAAGCAGGTCCATCCCGACACCGGTATCTCGAGTAAGGCCATGTCGATCATGAACTCGTTCGTGAACGACATCTTCGAGCGGATCGCGGCCGAGGCGTCTCGTCTCGCTCACTACAACAAGAGGTCAACTATCACATCGAGAGAGGTGCAGACTTCAGTGAGGTTACTGTTGCCCGGCGAATTAGCGAAGCACGCCGTCAGCGAGGGCACCAAGGCGGTAACCAAATACACAAGCTCCAAGTGAGTCCCCACGAGCAACTACTCCGTAGTCGGCCGTCGGTCAAGTCAAACCTGTTTGTTGTCTACGATGGCGTTCAACATAAAAGGCCCTTTTCAGGGCCACAAAATTATTCATACATACATGCATGATGTACCCTTTCTTTTTCATATCATAGTTGAAGCGTAAAGCGTATAGTATAGATAGTGGTTTCCTTTTAATTAGTCGACAGATCAAATTTCATTCATCATCTGCGTTCCGTACAGAATCTGTCTGCCTCTTTTGTACATTTATGCACCACACCACACCTTCTTTCTCCCTATAATAATATTTATGAAATAGAAATAATATATATGCGTTACTCGCGATCGCTAATGTCCTATACGTGTCGATGCGTTATAATTGTTAGTTTAATCAATAAAATATATCAGTTTGTTTGTTTGCCTCGGATGGATGTTATTGTTAAGTTTTAGACGGTCTCCCTCCGTCCCGCCGCCCTTCCTTCCCCGTTTCCAGTCGTCAGCACCGTACCGCATAAATAAATATAACTGTACATATATAAAGACGGCCGTCGTGCGTTAAAATTTTTAGTCTATACGCTGAGCCGCATCAGCGTAGTCGCGTGCGTCGTCCTTCAAGCGTTGTCGATTGCGTCGCTAATCGCTTCCTTTAATACAATATAAATCCAAATAAATTAAACAATATTATAATATGGCTCGTACGAAACAGACCGCCAGAAAGTCGACCGGCGGCAAGGCGCCGCGCAAGCAGCTCGCCACTAAGGCCGCGCGGAAGAGCGCACCGGCCACCGGCGGTGTTAAGAAGCCGCATCGTTACAGACCCGGCACGGTGGCCCTTCGCGAGATCCGCCGCTACCAGAAGAGTACCGAACTGTTGATTCGCAAGCTTCCTTTCCAGCGTCTAGTGCGCGAGATCGCTCAAGACTTCAAGACCGACCTCCGCTTCCAGAGCTCCGCGGTGATGGCACTGCAGGAGGCGAGCGAGGCATATCTAGTGGGGCTCTTCGAAGACACCAATCTGTGCGCCATACACGCTAAGCGTGTAACGATCATGCCGAAGGATATACAACTGGCACGGAGAATCAGAGGCGAACGAGCTTAAATAATATATAATAATAATAATAATAAAAATTATTATTAGCATATTATTTGAATTTGAAAACAAAAGGCCCTTTTCAGGGCCGCATATATTTCATAAATCGATCATGTAATGTTCATTTTATCTCTTGATAATAAGTAGTAATAGTGTAATACGTCCGTCCAGCTTTGTATTATTCATTTTATTCAACTCTACATACATACATTACAATTTAATTAGCAAGCGCAAGCATGGCCGCCTGCCGGCTTTTCCACAGTCTCGTCTATTATTTTGGGTGTAGTTATAGACAAATATACAATCATTGGAATAGCTAACAATACGTATATGTAGGTGATATATACATATTGATTAATAAAATGAAAATGAATTCATTATTTATTTATTTATTTATTTATGTAGCTAAAATAAGAAAGGTTGTTAGGTTGTTTAAGATATGTGTATGTGTATTTGCATGCATAATATGATGAAGAAAGAAGAGAAAGAAAAAAAAAAAAAATTGAAGAAAAAAAAAAAAAAAAAAATTGATAGTTTCAATCTTGGGCGCAATAGGGGGCCGCGCCGAGAGGGGCTAGGCTAGCTACCCCCTCCCCCTCCTTACACCTCACCCCCTCGGACACCCTTCCGGAAAGGGTGACGGCGAAAAAAAAAAAAAAAAAAAAAAAAAAAAAAAAAAAAAAAAAAAAAAAAAGGTCGCCAACCCGAACCGTCGGCGGAAACGGAGAGCTTGAGAGCTTCCCCCCCTCCCCCACCGTACCTCACCCCCGCGGACACCCTACGTGATAATTTCATAAGAGGTTGCTTCGAAAAATATACGATAAGGCTAAAAAAAAAAAAAAAAAAAAAAACGCCGCCAACCATATCTGTCGGCGGAAAGCGGGCGCTGGCGTAGAGCCTTAGCTTCCCCCCTCCCCCAACCATACCTCACCCCCTCGGACACCATCTGTCTCCCTCTGCTTATATATTCATCTCTATCGCACAATCCTTCAATGACGGAATGTATAAATACATGCTTCAAAAAGTTTTCGCCAGTAGTTGCAGCCGTTCTACCGCAGTCATCGCTGGTCGAGCGCAGCAGTGTTTTCGTCTCTCTCTATATTTATCAATAAACTAACATGACCGGTCGAGGAAAAGGTGGAAAGGGATTGGGAAAAGGAGGCGCGAAGCGCCACAGGAAGGTGCTCCGTGACAACATCCAGGGTATCACGAAGCCGGCTATCCGTCGTCTGGCAAGAAGAGGTGGCGTGAAACGTATATCGGGTCTGATATACGAAGAGACGCGCGGCGTGCTGAAGGTGTTCCTCGAGAACGTCATCCGTGACGCTGTCACTTATACCGAACACGCCAAAAGGAAGACGGTCACCGCGATGGATGTGGTGTACGCGTTGAAACGTCAAGGCCGCACCCTCTACGGGTTTGGCGGTTAATTAAATGACGTAACGTAATAATGTATGTTATAAATTTACATTATTACGTATATATATTATACATAATATATATATTTTTTTAATTTAAAAAAAGGCCCTTTTCAGGGCCGCAAATTTATCAAATGCTCTACCAAAACTAGTTTTTTTTTTTTTTTTTTTAAATATTAGCCATCATTCAAATTACATTACGAACCTGAGTGAGGACCTTCGCGACAATCGCAATTGTACATAATATGTCACCAGTGTGTCACGATCACTTTCGCGAGCTTACTGGTTTATTATATATCTGAATTACTAAGTTATTTAAATTAAATTGTGAAAATGAATTATATATACGATTACGCGTATGAGTAGGTGCCTGAAAAATTTAAATTAGTAGTAAACTTATACGAGTGTCAACTCGCTGTATGCAAACTGTAAGTAACCGGATATTTAGAGATGTTAATAGTACAATGATTATGGTTTTTCTTTATTTTTTTTTTTAAAGAAAATATACCTTAAAAATAAATACCACCATAATATACAACGCCAACGCCGCCGCCGCCGCCGCCGCCGCCCCCCTCAAGATAGATCATCGCGCGTTGTTAGGTGCAATGAATGATTTTGCTAAGATTATACGAAACTGATGATTTAGAAAAATATAATTATCCAAAAAAAACAAAAGCCATATATTATATTATCGTAATCGTTATCGACTCGTACGAATTGATCATGACGACTTCGAGAGGAGACTCTCTTGCAAACGTCGTGTGGCAGTGTGGTGTTTTACGAAGCTCTACTTCAAACGGTCTAAACTATAAATATACACGGCGTAGGAACGGCAAATTGTATCGAATCGATATAGCGGAATATCCGCTTTTAATTTATAGAAATATATATCAATAAAATACTCGTTTTATAAAGAAAAACAAGATTTAATCCGGACCCGGGGTGCACGAGTGGCGGTGTATAGAAATTAATCATCGAAAGCTTCCCCACGGTCGGCGGAATTCACGACAAAACTGTTTCAGTAGACGGATAAGTTCAAAAGGAAGACACACGTGCGCCAGGAATATTGTTTAATTTGAAACGGAATGTATAATTTCGATTGAATCTGATGCAAGCTAGTGAAAAGTTATCTGCGTTCGTACGGGAAAATGTCTAGCGACATCGCGGTTCTCCTTACGGTATTGCCCGGACCCTTACTACCAACAGCGACCTCTGTTCGCTTGAGCTTTGTTTAAAAAATATTATAATATTGTAATTCCACTTCGAATCGGACCTTCTGTCGTATATATTGTGTATATAAATTAAAAGAAAAGAAATATCAAGTAAATATGTCCGACACGGCTGTCGCATCCGAAGTGCCAGCGCCGACGACACCCGCTAAGAAACCGAAGGCCTCCGCGGGCGCAGGCGGCGCCGCCGCCAAGAAGCCGAAGGCCAAGCCCACCCATCCGAAGACATCAGAGATGGTGAACAGCGCTATCAAGGAGCTAAAGGAGCGGAGCGGCTCGTCGCTTCAGGCGATCAAGAAGTACATAGCGGCGCAGTATAAGGTTGACGCGGAGAAGATGGCGCCGTTCATAAGAAAGTATCTGAAGAGCGCCGTGGAGTCCGGCGCCCTGATCCAGACTAAAGGCAAGGGGGCATCCGGTTCCTTCAAGTTGGAGTCGAAATCGTCCGCGTCGAAGAAGCCGGCCGGCGGAAAGGTGACCGCCGCTTCGGCCGCGACCGGCAGGTCGAAAAAGGCGGCCTCCTCAACCTCGATATCCGCGGCGAGCGGTGGCGCCAAGGGCGGTAAGAAAGCGGCGGCCGCACCGTCACCTACCAAGTCGAAATCGTCCGCTGCGACCGCGAGGGACAAGAAGGCCGCCGCCGCGAAGAGGAAGAAGCCCGTCGCCAAGAAGGCCGCCGCCGCAGCGGCGTCCGCTTCGCCCGCGAGGGCGAAGGGTGCCGCCTCGAAGGCCAAAAAGACTGCCAAGCCACCTACGAAGAAGCCGAAAGCGCCCAAGCCGAAGAAGGCCGCCACCGCCGCGGCCGCCGCCACACCGAAGTCGAAACCGGCGGCCGCGAAGAAGGCCGCCGCCGCCGCTAAAAAGTAAGCTGAGAAGTAACGGAAGACGACCACTCGATCGTTCCGACGTTCGTTACGTGTGTAGTGTTCGTATAGTCTCTCGTGTTGTGTTCTGTTTTGTATCGGCATATATAGTGCGCTATCATCGAACGAGCTAGCACAAAATAAAAAAGCAAGCGGACGATGACACGACGGAGACTGAAACCGGTGGTGATGCAGGCGAGCGAGCGAGCGCGGCACTCACGATCGCAGCGGGCGCGAGTCGGCGGAAGGGGAAAAAAAAACACCGTTTTTTTTTTATCAAGACAAAAGCCCTTTTCAGGGCTAACACACATTTCCGATATCTTATTATATAGACACGTACCTATCTTCGATGTATACCTATGTACCTACATATCTAAGTCTAATTTAATTAAATAGTCAAAGTTTCACTCTTACTTACTTAGGGAACATACAAATTTGAAAGTCGGTAACGGAATACGAAAACTTCTAAAACTCAATTCAAAGCTGTTTGCCGTTACCATCCATATTTTATTGACATAACATAATAAATATGACGATATGACGACGGTAAATAACTAACATTACATTAATCAATTTAATGACGTTAATTAATTAATTAATTAATTAATTCACATACTCCGTTGCCCGAACCCGATCCCGACTCCCGACTCTCTCTGTCTCTACTCTACAGTCTACCTACTTACTATTATTTTTCTCGTAATAACTAACTAACAGACAAACAAACTTACGAAACTACCAATACCACACTCCCTCCTCTCTCCCTGCCGACCGTCCGACGCGTGAGCTTTATCTCGTCGCGGTTAAACCTACCAACCAATCCATCTTGCCTCTCCATATATAAACTCGACACGAAAAATTTTTAAGTCCATAACACTACTACTGTTCGTCTCGTAGGTCGCGCTCGGACGTGTCGCTGATTTCGAGCGATAGTATTATTTTGCATTTATTTCCTCCGCACTTAATACTTAATACAATAATAAATAATGTCGGGCCGCGGCAAGGGTGGTAAAGTGAAGGGAAAGGCGAAGTCACGTTCTAATCGTGCCGGTCTCCAGTTCCCCGTCGGGCGTATCCACAGACTGCTGAGGAAGGGAAATTACGCGGAGCGCGTCGGTGCCGGTGCGCCCGTTTACCTCGCGGCCGTGATGGAGTACCTAGCGGCCGAAGTGCTAGAGTTGGCCGGCAACGCGGCACGTGACAACAAGAAGACCAGGATCATACCGAGACACCTTCAGCTCGCCATCCGCAACGACGAGGAATTGAACAAATTGCTGTCAGGTGTAACGATAGCACAGGGCGGCGTACTGCCGAACATACAAGCTGTGCTTTTGCCCAAGAAAACAGAGAAGAAGGCATAGATAATCGCAAGCCGTCACCGGACTGGATTATTAATTAATTAATAACGAAAAATATATACTTATATGTATATATTTTTAAAAGGCCCTTTTCAGGGCCACAAAATTGTTCCACCATATACATATTGTATGCAATATAAATATATTATATTGCGATAGCCGCGACTCCGCTCGAGCCTAGAACTAGCATTTAAATTAATTAACTACCATCCCGGTGGTGGGTTCTACGAAATTTGATCGATCGATTATTTTTCCTTTGAGCCACAGTAGTATATAAGCCGTGAAGGCGTAACAGACAGACTTTCTTTATAGGTCGCGCTGGAAATGGCACAAAGTATGTCTGTTGGTTAGGTTAGGGTTATTTTTTTTTTTTTTTTTCTCTCTCTCTCTCTTCTCTTTAACGCGTTTGTCTCAGAAAAAACAAGCAAACAAACACACACACGCACATTGTATTGTGTACACAGACGCATAAAGACAAATATTACATATATAAATATGTGATATAGGTGGTTACGTTTAATATTTAATTAAATATAGGTAGGACATTATGCAAAGTTACGAGTGAGTTTACATTTCTTACATGACATGTTATTAATTAATTGATTAAATTTGTATTTATTTATTTCTTTATTTATTTATTTATTTTATTATTATTTTTTTTTGCATACATGTATATTTTTTATATATAACAATTATGCCGTACCTCTAATTACTTACTTACGTCCGTGTCGCTTAAGTCGCGTCAGTCCCCGCCCTCCCCGGACCCGCTACACGACGTTCGATTATTGGTCGGATGCGCGCTTGTCAGCTCGTCTCGGCGGGCACGTAAGCGGGCGGCGCGCGTAATCAAATCAGGAGAAATGAAAATTCGATGAACCATTCGAGTCGCACGTCCCAGTCGGTGCGGTCGCTGTCCCCTTGTTTGCACTATACTTTAATCCGTCGCTGCGTGTTAAACTTCAAACTATGCCACCCAAGACAAGCGGAAAGGCCGCCAAGAAATCGGGCAAAGCCCAAAAGAATATATCTAAATCGGACAAAAAGAAGAAGAAGCACAAGAGGAAGGAGAGCTATGCCATCTATATTTACAAGGTGCTCAAGCAGGTCCATCCCGACACCGGTATCTCGAGTAAGGCCATGTCGATCATGAACTCGTTCGTGAACGACATCTTCGAGCGGATCGCGGCCGAGGCGTCTCGTCTCGCTCACTACAACAAGAGGTCAACTATCACATCGAGAGAGGTGCAGACTTCAGTGAGGTTACTGTTGCCCGGCGAATTAGCGAAGCACGCCGTCAGCGAGGGCACCAAGGCGGTAACCAAATACACAAGCTCCAAGTGAGTCCCCACGAGCAACTACTCCGTAGTCGGCCGTCGGTCAAGTCAAACCTGTTTGTTGTCTACGATGGCGTTCAACATAAAAGGCCCTTTTCAGGGCCACAAAATTATTCATACATACATGCATGATGTACCCTTTCTTTTTCATATCATAGTTGAAGCGTAAAGCGTATAGTATAGATAGTGGTTTCCTTTTAATTAGTCGACAGATCAAATTTCATTCATCATCTGCGTTCCGTACAGAATCTGTCTGCCTCTTTTGTACATTTATGCACCACACCACACCTTCTTTCTCCCTATAATAATATTTATGAAATAGAAATAATATATATGCGTTACTCGCGATCGCTAATGTCCTATACGTGTCGATGCGTTATAATTGTTAGTTTAATCAATAAAATATATCAGTTTGTTTGTTTGCCTCGGATGGATGTTATTGTTAAGTTTTAGACGGTCTCCCTCCGTCCCGCCGCCCTTCCTTCCCCGTTTCCAGTCGTCAGCACCGTACCGCATAAATAAATATAACTGTACATATATAAAGACGGCCGTCGTGCGTTAAAATTTTTAGTCTATACGCTGAGCCGCATCAGCGTAGTCGCGTGCGTCGTCCTTCAAGCGTTGTCGATTGCGTCGCTAATCGCTTCCTTTAATACAATATAAATCCAAATAAATTAAACAATATTATAATATGGCTCGTACGAAACAGACCGCCAGAAAGTCGACCGGCGGCAAGGCGCCGCGCAAGCAGCTCGCCACTAAGGCCGCGCGGAAGAGCGCACCGGCCACCGGCGGTGTTAAGAAGCCGCATCGTTACAGACCCGGCACGGTGGCCCTTCGCGAGATCCGCCGCTACCAGAAGAGTACCGAACTGTTGATTCGCAAGCTTCCTTTCCAGCGTCTAGTGCGCGAGATCGCTCAAGACTTCAAGACCGACCTCCGCTTCCAGAGCTCCGCGGTGATGGCACTGCAGGAGGCGAGCGAGGCATATCTAGTGGGGCTCTTCGAAGACACCAATCTGTGCGCCATACACGCTAAGCGTGTAACGATCATGCCGAAGGATATACAACTGGCACGGAGAATCAGAGGCGAACGAGCTTAAATAATATATAATAATAATAATAATAAAAATTATTATTAGCATATTATTTGAATTTGAAAACAAAAGGCCCTTTTCAGGGCCGCATATATTTCATAAATCGATCATGTAATGTTCATTTTATCTCTTGATAATAAGTAGTAATAGTGTAATACGTCCGTCCAGCTTTGTATTATTCATTTTATTCAACTCTACATACATACATTACAATTTAATTAGCAAGCGCAAGCATGGCCGCCTGCCGGCTTTTCCACAGTCTCGTCTATTATTTTGGGTGTAGTTATAGACAAATATACAATCATTGGAATAGCTAACAATACGTATATGTAGGTGATATATACATATTGATTAATAAAATGAAAATGAATTCATTATTTATTTATTTATTTATTTATGTAGCTAAAATAAGAAAGGTTGTTAGGTTGTTTAAGATATGTGTATGTGTATTTGCATGCATAATATGATGAAGAAAGAAGAGAAAGAAAAAAAAAAAAAATTGAAGAAAAAAAAAAAAAAAAAAATTGATAGTTTCAATCTTGGGCGCAATAGGGGGCCGCGCCGAGAGGGGCTAGGCTAGCTACCCCCTCCCCCTCCTTACACCTCACCCCCTCGGACACCCTTCCGGAAAGGGTGACGGCGAAAAAAAAAAAAAAAAAAAAAAAAAAAAAAAAAAAAAAAAAAAAAAAAAAAAAAAAAAAAAAAAGGTCGCCAACCCGAACCGTCGGCGGAAACGGAGAGCTTGAGAGCTTCCCCCCCTCCCCCACCGTACCTCACCCCCGCGGACACCCTACGTGATAATTTCATAAGAGGTTGCTTCGAAAAATATACGATAAGGCTAAAAAAAAAAAAAAAAAAAAAAAACGCCGCCAACCATATCTGTCGGCGGAAAGCGGGCGCTGGCGTAGAGCCTTAGCTTCCCCCCTCCCCCAACCATACCTCACCCCCTCGGACACCATCTGTCTCCCTCTGCTTATATATTCATCTCTATCGCACAATCCTTCAATGACGGAATGTATAAATACATGCTTCAAAAAGTTTTCGCCACCACCATTCCCTCGATCGCCGCCGTAGCGTGCGGATGTCTCGGTCGAGCGCAATCCGGTTGCCGCTCCCCCCGCCTGACTCACGCCCCTGCCGCGTTAGATAGTGAAGTGCTCAAGGACTCTGGACTGTTAGTGTCGTTCGTTCCTGTGCAAGTGGATTGTGATAGTGCTATTGTGAATCGATTAGGTAGTGTGGTGCTTCACGCATAACACTTGCCGTAGGTGGTTCCGTCCGTGCGTAAGTACACTAGTTTTTAATTTAGGTACTCACCTCTTTCCCCCGAAGGGAGAGAGACTAAGACCTAGATTTTTTCTTAGGTACACACCTCCCTGCCCTCCGGCAGGGAGGCCACCCCCACACTAGCGGGCCAATATGGCCCCTACCCTGCGCCCCACGGGGCAACCGATTTTGGACGCGATTTTCGCGTTCCTACAGGCGCACCACCCCGCCATTTTGGAGGAGCTTACTAAGGCCCTCCCACCTTCCCAGGCCAGCAATGGCAGCCCGGCAGCACCTTCTCCCCCCTCTGCGGAGAAGGCCAAAACTCGTTCCCGCTCCGTGTCTCGTGACATGGAAGTGGAGGAACCATCCGATTCCGAATCCGAGACTCCCTCAGAGTCCGGTGACGAAGCCGAAGCATCCGATGCTTCGCAGTCCCCGTCCCCCTCGACATCATCCGCCTCAGACGAGGACGACGGCTTCACCGCCGTCCTATCAAAGAGCCAGAAGCGAAAGCTGAAGGCTCCTAAGACCGTCCCGCCCAAAAGGGCCACCAACGACGCAGGTGCACCTGCCCCGCGCCCCATCCCCAAACCCCAGCCTGCCTCACAGGCCAAAACAAAACAGACTGACTCCCCACAAGACTCACCTATGACGGAGAGGAAGGAGAAGGTGCCGCCCCTATTTGTTAGGGAAAAAGACGCGTGGAATCGCTTAATCCCGCGCATGGACAGCTCGTCCATTCCTTTCACCTCTGCCCGGTCCACAAGCCAGGGTATAATGGTGCAATGTCCGTCTTCAACGGACCACCGTCGCCTCACGACGCTCTTGGATGCCGAAAAGATCGGCTATCATACGTACGCCCTAGAAGACGAGCGCGAACTTCGCGTCGTCATCCGCGGACTCCCGGTAGAGCTCGATATCGAGCATATCAAAAACGACCTCCTCAGCCAGGGTCTCCCAATCAGGCAGGTACACCGCATGTACCACCACAGAACCAAAGTTCCTTATGAACTTTGCCTCGCGGTCCTCGACCTCAGTCCTGAAGGCAAACGTGTCTTCAACGTAACAACGATATGCAGACTGTCGGGTCTGCGTATAGAAACGCCGCGTACGCGTGGGGTAATGGGGCAGTGCCATCGCTGCCAGCTTTACGGCCACTCGCAGCGCAACTGCACCGCACGACCAAGGTGCGTGAAGTGCCTGGGCGATCACGGCACTGCCGATTGCCCCAGAACGGTTCCGTCCGAGGAACCTCCCAGCTGTGTCCTCTGCAGGACCCAAGGGCACCCCGCGAGCTATCGCGGCTGCCCGAAAGTCCCGCTTAGGGCAAAACGAGGGGGCAGAAGGGCCACCCGTAAAAAGGCGGACCGTACCGCCCCCAAACCAGCTGAGAGGTTCGTCCCCGCGCCTCTCCCCACTTCAAACCCCTGGCACAGGAAACCGGCGTCCGAGCCGGCTGTGCCAGCAAAACCGGCTCAAGAGACGGTAGCGAAACCCGCTGCCGCCATCGTGAGCTCCACTATAAGAGCTGCCGCTCCTAAAGCGACAGCCGCCCCGCCAGCAACGAGTTTCATTGACGACATGAAACTCGTTTGCGATATAGTGACCAAAATTGACACTACGGAGCTGTCAATTTTGGCAAACAAGCTGAGGAGTAATCCTCAAAACAGATTAATGGCCTTGCTCGAACACTCTAGTTTGGTGCAGGCCATCTCTAGGCTTTAAGCTTAAACCCTCACTGGGTAGGGCTAAGCCCCACTCCCTCAAGCTCGTCACGTACAACGCAGACGGGCTTATCAGACACATGGACGAAGTCCGCGATTTCGTAGTTGCACACGACATAGATATTCTTCTAATACAAGAATCCTTCTTAAAACCCCAATTTCGCAATCCCAATATTGCGAACTACTGTTTGATTAGAAATGACCGTCTGTCATCCAAAAAAGGCGGCACGCTCATTTACTACAAAAGAGCCCTCCTATGCTCCCCCCTTGATTCCCCAAAGCTCACTAACATGGAGGCTTCAGTCTGTCAGGTGGGTATGACCGGCCATCAGTCGATCATACTAGCATCAGTATACCTCAGTCCGACCAAACGGGTACTCGAAAGAGACGTCCGCACCCTTCTCGCACTAGGCGACTCTGTAATACTGGCCGGAGACTTCAACTCCAAACACGGCCAATGGAACTCTCGCCGAACCAACCGGAACGGCACAATACTCCAAGGCCTCAACGGCCTTCCAAACCTCGCTTTTGAGGTGATAGCCCCTAACGAGCCCACCAGATACCCGCCTAACGGGGATCCAAACAGAGCAGATGTGTTAGATATATACATTTTCAAAAATGTAGCTCTCCAGTTACATTCTATAGAAGTCCTGCATGAATTAGACTCGGACCACCGTCCGGTTCTAATTCAGTTAGGGCAACCTACCTCCACGACCCCTCCCACGAAAACGATAATCGACTGGAGTAAATTAGGCGGGAAACTCCAGTCCCTAAACTCAGACCACCTAGTTCAAATTCCTGACAAGATAGACTCCGTGGATAGTGCCAAGTTCGCTGTTACCCACCTTACGAAACATATAACAGACTCACTCGAGCGTTGCTCCAAGGAAGTCCCCGACGACCGCGGTCGTGGGAGACTACCGGACGACCTGCGCGACCTACTTAGACGTAAACGTGCCGCCACTAGGGCCCATGACGCATACCCGACAGACGATAACCGGAGAACACTCCGGCGACTTCAAAGAGAGGTTAGAGAAAAACTCAGCCTCAACCGTCAGTCCGCCTGGGACAACAAACTCTCAGAGATCTCGCCGAGTCACCTGGCTTTCTGGAAACTGGCGAAATCCCTGAGAGGAGACCAGTGTGCAGCTACACCTCCATTGATACGTTTAAACCGTCCGGTCGCTTTTGACGACATCGATAAGGCCGAATGCTTGGCTGACAGTCTTGAGGGACAATGTTCAAATAACCCCAGTCATCCCGAACACGCCGAATTCCACTCGGAAGTGGAAATGGCGGCGGCTAGGATATCCGCGAAGGCTCCCGAAAGCGAGCCGCTCACTCCCACTACCGGAGAGGAAGTCCGTTCCATTATCCAAAACCTGAAGACCCGCAAGTCCCCAGGCCCCGACTCCATATCCAACAAAGCACTCAAGTGCCTCCCCGACCAACTCATAAACCTATTAGTATTGATTTTCAATGCCCTCCTGTTAGGTTGCTCCTTCCCCGACGAATGGAAGGAAGCAATAGTAATAGGTATTCGTAAACCGGGAAAACCCAGTAATCTCCCGAGCAGCTATCGACCCATCAGTCTGCTCAACAGCTTAGGGAAAGTCTACGAGCGAGTAATCCTCGCTAGACTCAAAACGTTCATGGAGTCGATGAAGCTCATACCGGATGAGCAATTCGGCTTCCGCGCCAAACACACCGCGGTACAACAAGTACACCGACTTACCGAAGCCATCCTAAATGGCTTCGCCAAAAAACGGTACACCGGTACTGTCTTCTTCGATGTCGCCAAAGCCTTTGATAAGGTATGGCATGCGGGTTTAATATACAAACTCGCAAACCTAGGAATCCCCGATAGACTCGTTCTTATCATTCGCGATTATCTTACAAATCGCTCATTTAGATATCGTATTGATGGTGCGCTCTCCTCAAGACGTACCTTACGCGCCGGAGTCCCCCAAGGTTCGGTACTCGCACCGTTCCTCTACTCGCTCTATACGAGTGACATCCCACGATTCTCCACTAAAACTAGGGCAGTCACCCACTTAGCCATGTTCGCGGACGATACCGCAATCTATACCACTTGTAGAGATCCCATAACCATTAATGATAGGCTCCAAAGAGCAACCAACCAGCTCGGAAGCTGGTTCCGCCGGTGGAGAATCGAAATAAATCCCGATAAAAGCGCAGCAATGTTCTTTGCGAGATCTAGGAGAGCCATGGACTTCATCCGGACGCCTCCTAGAGTCTCTATTTACAACAAATATATAGATTGGCAAAAGGAAGTCAAATACTTAGGTGTCATCCTCGAACCTACCCTATCCTTTATCCGACACATCCGCGTTGTCCGTAACCGGGCAGCGTTCGCCATGGGACGCCTCAATCCGATACTGTGCAAGGCAAGTAAACTGTCACTTCGCAACAAAGTGACACTTTACAAAACTTGCATCAGACCCATCATGACGTATGCGAGCGTCACGTTCGCGCACGTCCCGAAATCACGACTGTGTCCGTTGCAGACACTTCAAAATCGATTCATGCGTACAGCCACTGGCTGTCCGTGGTTCGTGCGCAACGTGAACCTCCATAGAGATCTCGACCTACCCACGATAGCCGATCTTTTCAGACGATTCTCGACGACTTACTTCGAGAAAGCGTCCATCCACCCAAACCCCCTTATAGTGGCCGCGTCCAACTATAAGGTGTTCAGGCACCCCAATAAGATTCACAGGCGCCCGAAGAGCGTCCTTAACGACCCCGACGATGCTATCACAGCATCCAACAAGATACACACACTACATTTACACAAACAGCGTCTTCGCCGGCGAAGACGAGGTCCCCGCTTGCTTGTGTCAAGCGGCCGCAGCCCTCTGCCGCGGCCGCCGTGACGCAGACTTCTTCCAAGTCATTTATTAGATGCAGCCCTCCAAAAACGCGCCGCCTTAAGCCGAGGTTCGGTCTCGCAGGAGACACCCTTAAGGCGACGCCCCCTGTAGCGCGGGTGCTTGTAATGCACCCGCATGTATCATCCATTTCTCGGCGATGCTTCAGCGCTCGCCCGTCTTATCGGTGACGCTGTCAAAGCCATTAGGGCTAACAGCATTAGTCATATTCGAAAAAAAAAAAAAAAAGTTTTCGCCAGTAGTTGCAGCCGTTCTACCGCAGTCATCGCTGGTCGAGCGCAGCAGTGTTTTCGTCTCTCTCTATATTTATCAATAAACTAACATGACCGGTCGAGGAAAAGGTGGAAAGGGATTGGGAAAAGGAGGCGCGAAGCGCCACAGGAAGGTGCTCCGTGACAACATCCAGGGTATCACGAAGCCGGCTATCCGTCGTCTGGCAAGAAGAGGTGGCGTGAAACGTATATCGGGTCTGATATACGAAGAGACGCGCGGCGTGCTGAAGGTGTTCCTCGAGAACGTCATCCGTGACGCTGTCACTTATACCGAACACGCCAAAAGGAAGACGGTCACCGCGATGGATGTGGTGTACGCGTTGAAACGTCAAGGCCGCACCCTCTACGGGTTTGGCGGTTAATTAAATGACGTAACGTAATAATGTATGTTATAAATTTACATTATTACGTATATATATTATACATAATATATATATTTTTTTAATTTAAAAAAAGGCCCTTTTCAGGGCCGCAAATTTATCAAATGCTCTACCAAAACTAGTTTTTTTTTTTTTTTTTTTAAATATTAGCCATCATTCAAATTACATTACGAACCTGAGTGAGGACCTTCGCGACAATCGCAATTGTACATAATATGTCACCAGTGTGTCACGATCACTTTCGCGAGCTTACTGGTTTATTATATATCTGAATTACTAAGTTATTTAAATTAAATTGTGAAAATGAATTATATATACGATTACGCGTATGAGTAGGTGCCTGAAAAATTTAAATTAGTAGTAAACTTATACGAGTGTCAACTCGCTGTATGCAAACTGTAAGTAACCGGATATTTAGAGATGTTAATAGTACAATGATTATGGTTTTTCTTTATTTTTTTTTTTAAAGAAAATATACCTTAAAAATAAATACCACCATAATATACAACGCCAACGCCGCCGCCGCCGCCGCCGCCGCCCCCCTCAAGATAGATCATCGCGCGTTGTTAGGTGCAATGAATGATTTTGCTAAGATTATACGAAACTGATGATTTAGAAAAATATAATTATCCAAAAAAAACAAAAGCCATATATTATATTATCGTAATCGTTATCGACTCGTACGAATTGATCATGACGACTTCGAGAGGAGACTCTCTTGCAAACGTCGTGTGGCAGTGTGGTGTTTTACGAAGCTCTACTTCAAACGGTCTAAACTATAAATATACACGGCGTAGGAACGGCAAATTGTATCGAATCGATATAGCGGAATATCCGCTTTTAATTTATAGAAATATATATCAATAAAATACTCGTTTTATAAAGAAAAACAAGATTTAATCCGGACCCGGGGTGCACGAGTGGCGGTGTATAGAAATTAATCATCGAAAGCTTCCCCACGGTCGGCGGAATTCACGACAAAACTGTTTCAGTAGACGGATAAGTTCAAAAGGAAGACACACGTGCGCCAGGAATATTGTTTAATTTGAAACGGAATGTATAATTTCGATTGAATCTGATGCAAGCTAGTGAAAAGTTATCTGCGTTCGTACGGGAAAATGTCTAGCGACATCGCGGTTCTCCTTACGGTATTGCCCGGACCCTTACTACCAACAGCGACCTCTGTTCGCTTGAGCTTTGTTTAAAAAATATTATAATATTGTAATTCCACTTCGAATCGGACCTTCTGTCGTATATATTGTGTATATAAATTAAAAGAAAAGAAATATCAAGTAAATATGTCCGACACGGCTGTCGCATCCGAAGTGCCAGCGCCGACGACACCCGCTAAGAAACCGAAGGCCTCCGCGGGCGCAGGCGGCGCCGCCGCCAAGAAGCCGAAGGCCAAGCCCACCCATCCGAAGACATCAGAGATGGTGAACAGCGCTATCAAGGAGCTAAAGGAGCGGAGCGGCTCGTCGCTTCAGGCGATCAAGAAGTACATAGCGGCGCAGTATAAGGTTGACGCGGAGAAGATGGCGCCGTTCATAAGAAAGTATCTGAAGAGCGCCGTGGAGTCCGGCGCCCTGATCCAGACTAAAGGCAAGGGGGCATCCGGTTCCTTCAAGTTGGAGTCGAAATCGTCCGCGTCGAAGAAGCCGGCCGGCGGAAAGGTGACCGCCGCTTCGGCCGCGACCGGCAGGTCGAAAAAGGCGGCCTCCTCAACCTCGATATCCGCGGCGAGCGGTGGCGCCAAGGGCGGTAAGAAAGCGGCGGCCGCACCGTCACCTACCAAGTCGAAATCGTCCGCTGCGACCGCGAGGGACAAGAAGGCCGCCGCCGCGAAGAGGAAGAAGCCCGTCGCCAAGAAGGCCGCCGCCGCAGCGGCGTCCGCTTCGCCCGCGAGGGCGAAGGGTGCCGCCTCGAAGGCCAAAAAGACTGCCAAGCCACCTACGAAGAAGCCGAAAGCGCCCAAGCCGAAGAAGGCCGCCACCGCCGCGGCCGCCGCCACACCGAAGTCGAAACCGGCGGCCGCGAAGAAGGCCGCCGCCGCCGCTAAAAAGTAAGCTGAGAAGTAACGGAAGACGACCACTCGATCGTTCCGACGTTCGTTACGTGTGTAGTGTTCGTATAGTCTCTCGTGTTGTGTTCTGTTTTGTATCGGCATATATAGTGCGCTATCATCGAACGAGCTAGCACAAAATAAAAAAGCAAGCGGACGATGACACGACGGAGACTGAAACCGGTGGTGATGCAGGCGAGCGAGCGAGCGCGGCACTCACGATCGCAGCGGGCGCGAGTCGGCGGAAGGGGAAAAAAAAACACCGTTTTTTTTTTATCAAGACAAAAGCCCTTTTCAGGGCTAACACACATTTCCGATATCTTATTATATAGACACGTACCTATCTTCGATGTATACCTATGTACCTACATATCTAAGTCTAATTTAATTAAATAGTCAAAGTTTCACTCTTACTTACTTAGGGAACATACAAATTTGAAAGTCGGTAACGGAATACGAAAACTTCTAAAACTCAATTCAAAGCTGTTTGCCGTTACCATCCATATTTTATTGACATAACATAATAAATATGACGATATGACGACGGTAAATAACTAACATTACATTAATCAATTTAATGACGTTAATTAATTAATTAATTAATTAATTCACATACTCCGTTGCCCGAACCCGATCCCGACTCCCGACTCTCTCTGTCTCTACTCTACAGTCTACCTACTTACTATTATTTTTCTCGTAATAACTAACTAACAGACAAACAAACTTACGAAACTACCAATACCACACTCCCTCCTCTCTCCCTGCCGACCGTCCGACGCGTGAGCTTTATCTCGTCGCGGTTAAACCTACCAACCAATCCATCTTGCCTCTCCATATATAAACTCGACACGAAAAATTTTTAAGTCCATAACACTACTACTGTTCGTCTCGTAGGTCGCGCTCGGACGTGTCGCTGATTTCGAGCGATAGTATTATTTTGCATTTATTTCCTCCGCACTTAATACTTAATACAATAATAAATAATGTCGGGCCGCGGCAAGGGTGGTAAAGTGAAGGGAAAGGCGAAGTCACGTTCTAATCGTGCCGGTCTCCAGTTCCCCGTCGGGCGTATCCACAGACTGCTGAGGAAGGGAAATTACGCGGAGCGCGTCGGTGCCGGTGCGCCCGTTTACCTCGCGGCCGTGATGGAGTACCTAGCGGCCGAAGTGCTAGAGTTGGCCGGCAACGCGGCACGTGACAACAAGAAGACCAGGATCATACCGAGACACCTTCAGCTCGCCATCCGCAACGACGAGGAATTGAACAAATTGCTGTCAGGTGTAACGATAGCACAGGGCGGCGTACTGCCGAACATACAAGCTGTGCTTTTGCCCAAGAAAACAGAGAAGAAGGCATAGATAATCGCAAGCCGTCACCGGACTGGATTATTAATTAATTAATAACGAAAAATATATACTTATATGTATATATTTTTAAAAGGCCCTTTTCAGGGCCACAAAATTGTTCCACCATATACATATTGTATGCAATATAAATATATTATATTGCGATAGCCGCGACTCCGCTCGAGCCTAGAACTAGCATTTAAATTAATTAACTACCATCCCGGTGGTGGGTTCTACGAAATTTGATCGATCGATTATTTTTCCTTTGAGCCACAGTAGTATATAAGCCGTGAAGGCGTAACAGACAGACTTTCTTTATAGGTCGCGCTGGAAATGGCACAAAGTATGTCTGTTGGTTAGGTTAGGGTTATTTTTTTTTTTTTTTTTCTCTCTCTCTCTCTTCTCTTTAACGCGTTTGTCTCAGAAAAAACAAGCAAACAAACACACACACGCACATTGTATTGTGTACACAGACGCATAAAGACAAATATTACATATATAAATATGTGATATAGGTGGTTACGTTTAATATTTAATTAAATATAGGTAGGACATTATGCAAAGTTACGAGTGAGTTTACATTTCTTACATGACATGTTATTAATTAATTGATTAAATTTGTATTTATTTATTTCTTTATTTATTTATTTATTTTATTATTATTTTTTTTTGCATACATGTATATTTTTTATATATAACAATTATGCCGTACCTCTAATTACTTACTTACGTCCGTGTCGCTTAAGTCGCGTCAGTCCCCGCCCTCCCCGGACCCGCTACACGACGTTCGATTATTGGTCGGATGCGCGCTTGTCAGCTCGTCTCGGCGGGCACGTAAGCGGGCGGCGCGCGTAATCAAATCAGGAGAAATGAAAATTCGATGAACCATTCGAGTCGCACGTCCCAGTCGGTGCGGTCGCTGTCCCCTTGTTTGCACTATACTTTAATCCGTCGCTGCGTGTTAAACTTCAAACTATGCCACCCAAGACAAGCGGAAAGGCCGCCAAGAAATCGGGCAAAGCCCAAAAGAATATATCTAAATCGGACAAAAAGAAGAAGAAGCACAAGAGGAAGGAGAGCTATGCCATCTATATTTACAAGGTGCTCAAGCAGGTCCATCCCGACACCGGTATCTCGAGTAAGGCCATGTCGATCATGAACTCGTTCGTGAACGACATCTTCGAGCGGATCGCGGCCGAGGCGTCTCGTCTCGCTCACTACAACAAGAGGTCAACTATCACATCGAGAGAGGTGCAGACTTCAGTGAGGTTACTGTTGCCCGGCGAATTAGCGAAGCACGCCGTCAGCGAGGGCACCAAGGCGGTAACCAAATACACAAGCTCCAAGTGAGTCCCCACGAGCAACTACTCCGTAGTCGGCCGTCGGTCAAGTCAAACCTGTTTGTTGTCTACGATGGCGTTCAACATAAAAGGCCCTTTTCAGGGCCACAAAATTATTCATACATACATGCATGATGTACCCTTTCTTTTTCATATCATAGTTGAAGCGTAAAGCGTATAGTATAGATAGTGGTTTCCTTTTAATTAGTCGACAGATCAAATTTCATTCATCATCTGCGTTCCGTACAGAATCTGTCTGCCTCTTTTGTACATTTATGCACCACACCACACCTTCTTTCTCCCTATAATAATATTTATGAAATAGAAATAATATATATGCGTTACTCGCGATCGCTAATGTCCTATACGTGTCGATGCGTTATAATTGTTAGTTTAATCAATAAAATATATCAGTTTGTTTGTTTGCCTCGGATGGATGTTATTGTTAAGTTTTAGACGGTCTCCCTCCGTCCCGCCGCCCTTCCTTCCCCGTTTCCAGTCGTCAGCACCGTACCGCATAAATAAATATAACTGTACATATATAAAGACGGCCGTCGTGCGTTAAAATTTTTAGTCTATACGCTGAGCCGCATCAGCGTAGTCGCGTGCGTCGTCCTTCAAGCGTTGTCGATTGCGTCGCTAATCGCTTCCTTTAATACAATATAAATCCAAATAAATTAAACAATATTATAATATGGCTCGTACGAAACAGACCGCCAGAAAGTCGACCGGCGGCAAGGCGCCGCGCAAGCAGCTCGCCACTAAGGCCGCGCGGAAGAGCGCACCGGCCACCGGCGGTGTTAAGAAGCCGCATCGTTACAGACCCGGCACGGTGGCCCTTCGCGAGATCCGCCGCTACCAGAAGAGTACCGAACTGTTGATTCGCAAGCTTCCTTTCCAGCGTCTAGTGCGCGAGATCGCTCAAGACTTCAAGACCGACCTCCGCTTCCAGAGCTCCGCGGTGATGGCACTGCAGGAGGCGAGCGAGGCATATCTAGTGGGGCTCTTCGAAGACACCAATCTGTGCGCCATACACGCTAAGCGTGTAACGATCATGCCGAAGGATATACAACTGGCACGGAGAATCAGAGGCGAACGAGCTTAAATAATATATAATAATAATAATAATAAAAATTATTATTAGCATATTATTTGAATTTGAAAACAAAAGGCCCTTTTCAGGGCCGCATATATTTCATAAATCGATCATGTAATGTTCATTTTATCTCTTGATAATAAGTAGTAATAGTGTAATACGTCCGTCCAGCTTTGTATTATTCATTTTATTCAACTCTACATACATACATTACAATTTAATTAGCAAGCGCAAGCATGGCCGCCTGCCGGCTTTTCCACAGTCTCGTCTATTATTTTGGGTGTAGTTATAGACAAATATACAATCATTGGAATAGCTAACAATACGTATATGTAGGTGATATATACATATTGATTAATAAAATGAAAATGAATTCATTATTTATTTATTTATTTATTTATGTAGCTAAAATAAGAAAGGTTGTTAGGTTGTTTAAGATATGTGTATGTGTATTTGCATGCATAATATGATGAAGAAAGAAGAGAAAGAAAAAAAAAAAAAATTGAAGAAAAAAAAAAAAAAAAAAATTGATAGTTTCAATCTTGGGCGCAATAGGGGGCCGCGCCGAGAGGGGCTAGGCTAGCTACCCCCTCCCCCTCCTTACACCTCACCCCCTCGGACACCCTTCCGGAAAGGGTGACGGCGAAAAAAAAAAAAAAAAAAAAAAAAAAAAAAAAAAAAAAAAAAAAAAAAAAAAAAAAAAAAAAAAAAGGTCGCCAACCCGAACCGTCGGCGGAAACGGAGAGCTTGAGAGCTTCCCCCCCTCCCCCACCGTACCTCACCCCCGCGGACACCCTACGTGATAATTTCATAAGAGGTTGCTTCGAAAAATATACGATAAGGCTAAAAAAAAAAAAAAAAAAAAAAACGCCGCCAACCATATCTGTCGGCGGAAAGCGGGCGCTGGCGTAGAGCCTTAGCTTCCCCCCTCCCCCAACCATACCTCACCCCCTCGGACACCATCTGTCTCCCTCTGCTTATATATTCATCTCTATCGCACAATCCTTCAATGACGGAATGTATAAATACATGCTTCAAAAAGTTTTCGCCAGTAGTTGCAGCCGTTCTACCGCAGTCATCGCTGGTCGAGCGCAGCAGTGTTTTCGTCTCTCTCTATATTTATCAATAAACTAACATGACCGGTCGAGGAAAAGGTGGAAAGGGATTGGGAAAAGGAGGCGCGAAGCGCCACAGGAAGGTGCTCCGTGACAACATCCAGGGTATCACGAAGCCGGCTATCCGTCGTCTGGCAAGAAGAGGTGGCGTGAAACGTATATCGGGTCTGATATACGAAGAGACGCGCGGCGTGCTGAAGGTGTTCCTCGAGAACGTCATCCGTGACGCTGTCACTTATACCGAACACGCCAAAAGGAAGACGGTCACCGCGATGGATGTGGTGTACGCGTTGAAACGTCAAGGCCGCACCCTCTACGGGTTTGGCGGTTAATTAAATGACGTAACGTAATAATGTATGTTATAAATTTACATTATTACGTATATATATTATACATAATATATATATTTTTTTAATTTAAAAAAAGGCCCTTTTCAGGGCCGCAAATTTATCAAATGCTCTACCAAAACTAGTTTTTTTTTTTTTTTTTTTAAATATTAGCCATCATTCAAATTACATTACGAACCTGAGTGAGGACCTTCGCGACAATCGCAATTGTACATAATATGTCACCAGTGTGTCACGATCACTTTCGCGAGCTTACTGGTTTATTATATATCTGAATTACTAAGTTATTTAAATTAAATTGTGAAAATGAATTATATATACGATTACGCGTATGAGTAGGTGCCTGAAAAATTTAAATTAGTAGTAAACTTATACGAGTGTCAACTCGCTGTATGCAAACTGTAAGTAACCGGATATTTAGAGATGTTAATAGTACAATGATTATGGTTTTTCTTTATTTTTTTTTTTAAAGAAAATATACCTTAAAAATAAATACCACCATAATATACAACGCCAACGCCGCCGCCGCCGCCGCCGCCGCCCCCCTCAAGATAGATCATCGCGCGTTGTTAGGTGCAATGAATGATTTTGCTAAGATTATACGAAACTGATGATTTAGAAAAATATAATTATCCAAAAAAAACAAAAGCCATATATTATATTATCGTAATCGTTATCGACTCGTACGAATTGATCATGACGACTTCGAGAGGAGACTCTCTTGCAAACGTCGTGTGGCAGTGTGGTGTTTTACGAAGCTCTACTTCAAACGGTCTAAACTATAAATATACACGGCGTAGGAACGGCAAATTGTATCGAATCGATATAGCGGAATATCCGCTTTTAATTTATAGAAATATATATCAATAAAATACTCGTTTTATAAAGAAAAACAAGATTTAATCCGGACCCGGGGTGCACGAGTGGCGGTGTATAGAAATTAATCATCGAAAGCTTCCCCACGGTCGGCGGAATTCACGACAAAACTGTTTCAGTAGACGGATAAGTTCAAAAGGAAGACACACGTGCGCCAGGAATATTGTTTAATTTGAAACGGAATGTATAATTTCGATTGAATCTGATGCAAGCTAGTGAAAAGTTATCTGCGTTCGTACGGGAAAATGTCTAGCGACATCGCGGTTCTCCTTACGGTATTGCCCGGACCCTTACTACCAACAGCGACCTCTGTTCGCTTGAGCTTTGTTTAAAAAATATTATAATATTGTAATTCCACTTCGAATCGGACCTTCTGTCGTATATATTGTGTATATAAATTAAAAGAAAAGAAATATCAAGTAAATATGTCCGACACGGCTGTCGCATCCGAAGTGCCAGCGCCGACGACACCCGCTAAGAAACCGAAGGCCTCCGCGGGCGCAGGCGGCGCCGCCGCCAAGAAGCCGAAGGCCAAGCCCACCCATCCGAAGACATCAGAGATGGTGAACAGCGCTATCAAGGAGCTAAAGGAGCGGAGCGGCTCGTCGCTTCAGGCGATCAAGAAGTACATAGCGGCGCAGTATAAGGTTGACGCGGAGAAGATGGCGCCGTTCATAAGAAAGTATCTGAAGAGCGCCGTGGAGTCCGGCGCCCTGATCCAGACTAAAGGCAAGGGGGCATCCGGTTCCTTCAAGTTGGAGTCGAAATCGTCCGCGTCGAAGAAGCCGGCCGGCGGAAAGGTGACCGCCGCTTCGGCCGCGACCGGCAGGTCGAAAAAGGCGGCCTCCTCAACCTCGATATCCGCGGCGAGCGGTGGCGCCAAGGGCGGTAAGAAAGCGGCGGCCGCACCGTCACCTACCAAGTCGAAATCGTCCGCTGCGACCGCGAGGGACAAGAAGGCCGCCGCCGCGAAGAGGAAGAAGCCCGTCGCCAAGAAGGCCGCCGCCGCAGCGGCGTCCGCTTCGCCCGCGAGGGCGAAGGGTGCCGCCTCGAAGGCCAAAAAGACTGCCAAGCCACCTACGAAGAAGCCGAAAGCGCCCAAGCCGAAGAAGGCCGCCACCGCCGCGGCCGCCGCCACACCGAAGTCGAAACCGGCGGCCGCGAAGAAGGCCGCCGCCGCCGCTAAAAAGTAAGCTGAGAAGTAACGGAAGACGACCACTCGATCGTTCCGACGTTCGTTACGTGTGTAGTGTTCGTATAGTCTCTCGTGTTGTGTTCTGTTTTGTATCGGCATATATAGTGCGCTATCATCGAACGAGCTAGCACAAAATAAAAAAGCAAGCGGACGATGACACGACGGAGACTGAAACCGGTGGTGATGCAGGCGAGCGAGCGAGCGCGGCACTCACGATCGCAGCGGGCGCGAGTCGGCGGAAGGGGAAAAAAAAACACCGTTTTTTTTTTATCAAGACAAAAGCCCTTTTCAGGGCTAACACACATTTCCGATATCTTATTATATAGACACGTACCTATCTTCGATGTATACCTATGTACCTACATATCTAAGTCTAATTTAATTAAATAGTCAAAGTTTCACTCTTACTTACTTAGGGAACATACAAATTTGAAAGTCGGTAACGGAATACGAAAACTTCTAAAACTCAATTCAAAGCTGTTTGCCGTTACCATCCATATTTTATTGACATAACATAATAAATATGACGATATGACGACGGTAAATAACTAACATTACATTAATCAATTTAATGACGTTAATTAATTAATTAATTAATTAATTCACATACTCCGTTGCCCGAACCCGATCCCGACTCCCGACTCTCTCTGTCTCTACTCTACAGTCTACCTACTTACTATTATTTTTCTCGTAATAACTAACTAACAGACAAACAAACTTACGAAACTACCAATACCACACTCCCTCCTCTCTCCCTGCCGACCGTCCGACGCGTGAGCTTTATCTCGTCGCGGTTAAACCTACCAACCAATCCATCTTGCCTCTCCATATATAAACTCGACACGAAAAATTTTTAAGTCCATAACACTACTACTGTTCGTCTCGTAGGTCGCGCTCGGACGTGTCGCTGATTTCGAGCGATAGTATTATTTTGCATTTATTTCCTCCGCACTTAATACTTAATACAATAATAAATAATGTCGGGCCGCGGCAAGGGTGGTAAAGTGAAGGGAAAGGCGAAGTCACGTTCTAATCGTGCCGGTCTCCAGTTCCCCGTCGGGCGTATCCACAGACTGCTGAGGAAGGGAAATTACGCGGAGCGCGTCGGTGCCGGTGCGCCCGTTTACCTCGCGGCCGTGATGGAGTACCTAGCGGCCGAAGTGCTAGAGTTGGCCGGCAACGCGGCACGTGACAACAAGAAGACCAGGATCATACCGAGACACCTTCAGCTCGCCATCCGCAACGACGAGGAATTGAACAAATTGCTGTCAGGTGTAACGATAGCACAGGGCGGCGTACTGCCGAACATACAAGCTGTGCTTTTGCCCAAGAAAACAGAGAAGAAGGCATAGATAATCGCAAGCCGTCACCGGACTGGATTATTAATTAATTAATAACGAAAAATATATACTTATATGTATATATTTTTAAAAGGCCCTTTTCAGGGCCACAAAATTGTTCCACCATATACATATTGTATGCAATATAAATATATTATATTGCGATAGCCGCGACTCCGCTCGAGCCTAGAACTAGCATTTAAATTAATTAACTACCATCCCGGTGGTGGGTTCTACGAAATTTGATCGATCGATTATTTTTCCTTTGAGCCACAGTAGTATATAAGCCGTGAAGGCGTAACAGACAGACTTTCTTTATAGGTCGCGCTGGAAATGGCACAAAGTATGTCTGTTGGTTAGGTTAGGGTTATTTTTTTTTTTTTTT
The DNA here is from genome assembly GCA_029227775.1 of Morpho helenor. NCBI lineage: Eukaryota > Metazoa > Arthropoda > Insecta > Lepidoptera > Nymphalidae > Morpho > Morpho helenor. The sequence continues at coordinate 10,675,921 of JARGCU010000011.1, forward strand.
TTCTCTCTCTCTCTCTTCTCTTTAACGCGTTTGTCTCAGAAAAAACAAGCAAACAAACACACACACGCACATTGTATTGTGTACACAGACGCATAAAGACAAATATTACATATATAAATATGTGATATAGGTGGTTACGTTTAATATTTAATTAAATATAGGTAGGACATTATGCAAAGTTACGAGTGAGTTTACATTTCTTACATGACATGTTATTAATTAATTGATTAAATTTGTATTTATTTATTTCTTTATTTATTTATTTATTTTATTATTATTTTTTTTTGCATACATGTATATTTTTTATATATAACAATTATGCCGTACCTCTAATTACTTACTTACGTCCGTGTCGCTTAAGTCGCGTCAGTCCCCGCCCTCCCCGGACCCGCTACACGACGTTCGATTATTGGTCGGATGCGCGCTTGTCAGCTCGTCTCGGCGGGCACGTAAGCGGGCGGCGCGCGTAATCAAATCAGGAGAAATGAAAATTCGATGAACCATTCGAGTCGCACGTCCCAGTCGGTGCGGTCGCTGTCCCCTTGTTTGCACTATACTTTAATCCGTCGCTGCGTGTTAAACTTCAAACTATGCCACCCAAGACAAGCGGAAAGGCCGCCAAGAAATCGGGCAAAGCCCAAAAGAATATATCTAAATCGGACAAAAAGAAGAAGAAGCACAAGAGGAAGGAGAGCTATGCCATCTATATTTACAAGGTGCTCAAGCAGGTCCATCCCGACACCGGTATCTCGAGTAAGGCCATGTCGATCATGAACTCGTTCGTGAACGACATCTTCGAGCGGATCGCGGCCGAGGCGTCTCGTCTCGCTCACTACAACAAGAGGTCAACTATCACATCGAGAGAGGTGCAGACTTCAGTGAGGTTACTGTTGCCCGGCGAATTAGCGAAGCACGCCGTCAGCGAGGGCACCAAGGCGGTAACCAAATACACAAGCTCCAAGTGAGTCCCCACGAGCAACTACTCCGTAGTCGGCCGTCGGTCAAGTCAAACCTGTTTGTTGTCTACGATGGCGTTCAACATAAAAGGCCCTTTTCAGGGCCACAAAATTATTCATACATACATGCATGATGTACCCTTTCTTTTTCATATCATAGTTGAAGCGTAAAGCGTATAGTATAGATAGTGGTTTCCTTTTAATTAGTCGACAGATCAAATTTCATTCATCATCTGCGTTCCGTACAGAATCTGTCTGCCTCTTTTGTACATTTATGCACCACACCACACCTTCTTTCTCCCTATAATAATATTTATGAAATAGAAATAATATATATGCGTTACTCGCGATCGCTAATGTCCTATACGTGTCGATGCGTTATAATTGTTAGTTTAATCAATAAAATATATCAGTTTGTTTGTTTGCCTCGGATGGATGTTATTGTTAAGTTTTAGACGGTCTCCCTCCGTCCCGCCGCCCTTCCTTCCCCGTTTCCAGTCGTCAGCACCGTACCGCATAAATAAATATAACTGTACATATATAAAGACGGCCGTCGTGCGTTAAAATTTTTAGTCTATACGCTGAGCCGCATCAGCGTAGTCGCGTGCGTCGTCCTTCAAGCGTTGTCGATTGCGTCGCTAATCGCTTCCTTTAATACAATATAAATCCAAATAAATTAAACAATATTATAATATGGCTCGTACGAAACAGACCGCCAGAAAGTCGACCGGCGGCAAGGCGCCGCGCAAGCAGCTCGCCACTAAGGCCGCGCGGAAGAGCGCACCGGCCACCGGCGGTGTTAAGAAGCCGCATCGTTACAGACCCGGCACGGTGGCCCTTCGCGAGATCCGCCGCTACCAGAAGAGTACCGAACTGTTGATTCGCAAGCTTCCTTTCCAGCGTCTAGTGCGCGAGATCGCTCAAGACTTCAAGACCGACCTCCGCTTCCAGAGCTCCGCGGTGATGGCACTGCAGGAGGCGAGCGAGGCATATCTAGTGGGGCTCTTCGAAGACACCAATCTGTGCGCCATACACGCTAAGCGTGTAACGATCATGCCGAAGGATATACAACTGGCACGGAGAATCAGAGGCGAACGAGCTTAAATAATATATAATAATAATAATAATAAAAATTATTATTAGCATATTATTTGAATTTGAAAACAAAAGGCCCTTTTCAGGGCCGCATATATTTCATAAATCGATCATGTAATGTTCATTTTATCTCTTGATAATAAGTAGTAATAGTGTAATACGTCCGTCCAGCTTTGTATTATTCATTTTATTCAACTCTACATACATACATTACAATTTAATTAGCAAGCGCAAGCATGGCCGCCTGCCGGCTTTTCCACAGTCTCGTCTATTATTTTGGGTGTAGTTATAGACAAATATACAATCATTGGAATAGCTAACAATACGTATATGTAGGTGATATATACATATTGATTAATAAAATGAAAATGAATTCATTATTTATTTATTTATTTATTTATGTAGCTAAAATAAGAAAGGTTGTTAGGTTGTTTAAGATATGTGTATGTGTATTTGCATGCATAATATGATGAAGAAAGAAGAGAAAGAAAAAAAAAAAAAATTGAAGAAAAAAAAAAAAAAAAAAATTGATAGTTTCAATCTTGGGCGCAATAGGGGGCCGCGCCGAGAGGGGCTAGGCTAGCTACCCCCTCCCCCTCCTTACACCTCACCCCCTCGGACACCCTTCCGGAAAGGGTGACGGCGAAAAAAAAAAAAAAAAAAAAAAAAAAAAAAAAAAAAAAAAAAAAAAAAAAAAAAAAAAAAAAAAAAAAGGTCGCCAACCCGAACCGTCGGCGGAAACGGAGAGCTTGAGAGCTTCCCCCCCTCCCCCACCGTACCTCACCCCCGCGGACACCCTACGTGATAATTTCATAAGAGGTTGCTTCGAAAAATATACGATAAGGCTAAAAAAAAAAAAAAAAAAAAAAACGCCGCCAACCATATCTGTCGGCGGAAAGCGGGCGCTGGCGTAGAGCCTTAGCTTCCCCCCTCCCCCAACCATACCTCACCCCCTCGGACACCATCTGTCTCCCTCTGCTTATATATTCATCTCTATCGCACAATCCTTCAATGACGGAATGTATAAATACATGCTTCAAAAACACTCCTATGCCCTCCAGGACGAGCGCGAATTGCGCGTCGTCATTAAAGGACTGCCGGTGGAGATTGACACCGATTTCATCAAGCAGGACCTGGTCAGACAGGCCCTCCCCGTTCGCCAGGTACATAGGATGTACCACGGGCGCACCAAGGCTCCCTACGAGCACTGCCTCGTAATCTTAGACCTCTCTCCGGAGGGGAAAAAGATATTCAATCTCTCCTCGGTCTGCAGCCTCTCTGGTCTGCGGATCGAAGCCCCCAAACAAAGGGGGTCAATCGGGCAGTGTCACCGCTGTCAATTATTCGGGCACTCTGCCCGCAATTGTTTCGCGCGCCCCAGGTGCGTAAAGTGCCTGGGGGACCACGGCACCGTGGACTGTCCCCGCCCGCCCCAAACGGAGGAACCGCCGAGCTGCGTCCTGTGTGGCCAGCAGGGTCACCCAGCGAGTTATCGCGGGTGCCCCAAAGTGCCCCTCAGGGCAAAGCGGGGTGGCCTCGCGGCTGCCCGTAAGAAGGCGGCTGCCCGCGCTGCCCAAAAAGCGGCCCCCCCTGCCCCCCCCAAAGAGCGCTTCATACCCGCCCCCCTGCCTACGGTCAATGTGTGGCAGCAGAGGCAGGCGGCTAAACTGGGTGCCCCCCTCTCACCCCCCTCGCCCCCGCTGGCCCAAGTGACGACCCCCGTCGTCGCGAAGGCCGTTAGCGTCCCCCCCGCCCCTCAGGCAGCCCCCCCCAAGTCCCAAACGGTTCCCCCTCAGCGCGTGAGCAGCTTCATGGATGACATGAGGCTGATTAGCGAGGTGATTGCCGGCATTGACACCTCAGAGTTGTCAGTGCTGGCGTCCAAGCTGAGGGCGAACCCCCAGAATAGGCTGATGGCCCTGGTGGAGCATTCGGAGCTCGTGCAGGCCATCGCGAAATTATCTAAATAAAATAATGGGTAGTACGCCTCAAAGGAGGAAACCCCACGGGCTCAGGGTCGTCACGTTCAACGCAGACGGCCTCATCAAACAAATCCACGAAGTCCGCGAATTCGTGGTTACTCATAGCGTCGACATACTGTTGGTGCAGGAGTCCTTCCTGAAACCTAGTAAGCGCAATCCCAAGATCGCAAACTATAATATTATTAGACACGACCGTACCAATAATAGATTGGGCGGTACCGTAATTTACTATAAAAGATCGCTCCATGTGTCCCCTGTAGACCCCCCTGAGTTAGAAAACATGGAGGTCTCAGTCTGTCAGGTGGGTATGACGGGTCATCAATCCGTCATACTAGCATCAGTTTACTTAAGTCCTTCCAAGACAGTGCTAAGAGACGATCTCCTTGCTCTCCTAGCACTTGGTAATTCTGTCATCTTGGCCGGAGACTTCAACTCGAAGCACGGCCATTGGAACTCGATTAATAATAACCCTAACGGGCGCACGCTCCACAATCTCAGTGGACTCGCCCACCTCAACTTTGACGTCATAGCCCCCGATGAGCCGACGCACTACCCTTCCAATAGTGCGCACTCACCGGACGTTTTAGATATTGTCGTGCTCAAGAACGTAGCCCTCCAGCTACGTTCCATTGAGGTCATCCACGACTTAAACTCTGACCATAGACCGGTACTGTTTCAGCTGGGTAGGCCCGCCTCCGCGGCACCCAGCACTAGAACCATCACCAACTGGAGGAAGTTCTCTGAGCAACTTCAGTCTATCGACTCTGTCCACTTGGACCAAATTCCTGACAGAATAGATTCTGAGGAGGTCGCTAAGGCGGCGTCCTCGCATCTCACCGCTCACTTGAGCGAAACCATCAAAGCGTGCTCCAGGGAGGTACCTGACAATCTAGGTCGCCAAAGACTCCCTGACGACATCAGAGCTCTGCTCACTAGAAAGCGCGCAGCCGCTAGGGCTTGTGCCGCGTACCCCACCCCCGAAAATCGGAGTAGACTCCGCAGACTACAGAGAGAGGCAAAAGAGAAAATTGCCATCTTTAACAGCGATTCTTGGGACGCTAAACTCTCAGAGATCTCGCCCAGCCATCTAGCCTTCTGGCGGATGTCCAAATCCCTGAGAGGCGAACAGTATGCGTCCACACCGCCATTGTTGCGAGATAACCTTCCGCCCGCGTTTGAAGATTTTGATAAGGCCGAATGTTTGGCGGACAGCTTTGAAGCCCAATGCACTCCCAACTCCAATTCCGCGTATGCTGAGTTCCACGCCGGGGTGGAATCCACCATCGCCAATATTTCAGGGCTGGATCCCGAAAGGGAACCACTCCCCCCCACTTCCGGAGACGAGATAAGAGCTATCCTTGAAAAGCTCAAACCCAGAAAATCCCCTGGCCCCGACAGTATATCGAACAAGGCACTTAAGCGTCTTCCCGACCGCCTCGTTCACCTCCTGGTGTTGATCTTCAATGCCCTCTTGTCGTGTTGCTCTTTTCCAGACGAATGGAAAGAAGCAACAATCATAGGTATCCACAAACCGGGCAAACCCCGGAACCGCCCCGATAGTTATCGCCCCATCAGCCTCCTCAACGGCTTGGGGAAGGTCTACGAGAGAGTGATCCTCTCGAGACTTAAAACTTTCATAGACGCCAGGAACCTGCTACCGGACGAACAGTTCGGCTTCAGGTCCGAACACACGGCCGTCCATCAGGCTCATCGCCTGGTGGAACACGTTCTTCAACGACTCTCCAGATACGGAGAGCAGACAGGTGCCGTCTTCTTTGACGTGTCTAAGGCCTTTGACAAGGTCTGGCACGCAGGCTTGCTTTACAAGCTCATACTCCTCGACCTCCCGGATAGTTTCGTAATCTTCATACGAAACTACCTCGCGAATCGTACTTTCAGATACCGCTTGGACGGTACGCTCTCATCCAGACGTCCGATACGTGCTGGAGTCCCCCAAGGCTCGGTGCTAGCACCGTACCTCTACTCGCTCTACACGAGTGACATCCCCCGCAGCAGGGGGGGGTCGTCATTAGCGCTATACGCTGACGACACCGCCATTTTCGCGTCCTCTCGTAAAAGAGAGAACATTATTCATCGTCTACAATACGAGGTAGACAAGTTAGAATTGTGGTTCGCCAAATGGAGAATCGCAATCAACCCCGATAAGAGTGCGGCCATGTATTTCACTAGGCCAGGCGCTACAGTCTACTTCCCTCCGGAGTGTATATCCATACACGACCGGGATATCCCATGGCAGCAGGAGGTCAAATACCTGGGGGTTACTCTCCAACCCTCCCTCTCTTTCTTTAGTCACATACGCACTGTCCGGAATAGGGCAGCGTATGCACTGGGTCGTCTCTACCCGATGATATGCAAGAAGAGTAAAATGTCACTTCGTAACAAAGTGACGCTTTACAAAACTTGCATAAGACCGATAATGTCATATGCGAGCGTCGCGTTCGCACATGTCCATCCGACCAGACTTAATGTTTTGCAGCGATTGCAAAACAAGTTCATGAGACAAGCCACCGGCTGTCCCTGGTTCGTGCGCAACGTCGACCTACATAGAGATTTACGTCTCCCCTCTATAGCACAGCTTTTCAAATGTCTCTCTAAGAGATACTTTGAAAAGGCCGAGGTGCATTCAAACCCGCTCATCGCGGGGATGGCTAAGTACACCTGCTTCGACAGGAAGTTTAAGTCCAAGACCCACAGACGCCCTAGGAGCGTACTCTATGACCTTGACGATCATATCACGATCGCCAACGCCCGATACACACACGCACACACAAACTCACAGCGTCTTCGCCGGCGAAGACGAGGTCCCCGCTTCCTCACGTCTAGCGGCCGGGGTGTCCAGCCCCGCCCGTTATGACATTAGGACTTTTCCACAAGTCCGATACAGTCCTCCACAACGCGTCGTTTTAAGCCGAGGTCCGGCCTCACAGGAGGCACCCTTAAGGCGACGCCCCCAGGATGTTGCGGGCCTCTCTCGAGACCCGCTCTCCCAGCACCTCAACCCCCGGCGATGCTTCCGCGCTCGCCCACTCTCTCGGTGACGCTGTCAAAGCCTTCACGGCTAACAGCCTTAGTTAGTGTTCGAAAAAAAAAAAAAAAAAAAAGTTTTCGCCAGTAGTTGCAGCCGTTCTACCGCAGTCATCGCTGGTCGAGCGCAGCAGTGTTTTCGTCTCTCTCTATATTTATCAATAAACTAACATGACCGGTCGAGGAAAAGGTGGAAAGGGATTGGGAAAAGGAGGCGCGAAGCGCCACAGGAAGGTGCTCCGTGACAACATCCAGGGTATCACGAAGCCGGCTATCCGTCGTCTGGCAAGAAGAGGTGGCGTGAAACGTATATCGGGTCTGATATACGAAGAGACGCGCGGCGTGCTGAAGGTGTTCCTCGAGAACGTCATCCGTGACGCTGTCACTTATACCGAACACGCCAAAAGGAAGACGGTCACCGCGATGGATGTGGTGTACGCGTTGAAACGTCAAGGCCGCACCCTCTACGGGTTTGGCGGTTAATTAAATGACGTAACGTAATAATGTATGTTATAAATTTACATTATTACGTATATATATTATACATAATATATATATTTTTTTAATTTAAAAAAAGGCCCTTTTCAGGGCCGCAAATTTATCAAATGCTCTACCAAAACTAGTTTTTTTTTTTTTTTTTTTAAATATTAGCCATCATTCAAATTACATTACGAACCTGAGTGAGGACCTTCGCGACAATCGCAATTGTACATAATATGTCACCAGTGTGTCACGATCACTTTCGCGAGCTTACTGGTTTATTATATATCTGAATTACTAAGTTATTTAAATTAAATTGTGAAAATGAATTATATATACGATTACGCGTATGAGTAGGTGCCTGAAAAATTTAAATTAGTAGTAAACTTATACGAGTGTCAACTCGCTGTATGCAAACTGTAAGTAACCGGATATTTAGAGATGTTAATAGTACAATGATTATGGTTTTTCTTTATTTTTTTTTTTAAAGAAAATATACCTTAAAAATAAATACCACCATAATATACAACGCCAACGCCGCCGCCGCCGCCGCCGCCGCCCCCCTCAAGATAGATCATCGCGCGTTGTTAGGTGCAATGAATGATTTTGCTAAGATTATACGAAACTGATGATTTAGAAAAATATAATTATCCAAAAAAAACAAAAGCCATATATTATATTATCGTAATCGTTATCGACTCGTACGAATTGATCATGACGACTTCGAGAGGAGACTCTCTTGCAAACGTCGTGTGGCAGTGTGGTGTTTTACGAAGCTCTACTTCAAACGGTCTAAACTATAAATATACACGGCGTAGGAACGGCAAATTGTATCGAATCGATATAGCGGAATATCCGCTTTTAATTTATAGAAATATATATCAATAAAATACTCGTTTTATAAAGAAAAACAAGATTTAATCCGGACCCGGGGTGCACGAGTGGCGGTGTATAGAAATTAATCATCGAAAGCTTCCCCACGGTCGGCGGAATTCACGACAAAACTGTTTCAGTAGACGGATAAGTTCAAAAGGAAGACACACGTGCGCCAGGAATATTGTTTAATTTGAAACGGAATGTATAATTTCGATTGAATCTGATGCAAGCTAGTGAAAAGTTATCTGCGTTCGTACGGGAAAATGTCTAGCGACATCGCGGTTCTCCTTACGGTATTGCCCGGACCCTTACTACCAACAGCGACCTCTGTTCGCTTGAGCTTTGTTTAAAAAATATTATAATATTGTAATTCCACTTCGAATCGGACCTTCTGTCGTATATATTGTGTATATAAATTAAAAGAAAAGAAATATCAAGTAAATATGTCCGACACGGCTGTCGCATCCGAAGTGCCAGCGCCGACGACACCCGCTAAGAAACCGAAGGCCTCCGCGGGCGCAGGCGGCGCCGCCGCCAAGAAGCCGAAGGCCAAGCCCACCCATCCGAAGACATCAGAGATGGTGAACAGCGCTATCAAGGAGCTAAAGGAGCGGAGCGGCTCGTCGCTTCAGGCGATCAAGAAGTACATAGCGGCGCAGTATAAGGTTGACGCGGAGAAGATGGCGCCGTTCATAAGAAAGTATCTGAAGAGCGCCGTGGAGTCCGGCGCCCTGATCCAGACTAAAGGCAAGGGGGCATCCGGTTCCTTCAAGTTGGAGTCGAAATCGTCCGCGTCGAAGAAGCCGGCCGGCGGAAAGGTGACCGCCGCTTCGGCCGCGACCGGCAGGTCGAAAAAGGCGGCCTCCTCAACCTCGATATCCGCGGCGAGCGGTGGCGCCAAGGGCGGTAAGAAAGCGGCGGCCGCACCGTCACCTACCAAGTCGAAATCGTCCGCTGCGACCGCGAGGGACAAGAAGGCCGCCGCCGCGAAGAGGAAGAAGCCCGTCGCCAAGAAGGCCGCCGCCGCAGCGGCGTCCGCTTCGCCCGCGAGGGCGAAGGGTGCCGCCTCGAAGGCCAAAAAGACTGCCAAGCCACCTACGAAGAAGCCGAAAGCGCCCAAGCCGAAGAAGGCCGCCACCGCCGCGGCCGCCGCCACACCGAAGTCGAAACCGGCGGCCGCGAAGAAGGCCGCCGCCGCCGCTAAAAAGTAAGCTGAGAAGTAACGGAAGACGACCACTCGATCGTTCCGACGTTCGTTACGTGTGTAGTGTTCGTATAGTCTCTCGTGTTGTGTTCTGTTTTGTATCGGCATATATAGTGCGCTATCATCGAACGAGCTAGCACAAAATAAAAAAGCAAGCGGACGATGACACGACGGAGACTGAAACCGGTGGTGATGCAGGCGAGCGAGCGAGCGCGGCACTCACGATCGCAGCGGGCGCGAGTCGGCGGAAGGGGAAAAAAAAACACCGTTTTTTTTTTATCAAGACAAAAGCCCTTTTCAGGGCTAACACACATTTCCGATATCTTATTATATAGACACGTACCTATCTTCGATGTATACCTATGTACCTACATATCTAAGTCTAATTTAATTAAATAGTCAAAGTTTCACTCTTACTTACTTAGGGAACATACAAATTTGAAAGTCGGTAACGGAATACGAAAACTTCTAAAACTCAATTCAAAGCTGTTTGCCGTTACCATCCATATTTTATTGACATAACATAATAAATATGACGATATGACGACGGTAAATAACTAACATTACATTAATCAATTTAATGACGTTAATTAATTAATTAATTAATTAATTCACATACTCCGTTGCCCGAACCCGATCCCGACTCCCGACTCTCTCTGTCTCTACTCTACAGTCTACCTACTTACTATTATTTTTCTCGTAATAACTAACTAACAGACAAACAAACTTACGAAACTACCAATACCACACTCCCTCCTCTCTCCCTGCCGACCGTCCGACGCGTGAGCTTTATCTCGTCGCGGTTAAACCTACCAACCAATCCATCTTGCCTCTCCATATATAAACTCGACACGAAAAATTTTTAAGTCCATAACACTACTACTGTTCGTCTCGTAGGTCGCGCTCGGACGTGTCGCTGATTTCGAGCGATAGTATTATTTTGCATTTATTTCCTCCGCACTTAATACTTAATACAATAATAAATAATGTCGGGCCGCGGCAAGGGTGGTAAAGTGAAGGGAAAGGCGAAGTCACGTTCTAATCGTGCCGGTCTCCAGTTCCCCGTCGGGCGTATCCACAGACTGCTGAGGAAGGGAAATTACGCGGAGCGCGTCGGTGCCGGTGCGCCCGTTTACCTCGCGGCCGTGATGGAGTACCTAGCGGCCGAAGTGCTAGAGTTGGCCGGCAACGCGGCACGTGACAACAAGAAGACCAGGATCATACCGAGACACCTTCAGCTCGCCATCCGCAACGACGAGGAATTGAACAAATTGCTGTCAGGTGTAACGATAGCACAGGGCGGCGTACTGCCGAACATACAAGCTGTGCTTTTGCCCAAGAAAACAGAGAAGAAGGCATAGATAATCGCAAGCCGTCACCGGACTGGATTATTAATTAATTAATAACGAAAAATATATACTTATATGTATATATTTTTAAAAGGCCCTTTTCAGGGCCACAAAATTGTTCCACCATATACATATTGTATGCAATATAAATATATTATATTGCGATAGCCGCGACTCCGCTCGAGCCTAGAACTAGCATTTAAATTAATTAACTACCATCCCGGTGGTGGGTTCTACGAAATTTGATCGATCGATTATTTTTCCTTTGAGCCACAGTAGTATATAAGCCGTGAAGGCGTAACAGACAGACTTTCTTTATAGGTCGCGCTGGAAATGGCACAAAGTATGTCTGTTGGTTAGGTTAGGGTTATTTTTTTTTTTTTTTTTCTCTCTCTCTCTCTTCTCTTTAACGCGTTTGTCTCAGAAAAAACAAGCAAACAAACACACACACGCACATTGTATTGTGTACACAGACGCATAAAGACAAATATTACATATATAAATATGTGATATAGGTGGTTACGTTTAATATTTAATTAAATATAGGTAGGACATTATGCAAAGTTACGAGTGAGTTTACATTTCTTACATGACATGTTATTAATTAATTGATTAAATTTGTATTTATTTATTTCTTTATTTATTTATTTATTTTATTATTATTTTTTTTTGCATACATGTATATTTTTTATATATAACAATTATGCCGTACCTCTAATTACTTACTTACGTCCGTGTCGCTTAAGTCGCGTCAGTCCCCGCCCTCCCCGGACCCGCTACACGACGTTCGATTATTGGTCGGATGCGCGCTTGTCAGCTCGTCTCGGCGGGCACGTAAGCGGGCGGCGCGCGTAATCAAATCAGGAGAAATGAAAATTCGATGAACCATTCGAGTCGCACGTCCCAGTCGGTGCGGTCGCTGTCCCCTTGTTTGCACTATACTTTAATCCGTCGCTGCGTGTTAAACTTCAAACTATGCCACCCAAGACAAGCGGAAAGGCCGCCAAGAAATCGGGCAAAGCCCAAAAGAATATATCTAAATCGGACAAAAAGAAGAAGAAGCACAAGAGGAAGGAGAGCTATGCCATCTATATTTACAAGGTGCTCAAGCAGGTCCATCCCGACACCGGTATCTCGAGTAAGGCCATGTCGATCATGAACTCGTTCGTGAACGACATCTTCGAGCGGATCGCGGCCGAGGCGTCTCGTCTCGCTCACTACAACAAGAGGTCAACTATCACATCGAGAGAGGTGCAGACTTCAGTGAGGTTACTGTTGCCCGGCGAATTAGCGAAGCACGCCGTCAGCGAGGGCACCAAGGCGGTAACCAAATACACAAGCTCCAAGTGAGTCCCCACGAGCAACTACTCCGTAGTCGGCCGTCGGTCAAGTCAAACCTGTTTGTTGTCTACGATGGCGTTCAACATAAAAGGCCCTTTTCAGGGCCACAAAATTATTCATACATACATGCATGATGTACCCTTTCTTTTTCATATCATAGTTGAAGCGTAAAGCGTATAGTATAGATAGTGGTTTCCTTTTAATTAGTCGACAGATCAAATTTCATTCATCATCTGCGTTCCGTACAGAATCTGTCTGCCTCTTTTGTACATTTATGCACCACACCACACCTTCTTTCTCCCTATAATAATATTTATGAAATAGAAATAATATATATGCGTTACTCGCGATCGCTAATGTCCTATACGTGTCGATGCGTTATAATTGTTAGTTTAATCAATAAAATATATCAGTTTGTTTGTTTGCCTCGGATGGATGTTATTGTTAAGTTTTAGACGGTCTCCCTCCGTCCCGCCGCCCTTCCTTCCCCGTTTCCAGTCGTCAGCACCGTACCGCATAAATAAATATAACTGTACATATATAAAGACGGCCGTCGTGCGTTAAAATTTTTAGTCTATACGCTGAGCCGCATCAGCGTAGTCGCGTGCGTCGTCCTTCAAGCGTTGTCGATTGCGTCGCTAATCGCTTCCTTTAATACAATATAAATCCAAATAAATTAAACAATATTATAATATGGCTCGTACGAAACAGACCGCCAGAAAGTCGACCGGCGGCAAGGCGCCGCGCAAGCAGCTCGCCACTAAGGCCGCGCGGAAGAGCGCACCGGCCACCGGCGGTGTTAAGAAGCCGCATCGTTACAGACCCGGCACGGTGGCCCTTCGCGAGATCCGCCGCTACCAGAAGAGTACCGAACTGTTGATTCGCAAGCTTCCTTTCCAGCGTCTAGTGCGCGAGATCGCTCAAGACTTCAAGACCGACCTCCGCTTCCAGAGCTCCGCGGTGATGGCACTGCAGGAGGCGAGCGAGGCATATCTAGTGGGGCTCTTCGAAGACACCAATCTGTGCGCCATACACGCTAAGCGTGTAACGATCATGCCGAAGGATATACAACTGGCACGGAGAATCAGAGGCGAACGAGCTTAAATAATATATAATAATAATAATAATAAAAATTATTATTAGCATATTATTTGAATTTGAAAACAAAAGGCCCTTTTCAGGGCCGCATATATTTCATAAATCGATCATGTAATGTTCATTTTATCTCTTGATAATAAGTAGTAATAGTGTAATACGTCCGTCCAGCTTTGTATTATTCATTTTATTCAACTCTACATACATACATTACAATTTAATTAGCAAGCGCAAGCATGGCCGCCTGCCGGCTTTTCCACAGTCTCGTCTATTATTTTGGGTGTAGTTATAGACAAATATACAATCATTGGAATAGCTAACAATACGTATATGTAGGTGATATATACATATTGATTAATAAAATGAAAATGAATTCATTATTTATTTATTTATTTATTTATGTAGCTAAAATAAGAAAGGTTGTTAGGTTGTTTAAGATATGTGTATGTGTATTTGCATGCATAATATGATGAAGAAAGAAGAGAAAGAAAAAAAAAAAAAATTGAAGAAAAAAAAAAAAAAAAAAATTGATAGTTTCAATCTTGGGCGCAATAGGGGGCCGCGCCGAGAGGGGCTAGGCTAGCTACCCCCTCCCCCTCCTTACACCTCACCCCCTCGGACACCCTTCCGGAAAGGGTGACGGCGAAAAAAAAAAAAAAAAAAAAAAAAAAAAAAAAAAAAAAAAAAAAAAAAAAAAAAAAAAAAGGTCGCCAACCCGAACCGTCGGCGGAAACGGAGAGCTTGAGAGCTTCCCCCCCTCCCCCACCGTACCTCACCCCCGCGGACACCCTACGTGATAATTTCATAAGAGGTTGCTTCGAAAAATATACGATAAGGCTAAAAAAAAAAAAAAAAAAAAAAACGCCGCCAACCATATCTGTCGGCGGAAAGCGGGCGCTGGCGTAGAGCCTTAGCTTCCCCCCTCCCCCAACCATACCTCACCCCCTCGGACACCATCTGTCTCCCTCTGCTTATATATTCATCTCTATCGCACAATCCTTCAATGACGGAATGTATAAATACATGCTTCAAAAAGTTTTCGCCAAGCAGCTATCGACCCATCAGTCTGCTCAACAGCTTAGGGAAAGTCTACGAGCGAGTAATCCTCGCTAGACTCAAAACGTTCATGGAGCCGATGAAGCTCATACCGGATGAGCAATTCGGCTTCCGCGCCAAACACACCGCGGTACAACAAGTACACCGACTTACCGAAGCCATCCTAAATGGCTTCGCCAAAAAACGGTACACCGGTACTGTCTTCTTCGATGTCGCCAAAGCCTTCGATAAGGTATGGCATGCGGGTTTAATATACAAACTCGCAAACCTAGGAATCCCCGATAGACTCGTTCTTATCATTCGCGATTATCTTACTAATCGCTCATTTAGATATCGTATTGATGGTGCGCTCTCCTCAAGACGCACCTTACGCGCCGGAGTCCCCCAAGGTTCGGTACTCGCACCGTTCCTCTACTCGCTCTATACGAGTGACATCCCACGATTCTCCACTAAAACTAGTGCAGTAACCCACTTAGCCATGTTCGCGGACGATACCGCAATCTATACCACCTGTAGAGATCCCATTACTATAAATGATAGGCTCCAAAGAGCAACCAACCAGCTCGGAAGCTGGTTCCGCCGGTGGAGAATCGAAATAAATCCCGATAAAAGCGCAGCAATGTTCTTTGCGAGATCTAGGAGAGCCATGGACTTCATCCGGAAGCCTCCTAGAGTCTCTATTTACAACAAATACATAGATTGGCAAAAGGAAGTCAAATACTTAGGTGTCATCCTCGAACCTACCCTATCCTTCATCCGACACATCCGCGTTGTCCGTAACCGGGCAGCGTTCGCCATGGGACGCCTCAATCCGATACTGTGCAAGACAAGTAAACTGTCACTTCGCAACAAAGTGACACTTTACAAAACTTGCATCAGACCCATTATGACCTATGCGAGCGTCGCGTTCGCGCACGTTCCGAAATCACGACTGTGTCCGTTGCAGACACTTCAAAATCGATTCATGCGTACAGCCACTGGCTGTCCGTGGTTCGTGCGCAACGTGAACCTCCATAGAGATCTCGACCTACCCACGATAGCCGATCTTTTCAGACGATTCTCGACGACTTACTTCGAGAAAGCGTCCATCCACCCAAACCCCCTTATAGTGGCCGCGTCCAACTATAAGGTGTTCAGGCACCCCAATAAGATTCACAGGCGCCCGAAGAGCGTCCTTAACGACCCCGACGATGCTATCACAGCATCCAACAAGATACACACACTACATTTACTCAAACAGCGTCTTCGCCGGCGAAGACGAGGTCCCCGCTTGCTTGTGTCAAGCGGCCGCAGCCCTCTGCCGCGGCCGCCGTGACGCAGACTTCTTCCAAGTCATTTATTAGATGCAGCCCTCCAAAAACGCGCCGCCTTAAGCCGAGGTTCGGTCTCGCAGGAGACACCCTTAAGGCGACGCCCCCTGTAGCGCGGGTGCTTGTAATGCACCCGCATGTATCATTTCTTCTCGGCGATGCTTCAGCGCTCGCCCGTCTTATCGGTGACGCTGTCAAAGCCATTAGGGCTAACAGCATTAGTCATATTCGAAAAAAAAAAAAAAAAAAAAAAAAAAGTTTTCGCCAGTAGTTGCAGCCGTTCTACCGCAGTCATCGCTGGTCGAGCGCAGCAGTGTTTTCGTCTCTCTCTATATTTATCAATAAACTAACATGACCGGTCGAGGAAAAGGTGGAAAGGGATTGGGAAAAGGAGGCGCGAAGCGCCACAGGAAGGTGCTCCGTGACAACATCCAGGGTATCACGAAGCCGGCTATCCGTCGTCTGGCAAGAAGAGGTGGCGTGAAACGTATATCGGGTCTGATATACGAAGAGACGCGCGGCGTGCTGAAGGTGTTCCTCGAGAACGTCATCCGTGACGCTGTCACTTATACCGAACACGCCAAAAGGAAGACGGTCACCGCGATGGATGTGGTGTACGCGTTGAAACGTCAAGGCCGCACCCTCTACGGGTTTGGCGGTTAATTAAATGACGTAACGTAATAATGTATGTTATAAATTTACATTATTACGTATATATATTATACATAATATATATATTTTTTTAATTTAAAAAAAGGCCCTTTTCAGGGCCGCAAATTTATCAAATGCTCTACCAAAACTAGTTTTTTTTTTTTTTTTTTTAAATATTAGCCATCATTCAAATTACATTACGAACCTGAGTGAGGACCTTCGCGACAATCGCAATTGTACATAATATGTCACCAGTGTGTCACGATCACTTTCGCGAGCTTACTGGTTTATTATATATCTGAATTACTAAGTTATTTAAATTAAATTGTGAAAATGAATTATATATACGATTACGCGTATGAGTAGGTGCCTGAAAAATTTAAATTAGTAGTAAACTTATACGAGTGTCAACTCGCTGTATGCAAACTGTAAGTAACCGGATATTTAGAGATGTTAATAGTACAATGATTATGGTTTTTCTTTATTTTTTTTTTTAAAGAAAATATACCTTAAAAATAAATACCACCATAATATACAACGCCAACGCCGCCGCCGCCGCCGCCGCCGCCCCCCTCAAGATAGATCATCGCGCGTTGTTAGGTGCAATGAATGATTTTGCTAAGATTATACGAAACTGATGATTTAGAAAAATATAATTATCCAAAAAAAACAAAAGCCATATATTATATTATCGTAATCGTTATCGACTCGTACGAATTGATCATGACGACTTCGAGAGGAGACTCTCTTGCAAACGTCGTGTGGCAGTGTGGTGTTTTACGAAGCTCTACTTCAAACGGTCTAAACTATAAATATACACGGCGTAGGAACGGCAAATTGTATCGAATCGATATAGCGGAATATCCGCTTTTAATTTATAGAAATATATATCAATAAAATACTCGTTTTATAAAGAAAAACAAGATTTAATCCGGACCCGGGGTGCACGAGTGGCGGTGTATAGAAATTAATCATCGAAAGCTTCCCCACGGTCGGCGGAATTCACGACAAAACTGTTTCAGTAGACGGATAAGTTCAAAAGGAAGACACACGTGCGCCAGGAATATTGTTTAATTTGAAACGGAATGTATAATTTCGATTGAATCTGATGCAAGCTAGTGAAAAGTTATCTGCGTTCGTACGGGAAAATGTCTAGCGACATCGCGGTTCTCCTTACGGTATTGCCCGGACCCTTACTACCAACAGCGACCTCTGTTCGCTTGAGCTTTGTTTAAAAAATATTATAATATTGTAATTCCACTTCGAATCGGACCTTCTGTCGTATATATTGTGTATATAAATTAAAAGAAAAGAAATATCAAGTAAATATGTCCGACACGGCTGTCGCATCCGAAGTGCCAGCGCCGACGACACCCGCTAAGAAACCGAAGGCCTCCGCGGGCGCAGGCGGCGCCGCCGCCAAGAAGCCGAAGGCCAAGCCCACCCATCCGAAGACATCAGAGATGGTGAACAGCGCTATCAAGGAGCTAAAGGAGCGGAGCGGCTCGTCGCTTCAGGCGATCAAGAAGTACATAGCGGCGCAGTATAAGGTTGACGCGGAGAAGATGGCGCCGTTCATAAGAAAGTATCTGAAGAGCGCCGTGGAGTCCGGCGCCCTGATCCAGACTAAAGGCAAGGGGGCATCCGGTTCCTTCAAGTTGGAGTCGAAATCGTCCGCGTCGAAGAAGCCGGCCGGCGGAAAGGTGACCGCCGCTTCGGCCGCGACCGGCAGGTCGAAAAAGGCGGCCTCCTCAACCTCGATATCCGCGGCGAGCGGTGGCGCCAAGGGCGGTAAGAAAGCGGCGGCCGCACCGTCACCTACCAAGTCGAAATCGTCCGCTGCGACCGCGAGGGACAAGAAGGCCGCCGCCGCGAAGAGGAAGAAGCCCGTCGCCAAGAAGGCCGCCGCCGCAGCGGCGTCCGCTTCGCCCGCGAGGGCGAAGGGTGCCGCCTCGAAGGCCAAAAAGACTGCCAAGCCACCTACGAAGAAGCCGAAAGCGCCCAAGCCGAAGAAGGCCGCCACCGCCGCGGCCGCCGCCACACCGAAGTCGAAACCGGCGGCCGCGAAGAAGGCCGCCGCCGCCGCTAAAAAGTAAGCTGAGAAGTAACGGAAGACGACCACTCGATCGTTCCGACGTTCGTTACGTGTGTAGTGTTCGTATAGTCTCTCGTGTTGTGTTCTGTTTTGTATCGGCATATATAGTGCGCTATCATCGAACGAGCTAGCACAAAATAAAAAAGCAAGCGGACGATGACACGACGGAGACTGAAACCGGTGGTGATGCAGGCGAGCGAGCGAGCGCGGCACTCACGATCGCAGCGGGCGCGAGTCGGCGGAAGGGGAAAAAAAAACACCGTTTTTTTTTTATCAAGACAAAAGCCCTTTTCAGGGCTAACACACATTTCCGATATCTTATTATATAGACACGTACCTATCTTCGATGTATACCTATGTACCTACATATCTAAGTCTAATTTAATTAAATAGTCAAAGTTTCACTCTTACTTACTTAGGGAACATACAAATTTGAAAGTCGGTAACGGAATACGAAAACTTCTAAAACTCAATTCAAAGCTGTTTGCCGTTACCATCCATATTTTATTGACATAACATAATAAATATGACGATATGACGACGGTAAATAACTAACATTACATTAATCAATTTAATGACGTTAATTAATTAATTAATTAATTAATTCACATACTCCGTTGCCCGAACCCGATCCCGACTCCCGACTCTCTCTGTCTCTACTCTACAGTCTACCTACTTACTATTATTTTTCTCGTAATAACTAACTAACAGACAAACAAACTTACGAAACTACCAATACCACACTCCCTCCTCTCTCCCTGCCGACCGTCCGACGCGTGAGCTTTATCTCGTCGCGGTTAAACCTACCAACCAATCCATCTTGCCTCTCCATATATAAACTCGACACGAAAAATTTTTAAGTCCATAACACTACTACTGTTCGTCTCGTAGGTCGCGCTCGGACGTGTCGCTGATTTCGAGCGATAGTATTATTTTGCATTTATTTCCTCCGCACTTAATACTTAATACAATAATAAATAATGTCGGGCCGCGGCAAGGGTGGTAAAGTGAAGGGAAAGGCGAAGTCACGTTCTAATCGTGCCGGTCTCCAGTTCCCCGTCGGGCGTATCCACAGACTGCTGAGGAAGGGAAATTACGCGGAGCGCGTCGGTGCCGGTGCGCCCGTTTACCTCGCGGCCGTGATGGAGTACCTAGCGGCCGAAGTGCTAGAGTTGGCCGGCAACGCGGCACGTGACAACAAGAAGACCAGGATCATACCGAGACACCTTCAGCTCGCCATCCGCAACGACGAGGAATTGAACAAATTGCTGTCAGGTGTAACGATAGCACAGGGCGGCGTACTGCCGAACATACAAGCTGTGCTTTTGCCCAAGAAAACAGAGAAGAAGGCATAGATAATCGCAAGCCGTCACCGGACTGGATTATTAATTAATTAATAACGAAAAATATATACTTATATGTATATATTTTTAAAAGGCCCTTTTCAGGGCCACAAAATTGTTCCACCATATACATATTGTATGCAATATAAATATATTATATTGCGATAGCCGCGACTCCGCTCGAGCCTAGAACTAGCATTTAAATTAATTAACTACCATCCCGGTGGTGGGTTCTACGAAATTTGATCGATCGATTATTTTTCCTTTGAGCCACAGTAGTATATAAGCCGTGAAGGCGTAACAGACAGACTTTCTTTATAGGTCGCGCTGGAAATGGCACAAAGTATGTCTGTTGGTTAGGTTAGGGTTATTTTTTTTTTTTTTTTTCTCTCTCTCTCTCTTCTCTTTAACGCGTTTGTCTCAGAAAAAACAAGCAAACAAACACACACACGCACATTGTATTGTGTACACAGACGCATAAAGACAAATATTACATATATAAATATGTGATATAGGTGGTTACGTTTAATATTTAATTAAATATAGGTAGGACATTATGCAAAGTTACGAGTGAGTTTACATTTCTTACATGACATGTTATTAATTAATTGATTAAATTTGTATTTATTTATTTCTTTATTTATTTATTTATTTTATTATTATTTTTTTTTGCATACATGTATATTTTTTATATATAACAATTATGCCGTACCTCTAATTACTTACTTACGTCCGTGTCGCTTAAGTCGCGTCAGTCCCCGCCCTCCCCGGACCCGCTACACGACGTTCGATTATTGGTCGGATGCGCGCTTGTCAGCTCGTCTCGGCGGGCACGTAAGCGGGCGGCGCGCGTAATCAAATCAGGAGAAATGAAAATTCGATGAACCATTCGAGTCGCACGTCCCAGTCGGTGCGGTCGCTGTCCCCTTGTTTGCACTATACTTTAATCCGTCGCTGCGTGTTAAACTTCAAACTATGCCACCCAAGACAAGCGGAAAGGCCGCCAAGAAATCGGGCAAAGCCCAAAAGAATATATCTAAATCGGACAAAAAGAAGAAGAAGCACAAGAGGAAGGAGAGCTATGCCATCTATATTTACAAGGTGCTCAAGCAGGTCCATCCCGACACCGGTATCTCGAGTAAGGCCATGTCGATCATGAACTCGTTCGTGAACGACATCTTCGAGCGGATCGCGGCCGAGGCGTCTCGTCTCGCTCACTACAACAAGAGGTCAACTATCACATCGAGAGAGGTGCAGACTTCAGTGAGGTTACTGTTGCCCGGCGAATTAGCGAAGCACGCCGTCAGCGAGGGCACCAAGGCGGTAACCAAATACACAAGCTCCAAGTGAGTCCCCACGAGCAACTACTCCGTAGTCGGCCGTCGGTCAAGTCAAACCTGTTTGTTGTCTACGATGGCGTTCAACATAAAAGGCCCTTTTCAGGGCCACAAAATTATTCATACATACATGCATGATGTACCCTTTCTTTTTCATATCATAGTTGAAGCGTAAAGCGTATAGTATAGATAGTGGTTTCCTTTTAATTAGTCGACAGATCAAATTTCATTCATCATCTGCGTTCCGTACAGAATCTGTCTGCCTCTTTTGTACATTTATGCACCACACCACACCTTCTTTCTCCCTATAATAATATTTATGAAATAGAAATAATATATATGCGTTACTCGCGATCGCTAATGTCCTATACGTGTCGATGCGTTATAATTGTTAGTTTAATCAATAAAATATATCAGTTTGTTTGTTTGCCTCGGATGGATGTTATTGTTAAGTTTTAGACGGTCTCCCTCCGTCCCGCCGCCCTTCCTTCCCCGTTTCCAGTCGTCAGCACCGTACCGCATAAATAAATATAACTGTACATATATAAAGACGGCCGTCGTGCGTTAAAATTTTTAGTCTATACGCTGAGCCGCATCAGCGTAGTCGCGTGCGTCGTCCTTCAAGCGTTGTCGATTGCGTCGCTAATCGCTTCCTTTAATACAATATAAATCCAAATAAATTAAACAATATTATAATATGGCTCGTACGAAACAGACCGCCAGAAAGTCGACCGGCGGCAAGGCGCCGCGCAAGCAGCTCGCCACTAAGGCCGCGCGGAAGAGCGCACCGGCCACCGGCGGTGTTAAGAAGCCGCATCGTTACAGACCCGGCACGGTGGCCCTTCGCGAGATCCGCCGCTACCAGAAGAGTACCGAACTGTTGATTCGCAAGCTTCCTTTCCAGCGTCTAGTGCGCGAGATCGCTCAAGACTTCAAGACCGACCTCCGCTTCCAGAGCTCCGCGGTGATGGCACTGCAGGAGGCGAGCGAGGCATATCTAGTGGGGCTCTTCGAAGACACCAATCTGTGCGCCATACACGCTAAGCGTGTAACGATCATGCCGAAGGATATACAACTGGCACGGAGAATCAGAGGCGAACGAGCTTAAATAATATATAATAATAATAATAATAAAAATTATTATTAGCATATTATTTGAATTTGAAAACAAAAGGCCCTTTTCAGGGCCGCATATATTTCATAAATCGATCATGTAATGTTCATTTTATCTCTTGATAATAAGTAGTAATAGTGTAATACGTCCGTCCAGCTTTGTATTATTCATTTTATTCAACTCTACATACATACATTACAATTTAATTAGCAAGCGCAAGCATGGCCGCCTGCCGGCTTTTCCACAGTCTCGTCTATTATTTTGGGTGTAGTTATAGACAAATATACAATCATTGGAATAGCTAACAATACGTATATGTAGGTGATATATACATATTGATTAATAAAATGAAAATGAATTCATTATTTATTTATTTATTTATTTATGTAGCTAAAATAAGAAAGGTTGTTAGGTTGTTTAAGATATGTGTATGTGTATTTGCATGCATAATATGATGAAGAAAGAAGAGAAAGAAAAAAAAAAAAAATTGAAGAAAAAAAAAAAAAAAAAAATTGATAGTTTCAATCTTGGGCGCAATAGGGGGCCGCGCCGAGAGGGGCTAGGCTAGCTACCCCCTCCCCCTCCTTACACCTCACCCCCTCGGACACCCTTCCGGAAAGGGTGACGGCGAAAAAAAAAAAAAAAAAAAAAAAAAAAAAAAAAAAAAAAAAAAAAAAAAAAAAAAAAAAAAAAAGGTCGCCAACCCGAACCGTCGGCGGAAACGGAGAGCTTGAGAGCTTCCCCCCCTCCCCCACCGTACCTCACCCCCGCGGACACCCTACGTGATAATTTCATAAGAGGTTGCTTCGAAAAATATACGATAAGGCTAAAAAAAAAAAAAAAAAAAAAAACGCCGCCAACCATATCTGTCGGCGGAAAGCGGGCGCTGGCGTAGAGCCTTAGCTTCCCCCCTCCCCCAACCATACCTCACCCCCTCGGACACCATCTGTCTCCCTCTGCTTATATATTCATCTCTATCGCACAATCCTTCAATGACGGAATGTATAAATACATGCTTCAAAAAGTTTTCGCCAGTAGTTGCAGCCGTTCTACCGCAGTCATCGCTGGTCGAGCGCAGCAGTGTTTTCGTCTCTCTCTATATTTATCAATAAACTAACATGACCGGTCGAGGAAAAGGTGGAAAGGGATTGGGAAAAGGAGGCGCGAAGCGCCACAGGAAGGTGCTCCGTGACAACATCCAGGGTATCACGAAGCCGGCTATCCGTCGTCTGGCAAGAAGAGGTGGCGTGAAACGTATATCGGGTCTGATATACGAAGAGACGCGCGGCGTGCTGAAGGTGTTCCTCGAGAACGTCATCCGTGACGCTGTCACTTATACCGAACACGCCAAAAGGAAGACGGTCACCGCGATGGATGTGGTGTACGCGTTGAAACGTCAAGGCCGCACCCTCTACGGGTTTGGCGGTTAATTAAATGACGTAACGTAATAATGTATGTTATAAATTTACATTATTACGTATATATATTATACATAATATATATATTTTTTTAATTTAAAAAAAGGCCCTTTTCAGGGCCGCAAATTTATCAAATGCTCTACCAAAACTAGTTTTTTTTTTTTTTTTTTTAAATATTAGCCATCATTCAAATTACATTACGAACCTGAGTGAGGACCTTCGCGACAATCGCAATTGTACATAATATGTCACCAGTGTGTCACGATCACTTTCGCGAGCTTACTGGTTTATTATATATCTGAATTACTAAGTTATTTAAATTAAATTGTGAAAATGAATTATATATACGATTACGCGTATGAGTAGGTGCCTGAAAAATTTAAATTAGTAGTAAACTTATACGAGTGTCAACTCGCTGTATGCAAACTGTAAGTAACCGGATATTTAGAGATGTTAATAGTACAATGATTATGGTTTTTCTTTATTTTTTTTTTTAAAGAAAATATACCTTAAAAATAAATACCACCATAATATACAACGCCAACGCCGCCGCCGCCGCCGCCGCCGCCCCCCTCAAGATAGATCATCGCGCGTTGTTAGGTGCAATGAATGATTTTGCTAAGATTATACGAAACTGATGATTTAGAAAAATATAATTATCCAAAAAAAACAAAAGCCATATATTATATTATCGTAATCGTTATCGACTCGTACGAATTGATCATGACGACTTCGAGAGGAGACTCTCTTGCAAACGTCGTGTGGCAGTGTGGTGTTTTACGAAGCTCTACTTCAAACGGTCTAAACTATAAATATACACGGCGTAGGAACGGCAAATTGTATCGAATCGATATAGCGGAATATCCGC
This sequence comes from Morpho helenor, assembly GCA_029227775.1. Lineage (NCBI taxonomy): Eukaryota > Metazoa > Arthropoda > Insecta > Lepidoptera > Nymphalidae > Morpho > Morpho helenor. The sequence continues at coordinate 10,700,536 of JARGCU010000011.1, forward strand.
TTTTAATTTATAGAAATATATATCAATAAAATACTCGTTTTATAAAGAAAAACAAGATTTAATCCGGACCCGGGGTGCACGAGTGGCGGTGTATAGAAATTAATCATCGAAAGCTTCCCCACGGTCGGCGGAATTCACGACAAAACTGTTTCAGTAGACGGATAAGTTCAAAAGGAAGACACACGTGCGCCAGGAATATTGTTTAATTTGAAACGGAATGTATAATTTCGATTGAATCTGATGCAAGCTAGTGAAAAGTTATCTGCGTTCGTACGGGAAAATGTCTAGCGACATCGCGGTTCTCCTTACGGTATTGCCCGGACCCTTACTACCAACAGCGACCTCTGTTCGCTTGAGCTTTGTTTAAAAAATATTATAATATTGTAATTCCACTTCGAATCGGACCTTCTGTCGTATATATTGTGTATATAAATTAAAAGAAAAGAAATATCAAGTAAATATGTCCGACACGGCTGTCGCATCCGAAGTGCCAGCGCCGACGACACCCGCTAAGAAACCGAAGGCCTCCGCGGGCGCAGGCGGCGCCGCCGCCAAGAAGCCGAAGGCCAAGCCCACCCATCCGAAGACATCAGAGATGGTGAACAGCGCTATCAAGGAGCTAAAGGAGCGGAGCGGCTCGTCGCTTCAGGCGATCAAGAAGTACATAGCGGCGCAGTATAAGGTTGACGCGGAGAAGATGGCGCCGTTCATAAGAAAGTATCTGAAGAGCGCCGTGGAGTCCGGCGCCCTGATCCAGACTAAAGGCAAGGGGGCATCCGGTTCCTTCAAGTTGGAGTCGAAATCGTCCGCGTCGAAGAAGCCGGCCGGCGGAAAGGTGACCGCCGCTTCGGCCGCGACCGGCAGGTCGAAAAAGGCGGCCTCCTCAACCTCGATATCCGCGGCGAGCGGTGGCGCCAAGGGCGGTAAGAAAGCGGCGGCCGCACCGTCACCTACCAAGTCGAAATCGTCCGCTGCGACCGCGAGGGACAAGAAGGCCGCCGCCGCGAAGAGGAAGAAGCCCGTCGCCAAGAAGGCCGCCGCCGCAGCGGCGTCCGCTTCGCCCGCGAGGGCGAAGGGTGCCGCCTCGAAGGCCAAAAAGACTGCCAAGCCACCTACGAAGAAGCCGAAAGCGCCCAAGCCGAAGAAGGCCGCCACCGCCGCGGCCGCCGCCACACCGAAGTCGAAACCGGCGGCCGCGAAGAAGGCCGCCGCCGCCGCTAAAAAGTAAGCTGAGAAGTAACGGAAGACGACCACTCGATCGTTCCGACGTTCGTTACGTGTGTAGTGTTCGTATAGTCTCTCGTGTTGTGTTCTGTTTTGTATCGGCATATATAGTGCGCTATCATCGAACGAGCTAGCACAAAATAAAAAAGCAAGCGGACGATGACACGACGGAGACTGAAACCGGTGGTGATGCAGGCGAGCGAGCGAGCGCGGCACTCACGATCGCAGCGGGCGCGAGTCGGCGGAAGGGGAAAAAAAAACACCGTTTTTTTTTTATCAAGACAAAAGCCCTTTTCAGGGCTAACACACATTTCCGATATCTTATTATATAGACACGTACCTATCTTCGATGTATACCTATGTACCTACATATCTAAGTCTAATTTAATTAAATAGTCAAAGTTTCACTCTTACTTACTTAGGGAACATACAAATTTGAAAGTCGGTAACGGAATACGAAAACTTCTAAAACTCAATTCAAAGCTGTTTGCCGTTACCATCCATATTTTATTGACATAACATAATAAATATGACGATATGACGACGGTAAATAACTAACATTACATTAATCAATTTAATGACGTTAATTAATTAATTAATTAATTAATTCACATACTCCGTTGCCCGAACCCGATCCCGACTCCCGACTCTCTCTGTCTCTACTCTACAGTCTACCTACTTACTATTATTTTTCTCGTAATAACTAACTAACAGACAAACAAACTTACGAAACTACCAATACCACACTCCCTCCTCTCTCCCTGCCGACCGTCCGACGCGTGAGCTTTATCTCGTCGCGGTTAAACCTACCAACCAATCCATCTTGCCTCTCCATATATAAACTCGACACGAAAAATTTTTAAGTCCATAACACTACTACTGTTCGAGACCATTCCCTCGATCGCCGCCGTAGCGTGCGGATGTCTCGGTCGAGCGCAATCCGGTTGCCGCTCCCCCCGCCTGACTCACGCCCCTGCCGCGTTAGATAGTGAAGTGCTCAAGGACTCTGGACTGTTAGTGTCGTTCGTTCCTGTGCAAGTGGATTGTGATAGTGCTATTGTGAATCGATTAGGTAGTGTGGTGCTTCACGCATAACACTTGCCGTAGGTGGTTCCGTCCGTGCGTAAGTACACTAGTTTTTAATTTAGGTACTCACCTCTTTCCCCCGAAGGGAGAGAGACTAAGACCTAGATTTTTTCTTAGGTACACACCTCCCTGCCCTCCGGCAGGGAGGCCACCCCCACACTAGCGGGCCAATATGGCCCCTACCCTGCGCCCCACGGGGCAACCGATTTTGGACGCGATTTTCGCGTTCCTACAGGCGCACCACCCCGCCATTTTGGAGGAGCTTACTAAGGCCCTCCCACCTTCCCAGGCCAGCAATGGCAGCCCGGCAGCACCTTCTCCCCCCTCTGCGGAGAAGGCCAAAACTCGTTCCCGCTCCGTGTCTCGTGACATGGAAGTGGAGGAACCATCCGATTCCGAATCCGAGACTCCCTCAGAGTCCGGTGACGAAGCCGAAGCATCCGATGCTTCGCAGTCCCCGTCCCCCTCGACATCATCCGCCTCAGACGAGGACGACGGCTTCACCGCCGTCCTATCAAAGAGCCAGAAGCGAAAGCTGAAGGCTCCTAAGACCGTCCCGCCCAAAAGGGCCACCAACGACGCAGGTGCACCTGCCCCGCGCCCCATCCCCAAACCCCAGCCTGCCTCACAGGCCAAAACAAAACAGACTGACTCCCCACAAGACTCACCTATGACGGAGAGGAAGGAGAAGGTGCCGCCCCTATTTGTTAGGGAAAAAGACGCGTGGAATCGCTTAATCCCGCGCATGGACAGCTCGTCCATTCCTTTCACCTCTGCCCGGTCCACAAGCCAGGGTATAATGGTGCAATGTCCGTCTTCAACGGACCACCGTCGCCTCACGACGCTCTTGGATGCCGAAAAGATCGGCTATCATACGTACGCCCTAGAAGACGAGCGCGAACTTCGCGTCGTCATCCGCGGACTCCCGGTAGAGCTCGATATCGAGCATATCAAAAACGACCTCCTCAGCCAGGGTCTCCCAATCAGGCAGGTACACCGCATGTACCACCACAGAACCAAAGTTCCTTATGAACTTTGCCTCGCGGTCCTCGACCTCAGTCCTGAAGGCAAACGTGTCTTCAACGTAACAACGATATGCAGACTGTCGGGTCTGCGTATAGAAACGCCGCGTACGCGTGGGGTAATGGGGCAGTGCCATCGCTGCCAGCTTTACGGCCACTCGCAGCGCAACTGCACCGCACGACCAAGGTGCGTGAAGTGCCTGGGCGATCACGGCACTGCCGATTGCCCCAGAACGGTTCCGTCCGAGGAACCTCCCAGCTGTGTCCTCTGCAGGACCCAAGGGCACCCCGCGAGCTATCGCGGCTGCCCGAAAGTCCCGCTTAGGGCAAAACGAGGGGGCAGAAGGGCCACCCGTAAAAAGGCGGACCGTACCGCCCCCAAACCAGCTGAGAGGTTCGTCCCCGCGCCTCTCCCCACTTCAAACCCCTGGCACAGGAAACCGGCGTCCGAGCCGGCTGTGCCAGCAAAACCGGCTCAAGAGACGGTAGCGAAACCCGCTGCCGCCATCGTGAGCTCCACTATAAGAGCTGCCGCTCCTAAAGCGACAGCCGCCCCGCCAGCAACGAGTTTCATTGACGACATGAAACTCGTTTGCGATATAGTGACCAAAATTGACACTACGGAGCTGTCAATTTTGGCAAACAAGCTGAGGAGTAATCCTCAAAACAGATTAATGGCCTTGCTCGAACACTCTAGTTTGGTGCAGGCCATCTCTAGGCTTTAAGCTTAAACCCTCACTGGGTAGGGCTAAGCCCCACTCCCTCAAGCTCGTCACGTACAACGCAGACGGGCTTATCAGACACATGGACGAAGTCCGCGATTTCGTAGTTGCACACGACATAGATATTCTTCTAATACAAGAATCCTTCTTAAAACCCCAATTTCGCAATCCCAATATTGCGAACTACTGTTTGATTAGAAATGACCGTCTGTCATCCAAAAAAGGCGGCACGCTCATTTACTACAAAAGAGCCCTCCTATGCTCCCCCCTTGATTCCCCAAAGCTCACTAACATGGAGGCTTCAGTCTGTCAGGTGGGTATGACCGGCCATCAGTCGATCATACTAGCATCAGTATACCTCAGTCCGACCAAACGGGTACTCGAAAGAGACGTCCGCACCCTTCTCGCACTAGGCGACTCTGTAATACTGGCCGGAGACTTCAACTCCAAACACGGCCAATGGAACTCTCGCCGAACCAACCGGAACGGCACAATACTCCAAGGCCTCAACGGCCTTCCAAACCTCGCTTTTGAGGTGATAGCCCCTAACGAGCCCACCAGATACCCGCCTAACGGGGATCCAAACAGAGCAGATGTGTTAGATATATACATTTTCAAAAATGTAGCTCTCCAGTTACATTCTATAGAAGTCCTGCATGAATTAGACTCGGACCACCGTCCGGTTCTAATTCAGTTAGGGCAACCTACCTCCACGACCCCTCCCACGAAAACGATAATCGACTGGAGTAAATTAGGCGGGAAACTCCAGTCCCTAAACTCAGACCACCTAGTTCAAATTCCTGACAAGATAGACTCCGTGGATAGTGCCAAGTTCGCTGTTACCCACCTTACGAAACATATAACAGACTCACTCGAGCGTTGCTCCAAGGAAGTCCCCGACGACCGCGGTCGTGGGAGACTACCGGACGACCTGCGCGACCTACTTAGACGTAAACGTGCCGCCACTAGGGCCCATGACGCATACCCGACAGACGATAACCGGAGAACACTCCGGCGACTTCAAAGAGAGGTTAGAGAAAAACTCAGCCTCAACCGTCAGTCCGCCTGGGACAACAAACTCTCAGAGATCTCGCCGAGTCACCTGGCTTTCTGGAAACTGGCGAAATCCCTGAGAGGAGACCAGTGTGCAGCTACACCTCCATTGATACGTTTAAACCGTCCGGTCGCTTTTGACGACATCGATAAGGCCGAATGCTTGGCTGACAGTCTTGAGGGACAATGTTCAAATAACCCCAGTCATCCCGAACACGCCGAATTCCACTCGGAAGTGGAAATGGCGGCGGCTAGGATATCCGCGAAGGCTCCCGAAAGCGAGCCGCTCACTCCCACTACCGGAGAGGAAGTCCGTTCCATTATCCAAAACCTGAAGACCCGCAAGTCCCCAGGCCCCGACTCCATATCCAACAAAGCACTCAAGTGCCTCCCCGACCAACTCATAAACCTATTAGTATTGATTTTCAATGCCCTCCTGTTAGGTTGCTCCTTCCCCGACGAATGGAAGGAAGCAATAGTAATAGGTATTCGTAAACCGGGAAAACCCAGTAATCTCCCGAGCAGCTATCGACCCATCAGTCTGCTCAACAGCTTAGGGAAAGTCTACGAGCGAGTAATCCTCGCTAGACTCAAAACGTTCATGGAGTCGATGAAGCTCATACCGGATGAGCAATTCGGCTTCCGCGCCAAACACACCGCGGTACAACAAGTACACCGACTTACCGAAGCCATCCTAAATGGCTTCGCCAAAAAACGGTACACCGGTACTGTCTTCTTCGATGTCGCCAAAGCCTTTGATAAGGTATGGCATGCGGGTTTAATATACAAACTCGCAAACCTAGGAATCCCCGATAGACTCGTTCTTATCATTCGCGATTATCTTACAAATCGCTCATTTAGATATCGTATTGATGGTGCGCTCTCCTCAAGACGTACCTTACGCGCCGGAGTCCCCCAAGGTTCGGTACTCGCACCGTTCCTCTACTCGCTCTATACGAGTGACATCCCACGATTCTCCACTAAAACTAGGGCAGTCACCCACTTAGCCATGTTCGCGGACGATACCGCAATCTATACCACTTGTAGAGATCCCATAACCATTAATGATAGGCTCCAAAGAGCAACCAACCAGCTCGGAAGCTGGTTCCGCCGGTGGAGAATCGAAATAAATCCCGATAAAAGCGCAGCAATGTTCTTTGCGAGATCTAGGAGAGCCATGGACTTCATCCGGACGCCTCCTAGAGTCTCTATTTACAACAAATATATAGATTGGCAAAAGGAAGTCAAATACTTAGGTGTCATCCTCGAACCTACCCTATCCTTTATCCGACACATCCGCGTTGTCCGTAACCGGGCAGCGTTCGCCATGGGACGCCTCAATCCGATACTGTGCAAGGCAAGTAAACTGTCACTTCGCAACAAAGTGACACTTTACAAAACTTGCATCAGACCCATCATGACGTATGCGAGCGTCACGTTCGCGCACGTCCCGAAATCACGACTGTGTCCGTTGCAGACACTTCAAAATCGATTCATGCGTACAGCCACTGGCTGTCCGTGGTTCGTGCGCAACGTGAACCTCCATAGAGATCTCGACCTACCCACGATAGCCGATCTTTTCAGACGATTCTCGACGACTTACTTCGAGAAAGCGTCCATCCACCCAAACCCCCTTATAGTGGCCGCGTCCAACTATAAGGTGTTCAGGCACCCCAATAAGATTCACAGGCGCCCGAAGAGCGTCCTTAACGACCCCGACGATGCTATCACAGCATCCAACAAGATACACACACTACATTTACACAAACAGCGTCTTCGCCGGCGAAGACGAGGTCCCCGCTTGCTTGTGTCAAGCGGCCGCAGCCCTCTGCCGCGGCCGCCGTGACGCAGACTTCTTCCAAGTCATTTATTAGATGCAGCCCTCCAAAAACGCGCCGCCTTAAGCCGAGGTTCGGTCTCGCAGGAGACACCCTTAAGGCGACGCCCCCTGTAGCGCGGGTGCTTGTAATGCACCCGCATGTATCATCCATTTCTCGGCGATGCTTCAGCGCTCGCCCGTCTTATCGGTGACGCTGTCAAAGCCATTAGGGCTAACAGCATTAGTCATATTCGAAAAAAAAAAAAAAAAAAAAAATACTGTTCGTCTCGTAGGTCGCGCTCGGACGTGTCGCTGATTTCGAGCGATAGTATTATTTTGCATTTATTTCCTCCGCACTTAATACTTAATACAATAATAAATAATGTCGGGCCGCGGCAAGGGTGGTAAAGTGAAGGGAAAGGCGAAGTCACGTTCTAATCGTGCCGGTCTCCAGTTCCCCGTCGGGCGTATCCACAGACTGCTGAGGAAGGGAAATTACGCGGAGCGCGTCGGTGCCGGTGCGCCCGTTTACCTCGCGGCCGTGATGGAGTACCTAGCGGCCGAAGTGCTAGAGTTGGCCGGCAACGCGGCACGTGACAACAAGAAGACCAGGATCATACCGAGACACCTTCAGCTCGCCATCCGCAACGACGAGGAATTGAACAAATTGCTGTCAGGTGTAACGATAGCACAGGGCGGCGTACTGCCGAACATACAAGCTGTGCTTTTGCCCAAGAAAACAGAGAAGAAGGCATAGATAATCGCAAGCCGTCACCGGACTGGATTATTAATTAATTAATAACGAAAAATATATACTTATATGTATATATTTTTAAAAGGCCCTTTTCAGGGCCACAAAATTGTTCCACCATATACATATTGTATGCAATATAAATATATTATATTGCGATAGCCGCGACTCCGCTCGAGCCTAGAACTAGCATTTAAATTAATTAACTACCATCCCGGTGGTGGGTTCTACGAAATTTGATCGATCGATTATTTTTCCTTTGAGCCACAGTAGTATATAAGCCGTGAAGGCGTAACAGACAGACTTTCTTTATAGGTCGCGCTGGAAATGGCACAAAGTATGTCTGTTGGTTAGGTTAGGGTTATTTTTTTTTTTTTTTTTCTCTCTCTCTCTCTTCTCTTTAACGCGTTTGTCTCAGAAAAAACAAGCAAACAAACACACACACGCACATTGTATTGTGTACACAGACGCATAAAGACAAATATTACATATATAAATATGTGATATAGGTGGTTACGTTTAATATTTAATTAAATATAGGTAGGACATTATGCAAAGTTACGAGTGAGTTTACATTTCTTACATGACATGTTATTAATTAATTGATTAAATTTGTATTTATTTATTTCTTTATTTATTTATTTATTTTATTATTATTTTTTTTTGCATACATGTATATTTTTTATATATAACAATTATGCCGTACCTCTAATTACTTACTTACGTCCGTGTCGCTTAAGTCGCGTCAGTCCCCGCCCTCCCCGGACCCGCTACACGACGTTCGATTATTGGTCGGATGCGCGCTTGTCAGCTCGTCTCGGCGGGCACGTAAGCGGGCGGCGCGCGTAATCAAATCAGGAGAAATGAAAATTCGATGAACCATTCGAGTCGCACGTCCCAGTCGGTGCGGTCGCTGTCCCCTTGTTTGCACTATACTTTAATCCGTCGCTGCGTGTTAAACTTCAAACTATGCCACCCAAGACAAGCGGAAAGGCCGCCAAGAAATCGGGCAAAGCCCAAAAGAATATATCTAAATCGGACAAAAAGAAGAAGAAGCACAAGAGGAAGGAGAGCTATGCCATCTATATTTACAAGGTGCTCAAGCAGGTCCATCCCGACACCGGTATCTCGAGTAAGGCCATGTCGATCATGAACTCGTTCGTGAACGACATCTTCGAGCGGATCGCGGCCGAGGCGTCTCGTCTCGCTCACTACAACAAGAGGTCAACTATCACATCGAGAGAGGTGCAGACTTCAGTGAGGTTACTGTTGCCCGGCGAATTAGCGAAGCACGCCGTCAGCGAGGGCACCAAGGCGGTAACCAAATACACAAGCTCCAAGTGAGTCCCCACGAGCAACTACTCCGTAGTCGGCCGTCGGTCAAGTCAAACCTGTTTGTTGTCTACGATGGCGTTCAACATAAAAGGCCCTTTTCAGGGCCACAAAATTATTCATACATACATGCATGATGTACCCTTTCTTTTTCATATCATAGTTGAAGCGTAAAGCGTATAGTATAGATAGTGGTTTCCTTTTAATTAGTCGACAGATCAAATTTCATTCATCATCTGCGTTCCGTACAGAATCTGTCTGCCTCTTTTGTACATTTATGCACCACACCACACCTTCTTTCTCCCTATAATAATATTTATGAAATAGAAATAATATATATGCGTTACTCGCGATCGCTAATGTCCTATACGTGTCGATGCGTTATAATTGTTAGTTTAATCAATAAAATATATCAGTTTGTTTGTTTGCCTCGGATGGATGTTATTGTTAAGTTTTAGACGGTCTCCCTCCGTCCCGCCGCCCTTCCTTCCCCGTTTCCAGTCGTCAGCACCGTACCGCATAAATAAATATAACTGTACATATATAAAGACGGCCGTCGTGCGTTAAAATTTTTAGTCTATACGCTGAGCCGCATCAGCGTAGTCGCGTGCGTCGTCCTTCAAGCGTTGTCGATTGCGTCGCTAATCGCTTCCTTTAATACAATATAAATCCAAATAAATTAAACAATATTATAATATGGCTCGTACGAAACAGACCGCCAGAAAGTCGACCGGCGGCAAGGCGCCGCGCAAGCAGCTCGCCACTAAGGCCGCGCGGAAGAGCGCACCGGCCACCGGCGGTGTTAAGAAGCCGCATCGTTACAGACCCGGCACGGTGGCCCTTCGCGAGATCCGCCGCTACCAGAAGAGTACCGAACTGTTGATTCGCAAGCTTCCTTTCCAGCGTCTAGTGCGCGAGATCGCTCAAGACTTCAAGACCGACCTCCGCTTCCAGAGCTCCGCGGTGATGGCACTGCAGGAGGCGAGCGAGGCATATCTAGTGGGGCTCTTCGAAGACACCAATCTGTGCGCCATACACGCTAAGCGTGTAACGATCATGCCGAAGGATATACAACTGGCACGGAGAATCAGAGGCGAACGAGCTTAAATAATATATAATAATAATAATAATAAAAATTATTATTAGCATATTATTTGAATTTGAAAACAAAAGGCCCTTTTCAGGGCCGCATATATTTCATAAATCGATCATGTAATGTTCATTTTATCTCTTGATAATAAGTAGTAATAGTGTAATACGTCCGTCCAGCTTTGTATTATTCATTTTATTCAACTCTACATACATACATTACAATTTAATTAGCAAGCGCAAGCATGGCCGCCTGCCGGCTTTTCCACAGTCTCGTCTATTATTTTGGGTGTAGTTATAGACAAATATACAATCATTGGAATAGCTAACAATACGTATATGTAGGTGATATATACATATTGATTAATAAAATGAAAATGAATTCATTATTTATTTATTTATTTATTTATGTAGCTAAAATAAGAAAGGTTGTTAGGTTGTTTAAGATATGTGTATGTGTATTTGCATGCATAATATGATGAAGAAAGAAGAGAAAGAAAAAAAAAAAAAATTGAAGAAAAAAAAAAAAAAAAAAATTGATAGTTTCAATCTTGGGCGCAATAGGGGGCCGCGCCGAGAGGGGCTAGGCTAGCTACCCCCTCCCCCTCCTTACACCTCACCCCCTCGGACACCCTTCCGGAAAGGGTGACGGCGAAAAAAAAAAAAAAAAAAAAAAAAAAAAAAAAAAAAAAAAAAAAAAAAAAAAAAAAAAGGTCGCCAACCCGAACCGTCGGCGGAAACGGAGAGCTTGAGAGCTTCCCCCCCTCCCCCACCGTACCTCACCCCCGCGGACACCCTACGTGATAATTTCATAAGAGGTTGCTTCGAAAAATATACGATAAGGCTAAAAAAAAAAAAAAAAAAAAAAACGCCGCCAACCATATCTGTCGGCGGAAAGCGGGCGCTGGCGTAGAGCCTTAGCTTCCCCCCTCCCCCAACCATACCTCACCCCCTCGGACACCATCTGTCTCCCTCTGCTTATATATTCATCTCTATCGCACAATCCTTCAATGACGGAATGTATAAATACATGCTTCAAAAAGTTTTCGCCAGTCCATTGAGGTCATCCACGACTTAAACTCTGACCATAGACCGGTACTGTTTCAGCTGGGTAGGCCCGCCTCCGCGGCACCCAGCACTAGAACCATCACCAACTGGAGGAAGTTCTCTGAGCAACTTCAGTCTATCGACTCTGTCCACTTGGACCAAATTCCTGACAGAATAGACTCTGAGGAGGTCGCTAAGGCGGCGTCCTCGCATCTCACCGCTCACTTGAGCGAAACCATCAAAGCGTGCTCCAGGGAGGTACCTGACAATCTAGGTCGCCAAAGACTCCCTGACGACATCAGAGCTCTGCTCACTAGAAAGCGCGCAGCCGCTAGGGCTTGTGCCGCGTACCCCACCCCCGAAAATCGGAGTAGACTCCGCAGACTACAGAGAGAGGCAAAAGAGAAAATTGCCATCTTTAACAGCGATTCTTGGGACGCTAAACTCTCAGAGATCTCGCCCAGCCATCTAGCCTTCTGGCGGATGTCCAAATCCCTGAGAGGCGAACAGTATGCGTCCACACCGCCATTGTTGCGAGATAACCTTCCGCCCGCGTTTGAAGATTTTGATAAGGCCGAATGCTTGGCGGACAGCTTTGAAGCCCAATGCACTCCCAACTCCAATTCCGCGTATGCTGAGTTCCACGCCGGGGTGGAATCCACCATCGCCAATATTTCAGGGCTGGATCCCGAAAGGGAACCACTCCCCCCCACTTCCGGAGACGAGATAAGAGCTATCCTTGAAAAGCTCAAACCCAGAAAATCCCCTGGCCCCGACAGTATATCGAACAAGGCACTTAAGCGTCTTCCCGACCGCCTCGTTCACCTCCTGGTGTTGATCTTCAATGCCCTCTTGTCGTGTTGCTCTTTTCCAGACGAATGGAAAGAAGCAACAATCATAGGTATCCACAAACCGGGCAAACCCCGGAACCGCCCCGATAGTTATCGCCCCATCAGCCTCCTCAACGGCTTGGGGAAGGTCTACGAGAGAGTGATCCTCTCGAGACTTAAAACTTTCATAGACGCCAGGAACCTGCTACCGGACGAACAGTTCGGCTTCAGGTCCGAACACACGGCCGTCCATCAGGCTCACCGCCTGGTGGAACACGTTCTTCAACGACTCTCCAGACACGGAGAGCAGACAGGTGCCGTCTTCTTTGACGTGTCTAAGGCCTTTGACAAGGTCTGGCACGCAGGCTTGCTTTACAAGCTCATACTCCTCGACCTCCCGGATAGTTTCGTAATCTTCATACGAAACTACCTCGCGAATCGTACTTTCAGATACCGCTTGGACGGTACGCTCTCATCCAGACGTCCGATACGTGCTGGAGTCCCCCAAGGCTCGGTGCTAGCACCGTACCTCTACTCGCTCTACACGAGTGACATCCCCCGCAGCAGGGGGGGGTCGTCATTAGCGCTATACGCTGACGACACCGCCATTTTCGCGTCCTCTCGTAAAAGAGAGAACATTATTCATCGTCTACAATACGAGGTAGACAAGTTAGAATTGTGGTTCGCCAAATGGAGAATCGCAATCAACCCCGATAAGAGTGCGGCCATGTATTTCACTAGGCCAGGCGCTACAGTCTACTTCCCTCCGGAGTGTATATCCATACACGACCGGGATATCCCATGGCAGCAGGAGGTCAAATACCTGGGGGTTACTCTCCAACCCTCCCTCTCTTTCTTTAGTCACATACGCACTGTCCGGAATAGGGCAGCGTATGCACTGGGTCGTCTCTACCCGATGATATGCAAGAAGAGTAAAATGTCACTTCGTAACAAAGTGACGCTTTACAAAACTTGCATAAGACCGATAATGTCATATGCGAGCGTCGCGTTCGCACATGTCCATCCGACCAGACTTAATGTTTTGCAGCGATTGCAAAACAAGTTCATGAGACAAGCCACCGGCTGTCCCTGGTTCGTGCGCAACGTCGACCTACATAGAGATTTACGTCTCCCCTCTATAGCACAGCTTTTCAAATGTCTCTCTAAGAGATACTTTGAAAAGGCCGAGGTGCATTCAAACCCGCTCATCGCGGGGATGGCTAAGTACACCTGCTTCGACAGGAAGTTTAAGTCCAAGACCCACAGACGCCCTAGGAGCGTACTCTATGACCTTGACGATCATATCACGATCGCCAATGCCCGATACACACACGCACACACAAACTCACAGCGTCTTCGCCGGCGAAGACGAGGTCCCCGCTTCCTCACGTCTAGCGGCCGGGGTGTCCAGCCCCGCCCGTTATGACATTAGGACTTTTCCACAAGTCCGATACAGTCCTCCACAACGCGTCGTTTTAAGCCGAGGTCCGGCCTCACAGGAGGCACCCTTAAGGCGACGCCCCCAGGATGTTGCGGGCCTCTCTCGAGACCCGCTCTCCCAGCACCTCAACCCCCGGCGATGCTTCCGCGCTCGCCCACTCTCTCGGTGACGCTGTCAAAGCCTCCACGGCTAACAGCCTTAGTTAGTGTTCGAAAAAAAAAAAAAAAAAAAAAAAAAAAAGTTTTCGCCAGTAGTTGCAGCCGTTCTACCGCAGTCATCGCTGGTCGAGCGCAGCAGTGTTTTCGTCTCTCTCTATATTTATCAATAAACTAACATGACCGGTCGAGGAAAAGGTGGAAAGGGATTGGGAAAAGGAGGCGCGAAGCGCCACAGGAAGGTGCTCCGTGACAACATCCAGGGTATCACGAAGCCGGCTATCCGTCGTCTGGCAAGAAGAGGTGGCGTGAAACGTATATCGGGTCTGATATACGAAGAGACGCGCGGCGTGCTGAAGGTGTTCCTCGAGAACGTCATCCGTGACGCTGTCACTTATACCGAACACGCCAAAAGGAAGACGGTCACCGCGATGGATGTGGTGTACGCGTTGAAACGTCAAGGCCGCACCCTCTACGGGTTTGGCGGTTAATTAAATGACGTAACGTAATAATGTATGTTATAAATTTACATTATTACGTATATATATTATACATAATATATATATTTTTTTAATTTAAAAAAAGGCCCTTTTCAGGGCCGCAAATTTATCAAATGCTCTACCAAAACTAGTTTTTTTTTTTTTTTTTTTAAATATTAGCCATCATTCAAATTACATTACGAACCTGAGTGAGGACCTTCGCGACAATCGCAATTGTACATAATATGTCACCAGTGTGTCACGATCACTTTCGCGAGCTTACTGGTTTATTATATATCTGAATTACTAAGTTATTTAAATTAAATTGTGAAAATGAATTATATATACGATTACGCGTATGAGTAGGTGCCTGAAAAATTTAAATTAGTAGTAAACTTATACGAGTGTCAACTCGCTGTATGCAAACTGTAAGTAACCGGATATTTAGAGATGTTAATAGTACAATGATTATGGTTTTTCTTTATTTTTTTTTTTAAAGAAAATATACCTTAAAAATAAATACCACCATAATATACAACGCCAACGCCGCCGCCGCCGCCGCCGCCGCCCCCCTCAAGATAGATCATCGCGCGTTGTTAGGTGCAATGAATGATTTTGCTAAGATTATACGAAACTGATGATTTAGAAAAATATAATTATCCAAAAAAAACAAAAGCCATATATTATATTATCGTAATCGTTATCGACTCGTACGAATTGATCATGACGACTTCGAGAGGAGACTCTCTTGCAAACGTCGTGTGGCAGTGTGGTGTTTTACGAAGCTCTACTTCAAACGGTCTAAACTATAAATATACACGGCGTAGGAACGGCAAATTGTATCGAATCGATATAGCGGAATATCCGCTTTTAATTTATAGAAATATATATCAATAAAATACTCGTTTTATAAAGAAAAACAAGATTTAATCCGGACCCGGGGTGCACGAGTGGCGGTGTATAGAAATTAATCATCGAAAGCTTCCCCACGGTCGGCGGAATTCACGACAAAACTGTTTCAGTAGACGGATAAGTTCAAAAGGAAGACACACGTGCGCCAGGAATATTGTTTAATTTGAAACGGAATGTATAATTTCGATTGAATCTGATGCAAGCTAGTGAAAAGTTATCTGCGTTCGTACGGGAAAATGTCTAGCGACATCGCGGTTCTCCTTACGGTATTGCCCGGACCCTTACTACCAACAGCGACCTCTGTTCGCTTGAGCTTTGTTTAAAAAATATTATAATATTGTAATTCCACTTCGAATCGGACCTTCTGTCGTATATATTGTGTATATAAATTAAAAGAAAAGAAATATCAAGTAAATATGTCCGACACGGCTGTCGCATCCGAAGTGCCAGCGCCGACGACACCCGCTAAGAAACCGAAGGCCTCCGCGGGCGCAGGCGGCGCCGCCGCCAAGAAGCCGAAGGCCAAGCCCACCCATCCGAAGACATCAGAGATGGTGAACAGCGCTATCAAGGAGCTAAAGGAGCGGAGCGGCTCGTCGCTTCAGGCGATCAAGAAGTACATAGCGGCGCAGTATAAGGTTGACGCGGAGAAGATGGCGCCGTTCATAAGAAAGTATCTGAAGAGCGCCGTGGAGTCCGGCGCCCTGATCCAGACTAAAGGCAAGGGGGCATCCGGTTCCTTCAAGTTGGAGTCGAAATCGTCCGC
This sequence comes from Morpho helenor, assembly GCA_029227775.1. Lineage (NCBI taxonomy): Eukaryota > Metazoa > Arthropoda > Insecta > Lepidoptera > Nymphalidae > Morpho > Morpho helenor. The sequence continues at coordinate 10,716,264 of JARGCU010000011.1, forward strand.
GTCGAAGAAGCCGGCCGGCGGAAAGGTGACCGCCGCTTCGGCCGCGACCGGCAGGTCGAAAAAGGCGGCCTCCTCAACCTCGATATCCGCGGCGAGCGGTGGCGCCAAGGGCGGTAAGAAAGCGGCGGCCGCACCGTCACCTACCAAGTCGAAATCGTCCGCTGCGACCGCGAGGGACAAGAAGGCCGCCGCCGCGAAGAGGAAGAAGCCCGTCGCCAAGAAGGCCGCCGCCGCAGCGGCGTCCGCTTCGCCCGCGAGGGCGAAGGGTGCCGCCTCGAAGGCCAAAAAGACTGCCAAGCCACCTACGAAGAAGCCGAAAGCGCCCAAGCCGAAGAAGGCCGCCACCGCCGCGGCCGCCGCCACACCGAAGTCGAAACCGGCGGCCGCGAAGAAGGCCGCCGCCGCCGCTAAAAAGTAAGCTGAGAAGTAACGGAAGACGACCACTCGATCGTTCCGACGTTCGTTACGTGTGTAGTGTTCGTATAGTCTCTCGTGTTGTGTTCTGTTTTGTATCGGCATATATAGTGCGCTATCATCGAACGAGCTAGCACAAAATAAAAAAGCAAGCGGACGATGACACGACGGAGACTGAAACCGGTGGTGATGCAGGCGAGCGAGCGAGCGCGGCACTCACGATCGCAGCGGGCGCGAGTCGGCGGAAGGGGAAAAAAAAACACCGTTTTTTTTTTATCAAGACAAAAGCCCTTTTCAGGGCTAACACACATTTCCGATATCTTATTATATAGACACGTACCTATCTTCGATGTATACCTATGTACCTACATATCTAAGTCTAATTTAATTAAATAGTCAAAGTTTCACTCTTACTTACTTAGGGAACATACAAATTTGAAAGTCGGTAACGGAATACGAAAACTTCTAAAACTCAATTCAAAGCTGTTTGCCGTTACCATCCATATTTTATTGACATAACATAATAAATATGACGATATGACGACGGTAAATAACTAACATTACATTAATCAATTTAATGACGTTAATTAATTAATTAATTAATTAATTCACATACTCCGTTGCCCGAACCCGATCCCGACTCCCGACTCTCTCTGTCTCTACTCTACAGTCTACCTACTTACTATTATTTTTCTCGTAATAACTAACTAACAGACAAACAAACTTACGAAACTACCAATACCACACTCCCTCCTCTCTCCCTGCCGACCGTCCGACGCGTGAGCTTTATCTCGTCGCGGTTAAACCTACCAACCAATCCATCTTGCCTCTCCATATATAAACTCGACACGAAAAATTTTTAAGTCCATAACACTACTACTGTTCGTCTCGTAGGTCGCGCTCGGACGTGTCGCTGATTTCGAGCGATAGTATTATTTTGCATTTATTTCCTCCGCACTTAATACTTAATACAATAATAAATAATGTCGGGCCGCGGCAAGGGTGGTAAAGTGAAGGGAAAGGCGAAGTCACGTTCTAATCGTGCCGGTCTCCAGTTCCCCGTCGGGCGTATCCACAGACTGCTGAGGAAGGGAAATTACGCGGAGCGCGTCGGTGCCGGTGCGCCCGTTTACCTCGCGGCCGTGATGGAGTACCTAGCGGCCGAAGTGCTAGAGTTGGCCGGCAACGCGGCACGTGACAACAAGAAGACCAGGATCATACCGAGACACCTTCAGCTCGCCATCCGCAACGACGAGGAATTGAACAAATTGCTGTCAGGTGTAACGATAGCACAGGGCGGCGTACTGCCGAACATACAAGCTGTGCTTTTGCCCAAGAAAACAGAGAAGAAGGCATAGATAATCGCAAGCCGTCACCGGACTGGATTATTAATTAATTAATAACGAAAAATATATACTTATATGTATATATTTTTAAAAGGCCCTTTTCAGGGCCACAAAATTGTTCCACCATATACATATTGTATGCAATATAAATATATTATATTGCGATAGCCGCGACTCCGCTCGAGCCTAGAACTAGCATTTAAATTAATTAACTACCATCCCGGTGGTGGGTTCTACGAAATTTGATCGATCGATTATTTTTCCTTTGAGCCACAGTAGTATATAAGCCGTGAAGGCGTAACAGACAGACTTTCTTTATAGGTCGCGCTGGAAATGGCACAAAGTATGTCTGTTGGTTAGGTTAGGGTTATTTTTTTTTTTTTTTTTCTCTCTCTCTCTCTTCTCTTTAACGCGTTTGTCTCAGAAAAAACAAGCAAACAAACACACACACGCACATTGTATTGTGTACACAGACGCATAAAGACAAATATTACATATATAAATATGTGATATAGGTGGTTACGTTTAATATTTAATTAAATATAGGTAGGACATTATGCAAAGTTACGAGTGAGTTTACATTTCTTACATGACATGTTATTAATTAATTGATTAAATTTGTATTTATTTATTTCTTTATTTATTTATTTATTTTATTATTATTTTTTTTTGCATACATGTATATTTTTTATATATAACAATTATGCCGTACCTCTAATTACTTACTTACGTCCGTGTCGCTTAAGTCGCGTCAGTCCCCGCCCTCCCCGGACCCGCTACACGACGTTCGATTATTGGTCGGATGCGCGCTTGTCAGCTCGTCTCGGCGGGCACGTAAGCGGGCGGCGCGCGTAATCAAATCAGGAGAAATGAAAATTCGATGAACCATTCGAGTCGCACGTCCCAGTCGGTGCGGTCGCTGTCCCCTTGTTTGCACTATACTTTAATCCGTCGCTGCGTGTTAAACTTCAAACTATGCCACCCAAGACAAGCGGAAAGGCCGCCAAGAAATCGGGCAAAGCCCAAAAGAATATATCTAAATCGGACAAAAAGAAGAAGAAGCACAAGAGGAAGGAGAGCTATGCCATCTATATTTACAAGGTGCTCAAGCAGGTCCATCCCGACACCGGTATCTCGAGTAAGGCCATGTCGATCATGAACTCGTTCGTGAACGACATCTTCGAGCGGATCGCGGCCGAGGCGTCTCGTCTCGCTCACTACAACAAGAGGTCAACTATCACATCGAGAGAGGTGCAGACTTCAGTGAGGTTACTGTTGCCCGGCGAATTAGCGAAGCACGCCGTCAGCGAGGGCACCAAGGCGGTAACCAAATACACAAGCTCCAAGTGAGTCCCCACGAGCAACTACTCCGTAGTCGGCCGTCGGTCAAGTCAAACCTGTTTGTTGTCTACGATGGCGTTCAACATAAAAGGCCCTTTTCAGGGCCACAAAATTATTCATACATACATGCATGATGTACCCTTTCTTTTTCATATCATAGTTGAAGCGTAAAGCGTATAGTATAGATAGTGGTTTCCTTTTAATTAGTCGACAGATCAAATTTCATTCATCATCTGCGTTCCGTACAGAATCTGTCTGCCTCTTTTGTACATTTATGCACCACACCACACCTTCTTTCTCCCTATAATAATATTTATGAAATAGAAATAATATATATGCGTTACTCGCGATCGCTAATGTCCTATACGTGTCGATGCGTTATAATTGTTAGTTTAATCAATAAAATATATCAGTTTGTTTGTTTGCCTCGGATGGATGTTATTGTTAAGTTTTAGACGGTCTCCCTCCGTCCCGCCGCCCTTCCTTCCCCGTTTCCAGTCGTCAGCACCGTACCGCATAAATAAATATAACTGTACATATATAAAGACGGCCGTCGTGCGTTAAAATTTTTAGTCTATACGCTGAGCCGCATCAGCGTAGTCGCGTGCGTCGTCCTTCAAGCGTTGTCGATTGCGTCGCTAATCGCTTCCTTTAATACAATATAAATCCAAATAAATTAAACAATATTATAATATGGCTCGTACGAAACAGACCGCCAGAAAGTCGACCGGCGGCAAGGCGCCGCGCAAGCAGCTCGCCACTAAGGCCGCGCGGAAGAGCGCACCGGCCACCGGCGGTGTTAAGAAGCCGCATCGTTACAGACCCGGCACGGTGGCCCTTCGCGAGATCCGCCGCTACCAGAAGAGTACCGAACTGTTGATTCGCAAGCTTCCTTTCCAGCGTCTAGTGCGCGAGATCGCTCAAGACTTCAAGACCGACCTCCGCTTCCAGAGCTCCGCGGTGATGGCACTGCAGGAGGCGAGCGAGGCATATCTAGTGGGGCTCTTCGAAGACACCAATCTGTGCGCCATACACGCTAAGCGTGTAACGATCATGCCGAAGGATATACAACTGGCACGGAGAATCAGAGGCGAACGAGCTTAAATAATATATAATAATAATAATAATAAAAATTATTATTAGCATATTATTTGAATTTGAAAACAAAAGGCCCTTTTCAGGGCCGCATATATTTCATAAATCGATCATGTAATGTTCATTTTATCTCTTGATAATAAGTAGTAATAGTGTAATACGTCCGTCCAGCTTTGTATTATTCATTTTATTCAACTCTACATACATACATTACAATTTAATTAGCAAGCGCAAGCATGGCCGCCTGCCGGCTTTTCCACAGTCTCGTCTATTATTTTGGGTGTAGTTATAGACAAATATACAATCATTGGAATAGCTAACAATACGTATATGTAGGTGATATATACATATTGATTAATAAAATGAAAATGAATTCATTATTTATTTATTTATTTATTTATGTAGCTAAAATAAGAAAGGTTGTTAGGTTGTTTAAGATATGTGTATGTGTATTTGCATGCATAATATGATGAAGAAAGAAGAGAAAGAAAAAAAAAAAAAATTGAAGAAAAAAAAAAAAAAAAAAATTGATAGTTTCAATCTTGGGCGCAATAGGGGGCCGCGCCGAGAGGGGCTAGGCTAGCTACCCCCTCCCCCTCCTTACACCTCACCCCCTCGGACACCCTTCCGGAAAGGGTGACGGCGAAAAAAAAAAAAAAAAAAAAAAAAAAAAAAAAAAAAAAAAAAAAAAAAAAAAAAAAAAGGTCGCCAACCCGAACCGTCGGCGGAAACGGAGAGCTTGAGAGCTTCCCCCCCTCCCCCACCGTACCTCACCCCCGCGGACACCCTACGTGATAATTTCATAAGAGGTTGCTTCGAAAAATATACGATAAGGCTAAAAAAAAAAAAAAAAAAAAAAACGCCGCCAACCATATCTGTCGGCGGAAAGCGGGCGCTGGCGTAGAGCCTTAGCTTCCCCCCTCCCCCAACCATACCTCACCCCCTCGGACACCATCTGTCTCCCTCTGCTTATATATTCATCTCTATCGCACAATCCTTCAATGACGGAATGTATAAATACATGCTTCAAAAAGTTTTCGCCAGTCCATTGAGGTCATCCACGACTTAAACTCTGACCATAGACCGGTACTGTTTCAGCTGGGTAGGCCCGCCTCCGCGGCACCCAGCACTAGAACCATCACCAACTGGAGGAAGTTCTCTGAGCAACTTCAGTCTATCGACTCTGTCCACTTGGACCAAATTCCTGACAGAATAGACTCTGAGGAGGTCGCTAAGGCGGCGTCCTCGCATCTCACCGCTCACTTGAGCGAAACCATCAAAGCGTGCTCCAGGGAGGTACCTGACAATCTAGGTCGCCAAAGACTCCCTGACGACATCAGAGCTCTGCTCACTAGAAAGCGCGCAGCCGCTAGGGCTTGTGCCGCGTACCCCACCCCCGAAAATCGGAGTAGACTCCGCAGACTACAGAGAGAGGCAAAAGAGAAAATTGCCATCTTTAACAGCGATTCTTGGGACGCTAAACTCTCAGAGATCTCGCCCAGCCATCTAGCCTTCTGGCGGATGTCCAAATCCCTGAGAGGCGAACAGTATGCGTCCACACCGCCATTGTTGCGAGATAACCTTCCGCCCGCGTTTGAAGATTTTGATAAGGCCGAATGCTTGGCGGACAGCTTTGAAGCCCAATGCACTCCCAACTCCAATTCCGCGTATGCTGAGTTCCACGCCGGGGTGGAATCCACCATCGCCAATATTTCAGGGCTGGATCCCGAAAGGGAACCACTCCCCCCCACTTCCGGAGACGAGATAAGAGCTATCCTTGAAAAGCTCAAACCCAGAAAATCCCCTGGCCCCGACAGTATATCGAACAAGGCACTTAAGCGTCTTCCCGACCGCCTCGTTCACCTCCTGGTGTTGATCTTCAATGCCCTCTTGTCGTGTTGCTCTTTTCCAGACGAATGGAAAGAAGCAACAATCATAGGTATCCACAAACCGGGCAAACCCCGGAACCGCCCCGATAGTTATCGCCCCATCAGCCTCCTCAACGGCTTGGGGAAGGTCTACGAGAGAGTGATCCTCTCGAGACTTAAAACTTTCATAGACGCCAGGAACCTGCTACCGGACGAACAGTTCGGCTTCAGGTCCGAACACACGGCCGTCCATCAGGCTCACCGCCTGGTGGAACACGTTCTTCAACGACTCTCCAGACACGGAGAGCAGACAGGTGCCGTCTTCTTTGACGTGTCTAAGGCCTTTGACAAGGTCTGGCACGCAGGCTTGCTTTACAAGCTCATACTCCTCGACCTCCCGGATAGTTTCGTAATCTTCATACGAAACTACCTCGCGAATCGTACTTTCAGATACCGCTTGGACGGTACGCTCTCATCCAGACGTCCGATACGTGCTGGAGTCCCCCAAGGCTCGGTGCTAGCACCGTACCTCTACTCGCTCTACACGAGTGACATCCCCCGCAGCAGGGGGGGGTCGTCATTAGCGCTATACGCTGACGACACCGCCATTTTCGCGTCCTCTCGTAAAAGAGAGAACATTATTCATCGTCTACAATACGAGGTAGACAAGTTAGAATTGTGGTTCGCCAAATGGAGAATCGCAATCAACCCCGATAAGAGTGCGGCCATGTATTTCACTAGGCCAGGCGCTACAGTCTACTTCCCTCCGGAGTGTATATCCATACACGACCGGGATATCCCATGGCAGCAGGAGGTCAAATACCTGGGGGTTACTCTCCAACCCTCCCTCTCTTTCTTTAGTCACATACGCACTGTCCGGAATAGGGCAGCGTATGCACTGGGTCGTCTCTACCCGATGATATGCAAGAAGAGTAAAATGTCACTTCGTAACAAAGTGACGCTTTACAAAACTTGCATAAGACCGATAATGTCATATGCGAGCGTCGCGTTCGCACATGTCCATCCGACCAGACTTAATGTTTTGCAGCGATTGCAAAACAAGTTCATGAGACAAGCCACCGGCTGTCCCTGGTTCGTGCGCAACGTCGACCTACATAGAGATTTACGTCTCCCCTCTATAGCACAGCTTTTCAAATGTCTCTCTAAGAGATACTTTGAAAAGGCCGAGGTGCATTCAAACCCGCTCATCGCGGGGATGGCTAAGTACACCTGCTTCGACAGGAAGTTTAAGTCCAAGACCCACAGACGCCCTAGGAGCGTACTCTATGACCTTGACGATCATATCACGATCGCCAATGCCCGATACACACACGCACACACAAACTCACAGCGTCTTCGCCGGCGAAGACGAGGTCCCCGCTTCCTCACGTCTAGCGGCCGGGGTGTCCAGCCCCGCCCGTTATGACATTAGGACTTTTCCACAAGTCCGATACAGTCCTCCACAACGCGTCGTTTTAAGCCGAGGTCCGGCCTCACAGGAGGCACCCTTAAGGCGACGCCCCCAGGATGTTGCGGGCCTCTCTCGAGACCCGCTCTCCCAGCACCTCAACCCCCGGCGATGCTTCCGCGCTCGCCCACTCTCTCGGTGACGCTGTCAAAGCCTCCACGGCTAACAGCCTTAGTTAGTGTTCGAAAAAAAAAAAAAAAAAAAAAAAAAAAAGTTTTCGCCAGTAGTTGCAGCCGTTCTACCGCAGTCATCGCTGGTCGAGCGCAGCAGTGTTTTCGTCTCTCTCTATATTTATCAATAAACTAACATGACCGGTCGAGGAAAAGGTGGAAAGGGATTGGGAAAAGGAGGCGCGAAGCGCCACAGGAAGGTGCTCCGTGACAACATCCAGGGTATCACGAAGCCGGCTATCCGTCGTCTGGCAAGAAGAGGTGGCGTGAAACGTATATCGGGTCTGATATACGAAGAGACGCGCGGCGTGCTGAAGGTGTTCCTCGAGAACGTCATCCGTGACGCTGTCACTTATACCGAACACGCCAAAAGGAAGACGGTCACCGCGATGGATGTGGTGTACGCGTTGAAACGTCAAGGCCGCACCCTCTACGGGTTTGGCGGTTAATTAAATGACGTAACGTAATAATGTATGTTATAAATTTACATTATTACGTATATATATTATACATAATATATATATTTTTTTAATTTAAAAAAAGGCCCTTTTCAGGGCCGCAAATTTATCAAATGCTCTACCAAAACTAGTTTTTTTTTTTTTTTTTTTAAATATTAGCCATCATTCAAATTACATTACGAACCTGAGTGAGGACCTTCGCGACAATCGCAATTGTACATAATATGTCACCAGTGTGTCACGATCACTTTCGCGAGCTTACTGGTTTATTATATATCTGAATTACTAAGTTATTTAAATTAAATTGTGAAAATGAATTATATATACGATTACGCGTATGAGTAGGTGCCTGAAAAATTTAAATTAGTAGTAAACTTATACGAGTGTCAACTCGCTGTATGCAAACTGTAAGTAACCGGATATTTAGAGATGTTAATAGTACAATGATTATGGTTTTTCTTTATTTTTTTTTTTAAAGAAAATATACCTTAAAAATAAATACCACCATAATATACAACGCCAACGCCGCCGCCGCCGCCGCCGCCGCCCCCCTCAAGATAGATCATCGCGCGTTGTTAGGTGCAATGAATGATTTTGCTAAGATTATACGAAACTGATGATTTAGAAAAATATAATTATCCAAAAAAAACAAAAGCCATATATTATATTATCGTAATCGTTATCGACTCGTACGAATTGATCATGACGACTTCGAGAGGAGACTCTCTTGCAAACGTCGTGTGGCAGTGTGGTGTTTTACGAAGCTCTACTTCAAACGGTCTAAACTATAAATATACACGGCGTAGGAACGGCAAATTGTATCGAATCGATATAGCGGAATATCCGCTTTTAATTTATAGAAATATATATCAATAAAATACTCGTTTTATAAAGAAAAACAAGATTTAATCCGGACCCGGGGTGCACGAGTGGCGGTGTATAGAAATTAATCATCGAAAGCTTCCCCACGGTCGGCGGAATTCACGACAAAACTGTTTCAGTAGACGGATAAGTTCAAAAGGAAGACACACGTGCGCCAGGAATATTGTTTAATTTGAAACGGAATGTATAATTTCGATTGAATCTGATGCAAGCTAGTGAAAAGTTATCTGCGTTCGTACGGGAAAATGTCTAGCGACATCGCGGTTCTCCTTACGGTATTGCCCGGACCCTTACTACCAACAGCGACCTCTGTTCGCTTGAGCTTTGTTTAAAAAATATTATAATATTGTAATTCCACTTCGAATCGGACCTTCTGTCGTATATATTGTGTATATAAATTAAAAGAAAAGAAATATCAAGTAAATATGTCCGACACGGCTGTCGCATCCGAAGTGCCAGCGCCGACGACACCCGCTAAGAAACCGAAGGCCTCCGCGGGCGCAGGCGGCGCCGCCGCCAAGAAGCCGAAGGCCAAGCCCACCCATCCGAAGACATCAGAGATGGTGAACAGCGCTATCAAGGAGCTAAAGGAGCGGAGCGGCTCGTCGCTTCAGGCGATCAAGAAGTACATAGCGGCGCAGTATAAGGTTGACGCGGAGAAGATGGCGCCGTTCATAAGAAAGTATCTGAAGAGCGCCGTGGAGTCCGGCGCCCTGATCCAGACTAAAGGCAAGGGGGCATCCGGTTCCTTCAAGTTGGAGTCGAAATCGTCCGCGTCGAAGAAGCCGGCCGGCGGAAAGGTGACCGCCGCTTCGGCCGCGACCGGCAGGTCGAAAAAGGCGGCCTCCTCAACCTCGATATCCGCGGCGAGCGGTGGCGCCAAGGGCGGTAAGAAAGCGGCGGCCGCACCGTCACCTACCAAGTCGAAATCGTCCGCTGCGACCGCGAGGGACAAGAAGGCCGCCGCCGCGAAGAGGAAGAAGCCCGTCGCCAAGAAGGCCGCCGCCGCAGCGGCGTCCGCTTCGCCCGCGAGGGCGAAGGGTGCCGCCTCGAAGGCCAAAAAGACTGCCAAGCCACCTACGAAGAAGCCGAAAGCGCCCAAGCCGAAGAAGGCCGCCACCGCCGCGGCCGCCGCCACACCGAAGTCGAAACCGGCGGCCGCGAAGAAGGCCGCCGCCGCCGCTAAAAAGTAAGCTGAGAAGTAACGGAAGACGACCACTCGATCGTTCCGACGTTCGTTACAGTGTTCGTATAGTCTCTCGTGTTGTGTTCTGTTTTGTATCGGCATATATAGTGCGCTATCATCGAACGAGCTAGCACAAAATAAAAAAGCAAGCGGACGATGACACGACGGAGACTGAAACCGGTGGTGATGCAGGCGAGCGAGCGAGCGCGGCACTCACGATCGCAGCGGGCGCGAGTCGGCGGAAGGGGAAAAAAAAACACCGTTTTTTTTTTATCAAGACAAAAGCCCTTTTCAGGGCTAACACACATTTCCGATATCTTATTATATAGACACGTACCTATCTTCGATGTATACCTATGTACCTACATATCTAAGTCTAATTTAATTAAATAGTCAAAGTTTCACTCTTACTTACTTAGGGAACATACAAATTTGAAAGTCGGTAACGGAATACGAAAACTTCTAAAACTCAATTCAAAGCTGTTTGCCGTTACCATCCATATTTTATTGACATAACATAATAAATATGACGATATGACGACGGTAAATAACTAACATTACATTAATCAATTTAATGACGTTAATTAATTAATTAATTAATTAATTCACATACTCCGTTGCCCGAACCCGATCCCGACTCCCGACTCTCTCTGTCTCTACTCTACAGTCTACCTACTTACTATTATTTTTCTCGTAATAACTAACTAACAGACAAACAAACTTACGAAACTACCAATACCACACTCCCTCCTCTCTCCCTGCCGACCGTCCGACGCGTGAGCTTTATCTCGTCGCGGTTAAACCTACCAACCAATCCATCTTGCCTCTCCATATATAAACTCGACACGAAAAATTTTTAAGTCCATAACACTACTACTGTTCGTCTCGTAGGTCGCGCTCGGACGTGTCGCTGATTTCGAGCGATAGTATTATTTTGCATTTATTTCCTCCGCACTTAATACTTAATACAATAATAAATAATGTCGGGCCGCGGCAAGGGTGGTAAAGTGAAGGGAAAGGCGAAGTCACGTTCTAATCGTGCCGGTCTCCAGTTCCCCGTCGGGCGTATCCACAGACTGCTGAGGAAGGGAAATTACGCGGAGCGCGTCGGTGCCGGTGCGCCCGTTTACCTCGCGGCCGTGATGGAGTACCTAGCGGCCGAAGTGCTAGAGTTGGCCGGCAACGCGGCACGTGACAACAAGAAGACCAGGATCATACCGAGACACCTTCAGCTCGCCATCCGCAACGACGAGGAATTGAACAAATTGCTGTCAGGTGTAACGATAGCACAGGGCGGCGTACTGCCGAACATACAAGCTGTGCTTTTGCCCAAGAAAACAGAGAAGAAGGCATAGATAATCGCAAGCCGTCACCGGACTGGATTATTAATTAATTAATAACGAAAAATATATACTTATATGTATATATTTTTAAAAGGCCCTTTTCAGGGCCACAAAATTGTTCCACCATATACATATTGTATGCAATATAAATATATTATATTGCGATAGCCGCGACTCCGCTCGAGCCTAGAACTAGCATTTAAATTAATTAACTACCATCCCGGTGGTGGGTTCTACGAAATTTGATCGATCGATTATTTTTCCTTTGAGCCACAGTAGTATATAAGCCGTGAAGGCGTAACAGACAGACTTTCTTTATAGGTCGCGCTGGAAATGGCACAAAGTATGTCTGTTGGTTAGGTTAGGGTTATTTTTTTTTTTTTTTTTCTCTCTCTCTCTCTTCTCTTTAACGCGTTTGTCTCAGAAAAAACAAGCAAACAAACACACAACACACGCACATTGTATTGTGTACACAGACGCATAAAGACAAATATTACATATATAAATATGTGATATAGGTGGTTACGTTTAATATTTAATTAAATATAGGTAGGACATTATGCAAAGTTACGAGTGAGTTTACATTTCTTACATGACATGTTATTAATTAATTGATTAAATTTGTATTTATTTATTTCTTTATTTATTTATTTATTTTATTATTATTTTTTTTTGCATACATGTATATTTTTTATATATAACAATTATGCCGTACCTCTAATTACTTACTTACGTCCGTGTCGCTTAAGTCGCGTCAGTCCCCGCCCTCCCCGGACCCGCTACACGACGTTCGATTATTGGTCGGATGCGCGCTTGTCAGCTCGTCTCGGCGGGCACGTAAGCGGGCGGCGCGCGTAATCAAATCAGGAGAAATGAAAATTCGATGAACCATTCGAGTCGCACGTCCCAGTCGGTGCGGTCGCTGTCCCCTTGTTTGCACTATACTTTAATCCGTCGCTGCGTGTTAAACTTCAAACTATGCCACCCAAGACAAGCGGAAAGGCCGCCAAGAAATCGGGCAAAGCCCAAAAGAATATATCTAAATCGGACAAAAAGAAGAAGAAGCACAAGAGGAAGGAGAGCTATGCCATCTATATTTACAAGGTGCTCAAGCAGGTCCATCCCGACACCGGTATCTCGAGTAAGGCCATGTCGATCATGAACTCGTTCGTGAACGACATCTTCGAGCGGATCGCGGCCGAGGCGTCTCGTCTCGCTCACTACAACAAGAGGTCAACTATCACATCGAGAGAGGTGCAGACTTCAGTGAGGTTACTGTTGCCCGGCGAATTAGCGAAGCACGCCGTCAGCGAGGGCACCAAGGCGGTAACCAAATACACAAGCTCCAAGTGAGTCCCCACGAGCAACTACTCCGTAGTCGGCCGTCGGTCAAGTCAAACCTGTTTGTTGTCTACGATGGCGTTCAACATAAAAGGCCCTTTTCAGGGCCACAAAATTATTCATACATACATGCATGATGTACCCTTTCTTTTTCATATCATAGTTGAAGCGTAAAGCGTATAGTATAGATAGTGGTTTCCTTTTAATTAGTCGACAGATCAAATTTCATTCATCATCTGCGTTCCGTACAGAATCTGTCTGCCTCTTTTGTACATTTATGCACCACACCACACCTTCTTTCTCCCTATAATAATATTTATGAAATAGAAATAATATATATGCGTTACTCGCGATCGCTAATGTCCTATACGTGTCGATGCGTTATAATTGTTAGTTTAATCAATAAAATATATCAGTTTGTTTGTTTGCCTCGGATGGATGTTATTGTTAAGTTTTAGACGGTCTCCCTCCGTCCCGCCGCCCTTCCTTCCCCGTTTCCAGTCGTCAGCACCGTACCGCATAAATAAATATAACTGTACATATATAAAGACGGCCGTCGTGCGTTAAAATTTTTAGTCTATACGCTGAGCCGCATCAGCGTAGTCGCGTGCGTCGTCCTTCAAGCGTTGTCGATTGCGTCGCTAATCGCTTCCTTTAATACAATATAAATCCAAATAAATTAAACAATATTATAATATGGCTCGTACGAAACAGACCGCCAGAAAGTCGACCGGCGGCAAGGCGCCGCGCAAGCAGCTCGCCACTAAGGCCGCGCGGAAGAGCGCACCGGCCACCGGCGGTGTTAAGAAGCCGCATCGTTACAGACCCGGCACGGTGGCCCTTCGCGAGATCCGCCGCTACCAGAAGAGTACCGAACTGTTGATTCGCAAGCTTCCTTTCCAGCGTCTAGTGCGCGAGATCGCTCAAGACTTCAAGACCGACCTCCGCTTCCAGAGCTCCGCGGTGATGGCACTGCAGGAGGCGAGCGAGGCATATCTAGTGGGGCTCTTCGAAGACACCAATCTGTGCGCCATACACGCTAAGCGTGTAACGATCATGCCGAAGGATATACAACTGGCACGGAGAATCAGAGGCGAACGAGCTTAAATAATATATAATAATAATAATAATAAAAATTATTATTAGCATATTATTTGAATTTGAAAACAAAAGGCCCTTTTCAGGGCCGCATATATTTCATAAATCGATCATGTAATGTTCATTTTATCTCTTGATAATAAGTAGTAATAGTGTAATACGTCCGTCCAGCTTTGTATTATTCATTTTATTCAACTCTACATACATACATTACAATTTAATTAGCAAGCGCAAGCATGGCCGCCTGCCGGCTTTTCCACAGTCTCGTCTATTATTTTGGGTGTAGTTATAGACAAATATACAATCATTGGAATAGCTAACAATACGTATATGTAGGTGATATATACATATTGATTAATAAAATGAAAATGAATTCATTATTTATTTATTTATTTATTTATGTAGCTAAAATAAGAAAGGTTGTTAGGTTGTTTAAGATATGTGTATGTGTATTTGCATGCATAATATGATGAAGAAAGAAGAGAAAGAAAAAAAAAAAAAATTGAAGAAAAAAAAAAAAAAAAAAATTGATAGTTTCAATCTTGGGCGCAATAGGGGGCCGCGCCGAGAGGGGCTAGGCTAGCTACCCCCTCCCCCTCCTTACACCTCACCCCCTCGGACACCCTTCCGGAAAGGGTGACGGCGAAAAAAAAAAAAAAAAAAAAAAAAAAAAAAAAAAAAAAAAAAAAAAAAAAAAAAAAAAAAAAAAAGGTCGCCAACCCGAACCGTCGGCGGAAACGGAGAGCTTGAGAGCTTCCCCCCCTCCCCCACCGTACCTCACCCCCGCGGACACCCTACGTGATAATTTCATAAGAGGTTGCTTCGAAAAATATACGATAAGGCTAAAAAAAAAAAAAAAAAAAAAAAACGCCGCCAACCATATCTGTCGGCGGAAAGCGGGCGCTGGCGTAGAGCCTTAGCTTCCCCCCTCCCCCAACCATACCTCACCCCCTCGGACACCATCTGTCTCCCTCTGCTTATATATTCATCTCTATCGCACAATCCTTCAATGACGGAATGTATAAATACATGCTTCAAAAAGTTTTCGCCAGTAGTTGCAGCCGTTCTACCGCAGTCATCGCTGGTCGAGCGCAGCAGTGTTTTCGTCTCTCTCTATATTTATCAATAAACTAACATGACCGGTCGAGGAAAAGGTGGAAAGGGATTGGGAAAAGGAGGCGCGAAGCGCCACAGGAAGGTGCTCCGTGACAACATCCAGGGTATCACGAAGCCGGCTATCCGTCGTCTGGCAAGAAGAGGTGGCGTGAAACGTATATCGGGTCTGATATACGAAGAGACGCGCGGCGTGCTGAAGGTGTTCCTCGAGAACGTCATCCGTGACGCTGTCACTTATACCGAACACGCCAAAAGGAAGACGGTCACCGCGATGGATGTGGTGTACGCGTTGAAACGTCAAGGCCGCACCCTCTACGGGTTTGGCGGTTAATTAAATGACGTAACGTAATAATGTATGTTATAAATTTACATTATTACGTATATATATTATACATAATATATATATTTTTTTAATTTAAAAAAAGGCCCTTTTCAGGGCCGCAAATTTATCAAATGCTCTACCAAAACTAGTTTTTTTTTTTTTTTTTTTAAATATTAGCCATCATTCAAATTACATTACGAACCTGAGTGAGGACCTTCGCGACAATCGCAATTGTACATAATATGTCACCAGTGTGTCACGATCACTTTCGCGAGCTTACTGGTTTATTATATATCTGAATTACTAAGTTATTTAAATTAAATTGTGAAAATGAATTATATATACGATTACGCGTATGAGTAGGTGCCTGAAAAATTTAAATTAGTAGTAAACTTATACGAGTGTCAACTCGCTGTATGCAAACTGTAAGTAACCGGATATTTAGAGATGTTAATAGTACAATGATTATGGTTTTTCTTTATTTTTTTTTTTAAAGAAAATATACCTTAAAAATAAATACCACCATAATATACAACGCCAACGCCGCCGCCGCCGCCGCCGCCGCCCCCCTCAAGATAGATCATCGCGCGTTGTTAGGTGCAATGAATGATTTTGCTAAGATTATACGAAACTGATGATTTAGAAAAATATAATTATCCAAAAAAAACAAAAGCCATATATTATATTATCGTAATCGTTATCGACTCGTACGAATTGATCATGACGACTTCGAGAGGAGACTCTCTTGCAAACGTCGTGTGGCAGTGTGGTGTTTTACGAAGCTCTACTTCAAACGGTCTAAACTATAAATATACACGGCGTAGGAACGGCAAATTGTATCGAATCGATATAGCGGAATATCCGCTTTTAATTTATAGAAATATATATCAATAAAATACTCGTTTTATAAAGAAAAACAAGATTTAATCCGGACCCGGGGTGCACGAGTGGCGGTGTATAGAAATTAATCATCGAAAGCTTCCCCACGGTCGGCGGAATTCACGACAAAACTGTTTCAGTAGACGGATAAGTTCAAAAGGAAGACACACGTGCGCCAGGAATATTGTTTAATTTGAAACGGAATGTATAATTTCGATTGAATCTGATGCAAGCTAGTGAAAAGTTATCTGCGTTCGTACGGGAAAATGTCTAGCGACATCGCGGTTCTCCTTACGGTATTGCCCGGACCCTTACTACCAACAGCGACCTCTGTTCGCTTGAGCTTTGTTTAAAAAATATTATAATATTGTAATTCCACTTCGAATCGGACCTTCTGTCGTATATATTGTGTATATAAATTAAAAGAAAAGAAATATCAAGTAAATATGTCCGACACGGCTGTCGCATCCGAAGTGCCAGCGCCGACGACACCCGCTAAGAAACCGAAGGCCTCCGCGGGCGCAGGCGGCGCCGCCGCCAAGAAGCCGAAGGCCAAGCCCACCCATCCGAAGACATCAGAGATGGTGAACAGCGCTATCAAGGAGCTAAAGGAGCGGAGCGGCTCGTCGCTTCAGGCGATCAAGAAGTACATAGCGGCGCAGTATAAGGTTGACGCGGAGAAGATGGCGCCGTTCATAAGAAAGTATCTGAAGAGCGCCGTGGAGTCCGGCGCCCTGATCCAGACTAAAGGCAAGGGGGCATCCGGTTCCTTCAAGTTGGAGTCGAAATCGTCCGCGTCGAAGAAGCCGGCCGGCGGAAAGGTGACCGCCGCTTCGGCCGCGACCGGCAGGTCGAAAAAGGCGGCCTCCTCAACCTCGATATCCGCGGCGAGCGGTGGCGCCAAGGGCGGTAAGAAAGCGGCGGCCGCACCGTCACCTACCAAGTCGAAATCGTCCGCTGCGACCGCGAGGGACAAGAAGGCCGCCGCCGCGAAGAGGAAGAAGCCCGTCGCCAAGAAGGCCGCCGCCGCAGCGGCGTCCGCTTCGCCCGCGAGGGCGAAGGGTGCCGCCTCGAAGGCCAAAAAGACTGCCAAGCCACCTACGAAGAAGCCGAAAGCGCCCAAGCCGAAGAAGGCCGCCACCGCCGCGGCCGCCGCCACACCGAAGTCGAAACCGGCGGCCGCGAAGAAGGCCGCCGCCGCCGCTAAAAAGTAAGCTGAGAAGTAACGGAAGACGACCACTCGATCGTTCCGACGTTCGTTACGTGTGTAGTGTTCGTATAGTCTCTCGTGTTGTGTTCTGTTTTGTATCGGCATATATAGTGCGCTATCATCGAACGAGCTAGCACAAAATAAAAAAGCAAGCGGACGATGACACGACGGAGACTGAAACCGGTGGTGATGCAGGCGAGCGAGCGAGCGCGGCACTCACGATCGCAGCGGGCGCGAGTCGGCGGAAGGGGAAAAAAAAACACCGTTTTTTTTTTATCAAGACAAAAGCCCTTTTCAGGGCTAACACACATTTCCGATATCTTATTATATAGACACGTACCTATCTTCGATGTATACCTATGTACCTACATATCTAAGTCTAATTTAATTAAATAGTCAAAGTTTCACTCTTACTTACTTAGGGAACATACAAATTTGAAAGTCGGTAACGGAATACGAAAACTTCTAAAACTCAATTCAAAGCTGTTTGCCGTTACCATCCATATTTTATTGACATAACATAATAAATATGACGATATGACGACGGTAAATAACTAACATTACATTAATCAATTTAATGACGTTAATTAATTAATTAATTAATTAATTCACATACTCCGTTGCCCGAACCCGAATCCCGACTCCCGACTCTCTCTGTCTCTACTCTACAGTCTACCTACTTACTATTATTTTTCTCGTAATAACTAACTAACAGACAAACAAACTTACGAAACTACCAATACCACACTCCCTCCTCTCTCCCTGCCGACCGTCCGACGCGTGAGCTTTATCTCGTCGCGGTTAAACCTACCAACCAATCCATCTTGCCTCTCCATATATAAACTCGACACGAAAAATTTTTAAGTCCATAACACTACTACTGTTCGTCTCGTAGGTCGCGCTCGGACGTGTCGCTGATTTCGAGCGATAGTATTATTTTGCATTTATTTCCTCCGCACTTAATACTTAATACAATAATAAATAATGTCGGGCCGCGGCAAGGGTGGTAAAGTGAAGGGAAAGGCGAAGTCACGTTCTAATCGTGCCGGTCTCCAGTTCCCCGTCGGGCGTATCCACAGACTGCTGAGGAAGGGAAATTACGCGGAGCGCGTCGGTGCCGGTGCGCCCGTTTACCTCGCGGCCGTGATGGAGTACCTAGCGGCCGAAGTGCTAGAGTTGGCCGGCAACGCGGCACGTGACAACAAGAAGACCAGGATCATACCGAGACACCTTCAGCTCGCCATCCGCAACGACGAGGAATTGAACAAATTGCTGTCAGGTGTAACGATAGCACAGGGCGGCGTACTGCCGAACATACAAGCTGTGCTTTTGCCCAAGAAAACAGAGAAGAAGGCATAGATAATCGCAAGCCGTCACCGGACTGGATTATTAATTAATTAATAACGAAAAATATATACTTATATGTATATATTTTTAAAAGGCCCTTTTCAGGGCCACAAAATTGTTCCACCATATACATATTGTATGCAATATAAATATATTATATTGCGATAGCCGCGACTCCGCTCGAGCCTAGAACTAGCATTTAAATTAATTAACTACCATCCCGGTGGTGGGTTCTACGAAATTTGATCGATCGATTATTTTTCCTTTGAGCCACAGTAGTATATAAGCCGTGAAGGCGTAACAGACAGACTTTCTTTATAGGTCGCGCTGGAAATGGCACAAAGTATGTCTGTTGGTTAGGTTAGGGTTATTTTTTTTTTTTTTTTTCTCTCTCTCTCTCTTCTCTTTAACGCGTTTGTCTCAGAAAAAACAAGCAAACAAACACACACACGCACATTGTATTGTGTACACAGACGCATAAAGACAAATATTACATATATAAATATGTGATATAGGTGGTTACGTTTAATATTTAATTAAATATAGGTAGGACATTATGCAAAGTTACGAGTGAGTTTACATTTCTTACATGACATGTTATTAATTAATTGATTAAATTTGTATTTATTTATTTCTTTATTTATTTATTTATTTTATTATTATTTTTTTTTGCATACATGTATATTTTTTATATATAACAATTATGCCGTACCTCTAATTACTTACTTACGTCCGTGTCGCTTAAGTCGCGTCAGTCCCCGCCCTCCCCGGACCCGCTACACGACGTTCGATTATTGGTCGGATGCGCGCTTGTCAGCTCGTCTCGGCGGGCACGTAAGCGGGCGGCGCGCGTAATCAAATCAGGAGAAATGAAAATTCGATGAACCATTCGAGTCGCACGTCCCAGTCGGTGCGGTCGCTGTCCCCTTGTTTGCACTATACTTTAATCCGTCGCTGCGTGTTAAACTTCAAACTATGCCACCCAAGACAAGCGGAAAGGCCGCCAAGAAATCGGGCAAAGCCCAAAAGAATATATCTAAATCGGACAAAAAGAAGAAGAAGCACAAGAGGAAGGAGAGCTATGCCATCTATATTTACAAGGTGCTCAAGCAGGTCCATCCCGACACCGGTATCTCGAGTAAGGCCATGTCGATCATGAACTCGTTCGTGAACGACATCTTCGAGCGGATCGCGGCCGAGGCGTCTCGTCTCGCTCACTACAACAAGAGGTCAACTATCACATCGAGAGAGGTGCAGACTTCAGTGAGGTTACTGTTGCCCGGCGAATTAGCGAAGCACGCCGTCAGCGAGGGCACCAAGGCGGTAACCAAATACACAAGCTCCAAGTGAGTCCCCACGAGCAACTACTCCGTAGTCGGCCGTCGGTCAAGTCAAACCTGTTTGTTGTCTACGATGGCGTTCAACATAAAAGGCCCTTTTCAGGGCCACAAAATTATTCATACATACATGCATGATGTACCCTTTCTTTTTCATATCATAGTTGAAGCGTAAAGCGTATAGTATAGATAGTGGTTTCCTTTTAATTAGTCGACAGATCAAATTTCATTCATCATCTGCGTTCCGTACAGAATCTGTCTGCCTCTTTTGTACATTTATGCACCACACCACACCTTCTTTCTCCCTATAATAATATTTATGAAATAGAAATAATATATATGCGTTACTCGCGATCGCTAATGTCCTATACGTGTCGATGCGTTATAATTGTTAGTTTAATCAATAAAATATATCAGTTTGTTTGTTTGCCTCGGATGGATGTTATTGTTAAGTTTTAGACGGTCTCCCTCCGTCCCGCCGCCCTTCCTTCCCCGTTTCCAGTCGTCAGCACCGTACCGCATAAATAAATATAACTGTACATATATAAAGACGGCCGTCGTGCGTTAAAATTTTTAGTCTATACGCTGAGCCGCATCAGCGTAGTCGCGTGCGTCGTCCTTCAAGCGTTGTCGATTGCGTCGCTAATCGCTTCCTTTAATACAATATAAATCCAAATAAATTAAACAATATTATAATATGGCTCGTACGAAACAGACCGCCAGAAAGTCGACCGGCGGCAAGGCGCCGCGCAAGCAGCTCGCCACTAAGGCCGCGCGGAAGAGCGCACCGGCCACCGGCGGTGTTAAGAAGCCGCATCGTTACAGACCCGGCACGGTGGCCCTTCGCGAGATCCGCCGCTACCAGAAGAGTACCGAACTGTTGATTCGCAAGCTTCCTTTCCAGCGTCTAGTGCGCGAGATCGCTCAAGACTTCAAGACCGACCTCCGCTTCCAGAGCTCCGCGGTGATGGCACTGCAGGAGGCGAGCGAGGCATATCTAGTGGGGCTCTTCGAAGACACCAATCTGTGCGCCATACACGCTAAGCGTGTAACGATCATGCCGAAGGATATACAACTGGCACGGAGAATCAGAGGCGAACGAGCTTAAATAATATATAATAATAATAATAATAAAAATTATTATTAGCATATTATTTGAATTTGAAAACAAAAGGCCCTTTTCAGGGCCGCATATATTTCATAAATCGATCATGTAATGTTCATTTTATCTCTTGATAATAAGTAGTAATAGTGTAATACGTCCGTCCAGCTTTGTATTATTCATTTTATTCAACTCTACATACATACATTACAATTTAATTAGCAAGCGCAAGCATGGCCGCCTGCCGGCTTTTCCACAGTCTCGTCTATTATTTTGGGTGTAGTTATAGACAAATATACAATCATTGGAATAGCTAACAATACGTATATGTAGGTGATATATACATATTGATTAATAAAATGAAAATGAATTCATTATTTATTTATTTATTTATTTATGTAGCTAAAATAAGAAAGGTTGTTAGGTTGTTTAAGATATGTGTATGTGTATTTGCATGCATAATATGATGAAGAAAGAAGAGAAAGAAAAAAAAAAAAAATTGAAGAAAAAAAAAAAAAAAAAAATTGATAGTTTCAATCTTGGGCGCAATAGGGGGCCGCGCCGAGAGGGGCTAGGCTAGCTACCCCCTCCCCCTCCTTACACCTCACCCCCTCGGACACCCTTCCGGAAAGGGTGACGGCGAAAAAAAAAAAAAAAAAAAAAAAAAAAAAAAAAAAAAAAAAAAAAAAAAAAAAAAAAAAAGGTCGCCAACCCGAACCGTCGGCGGAAACGGAGAGCTTGAGAGCTTCCCCCCCTCCCCCACCGTACCTCACCCCCGCGGACACCCTACGTGATAATTTCATAAGAGGTTGCTTCGAAAAATATACGATAAGGCTAAAAAAAAAAAAAAAAAAAAAAACGCCGCCAACCATATCTGTCGGCGGAAAGCGGGCGCTGGCGTAGAGCCTTAGCTTCCCCCCTCCCCCAACCATACCTCACCCCCTCGGACACCATCTGTCTCCCTCTGCTTATATATTCATCTCTATCGCACAATCCTTCAATGACGGAATGTATAAATACATGCTTCAAAAAGTTTTCGCCAGTAGTTGCAGCCGTTCTACCGCAGTCATCGCTGGTCGAGCGCAGCAGTGTTTTCGTCTCTCTCTATATTTATCAATAAACTAACATGACCGGTCGAGGAAAAGGTGGAAAGGGATTGGGAAAAGGAGGCGCGAAGCGCCACAGGAAGGTGCTCCGTGACAACATCCAGGGTATCACGAAGCCGGCTATCCGTCGTCTGGCAAGAAGAGGTGGCGTGAAACGTATATCGGGTCTGATATACGAAGAGACGCGCGGCGTGCTGAAGGTGTTCCTCGAGAACGTCATCCGTGACGCTGTCACTTATACCGAACACGCCAAAAGGAAGACGGTCACCGCGATGGATGTGGTGTACGCGTTGAAACGTCAAGGCCGCACCCTCTACGGGTTTGGCGGTTAATTAAATGACGTAACGTAATAATGTATGTTATAAATTTACATTATTACGTATATATATTATACATAATATATATATTTTTTTAATTTAAAAAAAGGCCCTTTTCAGGGCCGCAAATTTATCAAATGCTCTACCAAAACTAGTTTTTTTTTTTTTTTTTTTAAATATTAGCCATCATTCAAATTACATTACGAACCTGAGTGAGGACCTTCGCGACAATCGCAATTGTACATAATATGTCACCAGTGTGTCACGATCACTTTCGCGAGCTTACTGGTTTATTATATATCTGAATTACTAAGTTATTTAAATTAAATTGTGAAAATGAATTATATATACGATTACGCGTATGAGTAGGTGCCTGAAAAATTTAAATTAGTAGTAAACTTATACGAGTGTCAACTCGCTGTATGCAAACTGTAAGTAACCGGATATTTAGAGATGTTAATAGTACAATGATTATGGTTTTTCTTTATTTTTTTTTTTAAAGAAAATATACCTTAAAAATAAATACCACCATAATATACAACGCCAACGCCGCCGCCGCCGCCGCCGCCGCCCCCCTCAAGATAGATCATCGCGCGTTGTTAGGTGCAATGAATGATTTTGCTAAGATTATACGAAACTGATGATTTAGAAAAATATAATTATCCAAAAAAAACAAAAGCCATATATTATATTATCGTAATCGTTATCGACTCGTACGAATTGATCATGACGACTTCGAGAGGAGACTCTCTTGCAAACGTCGTGTGGCAGTGTGGTGTTTTACGAAGCTCTACTTCAAACGGTCTAAACTATAAATATACACGGCGTAGGAACGGCAAATTGTATCGAATCGATATAGCGGAATATCCGCTTTTAATTTATAGAAATATATATCAATAAAATACTCGTTTTATAAAGAAAAACAAGATTTAATCCGGACCCGGGGTGCACGAGTGGCGGTGTATAGAAATTAATCATCGAAAGCTTCCCCACGGTCGGCGGAATTCACGACAAAACTGTTTCAGTAGACGGATAAGTTCAAAAGGAAGACACACGTGCGCCAGGAATATTGTTTAATTTGAAACGGAATGTATAATTTCGATTGAATCTGATGCAAGCTAGTGAAAAGTTATCTGCGTTCGTACGGGAAAATGTCTAGCGACATCGCGGTTCTCCTTACGGTATTGCCCGGACCCTTACTACCAACAGCGACCTCTGTTCGCTTGAGCTTTGTTTAAAAAATATTATAATATTGTAATTCCACTTCGAATCGGACCTTCTGTCGTATATATTGTGTATATAAATTAAAAGAAAAGAAATATCAAGTAAATATGTCCGACACGGCTGTCGCATCCGAAGTGCCAGCGCCGACGACACCCGCTAAGAAACCGAAGGCCTCCGCGGGCGCAGGCGGCGCCGCCGCCAAGAAGCCGAAGGCCAAGCCCACCCATCCGAAGACATCAGAGATGGTGAACAGCGCTATCAAGGAGCTAAAGGAGCGGAGCGGCTCGTCGCTTCAGGCGATCAAGAAGTACATAGCGGCGCAGTATAAGGTTGACGCGGAGAAGATGGCGCCGTTCATAAGAAAGTATCTGAAGAGCGCCGTGGAGTCCGGCGCCCTGATCCAGACTAAAGGCAAGGGGGCATCCGGTTCCTTCAAGTTGGAGTCGAAATCGTCCGCGTCGAAGAAGCCGGCCGGCGGAAAGGTGACCGCCGCTTCGGCCGCGACCGGCAGGTCGAAAAAGGCGGCCTCCTCAACCTCGATATCCGCGGCGAGCGGTGGCGCCAAGGGCGGTAAGAAAGCGGCGGCCGCACCGTCACCTACCAAGTCGAAATCGTCCGCTGCGACCGCGAGGGACAAGAAGGCCGCCGCCGCGAAGAGGAAGAAGCCCGTCGCCAAGAAGGCCGCCGCCGCAGCGGCGTCCGCTTCGCCCGCGAGGGCGAAGGGTGCCGCCTCGAAGGCCAAAAAGACTGCCAAGCCACCTACGAAGAAGCCGAAAGCGCCCAAGCCGAAGAAGGCCGCCACCGCCGCGGCCGCCGCCACACCGAAGTCGAAACCGGCGGCCGCGAAGAAGGCCGCCGCCGCCGCTAAAAAGTAAGCTGAGAAGTAACGGAAGACGACCACTCGATCGTTCCGACGTTCGTTACGTGTGTAGTGTTCGTATAGTCTCTCGTGTTGTGTTCTGTTTTGTATCGGCATATATAGTGCGCTATCATCGAACGAGCTAGCACAAAATAAAAAAGCAAGCGGACGATGACACGACGGAGACTGAAACCGGTGGTGATGCAGGCGAGCGAGCGAGCGCGGCACTCACGATCGCAGCGGGCGCGAGTCGGCGGAAGGGGAAAAAAAAACACCGTTTTTTTTTTATCAAGACAAAAGCCCTTTTCAGGGCTAACACACATTTCCGATATCTTATTATATAGACACGTACCTATCTTCGATGTATACCTATGTACCTACATATCTAAGTCTAATTTAATTAAATAGTCAAAGTTTCACTCTTACTTACTTAGGGAACATACAAATTTGAAAGTCGGTAACGGAATACGAAAACTTCTAAAACTCAATTCAAAGCTGTTTGCCGTTACCATCCATATTTTATTGACATAACATAATAAATATGACGATATGACGACGGTAAATAACTAACATTACATTAATCAATTTAATGACGTTAATTAATTAATTAATTAATTAATTCACATACTCCGTTGCCCGAACCCGATCCCGACTCCCGACTCCGACTCCGACCTTAATATAATATACGTAATTTTTGGTATGCTTCTTTTATAGACCTTTACACACAACACATACATGTTTTTACGTTATCATACTGGCCAGTCAAGGCTGACTATTGATTTGGGAACACGCATGCGCAATGGGAATTTTGATTACCGCGCATGCGCCATTTGATATTATGACCTTAAGAATATAATAAAGTGTTTTTGGCGAAACTGCTATTATTAGTTCAATATTTATTAAAGCGTGTGTATCAAGTCGATGAGTTATGTTTAAGCCGAGTAACCGAGTAAAGTTCGAGTAACCGTTTAATTTGTAATGAAATAATGTGGTATGAAAGATCGTCATGATCAAAAAGCTATTTTACTACTTCCTGAACACAGTGGGCTTGGACAGTGACTCATCATCATCATCATCATCATCATCATCAGTCATCTCATCATGTTCTGCTAACAGCGTTTTTCAACGATCAGCCCTCAAGTGGACAGTGAGTTTTTTAAGTCTACAATTGCACTCTTCATCTCTCCTTAAAAAAATAGGTTTATAAAAATGTTTAAAGTAACTTATTTATTTAAGTTAATACCGTGTTATAAGTAAAGTGTAATAATAATTCACTTCTGTATTTCTCCTATTCGCGTTCAGTGATATCGTCAAGTTTAGAAACGGTCATGTAGATTAATAGTGTCCCAGTGCTCCGTAGGTTCGCCTAATAATTTTAATGATCACTGGTTTTAATTTAGGCAATGTTTATTGGCTTCATTTAGTAATTTAGGCAATGTTATGAGTAATTAGTTTGTTTTATCTAAATATTTTGTTTGTTTACAAGAACGCCGACCGCGGCGAAGGCGGCTTACCTCAAAAGAACCGCCAAAAGAAACAAACAACGCCGATAGCTTTTGAAAACTAAATCTAGGCGTAGTTGGAATAAGTTTTATTTTATTTTTCTTTTTATTAGTCCACTTGACGAGGCGTTGACAATGCGTTGCTTAATGCGAAATAAAGAAAACTTTGACTGCGAAAATAGGAATTGAGTCGCATTTTTTCGGTCCACGATAGGCTATTCTTCCGGTAAACATTGAATGTTAAATAGTATATTTTTAAGGAACTAATTATAACTTCAAATCTGGTCTGACCATTTTCACCTAAATAGAGATGTAATATAGTGTTTATTTTTTAATTATTTTTTTTAGATGATACTACAAAGTGACAGCTAGACAGTGGAATAAGTGAGCCAACACAAAATACAGTAACCAATTTTACTGAAACAACCAGTTGTTAGTATGTTGTTGAAACAAGAATTATTTGTTTTTTATTAATTTTTAGTATTAAATTTCCTATATTTTCCCGTACAGGATTGATCTCAATATACTACCAAAATGCTAAGGGAAAAGAAGAATGGAGTCTTCTGCAGATCCCCTAGCCCTACACACATAGAACCAATAGTCGCAAATGAACAAAAATTAATTGAATAAAGTAATCCAGATAATTTACAACACGGCCGCCACACTTCGTAGAGGTATTAAATTCAATAAATTATTTTTGTTGTCTTATGTAATATAAGTTAATCTTTAATTCAATCTCATATATGAGTTATGCTATAATCTGCGATGAAATTCTTAGTGGATTATAGAAAATTAATTTTATTATTACTTTTATATTATGGATCTCCGTAAGGTAACGGCTACTAATTCTATAAATTAGTCATATATGAGTCTCGGTTTTGACATTAATGCAGCACCATTTCAAATAAGACATTAATGCAGCACCATTTCAAATAAGACATTAATGCAGCACCATTTCAAATAAGACATTAATGCAGCACCATTTCAAATTGCAAACTGTAAAGGAAAATATTAAAAATGAGTGAAAATATAAATCTTCTAGAGTAGGTTCCCTATGATAGTTATATTATTTGATTTTTTTTTACATTTTAGGATGCACATGGATAGGCGTAACAAATGCCTCAACAGTTCGCAGAAGGCCCAATTTCAGACCGTGACAAGGAGACCCACAATCTGGCAAAAGAACAGGTTAATACATTGTTAGAAGCCAACAAACATGCCACAGAAGAGCGTAATTTACAAATGCAGATTTTAAAGATTAGGGAAGAGCAAGAAAAAGAGATTTTAAAACAAGAAGAGCTTAAAGTGCAGCAAGAATATATATTCTATATCTATATGCCATTTTAACTGGAAGTTATGCGTTCGGCTGGCCATACAATAAGAGGAGATAAAACGTGGTGTAAAAAATTAATGTTCTGATATACAAAACATCAAAAAAAAAGAGGCAGACCACTCCGAAGATCGGTGGATGACATTTTGGCTGTGGCAGGACCAAAATGGACTAGAGTTGCTGAAGAGAGAGCGAAACGGTCACAGTTGGAGGAGGCCTTTGTCCGAAGACAGACAGAACAGACATAACAGAAATAAATAACATTCTTATTACAAATCAAAATTTATAACAAATGTTTGAATAAAGGTTTAATTTGAAATAAATGAAAGATTTGTATGATTTTAATTTTTCTTCTCCTTTATTATTGTGCCATATATAATGAATTACATTTAGATTTATTTTAATATCATCAATGATGGATCCTGCGTATATGATACTATTGTTTAGTAAGTAAAGGTTTTCTATGCTATCCAATATAAACAATCTTCTTAGATTGTTCAAATGAAAAAAAAAAAATTCTCTGAAGTGATCACTGTAAACACTAACGGATTAGTTATGAATTTAATTCCTTATAAATTATCAGGATTTGTATAGCCTATATGTTACCTACCCCCGCCGTATAAGGAATAATTGTGCCAAATTCCATCGATATTGGTTCAGCGGATTGGCCGTGAAAACGTAACAGACAGACAGACAGAGTTTCGCATTTATAATATTAGTAAGAATGACAAGGTGCTATAAAACAAGCAATTTGGCAAATCTATCGTTCAGGTATCTATTATTGCAAAAAAACTATTTGAAGATACATAGTTGATTCAATTATTTAAGTAACGAAGCACTTGATTTGACAAAGCAAGAAGATATTCCAAGCGTTTGTGAACCGTCATTTGTTGCGTTATGCCGAGCAAATTACTTATTAACAGTAATATAATATAGTATTGTAAGCACATTTTTTTATTACGCTAAGCTAAAGCGATAAGGCTGATGTAAGCTATTTCTTAATGTATATTTTATAAGCTGAAAAGCAAAGCAAGTAATACTAGTATAAGTAACAATATACTCGATATTCTAATTATTATTTACAAAAGACAAACTTTGTAATTTTGGAAGCGTTATCGAGCGATCCATTCTATAAATATGTATGTATATCTTAATATATAAAAATTAATTTAAATATATGCATGCGTATTGATGACAAATGAGTTTCTATGTTAAGTTATGGATCACTGCAATTGTCACACGCTTTCCGGTGAACGAAAACATCATGAAGTAACCTGCATATCTACAAAGAATTATAGAGAAGTGATATGTGCAACCTACCAATTGAAAAAAGTTGTTACTAATACGTGGTATAAAAGAGTTCAACGCGCCTCGGGCATGCTTTTACTTACTAATACTTTTTACTTACTAATATTATAAAGAGGAAAGTTAAGTGCATATGTTTGTACTGACTCCTATGGCGCTTAAGAGATTTGTGCTTATTGTTATTTGGCGAACAATAATTATCTAAAATTATCATCATCTTCATCATCTTCCTGCCCTTATCCCACTCTAAGTGGGGTCGGCACAACATGTTATAAACATGCTGTCACATGATTTAGTTGCGTTTATACAACCGGCCGCCTGCCTGACATCAACTTACCTCAGTCGTATTTTACGACACCTCGGTAAGAAAGAGGGTGGTCTATTCTACTAAACCGGATACCACACGGTGGGTCAACTTACCTTAGTCGCCTTTTACGACACCTACCTGGTAGGTAAGAAATGAGTTTGGTGTATTCAAATTTCAAGTTAATACAAATGCTTTAAACAACACTATCTGCTATTATTTTTATTAAATGTATAAAGTAATTTTCTTGGAGCGGCAAAATAAAAACGTGTGTTGCTCTGGAAAATCAAAGATTTATTTTTATTCGTCTTAATCACTATATTTACAAAATTGCATAACAAAATTGTTATTAAAAAAATGCTACTATGCTCCTAATGAGTGGAACAAAAGAGTTCAACGCGATGCGGGCATGCTTTTATCTTACTAATATTACAAAGTGATAGGTTTGAATGTGTGTATGTTT
Source organism: Morpho helenor (assembly GCA_029227775.1). NCBI lineage: Eukaryota > Metazoa > Arthropoda > Insecta > Lepidoptera > Nymphalidae > Morpho > Morpho helenor. Next base: position 10,745,997 of record JARGCU010000011.1, read on the forward strand.
CTACTGCTATGACGCTTAATAAATTTATACGAAAACAGTTTTATCTATAACATGTTTCGTTACAAACCTCATATTTCGTTATTTTTTGTTTATATAGTTATATATACTGGCCATGTTAAGTTTAACTGCGCTTCTGAATAATGATTAAGTGTAAACAATTGCAAGTTTTTGATTAGGACATAATACAATACTGATAAAAAAGGAAAAAATAATAGTAAATAAATCCCGAGCAATGATGGATAGTTTTTCACACTAAGTGAGAATATGGATTTGAGAATGGAGCTAAATTTAACACGGTTTTTACTTAATAATAATGCCTTTTCTGAGGGCGGTTTAGGTTACAATAAGAAACTTTCCGGAACGGCTATACTGATTTTGATGATTCTTTCGCTGGAAGATAGAGGAGTTTGTGGAACAACATAAAAACATATTACATTTGTACTGGCAGTGACTAAACAGAAATAATCAATAATTTTTAAGGTGCCTAAAAATATTATGCTTGTTTACGTTTTTGCGTTGTTTATGACTTTATTTTTTAGCAAATGTTAAACACAAATGTCCGCATTGCAGATACGGTAATCTTTAACGGTAATTGTTTATTTGTAGTATTTTTTAATTAATTTATTTATGTATTCCTTGTTTTGCAAAAAAAAATTATGCTATAATTAATCGTCATCTAGTGATTGGAAACATCGTAAAAGATTTTTTTGTTATCAAATATTTAATCAAAAATATTACCGAATATTTATACAAAAAATTTTTTAAGCGCAATAGTTAGGGTACTTGGGGTCTAGTTACTACTAGGGGACTTGCGATTGAGAGGCCGTGGGTTCGAATGCCGGCCATTATACTATCGACGTGAACCCACTCCTAACACAAGGATTTAGTTTAGCTGGAGGAGTTAACAAATTTACAAGTAATAATAGTGATTACTAGTTACTTAGTTTACTAGTAATAAAAGTAATAGTAAGTGTCCCATATTTATATATATATATATATACACATACATACATATATATATATATATATATATATATATATATATATATATATATATATATATATATAAAATTATAACTCAAATTACTAGTAACCATTAAAAAAAATTACTTTCAGTTTATTACCTTTCTGTATTTATACCTATTACTGTTCTTGGTATTCAATAGAAAATCACTGCATTTAGGTCTTACGTTATACTATCCATTACTTTCATCAGAAGCACAAAAAGAAAAAAAACACGCTTTTGTTCACTACTTTTAATTTAAGGAAGTCAAAATTTAAGTTAACTAATTTAACAGATTGTAATCTTAAAACACAAAAAAGTCAATTTCAAAGCTGAAACATTTTTGAAAAAGTATTTGAATTAAAATATATATAAGATTTTAAAATTTATTTAAATATTAATATACAGTATTGATTATTAAAAACTTATGCTAAAAGTACTCACATCTATATGGTTTTCTCCAGAACATTATAACAGGAAACACACTAGTGTAACAGAATTTTCTAATAACAGACGACTTACATTTCGTTATGATACAATTATTAGTTATCACGATTTTAAATACACAAACAAAATTAATTAAATACATTAAACATATTTTTATAAATTTACACATAAAACATTTAATTAATTATTAATAGTTTTTTAATTCAATTTGCTAACGCTGCACAATTAACACAGAAAGAAAATTTTTACATGCGAGATATTTGTCAATTGCAAACAATGTCACTTAATTTGCACAACCGGATTGCCCCGTACGCGCCGGAAGTTTACACACAACTGAAAATCCTAAAGGAATTTAAAAAATGACCTAATGACTAAGACATCTTCTTGCTTTACAACAATATACCTTAAAGCTGTGCCATAAAAGGTAAACTAGAAAAAATAAAGAAGGCGGCTGTAAATCATTTATGGTGTTTCTGTTTGAATACAACTGATAATGCAATTTGCTATTTCACATATTTGAACCTCTACTCATCCCTCTGCCGTTATCCTACTCTAAGTGGGGTCATAAACATGCTGACACATTATTTGGCTGCGTTATTACGACTGGCCGCCTACCTGACGTCAACTTACCTTAGTCGTATTTTACGACACCTCAGTAAGAAATGAGGTTAGTCTATTCTACTCAGCCGGATACCACACGGTGGGTCAACTTACCTTAGTCGCCTTTCACTATAACTCGGTAAGAAATGAGGGTGGTCTATTCTATTCAGCCGGACACCACACAGCGTATATGGCGGCGTATACGGCGTGACTGGCCCGTTGGCGCAGTGGGTAGTGACCCTGCTTTACGCTCCACGGGTTCGACTCCCGCCGAGGGCCAACTTTTTCTATAAATGAATTTGTTGGTCTTTAAGCCTGGGTGTATTTTAATTTGTATTTAAGTATGTATTTAAAAAAATATATAAGTATATATTGACCAGTTGTCTGTCTACCATAACACAAGTATAAAGTTACTTACTTTGGGGACGGAGGACCGTGTGTGTGTGTCATATATTTATCAATTTATTTATATATATATTGGAACCTTTACTATAAAGTCTAAATTGGTATGTGATTCCGTTTTTGTAATATTTATTTTTTTATAACTAACTAAACAACAATTTTTCTGATAAATAAGTATACGAATCTAGGCAATTACAAACCAACAAGAAAATAACTTTTTCAATTATGAATTCAATAGAGGTCTCAATCAGTGGAACAAAAGAGTTCAACGAGACGCGGGCGTGCTTTTACCTTAATATTGTAATATTACTTGGAACTAGGAAAGTCTATGTGTGTGTGAATGTTTATCCTGGTATGGCTTATTGTATTTATATGCAAACTAGTGGCGTAGCTAGTATATTTGGGGCCCGGGGCTAATTGTCACCTGGTGCCCCCCCCCTTCTAAAGAGTCAAAATAATTTTAGATTTCAGAACGCAATGACTTTAATATATAAATTTAAATTGGTTCAAAATGATAATAACTACATATAAAATAACATTAGATTATGATAAAATTTATTTAGAAAATTTAAAAACGAACCTTCCTCGCTTTTTGAGTGGCAAAGTTCGTTGTTTCTTCATCGAGCTCTAAGAAAAGAGGTAAGAAATGAGGGTGGTACTATTCTACTTAGCCGGACACAGCACGGCTAAAACTCAATGTCCTTTACAATACAAGACTATACCTTTTAAGTTGCATAAAAATTATTAAGAACTGCAGCTGTGCACGTTTTATGTTATTTTATGGCTTTATTGTTTCACTCGACAATCGTATCGAATATTTAAACAAATTCCTTATTATGTTTATTGCAATTATTAATACCTCCTGTTTTTATACCTATTACTGTTTCTGACTGTAGTAAATTCAGCAGAGATGCCACATTAAAAAAAATCTAATCCGTAATACAAAAGAGTTCAACGCGTCACAGGCGCGCTTTTATCTTAATAGTTTGTACTGCTACGACGCTTAACGATTTTAACGTTATCTGGCGAACAGTTGCTTCTAAATTAGGAATTTCTCATATCACTACATACACTACATAAAACTTCAAAACTACGCAACAGATTTTGATGCGGTTTTTTTTAATAGATAGAGTGATTCAAGAGGAAGGTTTGTATGTATAATAACATTCAATACGGAGTAGAGAAATACTGTAATTTTTGAGGTTTCTGTAAATAATTACATTTTTTTCCGCTTACATTGCAAACGTAGGCTGAACCCTACGAGATTCATCAAAATGATGTACTAAGTATTTGTACACCTTGAATAGGTCTACAGAAAAGTCCGCGATGGTATATGTCTATCTCTTATGAATAACCCACAATTTTTATAAATTTTTTTGTCATTTACTTTTTACGAAAAATAATGCCTTATTTTTGAAGCAATTTTTATACACTACAGCATTAATCCTTATCCAATTAAGTACCTTAAATAAATTGTTGATTTAATATAGATCAATATCGCTGTTTACAGCATGTAATTTAAGTGAACATTTTCGGAGATATTACAGATTTAAAATGCCGTGAGGAGGCCGCGCTTCACCCTATAGTACTTCGAATCCAGCAGCTATATCGTTCTTTCAAGAGTTTGTTTAACGACAAGGAAGCTGTGAATGTTGTATATAAAGACATTCTGTAATTAATTGTAAAAATTAAATACATAGGGAAAATGTAAAAGTAAATAAGTAAAAATGTACTATATGAATTTAGATATTCCAAAGATAGCAGGAAATCTTCTTGGTATAGGGAAAGGAAATTGTTTTTCTCCAAATTTAACGCTTGCGGGCCACGGGCAGTAATGAATAAATCAAAACTACTGGATCGATTTTAATCATTTTTTTACACTGAATGACATGGGATATATATTTTATACCCGTGCGAAGCAGGGGCAGGCCGCTAGTATAACTATATATGAGAAATTCCTAATTTAGAAGCTTAGCCTAATTTAGTTATATATACTGGCCATGTTAGGTTTAACTGCGCTTTCGAATAATGATTAAGTGTTAACAATTGCAAGTTTTTGACTACTGGCCGAATACCACACGGTGTAAATATTAATGAACAGTATAGATTATTAAAAACTTATGCTAAAAGTACTCACATCTATATTATGTTTTTCTCCAGAACATTATAACAGGAAACACACTAGTGTAACAGAATTTTCTAATAACAGACGACTTACATTTCGTTATGATACAATTATTAGTTATCACGATTTTAAATACACAAACAAAATTAATTAAATACATTAAACATATTTTTATAAATTTACACATAAAACATTTAATTAATTATTAATAGTTTTTTAATTCAATTTGCTAACGCTGCACTATTAACACAGAAAGAAAATTTTTACATGCGAGATATTTGTCAATTGCAAACAATGTCACTTAATTTGAACAACGGATTGCCCCGTACGCGCCGGAAGTTTACACACAACTGAAAAGACATCTTCTTGATTTACAACAATATACCATAAAGCTGTAAAACAGATGGTGTTTTTGTTAAAAACAACTGATAATGCAATTTGCTATTTCACATATTTGAACCTCTAGTCATCATCCTTTTGCCCTTATCTCACTCTAAGTGGGGTCGGCACAACATGTTATAAATATGCTGTTACATTATTTGGCTGCGTTTGTACGACTGGCCGCCTGCCTGACGTCAACTTACCTTAGTCATATTTTACGACATCTCGGTCAGAAAGGGGGTGGTCAATTCTACTAAACCGGATACCACACGGTGAGTCAACTTACCTTAGTCGCCTTTGACTATACCTCGGTAAGAAATGAGGGTGGTCTAATCTATTCAGCCGGACACCACACGGCGTATATGGCTGCGTATAACGCGTGACTGGCCCGTTGGCGCAGTGGGTAGTGACCCTGCTTTCAGCTCCACGGGTTCGACTCCCGCCGAGGGCCACATAAATGAATTTGTTGGTCTTTGAGCCTGGGTGTATATTTGTATTTAAGTATGTATTTAAAAAAATAGATTAGTATATATTCACTAGTTGTCTGTCTACCATAACACAAGTTAAGTTACTTAATTTGGGGACGGACGACCGTGTGTGTAAGTGTGCTATATATTTATTAATTGATTTATTTATATATTGGAACCTTTACTATAAAGTCTAAATTGGTATGTGATTCCGTTTGCAATATTTATTTTTTTATAATTAACTAAACAACATAATTGTTGTTTAGTTAACAACAATTTTTTTTATAAATAAGTATACGAATGTTGGCAATTACAAACCAACAAGAAAAGAACATACTTTTTCAATTATGAATTGAAATCTGAATAGAGGTCTGAATGAGTGGAACAAAAGAGTTCAACGAGACGCGGGCGTGCTTTTATCTTATTATTGTAATATTACTTGGAACTAGGAAAGTCTATGTGTGTGTGAATGTTTATCCTGGTATGGCTTATTGTATTTATATGCAAACTAGTGGCGTAGCTAGTATATTTGGGGCCCGGGGCTAATTGTCACCTGGTGCCCCCCCCCCCTTCTAAAGAGTCTAAATAATTTTAGATTTCAGAACGCAATGACTTTAATATATAAATTTAAATTGGTTCAAAATGATAATAACTACATTTAAAATAACATTAGATTATGATAAAATTTATTTAGAAAATTTAAAAACGAACCTTCCTCGCTTTTTGAGTGGCAAAGTCCGTTGTTTCTTCATCGAGCTCTACAGCTAAGTAACTTTTTTGTGCTTATTGTAGAAAATATAATCATACAAAATCAATGTGCAAAAAGTTGAATAAGAGTCTTATTCAACTTTTTCTGAAATGATTTATTATTCATCAAAAAAAAAATTAGTATCAAGTTTGGTGCCCCCCTTGCCTGTGGTGCCCTGGGGCGACCGCCCCTCTCGCCACCCCCTAGCTACGCCACTGATGCAAACAGTAACGTCTTTATATAGAATAATAAAATCTAATAGTGGTGCCATTGTTTAAATCGTGCACTACCTTAAAAACCGCGGGTAATGGGCTATCCACTATTACACATTGCTGCTGCCCGTATAGTACAAAAAGCCTCATATTTCATTATTTATTCTTTCGTTTATATAGTTTTATGCTAACCACGTTATGTATAAATGCGCTACCAATTAATTATTACGTCTGAACAAATTCATGTCTTTTCCTCATGCCCTAATCCCACTCTAAGTGGGGTCGGAACGCCATATTATAAACATACTGTAAAATGATTTGGCTGCGTTTTTACGACCGGCCGCCTGCCTGACGTCAACTTACCTTAGTCGTATTTTACGACACCTCGGTAAGAACGAGGTGTTCTATTTTACTAAACCGGATACCACACGGTGAGTCAACTTACCTTAGTCGCCTTTTACGACACCTCGGTAAGAAATGACGGTGGTCTATTCTACTCAGCCGGATACCACACGGCGGGTCGACGTACCTTAGTCGCCTTTTACGACACCTCGGTAAGAAATGAGGGTGGTACTTTTCTACTTAGCCGGACACCACACGGCTAAAACTCGAGTCTTTTATTAGGACCAAAGACTTGCACTAATGATATAATAAAATCATAGTAAATTAATCCCGGTCAAGTATAGGTTGTTTTCACACTGAATGAGAAAATGGGTTTGAGGATAGAGCTAAGTTAGTATACAAATGTCCGAGACTAAACCTTTTAAGTTGCATAAAAATTATTAAGAACTGCAGCTGTGTACATTTTATGTTATTTTAGGGCTTTATTGTTTAACTAGACTGTCGGCATCATAGATATCGAATATTTAAACAAATTCCTTATTATGTTTATTGCAATTAACTTGCACGTGTTAACCTCCTGTTTTTATACCTATTACTGTAGTATATCAATGGCAAATCACCACACTTAGGTCTGAAGCATTAAATATAAATAGCCATAAGTTTTCAATATAATAACAAAACCGAAATAAACTGGCTAAACTGACTAAACTTTTGACTGGCCCGTTGGTGCAGTGGGTAGTGACTTGGCCTTCAGCTCCGCGGGTCGCGGGTTCGATTCCCGCCGAGGACCAACATTTTCTATAAATGAATTTGTTGGTCTTCGAATCTGGGTGTATATTTGTATTTAAGCATGTATTTAAAAATATATAAGTATATATTCACCATTTGTCTGTCACCCATAACACAAGTATTAAGTTACTTACTTTGGGGACGGACGACCGTGTGTGTAAGTGTCCCATATATTATTTATTTATTTTAACCCTTTCCTTAACCGGTTTCCATTAATGTTAAAGTCAAAATGTCAATACGTAAGTAAAGTAAATAAGTAGCGGTCTGTTACTCTCCCACTGCTGGGAATAGGCCTCTTCTGTCTGTTTTTGGAGAGAACGATTGGAGCTAAAACCAACCACGCTGCTCCCATATGGATTGGTTGGTTACACATATATCCAATTAATTAGACACATAAGTTTTAACAGAACATCTCATTGGTGTCTGCCCGGTTTTGAACCCGTGACCTTCTCGAAACAGTAGCACGGTGTTACCGCTGGGCTATCACAGCCCAATATGTAAGTATTTGTGTTTAAATTAGGTAAGTGTAACCTTAAGACGGATAAAACTAGTGTCACATCCAAAACTGATACGGTTTTTTAAATCGTATTATAAATTTACATCTTAGACTATTTACTTATTATGATAAGCTGATAGTATTTTACACATATTTATAAATTTTATAATTAGACGAGTTCTAAGGAAAATACTTTTTAAGGCGCGTACGTTATAATATAAGTATGGTAGAAATTATTTTATATTAATAAAAAGAAAAATACTAAAGTGGCCAAAGGTCTCTGTTTTTCTTAATCCGTCTGACCTTTTCGAAAATGTTGGCCGTCGGTGGGAATTGAACCCGCGACTCGTGGCGCTGAAGGCAGGATCACTACCCACTGCGCCAACGGGCCAGTCTATAAGAAAGTCCAGTAATATAAGAAAGTAAGCAATGAATTAAAAAAAACAAACACACTTTAACAGAGATGCCTAATTCAAAAATTCTAATGCGTAATACAAAAGAGTTCAACGCGACGCGGGCTCGTTTTTATCTTACTAATATTGCAAATATTAAAGTTTATGAATGTGTGTATGTTTGTACTGCTATGACGCTTAACAGATTTAACATTATCTGGCGAACAGTTCTGTCTAAATCTGGAATGTCTCATAGGTGTATAACATATTTTCTCTATGAAAAGACCTTTGTCATTAATAAGTAGGTACCACTTTTGCAAGGCAGAATCACACACATACATATGTCGAAGGCTTTACTTTTTAAAGTTTCTTTATTAAATTTTTTTAATTTCTGTTCTTTAATTTACATATAAATAGGTTCAATCAATCTCATTTTACATTTTCTATTTGATAGTGTAATGAATGGTGAGGGTAAATGACTTTTGCTAAGATTACACTTTAAATATATGTACTTTCATGGTTTTAAAAAATTACGTGCTGCGAGTACAAGTACACTATAAAATTAAGAAAAAAAAACCATTCAATGAATTTTTTTTAAAGTAGAGTTTATTAACAGCAAAAATGTACAAGTTATATTTATCTTAAATGACTTACACGCTAGGACTATACAAATCATGCCCACGTGGAATGGTCTCAAGAATGCTGGAACCGTTTCCGCGCTGAATCGCTAAGCTGATTTATTTAATATCTTGCCTCAAAAAGAAATTGATAATCGTATATGTTTTTAAAGTTTTTTTATTTTATCGCACATGGGTGTGATTTTATAAATTTAATTACTAACAATTAACAAATAAGCTTTTGTGTTTTACAATATGAACTGAAACTTAGAATCTAAACAACCCCCTTCTGAGCCACTGGAATGGTGCTCATGTAAAATCAAACTAGTGCTTTTAGTTTGTGTTTTTCTTAATGTTTTTTGTAATACAAATTTTTTGAAATTTAATATTACTAACATAGTTTCAAGAAATATTTACTAACATTATTATGGATCATGTATCTGATATTAAAAATTAAATAAAATAAATAATAAAAAAAAGGAAAATAATGAAGCAAAAACAATGTACTCGTATATAGTTGAGCGAAATTGCTGCGGCCATAAAACACGTGTTTATTTTACGACTTAAAATTTTGTTTAAAGCGGTATCTTTGAAAGTTAGAATAGGTTTATAGTCTATTTACACTGTACTAGTTGGATGTACTTTAGTATTTTCAATATTCCTGTATGCATCGGAATCGTGGACAATTAGGGCAAAAGATCGGAAGAAAATAGACGCATTTGAGATGTGGTGCTGGAGAAGGATGCTTCGCATACCATGGACCGCCAAGAGCACCAATAAGTCTATTTTGGATCAAAATAAGAGTTAAGGTTCGGCTCTCGACAATAAGCTATCAACGAATCTTAGGATACTTTGGTCACATTGCTCGCCGTCAATTGACAAGTTGATAGTGGTGGGCAAGGTCGAAGGAAAACGACCCCGCGGCCGATCACTTAGTCGTTGGTGTGACCAAGTGACCGCACTTACTGGTCTCTCCGTAACATCCGCCCTAAGAAAAGCCGAACACCGAGAGAAATGGAGGCGAATTATAAGAACTGTAAAGAACTTTTAACTAGGACACGACCTTCAGTAATGAAGAATACGACAGAAGAAGAAGTTGGATGTAATATAAAGTGTATTTATACGGTATATACTTGTCTGTGTCACTTACAGCAGCAGGTAATTTTATTGATTTTTTCGTCTTCTTTTTTAAGCCATATTTTGAAACATTGCAAAGCCGCTTATTTTTTTTACTTTTTACAAATAATAAAATTACCGCCGTCTGGTATCCGGCTGTATAGAATAGTACCACCCTCATTTCTTACCAAGGTGTCGTAAAACGCGACTAAGGTAAGTTGACCCACCGTGTGGTATCCGGTTTAGTAGAATAGACCACCCTCTTTATTTCCGAGGTGTCGTAAAATACGACTGAGGTAAGTTGACGTCAGGTAGGTGGCCGGTCGTAAAAACGCGCCCAAATCATGTGACAGCATGTCTATAACATGTGCCGATCCCACTTAGAGTTGGATAAGGGATGATGATATACATTACAATTTGAAAATCAAAATTTGAGTTTTGAAACACCAAATAAATAATGTAACAAGCAAAAATAAAAAAGTGCTCTTTTTTAAAGTCGACTTCAAATTAAAATCTTAGACTATATTGTTGTTAATAAGTAATAAAAGGATAATAAAACGCAGTGACTCTTATAAGACTTGGAACGAAACAGACGCTTTATTCAAAGTAATACAGATAATAAACAACCGGTACAAGACTTGCATACTTAACGCTAGATGGCCTTAGGTGTAATACACATTATTTTTATATAAACTAACACCCCCACTATATAAAAATAATACTAGTAACAAGTCGTTTATTGTTTAACTAAACCAACAACATTTACAAAAGCATTATGCTTAACTGAACTTAAACTTTTTGTAAGTAAATCAGCTGGCATATCAGCTGTACATAGGTACTGAACATCAATTAACTTTTGAGCAATAATCTCTTTACAAAAATGAAATCTTATATCTATATGCTTAGATTTATTGTGAAAAACAGGATTTAATAACAATTTTTGAGCACTTTGGTTATCATTGTACAGAATAATAGTATACAAACTGCCAGTAACTTCACATTGTAAGTTTTGTAAATAAATAGCTTCTTTACAACTTTCTGAGATTCCTATATACTCTGCCTCTGTACTAGAGAGTGCAACAACTTTTTGTTTCCTGCTTTCCCAAGATATTGCAGCACCTGATAATTTAAACACAAAACCTGTATATGACCTCCTACTAATAACATCACTGCCCCAATCAGCATCAACATAACCAATTATTTCAGAATTAAGTTTTGAGTCATATTTTAAAGCATAATGTTTTGTCTTCTTTAAATATCTTAAAATTCTTTTTGCATGACACCAGTGTTCTTTAGTAAAACAATTATTAAACTGGCTCATATAACTAACTGAATATGATATGTCAGGGCGAGTTAAAACAGACAAATACATTAAACTACCTATCAGGCATTGATATGGTATGCTACGAGTATAATCACATTTGTTACCTATACTGAGATTCAGTTTACATTCCATTGGTGTATTTGACGTGTTACATTCCAACATATTAAATTTACATAACAACTGGTCTATATAACCCTCTTGGTCTAATGTTACAGAATCTTTATTACATACAACTCGCATACCCAAACATTGTCTTATAGTACCTAAGTCTTTAATACTGAAATTACTTTCTAAAGACTTTTTCAAGTTTATTACTTCCATACAATCATTAGAAAATATGAAGAAATCATCAACATATAAAGCAATTACAGTTATACACTTATTCATTTTCTTAATAAACAGACAAGGTTCATATTTAGATTTTACATAACCAATATTACACAAACAATCATCAACCTTTTTATACCACATTCTTGAAGATTGTTTTAAACCATAAATGGCCTTTTTTAACTTTAAGACTTTACCATCATTTAAATCACCAAAACAATCTGGTTTTTGCATAAAAATATCTTCTTCTAAATCACCATTCAAAAAAGCTGTTTTTACATCTAAGTGGGTTGTTTTAAAGTCTAATTTTACAGTCAAGGCAAACAATAATCTTAAGGTAGAAAATCTAACCACTGGAGAGAATGTTTCATTGTAGTCTACACCATGTCTCTGCGTAAAACCTTTAGCTACTAAACGTGCACGGTATAGAACTTTCCCATTCACATCACACTTTTTCTTTAAAACCCATTTACACTGAACCACACAACCACTATTTGGGATATCGACTAACTCCCAAGCTTGATTATCTTCAAAACATTGAAGTTCTTCTTTTAATGCTCTTTGCCAATACTCCTTTTCATGTCCATTCAACGCCTCCTGCAATGTTAATTCTCCAGCTACTTGAAGGCAGACACTTTGTTGGCTACTGAAACCATATCTATCAGGTTGTTTTCTGTCTCTAACTTCCCTTGTAGTTGTCACGGTTTCCTGTAAACTTTCTTCTACATCTTCATACTCACTGGGTATATACTCAGAATCGGAGTCATTTGTAGATTTTTCATGGGATGTGGGAGTATCAGATAATTTTTCTTCCATATCCCCCACTGAAGATGGCTGTTCTATATCCTCAATTGTTTCATTTACATTTTCTTTTTCTATTACCGATATGGTAGTGTTTTCTTTCTCAACAACTATCACATCTCGACTACTTGTTATCACATTCTTAACTGGATCATACACTCTATAGCCTTTGCTTCCATCAGCATAACCCACTAGAATGCCTCTTTGGGCTTTTTTATCCCACTTTTGTCTTTTTTCTTTAGCTATGTGTACCATTACTATGCTACCAAAAACTCTCAGATGACTTATATCTGGCTTGACACTATGCCATAGTTCATAAGGTGTTTTTCCTTGCAATACGGACAAACCTGTGCGATTATGTAAATATACTGCTGTGTTTGTCGCTTCAGCCCAGAATGTCTTGCTTAACTGTGCATCAAAAAGCATACACCTTGCTTTCTCGACTAAGGTTCTGTTCATACGCTCACATAGTCCATTCTGCTCAGGCGTGTATGGACATGTTGTCTGATGAACTATTCCCATTTTCTTTAAGTAATCATTAAACTCAGCATTGCAAAATTCTCTTCCGTTGTCACTTCTAATAATTCTTATCTTTTTATTTGTCTGATTTTCAACTAATACTTTGTATTCTATGAAACTTTTCAAAGCATCATTCTTGTTTTTCAAAAAATAAATAGCTGTCATTCTGCTATAATCATCTACAAATAAAATGAAGTATTTAGAACCTCCAATGGAATCACACTCCATAGGACCACATATGTCTGTATGTATGATATTCAACACCTCGGTACTTCTCTTACCAACATGAGTAAAAGGTAATCTAGCTTGCTTCCCTTCACAACACACTGTACACGAGGACTTTGTAATGCCAACTTTCTCTTTCAAGGTTAACCCTTGAACTGCATTTTGCATTTTATTCAAACATTCACTGTTTACATGTCCTAACCTGCGATGCCATAACTCTCCAGATATGATTGCTGCTGCAGACATATTTTCTTGAAGCTGTAGCTTGTAAACTCCATTCTTCAATAGTGCAAAAGCAACCAGTGTACCTTTCTGATTATATATTTCACAGGCATTTGTAGTAAATACAACTTTATTCTTCTTTTGAATCAATTGACTAACTGATAGTAAGTTAGTTGTCAATTCCGGTACACAAAATACATCTTTTACGTCCACATCAAAACTGCAATCATTAACTAAAGTAGTAATCTTTATATCGCCGGAACACGCAATTGGCACTTGTGTTTTGTCAGCTACTATAATAGTCTGACCTTCTTTTTCGTAAGAAATATTCGTGAGCCATTGTTTATTCGGCGTCAAGTGCACACTGGCTCCAGAATCGACATACCAATCTTGGTTGTTAAAGTTTCCGCTTAGAAAGACCGCACTGAACGCATTTGTTTCTTTACGTTCATTTCCTTTGTTATTCGACACTTCAGACGTACATTGAGACTTATAATGACCAATCTTTTTGCATCTATAACATTTAATTTCTTTCTTCGCCTTTGTTGACAATGACGTTTCATGTTGGCCGCCATGATTGTTAGTTTTGCTAACCATAGACTTTCTGGCCGTCGACGAGTGTTGCCAACCTCTAAAACCACTGGCCAAAGCGCCATTCGATTCATAATTTCCGTTCGTTCCATTTCCGGATTCCATGTCAAGTAACTTACTTTTAATGGCGTCTGTTGTTATCTGAATACCCGAATGTTCGATGGCCATTATCATGGGGGCATATTTTTCAGACAGCCCAGCCAGTAATAAAGAACCAATCCACTCTTCATTTAACTGAAATCCCGTATTACACAACTTTTGCCCTGTTTCTATAATCTGCGTCACATATGCGATCATAGAACTGCAATTTTCGAGCCTTATAGAAATTAAATTTCGTAGTAAGCATATTCTTCTTGCAAATCCGGAATCGTCAAATAATGCCCTTAGCTTCTCCCATAATTCTTTGGTAGTTAAAACATTTCTAATATGCACGTATAATGAAGAGTCAATCGTGAGAATTAGTTTCGCTTTTGTTTTTGCATCATCCTCGGCAAACAATCTTACATCTTCCTCTGGTTTGATGCATTTCATCATTCCTTCTAGGATTAAGAAGTTTTCCGCTGCAAATACCCACTCACTATAATTTTCTCTGCCTCTTAATTTCGGCACATTTACAATATAATTTGCCGCCATTTTGTTTTCTTGTTGTACGACAATAAAATAGAATGCCTATCTAGCTAAACTAAATATCCTACTGCGAATTATTATTATACTTGATAACTTTTGAACTTTCGCGATACTTAGCAGAAAAATAAAACTAAGAAGCCATAATTCTGAGCTCTGGGCCCATAACCTAATAAAAGGATAATAAAACGCAGTGACTCTTATAAGACTTGGAACGAAACAGACGCTTTATTCAAAGTAATACAGATAATAAACAACCGGTACAAGACTTGCATACTTAACGCTAGATGGCCTTAGGTGTAATACACATTATTTTTATATAAACTAACAATAAGTTTGCAAATTCGATATGTTTGATATGATGTAATGATAAGATTAATAAAATTAACACTAATAAAAGTGGTGCTTTATTTAATTATATATATGTTTACTTTTATATGTATATATATATATATGTCGCATCCTGGCAACCATCATTCCATCATTAAAAATATATTGAAAATACATTGAAAATAGAAGGCGCAGCGGTGACAGAATGCAGACGGCGCATGTGAGAGATGAAGACAGATCCGTGTCATGGCGCAGTTGTGAAAATTGTTAAGAAGAATATAAAGTTGAAGATAAGCGTTGTACTTTTCCATATGCACGATACCCTAATTACGCCCACTAATCTCTAAGAATAATGTCCAAGATACTGATGAGTCTACATCAGTCGTGGGATTCAATCGTGCAAATGGATGGATAGTATGAAGGGACTATGATGACTCTGATGAATGGCGGATACTATAAGAGTTACGAAATAAAACAATTCAAACACCAAAAACAAAAAGAAAAAAAAATCCAAGTGAGACGAATAATATCAATCGGCCGAAGTTTAAACCCGATAAATGATGATTTTACGTAAAATTGTGGTGTACAGCTGACTTATACTTGGACGGAAAAACAAAAGAAGATACATTTTCTGGAAATTTCTGCGGTTGCACTTATTAATTTAAGCAATGATAGATCAATGGATGATTAAAAATCATTCTGTATATGCCTGTTTTCGTGTTACGTATTTGTTGAATTGTTGGAAGAATTTAAATATAGTGCAAATAGCAGCATGAACGGTGATTACGCATTTGGTACAAATATATGATATATATGACTGCAATGGCTTGCATTCACACCGGAGATATCTTCGCGTCAAAAGCTGCACCAGGAACTACAAGTATACTCCTATTTGAAACGAAAGTTATTTATAGAGGATCGCAGATTCAACGCGATCCCAATTCAAGCGTCTTAGTTGCGATCAGGAGTGCGCAGAAAAATGGAGTGTCGCAAACGGATTTTGGAACCAAAAGACTATTGTCTGTGGTACTGTGGTAAGCTCTGGACAACGATGACAAGCAGATTACAAATTATTTGTGTGCAACAGGTGTAGCAGGCTGGGTCACGTCGCGAGTCGCTGCATGGCCAATGGACCTGCTCTTTGAGGTACCAGTACACCGACGAGTAGACTGTAGACCAAAGTCTGGTCAAACCGCCATCAGGAGCTTTCACATCATTTGGTAGGTGTTATTACTTTGAGTTGTTTCTGGGCCTGGATGTTCTCTTATAAAAGAGACTATAGCTAATAAATTTAGTTGGGAAATAATTGATAATGTTGTCATTAGTAGGGATGGCTAACAAGAATGTTTATAGCACTTTGCAAATAATTATCAAGTAAAAGTAAACGGTTTTAAACTGAAATTATAAGAAGAGGGTGAACTGTTCACCTTTTGCCAATCCAGCTCTTTTAGTCAAAAACATAATGTGTCTTATTGTCTTACAAAAATACCTGAGAGTCAAGTACCTATTGATAATGACAAGATTTGCGTTAACGTAATTTGTGTTGATGTTTATACAGACGGGTTCTTGGTTCGGTGGGTCGGTGACTGTACCAGAGTATCGTCTGTAGCCCAGTAGAAATCGGCATCTGCTCAGGGTGGTCCGTGGGTACGCAGTGAGCGATAGCTCTGGGGGTCGATGACACCAGGGTATCGTCTGTAGCCCGGTAGAAATCGGTATCTGCTCTGAGTAGTCCGTGGGTACGCAGTGAGCGATAGCTCTGGGGGTCGATGACACCAGGGTATCGTCTGTAGCCCGGTAGAAATCGGTATCTGCTCTGAGTAGTCCGTGGGTACGCAGGAAGCGATAGCTCTGGGTGGTATAGTCGGGTCTAGCTGTGTAGCGATGGCCGTGAGTCATGTGGACTCCTTATCCCTGAGGGAAGACCCTTCTGCTGAGACAGAAGCGGTAGACCACGAACAAGATACCTGGGTTGTTTTTGAAGTAAATTCTGATAGGTTTTCTGTTTATTTTTGTAATGTCATGGTGAGTGTCAGTCAATGGTACTCTGCCTCAGTACTTTTCGTATGCATTATGGGTTTGGCATGCCCTTACATTTTATTTGTTGGGTTTCATAGTTCAATGATCATGACTTATGACGAGATATAATTTTCCTTGTTTTGTTCGTTTATTAAAAAGATCTAGACCTCAATGACCCAGATGTTGTAGGATAGGCCGAACGGAATTTCTGGGTTCGTTTGTTTGTTACAGATCAACACACGGGGACGTGTGTCTCGCAGGATGGCCGTGTCGCATCCTGGCAACCATCATTCCATCATTAAAAATATATTGAAAATACATTGAAAATAGAAGGCGCAGCGGTGACAGAATGCAGACGGCGCATGTGAGAGATGAAGACAGATCCGTGTCATGGCGCAGTTGTGAAAATTGTTAAGAAGAATATAAAGTTGAAGATAAGCGTTGTACTTTTCCATATGCACGATACCCTAATTACACCCACTAATCTCTAAGAATAATGTCCAAGATACTGATGAGTCTACATATATATATATATATATATATATATATATATATATATATATATATATATATATATATATATATATATATGTATATATAAGTAAGCAATGAATTAAAAAAAAACTAACACACTTTCGCATTTTTAAATTAAGTGATGCCTAATTCAAAAATTCTAATGCGAAATACAAAAGAGTTCAACGCGACGCAAGCTCGCTTTTATCTTACTAATATTGCAAATAGAAAAGTTTATGAATGTGTATATATATGTGTATATGTATGTGTAATTGTTAGTAATATATGTTTACTTATATATATATATATATATATATATATATATATATATATATATATATATATATATATATATATATATATATATATATATATATATATATATATATATATATATATATATATATATATATATATATATATATATATATATATATATATATATATACAGGGTGTTTGGAAGGTCGATGCAAAGCTGCAAACAGGAGCTAGTATAGACTATTTAGAACCATTTAAACTGAACTTATGTTAGGCGAAGTGCGACTATTTTTTTTTATAAAATTTTAAAGATTTTTGAAGAAAAATCCGAAGTTATGTCATTATTTGCTAATAATCGGCCATTTTGAAGCCAAAGTCAATTATTTTTTATTTTATTTTATTAAACTAATGTGTAAACAGTGTAATAAAACATGATTAAGGTATCTGTGTTAAGAGATATTTTTTTTACAGATATTTGAAGTCAATCATTTCTTTTAAGATCAGAGAAAGCTGATTTTTGATGGCATTTAAAAAAAAAATAGATTGTGCTTTTTTAGTTCAAACATTTTATTAAATATGCCTGGTCATTGTTCTTTATTTTGAGGTATCAACTATGCGGATAGCCCGCAAATTATTGAAATTAAGATCTACAAACTAAATTGCGAGAGAAAATTAAAATTTATAGGCGAAGTAATTAAAACAAAATTTTAATGAAAATCATTTATTTTTCGTGTTCAAAATGTTCGCCGCGGTTTCTAACACAAGCACGGGCCCGACTTCTCACTTCTGTTGTCGTTATCTTTAACTTCATTTCCACTTTCATCGTCGCGAACGCTAAATTAATTCTGTCAATTAATTCTTCTTTTGTGTTTATTTCCACATTTGTGTATACTAGCTCCTTAGCCCGACCCCACACGTAAAAGTCAAGCGGAGTCAGGTCAGGTGAACGGGCGGGCCAAGGGATGGGCCCATCTCTGCCGATCCAGCTATTGGGGAAACAATTGTTTAAGTGCTCCCGTACATTTAATGTCCAATGCGCTGCACAACCATCTTGTTGAAAAATGAGCTCTCGGTCGCTAACGAATATCAAGGCCCCAGACTCCTCTACAAGCTCTGGAAGATCATTTTGCAGGAATTCTAAATAATTATTTCCATTTAAATTATCTGGTAAGAAATGAGGCCCAATCAAAATTTTGCCAATAACTCCGGCCCACACATTGACCGAGAATTTCTTTTGGAATGATTTTTGCGTTTTCCAATGTGGATTATTATGTTTTTCAGCCCATAGATGAAGGTTATGGAAATTAATAATGCCTTCCCTTGAAAATTTACTTTCATCTGTCCACAAGATTGACTTCAGGAACCATGCATCTTCAATGTCTGAGTTGAGAAGAAAACGACAAAACTGAATCCTACTCTGAGGATCTCGCTCTTCAAGGCCTTGAACACCCGTACCATGAAACGGGTACTTGTTGTTTTTGTGCATTGTATTCCACACCTTCCAATGACAAATGTTTAAATTTCGTGCTACTTTTCAACAACAACAGAAATAATAAGACGGGCCGGACCTGTGTTAGACACCGCGGCGGACATTTTGAACACGAAAATAAATGATTTTCGAAAAATAAATGATGAATAATTATTTAGAATTCCAGAGCTTGTAGAGGAGTCTGGGGCCTTGATATTCGTTAGCGACCGAGAGCTCATTTTTCAACAAGATGGTTGTCCAGCGCATTGGACATTAAATGTACGGGAGCACTTAAACAATTGTTTCCCCAATAGCTGGATCGGCAGAGATGGGCCCATCCCTTGGCCCGCCCGTTCACCTGACCTGACTCCGCTTGACTTTTACGTGTGGGGTCGGGCTAAGGAGCTAGTATACACAAATGTGGAAATAAACACAAAAGAAGAATTAATTGACAGAATTAATTCAGCGTTCGCGACGATGAAAGTGGAAATGAAGTTAAAGATAACGACAACAGAAGTGAGAAGTCGGGCCCGTGCTTGTGTTAGAAACCGCGGCGGACATTTTGAACACGAAAAATAAATGACTTTCATTAAAATTTTGTTTTAATTACTTCGCCTATAAATTTTAATTTTCTCTCGCAATTTAGTTTGTAGATCTTAATTTCAATAATTTGCGGGCTATCCGCATAGTTGATACCTCAAAATAAAGAACAATGACCAGGCATATTTAATAAAATGTTTGAACTAAAAAAGCACAATCTATTTTTTTTTTAAATGCCATCAAAAATCAGCTTTCTCTGATCTTAAAAGAAATGATTGACTTCAAATATCTGTAAAAAAAATATCTCTTAACACAGATACCTTAATCATGTTTTATTACACTGTTTACACATTAGTTTAATAAAATAAAATAAAAAATAATTGACTTTGGCTTCAAAATGGCCGATTATTAGCAAATAATGACATAACTTCGGATTTTTCTTCAAAAATCTTTAAAATTTTATAAAAAAAAATAGTCGCACTTCGCCTAACATAAGTTCAGTTTAAATGGTTCTAAATAGTCTATATATATATATATATATATATATATATATATATATATATATATAAGTAAACATAAAGAGTTTTTGGTGGTATATAATTATTACATAATATATAACTAAGTTAGATGCGCATCTGTCTATCCTATCCTACTTATTACTTATATTACGAGTATAAATGCGAAAGTTTCTAAGTATGGATGTATGTTTGTTTGTTACTCTTTCACGGCGAATCCAATGAACCAATATCGATAAAATTTGGCCGGGGTAACGTATAGGCTATAGAAATGTAAATTTAACTCGCTCTTTAGTTGACGTTATAAAAGCGGTTAGGGCTAAAACAGCATGTTAGTGTTCCAGAAAAAAAAACAGTATTAATTATCAAGAACTTATACTTTTTTGTATTAAAAAAAAGAACTTATACTTAAAGTACTCACATCTGTATGTATTGCTCCAGAACACTATGACAGGTAACTCACTCGTGTAACACTTTTGTTTAATTAACATACGACGCACAATTTCTTAGACACAAATATTACTTAACATGAAATTAAATAATTAAATACACGAAAACTTAATAAATATACGAACTTAAAACATTAAATGTTCACGTTCGTGTAATATCAATCGCTAACATTCCACAATTTACACACAATAATAACACTAATAATAAATTACATTTAAGGGCAATTTATTTGCGATATATTTATTAATTGCAAACTAAATCTTTTAAACAAGTTTTGTTTATATTTTTACTATTTTTTTAAATTAATTATTGAAGCAAAATAATTGTTATATATAAATTAAATATACACAAAAATATTGAATTATTAAATGTTTTTTTAAATTCACTATCACTTCAACTAAATAATTTTTATTTAATTGATAGATATTTATTTATAAAAAAAAGTAATGAGAATATTATTTTGCTATAATCCGTGATAAAAGAAAATATATGTAATGCTAAATGTAGAGTGTACTATTCGTTCTCATACCTGATACGTGTCGGGTAGTGCATGAGTTCTTACAATTTCTGCATGTATCAGGTATGAGAACGAATAGTACACTCTACATTTAGCATTACACATATTTTCTTTTATCACGGATTATAGCAAAATAATATTCTAATTAATTTTGTATTATGGACCTCCGCAAAGTAACGCCTAATTCTATAAATTGTATTTATTTATTGCAAACTCCACTAGTTTCCACAATCGGTTGGTCCCGTACGCGGCGGAAGATTACACGCAACTGAAAATCAGTTTTAAGGGAGTTTAGAATTTTATCTTATGGCTAAGAAATCTTCCTGCTTTACTTGCTTTACAACACTACGCCTTAATACCGACCAATTAAAGCAAATTTAGCGTTAACATTTATAAATTTTAAAAACAAAGCGAGCGGTCGTAAAACAGCTGCGTTATTCGTTAGTTTAAACTAATAATACAATAAAATAAAATACAATTTACTATTGCATTATTAGTTACGTTTAACGCATACATTCTTTTTATTATATGATGAGACAGAAGCATTAATATAAAACTCATTCACCCATTCATGCACCCATTCCCATACACACACACACTCACAAACACGTAATCATACGCAGCACTACACTCGCAAACACTTCAGTCACACACCACACTCACACACACTACACACATCCACAAGCTCCAACACACGCACGGACTTACCAACATATTTCCCCTTATGTATGTAATGTTATGGAAGAGCGGGGCCTCCTGTCACAAGTACTAGTCGAAATACTAGTAACTTACTAGGATGGTCCCAGATTCTGTTTATGAATTGTGAGAATTTGTTATGGAAATAAATATTTTTTGATTTTTTGATTTTTGATTATAAAGCTTTTTTAAAACGTGTACTAAGCAATTAAAGTATTGGTATAATTTTATACGAATAAATATACATACTAATATTATTAATGCGAAAGTCTCTCTTCCTGTCTGTCACATTATAATGTTTAATCCGTTGGATGGATATTAATGGAATCTGGATTCAATTAAAGCTTATTAATTATAAAGTATAGGAATAACAAATACGTTTTTTTAACCGGGAAAAATAATTGTATTATTGAGAGTACTTAAATGCTTAAGTTGGTGCAAACGACGTCGAGACTACTATTACATAAGTTCATCAACAAAATAACTTTTTTGGATTTTAAAAATCTAGAAAATTTATGAAATATCTCTTATTGCTCTTTAGTTCTAAAAGATTGCCTACCTGTGTTCCTGTAGGCAGACGTAATTCGTCCATACGCTCTTTGACTTTTGTTTAACACTTTTTTTTTTACATAATCACACGCTAATATCACTTTCCGGTCCTATAACTGTTACCAAACCAATAGTGACATCGATCCTTTCGAATTTGGAACAAAAAAAAAACAAATATATGAAAGTGGGCAATAACATATAACCAAAAAAACTTATAATCATTGTTGAACTTATTTCTTAATACATAATAATGTTTTTACTGATGCGTGGAACAAAAGAGTTCAACGCGACGCGGGCTTGCATTTTTCTTACTATCATCAAAATTATAAATATCAAAACAAATAAAAAATATATCAATTATATTTTTATGGAAAAAATAGCGTATTGAAAAATGGTGTATTGAGAATATAATATGATCTTTGCAAATTAATTATAGGGTCCGTAGGTACTACAAATTTATATACTACCATGAAAATAGCTACGAATACAATTAAACACTCTATAAAATTAAATCATAATTCATTTTGTTGTTTTGTTTACAAAAATATATTGATAATCGTTTATGAAGCACTGGTTTTGGATGCATATGCACTCCCAGTACTACATTCGTGTAAGGTATGACATAAATAAGATGTTCAATACTTCCACCGTTTCAATACGTAGCTTTAAAGTTTTTTTTTGTTTACAAACATAATTGATTATTTTTTTTAAATTTACATAGATAATAACACAAAAGTACTAATGAAATTATTTTGCTTATAATCCAATTATTAAATATACTTTCTGGTTTCCTAAAATGACGCGGTTCATAAGGAAATATGTATTGTCTTGTCTGCACCGTACTTATGGTAAGGGTGAATATGGCAAAAGAGAAGGCAAACTACACCCCATTCCAAAACCTAGTGAACCAATGCGAATGATACATATAGACCACTTAGGGCCATTTGCTCGTACCAAAAAGGGGTATCATTACATATTCGTGATGACCGACTCCTTCTCTAAATTTGTGGTAGCTGAACCGGCTCGTACCGTGAATTTTGTAGAGACCATACGACTTCTGAGGAAAGTCTTTAGTTTATTTGGGTATCCTGAACGAGTAGTTTCGGATCATGGTAAAGCTTTTACGAGTAGGTATTTTAAAAAATTTGCCACGGAAAAGCAATTTCGACACATATTAAATGCTTTAGCATGTCTCAGAGCTAACGGACAGGTAGAACGCACTAATCCAACCATATTAGACGCTTTACGAACCACAGAACCTAGCGACGCTTCTCAAAATTGGGATAATAGCTTACCTGATATTATTTGGGGCATAAATAATACCGTTAATGAAACCACGGGCTATAAGCCCTATGATCTCATGTTTGCGCAAACTGGTAGGCCCGTGTGCGATGTTTCCATTCCTAATCAAGTACCAGAGCCCAGTCAATCGAGACGAGGAACAGCTATTAACCGTATTCAAATAGCTAGTAATAGAATGAAGCGCAATTATGATAAAAGACGTAAAGTTAGTACGGTATATAAAAGAGGGGATTATGTATTGTGGTGACAAGCGCCAACTAGTAGCGCAGGCAAAGTTAACACTAAATTAGATGACGTATACTCTGGCCCATACGCAGTCGTGAAAGTACTAGGGAATGATCGTTATAAGATAAGAAGTATCAAGGGACTCAGGGGCTATAAACAATTTACCGGTCTAGTATCAGCAGACTCCATCCGTCCCTATCGGAGCGTAGCACATATGACAGATAGTGAGAGTAGTACAGATGAACAATTAGAGACTGAAGACTTAATTGATTTGCTGGAAAGTTGAACTAATTGCACGGGTTCCATTATCTTGTTAACAAACTGTATTACTCGTTTTATCTTGTTTTATGATTAAGTGTTTGCATTTTCATTGCGGGAGCAATGTTTACAGGATGGCCGAATGTAACAACGCCGCATTGTCGCTATTGCAAGCAAGCCATGACGTCACATCTTGCCACAGCCTTTCGCGCCATTTTGACGTGGGAGATGTGACAGCCGCTGTCATAAGCACCTAGCCCGCGAATAGCGAATGAGAGTTTGCTTTAATATTATTTATAGAGGTGTTATGAATATATTCGTAATAGGTATATGGAATATAATACAGCCCACCTAATACCGTATTATAATACGCAATGTAAAAGTAACCTGTTACCAGATAATAGCCAAATAATAGCTGTCCAAGATAATAGGGTCGATATCGGTCGCCGTGTGCGTGGCGATCGCCGGAGCGCTCCCTATTCCGCATAATAGGTACTATTCCGTAACTGGCTTAATACGGTAATACCCGTATTAAGATTTGATTTGCTAAATACATGTCAGGCTTTGTTTAAATGCGCCTTGGGATGGTTACTAAGTAAGTGAGCAATGTACGAGTGTACACTACGATAATCTATTTTACTAAACTAATATTGAATATTGTAATGTAATAATATATAATATTGTAATTATATTTTGTTAACACGCACGTCGGGTTTCATGTTAACGCGCATTTGTACTAATAAAATTTATAGTATATAATAATAAATATAAAATATAATCACTGGTAAAACAGTAGTGGAGAAGCAGTAGATTTTTGCTTCTGCACTAGTACCGTCCTATTTGGTTACAAATGGTTACAATTTTGTTGCATTTAATATTTACTATGTTTAACTATAGCTGTCGGAAATCAAACCCGCTAATAATTAAAATGCACTTCGTGCGCGCCGCTGCGCCAGCTAGGTCGCTAAAAATCATCTCGGAGAGTCGGGAACAGTTGGAGGTGGCTCTTTACTAAAACTTTTACCAAAAAAACGATATGTATATTTAATGCTACAAGTCGGGTTATGTATGAATGCTGCATAGGTTGGTTAAAAAGAAAACTAACAATGAAAACAAAAAATAGTCTAAATCCTTAAAAACGGTAAAATTTGTTTTTTTTTAATCGGCATGTGTACAAGTTGCCTTTGTTTACTTGTTATTGTTTCCTTTTGTAAAGAATAGTTTGAAAAAATTAAACCGGTTTAACATTTGGTTGCGTACTGCATAATGCAAATCCTTGCATCGGGTAAACAATAGTTTTAATATTATTAGAAATATAAAGGATTTTAATTGTAAATAAATAAAATTTGGTATAAAGATATCTCGCAGATAGAAACAATGATGTTTTTAAATGTAGATATGTAATATAAGACAAGTTTTTAAATGTAGATATGTAATATAATAATATTTTTAAATGATAAATCATTCATATAACCACAAAAATAAAAAACAAAAACATTTAAATGAACAGAAAAATATAAAAACTATGATTACTTATCAATTATTGTACATAAGGTGTACAATAATTGATAACTAATTATTAGTAACTTTTTAAATACGCCAACATCACCTTTAACAGTCCTAAGCCTGTTAAAAGTATGAAGAAAAATTTAATCGCCATCTCACTAAAATAATATGTCAGTTCACGGAATAGGCTATTACCAAATAATAGGGTATGATACCCTAATATGAGAAACCTATTATATCACATAATAGTATTATTCAAATGTCATCCTAATATAACACCTCTAATTATTTATGCATTTCTTATGAAATCAATAAAACTGATTTAGAATATTTCTTATATTAATACTAGTAGTATAGTTACAATTACGTACAACAAACAAAACAAAAAATTATCGGTTTCGCATATAGACAGAACGCATATAGACAGAACCCATATGCGACCGAGTACGGTAAGAGCGCGCAAACGTTTGGTTCAAAGAAACCCCAGTTCTAGTAAACAACTCAGAACGGTGGTTTGTTTGATGGAGAATCGAAAACTTTTTTTCTTTCGAATATGACTAATGCTGTTAGCCCTAATGGCTTTGACAGCGTCACCGATAAGACGGGCGAGCGCTGAAGCATCGCCGAGAAATGGATGATACATGCGGGTGCATTACAAGCACCCGCGCTACAGGGGGCGTCGCCTTAAGGGTGTCTCCTGCGAGACCGAACCTCGGCTTAAGGCGGCGCGTTTTTGGAGGGCTGCATCTAATAAATGACTTGGAAGAAGTCTGCGTCACGGCGGCCGCGGCAGAGGGCTGCGGCCGCTTGACACAAGCAAGCGGGGACCTCGTCTTCGCCGGCGAAGACGCTGTTTGTGTAAATGTAGTGTGTGTATCTTGTTGGATGCTGTGATAGCATCGTCGGGGTCGTTAAGGACGCTCTTCGGGCGCCTGTGAATCTTATTGGGGTGCCTGAACACCTTATAGTTGGACGCGGCCACTATAAGGGGGTTTGAGTGGATGGACGCTTTCTCGAAGTAAGTCGTCGAGAATCGTCTGAAAAGATCGGCTATCGTGGGTAGGTCGAGATCTCTATGGAGGTTCACGTTGCGCACGAACCACGGACAGCCAGTGGCTGTACGCATGAATCGATTTTGAAGTGTCTGCAACGGACACAGTCGTGATTTCGGAACGTGCGCGAACGCGACGCTCGCATAGGTCATAATGGGTCTGATGCAAGTTTTGTAAAGTGTCACTTTGTTGCGAAGTGACAGTTTACTTGTCTTACACAGTATCGGATTGAGGCGTCCCATGGCGAACGCTGCCCGGTTACGGACAACGCGGATGTGTCGGATGAAGGATAGGGTAGGTTCGAGGATGACACCTAAGTATTTGACTTCCTTTTGCCAATCTATGTATTTGTTGTAAATAGAGACTCTAGGAGGCGTCCGGATGAAGTCCATGGCTCTCCTAGATCTCGCAAAGAACATTGCTGCGCTTTTATCGGGATTTATTTCGATTCTCCACCGGCGGAACCAGCTTCCGAGCTGGTTGGTTGCTCTTTGGAGCCTATCATTTATAGTAATGGGATCTCTACAGGTGGTATAGATTGCGGTATCGTCCGCGAACATGGCTAAGTGGGTGACTGCACTAGTTTTAGTGGAGAATCGTGGGATGTCACTCGTATAGAGCGAGTAGAGGAACGGTGCGAGTACCGAACCTTGGGGGACTCCGGCGCGTAAGGTACGTCTTGAGGAGAGCGCACCATCAATACGATATCTAAATGAGCGATTAGTAAGATAATCGCGAATGATAAGAACGAGTCTATCGGGGATTCCTAGGTTTGCGAGTTTGTATATTAAACCCGCATGCCATACCTTATCGAAGGCTTTGGCGACATCGAAGAAGACAGTACCGGTGTACCGTTTTTTGGCGAAGCCATTTAGGATGGCTTCGGTAAGTCGGTGTACTTGTTGTACCGCGGTGTGTTTGGCGCGGAAGCCGAATTGCTCATCCGGTATGAGCTTCATCGACTCCATGAACGTTTTGAGTCTAGCGAGGATTACTCGCTCGTAGACTTTCCCTAAGCTGTTGAGCAGACTGATGGGTCGATAGCTGCTCGGGAGATTACTGGGTTTTCCCGGTTTACGAATACCTATTACTATTGCTTCCTTCCATTCGTCGGGGAAGGAGCAACCTAACAGGAGGGCATTGAAAATCAATACTAATAGGTTTATGAGTTGGTCGGGGAGGCACTTGAGTGCTTTGTTGGATATGGAGTCGGGGCCTGGGGACTTGCGGGTCTTCAGGTTTTGGATAATGGAACGGACTTCCTCTCCGGTGGTGGGAGTGAGCGGCTCGCTTTCGGGAGCCTTCGCGGAAATCCTAGCCGCCGCCATTTCCACTTCCGAGTGGAATTCGGCGTGTTCGGGATGACTGGGGTTATTTGAACATTGTCCCTCAAGACTGTCAGCCAAGCATTCGGCCTTATCGATGTCGTCAAAAGCGACCGGACGGTTTAAACATATCAATGGAGGTGTAGCTGCACACTGGTCTCCTCTCAGGGATTTCGCCAGTTTCCAGAAAGCCAGGTGACTCGGCGAGATCTCTGAGAGTTTGTTGTCCCAGGCGGACTGACGGTTGAGGCTGAGTTTTTCTCTAACCTCTCTTTGAAGTCGCCGGAGAGTTCTCCGGTTATCGTCTGTCGGGTATGCGTCATGGGCCCTAGTAGCGGCACGTTTACGTCTAAGTAGGTCGCGCAGGTCGTCCGGTAGTCTCCCACGACCGCGGTCGTCGGGGACTTCCTTGGAGCAACGCTCGAGTGAGTCTGTTATATGTTTCGTAAGGTGGGTAACAGCGAACTTGGCACTATCCACGGAGTCTATCTTGTCAGGAATTTGATCTAGGTGGTCTGAGTTTAGGGACTGGAGTTTCCCGCCTAATTTACTCCAGTCGATTATCGTTTTGGTGGGGGGGGTCGTGGATGTAGATTGACCTAATTGAATTAGAACCGGACGGTGGTCCGAGTCTAATTCATGCAGGACTTCTATAGAATGTAACTGGAGAGCTACATTTTTGAAAATGTATATATCTAACACATCTGCTCTGTTTGGATCCCCGTTAGGCGGGTATCTGGTGGGCTCGTTAGGGGCTATCACCTCAAAAGCGAGGTTTGGGAGGCCGTTGAGGCCTTGGAGTATTGTGCCGTTCCGGTTGGTTCGGCGAGAGTTCCATTGGCCATGTTTGGAGTTGAAGTCTCCGGCCAGTATTACAGAGTCGCCTAGTGCGAGAAGGGTGCGGACGTCTCTTTCGAGTACCCGTTTGGTCGGACTGAGGTATACTGATGCTAGTATGATCGACTGATGGCCGGTCATACCCACCTGACAGACTGAAGCCTCCATGTTGGTGAGCTTTGGGGAATCAAGGGGGGAGCATAGGAGGGCTCTTTTGTAGTAAATGAGCGTGCCGCCTTTTTTGGATGACAGACGGTCATTTCTAATCAAACAGTAGTTCGCAATATTGGGATTGCGAAATTGGGGTTTTAAGAAGGATTCTTGTATTAGAAGAATATCTATGTCGTGTGCAACTACGAAATCGCGGACTTCGTCCATGTGTCTGATAAGCCCGTCTGCGTTGTACGTGACGAGCTTGAGGGAGTGGGGCTTAGCCCTACCCAGTGAGGGTTTAAGCTTAAAGCCTAGAGATGGCCTGCACCAAACTAGAGTGTTCGAGCAAGGCCATTAATCTGTTTTGAGGATTACTCCTCAGCTTGTTTGCCAAAATTGACAGCTCCGTAGTGTCAATTTTGGTTACTATATCGCAAACGAGTTTCATGTCGTCAATGAAACTCGTTGCTGGAGGGGCGGCTGTCGCTTTAGGAGCGGCAGCTCTTATAGTGGAGCTCACGATGGCGGCAGCGGGTTTCGCTACCGTCTCTTGAGCCGGTTTTGCTGGCACAGCCGGCTCGGACGCCGGTTTCCTGTGCCAGGGGTTTGAAGTGGGGAGAGGCGCGGGGACGAACCTCTCAGCTGGTTTGGGGGCGGTACGGTCCGCCTTTTTACGGGTGGCCCTTCTGCCCCCTCGTTTTGCCCTAAGCGGGACTTTCGGGCAGCCGCGATAGCTCGCGGGGTGCCCTTGGGTCCTGCAGAGGACACAGCTGGGAGGTTCCTCGGACGGAACCGCTCTGGGGCAATCGGCAGTGCCGTGATCGCCCAGGCACTTAACGCACCTAGGTCGTGCGGTGCAGTTGCGCTGCGAGTGGCCGTAAAGCTGGCAGCGATGGCACTGCCCCATTACCCCACGCGTACGCGGCGTTTCTATACGCAGACCCGACAGTCTGCATATTGTTTGGACGTTGAAGACACGTTTGCCTTCAGGACTGAGGTCGAGGACCGCGAGGCAAAGTTCATAAGGAACTTTGGTTCTGTGATGGTACATGCGGTGTACCTGTCTTACGGGAAGGCCCTGGCTGAGGAGATCCTTCTTAATAAGGTCACAATCTATTTCGACGGGGAGCCCGCGGATGACGACGCGAAGTTCGCGCTCGTCTTCTAGGGCGTATGTGTGGTAGCCGATCTTTTCGGCATCCAGGAGTGTCGTGAGGCGACGGTGGTCCGTTGAAGACGGACATTGAACCATTATGCCCTGGCTTGTGGACCGGGCAGATGTAAAAGGAATGGACGAGCTGTCCATGCGCGGGATTAAGCGATTCCACGCGTCTTTTTCCCTAACAAATAGGGGCGGCACCTTCTCCTTCCTCTCCGTCATTGGCGAGTCCTTTATGGAGTCGGTCTGTTTTGTCGTTTTGGCCTGTGAGGCAGGCTGGGGTTTGGGGATGGGGCGCGGGGCAGGTGCACCTGCGTCGTTGGTGGCCCTTTTGGGCGGGACGGTCTTAGGAGCCTTCAGCTTTCGCTTCTGGCTCTTTGATAGGACGGCGGTGAAGCCGTCGTCCTCGTCTGAGGCGGATGACGTTGAGGGGGACGGGGACTGCGAAGCATCGGATGCTTCGGCTTCCTCACCGGACTCGGATTCCGAGTCAGTCTGTTCCTCCACTTCCATGTCAGGAGACACGGAGCGGGAACGATCTTTGGCCTTCTCCGCAGAGGGGGGAGAAGGTGCTGCCGGGCTGCCACTCTGGCCCTGAGGGGGCGGGAGGGCCTTGGTGAGCTCCACCAAAATGGCGGGGTGGTGCGCCTGAAGGAACGCGAAAATCGCGTCCAGTATCGGTTGCCCCGTGGGGCGCAGGGTGGGGGCCATATTGGCCCGCTAGTGTGGGGGTGGCCTCCCTGCCGGAGGGCAGGGAGGTATGTACCTAAGAAAAAATCTAAGTCTTAGTCTCTCTCCCTTCGGGGGAAAGAGGTGAGTACCTAAATTAAAAATTAGTGTACTTACGCACGGACGGAACCACCTACGGCAAGTGTTATGCGTGAAGCACCACACTACCTAAACGAATCACAGTAGCACTAACACAATCCACTTGAATAGGAACGAACAACACTGACAGTCCAGAGTCCTTGGGCACTTTCACAATCTAACGCGGCAGGGGCGTGAGTCAGGCGGGGGGAGCGGCAACCGGATTGCGCTCGACCCAGACATCCGCACGCTACGGCGGCGATCGATGGAATGTGTGAGAATCGAAAACTTCTTGTTGCTTATATATAGTTCAACGAACCAAACGATAGCGGGTATTTTTTCGATGTAGCGCCATCTAGTTTGATTTGCGGCACTAACGTATTCGCGCTATACAGTTCTATTTAATTATTGTTACCCAGATATTAGAAAATGCCATAACTTGAGAAAAGGGTGTTTATGTATTTAAGTATTTATTAAAAAAAATTAGATATTTTAGAGTCGTCTGCCACCCATAACAAACCTATTAAGTTACTTTGAGGATGCAAGACCGTGAGTGTAATTGTCTCATATAGAGCGAGATCCCGTGAACGCCAGACCTTCGTCATTTTATAAAAGCTAAAACTTTGTCAGTGCATGCTCCCAACACAGGTAAGAACGATGGTAGATTATGGAATTTGGATCATAGTGGCTTTGGGAGATACGAGGTACTCAAGGTTGCAAAATTCCGAATTAATTTTGTCATAGTATAAAGCTTGATGTTTTGATATTACCTTAAGAATAATATTAAAAATCACGTCAGTCAATGTCTGGCACTTAGCATAGTGGAAACTCCCTGCCAGACACCCTTAAAGTTCATGAAATTTGACTTCTACTTACGTCATAGTATAAAAGCTGATTTTAATATACATATATTACTTAGATAAGAATAACATGATGTTTCCCCTTTAGCCAGACATTTTCGATAGTTCCTACTCCAGCCAGACAAGCATGTAAGTTAGCTTCATTCCTTTATTTTTATTCCTACACCATTCCTTTATTCTTTGCCGCCTGGCCATTCTTCAAAATAAACCGCTGTCTTTGTGTTCGCGTTCACTCTTCGCCGCCGCATTTGAACACGCCGCCTGTTTGTCGGTGAATTTTTACCGCTGCTTTTATACGCGCCGCCCAACCACCCTTTAACCCTTTGACCGCCATATGCAGCATGTGATCATTTTATTACTCAAATACGAACTTTGGATATTCATTTTTAGATAACGCTAATTACTTTATGTTAATTATACCTATAATGATTATAATTATAATGATTTGTATACCATTTTCTTTGTTATAAAATTCCTCATTAATTACAATAAATTATTTGATAATAATTAACATTTATTGTTAGTGACAAGAACATTTATAGTTTTCAAAAATTGATATATGATATTACAAAATTCTTATCAAATTCACGTGAAGAAAAATCAATGCTGGATTATCTATGTTATTTTATTGGCTATTGAAAATTGAATCATACAATATATTTAATAACGAACGCACTATATATCCGGTAAGCACCATGTGCAAATAAGAGCAAGCACCAATGATAAATCTAACTTATATCATCATCATCAATACATATAATAAAATCGTAGAGCTGCCAAATCTGTACATTTGATATTTTATAGAAAAAATTAGTGTTGTCGTCTCAAAACACGCTTCTAAACATGAAACAATAGTTTTTAAAATTTTTGTCTGTTTCTCTGTTTGTCTGTATGTCTGTGCGTTTGTTCCCGCTAATCTCCGAAACCGCTGATCGCTGATTTGGACGCAGTTTTCACAAATATGTAGAAGAAAGCCTCACTTAACATTAAAAATTAAAAATTAAAAATTGTTTATTTCCATTAAAACTTATGACTATAACACAGGGTTTTGAGATCTTTTTGTAAGTATGATAATACTTGTGTTAAAAGATCTCGCTCTTCCATAACAATACTAATAATATATATTTACAAATTTTACACAAACATTACATGATTAAAAGTAACAGTAAATATTCAAACAAAAAAAACAAAAAAAAACAAAAAAAAACATATAGGGTATGTTTTATTTCAATCGGTCAACAAATAAAAAAGATATATCAATTTTAAGTTGAAAGGTCGTATATGTGGGCGCTATCAAATAGCGCCATCTAGCAGCAACTCTAAGCATCAAATTGTAAAATTCAGCTGCGACATCTATTGAATATCAAAGGTACTAATCCGATGAATTTAGAGATTTTTATTAGTTTTTAAATATTTAAGAGTAATTGTAATGTATAGAATTATTAAATTTCAATTGTTTAATTATTTTAGGATTAATTAAGTAATTATAATCTTTATATATGCTTTTTTTTAATTAAACAGGTCCTTATTTGTATTTTAATTTTGGTCATAATAGTTCTTATATATAAAATTAGATTGTTTTCAATAATTCTTATATATAAGCAAATACTATAAATAATAATTAAATAAATTATCAGTTATTTGATTTGTAAATACTAATTTTATTTAAAATGAACATTGTTTTGATTGATGATTGTTTTGATGTGTTAAATATTAATAACTATCTTTCATTAAGTAAAATTATTGATTGTATTACATAAATTCATTTAAAAATAATATCTCTATATATTAAAACTATTTAAGACTGTACTTTACATTTTCTTGAATTCTGTAATAAATAATTTAACAATTGACTACACATTTCCTGTCATTGATAAGTTTTATATTAAATAAAATATTTAAATATCATTAACTATGTGATAAAATTATGTTATAAAAGAAAGGGTGTTTAAATTGGAAGAGTGACTATATTTGTAATTTAAAACTATTCAAAATAAATATAGGTACCGAGAAAATGGTAACTAAATCGATTGTAACTAGAATGGCGCCATTCTTAAGAAAAGGGCGGGTAGCATTAATTAAGGCGGCATTCATGTGTGGTTCAAGTTGTAAAATTGAATAAAAGTGTTTTTCTCTACGAGTTTTTTAGTTCTTTTGTGAGTTTCCTCTCGTTTTTATTGGCTTCTTCACGGAGAGGCAATGGACGCAGGCAGGCAGCCTGGTCACGCGCCGACATATACTATGATACTGTTACTAGCATTTTTTCCAGTTTTTCGCCATTCCTGAATCGATCTCACATACTGGATTACTTAAATGACAATGTCTATGAGAAGCACAAATATTTTTATGAGATCTAAGCCGGTCTGAAGCCGACTTTTTTGAAGGATTTTACATTTTTATTCCAGCTTTTTAGCTATTCTGCATTTGTTCCCGCTAATCTCAGAAACCGCTGATCCGATTAAGACGCTTTTTTCACTAATATGTATATAATAGTAGAAAACCTCATTCAACCTATAGAGTATTTTTTATATCAATCGGTCAGCAAATAGTGGTACTTACATTTTTCCATTTTTCGCCGTTCCTGAAGCAATCTGACTTACTGGACTACATATATTACCATGCTTAGAGAATCACAAATCTTTTTAAGAGAAATAATCTGAAGACGGGTCTGAAGCTGATTTAAAAAAAAATAAGTTATAACCTCTTATTGAACATAAAAAAATCACTATCTATCGCAATTAATAATAATTGTTTTAGTAAAAAACCCATATGATTTGTATTAGAATAGGTCAGTTAAGTTTATCCAATAAAAGAAAGCGAAATTTTAAATAAACTTTGTTATAATAACTTTTTTGACGTAATGCAAACAGTGTAATATAAAACATATTTCTTTAATTTACAGGATCTAAAGAAAAACCAGGATTTTTGTAGTCTATATGTTCCCCCGGCATATGACTTTCGCTATAATAGCTCAGTTGAATTTATTCAGTGAACAGAATCCAAAATATAAAAAAACTTTCTTTGAATAACTTTTTCGACGTAAACCAAACAATGTGATATACCATTTTTTCACTTGACTTTGATAATTAATTCCTGTTGAATTAACAGGATTTGTATAGCCTATATGTTATTCTGGTGTATAAGGAATAATTGTGCTAAATGTCATCGATATTCGTTCAGCGAATTGGCCGTGAAAGAGTAACAAACATACATCCATACTCAAACTTTCGCATTTAATATATTAGTTAGATTATTCATATTAAAAATGCTCCTGTTCAAATCCACTCAAAGAATTTTTCAAATCGGTCCAGTAGTTCCTAAGATTAGCGCATACAAACAAATAAATAAACAAACAAACTCTTCGGCTTTATATAATAGTATAGAATCTTTATATTGAATGAAGTCCTTAAATTAGTTGTTAAGTTTATTGTAAGCAGACAGACGCCTGCGGGGACATTGTTGTTTCATAATATGGAGTGGTTCTAAATTGTAAATCTATCGTTATCCTTACTAATATTATAAATGCGAAAGTCTGTCTGTCTATCTGTTACGTTTTCACGGTCAATCCACTGAATCAGTATCGATGAAATTTGGCACATTATTCCTTATACACTGTGGTAACATATAGGCTATGGAAATTATTTTAATTCAACAGGAATTAAATAGGATGACATTCACAACGCCATCTATAATAAAACTATGGAAATTTTTTTACTCACGGTGTGTCAAAATCAAGTCAAATCTGAATTTACAAAAGTGTTTAGTTTCAAGTTTTTCGGTTTATGTACAAAAGAGTTATCTTTAATATTTTTTTTGGTTTCTGTTTACTAGATAAATTTAACTGAACTATTACAATGGATAATTAATATAAGTAATACGGGTTATTTACTAAAATAAATAACCTAATAATAAAAAATGCGAAAGTCTGTCTGTGTTACCTTTTAATGGCCAATTCGCTGAACCAATATAGATTAAATTTGGCATAAATAATATTTATATACCGGGGTAACATATAAAAATCATCGAAAATGTTATTTTAATAAAATTTTATATATATTTTGGTTTTTGTTTATTTAATCAAGGAGACCACCACAATTTCATACATCTTATGGCCTAGACCTTACACTAATAATTTAATTAATTATTCATATTTTTTGTCGTTAAAAACGGAATAAGTCTTTAGATAGTCTATGGCAACAAGTATGAAAAAAATGACTAATAAATGAAATATTTTTTATTTTTAACACCATTTATGATTTCTGAAAATACATTACAGTTCATAACGAGACGTTAATATATTTTCAGATACCTACTTATTTTAATACATTATGTTCACAAAAACATAATTTAAAAATGTTCTAATAATATATTTTTTTCGTATTTATACTAAAAACTTGGATTCCAGCGCTGATCTTATATAGGTAATTTCCTCCTCCATCTTCCTTTTTTTATCCAAGTATTTATGCTATACAACGAATACCATTTATTATTTATTAAACAATAGACAAAATTTAGAAATATGGTTAAAACGAAAATACAACGATTAAGTTATTTGTCTATGAATAACGACCTCTGTTTTTCAAAATTATTGCTATTTCTAATCATAGATAAAATTTTTGACTATTCCCTTATTGCCGACAATTGCTGACATTGAAACGAATAATTTAAGTACTATTATTATACTTCAAATTTTTAAACCGTGCGCTGGTGATCCCGGAGTCTGTGAAGATTAATACCGCCGATTTGTTAAATTCGACAACCAGTTTTTATTTGCATTTATGATGGAGGTTACGGACTTTCACAGTCGAACCACACCTATAATTAGTCAAATGAGAAATAATGATCGGGCTCGCCATCGGACAAATCGTCAGCGAGAGGAACCAAGTAGAAACAATGGGCCAACAACGGTTCAAGGAAGTCGCGCCTCTTCACCAGCGGAGACACCGTCGCCTTCAAAAGACGGTATGCATAAACTATGGCGGGAGATTAATTTGGGTTTACTTAGAACCCGCGTGAATATTGCCGAGATGAACTTAAAACAGGCCGAATTGAAATATTTACAAGAAGACTTCTTCGACAAAAAACCTTCCAAGATTAAATGCGTTCGATGTGGTGAAGACAATGACGCGCCAGGTCACCAAGTTGATAAAAATGTGAAACAGTCATGTCATACGACGACTGTTCACAATCCAACTAATCAATCTAGTGATACAGATGAACAGTTAAATAATAATTCAATTCTTTCACGCACAGATCGACGCCGTAGGATCAAAGCACTCAAAAAAGAAATACATCAACTAAAGAATCAGGAACGTTTAAGTGAACTTTCTTTTCCAAAACACATTACTAATTCTCTGGAGACACATAAAACGCCAGCACGCCCCTTGCCTCGACCAGTAAACATTGCTGATACAGCACAAATGTGCAGTTCGTCCCTGCCAGGGTTTAGTGGGGCCTCTGACGATTGGTTGAAATACAAAGCTGCCTATGATAGTACAAAGCATAATTTTAACAGTATCAAGAATGCTGAAAGAATTAAAAAATCCCTTAGTGGAGATGCATTAGCATTGAATACCCATGTGATGTCGAGCAACAACCCTGACTATATAATCAGGGAGATAGAAAAAATTTTTGGTTGTCCTGACAGTATTGCATATGGAGAATCACAAAGGCTCTCAACATTACCTGTTTGTACTGATTCAGCTATGGATATCCGCATGTTTGCTAGCAAAATTAAAGATGCCCTCATTAAGTTCAAGGAATTGAAGATGGATTGGTACATCATCAATTCAGATCTACTTAAAGATCTCAAAGCTAAGCTACCATTATCTATCAAAGGTATCTGGTGTAATATTTTAGCAGATAATCCAAATGCTAATTTAATTACATTTATTGAATTCCTTGATAAACAGGCTGATGCACGCATGAAGTCTAAAGGAGCTAAATCATTACAGAAGCCCGTGAAAAGCTCCCGTGAGCTAAGCGACACACCCATTAAATTTGAATATAATGACTTCAACACACCTATGGAAACCCATTAAGGTATGGAGTCTAACTACCAGTTTATAGATAGAAGTGTGGAATTTATACTTGCCGAGCCAATATTAGTTGTACTTATAAGACTCATTTAACATCTTTCTCATTATCAGTGTTTTAACTATTTAAATCTTAGGACGAATTTGAAAATTTACTTATATTAATATTTGATTTACTTTTATGTTTTATATGTGCCGAAACTTGAGTCTATAGTATAGTATCTTACCCCTTATGTTACATAAGTTAACTCTTTTTTGTTGTATTTTTTGAGTTTAACAAAGTTCATATGCATACTTATTATTAA
This sequence comes from Morpho helenor, assembly GCA_029227775.1. Lineage (NCBI taxonomy): Eukaryota > Metazoa > Arthropoda > Insecta > Lepidoptera > Nymphalidae > Morpho > Morpho helenor. The sequence continues at coordinate 10,784,446 of JARGCU010000011.1, forward strand.
TATTGATAATTATGTGATGTACATTTATTGGAATGACTTTTTTTTGTTTTAGAAGTTGATGTTTTTTTTTTAAATTTTATTTTAGTGACAAGTATCATGTTAAATATTTTGATAAATGTGTGAAAATTCAATTTTCTTTTTTACTTTCAGAAATATAAATGTTAATTTTTTTTGGATAAGATCTCATAAAAACAAATATTAATACTTTGAAATAATCAATGGATATTATACTTTTAATTGTTACTCTTATTGCTTCAATTTAATTGATTTTATAGAATGAATCAATATGTTGTATATAATCATTTCTATAAAGATGATATAATTAGTTTAAGATTGTGAAGTCATTTATAACAAACAAATAACATTATATTAATGTTTTATTAGTACTTGTTAATTTGTTTGTTTTAAAGTCTCTCTCTCTTTGGTATTGCAGCATTTTAAAAGTTTAATATTGATTATTATGTGAAGTACATTTATTGGAATGACATTTTTATTTGTTTTAGAAGTTGATGTTTTTTTAAAATTTTATTTTAGTGACAAGACTTTCAAGTATAAAGTTAAATATTTTGATAATGTGTGAAAATTCAATTTATTTTTTACTTTACTTTTAGAAATATAAATGTTATTTTTTTTAAATTCTATATGGAAAAGATCTCATAGAAAAAAATTAATACTTTGAAATAATCAATGGATATTGTACACTATACTTTGAATTATAACTCTTATTGCTTGAATTTCATTGATTTTATAGAATTAATGAATATATTATGTATATATTCATTTCTATAAAGAGGATGATATAGTTATTTTAAGATTGTGAAGTCATTTATTCGCAAACAAATAACATTATATTAATGTTTTATTAGCACTTGTTAATTTGTTTTAATAAACTCTCTCTCTCTGTTGAATTGAAGCATTTTAAAAGTTTAACATTGATTATGCAGAAGCACATTTATTGGAATGTCATTTTATTTTGTTTTAGTAGTTGATGTTTTTTTTAAATTTTATTTTAGTGACAAGACTTGTAAGTATAAAGTTAAATATTTTGATAAATGTGTGAGAATTTAATTTCTTTTTTACTTTACTTTTAGAAATATTAATGTTATTTTTTTTAATTGATCTCATAGAAACAAATATTAATACTTTTAATAATCAATGGAGATTATACTTTTAATTGTAACTCTTATTGCTTGAATTTAATTGGTTTTATAGAATTAATGAATATATTAATATATATATTCATTTCTATAAAGATGGTGATATAATTATTTTAAGACTGAAGTCATTTATAACAAACAAATAACATTATATTATTGTTTCATTAGTACTTGTTAATTTGTTTGTTTAAACTCTCTTTTGTATTGCAGCAGTTTTGGTGAATTTTAAAAATTTTATAATCATTCTTTTAATTATCTCTGGATTAGATTGTTTTTAATTTTTATTAATTTGATTTGATATCAATATGTTTGAAAATTTTTGTTTGGAATTATGTTGATTCATAGATTAAAAAAAATTGATTAAAATTAATGCTTTTATTTTACTACCAATATTTTCATAATTCTAGGGTGTGTTAATGAGTTTGCTGTAATATAATTTGGTGCTAGTTTTACTGGGAGGGATCTAAAGGATTTTTTAAATACAAATATTGATTTACAAAAACATTTTCTGTGTATCCCACAGCAAATGTTTTTCACATCATTAAAACGAAATGAGAAAAAGTGTTTTAGTAGTATCCGAATTCAGTGCAGTTTTTTGTATAACTACAAATTGAGTCTCATTTACTCTTACCCCTAGTTATCTCTTTTGGCGCAATAAGCCACGTTTTGTTAGCTAAGACCTAGATATCTATTAGGTGCTCAAAACCCTTTTTTCTCGAGAAATCAAATCTAGTTTAATATAACGCACATGTAGCAAGATATACGCCGCCGTAAGCTGGTCAAATATAATTTGTTAAATCAGCGCCATCTTGTCAGCCAAAGCAACTACACGATGATAACTTTTATCATCTTTATATATGTCCCTACAGCGCAAATGGTTTATAAAAACCATACAAAAAGAATAAGACGCAAAGTTGTATCAAATTTTCATTTCATTAATTTTGAGAATTTAAATGAATGTCAAGTTAATAAATTTGCTATATGTATATAATTTTCATATACTCAAATCTTTTACCAGTTCAATTTCTTTAAGACCATTGAGTTATTTACATATTATTGACCGGGCTCCATTCTTCAGACAGCACAAGGCATTATTAACACTAATATATCATAATACTCAAATTCTTTGTTCATTTAGGATTATAGCTTTTGAATAGGTAATTTTGTTTATCGTCAAATGTTGTGGAAGAATTTGAACTGCTGCTACCAGGAAGAAGCAGCAAGCAATTCGGCGAATATACTTTTTAAAATTTAATAATAAAAAAAATTTACACAGTTCGCATTCAGTTAGTCAGAAATATAAGTAGTTTCTACTGATTTAAAATGTTAGACGGCACTCGCCTCATCACACATTGTAGGGTATTACATATAACACGCTTGATATTAGAGTGACCTGATACAAAAAGTTTTTTGTAGCAAATTGCAATAAAGCGTAGTGTAAAAAGTTAAGTAAAGTAGCGGCCTGTTACTATCCCAGCAGGGAATAGGCCTCTTCTCTCCGTTTTCTGGAGAGAAGAATTGGAGCTAAGACCTACCACGCTGCTCCAATGCGGATTTGTAGGTTACATATATCTCCAGAATTTTCTAGAGATTTGCAGGTTTCCTCACCGAAAAGCGTATGATAAATTGTCCTTATAAATTAGACACATAAGTTTTATCAGAAAAACTCATTGGTGTCTGCCCAGGTATGAACCCGTGACCTCCTCGAAAGAGTCGCACGGTGCTACCGCTGGGCTACCACAGCTTAAAGCATAGTGTAGCGCCTGCAACACTCGCGAGTGTTAAAGGAGACCTTAACTTGGAAAAGCAAAAGAACACAGTTTTTTTATAGTTCGTAGAGTCATGTCAAAGATGGCGTTGAAATAAGGATTACAAATTATAGTTAGCAATTTTAACATTTGCATAATAAGATAATAATTATTGTATTCAGTTGTGTAGGAAGTATAAATATTGTCATTAGTCTCAATATTGTAATCTCAAGAGGAGATTTAAAAATGGAAGACGAATTCATTTTGGCGGCATTCTGTTCTGACGAAAAATAATTGTTATTAAAGTAATTAAGAGTAATAAAGTGTTTAGGAATTGTTTTGATATATTTTGAAAATCTTTTCTAAATATTTTAATACAATGAATCTTACTCAATTAAGCCTAATTTTAGGATTGGGTCACTTTAATATTATGTGTGCGATGGTTACATGGTAGCATGGGATTTATTATTATGGATAACTTTGAAATTAAAGAAAACAATAAAACAAGCATATCTAATATAACATTTATTTATTTAGATTGCCATCACAATCTTTGGTACAATAAATACAACTGATGCACAGATAAAACAAAAAAAAAACATAAAAAATTTAATAATAAATAGCCATGATTTACACTATCATAACGGGTAACATCACGTATCTACGATACATACTTTACAGAGGAAATACTTGACATCCACACTTTTAATGGCTAGTGGCGATCGGTCCCAAACACTTCACTATCACATGCGATTTTTTATTACTTCAATCATACATAAATAATAGATCGTAATTGACATATGATTAGTTGTTAGGGAAATTACATTTTCATTTTTAATTTTATATATTAGTATTTAGTCTGCGGAAAATTATATGAGATATTTACGCCAAAATTACTTAATACTTGTGTTATGGGTGATAGACGACTGGTAATTATATACATATATAACTTTAAATATATATGTGTATATATATTTAAAGTTATATATGTACAATAAGTTATATATGTAATAAAATAAAGTTATATATGTAATATCTGGGTGTGCCCAGACTTGAAGAACTAACAAATTGTTGGCACTCGGCGGGAATACAACCTGTGACCCGCAGTCGCCAATGCCCAAACGCAATGTATGATTTTTTTATTTTCACAATCATAAATATAATAGCTCGTATTTGTCATATGATTTGTTGTTAGTGAAACAAACATTTTGTCTAATCTATATATATAAAAGTGGTGTTAGTTACACTATTTATAACTCAAGAACGAATGAACCAATTTGGTTGAAAATTGGTGGAGAGGTTGTTTAGAACCAGGAGACGGACATAGGATAGTTTTATCCCGTTCAACCCCATTTCCGCCAAGTCACTATAAAACGTGGTATAACAACTAATAGGGAAAGGGGAATTGTGTTACTCCAAATTTAACGCGTGCGGTAACTGCCACGGGCAGTAATGAATGAAACAAAACTACTGGATGGATTTTAATCAATTTTTTACACTGAGTGACATGGGCTATATATTTTATACCCGTGCGAAACAGGGGCATAAAATATTTAATAAAAAGGAGACCGTCAGAATTTCATACATCTTTTGGCCCAGACTTTACGCTAATAATTTTTGTGTTGTTAAATAGAAACATATTTGTTATCTTAGTATCAACTACAATCTTTAGTGACATATATTTGAGTGGCTATATATTTTAAAACCGTGCGAAGCCGGAGCGGGCTACTAGTTTAATATTGATTACTCTAATAATTTTAATCTTTCACATTTCCATTGCCATTTATTTATAGCATAGTTATTGTGATTAATATCTTTTGATTATAATTTTAATGTTTCCTATTTCCATTGCCATTTATTTATTGATTTGTTATTGTGATTTATATCTTTTGATTAAATAATTATTGTGATAGTGAAGTTATCAATTTTCTAACGCCATTGATGTTCTACTCAATTGTACTAGTTCACTTAGACTTAGCTGCTTCTTCTGCCTCGAGCCGCTTCCTCATCGACTCTGGCATCTCGGCGGGCGGTGGTCGCGGCATCCTCAGGTACACCTGCGTGATGAAATAATGGTGAATTTCGAACATGGTGAAATTATTACCATCTCATAGATACATTCTCTCATTAATCCAGTGTCTACATATTTTTTCAGTAGGAACAATTGGTTATTTGTATTAATCATTGAATATATTTGTAAGCCGTGTGGTATCCGGCTGAGTAGAATAGAACAACCCTCATTTCTTACCGAGGTGTCGTTAAAGGCGACTAAGGTAAGTCGACCCGTCGTGTGGTATCCGGCTGAGTAGAATTGACCAACCTTAATTCTTACCGAGGTGTCGTAAATACGGCAGAGGTAAGTTGACGTAAGGCAGGCGGCCAGTCGTAAAATTTACGTACGTACGTAACGTACAACAGAGTTTAAGAGCAGAGAAAAAGAGAATAGGCAATTATAAAAGTTCGAAAATTCTTTTGTCTATACACTTGTTACAAATATATTCATCCTCCTGCCCTTATCCCACTCTATGTGGGGTCGGCACAACATGTTGTTACAACTATACATGATTTGGCGATGATGATTTTACGACCGGCCGCCTGCCTGACATCAACTTACCATAGTCGTATTTTACGACACCTCGGTAAGAAAGAGGGTGGTCTATTCTACTTAACCGGATACCACATGGTGGGTCAACTTAACTTAGTCGCCTTTTACGACACCTCTGTAAGAAAGATGGTGGTTTATTCTACTTAATCGGATACCACACGGCGGGTCGACTTACCTTAGTCGCCTTTTACGACACCTCGGTAAGAAATGAGGATGGTACAATTCTATTCAGCCGGATATCACACGGCGTATATTTATGTAAATATATTAAACTAGCGGCCTGCCCATGCTTCGCACGGGTATAAAATATATATCCCATGTCACTCAGTGTAAAAAAATGATTAAAATCGATCCAGTAGTTTTGATTTATTCATTACTGCCTGTGGCCCGCAAGCGTTAAATTTGGAGAAAAACAATTTCCTCTCCCTATACCAAGACGATTTCCTGCTATCTTTGGAATATCTAAACTGATATAGTACATTTTTACTTATTTACTTTTACATTTTACCTATGTATTTTATTTTTACAATTAATTACAGAATGTCTTTAAACAAACTCTTAAAAGATTCGAAGTGCTATAGGGTGAAGCGCGGCGTCCTCACGGCATTTTAAATCTGTAATATCTCCGAAAATGTTCACTTAAATTACATACTGTAAACGGCCATATTGACCTATATTAAATCAACAATTTATTTAAGGTACTTAATTGCATAAGGATTAATGTTGTATTGTATAAAAATTGCTTTGAACATAAGGCATTATTTTTCGTAAAAAGTATATGACAAAAAATGCTTTTGTGGGTTATCCATAAGAGATAGACATATACCATCGCGGACTTTTCTGTAGACCTTTTCAAGGCGTACAAATACTTAGTACATCATTTTGATAAATCTCGTAGGGTTTAGCCTGCGTTTGCAATGTAAGCGGACAAAAATGTAATTATTTACAGAAACCTCAAAAATTACAGTATTTCTCTACTCCGTATTGAATGTTATTATACGTACAAACCTTCCTTTTGAATCACTCTATCTATTAAAAAAAACCGCATCAAAATCGGTTGCGCAGTTTTAAAGTTTTATGCGTACATACGGAAATATGGACTTTGTTTTATAATATGTAGTGATGTAATAAAATAAAATTGTGATTTATTACTTTTTAAGTATAACTATATATTTGTATATAATATATATTCATATTGTATTGTCCTTTTTTCAGGTGAAGGGTTAAACATAAGGTTCCCAATATTTTTAAATAATCCAAATTGCAGTTTTATTCTTTGTTTCACCGTACAATCCTTTGTGTGTAATCCATCTTATGTCACATTGGCAAAGTAATCTATGCCAATAAGGCACTCCTATAAGCCATTAAAAGAAAAATTGAATTGAACGAATTTCAAGTGAGCTTGTGTGTGTGTGTGTGTGTGGTGTGTGTGCATGCGTGTGATGTGTGGTTGGTGTGTGTGGTGTGTGCGTATGTGTGGGGTGTGTGTGGTGTGTGTGTATGTGTGGGGTGTGTGTGTATGTGTGGGGTATGTGTGGGGTGTGTGTGGGGTGTGTGTGTATGTGTGGGGTGTGTGTGGTGTGTGTGTATGTGTGGGGTGTGTGTAGTGTGTGTATGTGTGGTGTGTGTGTGTATGTGTGGTGTGTGTGTGAGTGGTGTCTGAGTGTGTGTGTGTCACGAGATGTGTTCTCACCTTGACGGCGTCGTAGATGAACCACTGCAGCGCTGTGAGTGTACCGATCATCACGATCCTGGGGCCGAGACCCTTCCACACTCCGGCCCAGCCCAGCTTGCCGACGATGGACCCAACAGTTGCGGTCTTGTCCTGTAACATAACAAAGTATTGGTTATACTAGTGAGTACGTATGCGCAGTGGCGTTTTTTTTTATATTCTTGTTCCTCTGATATGTAAGGTCAGAGACTTTATTTTTGCTCTTTTGTATTATTTACAATTTTAAATGTGTTATATAGGCTTACCCTACAAATTACCCTATACCCCCTTACCCTATTAACAATTTTTTCTTATAACTACAGTGTAAACTCCATATAACGTCACTCGATTTAACGACTGTGTAATTTAAGCTGTGGTAGTCCAGTGGTAACACCGTGCGCCTCTTTCAAGGAGGTCTAGGGTTCAAACCCCGGGCAGGCACCAATGAGTTTTCTAGTATAAAACTTATGTGTCTAATTGATAATTGCAATTTATCACACGCTTTTCGGTGAAGGAAAACATCGTGAGGAAACCTGCATATCTCTAGAGAATTCTGGGGATATGTGTAACCTACCAACCCGCGTTGGAGCAGCGTGGTAGGTCTTAGCTCCAATCCTTCTCTCCAAAAAAAAAAAAAAAATCGGAGATAAGAGGCCTATGCCCAGCAGTGGGATAGTAACAGGCCGTTACTTACTCTTTTTTTTTGTTATACTTTACATTAAAACAAAATTTTTTTTTCTAATATTAGTTATAATAGTTATTGTATGTTTGTTACTTTTTAAGCACGCTGTGACTACCTTTGATTAGATTTATATGTCATTAGCAACCCTAGGAAATATAACCATGTTACTTTAGTTACACATGTAATTCAGTTGGTAGTTCTAAGGAATAAATAAAATAAAGCGTCGATATCACTTGGCTTTGGTTGGCTTAGCTTGTTTCCCATACAATGAAACACTCTATATAGCATTGTAGCTACTCTCAATAACGACAGCAATTTAATAATATACTAATTTAATAATGTACTCGTAAATTACTTTTTAAGTTAAGCCAAATTTAGTAAAAACTGCGCAGTTGTGTACGTTCTTTTGTCGTTTTATTATCCTAGCCCGTAATAAACTCGACTGTCGGCAAAACACATACCGAACTTTCTAAGAAATCCGAGCTTTTGTTTAAAAATTGGGATTGCATCTAAATGTAGCTAAATTAATGGAAAAATACTTTCTTTGTCACCAAGATGCCTCAATATCGCAAGTAAGTAGCGGCCTGTTACTATCCCACTGCTGGGCATAGGCTTCTTCTCTCCGTTATTGGAGAGAAGGATTGGAGCTAAGACCTACCACGCTGCTCCAATGCGGATTGGTAGGTTACACATATCTCCAGAATTCTCTAGAGATATGCAGGTTTCCTCACAATGTTTTCCTTCACCGAAAAGCGTGTGATAAATTGAAATTATCAATTAGACACATAAGTTTTAATAGAAAAACTCATTGGTGTCTGCCCGGGTTTGAACCCATGATCGTCTCTAGAGATTCACACGGTCGCACCGCTAGGCCATCACAGCTTCAATTAAATTCTTCAATATCGTAAGGTAGGAATAAAATATTTAAAAAAATACAACTAAATTACTAGTGCAGCATAAATAATATACGCAATACGACTATACGCAATAGCGATCGAATAAGAATTGTTTTTTATGTAATTACTAACACTAGTCTGAAATAAACTTTTTTCTCTAATACATTTTTCTTCTCTCGATTTAACGACAACTTTCTATAACGTCAAAATATGCAGTCCCTTGAGGGTCGTTATATAGTTTGTACTATATTTACAATTTTACATTTGACTTAGCTATTAACAATCGAGCTTACTTATTACATTGTTAGATTTTGTTTTTAGTTTATGTTGTGGGTCAGGGTTGTAGGTTAACTGTTCTTAAAGTGGTATTTTCGCTTTCAGGTTCAAGGCTATCTTATGTAGGTTAACTGTTCTTAAAGTGGTATTTTCGCTTTCAGGTGTAAAGGCTTGCTTAGGGTCTTACCTGGTTCAGCTTGGAGACGACAGTGTCGGCGGGATGGGAGACGATGGCGCAGAACACGCCGGCGATGTACCCGGCCGCGAAGGTCACCACCAGCTGCTCGGACTTCGAGCACTGGTCGCGGGGCTTCGGCACCACGTACTGGAAACAGTACACTATACGTGAAAGAAAGTTACATATATGACGAAACCTGTTGAAACCACTAAACCATAAACCCAAAATTGAATATTATAATCAATCTTGTCTTGCTGCAAAAGTAATAATAAAATTAACTTTGCTATAATCAGCGATAGCCTTGCACGGTAATTTTTAAAACGCTGTAAAAAAAAAAAAAAAATAATAGGGCAGGAGTGAAGGTGCCGTAACCGTTGAAATCCGCTGATGAGGCAAGCTGGAAAACAATGGGCTTCGTGGAATCATAACCGGGTTTCGGGAATATAACAATAAATTACTTCCAAATTCACTTGCATTCTTGTCTTCCAATAGTAGTCTTGTATAATTTTCATATTTTGTAATAAATTAATAATTTTTAAAAAAAGACTTACTCGCCGCCATATCATAACTCAGGTGGTGCTCGATTTTAGATATTTTCACCTCTCTAGACCGCCCGTTTCCCAAATGAACCACTATAACGTACGTTTGACAGCGAAAAATTGTGATTGTATTAAACGTAAATTTCAAAAAAATTCGAGCCCGAAAACAGGGATATAATGACATTTTTTTTAAATAAAACTTATCTAGATCGATTTTTCTTCCCCAAAACCTCGAAAACGGCTACAACGATTTTCCAGAATTTAGCATGTAGGGGGTTTTGGGAAAGAAAGATAGATCGAGCTTTATGAAAAAAAAAACATTATCCCTGTTTTGGGCATTAAAAATTCTAAAATTTTTATTGTCAGTATTTTTGCCATGAACTGTCAAGTCAGCGTAGCTTATTCGGGGAACAGGCAGTCTCGAGAAATGTAAATACCTGAGATCCCCAACTACCTACTTAATTTTTTTAATTACCTAAGTTTTCTTTTTTTTATTTTGTAAAAAATTACAGAGCAAGGCTCAGTCAACCAGGTACTATATATAATGCTAAATGTAGAGTGGACTATCCATTTTCATACCTGATACATGCGTAAAAATACATGCATTTTTGAATTTAAACTATCGTGAGTGGAATTCATAATTAATGTATAGAAACCGGCTATACTCACGTGTTATTTTATCTGATGAGCCCGACTAGTTTCAAACCCTTACGGGGCTCTTATTCATGAGCTCTTTACGCGGCGTTATCGCGGCGGGAACACTTGAAACTAGTCGGGTTCATCCGATAAAATAACACGTGAGTATAGCCGGTTTCTATATGTATAGAAACCGGCTATTTAATAATTAATGTTAATTATAATACATGCATTCCTGTGGCTAAAATACTTTACCGAGTTAGCTGATTTTTATGTAAGCTGAGGTTGTCTCTAAAGTTAGATACTTAAAACTAAAATTAATATCATCATCTTTCTGCCCTTATCCCACTCTAAACGAGGTCGGCACAAAATGTTACAAACATGTTGTCACATGATTTGGCTACGTATTTTACGACCGGCCGCCTGCTTAGTCAACTTAGCTTAGTCGTATTTTACGACACTTCGTAAGAAAGAGGGTGGTCTATTCTACTAAACCGGATACCACACGGTGAATCAACTTACCTAAGTCGTATTTTACGGCATTTTTTAAAAATGAGGCTGGTCTATTCTACTCTTCCGGATTTTTTGCAGACTAAGGTGGACTGCGCCTGCTAGTGTAGTGCCTATTCAATCTTTTTTTTTAATTTTTCCAAATTATAGAAGTCCGGAAAGATAGATGAAGGAAGGGAATTCCACACCTTCGAAGTACACATGAGGATTTTTTTTTCAAATTCAAAATATTCTTTATTCAAATAAACTTGTAAACAAGTGCTTTTGAATCGTCAACTCTACTGCTGGTTCGGAAAGCTGTTCCTACCGAGATCCAGCAAATAACTCGGCGGTTGCTCTTTTAAAAATATAATTCTTAATACTATTTACATTAAGTCGTTACTGTCTTGTACAGGTTCAAAGAGAGCTATATCTACACATTCTTATCTACTAAATAATCTTCAAGAGTATAGTAGGCTTTCTGTATCAGCCTCTAAAGATGAACCAAACCGTTTGGTGCGAGTTTTCGGGATATTTATATTATACCGGCCCCTCGCGGCCTGGTTGTTCGGAACGGACGGAAATTATATACAGGTTAAATACACATGCCGGAAGTTCTAACACTCGCTATACGTTTTTAATTCGCTTATTAGTTTCCTTTGACATACCTTGTACAATAATTCGAGGGTCTTCTCGAAGCAGGCGAACTTCATCATGGTGTACGGGATCTGTCGGCCCCACAGCGGCACCAGGCCCTTGTAGAAGGTCCCGTAGCCCTCGTTCTGGACCATCTTGGGCCAGGCCTCGCGGAGCGTGCTCGCGAAGCCGGGCATCGTTTGGATTCGAACCTGAATATATCGCACGCATAATTTAAAAAAAAAATATGTATTTATTTCCTACAAAAAAAATATAAAAAAAACAGAATCTTGGACCAACCTAGTATTACATTATAAGTTACTAGTATTTCTACTAATACTTGTGACAGGAGGCCCCGCTCTTCCATAACATTTGAAACATAATGAGAACATGCGTGTATTTTGTATGCGCAAGAGCTTGTGTGTGTGTCAGTGAACTGTGTGTGTTGAGTGAGTGTCTCATCATAATAAATAAAATGACCTAACTCAAAATTAGGCTTAAATGTGTTACGATATATTGTTATTTTAATGCCATATATGACATAACGCTACGAAATATTAAAAAAGTGATTGGTGTGTAAAAAGTGGTATTAAAAGCTAGTGGTCTCTTCAACACTCACGAGTTTTGTAGGCGCCACGCTTCGCTGTATTGCAATTTGCCACGAAACAACTATTTTCTTAATTAGGTCACTTTAATACTAAGCGTATTATTTATTTTATTTTAATTTATTTATGTAGGTTTACTAACAGATCAATAACCTGTGGTAGACCAGCGGTGCGATCGTGCGACTCTTTCGAGAGGGTCAAGAGTTCAAACCCCGGCAGGCACCAATGAATATGTCTATAATTATAATTACGATTCACAAGTTGCTTAACACTTGCTTACAAGTTTGCTTTTTGTTCAACATATCATTAAAGAGTTTCTTCCCTGCCCCTTTGCAAGTTACATATTTAATATTTATTTCCTTTTATTTTTATTAATTAACATGTAATTTAACTTGTATGTATGTTCGATTTATTCTTTAAGTTTTTCTTTCCTGTGAAAACTTTTTTGGTTTATGTTTTTGTTTATATTTCTCTTATAACTATGTATTGTATAACTGTTTGTCTTCTTAATATAATAAATAAAATGTTTGTAAAAGTTTTTTTTTTCGAATTGACTGTATGCTGTTAGCCTTAACGGCTTTTACAGCGTCACCGGGTGGGACGGGCGAGCGCAGAAGCATCGCCGAGGTTGCGAAATGCGGAGAGAGAATGCAGTAGAGTTGACGATTCAAAAGCACTTGTTTACAAGTTTATTTGAATAAAGAATATTTTGAACTTGAATTTGAGTAGAGCGCAGAAGCTCTACTAGCTATGGGGAACGTCGTCCTAAGGGTGCCTCCTGTGAGGCCGGACCACGGCTTAGGGCGACGTGTAGTGTAGGGCTGGTGGTATGACTTTAATTAGTCATTACGACGACGGGTGGTAACAAGCCACGACCAACCGACGTCAGAAATCTGGGACTTCGTCTTCGCCGGCGAAGACACTGTGTGTATTAAGTGTTTTTGTGTTTGCGGTCGTTATTTGATCGTCAGAATATGAAAGTTACCTTAGCGGCCTCTAGTGGAGACAGAGCGATGTCAGCGAAGAACTCGGCGGAAGCGGATGCGCCCAAATAGACGAATGTTCGGTAAGTGTAAGCGGTCTCCTCGTCGAGCATGCCGGAGTAGGCCACTTTGAAGATTTCGTAGAAACCGAACTTGCACAGACCCTAGGGATTTGGACGGGATATAAATAACCAGGCCGTATGAGTCATCTCTCAGCGAACGTCACCGGAAACCAAAATGCCCCTTATAGCCTTTATGCTTCAGTACAACCCCCTCCCTATATCACAGTAAGGAAGCAGCTTTCCAATGGCGAAAGAATTTTTGAAATCAGTCCATTAATTTTTGTGTGAAAACATTACACACATACATACAAATTTTTCCTCTTTATAATATTAGTATAGAGCAAAAAAAATATCCGTTTTAACGACACGGTTTATCCGCCCTTTTCGGGTGACAAGAGGGCTGGCTCCTTTTTCGCACAAAGAATCAGCTTAGCGATTCAACGCGGAAACGCTGCCAGCATTCTTGGGACCAACATGGGCATGATTTTAGTCCTAGCGTGTAAGTAATTTAGGATAGATATAACTTGTACATTTTTTCTGAAAATAAATAATATTCCTGATTGGTCAATAGACTAATCAAGCAATCAACAGCTTACAAACACTGTTAAAAAGAGGCTGATACAGAAAGCCACTTGAAGATTATTTAGAAGATAAGAATGTGTGGATATAGCTCTCTTCGAACATGTACAAGATGGTAACGACTTAATGTAAATAGTATTAAGAATTATATTTTTAAAAGAGCAACCGCCGAGTTTCTTGTTGGCTCTTCTCGGTAGGAACAGCTTTCCGAACCAACAGTAGAGTTGATGATTCAAAAGTATTTGTTTACAAGTTTATTTGAATAAAGAATATTTTGAATTTGAATTTAATAGATAGTATAGATTATACTGGCCACAATACTTGAGCTGGTATAAATATAGTTTAACTTACTTGTAAGGAGTACCCGATGAAGGTCGGCGCCCAGCCCTTGGCCAGTCCCCTCATACCCTCCTCTCTCACCGACACCTTGAACCCGTTCACCACATTCTTGTACTTGTCAGGGTCCACTTGCAAACGGCACTTCACCAAGTCGAGGGGCACCACCGCAGTGTGTGTGATACCTACATGAATAGAATGTTGATATAAATATATACTAATATATAAAGCTGAAGAGTTTGTTTGAACGTGCTAATCTCAGGACTAAAAAACTAAAAACTAGTGGACCGATTTGAAAAATTCTTTCAGTGTAAGATAGTCCATCTATATATAACATCACGATAAGAAGAATGGGAGAGGAGCAGCAATAAAAAAATATTACGAAAACGGCAAAATATAAAGCTTATCTTGCGTGCTGAGTAAACGGTGAAAGTTTTACAAAAATCATGTGTTACAAATTTATTCCCCTCTAAAAGTTCTAAATAAAAGTCCGCAACAGCATATGTCTAGCTTTTAAGGGTAACCATTTTTATGGAAATCAAAATACTATATTACGGTTTTAATCTTGCAACGCGGGCGGAGCCGCTGGCGATTGCTAGTAAGTAAATAAATATATGGGACACTTAAACACACAGTCGTCCCAAAGCAAGTAACTTAATACTTGTGTTATGGGTGACAGACAAATGTAATTTTGCCTTGACAGCAGTTTAAAAAAAAGTCTGTACAAGATAGTAATAACTAAATGTAATTAGTATTAAGAATTATATTTTAAAAGAGCAACCGCCGAGTTTCTTGCTGGCTCTTCTCGGTAGGAACAGCTTTCCAAACCATCAGTAGAGTTGACGATTCAAAAGCACTTGTTTACAAGTTTATTTGAATAAAGAATAATTTGAATTTGAATCAATGAAAATCGATAAATGATGATAGAAATAAAACTTTACATTCTTTAAAACAAAAGAGATTGACCGACATTCTTTCTATAGACTAAATTTTAAAGAAATTCCCATTTTTATATGACATGGGTACGTATTATTTTTAACTCCGGGCACATTCGGGTACAAACACAAAGCCTTGATAAGTTAACTCTATAACTTAAAATAGTTTGTGCTTTCCTTAGATTTTAACTTATCGAGGTTACTGTCTTCTTACCTATCGTCGGGTTTCTATAACCTTTACAGTAAATAATACCTTGAGAGAGATTTAACCTACATTTTACTGGCTAATTCTTACTACATATTGTAAAGTACATAATACATATTGTAAAGTAAATTCTCAGTGACATTTGTGTTTGTCATTCTGTTCGTCATACACACAAAAACTAAGTTTTTCCCGTATTTTTAGCAGCAGGAAAAAACACATACTGCATTGGTGAGGGTAGGATGTGAAACCATGAGATTATACGGGAATCACTACATATTATAAAACAAAGTCGCAAAATCCCTATGTACGCATAAAACTTTAAAACTACGCAACAGATTTTGATGCGGTTTTTTTTAATAGATAGTGATTCCAGAGGAAGGTTTGTACGTATAATAACATTCAATACGGAGTAAAGAAATACTGTAATTTTGAGGTTTCTGTAAATAATTACATTTTTTTCCGCTTACATTGCAAACGCAGGCTAAACGCTACGAGATTTATCAAAATAATGTACTAAGTATTTGTACACCTTGAAAAGGTCTACAGAAAAGTCCGCGATGGTATATGTCTATCTCTTATGGATAATCCACTATAGCATTTTTTGTCATTTACTTTTTACGAAAAATAATACCTTATTTTTGAAGCAATTTTTATACAATACAGCATTAATTCTTATCCAATTAAGTACCTTAAATAAATAGTTGATTTAATATAGATCAATATGGCCGTTTACAGCATGTAATTTAAGTGAACATTTTCGGAGATATTACAGATTTAAAATACCGTGAGGACGCCGCGCTTCGCCCTATAACACATCGACTTTAGCAGCGATGTCGTTCTTTCAAGAGTTTGTTTAAAGACATTCTGTAATTAATTGTAAAAATAAAATACATAGGGAAAAATGTTAAAATAAATACGCAAATATGTACTATATGAATTTAGATATTCAAAGATAGCAGGAAATCTTCTTGGAATAGGGAGAGGGAAATTGTTTTTCTCCAAATTTAACTCTTGCGGGCCACGGGCAGTAATGAATAAATCAAAACTACTGGATCGATTTTAATAATTTTTTTCACTGAGTGACATGGGCTATATATTTTATACCCGTGCGAAGCAGGGGCAGGCCGCTAGTATTTTTATATAATAAAGTTTGTGTACATTTATTGTTGGTAATTAGGAACGCAACCTTATATGTTGTAGGTTGGTACTACCTTCGTATGCAATTGTTATATTGGCTACATTTTTATATAACCTTTCTTCTTGTGATCTCTGTAAAATACGCCACACTCGAAATATAATTTATCTGTGTTCTAAACATTTTGTTTTATTATAAATCACGCAAATATCAACATTTATAAACAAAGTCCCAAAAAACTGTCTGGATTTTGTACAGTTTTTAATAAAAGGTAGTGCAATTCTTGAGAAAGGTCTAAGTTAATAGTTTATTTTCTGGAACTGCTATAACGATTTTGATGTGACTTCCACTGCAAGATAGATTGCGGAGCAACACGGGCATAGCTAGTTTCATCTAAATATAATATCTTTATGTAGGTTGATGATTAAAAAAAATCAATGTATTTCTGAAAAATGAAAGAAAAAGATTTTTTCTGATGATCTCTTGAGGTTTTTTGTGCTATTGCATAATCTGGTAAAACGATTTCCAAACATATCAGTGTCGAATGACGATTTATGATTCAATTGTGTAAAATTTCAACGTGTTCATTAAATTTCTCAAAATACTCAACTACCCGCATCTGAACTCATTGCTTTGAACTTGTACGTATTTTAAAATTTGTAGGCCGAGTGACGTGCGATAATTGACAATCAACTTGGCCGAACGCCGAGGATGCATAACGCTTTAACTGTTGTATAACAGAAACTAATGTTATTTGATTTTTTGCAACATATTATCGGTCAAAAATCGATCAATACCTGATTCAAAACTACGATGATATGATATGACTAGCAATCGCTAGCGACTAAGCCCGCGTGGAAAGATTAAAGCCGTAATATAGTATTCTGACAACCATAAAAATGGATAAACTGTGTTTACCTTAAAACAACTGTCGCCAACTTTTCGACACTCGCAAGGAAAGCTTTTGTAATACATGATTTTTTAATAACTATTAGCATTTAATCAGCGCACGCAAGGAAAGCTTTTTATTTTGCCGTTTTCGTTATATTTTTTATTGCTGCTCCTCTCCTTTTCATCTTAGCGTGATGTTAAATAGCCTATAGCCTTCCTCATTAAACGGACTATCTTAAACTGAAAGAATTTTTCAAATTGGTCAAGTAGTTCCTGAGATTAGCGTGTTCAAACAATCAAACTAACTCTTCATCTTTATATATTAGTATACAATATATTTCGCAGCTTTCTCTCCGTTTTTGGAGAAAAGGATTGGAGCTAAGACCTACCACGCTGCTCCAATGCGGATTGGTAGGTTACACATATCCCTAGAATTCTCTAAAGATATGCAGGTTTCCTCACGATGTTTTCCTTCACCGAAAAGCGTATGATATATTGCAATTATCAATTAGACACAAGAGTTTTAATAGAAAAACGCCGTGTGGTATCCGGCTAAATAGAATTCAACCTCATTTCTTACCGAGGTGTCGTAAAAGTTGACTAAGGTAAGTTGACCCACCATGTGGTATCCGGTTTTAGTAGAATAGACCACCCTCTTTCTTACCGAGGTGTCGTAAAATATGACTAAAGTAAGTTGACGTCAGGCAGGCGGCCGGTCGTAAAAACGCAGCCAAATCATGTGACAGCATGTTTATAACATGTTGTGTCGAACTCCACTTAGTGGGATAAAGGCTGGCAAATGATGAGTTTTAATAGAAAACTCATTGGTGCCTGCCCAGGTTTGAAACCGTTACCCCTCTTAAGAGTCGCACGGTCTCACCGCTGCGCTATCACAGCTTATTAAAGTTACAAAGATTAACAAAAAAACTATGTCAAATTATTAAAAAAACAAAACGAATCGACAAGATAACACAATCTGGCCTTGCCCGTGATTGAAGACTTTGAATCGGTCAAGCGCGAGTCGCGTCATATCAAAAATAGCTTGACATTGATGTATGGATCGCTTTATGTAACCCAAATTTGATTTCAATTTGATAATTTAAAAAAAAAACTGCCCTGTGGTATCCGGCTGAGTGGAATAGACTATCCTCATTTCTTATCGAAGTGTCGTAAAAGGCTACTAAGGTAGATAGAGGTAGATAGAATAGACCACCCTCATTTCTTAGGTGTAATAAAAGGCGACTAAGCTAAGTTGACCCACCGTGTGGTATCCAGTTGAGTAGAATATACCACTGTTTCTTACCGAGGTGTTGTTAAATACGACTAAGGTAAATTGACGTCAGGTAGGCGGCCGGTCGTAAAATCCGCAGAATAATGAGGGTGGTCTATTCTATAAATGTATATTCTCGGCTTATATGCAGAGTGTACCTAGACGTGAGTTTGGCATTTAAGGAAAACACACCCATGTCGGTTACATCACTACATAGTATAAAACAAAGTCGCATTCCCTGTCTGTCCCTATATCCCTGTGTGCTTAAATCTTTAAAACTACGCAATAGATTTTGTAGCGGGTTTTTTTAATAGACAGTGTGATTAAAGAGGAAGGTTTATATGTATAATAACATTCAATATGGGGTTGAGAAATACTGTAATTTTTGAGGTTTCTAATGTGATCTCATAAATAATTACATTTTTTCCGCATACATTGCAAACGCAGGCTGAACCCTACGAGATTCAAAAAAATGTACTTAGTATTTGTACACCTTGAAAAGGTCTACAGAAAACTCCGCGATTGTATATGTCTATCTCTTATGGATAACGCACAATAGCATTTTTGTCATTTTCTTTTTACAAAAAATATTACCTTATTTTCGAAATTAGAACAATACTGCATTAATGCTCAATATGGCCGTTTACAGCATGTTATTTAAATGAATATTTTCGTAGATATTACAGATTTAAAATGCAGGGGCATAGCGGTTTGTATTTTCCAAATGTAACGCTTGCGGGCCACGGGCTGTGATGAATAAATCAAAACTACTGGATCGATTATAATCATTTTTTTCACTGAGTGACATAGGCTATTTTATACCCGTGCGAAGCCGGAGCGAGCCGCTAGTACTAGATAAATACTGGTTTCACTTACCATATGAAAGAACGCTGTGTGGTATGCGGCTGAATAGAATAGTACCACCCTCATTTCTTACCGAGGTGTCGTAAAAGGCGATTAAGGTAAGTCGACCCGCCGTGTGGTATCCGGCTGAGTAGAATAGTACCAACCTCATTTCTTACCGAGGTGTCGTAAAAGGCGACTAAGGTACGTTGACCCACCGTGTGGTATCCGGTTTAGTAGAATAGACCACCCTCTTTCTTACCGAGGTGTCGTAAAAAACGACAGAGGTGAGTTGACGTCAGGCAGGCGGCCGGTCGTAAAAACGAAGCCAAATCATGTGACAGCATGTTGTTCCGACCCCACTTAGAATGGGATAAGGGCAGGAAGATGATGACTTACCACATGAAAGAATACCGCCCAATCCGCACAGTGCGAAATATTTGGGGGACGCGAATTCACAGGAGTCTGTCTGGACCACTGCAGAAGCTGCCATGCCCTGGAGAACAGAATAATCATTTGAAAAAAAAATAACAAATAAATAAGCATTAAATATTAATAACCTAGAAATAGTAATTAATAAAAAAATATATACGGAACATTCATTCCCACTAAACTGTTACACAGTCCCTCCGTCTCAAAAGTAAGTAAATACTTATGTTATGGGTGATAGACTGGTAAATACATATATAATTTTAAATACAATAATTGTAATAGAATTAAAAATAATATGTTGTAGAAATTAAACAATAACTAAAAATATATATCTGTCTAGTAATGGTTCAATACTAATGCATATTTAAACATTGAAAGCTATAAACAAAGAACATCCGGTCCGTTTTCGACGGATGCTTTGAATCACCGAGTGTTAAGAAACCAAAAGAACAACTCCGTGATATTTTTAAGACATTCCTTTCAACTATAAAATAAAATCGTCTGTATTATATCCATTTAAATATTATCTATGATTCAAGAATATTTCGTAATACATGAAAAATAATTCAACACAAAAATTAGTCTTACTAAATGGCGATGGAAGGTTATTCCAGCACTTTAAATAAACTAAAGCTAAAAGACAACCATAAATGTCACGGTGTATAATAAAAAAATGTATAAAAAAATGACGGTATATAATAATTAGACATGTAATAATAAGCCCTCAGCTCTCATAATCTGTTAGTCATCAGGCAACCGCGTCGCGAGGCGGACGTCACTCTGCGCACGCATGTACGCAGCGGCGGTAACACGCACGCGTCCACCCCGAAACACACCCCTCCAGCATGAGTTCTCATCATTGGGCATTAAAAGCTAGGAATCATGTAAATGTTAAACTTGAAAGTCTATATATATCGTATACTTTTTAATTAATACCCTCCTCATTAACAATTTAAAAACAAAGCATGATATGTATCTCATCCACTACCCAACACTACCCGTGCCTTAATATTCCCCCTTCATTACCCGCGCCTTAATATTCCCCATTATTACCCGTAACACAGTTCCTCCAACATTACCCGTAACACAGTTCCTCCAACGTTACCCCTGGTCAATATTCCCCTGGCGTTACACATGCCTGATATCGCTTCACCATTACCCGTGTCACTATATTCCTCCATTGTTACCCATAATCAATATTACCCCACCATTATGCGTGTCTCAATATTCTCCAAGCGTACCGTAATAACCTCATATTACCCTTCCAAACATTAACTTACTCGTTCAGACCACTTTTAACACGCGAAATTACATCCATTTCTAACGTGATCTGTATAATATATATACACATTGCTTGCATGTCAAATTCTTTTAGCATTATTAAAATCTCGTAACACTCTTGAGTCTCGCCAATTCGGTCAATCTTGGCACATTATAACGCTCGTCATAACTTACCTTTTATCACATAATCAGAATTACCTACATGTCTCAACATTACCTATGTCATCACATAATTTCATCATTTCCAGTCTTATCACTTTGCATAACAGTTTTTAATATTCCCTTTATCATTATTTTTATCATTATAACAATATCAGAAATACTTAATTTCTGATATCACTTCACTTTCACACAAAAACCTAACCTAATCTCAATGTTGTAATGGACTTAAGCCATTACGGCATAACCTACGGGTTTTCCAATCGATTTTTCCACGTGCCACGCCCATTGTTGAGGGTCATGACACAATGACCTAGATCGTTAATATTCGTTGTTCTCCGAATTTCCTTACTTCTAATTTGAGCACATAGAGATAAGATATCTCTTAAATCATTCAAGTATTGCTTGCACCTAATCATTCCACATTTCATTACTTTGAAATAACTCGATACCATAACACTTTCAGCAACATCTGTCCTATCACAACTGTTACACTACCAGTGGCACAAAACTCATCATCACCCTTAAGATTATCATCATAATTCACCTACCCTTATCCCACTCTAAGTAGGGTTGGCACAATGTGTTTTAAAAATGTTGTTACCTTAGGACACCTCGGTAAGAAATGAGTGGTATATTTGTCTCAGCCTGATACCACACAGTGGATCAACCTACCTTAGTCGCCTTTTACGATACCTTAGTAAGAAATGAGGGTTGTCTATTCTACTCAGCCGGATACCACACAGCACGAAGCTTAAGATTGTATCATACTATAATAAGATTACCTGTGTCTCAGTCGCGGGTAGGGCAGCCTCGCATTGAACGTTCGCGAGAGGGCCGCGGAACGGCGAATTGCGCGCCGCCTCAAGTAGTGATGAGAACATATTTCTGAAACAATGCAACACAATTACAATTTACAGTCTGTAATAAATAATCCATGTATTAAAAAGTATATTCAGTAAAAAAAAAAAATACATAATAAGCCCTCAGCTCTCATAATCTGTTAGTCATCAGGCAACCGCGTCGTGAGGCGGACGTCACTCTGCGCACGCATGTACGCAGTGGCGGTTACACGCACACGTCCACCCCGTAACACACCCCTCCAGCATGAGTTCTCATCATTGGGCCAATTAAGACATGTTTTATAACATACAGAAATTTAGACATACACAAAGGAATTAGAATTAACAGACAAGGTAGAAGACTTCAAATTTATTTCATTTTTATTTTGGTACTAACACTCAACTCAAGCTGTGATAGCCCAGCGGTGTGACCGTGCGACTCTTTCGAAAGGGTCACAAGTTCAAACCCCGGCAGGCACCAATGAGTTATTCTATTAAAACTTATGTGTCTAATTGATAATTGCAATTTATTACACGCTTTTCGGTAAAGGAAACCTGAACCCTGCATATCTCTAGAGAAATCTGGTGATATGTGTAACCTACAAATCCACATTGGAGCAGCGTGGTAGGTCTTAGCTCCAACCCTTCTCACCAAGAATGGAGAGAGGAGGCCTATGCCCAGCAGTGGGATTGTAACAGGCCGCTACTTTACTACTCAACTCAAATACCAGAGGATATTGCTAATAATGTTCCGATAACTTACGAACAAATCTTATTCTAAAAGCTTGAGGCAAATCTATTGAGCACAAAAGAAAAAGAGCTGCAATGATAATTTGCTATTGAAATGGTGATTATCAATAAAGATCATTGACCTGATAAAAGAAAAAAAATATGAGTCAATAATAAAATATGAGTATATTATCTCTTGAGAAAATAATGTAAAAATTTATTCGAACATAATTTATCAAAAAAATACAAGTTTTTAAAGAATAATTTTGCTACAATTTTGGATTATAGCAAAAAAATCATTACTGTTGTACAACAGAATTCTGTAAAGTAACACCTACTATAAATTACACAGAAAATTATATTTAATTAATAAAAATAATTGTTTTATTATATACTTCACATGCATGAATACAAATTTTATATAAATAATGAATAATAAATTTTGTTCTACATAAATTTATTCCTTCTTATTAGTATATATACTATATACATATTTATTATATACATATATATTATATACATATTTGAGAATGTTTAAAATATTACATAACTATGCATTAATTTTATTGTATTGTGTTGTTGTGAGTAAAAAAACTCTCTTTAACAAGCTTAGAAGATGGTATGGTATGGTTAAAGTAGAGAAAATAATTAATGTAAAATGTTACTAAGAAGGTATCCCCACCATGTGGTATCCGGCTGAGTAGAATAGACCACCCTCTTTCTTACCAAGGTGTCATAAAATACGACTAAGATAAGTTGACGACAGGCAGTCAGCCAGTCGTAAAAATGCAGCCAAATCATGTGACAGCATGTTTATAACATGTTGTGCCAACCCCACTTAGAGTGGGATAAGGGCATGATGTTACTAAGAAGGTATCCCTCATTATGTATTAGTTCTATATGGTTGCATTTCTTATATTAGTCAATCTCATTAATATTAAGAAATTTGTCTCATATTATAGAAGTTTAATGTCATAAGAATGTTAATTAATTCTTAAAATATAGACTAAATATACAAGTGATAATTAAATTACACTTAATTTAAAAAAAAAAAAATATTTGATTTAGATATATTTTATGTTATAGAACAGTAACTGAATTACAAAACTTTTTTTTTGTTCCTACTATAAAACATTTGGACTAAATTCCAAACTTAAATTCTTGGATAGTCTTTGACAGAAATTAATCAATAATGCAGCATACACTAGATGAATGTTAAATTTCTTTGAAATTAAATCAAACCTATATTCAATACAGTTCTAAAGTGTATTTCACATGGAATACCCTGCAGAAGGTATTTCCTCAAACGACAATAGTCTGTTCTAATCAATACAAGAGAGCTTACAGGGAAGATGTTCACGTCATTTATAGCCTTCGAGATTGATTCGCGTCATATTAATTGTAACAATTAACTATTAACCGGCTTAGGGTAGAAACAACTGCTACATTAAGTGCATATTTCTAGTAAAATTAAGGATATAAGAGCAAGGTCACGTGCAAACATAACTTCATTATCGTTACGTAAGGTAAAGTGAGCGAAATTTTCATCAACAAAGTAATATAAAATCGTAACAATATTTAACTGTTCATAATTATTTTAGTTATGAAGTAGTATAAATGTAATAATTCATAAAAAAATATTTACTTACATGTCTTTAACTCTGATGTTAACTGTACTACAACCCGCACCGCGCTCGACGCACAGTGCTAAAGGAAACACGATAAACGATTGCAGCGCCGCGTCGGAAGTTATATAATCACGTGTAAACTATTGACAAGCAGGCATGTGCTGAGATTAATTAAATCAAAAACGATTATTCGATACCTACATTTATCGTTTTAGTGATTAAATATTAGATCAAAAATGAAACGGAAAGAATCTTGTGACAATATTTTGAGTCTACTTGAAATATTCTGATACATATTAAAAATAATAATATCGTCACTCGGGTCACACAGTACTTAAATACATTGAAATAAAACTATTGATAAGAACAAAAACTAATATAAATTTTGATTGCTGAACAGATTTAATATCATTGTTGTGCAATTTACAACAAAAGAACATTAACCCCACGCGTTTTGGTATATCGTACGTTTTCGCCTTAATTCTTCTTATACGTATATAATTTAATTGAAGTTTATTGTTGACAGGCGGATAAACAGATGCGGCAAGGGACTTATTTGATATGCAAAGCGATTTAAATTTAATTTAATTTTTATGTAATAAATTGAAATTACGAATTTTTATAAATAAATAATAACAATAATCTAAAAGACGATGTTTTGATATCGAAACTTAATCGATATTTAGTAGTATATTAATGTCCATCCCTTTGAACAAGATCCACCATAGACGAAAAGCAAATTAAAGATAAAGTAAGAATTTTGCATTATTTTCAGAGTGCCGAAGAAAATGCAAATTTGTGGTGGAAAGTGTTGAAAGCATTTCTTGTAAATGCAACAATTTTTTTGTTCGGCCAAAAAAATATTCTCTGGACATTTTTTAAACTGTGTTTAACATTTACATTTGTTCACCTAATAGTAGCAAAAATTTTTAGTGCTGCTACTTAGTATTATCTCACCGCTGGGTATTGGTCTCCTTTCTCCTTTTTGGAGAGAAAAATAGAATCTTAGATCTACCACGCTATTTGGTTAGACATATCTCCAGAATTCTCTATAAATATGCAGGATTCCCCACGATGTTTTATTTCAAGAAATGATAAATAAATATCAATTAGGCACAGAAAAAAAATCGATGGTGCCTGCCCTGGGTTTGAACACGTAACCTCCTTGAAAGAGATACACAATCTCACCATTCGGCTATCACAGCTTATTAGCATGATTGTCATTATTAATATTCATAATATTTCCATGTTTCTTGAATTTTTTATGAATATTATTTTTTTCGTAGAAAATAAATTAGTTCATCTAATTATCTATTAGTCATAATAAAAGAGGATTTCTTTCCATTCTAATGATACATACTTAGAAAACAATATTATATACAGGTTTTGACTTTTTTGTTCGTTTGCTCTTTGACGTACTAAAGTCCAGTTAGTAAGTTAGTTTAACCCATTGAGTTATTATAGATGGAGTAAGGGAGCCATATGCAAGACTGTCAGCAGTCAGTGACTGTGACACAAGAATCAATGATAGGGTCCTCCCTATGAAACTCGTATTTCATCTTTGTCTAATCATACATAAAAAAGAGAGACAGATTTAATCACCCTAAGCTTTCTTTCATTGTAATATATCACATTTTAGGCCATAGATAATACACTATATAGGATATTTTAGGCTGACTTCCCTACTCTAAGTATAATATCTCGATTGTTCAACCACTTCTTATTATAATTTTTACTTAGTCTATAACAAATTAGTCAATTGCACAATTTTGTCCTGTCTAAGCCTTGGATAAAGAATACACTACATAGAATATATACTACGTCCATGGTCTAAGCAGTAATCACTCTTCTTTTCTTCTTGTCTTTTGTCAATTCCTGTCCAAAAGTATTATTTATGTCATATTTGTACAAATAAATAAAATGTAACAATTTTTGCAATTAATCGATACTATAAAAATGCTTTTAAGGGTGATGTAAACATGTGATGGACATTTTAATTTCTTAAATTCTTAATGAAACTTTCAAATATCAAACCTTAAATAGATAAAAGATGTTTTGATAAAAATTTAAGAATACATGAAGTCTAATACAAACCGACAATGTCCAAAGCGACCGGTTCATCGACCTTGCCTCGATAGTTTACAGATACCAAACTCACCGCCCTACATCCCGGTATCGTTATCCAAACCTGGCCTATTTTTGCCCAAGTTGTGTCTGCAGAAACGTTGCGCTATGAAATATCCAGAATGCAATCGTGACCAAGACTTTTGTACAATAGACAGTTGCGGTAGTTCTACAAGCTGTAGAGAACCATCTTCATTTTGCCATGATTTCAGAGAAGATAACAAAAATGATGATTGCTTTCAACACTGCAGAAAACAAGATGGTGGTTGTAAATATGTAGAAGAATACGATTCTGATGTTCCTTGTTCTCGCAGCTCTTCAGCGAACAGGGAACAGCGTAATGTAGGCGAATCCACGTCTATTAATGAAGAGACAGAGAACAGATCATGTCCTATGTCCTATTCACCATCAGTAGCTGATCAGAGTATCAATACAACGCCAGATTGTAGAACTGCTCAAACACCCGTGAATGTATTTCCAAACGTATCTAAGAAAAACAGTGTAAAAATTGGCCAGAATAGACAACCTTTGACCGATGATGGTTTAGGTAGAGAAGTTATTTCGAAACCAAGTAATTTTACAAAATCTTTACCAACCGCACACAATTCTACAAGTAATTTAAATATTGAGAATAGTTTAACGGAGCAGAATACTAGAAATAATTTTTCAATGCAACCAGAAACCAGTTACGGGGGAAATAGAGTTAATAATTTACGAAGGTTTCCAAATTCCGAAGGTGTACTTCAAAATCCAACATTCATAGATGTCAAGAAAACACCTCGCTACTTAGAAAATATTCGACATGATTTTGATGAACCTGAGAACAGGTTTTATATAAAAACCAATCCTAGCCGTCTGCCAGATTTCTGTCAGCAAAAATGTCAACATACTTCTTCCAAACAGTCTTCAGAAGAACTGCACTATTTTCCAAAAAGGCAAGAACTTAATGACCAACAAGCGGACTTAACACAATCATCGAGAACAAATTTTAACAATCAAAATATGGTGAGTGTTGACGCTCAAACTAGGCGTCATTTAGATACTAACTTTCAAAATTCCAAAATAAATTTGGGGTCCGAAAGGGTTCAGCAAAGTAATACATCCACAGTATTCAACCCAGCGACGGACTCTGCATTGCCTACAGATGAACCATTACAACATAATATAAATCTTAACGCATCTAGGTTTATATGTGATAAATGTCACGAAACATATAAACGTACGGCTGATCAAGAAATGATTACATCTAGTTCTAAAAGGTACATAGCAAATGACAGTGAATACCAAAAGCATGTTCACACGGGATTAGCATCTACTAGTGGTTCATTGCGTGAACAATCGAAAATTTTGAGTACATCTGATAATCCACGAATAATTAATGCTACAGATTTAAATCCTTGTTGTCTAAGAGATACATCACAAGAAGAAGGGTCGCCTGTTTCAACTCCTAGTCGTCGATCAGCTTTCATGAGTCCATCGTTAAAAAATATGCTTCCTAATAATGGTATTATTCAAGGATTGTCTAGCCAAACGTCAAGAAATCATAGTACTTGCTGCGAAACAATTGACCCGAGATCAATGACCAAAATTAATATTCCCCAGTTTCATAGCAATATCAATGTCTCATCAAAACAACAATCATCGAAAAAACAATCATCTCACGAAAACTCACAGCTCTATCTTCAATCTTTTAAGGGAAAAAGTGGCACAAATAATATTGAACGTAAAAAACACATCAGGCAAGTAGCAGATTGCTGCAGTCACGGAATCAATAAGTTAATATCGAATGAACCGCAGCATAATCAAATCAAAAATAATCCAAATATAGACTGTGTTTGCTCTGATGTAAAGGCAATTCAATGTGGCAAGAAGATTCCTTGTGCTCACGAAGTTGGCGCTACGTCCTGTGTATCAACATCCTGCGTGGTCAATCAAAATTCTGGATGCCGCTGCCGATATCCACCCGCTTTCAAACAATTCAGTTGCACCGGAAATATAAATGGGAGTTGCAATTGTAGCGACGACTATTAAATTATAAACTGAAATTAAATGTTTTTATTTTGATATATAAGGGTAGATCGATAGCAGTGTTGTATTCTAGAAAAGACCATCCCCATTTCTTACGGAGGTGTCGTAAAAGGTGACTAAAGTAAGTTGACCCGCCATGTGGTATCCGACTGAGTAGAATAGAGCACTCTAATTTCTTACGAGGGTGTCGTAAAAGGCGACTAAAGTAAGTTGACCCGCCGAGTGGTATCCGGCTGAGTAGAATAGACCGCCCTCATTTCTTACCGATGTATCGTAGCAAGATAGGAGTATCTTGCTCACTGTAACTGCAATTATACATATTGTAGGCCTCGAGGAAGAAGAAAATAAAATAAATTACCCACTAACCGGTTATTCTCTTATTTTGTAAAGTATTCGACCAAGGAGAATTGGGAACTAGAAATAATAAAAAAAAACTAATCTGAAGACTTAATTTATTAAAATTTTGACCACGATGACAACTGCGGCACTTAGATAAAATTGCCTATATCGTATTATAGCTCTTTAACTACGACTGTAGCATAAAGAAAGAAACAAAATTATTTTATTCTTTTGTTTTCTGTAATCAAACCAGACGTCCATATCTTTAATCGAAGAAAGCATAGATAATCAGAAAATTAATAATCTGGAGCGGTCATGTCTGATGTAATTAGCGATTCTGGGATTGCGTCTGCTAGGTTTCATGCACCAGCAGGATATCAATGCAGTGGGTAACAACGAATTCTCGAATTTCGTGAATTTGATCGATGAGGCCGTTCGCATTAAGCGCGACGACCCTGAGGGCCTGAGCCCTTCGGGTTTTATCCTTTTGGTTGTGCTACCCATAAAGGATTTATTTAGAGATTTTAGCTATGGCCTGAACGAGATCGGCGTGCTCGATCAATGCCATCAGTCTATTCTGAGGATTTCCCCTCAATTTGTTCGCCAGTATGGACAGCTCAGGTGTCAATACCGGCGATCAATCCGCTAATCAGCTTCATGTTTTCTATAAAGCTGCTTGCGTCTAACAAAGTTTTTTTTTTTTTTTTTCCGGACACTAACTAAGGCTGTTAGCCATGAAGGCTTTGACAGCGTCACCGGGAGAGTTAACAAAGTAATGTATGGGGACTTCTTATATTCCTACGAAAGCACTTCTATAGCGCGGAGCAAACGACAAGTGGCGCCATCTAGTTTTGAGTGCGGAATCACTTATTCCTAGTACGTTGTGTTACATCTGTAAATAAGTAATTTTTTTTAAAATTCATATTTAGTCTATATGACTAAGAAAATGAAGAAAAAAAGCAACCAACGTAATTTTCCAGTCCTTTTAATATTTATACACATATAATATAAAATATCACATCGTTCATTTGGTCCGTTCGGTCGTGACAGAATTAAAAAACGCACTTTTACATCTAAAATAGATGTGGATTTTATTTTTAACAAAATTACATCAAAAATAATCATTTAAAAATGACTCAAGATAAATTATTTTATTTTCAATGCGTTCTCTTGCGGTGGCACTCCTGAATCCTTGATTTTTGTGGTTTTCTTCACTTTGTTGGTACTTTTTGAGCGAGCTTTTTGTTCTTTTGACCCTGTAAAAAGCTACTTTTAGTATTCTAATACACTTAATAACTGTTCTAAATTTAATTATTGTCTTAGAGGGGATGCCCGAAATGTACTTTATTTTATGAATTAAATTTCAAAAGAACATTGTCGAGTTTTTCGTTAGCTGTTCTCGGTAGGGCCACTTTTTCATAGAGTTGCCAATTCAAAAAAGGTTGAGGTGTGTAAAGAATATTTTATATTCAGTGAGCTACCCTTGAAGTATCTCTGCGTGATAAAATTGGCAATGAGGAAATCTGTAAAAGAACCATATTTGTCACGTCTCAAATCGTAATGGGTGGAGAAGAGTAACAAGCTTCATTTCGTTCTGATGGAGGCTTCAATAGGGATTTAGTATGGCCAAATGTTAAGACCATAACTTCCGGCTCATTAAAAAATTTAAATGACGTACTCTTTCTGCACAACAGATATGAAACACATTTATGTTACCGCTTAAATATCTGGACTATAATTAACATAAGCACATTTGCACTAATTGCATGACCGATTCCTAGTACGCTATGCGTTTGCAATTATCATCATCTTCCTGTCCCTATCCCACTCTAAGTGGGGTCGGCACAACATGTTATAAACATGCTGTCACATGATTTGGCTGCGTTTTTAGGACCGGCCGCCTGCCTGACGTCAACTTACCTCTGTCGTATTTTACGACACCTTGATAAGAGGGTGGTCTATTCTACTAAACCGGATACCACACGGTGGGTCAACTTACCTTAGTCGCCTTTTACGACACCTCGGTAAGAAATGAGGTTGGTCTATTCTATTCAGCCGGAAACCACACAGCGTATGCGTTTGGAATTATATTAAAATATTTTTTTAATAAATACCTAATTTCTCCGTCTCGATCGGTATCGGCATAAGCATTCGGTTACTATTTCTTATAAAACCATACTGTGTCATATCAACAGAAGCGGTCCTTTTGTAACATATTTTTTGTAGAAACTCCTGCGTTTGGGAAGATAAAGTACTCCGTGGCTGATTCTTCTGTAACCGTTCTTTTCTTTTCATAGATTTGCTGTTCATCATTTTTGTTTTTGTAATTTATTGTAAATTAATGCTTTTTATGACAAATTTGTTAAAATATATTTACGTATAAGAACCCATAAATCGTTAAATACCGTACCCTTTTATTTTTAATTTTAGCGTTTACTTCTCATGCAATCATTGTAAAATTACTCGATGAATGTATTATATGAGGTGAAGATATAGTTTGAATGAAACTTCCTTAAGCTGTATACATTTCAGAATAATTATTAGTAGAGGTAGAGGAGATAAATAATTTGGATAGAAGCTATTCAGATGATAATGGCACATAAAAATACAACTACAACTGAAAATTTAAAAGAAATTGTTTATGTACAATTGTTTGACTTTTAACAAAAGTCAAAACTTAAGATATCCTATATAGTGTATTATCTATGCTTAAGACTAAAGATTTATAAATTTAGAATCTATTCACGATCTATATTTTTTAATATTATTCCAATTATTTAAGAAAACTTTTAAACAATTGCCTTAGAATCGTTAGGACTACTGTTTATCTCTTCTTCTTGTATCGTTGTCTCATTGATGAGAATCGTGGCTCTTTGACGATAGGACATTTTCAATGGTGTTGCGCCAACCAGCCCTATTCTCCGCGGCATGAAGAGCACAATAAAGGGGGGAGTTGAGAGCTTCCTTGACCTGGTCCGTCCAACGTCTTGGGCTACGTCCACGTGGTCTCCTTCCATAGACATTTCCCGTGATCACAAGCTTTACGATACAGTCAGAGTTTTTTCGAGCTATGTGACCGAAGTACTGAAGTGTCCGCCGTTTATCTCATAGAGTTCAAAAAAATAAAGCGAAAACTAGGAGGTCTAGTTTTCGCTTTATTGTAAGATAGCACATTTTGGCTAGTTTCTCTATTATATATATTAACTCTATATATAATAACTCTATAGTTCATCTACTGTTGGGTCATCAAATTACTCCTCGTTTTTGTTTTCTTAACCGTCTGCAACGAGGCTGTTAGATAATCTAAAAAAACGGTCTGGAATGGAGTTCCTTAGGACCTTTAATACAATAACAATATTTGTAAAACTGACCCTGAGAGACCCATAGTCCATACTTATAAACCGAGAATGACAATAAAAACAATGACTGTAATTTGTCTGTGGTAATTTATCATAAGTTTAACATAGACTATTAATAATATTGACAATCAAAAAGTTCATTGCCAAATGTCATTTGTCAATTGATTTGACAAATTAGAAAATTTGCCGGGTGTGTTTAGTCGTACAGGTATATTTTAAAGTTTATAAATATTACTTTGATTAACAAATACCAGCTACATAAATTAATAATATACCTCCATCCAGGAGTTCTATCATCTCAGATTGTTATTAGTAAGTACTTTAAATTAATAATAAAAGTTTCATTCCATGTTATCAGTAGTAGCAACTGAGTGCAGTACTGAAACTATTTCAGATTTATGTAATTCTTAAAATACTTCCATTACTTCTGATTTATTTATAAATTTAAAAAAATAGGTAGTTAAATAAATAACTTCTGTAATTCACTGCGTTATCTTTTATGGTGTAGGCTACTTACTGGAATATTAGTTTCAGTGTGTACTGTAGAGAAGTCTTAAAACCTTTGACTTATTTAAAGTACTAGATAATCGTACATTTTCTAGAGAATCGTTTTTACAGTAAAAGATCAGTGAGAAGGGCTGATTTAGAAATATGAGTGCTCCACTCCATGAGGCACTCGCACCAGTGGCTTGGCTTGCTGGTCAGTGGGTGACTGAGGATGGTCATGGTACATTCCCCGACTTGGCTGACTTTAAGTACCATGATGATTTGGAGTTCACTTGTATTGGTATGTTGTTATTTTCACTGTTTTAATTTGCAGTTTGGTTATAGCCTTTGTGTATGGTTGTACTTTTATGCAGTACATATACGTTGGCATACACCACAGTGACATCACAGGCTTAGGCTGAAAATCAGTGCTGCATTTGCGATGCTAACACAAATGTGGTACCATGAGCTGAATACCTTCCATTGCTGCGTTATATGCAGTAAGCTTTTATGTATTAGTTTGTAGCACCATGTATAGCACACAGATGAATGAATAATTTGACTGGCCCATTGGAACACTGGGTAGTGATCCTACCTTAAGTTCCGCGGGTCGCGGGTTCGATTCCCGCCTAGAGCCAACATTTTCTATAAATTAATTTGTAGGTCTTTGAGCCTGGGTGTATATTTGTATTTAAAAATATATAAGTATATATTCACCAGTTGTCTGTCTACCATAACACAAGTATTAAGCTACTTATTTTGGGGACGGACGACGGTGTGTGTAAGTGACCCATATATTTATTATTTATTTATTATAATAATAGCTGAACACCATCATTTCAGGACGGGTGCTCAGCTCCTATTCTGGACTATTCCATCCATTTCCCCATGTTAGGACACGGATTTAGTGAAATCCGTAGAGCAGGTGACACTGTCGGTCACATGCTCTAATCTACCCGTAGCTTTTACGAACCTGATAATATCCCTGAAGGGGATATTTGTCAGGTCCTCAACTTCAGTTTCATCCTTACCTAGTACCTCCCATCTTACCAGCAAGTACATAGGGCACTCAGCCATAAGGTGAAGACTTGTTTCTTCCTCTCCACACTCTGGGCACGCTGTGTCTTCTTTTATAACTAGTTACTTGTAGTCATTATTATCTCATATAGGGTAGAGTTATCTCCACTCATTCTTAGAGAGCTATCTCCACTCATTCTTAGAGAGCTATCTCCACTCATTCTTATCATCTATATAATTTTCAGTTTTTTAAACTGCTGTAATGGAATAGCTAAGCTAATATTAATTATTCCATATATTAATCTTTATTTTACAGGTCAACCAATGTTTAATTACATATCCACATCAAAACATCCAGAGAAAGGTACGCCTATGCACCAAGAGCGTGGCTTCTTAAGAATTAAACCTGGCACAAACGACGTGGCGTTCCTTGTGAGCCATAACTTTGGCCTCACCTCACTCGAAGAGGGTGTCTGTAATCCTGAGAAAAAGGAGATTAACCTGTCCACGGTCAACGTTGAAAGGATGTCCTTTGCAAAGCCACCTGTAGTAAAGAGTTTCAAGAGGAGTTACCGGTTGATATCTCCAGATACGTTAGAAGTTGTTCTCTATATGGAAACTGATAAGACAAGTTTGAGCGAACACTTGAAAGCTATTTATAAGAGAGTGGAATAATTTAATGTGACTGGCCCGTTGGCGTTGACCTTGCCTTAAACACCGCGGGTCGCGGGTTCGATTCCCGCTAAAAACCAACACTTCCTATGAACATAATTTATGTACAGAAACCGGCTATATTCACGTGTTATTTTATCGGATGAGCCCGACTAGTTTCAAGCCCATACGGGACCAGCGGGAACTGCGTGTAGCAGCTCGCAGGTTCCCGCCGCGATAACGCCGCGTAAAGAGCTCATGAATAAGAGCCCCGTATGGGCTTGAAACTAGTCGGGCTCATCCGATAAAATAACACGTGAGTATAGCCGGTTTCTATACATTAATTATGAATTCCACTCACGATAGTTTAAATTCAAAAATTCCTATAAACAATTTGTTGGTTCTTCAAGCCTGGCTGTATATTTGTATTTAAGTATGTATATAGAATTATATATATTTACCAGTTGTCTGTGACCAATAACACAATTATAAAGCTATTGTGGGGTGTATATTCCATATCTTTATTATTTAAATGAGTCTAAATGAGTTTAATTTAATCTTGTACATATATTTGAATTTTGGAAACGGCTCCAACGATTTTTGGATGTAGGTGGTTTTGGGGGGGGAAAATCGTTCTAGTTAGGTTTCATTAAAAAAAAATGTTGTTTTATCCCTATTTTCAGGCATTGAAAATATTCTAAAATGTTGCATAGTATGTAAATGTTATTTTAGCTGTCATTTGTAAAATTGTGGTAGCTCAGTGGCAGACTAAAGAAATAAAAATACCAGGGATCAAGCCCCTGTTACTACGAACCTTTTTTGCTTTTTAATTTAATAAAAAAAATTACCGACCAAAGCTCAGTCCCCAGGCACTATTTAGTATTTATAACTGTAGTTGAATAGAAGAAATAAAATATAAAAATTTACGTTAGTTTTATTTCTATCATCAGCTGTGTATATTAGAATTTGTTTCCAAAGCCAATCTTATTCTATTTGTTTAAAAAAATCCCCAGTTTTCTTTCGGGAACGGGAAAAACACATTGCATCATTGAGAGTATTTAAACGCTTAAGTTGCCGCAAACGAAGCAGTGGTTAACAATCAGAGATATACTAGAGTAGGGAAGTCTATGGTATCTATCTAGTGTAACTAACTAAATATCTAGTAAATAATAGTTCAAATAACTTATATTACTAATCGATAAGCTAGGTACTAAAGGCATGAATTACAATGAAAATTCTATATATAGTACAACGCCATCTAGTCGTTGAACATAGCAATATCAAACGAAATGAAAAATTTAATTATTAAACTCATTAAATAATATTTGTAAGGCTATTTATTTTCCCTCGAAACAAAAATAGAAAAAAACAACAAACTATACAAGATTATCCGTAGTGTCTAAGGATTATTATTATTCAGGTGATAAGAGGGCTGGCTCCTTTTTCGCACAAAAAATCAGCTTAGCCATTCAGCGCGGAAACGCTGCCAGCATTCTTGGGACCATTCCACGTGGGCATGATTTGTATAGTCCTAGCGTGTAATTCATTTAAGATAGATATAACTTATACATTTTTGTTGTAAAAAAATAAAAGACAAATATTAAATTCATTTAATTTGTTAAATATTCAGAGTTACACAGATTAGTTGTAGATTGAAAAAAAATAATATGGTCATATGACATAGATACAATATCATACTGCAAATGTAACCAAAAAGGCTTGTCATACGCGAGTAAAGTTCATTAAGTATTAAATAAAAGTACATTTATTCGGAAGACGGTATGTCAAATAATTAACTTGATTTGATTCGGATAAGCGAGACATATGACGTGGTAGCCCAGCGGTAACACCGTGCGAATCTTTCGAGCAGGTCACGGGTTCAAGCCCAAGCAGACACCAATGATCTTTTCTGTTAAAACTTATGTGTCTAATTTATAATTGCAATTTATCACACGCTTTTCGGTTAAGGAAAACACCGTGAGGAAACCTGCAGATCTCTAGAGAATTCTGGAGATATGTGTAACCTACCAATCCGCATTGGAGGTCTTACCTCCAATCCCCCAAAAACGGTGAGAAGAGGCCTATTCTCAGCAGTGGGATAGTAACAGGCCGCTCCTATAAATAAAATAAAAAATCTGAAGTGGCAATGGATGAGACCCGAAGTACGTTGAACCGAAAGGCGTTGGAGTCCTAAGGTGCTGGAATGGCGACCTCGCACCGGAAAGCGCAGCGTCGTTAGACCCCGAACGAGGTGGACTGACGACCTCAAAAAGGGAGGGAGGGTGTAGGGATCTCTTAAAGTGACCAATGTCCAACAGTGGACGTCCATCGGTTGAGAAAGAAGAATCGGTTATAAATAATGAAACTAAAAAAATTGTGACAGAAGAGTAAATTCAGACATGGCGCAAAAAATACGGCGCCAGAATAATAGACTATACAAAAAGAAGTCGATGAAATAAATTAAAATCCATGGGGTGAAAAAGAGCGACATACACAATCTGTTGCGAAAAAAATATTAATCACATACACGTGACAAAAATTACAAGTATATGCACTTGAGTATAATATTATTTATTTATTAGTTTAAGCTTTACCATTATAGTATTTATAGGTTAATCAAGTTAAAAGCTTTTTTTAAACTTTTAACGAAATTTCATTTCATTGCATTTTCATCAGGACTGGACCAGTATGTAAAATTTCAACTCAATCCGTCATAGGGAAAATAGTCAAATTTACTTTGCAAGATTCCATCATCACATACAAGTCAAGTTAAATAATTGTTAAAAAAAAACTATTAAAATGAGCCTGATACTGAAAGCCTACTATACTGTTATCTACTCTTCAACCCTGTACAAGATAGTAATGACTAAATCTAACTAGTTATAAGAATTATATTTTGAAAAGAGCAACCGCAGACTTTCTTGCTTGCTTTCTTGCTCTTCTTTGTAAGACTAGCTTCCAAAATCAGCAGTAGAGATGACGATTCAAAAGCACTTGTTTAAAAGTTTATTTGAATAAAGAATATTATAAATTCATTAGGAAGAAAATATTGCCCATATACAAGGAAGAAAATTGTAGGCAAATGCATGTAAATAAATATAGCTTATATACATGCAAGAAAAATGTTGATTATATACAAAACAAATATCTTATATAAATGGTGCTATGATTTGTCCCATACTAAGGATTTACTAGCAGATTACTTAATTACCGGTAACATGTACATATGACAGCATTATTGTATAAATACATGTTACCTGTTCATGATGTGATGAACTCATATAAAAAAGCTAAATTAGAAATGTAATCATATATATAGGTGATCCATAAGTGCTTAGTAACACTATAAGATATGCGTGAGCAGTTGATTTAAATAAAGAAGCACTAAGTGCAGACAATATTATTGAAAATATATCAAACATAAATATCAAACAGCTAAAATATTTTCATCAACAATATCTTCATATATAAATAAAATAATATTTTTGTTCACAAACATGGGATATTAAATTTAATAAATGCTGTAATATACAGTAATATCGCATTACTAAAATTTGTTATATACCCATACATAGCCTACTCGAATATATTCCCATCTTAAACCGTTAACAGCATATTCCATTTTTAAAACTTGCTGTTTGAACAGAATTTTTTGACGTTGCTTAACGTAAATAAGTTATTCACTTGTTAATTTAGTTCAAAACTATCTATCAAACAAAATAATGAGGTTTCTTCGCATTGATTCCATATTCTTGTAGTGCAGGCACTAAATCTTCCATTGTCATAATATATTTCTTCTCTTTGGGTCCCTTTGCATTTTTAGAGCTTTGGTTGATTTGGCTGGACGTCCTCATCTTGCAGTGTTGCAGTGCATCGTTTGCAATGTCTGAGAGGAACTTCTGGGAAGCAAGTGCTATGAGTCTTATCATTCTGAAAAACACAAGAACAAAATGTTTTACTTTTTTAATAACTAGCAACGCAAGCTCCGCCCCCATGGAAAGATTAAAAGTAATATAGTCTTTTGATAAACATAAAAATTGTTAAAGTGGGTCAACTTTAAAAGCTAGACATATGTTGTCGCGGACTTTTATTTTGGAACGTTTAGAGGGGAAAAAATTTGTGGATTATATAAGATCACCAGTTTGTTCCGAATGATTATTTCGAAGCTAATTTATTAAACTGTGAAATCAACACAACAACAAAGTAGATATCAAGATACATTATTTAAATAGATCGTTTCTATAACTTCATATGTATTTATCATCATTAACTAAACATAAGATTTTAAATGAGTCTAGAAAAAAATTCTTGCTAACCTTGGGTCCTGGGATTCAAATCCAGCATTATTTAAGTAATAAGCAACCACAGAATCAGGTATGGAAGGGTTATAATTTTCAAGTTGCAACAAGAAGTCATTCAAAGCGTGTCCAGCGCAGTTGTCATCATCCATTCCGACTGATGGCGATCCTATACGACTCATCTGCATGCTTCAAACAAAAAATGTTTTAAATTCATTAATACACAAGTCTTGATACAAAACAAAGTTTTACCTCACCTCTAAAATTTAGCCTTGAATCCCAATTACATAGATAATAAATATCAATTTTAAACTAATGACAGTTCATAGATAACAAATATTTAATACAGTTTTACCAATATATTGCTATAAAGTATGACGCCGCATTTTTCAGTTTCAATAAAAGATAGCAACATTGAAAACGTTTTAATTTTGCATTCAAACTAACATTTTAAAATTTAATGAGTCAATTATAAATAATTTTATGACATAAATATTAAGCTCTAGTTTACAAACATATAAAGAATGCCATTAATTATTAAAAATCGCTCGTGAGCACTGAATAAAGTTTGAAAATCATGTTATATAACCATTAAATGAAGAAATTAGCAAGAACCAAACGCTGTAATTGCTTATCATTACAATGCTGCCGTTGTAACTTTCTTACCCTACATAAAGGGACATTTTTCTAGCTTCGTAATCGATATATTCGGATGTATAAGATTATACTTTATTTTATTAAAGTTCAATTATTGAATACAATAACATTCGAAATTTCTTCATCATATAGATTTTCTGACTAAGTATTAAGACAATTCTATAATACGTGCCTGGAACACAAATTATTTAGATATCTTGTTAAGTGTTTTGAGAAAATAATTTTAAAATATTATTCTATTTGATTTATTGTGGATTATAGCAAAATAATATTATTACTTTTATATTATATGACTACTTTTTGTTCTATGGAGTTCCGCAAAATAACGCCTACTTTTATAAATTTTTCACTTTATTTTTTTAGTATCTTTAATTTTTTTAGTTTTAGTATCAAGTCCTAAAATAATTATTCTATATGTATTTTAAGCCTTTATATAAACTTCAATAGTATCAAATTTCTTTAATGACTTTTGAGATGATAATTGAGATAATAAGATGATAAGATAAGCCTTTCACACTTATAATATTAGTATCGATATTGAGTAGCTGTGATAGCCCGGCGGTGAGGCCGTACGACTCTTTCGAGGGGGTCGCGAGTCAAAACCCCGGGCAGACACCCATGAGTTTTTCTTTTAAGACATGTCTTATTGATATTTGCAATTTATTGCACGCTTTTCGGTGAAAGAAAACATAGTGAGGAAATCAGCATATCACTAGATAATTTTGGGGATATGTGTTACCTTTCAATCCGCATTGGAGCAGCGTGGTAGCTTCAACCCTTGTCTTCTAAAATAACGGAGAGAGGAGGCCTATACCCAGCTGTGGGATAGTAAGAAAACGTTACTTTTACTAAATGGTTTATTATATAATTTCATGCGTAGACCTCATTTTGATATAAAGTTTAGGAATATTTCGAATTAATGATTTCAACAAAAATAGCAACAAAGATGTGAGGTGATGTGAGGTGGTGACTCTATTATAGGGTAACGAGTTCGCAATCCATGCAAGCAATTATAAGTTTTTGTATACAAAATTGTGTGCATAATTGATATTTACAATTTATCACAAGTGTAATTTAGTAAAACATCGTGATAAAACTTAGATATATTTGAAGAATTTTGATGATATGTATTACTTAAGAATTTACATTGGAGAAACGTTGTGACAAAATTAAGCCTTACTTTGCCTTTTTGATATGCCTAACAGCAAGATATTAACAGGTGGTAAGTTAAAAAATAATATTACAAATAAATGTAGCGATAGTGAAATAAAAGTCAAGCAGAGTAACGATTTAGACACGTTTACTGTATCAAAAGACGTTTACTGTGTCTTTTGATATTGTAAATGTGTCTAAGTTTATACTCTGCTTGACTTTTATTTCATAACCGTTTAATATTAAATATTCCCGTATTTTTGATATATTTTAAAATCCTCCATCTTTCTTAAAGTCAAAAAGATTAAAGTAAAGTTAACAGCAATTAATTTTCGTTCTAAATTATACTTATAAAAATCACAGCATCACGTTACATTTATTTTAATGATCACACAACATATTAAATATTTGTCATTTATTAGCTGGAGATAGATAGGAAATATATGTGTTACTATCTGTAAATTATACTTAGGGTAATTTATTTTAATTTGCTGGCCACACTGACCTCGTGGTAGTAATCTGTTAGGTTGGCAACATCTACCCCTTCCTTCCTTCTTTTGCGCCGCTCCTCTAGGCAGAACTGCGAGAGAACGTGATCGATCGAATTTCAAAAAAGGCACACACCTACCCCTGTGCTCCCGAGATCACGGAATTACTTTATATCTCCTGATAATCCATATCGGGAGTTCGTGTTTCGTGATTTTGTCATTCCGCGTGTGAACTCGCAGATTCCAACTACACGCCCGCGAGGCATTAAGTCCAGTGAAAAAAGTCCCACTTAATCAAACAAAATGTCGAAGGGACTTGGAGATCCAGTAGCGTTCGCGAAGGACTTTCTCGCCGGCGGTATCTCCGCCGCCGTCTCCAAAACTGCAGTAGCCCCCATCGAACGAGTCAAGCTGCTGCTTCAAGTACAGCATGTAAGCAAGCAAATCGCCGAGGACCAGCGTTACAAAGGTATCATCGACGCCTTCGTCCGCATTCCCAAAGAGCAGGGTCTGCTCTCCTACTGGCGTGGTAATTTCGCCAACGTCATCAGGTACTTCCCCACTCAGGCGCTCAACTTCGCCTTCAAAGACAAGTACAAGCAAGTGTTCCTCGGTGGTGTGGACAAGAACACGCAGTTCTGGCGCTACTTCGCTGGAAACCTCGCATCAGGTGGTGCAGCCGGAGCGACCTCGCTATGCTTCGTGTACCCCCTCGACTTCGCCCGTACGCGTCTCGCCGCGGACGTGGGCAAAGGCGAAGGGCAGCGCGAGTTCACCGGCCTCGGTAACTGCATCTCCAAGATCTTCAAGTCTGACGGCCTCATCGGTCTGTACAGGGGTTTCGGTGTGTCGGTACAGGGCATCATCATCTACCGCGCCTCCTACTTCGGTTTCTACGACACAGCGCGCGGCATGTTGCCCGACCCTAAGAACACCCCCATCGTCATCAGCTGGGCCATCGCCCAAACCGTCACCACGGTTGCCGGTATCATCTCCTATCCCTTCGACACGGTACGTCGGCGCATGATGATGCAGTCTGGCCGCGCCAAGAGCGACATCCTATACAAGAACACCATCCACTGCTGGGCCACAATCGCCAAGTCCGAGGGCGGAGCTGCCTTCTTCAAGGGCGCCTTCTCGAACGTACTCAGAGGCACCGGTGGCGCTTTCGTACTCGTCTTATATGACGAAATCAAGAAGCTCCTCTAAATCATTAATGTAAGCATTGTTACCATTATTTCAATTGTGATTCTAAATCACTTCTAGGCACTCCCCCGAAATCATGTATTAAGTATTTAGAATCGACAAAAACTATCTAGTAACTTATTTTTAGTTAAATAAAATGATTCCATACATATTTGTTTCATTAAATTTAGTGAAGTGTTACATAATTAACATTGCCCAAGCTTAGGTTGGAATTTAAATTAAGAATAAATGAACATCTATTCTAATTATGAACTTATGGATGATCTTGAAAATAGATTATTTCACATACTTTTCTCTAGCAGTGACAGTTATGTAATGACCTCATTTCTGTTTGGCATTTGAGGCCAAGGTTGAATAGATGTCTGCTCTAATCGTTTTCAATTCAAAATATACTAAATTAGTGTCATAATATTCCTTGCTATAGGTACTATGCATGTAAAAGGGAGTGATATATTGTGTAGT
The DNA here is from genome assembly GCA_029227775.1 of Morpho helenor. Taxonomy (NCBI): domain Eukaryota; kingdom Metazoa; phylum Arthropoda; class Insecta; order Lepidoptera; family Nymphalidae; genus Morpho; species Morpho helenor. The sequence goes on from JARGCU010000011.1 coordinate 10,827,181, forward strand.
GAGTTATGTAATACTTGAATTCAATTTGCTGTGTACTGTCTTTAATCATATGATTATGGCAGCTGTTATGTAACATGTTAGGATGTGGTGAGCTTGTGTGCTTCGATGTTCCATTTCTAGTGATCAATCATATTTTATGTTTGTGTTTTGTAATTATTGATTGCTACCAATTTTATTAAAATCTATTATTCATCTGATATAGATAATATAAATAAAATGTCAATGTAGGTAATTGTTTATTGATTAATGTTGGTAGCATTCAGGAATCACAAAAAAAGTGTGCATACTGAATCATGTAACTTAGTAGGTAACATTTGTCTGTGAGGAGAGTGTGTCGCATTCAATTTTGTGAACTGTTTCTCTCGGGTGTGAGTTTTTTGTAAGGAAAAATTCATGCAATACGAGTGAATATAATATAAAAATGTTTATCTGTGTTTTATTTTTGATTTTGTTACCTGCTGGGTTTTTCCCTGTTATAACTTTGATTGGATTAATCAAATATATAACTTAAACTTTACTTATCTTAATATTTGGAAAATTTCAAACTATATGAAATTAAAGTCATTATAAATATCTCTGATTAAATATTGAAACTAATATAAAAGAAAACAATATATAGGGGTTATATAACAACTTATTAGTTCAAAATTAAAATATTCTTTGCTGACATTTTTTATGTACATATGTACATAATATATGTAGTTACAATAAAATTTTAGGAAAAATAGGCTTATTAATTTTGTATTTTAAATATTGCATAAGGAGTGCATTTATAAGGAGCCAAAACAACTAATGGAATGATTTTTTTCTTAAATACCATTTTTCAAACATAATAGAAAATTATAATAGATTAATATCCATTCTAGGCATATATACTTTGAATTCAAAAATTGCTAACCGATTATAATTTTTATAGTAATTGTATTTAGAATGCCCAATGTAATTGTGGAAATACTATTCAATGTAATTATAACAAGGAATATAAACACTAATAAAAACCATTGCATACATAATAGATGTAAAACAAATTTAATAGTAATTGGATTTGGTTATTGGTTGCTGTGGAGTTAGCGAAACTTACTTTACCTAATTAAATAAACCTCTGCTACTTGGTGCATACTCGGTGAACTGATAAGCTTCTGGTGACCAACTGGAACAGCACTGAATCATCAACAAAATCAATAGAATACATTTGTGTAAACAACAATGATGAACAGTTATATATGAATAGATAATACAATTGATGCAAAGGACTTTCAAAATAAAACTAGTTTTATACCTCAATTTTACTTTACTGAGTTCATGCAGTATTTTATTAACTATATTATTGCAATTTAACAAAGGAAATAAATTTTCATGTTATTAAAAAAGATCATTAAGTATTTCAATATATATACAATAAGTATATAAATTATCTTTATGATTATCTTATTCAATTTATTTTAGATTCAGACCATAAGCTAGGCTAATATATAAAGCTGAAGAGTTTGTTTGAACACACTAATCCCAGGAACTGCTGGACTGTTTTGAAAAATTCTTTGAATGTAAGATAGTCCATTTATCGAGGAAGGCTATATAACATCACGGTAAGATGAATAGGAGAGAAGCAGCAATGAAAAATATTGCAAAAATGGCAAAATTTAAAACTTTCCCTGTGTGTGCTAAGTAAACGGTAAAAGTTATTCAAAAATCATGTAACAAAATTGTTCCCCACTGAAAGTTCTAAATAAAAGAACTCTACAGCATATGTCTAGCTTTTAAGGTTAGCCCACTTTAACCATTTTTATGGTTAAGGTTTCCACGCAGGCGGATCCGCTGGCGATTATTAGTTCATAAATGGAGTAATGCATCTTTTTAAAGGTTTTATTTAACTTGCAATGTTTGTATGTGAAGGTGGAATCTTGCAAGTTAAATTTGACCCACTTCCTGGTGTCCGATTGAGCTGAAATATTCCATATTGGTCTAGTCCAGATGATAATGCATGTTTATGACAAGCATGTCCTGATGCTGCTGCCACGATTGTCTCCAGACGAGAGAACTCCTCAAAGGTTAACAGTATCATCATGTAATTTTGTTAAAAGCTTTTATTTTGCCAGGAACGACAAAAAATATTTTTTGTCTAATGAGCTTAAATCTGTAACTGAAAAACACTGAGTCAGTTCAATACTAGAACTATTTCAGAATTGGTGTAATGATAAAAACTAACATTTAAATTTTTTCAAAATCAAAAAAAATTTTTTTGTTTCCAAATATAAATACTCTTATGTCATTTGAGACTTGAACTTGACTGTTTACACATGTTGTTTCTTTCCGCTCTCATACCTTATACAGACTAGCCCGTTGGAGCAGTGGGTAGTGACCCTGCCTTCAGCTCCGCGGGTCGCGGGTTCGATTCCCGCCGAGGGCCAACATTCTCTATGTATGAATGAATTTGTTGGTCTTTGAGCCTGAGTGTATATTTGTATTTAAGTATGTATTTAAAAATATATATAAGTATATATTCACCAGTAGCCAAATCATATGACATCATGTTTTTAACATGTTGTGCCGACCCCACTTAGAGTGGGATAAGGGCAGGAGGATGATGCTATATTTTGTCGTCGTTTTTGAGACTTCAGATCTCCGCAGACGGCGCATGACGTCATGCGCAAGTAGGTCGGCTGACGCATGCTTAGGATGACGTCATATTTCCCACGTAATGTTTGACATTTGAACTTTGATAAATGTAAGGTCAAACCTGCACAATAGACAAAATCATCTTCCTGCCCTTATCCCACTTTAAGTGGGGTCGGCACAACATGTTATAAACATGTTCTCACATTATTTGGCTACGTATTTTAGAATCGGCAGTCTGCCTGACATCAACTTATTAGTCGTATTTTACGACACCTCGAAGAAGAAAAGAGGGTGGTCTATTCTACTCAGCCGGATACCACACGGCGGATCGTCTTACCTTTGTCGCCTTTTACGACACCTCGGTAAGAAAGAGGGTGGTGTATTCAATCAACCGGAAACCACACGGGGGTGGGTCAACTTACCTTTGTCGCCTTTTACAACACCGGAAAACCGGTGAAAAACGGGAAGTCGTGGGTTCAAACCCCAAGCGGGCAAAGTAGCATATAATTTTATATATATAGATTTTTATCATATATTTTTTTTAAATAATTTACAATTCTCAATTCAAATCTGCATTTCAGAGATATATTATTTGTTATATATTATTATAATATTTGTTATTTATTTATTATAATATTTAAGTTGGAGACAAGCAAGGGATTTACTACTTGCCTAAGCAATTACAATTATGGTAATCTTTAGGAGTGTTCAACCGTCAATATATAACATTCATTTCTTGCAACGTAGATCTGTGCAATGTCCAAGAGAGTAAATTTTTTATAATGTATAAGAAGAATTGTTAGAATAAAAAACTTATACTACTTACTTATACTATACTATTACTTATACTATACTTACTTATACTTATGCTACTTACTTATACTAAAATATTCGTGAAAATCAATAATTTTCGCTACAACTTCATTTTACAATCTACATTTTTAACAATACATAAACAGCTTGAAGCCATTTCAAATAGAGAATCGATTCTGGAACTCAGAATTCCAAATTTAATTTTAATAAAAGTATTCTACATGCTCTGTAATTGTAACTAAGAATCTTTTAATTCCTTTTTAAGTTGAAAGTTTAACTTTTTTTTTTCATTCATATTAAAAAAAATAAAAAGATCGTATAAATAATTTGCCAAATTTTAAGTAGAGGATTCGTCTTAGATCTTCTAGATTGATACGTATATTTCTATAATCAGTAAAAATAGTGTACAACGCCATCTAGCGTTACTTAGCTGTATGAAAACAGTACTTAGCAATAAAAAACTTCGAGCAATATCGTTACCTACTAAAAGTTTTTCATTCATAACTATTACGACTAGATTTATATAACATTTAAATTTTATATAAATAAAACCTATTCGTGAATTCCGCTTTTATTTGAATTAAAAAAATATATATAATGTATATTGAAGAATTTAATGGAAGAATATAATGTTCATTAAAAACGCAATCCTACATCGCGCTTACGAAGTTTTTTAAGATTTGCACTATAAGTACATAATATTTTGCTTCTCTGTCAGGGGTCCTCGGTCTCGAGGGAAGCCAGTTTGGCCAAGCTGGTCTGAATTGGCTGTCATTCAGATGAGACTCGTAAGAGTTTATCATTACCGAGTCCCAGCACTCGTGTCCAGCGCAGTCCTTACTGTCGCAGTCCGATTATCCTTCTGACTTGTCAGTTGCGATTTCAACCCTTACCACCTCGAGATGCGAACGATAGCGACGGCCGTCGTTGACCCCCTTTTTGCCATATTTTCTTATTATGGTACAATTTTTAGATATAGTATTGCTATAAACTTACCCGTTAAGAGTGCAAAAAGGTTTGATTACTTTTTATCATATTTTTTTATTATAGTACAATATACTCAACTATGTAATATATTTTTAGATACAATACTGCTATAAACTTATCTGTTAAGAGTGCAAAAAGGTTTGATTAAAATTATTTTTTCTTTAAATCTATATACTTAAAAATATAGGATGTACAATAAATTCCCATCTATACTTATTATAAAATAAAGTCCCCAAAAGCTCTCTGTCTGTATGTGATCGATTTCCTCCAAATTTACTGAACCGATTTTTGTACGGTTTTTATTAAAACATAGTGCATTACTTCCAGATGGTTTAGGTTGATAGTTGACCAATACGGTTTTATGTAAATTGTTTTGAAGAGGTCACGAAATTATAAAAAAAGCTCCTAGAGCTTTACTCGCGTGAGCTTTGCCATGTACTAGAGAATTGTAGATCTACAAAAATACTAAAAAAGACCACGGCAGTATGTCTCAATCTTAAGGTTAACTCACAATAACTAGAAAAGTAATGAGAATATTATTTTGCTATAATCCGCGATAAAATAAAATATATGTTATGCAAAATGTAGAGTGTAGTATTCGTTCTCATACCTAATACATGCAGAATTTGTAAGAACTCATGCACTACCCGACACCGATGACACAACAATACACAAAGACAAACTTTGCGATTTTGTTGTGGAGTTAGACGTGATCAAGTTAGACCTAACTTGCTCAGATGGCTATAATTATTTCTCAAATAATAAAACCTGTGGTAGCCCAGTGGTAGCACCGTGCGACTTTTTCGAGGAGGTCACGGGTTCAAACCCGGGCAGACACCAATGAGTTTTCCTATTAAAACTTATGTGTCTAATTGATAATTGCAATTTATCACACGCTTTTCGGTGAAGGAAAACATCGTGAGGAAACCTACATATCTCTAGAGTTTTCCGGAGATATATGTAACCTACCAATCCGCATTGGAGCAGCGTGGTAGGTCTTAGCTCCAATCCTTCTCTCTTATAACGGAGAGAAGAGGCCTATTCCCAGCAGTGGGATAATAAAAGGCCGCTACTACTACTTTCTACTTGATGGCCAAAGCGATAAGTAATAATAAATAATCATGGAAAAATAAATAATGATTGAAAATAGATGTGTTCTATTTTTTTTCCTGAATTTCCCAAAAGTACTATATTCTTTTGATTTAAAAAGAAAAATACTATTTTTCTTCAAAAAAAAAGGTGGCAACCCTAGTGCACAGGTTCCTAGAGCACACAAGAATTAGGGGTCCAGTTGTAAAGAAATATTTCATCCTATCCACTGGCACCACAATACACAAGCACTACATGCGTAATCAAAATAACTTTATTATAACTTTTGTATTATGGGATCTAAAGTAACGCGTAATTCTATAAATTAAGTTAATATCTTTAATATTTAAATGAATGCCGAGTGGTATCCGGCTGAATAGAATAGTCAGAAATCAAAAATTCTTTTTCCAATATGTCCAATGGACATTGGTTTATGAGCATGTACAGCAGACTCGTTACCCGATGATTCCAAAGATTTATTATGCTCTTCGTAAAAGTTTTTCCAAGTAGTTGTTGCTTCATTTGTACCAAACTCCCTGTAAATAAATTTATTGAGGTATAAAAAAATAAAAAATGAAATCCGTGTGGTATCCGGCTGAATAGAATAGTACCACCCTCATTTCTTACCGGGGTGTCGTAAAAGGAGATTAAGGTAAGTCGACCTGCCGTGTGGGATCCGGCTGAGTAGAATAGACCAACCTCATTTCTTACCGAGGTGTCGTAAAAGACGGCTAAGGTAAGTTGACCCACCGTGTGGTATCCGGTTGAGTAAAATAGACCACCCTCTTTCTTACCGAGGAGTCGTAAAATACAACTAAGGTAAGTTGATTTCAAGCAGTCGGCCGGTCGTAAAATACGTAGCCAAATCATATGACAACATGTTTGTAACATGTTGTGCCGACCCCACTTAGAGTGGGATAAGGGCAGGAGGATTTTACGACACCTCGGTAAGAAAGAGGGTGGTCTATCCTACTAAACTGGATACCGAACGGTGGATCAACTTACCTTAGTCGCCTTTTACGACACCTCGGTAAGAAATGAGGTTGGTACTATTCTATTCAGCCGGACACCAATCGGCGTTCATAAACAAATAACAGTTATTTGTAATATTTGTTTTAGCTCAGTGGGGTATCCGGACGGTCTAGAGAAGTGCATATACCCAAGTTCGAATCCCACCTGCCCATTTCCTTTTTTTCAAATTTCATATTTTTAAGATATATCTTTTTTGGAAGATATATGTTCCAAAAAAAATACTCTCACTCAGGTACTTTATTATATTATTTTATTTATTACAAATTGGTATGAATTAAATCAAATCGCAAACTTTAAATCAGTAATTTTATTTAAAAAAAAAAGGTACTTAGATTTCAATAACTTATGGGTCATGCAAAAAAAATAAGTTTAAAGATTAGTTTTGCTGAGAACACTTTTAAGTATGTACATCATTTTGTTTAACAAGAGAACACTATGAAATATTTCTGAAAATCCAATTCAATTTTATATTAGTACCTGGGTGAACAAGCCTTGCTTGGTAATTTTTAAAATGATGTAAGAAATAATTAAAAAAAATTGAAAAATGATAGGACGGGTGGGGCTCGATCCTAGGTAGATTTACCTCTCTGGACCACCTGTTTCCCAATTAAACCACCATGAATTTACGTGCTATTGTTAAAAATTGTGATTGTATTCAGCGTAAATTAAAAAAAAAATTATAGCCCGAAAACAGGGACAAAACGACATTTTTTTTAAATAAAACTTATCTAGATCGATTTTTCTCCCCCGAAACCCCCAACATGCTGAATTTCAGGAAAATCGTTGTAGCCGTTACCGAGATTCTGAAAGAAATATATATACATACAAGAGTAACTCATTTAAATATTAAAGATTATTTCGTTTTGGAAATTTTAAAGAGCCTATGTTATTTATATTAATATACTAATATTGCTTTATATTACTCTTATAATTTGAACCATTTACTTTTTAAAAAATTATAGACATAAATTATATGTATATACTTTACAGGAATACTTTATTGGATATCTAATGCCATCTGTTATATAGTAGCGGTAAACAACATTGTACGCCATCTGTTTAAATTTACAGTTACTAATTCGATAGACCCTAATCGAAATTTCGATAGGTTTTTAGATCCAAATTAAGAGTATCGAGCTGGTATTTTTATGTTTTTAAGACTAGATGATAGAAAATTGTTTCTGTTAATAAATAATGAATAAAATTTGATTAAAAAATGTAAAAAGATAAAAGGATTGATATTTATTAAATTCAATCCTGCATCGCGCTAACGAAGTTTTTTAAGATTTGCACTATAAGTACATAATATTTTGCCTTCCTGTCAGGGGTCCTTGGTCTCGAGGGAAGCCAGTTTGGCCAAGCTGGTCTGAATTGGCTGTCATTCAGATGAGACTCGCAAGAGTTTATCATTACCGAGTCCCAGCACTCGTGTCCAGCGCAGTCCTTACTGTCGCAGTCCGATTATCCTTCTGACTTGTCAGTTGCGATTTCAACCCTTACCACCTCGAGATGCGAACGATGGCGACGGCTGTCGTTGACCCCCTTTTTATAAATTTTGGTTTTATATTTATTTAGTCTTAATTATTATTTTGCCTCTGCTGATATTTTGGCACGCGTTAGTGTTAATTTTGTGATAATATTTATTTAAATTATTTGGTTTAAAGGATTAATATATTAAGAATGAAACCAAAAAAAAACCTAGGTAAGTAATGTATTTAAGGTAATAAGTATTATTGTATCAAGTGGTAACCGACTGAATAGAATAGTACCACCCTCATTTCTTACTGAGGTGTCGTAAAATACGACTAAGGTAAGGTTAACCCACCGTGTGGTATCCGGTTGAGTAAAATAGACCACCCTCTTTCTTATCGAGGTGTCGTAAAATACGACTAAGGTAAGTTGACGTCAGGCAGGCTGGTCGTAAAAACGCAGCCAAAGCATGTGACAGCATGTTTATAACATGTTGTGCCGACCCCACTTAGAGTGGGATAAGGGCAGGAAGATGATGATTAGATTATCTTATGTAACACAATATCAATCTTCTATAAAGTCACTCTGTGATAATATAGTATTTTAGTCTATTCAATATTTTCTATCGTTTTCTAGAAAAGGTTTAAAATATCTGTGTTTGTCATGTTACATGTCAAAAAAGGTTCTTAAAGTAAACAGATTACGTTACATTTAATTAAATAATATTTTAATTTATTTGTTTCAAAGTTTTTAAAATTATTCATAGCAATCATGCCATTATAAAACGTAAAAATTACATTATAAAATACAATCGATAATTTTAAACGCTTAAAAAAAAAACAAGAATAATATTAATGGTGATGTAATGTGCTGTAATCTGCCTACCAAAAAGAACCTTTTTTTTGACACGTTTACTTGTAGTTAACCACTACATTATAGTACTATAGCGTTTCTTATTACTAATAGTTATTATTTCTCTGTAGCGATCCTGTAACAGGAAGTTATTAATATAAACAACGTTTGCTAAATAAAACATAACACCTTCGCATTATCGACCAATGCCTGAACTTATTCGACGCTTTATAAGTCCAAGTCAAAATAAATTGTAAAGACGGCCATTACATATTAGTTATTACTAAATACTTAAAGCTATCGATACATATTCTTCTAATATATAAAAATGAATGTTTGTCTATGGTCGTATAGTTGTTTAGTAGTGTCCCCGCTTTGCCGGGCTTAATTTGTAGATATTAGTAGTAAAAAAAAATTTCATTGTCTGTATAAAGTATGCTACAATCGCTACTAAACTTTACAATTTAGAGATTGTCTAATTAAAAATTATTAAAATATGTCCAGCCGTTCTTTCCAAGAGTCTATGAGGGACATAAAGAAAATCATTCATCTTGTATGTAAATTTCTCGTGTCACAATGCTATTTACCATACCTTTCCGAAACAAAAGTAATGAGAATATTATTTTGCTATAATCCGCGATAAAAGAAAATATGTGTAATGCTAAATGTAGAGTGTACTATTCGTTCTCATACCTGATACATGCAGAATTTGTAAGAACTCATGCACTACCCGACACCGATGGCACAACAATACACAAGCATTGCACACATCCACCACCACAATCACATCGTCAGGAGATAGACTCCACGACAAAATCGTAAAGCTTTAAGATTTTGCAAAAATAATATTCTCATTACTTTTGCATTTTATGGACCTCCGCAAAGTAACGCCTAATTCTATAAATATTTTCTATGATTATTCTATAAAATGCTAAACAATAAAAAACACACGGTGGGTCAACTTACCTTAGTCGCCTTTTACGACATCTCGGTAAGAAATGAGGGTGGTACTATTCTATTCAGCCGGATACCAAACGGCGTTATTCATTCGTTCGTTCGTGGTACAGGTTATACTAGTGCGAGCGCCACAGCACTTCTTTTTTATATATCTGTAACTGTTTTTTTTTTATATAGATATTGTAGTATAAGGAGTAAAATTTGTAATAGTTTATAAGATATAAGAATAAATAAATAAATTTATTAAAATATAGGAGTTTTTTTGTGTAGACGTCCCGGGCGTCAGGTCGTGAACCCCGTGTCTGTGTGGGTAGATTTATTGATTGGACCGCTTTGCCAACTGCTTTTAGCCGCATCGAGGTAAGTCTGAAGCTACTTACGTAACGTTATTAATGTTATAGCGAAGGGATTTGTCTTATATCTTTAATATTTAATGAGTTTATCATTTCTTACCGAGGTGTCGTAAAAGGCGACTAAGGTAAGTTGACCCACAACGTGGTATCCGGTAGAATCTGGTAGTAGTAGAATAGACCACCCCCTTTCTTACTGACGTGTCGTAAAATACGACAATGGTAAGTTGATGTCAGGCAGTGTCAGACAAGTTGATGTCGTATATGAATTTAGATATTATGTAGTATATGAGTTTAGATATTAGATATAGCAGGAAATCTTCTTGGTATAGGGAGAGGTGAATTGTTTTACTCCAAATTTAACGGGCAGTAATGAATAAATCAAAACTACTGGATCGATTTTAATATTTTTTTTCACTGAGTGACATGGGCTATATGTTTTATACCCGTGCGAAGCAGGGGCAGGCAGCTATTAAAGTATAATTTTAATTTGTCTCCTTTTATTACCTAATATAAATAATTTTGTACCTAACTTCTTATGATAACGCTGTACTCACCTTAAAAAGTGTGTTACTTGCCTTATGAAAAAGTGTATTAATAAATATGGTAAATAAGGAATATTTTGAATTTGAAACTGAGCCATAATAAATCGTGGCCGTAGATGTTCGGATTTCCGAAGTCCCAGTTAGGTCACGGCCTCTGGTTTTTGGTTATCTATGTGGAGGTATTGATCGGTGCGTCGTGCCAACCGACCCCGCCCCAAGTCGCATTGAATTACGTAGCGTCTTGCGTAACGTACGAATTACATAATAGTGTTTGCCCGGTGCTCGAAATTCAACCATTATTCATAAATAATGATTCATCATCGAAATTTTTTTATGTTTATTTACAGCAAAAATGTACAAGTTATATCTATCTTAAATTACTTACACGCTAGGACTATACAAATCATGCCTACGTGGAATGGTCCCAAGAATGCTGGCAGCGTTTCCGCGCTGAATCGCTAAGCTGATTCTTTGTGCGAAAAAGGAGCAAGCCCTCTTGTCACCTGAAGAGGCAATCAACCGAGGTGTTAAAACGGATAAAAATTTTTTTTCACTTTGACTCCATGGCCCTAGGGTCGAAATTATTATGATTATGTTAAACATAGGTTCAAGCCGTATGCGGCTGAGTAGAATATCCACCCTCACTTCTTACCGAGGTGTCGTAAAAGGCAACTAAAGTAAGTCGACCAGCCGGTCGTAGAATACGTAGCCTAACATAACCTAACTAAACATGTGACAACACGTTTATTACATATTTTGCCGACTCCACTTAGTGTTATAAGGTAAGGCAATTTGACAGTGCCTTCCTTCTATATGGAAGCCTTCCTTCTTTTCCTTCCTTCTATAAGGAATATGGATCCTTTTATATGGAAGCCACTATGACCAAACTTGTGAACCATAAATTTAATTAAATGTGATACTATTTTACAACGCACATTTTAGTATACTATAATATATTAATAATAATACATTATGTACTAAAGAGACACAATGTATTATTATTAATTTTTTCTTTAAAATGATCTGTCATGAAAACTTAATGTGGCGAAATTCCACGCGAGTGAAGCCGTAGACAAAAACTAGTCTATACTATATGAATTTCCGATTGCTTGTCGCGCCAGGTCATTGCCATTGTACGAAGGCGGGTATCGATCGCCGCGGCGCAAAATGGCGCAGCGTCCAGGGTTTTTTCTTTTTTCGAACACTAACTAAGGCTGTTAGCCGTGAAGGCTTTGACAGCGTCACCGAGAGAGTGGGCGAGCGCGGAAGCATCGCCGGGGGTTGAGGTGCTGGGAGAGCGGGTCTCGAGAGAGGCCCGCAACATCCTGGGAGCGTCGCCTTAAGGGTGCCTCCTGTGAGGCCGGACCTCGGCTTAAAGCGACGCGTTGTGGAGGACTGTATCGGACTTGTGGAAAAGTCCTAATGTCATAACGGGCGGGGCTGGACACCCCGGCCGCTAGACGTGAGGAAGCGGGGACCTCGTCTTCGCCGGCGAAGACGCTGTGAGTTTGTGTGTGCGTGTGTGTATCGGGCGTTGGCGATCGTGATATGATCGTCAAGGTCATAGAGTACGCTCCTAGGGCGTCTGTGGGTCTTGGACTTAAACTTCCTGTCGAAGCAGGTGTACTTAACCATCCCCGCGATGAGCGGGTTTGAATGCACCTCGGCCTTTTCAAAGTATCTCTTGGAGAGACATTTGAATAGCTGTGCTATAGAGGGGAGACGTAAATCTCTATGTAGGTCGACGTTGCGCACGAACCAGGGACAGCCGGTGGCTTGTCTCATGAACTTGTTTTGCAATCGCTGCAAAACATTAAGTCTGGTCGGATGGACATGTGCGAACGCGACGCTCGCATATGACATTATCGGTCTTATGCAAGTTTTGTAAAGCGTCACTTTGTTACGAAGTGACATTTTACTCTTCTTGCATATCATCGGATAGAGACGACCCAGTGCATACGCTGCCCTATTCCGGACAGTGCGTATGTGACTAAAGAAAGAGAGAGAGGGTTGGAGAGTAACCCCCAGGTATTTGACCTCCTTCTGCCATGGTATATCCCGGTCGTGTATGGATATACACTCCGGAGGGTAGTAGACTGTAGCGCCTGGCCTAGTGAAATACATGGCCGCACTCTTATCGGGGTTGATTGCGATTCTCCATTTGGCGAACCACAATTCTAACTTGTCTACCTCGTATTGCAGACGATGAATAATGTTCTCTCTTTTACGAGAGGACGCGAAAATGGCGGTGTCGTCAGCGTATAGAGCTAACGACGACCCCCCCCTGCTGCGGGGGATGTCACTCGTGTAGAGCGAGTAGAGGTACGGTGCTAGCACCGAACCTTGGGGAACTCCAGCACGTATCGGACGTCTGGATGAGAGCGTACCGTCCAAGCGGTATCTGAAAGTACGATTCGCGAGGTAGTTTCGTATGAAGATTACGAAACTATCCGGGAGGTCGAGGAGTATGAGCTTGTAAAGCAAGCCTGCGTGCCAGACCTTGTCAAAGGCTTTAGACACGTCAAAGAAGACGGCACCTGTCTGCTCTCCGTATCTGGAGAGTCGTTGAAGAACGTGTTCCACCAGGCGATGAGCCTGATGGACGGCCGTGTGTTCGGACCTGAAACCGAACTGTTCGTCCGGTAGCAGGTTCCTGGCGTCTATGAAAGTTTTAAGTCTCGAGAGGATCACTCTCTCGTAGACCTTCCCCAAGCCGTTGAGGAGGCTGATGGGGCGATAACTATCGGGGCGGTTCCGGGGTTTGCCCGGTTTGTGGATACCTATGATTGTTGCTTCTTTCCATTCGTCTGGAAAAGAGCAACACGACAAGAGGGCATTGAAGATCAACACCAGGAGGTGAACGAGGCGGTCGGGAAGACGCTTGAGTGCCTTGTTCGATATACTGTCGGGGCCAGGGGATTTTCTGGGTTTGAGCTTTTCAAGGATAGCTCTTATCTCGTCTCCGGAAGTGGGGGGGAGTGGTTCCCTTTCGGGATCCAGCCCTGAAATATTGGCGATGGTGGATTCCACCCCGGCGTGGAACTCAGCATACGCGGAATTGGAGTTGGGAGTGCATTGGGCTTCAAAGCTGTCCGCCAAGCATTCGGCCTTATCAAAATCTTCAAACGCGGGCGGAAGGTTATCTCGCAACAATGGCGGTGTGGACGCATACTGTTCGCCTCTCAGGGATTTGGACATCCGCCAGAAGGCTAGATGGCTGGGCGAGATCTCTGAGAGTTTAGCGTCCCAAGAATCGCTGTTAAAGATGGCAATTTTCTCTTTTGCCTCTCTCTGTAGTCTGCGGAGTCTACTCCGATTTTCGGGGGTGGGGTACGCGGCACAAGCCCTAGCGGCTGCGCGCTTTCTAGTGAGCAGAGCTCTGATGTCGTCAGGGAGTCTTTGGCGACCTAGATTGTCAGGTACCTCCCTGGAGCACGCTTTGATGGTTTCGCTCAAGTGAGCGGTGAGATGCGAGGACGCCGCCTTAGCGACCTCCTCAGAATCTATCCTGTCAGGAATTTGGTCCAAGTGGACAGAGTCGATAGACTGAAGTTGCTCTGAGAACTTCCTCCAGTTGGTGATGGTTCTAGTGCTGGGTGCCGCGGAGGCGGGCCTACCCAACTGAAACAGTACCGGTCTATGGTCCGAGTTTAAGTCGTGGATGACCTCAATGGAACGTAGCTGGAGGGCTACGTTCTTGAGCACGACAATATCTAAAACGTCCGGTGAGTGCGCACTATTGGAAGGGTAGTGCGTCGGCTCATCGGGGGCTATGACGTCAAAGTTGAGGTGGGCGAGTCCACTGAGATTGTGGAGCGTGCGCCCGTTAGGGTTATTATTAATCGAGTTCCAATGGCCGTGCTTCGAGTTGAAGTCTCCGGCCAAGATGACAGAATTACCAAGTGCTAGGAGAGCAAGGAGGTCGTCTCTTAGCACTGTCTTGGAAGGACTTAAGTAAACTGATGCTAGTATGACGGATTGATGACCCGTCATACCCACCTGACAGACTGAGACCTCCATGTTTTCTAACTCAGGGGGGTCTACAGGGGACACATGGAGCGATCTTTTATAGTAAATTACGGTACCGCCCAATCTATTATTGGTACGGTCGTGTCTAATAATATTATAGTTTGCGATCTTGGGATTGCGCTTACTAGGTTTCAGGAAGGACTCCTGCACCAACAGTATGTCGACGCTATGAGTAACCACGAATTCGCGGACTTCGTGGATTTGTTTGATGAGGCCGTCTGCGTTGAACGTGACGACCCTGAGCCCGTGGGGTTTCCTCCTTTGAGGCGTACTACCCATTATTTTATTTAGATAATTTCGCGATGGCCTGCACGAGCTCCGAATGCTCCACCAGGGCCATCAGCCTATTCTGGGGGTTCGCCCTCAGCTTGGACGCCAGCACTGACAACTCTGAGGTGTCAATGCCGGCAATCACCTCGCTAATCAGCCTCATGTCATCCATGAAGCTGCTCACGCGCTGAGGGGGAACCATTTGGGACTTGGGGGGGGCTGCCTGAGGGGCGGGGGGGGGCGCTAACGACCTTCGCGACGACGGGGGTCATCACTTGGGCCAGCGGGGGCGAAGGGGGCGAGGGGGGCGAGGGGGGGACACCCAGTTTGGCTGCCTGCCTCTGCTGCCACACATTGACCGAAGGCAGGGGGGCGGGTATGAAGCGCTCTTTGGGGGGGGCTGGGGGGGCCGCTTTTTGGGCAGCGCGGGCAGCCGCCTTCTTACGGGCAGCCGCGAGGCCACCCCGCTTTGCCCTGAGGGGCACTTTGGGGCACCCGCGATAGCTCGCTGGGTGACCCTGCTGGCCGCACAGGACGCAGCTCGGCGGTTCCTCCGTTTGAGGCGGGCGGGGACAGTCCACGGTGCCGTGGTCCCCCAGGCACTTTACGCACCTGGGGCGCGCGAAACAGTTGCGGGCAGAGTGCCCGAATAATTGGCAGCGGTGACACTGCCCGATTGACCCCCTTTGCTTGGGGGCTTCGATCCGCAGACCAGAGAGGCTGCAGACCGAGGAGAGATTGAAAATCTTTTTCCCCTCCGGAGAGAGGTCTAAGATTATTAGACAGTGCTCGTAAGGAGCCTTGGTGCGCCCGTAGTACATCCTATGTACCTGGCGAACGGGGAGGGCCTGTCTGATCAGGTCCTGCTTGATGAACTCGGTGTCAATTTCCACCGGGAGTCCTTTAATGACGACGCGCAATTCGCGCTCGTCCTGGAGGGCATAGGAGTGGTATTCGATACCATCCTCCCTTAAAAAAGATGTTAACGTGCGGTGGTCCGCAGAAGAGGTCACCTCCACCTTGATGCCAACGGCGGTGGAGCGAGCATTCTTGAACGCGATACCCTTCGCGTTGAGGACTTGCAGCAGACGCTGCCACTCATTTTTATCCCTTATGTATAAGGGAGGAACTTTTTCCCTACGTTCCGCCATGGGCGAGTCTTGCGACTCGGCGGCGGGGGCGGGAGGGGCGGGAGGGGTCGCTTTCACCCGTTTGGGCTTGGCGACAGAAGCGGGGGGGTGGGCGCGCCCGGGGGCGCACACATCGCTAATAGCCCTTTTGGGCGGGACCTCGGAGGAGGAAGCCTTAAGCTTCCTCTTGTTCCTCCTTCTGGTGACGGTCTCGAAACCGTCACCGTTTTCCGCCTCGGCTTCCGAGGCGGACGACAAAGAATCGGACTCCGCTTCCATGTCGGACACGGGAGCGGACACGGGAGCGGGGGCGGGGGGGCGCTTCTCCGGAGATGGAGACGGAGAGGGCGACGGCGAGGCAGGGCTGTCCCTGGGTGCCAGGAAGGCTTCAAGGTCGGCGAAAGCCGACGGGTGGGTGGCCCTCAGGTACGCCAGAATGGCGCTGAGGGTCGGGTCCATATTTAAGTTTTTATTGTTTGGGTCCATAGTGGACCCAAACCAAAATAACAAAAATGACCTCCCTGCCGAGGCAGGGAGAGGTGTGCCTACTTTATCCTAACTAACACTAATATCAAAGGTCTTCGTTCCGGTGAGAACGAAGTTGAGTACCTATCTAACGTAAACAAACAAGTGTCAGACAACTACTCACCCTTACTAAGCAAAACAACGAACTGCGAGCAACGTAGCACTAAAAAGTGCTAGACGTCGCCTGCGTACGACGGCGTGCGACGGCGGCGCTCCGATGCTCGGCGGCCGCTGCTGCTCGTCAACGACGCTCAGCTACAGCCGATCCGACACAACACAACACCACACGACACACACGAAACACCAAATCGAAATCGACTCGCTACTATTAGCGCGCCAAAAGGAAGACGGTCACTGTATCACGTATATATGTTATACAAAATATATATCGGTTTCGCTTATAGGCATTGGCCATATATGCGATCGTGTCCGGCAAGAGCGCGAACCCGAATGAGCGTCCAGGGATGGACGCCTTTTACCTAAATATAAAAAAGTAAGAAGCGGTCTGTTACTCTCCCACTGCTGGGAATAGGCCTCTCTACGTTTTTGGAGAGAAGGATTGGAGCTAAGACCTACCACGCTGCTCCAATGCGGATTGGTAGGTTACACATATCTCCAGAATTCTCTAGAGATATACAGGTTTCCTCAAGATGTTTCCCTTCACCGAAAAGCGTGTGAAAAATTGTAATTATCAGAATTTAATGTATCAGATTAATTAGAGCTGCGGTAACACCGTGCGACTCTTTCGAGAAAATCACGGGTTAAAACCCGGGCAGACACCAATGAGTTTTTCTGTTAGAACTCATGTGTATAATTGATAATTACCTAAATATAACCAGTATAATAACATATAGACTGGACGAATCTACACTAAATAGGTGTTATCCTTGAAAACGTGCCTGTAATTTATTTATCACATTACACTAATTAAATATTTGCTGAAATTGTGTGCGAAAGATTGACTTATCATTCAATGACGCGTTGACTGAAAATTTTACGCTATATAGAAAATTTTTATTACGTAATATAATTTTTTTATTCGACACTGGTTATCTTTAATATTTCAATGAGTTAATCTTGTATGTATATATACTATATTTTCGGAATTTTGGAAACGGCTACAACGATTATCCGGAAATTCAGCATGTAGGGTTTTTGGGGAGAAAAATCGATTTAGATAGGTTTTATTTACAAAAAATTCGTTTTATCCCTGTTTTTGGGCATTAAAAGAATACTAAAATTTATACTGAATATAAAACACTATTTTTGCCATAAACTGTCAAGTCAACGTGGTTTATTTGGGCAGTCTCGAGAAATGTAAATACGATAGGATCAAGCCCTACCTACTCAATTTTTTTTTCTTTATTATTTTGTATAAAATAACAAGGCTTGGTCACTCAGGAACTTTTTTATTAATGTTATAATAATAGTGTTTATTAATTACTAAATCACATCTTAAGTATAAAACGATATTTTTGCTTCACACTTCAAATTACTGAATCGATTTTAATCATTTTTTTCACTGAGTGACATAGGCTATATATTTTATACCCATGCGAAGCCGGAGCAGGCCGCTAGTTTATTCAATAAAAATGAAGCTATTTTCTCCAAAGTCGACTAATGTACCCTTTTTTAACAACTTGTCACATTGCCGGCGCCTTTTTTGTGCATTATTGACCTAACTATTGTAAGGAGGTTGTATTTGAAACATGTTGTAACATGAGTTTTTGCATAACATCGGATAAAACCTTTACTTACAAAGAACGTTGCAGTTCTTGCGATGCAATCATTTTGTAGGTCATTTGGGTAACTTTCTATAATAGTAATGCAATAAATTTCAGCCAGTATTTTTTTGTTTGATTCCAATAAAAAGTAAAGTAAAGTAACGGCCTGTTGCTATCCCACTGCTGGGCATAGGCCTTCTCTCTCCTTGTTTGGAGAGAGTTCGCTAGATATATGCAGGTTTCCTCACGATGTTTTCTTTTACCGAAAAGCGTGTGATAAATTGCAATTATCAATTAGACATATAAATTTTACTAGAAAACTCATTGGTGACTGCCCTGGGTTTGAACCTGTGACCGTATCGAAAGAGTTTCACGGTCTGTCACAGCTCTTAACTTAAACCCAGAAGACTTTAAATGAGAAGCCACTTTGCCTTGCAGTGGTATAGAAACAAGTCGTTAGTTTGTTATTGTTTTTACTCGCCGTTTATTAGTCCTACCTATATGCAATATAGGTATGTGTGTATGTAACCCATTTAACTCAAATGGAACGGACAGTTTTTTTTTCAAATTTACACTCATCAGGAACCGGTGACAATTAATAAATAACTCTAAAAATTTACAAAAATTAACATCGGAATTAACAGCGCTTCCGAATTCTTTCATCTAGCCAAGAATAGAAGAAGAATAGTCAAGAATGTTTCTTATATATTATTATTCTATTATATCTGACTGCCAACCTTGACTAGTTTTAGAGGCACGTAAAGATGAACAAGATCTCCATTTAAACCAGCTACTAAAAAAAAAAATAATAATAATATATATTTTTTTAGTTGTATTTTAAAATCTGTGATGACGCTAAAAGCGATTTAAAATAGTAATTTTACTTTTATACGTTGGCACAAAGAGTCACGAGTGAATGACGGCTCACGGGCAACTTGTATGTATATGTAACTGCGTTATGCAACAGACAGACGTACGACCAAGGTCGCACGCCTATAGCTACTACAATGTTGAACTAATTACCAATATTGTATTGTAAAGGTACAATACCTTTAATCGGTTTTGTTCTTCTTTGTTGAGCGCAGAAACAACGTCAAGTGTGCGGAACCCGGAGATTAGGCAGAGGCTCTATATCAGTGTTTCCCGACCTTTTTTGGTCCATGCCCCACGTTAAAAATTATTTTGCCCCCCTAAGTAACATACAAAAATTTTAATATTAAAAATTGAATTGTCCACTTAAAGAACATAAATATTAGGTTTTAGGAAGAAAAATTGCTTTTTTTTTTGCTTAATTTGGCACTGAAATCTAGCATTGCACTTAAATGGCCCAGAGCGAAAGGCTAAAGGCTAAAGGGAAACACTTGTCGAGTTGCCCCCCCTTAATCATCAAATTGCCCCCCTGTGGGTCGTGGGCCCCACGTTGGGAAACACTGCTCTATATAGTCCTACTAAGGTAGTTCTTGTGGATTTTTCGAGCAAACAATATATTACTATTCCAAAACAATATATTACTAATCCAAATAGTTTTAACATATTCACTTCGTGGGACGGAACGCCTTGTGGTATCCGGCGGAATAGAATAGTACCATCCTCATTTCTTACCGAGGTGTCGTAATAGGCGACTTCGGTAAGTCGACCCGTCGTGTGGTGTCCGGCTGAGTAGAATAGACCACCCTCATTTCTTACCAAAGTGTCGTAAAAGGCGACTAAGGTAAGTTGACCCACCGTGTGGTATCCGGATAAGTAGAATAGACCACCCTCTTTCTTACCGAGGTGTCGTAAAACACGACTAAGATAAGTTGACCCACCGTGTGGTATCCGGTTAAGTAGAATAGACCACCCTCATTTCTTACCGAGGTGTCGTAAAAGACGACTAAGATAAGTTGACCCACCGTGTGGTATCCGGTTAAGTAGAATAGACCACCCTCTTTCTTACCGAGGTGTCGTAAAATACGACTATGGTAAGTTGATGTCAGGCAGGCGGCCGATCGTAAAATACGAAGCCGAATCATGTAACAAGATGTTTATAGCATGTGCCGACCCCACTTAGAGCGGGATAAGGGCAGGAAAATGATGATGACTTTGTGGGACGGACAAGCGCAGAAATAACATCGAGTGCGCTAAATGCAGAGATTAGAATGCGGAGAATCCTACATTGTTATCCTGCGATATACAGGTTTCTTCACGAGGTTTCACTAAAAAGTGTGTGATAAATTGCCATTATTAATTAGACACATAAGTTATAATAGAAAAACTCATTCGTGCCTTGAATGAACCCGTCTCGAAAGAGTCAACGCTGGGCTATCACATTTTTTCTCAGATCTTTTACTCGGAATAATATTTTGAAAAGTTTTAACACTTATTATATACATTATGAACTTATTTCTTCACACTGTTACACAACGTAGCAATAAAAGGCTTTATACCTTTTATTATATATTTTTTTTTACTATACTATAGGTAGGTTTGTACCCTTTGGGTTTTTTTGACTACACCTTAGGTAGGACGTCTCATTTTTCTATATGGTGCAGAAACGTGGACGGTTCGAAAGACGAATCTGAAAGATCGAAGGAAAATCGACGCGCTTGAAATGTGGAGCTGGCGGCGACTTACGAATACCTTGGACAGCGTTTCGGACTAACCCCTCTATACTGGAGGATCTTAAAATCACAACGAAATTATCTGAGACGGTGCAGATAAGAATCCTCAAATACTTTGGCCATATCGTCCGAAACGAACACTCTATGGAAAGATTCGTTGTACAGGGGCAAGTTGAAGGCAAGCGGTCACGCGGTCGATCACCCACGCGTTGGACAGACCTAATACAATCAATAACTCAAAAATCCGTAGTCCAGTGTGCTAGAGACGCTGAAGATCGAGATAAATGGAGGCGCATTGTAAGAGCTACAATATGAATCAACCATCACCGTCATCAACCACGACCACTCTGTTAAGAGTGTACGACTGAGGAAGGAAGGTAGGACGATCCCAGAAAGATCGCGGGGATTCCCTCGTTGTAAGCGGCACAAAATCGTGGTGTGTGGAGATCTATGTCCTATCTGTATCTAAGGAGACCTATGTCCAGCAGTGGACGTCCATCGGTTGAGAAGGAAGAAGAATATAGTTAGTATTATAGTGTACAGAAAAGAAATTCTATTCCATTCTAAATCTATTCTATTCTAAATTTATTACATTCTAAGAGGTTGAGGTAACTAATTAAATTAAAAAAAACTACGGCTATGAAATATTTTATTCATTAAAAACTCATCGTCATCTTCCTGCCCTTATCCCATTCTAAGTGGGGTCGGCAGAACATGTTATAAACATGCTGTCACATGATTTGGCTGCTTTTTTACGACAGGCCGCCTGCCTGACGTCAACTTACCTCAGTCGTTTACCTATTCTACTAAAGCGGATACCATACGGTGGGTCAACTTACCTTAGTCGCCTTTTGCGACACACCGGTAAGAAATGAGGTTGGTCTATTCTACTAAACCGGATACCACACGGTGGGTCAACTTGCCTTATTCGCCTTTTACGACACCTCTGTAAGAAATTAGGGTGGTACTATTCTATTCAGCCGGATACCACACGGCGTTTATTCATTAAAAACTATTTTAATAAATAAAATACAAATGCCTACAGATTATATAATATCAATACATCAAGTTCGAAAATCGAATTTTTTGACTTGATATCAGGAGATAAGAATAAATCACCAAGGCCGCTCAGGTGATAGCGTGGTGCCATATTGAGACGGTAATCCAATGTCACAATTACTCGGCGTGTTATCGGCTAAACACGCTATCAATCTCTGCGATAAACGGATTCTAGTTATTCTGACTTATTATACACATGCAGTTCGATTTTAATAGACCAGTATACCAATTTATCAGTAACAATTTTATCTTAACACTTTGAACGGCGCATATGGGTTTTCAAATAGGGTATCTAGAGCTTTCTGCGAATATATCGCAGATACCCGCGTAATCCAATTAAACTCCTTGTGCTTCCCACTAGCAGAACAGTACTCGGGACCAATGCCTCGATTCCTCGGTTATGCAATTTGTACAATAAATTCAGCGAATCATTAGATATTAACATTAGTACATCCAGTGTTTTTCGTAAATTATTAATTAAATGTATAGATAAATCAAATTAATTTTAATGCCTATTTGTATTTTTTTTTTATAAATTAATTTCTTTGGCTTCCAAATTATACAACGTACCGGCCTATATTGTAATTTGATTTTTTTTTAAATTTTTAACTGCATCATTTTATTAATCTGTTGATTGTTATGACATCTTAACGCATGATGAGTTTGCTTTTAAACGATTGTGCATATATGTATGTATTATTTAATTGTAATTGTGTTTATATTTTATGTTGTAATCGCTAGCGAACTAATAAAAATAAAAATAAAATTAAATAAAAAAATAAAAATATCTTGTCCACAGGTTCCCCGAGTACAGTGTTTGCCAATATATATATGCCAATCCTTTTACATTTTGAATGTTTCTTATATCTTGAAAAAAATTACCGACCAAGGCACGGCTACCTACTTACAACTAATAAGTCTAATTTTATGTGAATTAAATAATCATAAGCGGCAAACTTATAGTAAAAATATAGATAGAACTCCAAGGATATATGTAACCTGGTTGCATAATGATATAACGCCCTTCGGTATGTGGGTTAAACTGGTATCTAAAGGTCTTAGGTTTATCGGTCGACGGCACGTGGTTCTGGTACTTAGCGACGTAAATACATCGACTTTATAGTAATAATTTAATTTTGATGTTTGTTGTTTTGCAGCAAATCTCATATTTAATAACTGTTGTACATCGTACTGTTTTTGTAATAGTTTTTATTGCTGCTTCTCTCTTATTTAACTTAGCGTGATTTTATATACCCTTCCTCGATATATAGACTATCTTATACTGAAATATTTTTTCAAATCGGTCCAGTAGTTCCTGAGAACTCGTTTAAACAATCAAACAAACTCTTCAGCTTTATATATTAGTATAGATTATACAGATTTTAATACTTAAGTGAAATGAAATAATTAATCAATTTCATTAGGCAATACTAATTTGTCTTATGTCCATATTGAAAATTAACTCCTGAATTAGTTACACAAGTGTTTTATTTTAGCACAGTTTGACCTGCGGCGTAACCACGTGACCTTGGTCCGTAGCGCGCGTACTTTGGCGCGCGGCCAGCTGACTGCTGAGCGAGCGCCGCTAGGGATGTTAAAAATAATCGATTATATATTTTAAATAATCGATTTTTAATAATCGATTATATATTTTTTAAATAATCGATTTTTAATCAATTATTTTTTTAAATAATCGATTTTTAATAATGGATTATATTTTTATTTCGATTTTTTATTTTTAATAATCGATTTTTAATTATCGATTATTTTAATTATCCTCTTTTTCTTTATAACTTTTTTCTTGTTTTTTAAGATTAGATTTACATTGTTGGATGAAACCAATGTAGGCAAACTACAAATTTTATTCGAATTTCACAAACAGCATATTTTTAATCATTTCTTGTTAGTTGTCCACTTTGATAAGCCTTTATTGTAATTAATTAATAATATTAGAAAGGAAACATTAATAATAGTCAGAAAAAATAGATTTAAAAAAAAACTATTTATTTCGTATCAAAATAATCGATTATTTAAAAATCGATTATTTATTCATCGATTTATCTACTCCATTTCACATACCTAAGCGCCGCACGCATTACATCGCCACTTCACGTGTCGGCCAATGTTAACTTTTATTTAGAAACAGCTTTTTTATACAATGCAATTTTATATATAATTGTCCTCTGATTTGTTTGCTACAAGATTTACACTCGTGACCGTTTATAGCGTCATAGCTACGAGTACTACTCTCTATTAAACTACACTGAATCGAGGTCTTTAAACCCTAAATAAGATAGTAATTATATGTAATAGGACAGATGCGGTAAGGTTACCTAATTAGGACTCTAGAGGTGGTATGTGTGCGCCTTTTTCCCTTACTACGTGTATATATATTCACACACACGCAAAACCACGCAAAAAAATGCAATTTGCGATTTGTCGTGGAGCCAGTATCTCCTAACGATGCTTCGGTTACGGAGCGAAACGATTGTAGAGATTGTCGTAGTGAATGTGTGTAGTGCTTGTGTAGAGTGCTGTTGGTAGTGGTCTCTTGTGATACGTGTGATAACTAATCATGCATATGTAAGAGAACGGTTATGCTTCCTACACTTAGCATATACGCGAATACGCAAAATAATTATATCATAACTTTTGTAGATTATTAATAGTACACAGAAATTCAGTTCAGTAGTTACTGTGGCATTATTATTCCGCAATCAGTTTCAGCACTGCCATTACAGCAGTTTAAAAACACTGTTAAAAAGAGGCTGATACAGAAAGCCTACTATACTCTTGAAGATTATTTAGAGGATAAGAATGTGTGGATATAGCTCTCTTTGAACCTGTACAAGACAGTAACGACTTAATGTAAATAATATTATGAATTATATTTTTAAAAGAGCAACCGCCGAGTTTCTTGCTGGCTCTTCTCGGTAGGGACAGCTTTCCGAACCAGCAGTAGAGTTCACGATTCAAAAGCACTTGTTTACAAGTTTATTTGAATAAAGAATATTTTGAATTTGAATTTGAATTTATTAATATTTACGTAGTGTCTAATTATGCATAAATAAACAGAATTTTTAATAAACGGATAATGGTCATATACCAATTTGTTTTCCTCTGTACATACGTAATGTAAGTTAAGCCAGTACACGTCGCTATGTTCTGGACTACACCGATGCAAACTGGCCAAATCATCGTGTAAGCGCCTGTTTGCGCCGACGTATTCTGACTTACATTTAGGTTCACTGCATAAGTCATATAAAGTCATAGAACCGAGCGATGACCTAATGAACTCATGATAGTACTCATGAGCGATCTTCTTCTTGTTCTGGGCTATTTTCCACACTTAGTCACTGTAAGGCGACCATTGTGCGTGAGGGTGAAGGGGCTGCTATATTCCAGCCAGCCAAGCTCCTTCCGAAGTTGTGGTAGCCCAGCGGTAACACCGTGTGACTCCTTCGAGGTGGGCACGGGTTAAAACGCGGACAGATACCAATGAATTTTTCTGTTAAAACTTATGTGTCTAATTGACAATTGCAATTAATCACACGCTTTTCGGTGAAGGAAAACATCGTGAGGAAACCTGCATATCTCAAGACATTTCTGGAGATATGTGTAACCTACTCTGTATAGTAACAGGCCGTTACTTTATGTTAAATATTTTTTCCTCTTCCCGAGGGAAAAATGGAATCTTTTATCCTTTTTAGATAAATATTCCTGGATATTGGTCCAGCGGATTCGCCGTGAAAGAGTAACAAACTTACATCCATATTTAAAGTCTTTCGCATTTATAATATTAGTAAAAAGTACTCGTAGGATAGGATTAACATTTAAATATAAAGTATATGGGATGCACCATAAATAATGATTTAGTTTCTAGTCAGACCATAGACAAGGGCGTGTTCTATAAAACCAACAGCAACATACTTTTGGAGATTAGGAAATTCTGTAGAAACTAATATATTGAAATTCAAAAGTATGCGCTTATCAGTATCACGTGAGTTAATTTACGCCGAGTACTAAAATAAGTCAATATGGTTTTGTATTAGCGATACAGTGCGAGTATAAATAGATATCAGCCACGAAAAACGACTCATGTATTAGTTTAATTATTTGAACATGAAAGAAATTTCATCATAACGGCATAACATGTTATAAACATGCTGTCACATGATTCGGCTGCATTTTTACGACCGGCCGCGTGCCTGACGTGAACTTACCTCTGTCGTATTTTACGACACCTCGGTAAGAAAGAGCGTGGTCTATTCTACTGAACCGGATACCACACGGTGGGTCAACTTACCTTAGTCGCCTATTCCGACACTTCGGTAAGAAATGAGGGAGAGATGGTGGTGGAGGTAACGAAATTGGATTTTTAATAAAACAATTCCATATTTAATTGTTACGTATATATACAAAGCATCTACATAAATCAGTCAAGCGTTGATCTAACATCAAATGCTCCACGTGTTTATGTATTTTAGGCTCGTTCTTGACACGTTCCAACTTCCAACCCGCGTGGCTTCAATCACAACGCGTGACATTGTCCACTACAATGTTAGATTGCAGTTTAAATATAGTTAACTGAGTCTTGTTCGGTAATTTTTTACAAAATAAAAAAAGAAATTAAAAGAAAAAATAATTAGGTAGTTGGGATCGATCTTAGGTATTTACATTTCTTGAGCCTGCCCGTTCCCCGAATAAACTACGCTGATTTGACAGTTTATGGCAAAATAGTGTTTTATATTCAATGTAAATTTTAGTATTTTTTAATGCCCAAATTCAGACCTATAAGATGACTTAAAAATCAAGCTAGATCGATTTTTCTCCTTCAAAACTTCCTGCATGCTGAATAGGAAAATCGTTGGAGCCGTTTCCGAGATTTCGAATATATATATACATACAAGATTAACTCATTTATATATTAGAGATTCGTATTACAACATATTATCGTACCCATTTAAATAAATTTGTAACGGAAGGGAAAAGAGAAGAGCTGAAGTTTGTAGTTAGTCTTTGAAACACTGTTTATTGTTAAATTTTAAGACGGGCGTTGACATTTGCTGCGCAGTTTTTTTTTGCAGTGTTTTCGTAGCTATTGTATAATTCGTAATAAATTTCATTTCAGTTGTAGCATAGGGATGTGAAGATAGCTGTCGCAAGGTGTGGTTATAGGCGGAGAGGATAGCTGCTGTGAGGAGAGGTACGGAGCGGAGAGTTGTAGCGCCATTTGGCATAGTCGCCGGTCGCGTCGTAGGCGCGGAGTTGACAAGTTCTTTAAAATAAATAAATGGATTGACTTTTGAGAACATCACTTCTTATTTATTGAATAAATATCGAGGAAAAATATCGTATATAGGAGTCGTTATAATTTATAGAAGTAAGCGTAAATAGTGTGAAGTAAGTAATTATTTTTCTATAATCCGCGTTTGTCAAGAAAATCTATGTAATACTAAGTATAGAAAGAGTGTGTGAAAACACATTATTTTTAGCACGTATCAAAAAAACACCGCCACCAACAACACACTAAACACATTCACTACGACAATATCTACGATCGTTTCGCTTCATCCGAAGCATCAGGAGATAGGCTCCATGACAAAATAGCAATGCGTCGAAATTATAAAATATTTCTGAATGAATTTCGTAAAGTAACGCTTGTTTCTATACGTTATAAATACGTTAGTTGTATTAAGCGTTTCATTCTTAAAATTGAAATGAATTTCTTGGAAGTTATTGCAAAATTAAAAGAAACGCAATTTAGAATTTCAGGGAAAGGAAAGTCGAACCAATCTGGTGGCCAGATTTAGTTCGTTATAAAATAAAACACAAATATGGTAACTAGATTTATTGAAATAAATTACTTTTTATCGTTTAAACAAGTTAACATTCTAAGTTTAAAACATTTTTTATTTTCCTAATAAAAATTATAATCATTATAATATGGAATGGTATTTAAAATAAAAGCAATATTCGAATCTCGAAAGCACGAATGGATTTAATTTTTTTACTAGGTTACGATTTAAGGTTATAGACTCTTACGATGTAATTAAAACATAACGTTATTGATGTACAAAATAACGTTCCAGGTTACGAAAAAAAAAAATATTTTCTTTTTTCAAATTGTTCATTAATTGATTCAATTGTGATAGAAACAAATAAAATTCAACCATTATTTAATGAATTTTTTAAACTTAATTGTGCAAGATAATTAATTTACAGTTTAAAAATAAAAGTATTTTTTTTTGTATACGAATACTGTCCAATACTCAACGAGGCCTATATTTTTCGAATGAATTATTTATTACTTTTTATATTTTTATTTTTTATTTTATATTTTTTTATTTGTATTTTATATTTTATCGTTATTTTACAATCACTTAATATTACTCGTAAGCGTTAAGCATACAGTTGTTTGTCTTCGCCTGCCATGCGTTAGTTCGGGTCAATGGGGTTACCCTGGAACAAGAAAAAGTAAATTTCAGTTCATTGTAAATATATTTACATGTTGAACTGTCAAATGTGAGTGAATATATCACACGCTTAGTATTAAATTGACCTAATTAAAAATTTGGCTTGAGTCAGATACATTGTAATCATTATTTCAATGATGTCACGCTACGAACTAGAAAAAAAAGATAGTATTTTGTTGCTCTTCCAAGTTATGGCTCTTTAACACTAACGAGTTTTTGAGCTACGCTTTATTGCAATTTGCCCCAAAACGACGTTTTTGAATTCGATTCACTTTGCTATTTACGTTATCTCATTGAATATTATATTTATGTATCCATGCTAGCATATGTATATATTTTGTTACAACATGTTTGTAATACAACCTCCTTCATAGAGTTGGCGATTAATATGAAAAAGCATTGTGGCTGTCATATTTTTATGTGTCATTCATTGAGTTGTAGCGAAAGAGTAAATGGGTTGACTCTGGGAAAACTGCTTTTTATTTATTGAATAAGAATAAAGGAGAAATATCGTCTTCTATTATATTCAGAAGTGGGATGTAACCTAAACTCACAAATAGAGTGGACATAAGGAATATCTGGAAATTTAAAGAGTTCAAAGAAAAGACAAATGACGATCAATATCTTGAGACAACACGGAGAGTGCGAATTTCGTATAATTTGAGAGATAGTTGGGATATGCGATGCTATGGAATAAAAAATGGAGTTTTTATTGCAGAGATTAATGATGGTAATTGGTATTCGGTTAATTGATTCTGTGAGATCAACGTGACGATGTGCTATGTGAGGCCTTAGACGCGCCCGTGACTTTTGTTCGATGGAACTGTCAGCTAGAATGACGATTGTTCTCTGGATCTTTCTAGTTGTAACGATTGTTTTCTAGACTGTGGGCATCTGCAACGACTGTCAGCTAGGCTCTGCCTAGAAGTGGTGATTGTTCTTTGAGCGTTATCATTTGCGAGTCTGTTTACGTGTGTATCTGCTGAGTTGGTTGCCACTAATTGAGCTGTGTTATGCCATGACAGTGATTGAGGGTGAGCTTGAGGTGCGAAATGCTTATGGTGCGAAAAGCTTAAGGAGTTGAGGAGTTGAGCTTAAAGAGTTGAGCATAAAGCGTGAGCTTAGAGTTGAGCATAAAGCGTGAGCGTAGTCCTGTCATGTCATGGCATGTGCGGTTTTCTTTTACAGATTAAAAGAGCATGTATTGAGTTTCTTGCCGATTCTTCTCAGTACAATCAGCATTCCGAATCGGTGGTAGAATCATTCCCAGAAGTCAGCTTATGAGATTTGCGGGGTCGCAAATGTTGTCAGGATGGTCGACTGTTACAACATGTTTGTAATACAACCTCCTTCATAGAGTTGGCGATTAATATGAAAAAGCATTGTGGCTGTCATATTTTTATGTGTCATTCATTGAGTTGTAGCGAAAGAGTAAATGGGTTGACTCTGGGAAAACTGCTTTTTATTTATTGAATAAGAATAAAGGAGAAATATCGTCTTCTATTATAATTTATCTTCTATCTGTGAAAACTTTTAATTGGCTTTATTTTGTAATTTATTTTTTGTATCTATTCTAATGTAATAGCTGTAAGCTTTCCTTTAAAAAAAAAAAAAACTATTTTTTTTTGCTCACTAATTAAGCGACTCGTTAGATTGACACCAAGAAAACTTTGTAAAATACATATGTATTTGTTACTTTATGATTTCCATTTAACTAATAGACTAGACAACAAAAGCCTGAAACTGATTAATTAAGTCACAACTAGGGTTGCCACCTTTTTTTTTTGAATCAAAATATCAAATCAAGAAAATATAGTACTTTTAGGATATTCAGGAAAAAAAATAGTACACATCTATTTTTAATCATTATTTATTTTTCCACGATTATTTATTATTACTTTCCGTTGGACAATGACAAAGGAGTTAGAGTTACTAACTAACTAAGCCCCGTAAAAATGTGAATGAGTTTCGTTCAAACATTCCCTATGCAGTGCTGCGGGTGCGTTCCATTCACAGTTGATTCAAAAAAGCGTGACAATTGAATTAGCGATAAAAATATATTATTTTTCGTCCTATTTTATTTTTCTATAATATATAATACAATTGACTAAAATATAGTACGATACTATATAATATAGTACGGGTGGCAACCCTAGTCACAACTGACGCGATTAGATAAAGGACGAGATGTGTGAAGTTATCGAACGGTCGATTTCGCTCTACTGCGGACTATTTAATGAAATGAAAAGCATAATATTGCTATATTAAGAAGCATATGCAAATGAATTGGTCGGGGTAACCTTTGTGAGCAATAAACTCTTGATATTGAAAAATATCTATAAAGCTTGTCTATACAGCGCCCTTCACGTGCCCGGGTCGGCCCATTCAAATGTATATTTAGCCGGCGCGCGTTGCCAGACTATTCAGTGTGAAGGACTTGATCGTAAACTGGCCGCTAACATTCATCTATATCTATACCAGTGATTCTCAACCTTTTTTTTGTTGCGGCACATATTTAACGATTTCAAAATTTGGCGGCACACAAAGAAAAAGATAAAAATTATTTACTTACTACAACACACTGCATAAATAGTTTATGACAAAAATTTTAAATATACGAAATTAACTAATATATACTACAATAATAACTTAACGTTTATTAACGGATTAATTACGAGCTAATAATAAAAATATATATTTTTTAAATGATATAATTTAATAATATTAACATTATTATATATTTGCAAAATTTGGCGGCACACTTTCGAAATTTAGCGGCACACAAAAGTGCCGTGGCACAGTGGTTGAGAATCACTGATCTATACTAATATATAAAGCTTAAGAGCTTGTTTGTTTGTTTGAACGCGCTATTCTTAGGAACTACTAAACCGATAGTGAGATAGTCCATTTATCCAGCGAGCTCTATGGACTATCTTAAACTCAAAAAAATTTCCAGTAGTTCCTGAGATTAGCGTGTTCAAACAATCAAACAACAAACTCTTCAGCTTTCTATATTAGAAAGAAGAAAGACTTCCTCCTGCCTACAGCTCCGCAGGTCGTGGATTTGATTCCCACCAAGGGCCAACATTATCTATAAATCAATTTGTTGGTCATCGAGTCTGGGTATATATTTGTAATTAAGTATGTATTTAAAAATTATATATGTATATTCATGTATTATATTCATCAGTTGTCTGTTTACCATAACACAAGTATTAGGTTACTTACTTTGGGGACTGACGACCGTGTGTGTAAGTGTCCCATATATTTATTATTATTATTTATATTACTCTAGATAGAAAATACCCAGCAAAGTTCTGTCACCCAAGTACTTTATATTAAGTGGGTCACTATAAGAATGCAGTACAGCGCCATCTAGTGGATTATTACAGTAACCTTGCAGTGAGATCTCCGAGGCGGAAAGCAGTTTCCTTACATTAGTTGACTAAAATGAAGAGGTTTCTCATCTATAGCATATTTTGTAAAGATACTTTAAATCCAACAGTAATAATGAAATTATTTTGCTATAATTCATGTTATAACTTTTTCTTATCTATACTTATAATAAATCTGTAGAAAGGTCAATTCTGTAACTGGAATATATTTCCAAAATAACTATCAGGGGGTGATTAGGGATCGATACTGATGCCAAAAATGCAATCAGTTAAATTTTTGTCTGTCTGTCTGTCTGTCTGTATAACCGTTATAGAAACAAAAACTACTCGACGGATTTTAACGAAACTCGGTACAATTTTTTTTTATACTCCTGGGCTGGTTATAGTATACTTTTCATCACGCTGCAATCAATAGGAGCAGAGCAGTGAAGGGAAATGTTGGGAAAACGGGAGAAGTTACTCCATTTTTTAAGCGTGTGCAAACTTGATGGTTAAAGCTACACAGAAATCATGTATGATGGAAATGTTCTCCTTAAAATTATATAAAAACTATCCCACGACAGCATATGTCTATCTTTTATTGTTGACTCACAATAACACGTGGAACTCCCGAAAGCTTAGCAGTTCGAAGCTTTCTGGTTATATTTGTCTACTCCTACATTTATATCACTCTCAGTCATCCCTAAATAAAAAAGTGAATAGTATTAACCATTGTATAAAAAAAGAATCATTGAAATCGGTATAAAAACACCAAAGTTATACATGAAATACGCTAATAATAAGCCATCGCGCGTGAATACTGAATCATGCTATAAGGATTATCACTACATAGTATAAAACAAAGTCACATTCTTTGTTTGTCCCTTATATCCCAGATTTTGATGCGGTTTTTTTAGTAGATAGAGTGATTCAAGGGGAAGGATTATATGTATAATAACATTCAATATGGAGTAGAAAAATACTGTAATTTTTGAGGTTTCTAATGTGATGTCGTAAATAATTACTTTTTTGCCGCTTACATTGCAAACACAGGCTACCTAAAACCCTACGAGATTTATCAAAATGATGTACTAAGTATTTGTACACCTTGAAAAGGTCTACAGAAAAGTCCGCGATGGTATATGTCTATCTCTTATGGAAAACCCACAATAGCATTTTTTGTCATTAACTTTTTACGAAAAATAATGCCTTATTCTCGAAGCAATTTTTATACAATATAGCCATTAATCCTTATCCAATTAAGTACCTTAAATACATTGTTGATTTAATATAGATCAATATGACCGTTTACAGCATGTAATTTAAATGAACATATTCGAAGATATCACTGATTTAAAATCCCGCGAGGAGGCCGCGCTTCGCCCTATAGCACTTCGAATTTAGCAGCGACCGGACGCGCAACTAAATGTCGCTCTTTTAAGAGTAACCTCTAAAGAAAACATTTTTGTATTGTCTAATGATAACAAAGCTATGAATGTTGTATATAAAGACATTCTGTAATTAATTTTAAACATAAAATATATAGGGAAAAATGTAAAATGTAAATATGTAGTATATGAATTTAGATATTAGATATAGCAGGAAATCTTCTTGGTATAGGGAGAGGGGAATTGTTTTTCTTCAAATTTAACGCGTGCGGGCCACGGGCAGTAATGAATACCTAAATTAAAACTACTGGATCGATTTAAATCATTTTTTTCACTGGGTGACATAGGCTATATATTTTATACCCGTGCGAAGCAGGGTAGGCCGCTAGTATCAAATAATATACTTGGATTTAAAAATACTTCTAGCTAACATGACCCATACAGATGATGAATTTTTATCCTCATAGAATATAATAAAATATATACTTAAACAAATATCCATATGTTATACAAATAAGTATATTTATATATGCAAATATATAATACATCTATTGTATATAAACTTATAAATAATTTTATATCAACAATTGAGATAAAACTTTTTTAGACAATGTTTAAAAATTTCTAAGATTTTGAATATATGCAGTGGAAGTACATTCCAGAGTTTTACAGCTATCTCAGTAAAAGACTTGCTACATACTTGTGATTTCATCGATGACTCAAGGATTATAATATATTCAACTCAATTATGGCCAATTTTGAATTTTATCAATTTAATTCACAAAGTTTCCAATGTGGTAGTACTGCGACATGTTAACCAAAAATGCGAACGTTTGAATACCGTTAAGGTCAGAAAAGTGTCATATCTGGGGCATGTGTTTAGGCGCGAGAGGTAT
Organism: Morpho helenor; assembly: GCA_029227775.1. Lineage (NCBI taxonomy): Eukaryota > Metazoa > Arthropoda > Insecta > Lepidoptera > Nymphalidae > Morpho > Morpho helenor. The sequence goes on from JARGCU010000011.1 coordinate 10,861,363, forward strand.
GAACTTCCTCAACTGATCATGATGGGAAAAGTAGCAGGAAGAAAAGGTGTCAGTTGCAGGAAGAAATCCTGGCTACGCAACGTCCGGGAGCGGACAGGAATCGTGAGTGCTGCTGAGCTTTTTTACCCCGCCAAAAATAAACGGAAATATACACTGGTAACTACCAACCTTCGATGGTCGGAGAGGCACCACAAGAAGAAGAAGAATCAATTTAATAGAAGAATTAGAAGTATTTGTTGTGGCTATAAACAAACTTCCACATAAACAGTATCCTTGACATCTACATAGGTAAAAAGGAAGTAGTATATATAATCATACCCAAGTGCGAGACATCCAAATGAGGGTTTCGTTGCTTAGTCTGGGCCCGATGAGGGGGTTCATTTGTGCCATGTACGCACACAGCCAGCTGAAAAGTAAAAAATAAATCATTAAATATTATTAACCTAATATTAATAACTGGCAACATTGCAATATCCCATCCATGGCACAAATTTTGTAAAAGTATTATGTTACCTATTTATTAGGTCTTATTTATATTACTAGAAGTACTTGGTTGACCAAGTCTTGCTCAGTAATTTTTTATAAAATAAAAAAAGAAACTTAAAAAATGGTAGTTGGGGATCAATGTTAGGTAATTATATTTCTCGAGACTACCCGTTCCCCGAATAAGCTATGCTGACGACAGTATATGGCAAAAGTAGTGTATTAATATAAATTTTAGTATTTTTTAATGCCCAAAAACAGGGACAAAACAATTTTTTTTACATAAAAGCTAGCTAGATTGATTTTTCCTCCCCAAAACCCCGTATATGCTGAATTTCAGGAAAATTGTTGGAGCTGTTTCCGAGATTCCGGTAAAATATACATATAAGATTAACTCTTAACTTAACTAAATAAATATTAAAGTTTTATGAAGTTTTTTTCAGTAATGCAACATTTATTCCAATTCAGTATATTCCCAATGGTTTACATTTCAACTCTTCTTTTTTTTTTCGATTTGACATTAGGGCTCATCCAAACAATAAAGTTACATTATTCAACATGTTATATCCTTCAATTCAGAAGGACCAACTTATCTCTGCAACCTAACATAATATAATAACAATAAATGTGGAGTCCAGAACATGACATACTCTCTAAGAAATGAACAAACTACTGAAATAGTCATCAAATTTAAAAGATATCTTAAATATCAGCTACTAATTTTTAACTGTTCCAACAATGCCCGCTCATAATGCTAAAGAAAGCACTACTGCTTGTTATTACTAAGCAGCAGTGCTATACTATGATTATATTATCATCAATCAGTATTTCTCAACAGTTAGTAGAATCTCATACTGTTTAGTGAGAATAGCAGGAGACAGGCTGAGGCAAGTTTGTTACTCACAATTGATGCATATATGAAGAGCTTAGCAACATCTTAGACACTCTATCACAAGCATATTGATGGTATCTATGGTATGGCATATTGGTGAATCTAGATAGTATAAGAAGAGAAGTTTTAAGGCATATTACAGTCAATAATACTTACAATAACCAGCAAGTCGACGCTGTCAATATCAATACCACTTGGATAATTCTGAAATTGTAACAAAAGTAATTAGAAAAACGTATCACACTATTCTCCAATTCATTTTATCCATATAACTTACCCTCTGTTTGGACCTTTAGGTGCGAAAAATGGGCATACAATACCCACTACACCCCAAAATACCGTGAAAATAGCAATGGGAAGAACTGAAACACCCATTTTGGAACAATTAGTACGTTTTTTTTAACAAGAATCTATACTCGATAAATATCAGCTGCCCATAAATGGCTGACAAATTAAAAGGTTGGTATTAATGCACGTCTAAAGTCATATGACAACCAAAGAGAATATTTTAATATCCAAGGTTACTTGTCCTTCACAATATTTACGATACATCAATAAAAGCATTTATACGGTCCAATATCAAATTTCGGCATAGAGTTATTATATTTAATACGTTATGCATAATATAGTACAGCCGTACTGCACCGTGTTGCGGTGCATTCTTCATCGTTGCAACAACATCGTATCAAACAAAATACTGTGAAGGCATATTTGCATTAGTTGCGAATCTCTACTTTTTTTACTATTTGTTTGACAATTGTATATGGGATTTGCCTAAGTAACCGAAAAGCCCGTAAGGTTTCGTGGTACTTAAAGCATTTTTGAATCTTTTAGAGAACTTTAAAATAAGACGGAGCCATCGCAACGCGTGGCCTGAAAGTCTTAAGTTCTAAAAACAAGTTTTATACTTTAGGTCTAAAAAAGTGCGATAGTACCTTGTAATAAAATTGTAAATGCATTCAAGTGAATTAGTAATAAGTTTAATTCTTTTACTGCTTTATCCTGGTTTATTAGTGTGCGCTATGTCACATTTACACTATGCCGGTCACTCTTCGGCACCGGAAAACTCTGACGTATGCGAGCTGCACACGTGAGATTCGTGGAATTCTTGCGCGGGGTGCGAGGGGGCGAGGGGAGGTTACACAAAGAGTCACAGTCAATATACACTGTTTATTACACTCACTTCACTATAGTCTAATACACAAATAAATCACTACTGTCTATTTATTGTCTACTATAAATAATTAAAACTTAAACACTTACAATTTTCTTCAAGCTTACTATTTATTACCGCTTCTGCCGGCCGCCGAATGTAGACTGACTATTCGGGCCAAAATGGCCCGTATTTATACAAGTTTCTCTCCCTATAATTCCGGGGGTCTTTATGATTCCGGTCATACCGTAGGGAGAGCCGCACCCTAACCGGTCTTTAAAACTTGGGCTATACCGTAGGGAGAGCCGCGCCGCTAACGAGTGAAAAATCTATTACAATTAATTATTATGATAACTAATTGCGCGACCTCCTAAACGTTTTCTATTTACTATATACTATAACTATTAATGCTTTTCTATATAATTTACAAGCCTATTATTCCTATTATTATATATTCCTAGCCTATTATCTTATTACTATGAACTTATATAAACTATATATCTATTTAAAACTATATTGTCCGCACATAAACTATACTGTCCCGCACATCTCTCCCGCCGTTCGACCTCGTCGAATACTATGTCGGTGCGGGCTTGTCGACTGTCACGGGCAGGACCACCAGCTTCCTCACCGGCCGCCGCAGCACTCCGCCTCTGGTCTGGATGTCCACGGTGCGCACGATGCCGTCAGGTCCTGGGTACGTTGCGATGACTCTTCCTCGCAGCCACATGTTTCGGGGTAGGTTAGCGTCGACTATTTGCACGAGGTCGTTGACGTCTATTGGGGGGCCTCGTCCATGCGCCTCCCGCCGGTGTTGCAACTCCGGGAGGTACTCCTTCACCCAACGCGACCAGAAGATGTCGGCCAGCCGCTGAGCCGAGCGCCACGACGCCCAGGAGACCTCGTCCCGTTCGCTGAAGGTCCCCGGGAGTGGTACTCGTCCCGGGCCGCCGAGCAAGAAGTGGTTGGGAGTCAGCGCCTCCGGATCCTCTGGGCTAACTGAAACATGTGTCAGCGGACGATTATTTACTGTAAATTCGACCTCCGCCAGCAGAGTAGACAGCACTTCTTCTGTTGGATGCCGTTCATGCAGAGTGGCTGCCAGTGCGGTCTTGACTGATCGCACGAGCCTTTCCCATGCACCACCCATGAACGGTGCTCCTGGCGGTATATAGCGCCATGCTATCGTCTTCTTGGCTGCCTCTTCTGCTGTGGAGTCATCTATTGCTTTTCTGAGTTCTCTATCAGCCCCTTTCAGGTTGGTCCCATTGTCAGACCAAATTTCCGACGGACACCCACGACGTGCTATCATTCTTCTTAGTGCCATTATCGCTGAATCGGCACTAAGTGAGCCAGCTATTTCTAAATGCACCGCTCGCATTGTGAGGCACGTAAATATGGCCACGTACCTCTTCTGCCGCGTTCTACCTACGGCCACCGAGAGCGGACCGAAGTAATCCACTCCCGTAAATGTAAATGGTCGTCTGTGGTGGCCTAGACGACACGCGGGCAGATTTCCTGTTCTGGGATGCGGTGGGGTCTGTGACTTCATCCTGCAATATAAGCACCTTCGTATAATTATTCTAGTTATCGGTCGCAGGCGAAGTATCCAATAATGCTGTCTGCACTCGTTGACTGTTGCCTCAACGCCAGCATGATGTAGCTGACGGTGTACGGCTGATATCCATAATCTAGTCGTAGGGTGTTCGCCGTCTATTACTATAGGGCTCTTTATACTGTCAGCTATATTTTCTATTGCTCCGATTCTGCTCAGAAGCCTAATGGTATCATTTACATATTCTATACTTAGCTGATGTAATCGACTCTCCCTGTTGGTACTGTTACCCTCCTTCAGGTCCTGCAGCTCCCTGCCGAAGGGTTCTTCTTGGAACGAGCGCATCAGGAGTTCCTCCGCTCGCCTCAACTGCTCCGCGGAGACTGCGATGAACCTGGTGCCCGGTGACGTGGTCTTCTGCTTCCTCTGTTGCGGTGACGCCACGGGATTGCTCGTCCTCTTCCAACTCGGGTCGTCTTCTTTGTTCTTTCGCGTTCTTCTGTAGTGTACCTTTTGCCTATGTAACCTGCAAAGATCTATAAACTGTAAAACGCGAGCTGTTGTATACCGGAGCCTCTCCCAATTTGAGAATCGAGAGACATCAGGTAGGGCTGTTGCGAAAGTCTGTATCTTGCTTCTGGTGACGTGGTACACTCGTTCTTCTCCAGAAGGTTTTTGCTGTTCTGTGGAGGCATCTTCGACTGGCCAATTTTCTTCGTCTTCAAGTAGGAATTCAGGTCCCCTATACCACCGGTGATCCTTCCCGAATGTTACCGGGACGTCACGCGTAGCGTCGTCTGCCACGTTCAACTTGGTCGAAACCCAATGCCATTCGTTCACCTTCGAAGATTCTTCTATAGCTGCCAGTCGATGTGCTACATACGGTTTATAAGAGCGTGACCCATTTCTTATCCACGTGAGCACCGTCTTGCTGTCCGTCCAGAAAAACTTGCAATCCGGTTTCCTCACGTGTTCTTCTATAACTGTATCGAGTCTCGTTCCCATAACCGCTGCCTGTATCTCCAATCCATGTTCTAGATTGAAGTGAAACATAAATTCGTCAGTGTTGAGGTTCCAATTGACACCTAACACCCGTTCAGTTCTGTCTATATCTTCTGTCTTGCCCAACTCCATATCTTCTGCTGGTGCCTGTTCTCTTAGAGCTTCCAGTAGCGCTGTTGAGTTCGACTTCCACTGTTTCAATGCGAAGTTCACCTCGGAGTGTACTTCTCTGACGCTTCTCGCGGCATCTTCTGTATTTTCGGTTGTCTGTTCCGGAGCCAGCTCAGCGTATCCTTTACTGATGAGGGCTTCCGTCTGTTCTATATACTTCTGTTTTAGCCTAGGGTCTTGATCTATTTTCTTCTCTATGTTGAAGAGCCGCTTCAATGAATTACTGTAATTATCTGGAAACATGATTTCCTCCTTGCACCAGAGGAGTCCGGTTTCATAATTCCCATCTTCTAACTTCCTTGTTCTATCTTCAAGTATACGCAGAGCTTTCTCCTCAGGATCTGTTCTCGGCCTTCTTGGCTGTATGCCGAGTGTGTCCATCTCAAAGTATTGTTTCACCATTATTTCGAGATCATCCTTTTCTCCTTCCACGACATGTGACACGAAGTCGATGCTGCGACCGATCGTCCTAGTTCGGCTTCCATGCAACACCCACCCGAGCGGCGTGAGAGAGGCTACCGGCTGTTGTCTATTTCCTCTCCTCACTTCTGTAGTCAATAGAAGGTGCCAATTGTCTTGACCTATCAATACTCTTGGTTTGACGTAAGCGTATACCAGGGAATCTTTAATGTCTTCTAGGTGCTTGCATTCCTCAACTATTTCCTTAGGAACACGTTGCGACGACACCTGAAGGTTCTTCACTGTTCGTGCCTGTATTTGCTCTTCATGTCTATTGAGACCTTTCAGCTTGATGTTGACTCTTCTCGATGCTGTTTCTGAAGTCTTCATATCATTGATTGTTTCTATTCTCAGCGGGTCGATAGGTCCTGTCGCTCCTATACGGTCAGCCACACCGCTATCTATTAGAGTGACTGTTGATCCATCATCCAGCAATGCGAAGGTGTTGACTCGTCCTTTAGGTCCTTTAATCTGTACTGGTATGATCTTCAGGAACGACTGCTTCTTCTGGGCAGTCCACGCTGAGTTGATTACTTCTGTTGCTTCGTTGTCTTCCTGTCTTCTTAACATAGTGTAACATGCGGTGGTGGACTTTCGTACAACTATCTATACCACACACCCTAGCTTCACATGTATGTGTTCTATTTCTGTGCTGAAGACACCGAAAGCACAAGTGCTTGGACTTGGCTAGTTCCCATCTTCTATTCACATCCAAGCCCTTGAACTGTTTACATTCTGTTGCGATGTGTTCTGCTGTGCATACAGGACACTTCTCTATTAACGTCTTCTGTGTATCATTTTTCTCGGCGACGTTATTTATCTTCTGTGGTGGCTTCCTATGTTGAGTGGCTGGTGGCGCTGTAGATACCTGTTCGGGCTGCGCGTACGGTCCGCAGAGTTCCGCCGTTTTCCTCAGAAACTTCTCTAGCTTCACGAGTTCTGGATCCTCCTTGGGCTGTGATTCTGTGAAGTCATAATACCTATACCGCAGCGTCGGTGTGAGCTTCTCCACGACAGTCCTTGATGCCTCAGGGTTGTATAAATAGTTCCCGCAGTTGAGAGACTTCAATGTTGCCACGATGTTGGAGACCTTCGTCGAAAATATGCACACGTCACGAGCCGCTTCTGTTAGGCGCGGCAGGCCACGCAACGAGTCCATTTCTGCTATTGCTATTGCTTCAGGCCTTCCAAATCTTGATTCCAGGGTCTTCATTATTTCTGTAGGCGATGCACTGGTAATCAACAATCTCTCCACGGCTTCCTTTGCTCTTCCCTTAAGGTTTCTTCTCAGACGGTTCGTATTCTCCACTGCCGTGAACATACCTTCCGTTTCATAGTACGCGGCACGGAAAGGTAACCACTCGTTCTGTGATCCACCGAAGTAAGGTAGCTCTATGTACTTGGGTCCTTGAGCTGCCTTGACTGCTTTCGTGATGGCCTCTGCTAGCTCCACTATTCCTGCTTGCACTCCCGCCGGTGATCTTCTATCTTCTGGCTGGTTCTGTTGTCCCGAGTCTTGATCCACCGGTGCTTCTATTCTATTCTGTGGTGCATCGGTGATGGCCAACAAGGGGCGTGGCTGTTGATTATCCAACCAGCTGTCGACTCGTTCATTTATTTCTATTCTGCTATGAACGGAGTCTTCATCTTCTATTTCCTCATCCGTGAGGTCTTCTGTTTCTATGGTGGCGAGACGCGCTGCAGCTAATTCCACTTGAAGTCGTAGCAGTTCTTCTTTTGCCTTTGCTATTCTATGAGCCTTTGACTTGCTATACGATGATTGACTCCCCTCCCCCCTCTTGCCGGGGGCGCGAGTTGTCTGTCTCGGCTCCTGTTGGTTGACGGCCTTCCTTTTCACCGTCGATGTTTCTGTATCCCGATTTCCCGATGATTCTATATCCCGATGTCCCCTTTCTATTACTGATGCGGCGAGGGGCATCGTCCGCGTCGCGTCGACTGGCAGCGTCGGCGCGGCAGAAGCGGTCACCGAGGTTCGGTCGGCTTGAGTCTTCGGCTTTACTATAGCAGGCGGCGCGGTAGCGGGCGCAGACATCTCGGAACCCCTATTATTCGCTGTTGATTCCGTGGTGGTGGTACCCGCTGCTGTAGAGTTGCTGCCGCCGCTTGTTGCAGATGTAGTCGCGGCTTCTGATGTGCTTGAAGATTTCTTACTTTCTTGTCCTCGTGTAATGGGCATTCTTCTGATGCTCGAACGTCTTCGAAGAACTTAAACACCCTATTGGTGGTGTTTCACGGAGTCTCTTCCGTCTTCTATTGTTCCCGAAGCCCACTATTGACCAGAAGAAAGTTCACGGGCCGTCCCAGAATCTTCCAGAGTTCCCCGATCTTCTATATACACGACGACTCTATGCTCGATGAGTTTTCTATGCCTCGACGACAACTCGCAGATCGTTCGCGAAGTTCTTCCAGGCTCGCTGAGTTTTCCAGATAATCAGGTGATCCGGCTCGAAGGACCATCCAATGTGCGCTATGTCACATTTACACTATGCCGGTCACTCTTCGGCACCGGAAAACTCTGACGTATGCGAGCTGCACACGTGAGATTCGTGGAATTCTTGCGCGGGGTGCGAGGGGGCGAGGGGAGGTTACACAAAGAGTCACAGTCAATATACACTGTTTATTACACTCACTTCACTATAGTCTAATACACAAATAAATCACTACTGTCTATTTATTGTCTACTATAAATAATTAAAACTTAAACACTTACAATTTTCTTCAAGCTTACTATTTATTACCGCTTCTGCCGGCCGCCGAATGTAGACTGACTATTCGGGCCAAAATGGCCCGTATTTATACAAGTTTCTCTCCCTATAATTCCGGGGGTCTTTATGATTCCGGTCATACCGTAGGGAGAGCCGCACCCTAACCGGTCTTTAAAACTTGGGCTATACCGTAGGGAGAGCCGCGCCGCTAACGAGTGAAAAATCTATTACAATTAATTATTATGATAACTAATTGCGCGACCTCCTAAACGTTTTCTATTTACTATATACTATAACTATTAATGCTTTTCTATATAATTTACAAGCCTATTATTCCTATTATTATATATTCCTAGCCTATTATCTTATTACTATGAACTTATATAAACTATATATCTATTTAAAACTATATTGTCCGCACATAAACTATACTGTCCCGCACAATTAGCTACCAGAAGAACAAAAAAAATTAATGTGTTCGCATGCACCCTAGTAAGCTTTTATTGATTTCTATTAACATTTGATGATCTGTTAAATTAAAACTGACAGAAAAACGCCTAGAAGAAAAATATTAAGAAACTTCAATGTAAATAATGACAGTAGACACAAAATTATAAAGTGAATGAAATACTGGTGTGATAAAATTTAAGCAATGTAGTTAAACGGGTTCTAATGTTTGCTTCAGTAAGAATAGAAAACTATGTAGTTTTCTTCATATGGTTAGGTGTTTTCTCAATATATCTTACTCTTCTAACTGCTACCGCACTTGGTGTAGTATTTGTTTTGTAAGTAAATATTTATGGTTAAAAGTTTACCTTATCTATATATTAAGATGTACTTAAATATTGATAGGATATTTATTATATAAGAGTCGCGATATTATATCTATTTTAAGATATGCGTCATTTATTTATTTTCTTCATTAGACATTTGTTAATCTATATGTAGTCTAACTATATTAAAAAATTAACCATAAACTACCTTATATAACTCTTGCGTTTAACACGATATTAATAGTTAATTTAGATAAAAAACTTTAACTTATCACGTAATGATAAAGAGCTAGATTAATCAATACTTAAAAAACAGTAGGTAACGGATATGATTTGTTTAGACGAAATAACTTACAAAGAATTTTAGACCAAGGAGACTCACGTTTAATTGGTTCGTAGGATTAATTATCCTATATAGTGTATTATCTATGGGATTAATTTTCTGAAAAAATAGTGTTACTTGACACACATGATAAACTAATAATTGGTAAGATCAATCAATGCTCAAAAAGACTAGATACCACGCCGTTAATAGACAAGTCAATGTCAAACTCAAATTTAAATTGACCGTTTGTAAACTAAATTGAATTTAAATGCTATGTTTTTTGGCCATTGAAATATAAATATTGGAATTACTTTGTTTCGTTGTGATAAACGCATGGTTTTGTGGAGTGAGAGAATAATATGGACGAGACTCAAGCTTCATCAGACGCCGCTACGGCCACGTAAGATTTGATTTGAAGAAATTAGATAAGATTTATCACTTGAGACGTACTTGTTTATTCTGGAATTTTATAACAAAAGTTAATTTTACAATACTGAAATACAAAATATTCATTATGTGTGTACTTATAAAATATTTTGCCGTTTATGTTTTATACGAAGCTATTATTAAATGCCTTATGCATAAATTTAATATACTTGGCAATTAGGTTTAGTATTGCAGACAATAAAGTTGCCACTATCCATAAAATGCATATAATTTAAACAAAAACAGGATCTAATAGTTATTTCTTAGTAGAAAGTGAGTTGATTTGTTAAATAATAATAATGAAAAAAAAAACTTATTTGTAGATATCTAATAGATTACATAAATGAAACGAATTTTAAAATTATAAACTGTAATAGTTAGTGATTTACCTCTTCTAATGTAAAACCAAACATTAGCCTAATTTATATTTATGTGCATAAAAATTTATATAATTATATACAATGTATATAATCAGAGTCCATTTTGAAAAGGCATGATCACAGCTTTGTCTTTTTTAATAATAAAATTATTTTGCTATACTGTAAACGTAATACGTAAGGTGTATATTGTAAACACTATATTTAGCATAATATATATTTTCTATTTTACTTTAATGTGGATTATAGCAAAATAATTTTATTATTACTTTTGTATTTCATATCAGTTAAAGTGGCTTAAAGATGATGTGTTTTTTCTTTTAATAGTTTTTTAGGATTTAGGGTGATTTGCAGCACATATTTTGGGTATATGGACTGAAAAAATAGGTTAAAGCCACTTATATAAGAGGGTTTTAACAATTATTGCTTTGAAAACATTATCTGTATAGAATAATTGCTTCATTAAAAAAAAGACCCAAAAACATTACTTATGGGGCTGTTACTGATATAGATAAAATGATTGGGAGGATTTAATAAGAACACTGGTTAAACCTATATATATTACATACAGATTAATGTGTACACTTGTATTCTCAATGTTAGGTTTTGAAAGTTAAGTGCACAGGTTTAGTGGTGGTCATCATCTGCCTTTATCCTACTCTAAGTGGGGTTGGCACAACATGTTATAAACATGCAGTCACATGATTTGTCTGCGTTTTTACGACCGGCCGCCTGCCTGACGTCAACTTACCTTAGCCGTAATTTACGACACGTCAGGAAGAAAGAGGGTGGTCTATTCTACTTAACCAGATACCACACAGTGGGTCAACTTACCTTAGTCGCCGTTTACGACACCTCGGTAAGAAATGAGGGTGGTCTATTCTACTCAGCCGGATACCACACGGTGGGTCGACTTACCTTAGTCGCCTTTTACGTCAACTCGGTAACCAATGAGGGTGGTACTATTCTATTCAGCCGTATACCACACAGCATAGGTTGAGTGGTGGTATTTAGCTAAAAAACGAAAGAGACAAACCTTGTGAAAACATAAACACAAAATAAGATAAGATCTTTATACCTGATTATATTGTCTATGTTATTGTTACATTTTTTTAGGAGGAAACGTAGATCATCCATACTAAAGAGTCAACGACCACCACGCACACCTCTTTCAGAACTCGAATTTAATGTTGCAACTCCAACTGATACTGCCAAGAGTCGTCGGGTCAGCTTCTCCCGAAGGACTGGTGTTGCGTAAGCTATCTATCTATTTATCTGATTTCGGGGACGTCTGTCGGTGCAGGGCGGGTGGTCACCTCCTATGCCGGACTATTCCACCCATTTCCCCATGTTAGGACAAGGGTTTCACTGCTGTCCCGACAGTGTCACCTGCTCTAACTTACCCGTAGCTTTTACGAACCTGATAATATCCCTGAAGGAGATATTTGTCAGATCCCCAACTTCAATTTCACCCTTACCTTATATCTCCCATCTTACCAGCGAGTGCGTAAGCTGTTTATGTTCTTGTTGGGATGAGGTACATAGTAGGTTAATGCAACTTGTGGAGTAAAGTTTACAGTCAAAAACTTGTATAAAAAAAAAAACTTGTTCTGTTCAACTTTATACTTAACATAGTTATTGTGTAATTGCCTAAGTTGACAAATGTAATTTCCAAAAAAAAAGGGAAAATGTGATACTTGTATTATCTACTAAAACGAATATAGTAATATAGTACCCAAGATCCAAATTTATACATTTTCATTTATTATTTTTTCATCATCTTCTTCATCATCTTCCTGCCCTTATCCCACTGTAAGTGTTAACATGTTATAAACACGCTGTCACATGATTAGGCTGCGTTTTTACGGCCGCTTGCCTGATGTTAACTTACCTTAGTCGTATTTTACGACACCTCGGTAAGAAAGAGGGTGATCTATTCTACTAAACCGGATACCACATGGTGGGTCAACTTACCTTAGTCGCCTTTTACGACACCTCGGTAAATAATGAGTTTGGTCTATTCTACTCACCCGGATACCACACGGCGGGTCGACTTAACTTAGCCGCCTTTTACGACACCTCGGTAAGAAATGAGGGTGGTACTATTCTATTCAGCCGGATACCACACGGATTTCATTTATTATATTTTTATACCTCAATAAATTTATTTACAGGGAGTTTGTAACAAATGAAGCAACAACTACTTGGAAAAACTTTTACGAAGAGCATAATAAATCTTTGGAATCATCGGGTAACGAGTCTGCTGTACATGCTCATAAACCAATGTCCATTGGACATATTGGAAAAAGAATTTTTGACCAGCAGTTCGAAGAAGTCGAATTTGTCGATATTGTAGGAAATCTTCGATCTAATACACTAGCACAAGATTTTCATACATCACTTAATAATTTAAATATAACACAACAACTTGCATCGCTTGAATGCTACACGAACGATAGAAAACTAGATCCCTTAATTCCGAATTTGGAATTAAGTTCTTTTACTGAAAAACCCACTAAAGTTTTTGGGGATGAGCTTAGTATTCCAGTCTTGCCTGAAATGACAAACCCAATCGATATAAATTTTTCCATATCACAACCACTTAACTCTAATGACAAATGTGATGATTTAGATGAAATAGTCAAAGATTTAAAGAGAGGTCAACCGCATATAGTATGCCCAGGACCCTTAAATGGTAACAAGGAGATATCTGAATACATTGAAATAGACTTAAATATGACACATGTTGGTATCAAAAATGATATATGTGATGAAATGTCCATAACTGATACAATTTGTAACCCTGAAGTTCAAGAAGTTTCTAAAAGTATATGCTCTAGTCACAGTGAAAAAAAACCTACTAGTGACAATGACTGGATAGTCGATAAGGAGAATATCGCAATTAATCCTTATGTTACTCCTAAAGAGTCCAAAAATTTTGCACAGAATAATGCTTCTGACAAAATTTTAGTCTTTGATGGTAAAAAATTGTCTCTGAAAACAGAAAGCCAAACTACTTCCATTTCGGATATAAAAGACAATTACCGAAATATACTTCTCCCTGATTTACCTAGCAGTGCTACACCGAAAAGAAAAACGATCGTATTAAATATTAACGATGATTTACCAAATTTCATTTCAGAAAATTTGGTAAGTATAGAAAATCAAGAAATTAACAGTATAACAAATCGGTCAGAATTGAAACAAAATGTAACATATAATGAATCTGATTTATCTATAACACAAGCTTTAAGCGATATGGTTCAGTTGTCAAAAAGAAAAACAATTTTGTTTGAAGATAATTTAGGTAATATTTCTATAACACAGGCAGTGCCAGCAAAGGTCATTATTAATGAAGAAGAAAGAAGGAAAACTGTTATATTTGAAAATAATGCAGCTGATATATCCATGACTCAAGGAGTGTCTACAAAGATAACTGGATGTAACAACTCTGAAAACAGAAAAACAATAGTATATGAAGAAGATATTTCATTTACACAAGCGTTACCACCTAATTTGATTTTGAATGATAGACATAAAGTTTCTCAGAATAAGACCATGTATTATGAAAATGATGGCGACATTTCTGTCACTCAAGTTATTCCGGAAATTATTATAAGTATGGTAAAGGATAGATATAGTAAAAGTAATTTAAGCGATATTTCGATTACGCGAGATATTCCATGTAATATAATAAACTCAGAATTTAAACAAGTTGATATATCTAAAGAAAAAACTTGCAATACTCAGGAATATACCAATATCGAAATAACACAAGCTGTGCCAGATAACCTATTACTGGAGAATAAAAAGAGGGCAGAAAAACGAAATACAATTGTCTTTGAAAATGATTATGGTGATATTTCAATCACTCAAGCGGTTCCTGTTAATATTTTAAGTGGTAATATAAATATGAATTGTGACACCAAGAGCAAATTACCATACACTGATGAACATATTAGTTCTATTAAATCTGATATTTCCATACCTGCTAAAACTGAACTCAGTGAAAATGCCCAGAAAGACCACATTAAGAAAATATCAAACAAAAGAAACACGATTATTTATAATGATGATTTAGGAGACATTTCAATGACACACGTTATACCCTCCAATATTATAATGTCATTACCAGACACGGAAAAAATGGATATATCTTGTGATCATGATGTAAAAGATATTTCTATAACTCGTCCTTTATCTACGAATATATTGTTACAAAAATCAGGGAATCAAGATGAAGATCAACTAATCAACCTAAATCCTGGAGTCAATGTCAATTTAAACGTAAGTGAAAACAACGATATTTTGTCTCGATCAATTCATGAACCATCTATAAAACTAAACCATGCTGAATCTCTTGAAACTAAAATTATATCTAAAACAATACCAAGCAGTAAATATGATATTCACAAAGATAATTTGGAAGAAATGGAAATTTATACACACAAAAAAAGTTATGTACCCCAAACAGAAAACTTAATGTTAACGGATAACTTATCTATGAAACAGGATCTTTTGGTATATCAGGCTATTGAGCAAAAAACGTCCCAGTCGAGGGTAAAACATGAAAACTATTTTAAGAAAGAAGAAGCAGCCGACATTGGAGTCAAAACATCCAACATGTCGATAGAAAGCAACGAAAAGTTTTCTGAAAATATATCAGACGTCATATTATCTAAGACTTCCTTAGACAAACCTAGCAGTGCAAAGGTAAATATTATTAAACAAGAAAAGTGCTTTGATAAGGATTCTTTACTTCAGACAAACTCTGTAGTAATTAAGGAAGGCACATTAAAAACAGAAATGCCTGTTACACAAAGTTTAAGATTGAAAAAAACATTTCTTAACGAGTTATTGGATATGTCAAATGCTTCGTTAGATGATATTGCCAAAAATGACATTTGTGTGACAAAGTCTCAGGATCTTTCAAAGATATTAACAAATAACACAGATGTAAACGCGAAATCCAGTGAAAGCCTCTTTGTTATAATACAAGATAGTGAACATGAGGTACAGGCAGAAAATGTACCAAATAATATTAATACTTCAGAAATCAAAACAAATACAATTTCAAATGATGTAATACAGAATATTACCAAGGAACCATTAGAGTTCATTCGAAAGAAAGAGACAGAGGATGTTCACGATTTACAAACTAAAATTGCTGAACTAAAAGCCCTGAATGAAAGTAGAAAAATAGCTACTAATCGGCATTACGAAAAAGTTGTTAGCGTTGATTTACACAAAGACACTGAAAATTTCGAAAATTCTGAAATTAAAGGTTGTATTAGAAGCGGTAAAAAATCTTTTAAAAATGCAGATGACACTAGAGAATTATTAGGAATACTTTCTGATTTTACTGAAGGTACTGATCAAAATGATAAGACAATTGGTCCGTTAGAGATAAATGATGTTGCATTCGATAACAAATGTAGACAAAATTATTCAAGCGTCATTTCGAAACGAAATGAAGCACTGGATAAAGATATTCGACGTAGTATATCAATGGCTCAAGCTATTCTACAGCAGTCCAGATATAATGTAGATGATGAAAGTATAGAAGATACAATTGTTTCGCCAGAAATTGAAGAGACCTTAGAGAAAGACAAAGAAGTCATAGAGAACGAAAGATCTCGACGTAAATCCGGCCGAATGAGTACAGAAGTTGTTAAAACGTTACAATTCGAAGAAGAAGATTCTATGAACGATATAAGTATGAAGTCCGATATAAAAATGTCGCCTTTAAAAAAAACTGCTTTTGGTGAAACATCATATATGAGAGAAAATAAAGCAAACGTGATTCCAACATATTTAAAAGACGTATCTGATAATATTAAAGCCCTAATGAGCGACCTTGTTAAACCAATGGCGGACGTTATGCCTTTTGATGCAGTTGGATTAGATAAATCTCTAAAAAAATCTCCTTCAACTTGTAGTACACAAATACAAGCGAACTTAATAACGTCAAGTCAAATTGATATCGATGTCGAATTGCATTCTCGCCCAGAGTCAGCTAATAATATTGGAACTAGCCAATCCATATTAGATGTACCAACTGTAGTCAATAAAGAAGTAACGCACGCCGTAGCACCTAGTATCCAACCGACATCAATATCAGCGTCAATGGAAATCGATGATATACCTGTTCTCGAAGTTTCGAATATAAACAAAACATTAATTCATTCTCCAGTTAAAGGCCCTATAATAGTATTTGATCAAACCAACCCACTCAATAACATTCTATTAGCATCCACTGATAAAATTAAAGTACATAAATATAATCCCATAAAATCCATGGATATGATTCTAGGAGAACATGAAAATCCCACTCAAATTAAGGAAAATAATTTTGAAGTAAAGAGGTTGTCTACTCATTGTGACATTGAGAACCGCTTATCCCAGCGCCAATCGGGACTACAATCAGGAGATGCTGGTGTGGAGAATATAAGAGATTCTGATAGTCTCATTTCCAATCTCAGCAAACCTCTATCGATAGATCGGTCAACTGAAGGATCTGTAGTGGACGTTAAAAATATTGAAGTCAATACAGTGATAGCTATGAAACCAAACAGAGAACTTTTAGGAGCTAGTTCCTCTCTAACCTTGGTGGACGACGCACTCGCCCAAAGTGCGTTTAATCTTGACTTAGACGCAAAATCAGAAGAAATCTGCCGACCAAAGTCGCCATTGAAAGTTATTTATAAAATGGAAACTGACGAACTACACAAAATAGACTCTGATATGGTCTCGCATAATAATAATGAAAACAACGATCATTCAAATCCAAAGAAACGCAGTTATAGCCCAACTAAACGGGATGATACTAGAGTTATCAACAGAAGTCAAGATGTCACCCCAGTTCCAGTGAAGAAGATTCAAAAAATGTCAAACAGTCCCAGACACAAACGCGTCATAGACGATTATCTTGATGAGTTGTTATTGAACTCGGATAAATTGGAATCAGTTTCAAGTCTAGATAAAGAAGCTCCTAAAAATAAATCTAAAATGTCACCACAAAAACGAACCAAAAAGAAAAGTCCAAAGCGTAATGAAGTTATTATTCAACATGTCACTACAGAATATAGTAGGAATAATGCAGAACAAAAAACAGATGAACTTGAAACAGTAAAAAGTTCATACGATTCGTCCGATTTGCTATCTACTAAAGGAGTGAAGAGTATGGAAATAGCGAGTTCTTTCACAAGTAGTAAGGATGCGAGAGAGACGCAAGATACGGCTAGTGTTGTGACAGATGCTTCGGCCAAGGATGTGCCAATATTGAATTCGCAACCAAAACTTGTGGATGAAGAGATCTCGAAGAGTGCAATAGAAAGCAGGTCAAATTTTAACGTGGTCGACAGGATCAATATGTTAAAGTGCATGGGGTAAGTTAATTATTAATTTATTTCCCTTATATAAAATCATGTCGTATATCAGTCCCTTTGATTGTAATTTATAGGCGTTACTTTGCAGGGTTCCATAGAACATAAGTAATGATAGAAACATTTGTCTATAGACCGCGTTCGTTAAGAAAATTTATGTAATACTAAGTGTAGGAAGGACAATCCGTTTTCATATCTGAAACATGCAGGATTAACATATTCACTGTCTTAACGAATAAAAACCGTGATCGTAGCATCATTGAGATTGAATCTACGATAATATTGCAAAGCATTGAGATCGTCGTAGTGAATGTGTGCAGTACTTGTTGGTGGAGGTGGTGGCTTGTGGTACGTGCACTTAGTAGTCCTGCATGTATGAGAACGGATTGCTTCCTACATTTAGGATTAGATCGATTTTGTAAACAAATCGGGTTATATCTATTCCCCCTCTAATATACTCACTATAACAAATAGTTTTAATTTTTGGATATTTATTAAAGTTGTACGTAAAGTTATTTCAAAATACATATTTACTCGCGTAAAACATAGCATATGTAAAACAGTCGCGAGTGCGAATGGGAATCGTCTAGCGGCGACGCATGGACGTTTTGACTGAGACTGGCTCTGTGACAACTTTCACGGCCATATCTATTCCCCTCTACTTTATTTTTGGACCATTATTAAAGATTGTTGTACGTAAAGTTATTTCAAAATACATATAACAACAGTCGCGAGTGCGAATGGGAGTCGTCTAGCGGCGACGTATGGACGTTTTGGCTTAGACTAGCTCTCTGGCAACATACATACGTATGTAATATACGTTGTAATAAAACGCTAACATGACATATACTGTCGCGGACTTTTATTTCGTACTTTTAGAGGAGAACAATTTTGTAATACATGATTTTTCAATAAATATCACCGTTTACTCAGCGCACGCATGGATTGTTTTAAATTTTGCCGTTTTCGTAATATTTTTTATTGCTGCTCCTCTTCTATTCATCTTAGCGTGATTTTATATAGCCTATAGCCTGATAACTGGACTATCTTACACTGAAATAATTTTTCAAATCGGTGCAGCAGTTCCTGAGATTAGCGCGTTCAAACAATCAAACAAACTCTTCAGGTGTATAGATTGTCGTACGTAAAGTTATTTCAAAATCCATATAACAACAATGCTCAAAACTCTTAATGATAAGACCGCCTTTGCACTTCTGTATGTGTTCCTGTTTATTTTTATTTCTTTTGTCTTGTATTTCCTATGTATTTGATGTGCAATAAGGATGTGCGATAAGCTGTGATGACCTAGCGGTGCGACCGTGTGAATCTCTAGAGACGATCATGGGTTCAAACCCGGGCAGACACCAATGAGTTTTTCTATTAATACTTATGTGTCTAATTGATAATTGCAATTTATCACATGCTTTTCGGTGACGGAAAACATCGTGAGGAAACCTGCATATCTCTAGAAAATTCTAGGGATATGTGTAACCTACCAATCCGCATTGGAGCAGCGTAGTAGGTCTTAGCTCCAACCCTTCTCTCCAAAAATGGAGAGAGGAGGCCTATGCCCAGCAGTGGGATAGTAACAGGTCGTTACTTACTACTTACTCACATATAACAACAATTCTCTTAATGATAAGACCGCCTTTGCTTCTGTATGTGTTGCTGTTTATTTTTATTTCTTTTGTCTTGTATTTCCTATGTATTTGATGTGCAATAAGGAGTTTTATTATTATAACAACAGTCGCGATTGCGAATGGGAGTCGTCTAGCGGCGATTTGTGGACGTTCCGGCTTCTGCAGTCGCAGATCCGGTTAACGGCGCGACTCGCGCACACGCACCACAACGCGTCGAGGTCGCGCGTGCTCGCCGACACGCCGTTGGAGGCGCTCTCAGTGGACCAAATACGAAAAGGTCTGTATATTCTTCTAAGTACCTGGGTAACTTTTAAAATGATGTAAAAAAAAATTTAAAAGAAAAATTAAAAAATAATAGGGCAGGTTGGGCTCGATCCTAGGTATTTTCACCTCTCTAGACCGCCCGTTCCCCAAATTAACTACCATGACTTTACGTTTGACAGCGAAAAATTGTGATTGTATTCAATGTAAATTTCAAAAAAAATTTAGAGCCCCAAAATAGGGATAAAACGACATTTTTTGAAATAAAACTTATCTAGATCGATTTTTCTCCCCCAAAACACCCTACATGCTGAGTTTCACGAAAATCGTTGGAGCCGTTTCCGAGATTCAGAAAATATATTTAAGTAAGATTAACTCATTTAAATATTTAAATATAATTTATAGAATTAGGCGTTACATTGCGGAGGTCCATAATACAAAATAATATTCTCATTACCTTTTCATGTCAAAATACATCGCAGTGGGTAGTGACTCTGCCTTCAGCTCCGCGGGTCGCGGGTTCGATTCCCGCCGAGGGCCAACATTTTCTATAAATGAATTTGTTGGTCTTTGAGCCTGGGTGTATATTTGTATCTAAGTATGTATTTAAAAAATATATAAGTATATATTCACCAGTTGTCTGTCACCCATACCACAATTAGTATTAAGTTACTTACTTTGGGGACGGACGACCGTGTGTGTAAGTGTCCCATATATTTATTATATTTATTATTATTTTATTAAGTTGTTAAGAGATGCTGAATACAGATCTATGGGAGCTGTGACATAGATTTTCTTTAAATTTTCTATATATATACTTGTTATTGTTTAGCGTATTTTTTTTTAATTTTTCATTTTAATTCTTGTTTCTCATTCTAACATTAATTTAAAATTAATATTGTTAACTTGTAAAGTAATAAAACTTGTTTCTTTTATGCATGTTGTTGCTACCAACTGCACACGAGTTTAAGCTCTAGGCCATTTAAGAGCAATGTTAGATTTCGGTCCTAAATTTAACAAAAAAAAGCAATTTTTCTTCCTAAAACCTATTATTAATGTTCTTTAAGTGGACAATTTTTTATATTAAAATTTACGTATGTTACTTAGGGGGGCAAAAAAATTTAACGTGGGGCATGGACCAAAAAAGGTCGGGAAACATTGCTCTTGACTAATAACATCACGCTAAGATGAGATAGAATAGAATAGAAGAGAAGCAGCAATAAAAAATATTTCAAAAACGGCAAAATTTAAAGCTTTCCTTGCTTGCATGTAAACGGTGAAAGTTATTCAAAAATCCATCCATTTTTTTCCTGCCGTTATCCCATTCTAAGTGGGGTCGACACAACATCTTATAAACATGTTGTCACATGATTTGGTTAGGTATTTTACGACGGGCCGCCTGCCTGACGTCAACTTATCTTAACCGTATTTTACGACACCTCGATAAGAAATAGGGCGGTCTATTCTACTTAACCGGATACCACACGGTGAGTCGACTTACCTTAGTCGCCTTTTACGACACCTCGGTAAGAAAAGAGGGTGGTACTATTCTATTCAGCCGGATATCACAGGGCGTAAAGTTATTAAAAAATCATGTATTACTAATAATTTATATGGCAAAACAACGGCCCGGTTAGCTAGTGAATAATATACTTTCAGAAGTGAAAGACCCGTTGGGGGTGGTGTGTCTACGCTTCGCTACCGAAGCGATGCGCTACGAGTGCTCGCAGGAGCGCTGCTCGCGCGCCGCTGACGTCACGGCGCTGGTCAAGCGGTGCGCGGCGATAGCGCGGCTCGCACTCTGCTGGGCGAGAGTGATGCGCGACTCGCGGCTCCGGCTGGCCTACTGCATCACACCGGAAGGGGATGTCTCACTTAAGGTACTACAATAACTGTATTGTGACGTCAGCGTATCTCAATTGTCAGAAAAAAACCGATTTATATTGTAAAAAAAATAATCGATCATTAAAAAAAAAAATTTTTTATTAAAGAATACCTGCCCGTTAATTAACTACTACTAATTGATTATTCTATGAAAAGAATCGATTTTTAATAATCGATTATTTTTCCAATATAAATCGTTTTTTTGTCAGAAAAAAAACGATTTATATTGTAAAAATAATCGATTATTAAAAATAGGTTATTTTCATAGAATAATCAATTAGTAGTAGTTAATTAACGGGCAGATACTCTTTGATAATTTTTTTTTTTTTTTTAATCGGGAAAAAACCCCCTTATGGGTAGCACCGCCCTACGGGGTCAGGCGGCGGTTATGTCGGACTCGCACCGACTAAGACGACCTGTGCTCCACCTGCCAATGGCGAGGACAGGGTATTGTTGTACACTTTACCGCCATCCCCGCCGACAGCTCTGATCCCAGAGAACACCTCCTCCGGGTAGGGAGCCCTCGATCTTTCGAGGGGCAGATGCACCGTTTAGCGGAGGGGGGCTTCTCTTGAAGCCCCCCTCCGCTAACCGGTGCATCGGGAGCACCAGATGCACCGACCGCCTCGGGGACCTGTAAGCCAGACGTCCGATATAGCCCGTTCGGAACGTCCGAAGGTCCCCTGACAGGGCGGCAGACGATGGGCTCAGGCAAGTCGCTACCACCTGGACTCGCCAGCAGCAGATTGGATCCAGAACAAGAGTTCCCGGAACCGCTCCGCCGCCTCCCTCCGCAGAGCAGAAGGAGGCCATCGCTGCCCACGATCGCTCCCTGCCCACAGATGACTCATGATACGGTGGACCCAGCGCCTTTGTGGTCGTTTCTGCCCTCACCGGGTAATTTTTTATAGAGGCTTTCTTCCTCGCAACCAGAAGGTCCTCGTTCCCATTGCTGGGCTTACGAGCTTTGCCGACGGTGGCCTAAAACCATGTCCACCCAGACGTAAGCAAGCCCAACTGAACCTGTCGTTCATTAGAGACTCCACGCCTAACCCCCCCGTAGTCCCCTCTAGTTATCCCTCTGCTAATCAGAGGGATAACTGGATTGGCCACCCCACAGTGGTCCGTTCGCCAAGACTAAGCTTGTCACCCCACTTTGGCCACTTTGGCACCCCGACTCTTTGATAATACCCTAAATATTCCGTTCCAGGTGGCCAACATTCCACTCCGTACAGTGTGGGAGGTTACTCTGAGGGTGGACCTGGTGGTGGGGGACGCTCAGGAGATGGCCTGGCCTCGGGCCGGTCGGCTGCGGGTCCACCCTATACTGTCTGACGCCAGGCCAGCACCAGACCTGACGCGGCTGGTCTCGTCGCTGCGGAAGGACTGGAGTCATGTACCGGCCACTATATGGTAATTAATTTATAGAAGTATGCGATGATTGTCGTAGTGAATGTGTGTAGTGCTGTTGGTGGTGTCTTGTGATACGTGTGGTAACTAATCCTGCATGTATAAGTTATGAGATAAAGGTAAATAAAATATTATTAATTAAAAAAGAAGTGCATAAAAGGTTAACTTAGTATCAACTGTTATCCCTTACCTAGTTAGGTAAGGGATAAGTTAACAGGTTAACCTACTCTAAATATATGGAACACTTACAAACACGGTCGTCCGTCCCCAAAGTAAGTAACTTAATACTTGTGTTATGGTAGACAGACAACTGGTGAATATATACTTATATATTTTTTAATACATACTTAAATACAAATATACACCCAGGCTCAAAGATCAACAAATTCATTTATAGGAAATGTTGGCCCTCGCCGGGAATCGAACCCGCGACCCGCGGAGCTGAAGGCAGGGTCACTACCCACTGCGCCAACGGGCCAGTCATTAAACTTATGATCATTAAAATAGGAATTCATTTTTTCATTCCGGAATATTTTATTTTTATTACTTAATTATATAAGTAGTAAAGTTAAATATAATTAAATAATATTATTTAATTATTTTACTATTTTTACTTATATTAATGTAATAAAGAGATTACAAACAAACAAAGTCTCTGAATTTAAACTATCGTGAGTAGTATTCATAGTTAATGTATAAAACCGGCTATACTCACGTCTTATTCTATCGGGTTAGCCCGACTAGTTTCGAACCCATCCGGGGCTCTTATTCTTATTCTTATCTACTTACTGTAGTCGCCTATCGTCCCACTCTAAGTGGTGTGGGCACAACATGTTATAAACACGTTGTCACCTTTTTCTTACCGTAGTCGCCTACTGCGGCACTTCAGTAAGAAAGAGGGTGAACAAATCTACTCAGCCGGATACCACACGGCTACTATGGAGTGAAATATATATTTTTTCATCTTTGTTATCTTATTAAAAAAATTCTTTTCTCTTTTTCAGGACAGTTTTTAGATATCTGAAGAACAAAACGACAGAAGACGATCCTTTCCTTTGATTGTAATACAATAAATGAAAATACATTTCAAATATAAATACAAGACTGATTTGCATTTAATTATTGTCCATATTAATTTATAGAATTAGGCGTTACTTTGCGGAGGTCCATAATAAATAAATAAATAAATAAATAAATAAATAAATAAATAAATATATGGGACACTTACACACACGGTCGTCCGTCCCCAAAGTAAGTAACTTAATACTTGTGTTATGGGTGACAGACAACTGGTGAATATATACTTATATATTTTTTAAATACATACTTAAATACGAATATACACCCAGGCTCAAAGACCAACAAATTCATTTTAAAGAAAATGTTGGTCCTCGGCGGGAATCGAACCCGCGACCCGTGGAGCCGAAGGCAGGATCACTACCCACTGCTCCAACGAGCCAGTCATAATACAAAAGTAATGAGAATATTATTTTTGCAAAATCGCAAAGCTTTTCGATTTTGTCGTGGAGTCTATCTCCTGACGATGCTTCGGTTACGGGCGAAACAATTGTTGAGATTGTGGTGGTGAATGTGTGCAGAGCTTGTGTATTGTTGTGCCATCGGTGTCGGGTAGTGCATTAGTTCTTACAAATTCTGCGTGTATCAGGTATGAGAACGAATAGTACACTCTACATTTAGCATTACATATATTTTCTTTTATCGCCGATTATACCAAAATAATATTCTCATTACTTTTGTATTGTCCATATTACAAAATCATACTTAAAAAATTACTTTTTTTTAATTTATAGAAAATAAATTGCTTACCGAGGTGTCGTAAAAGGCGACTAAGTTAAGTCGACCCAACGTGTGGTATCCGATTTAGTAGAATAGATTACTCTCGTTCTTACCGAGGTGTCACAAAATACGACAGAGGTGAGTTGACGTCAGGCAGGCCGGTCGTAAAAACGCAGCCAAATCATGTGACAGCATATATGAAACATGTTGTGCCGACCCCACTTAGAGTGGGATAAAGACAGGAAGATGATTACAAAATCATACTTAAAAAATTTACTATTTTTTAATTTATAGAAAATAAAATTATTCAGTAGATATTTTAGTATATACTAAAAAGTGTAAAAAAACATATATTCATGTAAAAAAGATTGAATCATCATTCTCCTGTCTCTGTATATCATATATTTGGTCACATGAATTTCATCCTTCCTCGTTACATGTCTATACCAACTTAACTTGCACTATTCGTCTTTTCTATTATGGCCCAACTTTATACCTTATATACCTACTCATTTTAAATAGGATTATGTTTGTGTAATAAATAATTATTTATACAACTGTTGTTTTATTGTAAAAATAAATTATCTATATTTAAAAAAAAGTAAAATAATCTTTATTAAAAAAAGCTCTTACATTTTGTCACACGGTGATAAGTTACGCCATAGATTACTAACCAACATGTGCTATCATTGAAAAATTAATAAAAATTTGAGTGCTGCCGTCTAGTATTTACATTAAGAACCACTGGCGAAGGCGCCATCTAGTGTGATATAACTGAACTGTTATAACAAATCATTTGATCAATATAAAGAATATTATTAAATAATTAAATGTTAAAGCCGTGTGGTATCCGGCTGAGCAGAATAGACCACCCTCATTCTTTAACTAGTCGTAAAGGCGACAAAAGGTAAGTTGACCCACCGTTTAATATCTGGCTGAATAGTATTGACCACTCACTTTCTTACCGAGGTGTCACATAAGGCGACTACGGTAAGTTAACGTCAGGTAGGCGGCCGGTCGTAAAATACGTAGCCAAATCATGTGACAAGTGTTTATAACATGTTGTACCAACCCCACTTAGACTGAGATAAGGGCACAAATACACATAGGAATTAATTAAGAACGAATCATTGAACTAATACACCGTGTCATGGCCTAGTTTAATTAAATAAATCAGTATAGTGGCTATTGTATTTTATTTTATTCGTATATATATATATATATATATTTATCTTTATTTATTTTTTATGCTTCGGTACAGGCGATAGTAGTCTGGTATTGGGTGTCCCAACGACCCAGCGGTTGTCAACGCGGCATCTTGTAGCACCGATTTCTATAAAGGGATACGTGCTTAATGGATTTCCCATTTCTTGTATTATATCGTATGTTGTACTAGGGCGAATGACCTGTGAACATATAATAAGTAAGTAGAAAGTAGCGGCCTGTTACTATCCCACTGCTGAGAATAGGCATCTTCTCTCCGTTTTTGGGGAGAAGGTTTGGAGCTAAGACCTACCACGCTGCCCAAATGCGGTAGGTTACACATATCTCCAGAATTCTGTAGAGATATGCAGGTTTCTTCACGATGTTTTCCTTCACCGAATAGCGTGTGATAAATTGCAATTATCAATTACACATAAGTTTTAACAGAAAAACTCATTGGTGTCTGCCCGGGTTTGAACCCTCGAAAGAGTCGCACGGTGTTACCGCTGGGTTACCACAGCTTTGTGAACATATAATGAGTATTATTACAGAGGGGTCATTGGATACAAAAAATAACAAAAATTATCATTATAAGTCTACTATATCTTTAAAAATGTACAAGTTATATCTATCTTAAATAACTTACACGCTAGGTCTATACAAATCATGTCCACGTGGAATGGTACCAAGAATGCTGGCAGCGTTTCCGCGCTGAATCGCTAAGATTATTTGTGCGAAAAAAGAGCCAGCTTTCTTGTCACCTTGTCTTTACAATAATTCATCATAGTCGTGCCCTTATCTAAGTGGGGTCGGGCACAACATGTTTAACCATGATGTGATGTGATTTGGCTAGGTATTTTACCACCGGCTGTATGCCTGGCGTCAACTTCCCTTAGTCACCTATTACGACACTACGGTAAAAAATGAGGTTTTGTCTAAGCCGTATTACCATATGGTGGGTCAACTTACCTTAGTCGCCCTTACGACAACTCGGTAAGAAATGAGGGTGGTCTATTCTATTCAGCTGAATATCACACGTCGGGTTAACTTAGCTTATTAGCCTTTTACCTCAGTAAGAAATGACGGTTTGTCTATTTTACTAAGCCGTGTACCACAGGGCGGGTCAACTTACCTTACTCGCCTTTCATGACACCTCGATAAGAAATGAGGGTGGTCTATTCTACTCAGCCGAATACCACACGGCGGGTCAACTTAACTTAGTTGTCTTTCACGGCACTTCGGTAAGAAATGAGGGTTTGTCTATTCTACTAAGCCGTATACCACACGGCAGATCAACTTACCTTAGTCGCCTTTTACGACAAGTCGGTAAGAAATGGGGTTTATTTTACTAATATAACTTCTACTAAAATATAATATAATACAAATTTCCCCGGCATTTTTTAAGGTTCAAGTGTATAATTGTTTAAGATTTTGTGTAAATTAATTTAATTGTGATGATAATTGTCAAAAATGTTTTTAAAAGTCATCAAAGTTCATCATTGGTTTATATAATATCTTACAGAAATATACAGAAAATTCGGCAAAGGTATCCATCATTTAAGGATATTCCTATTCTAACTTATGAAATAATATTATAATATCATGGTTAACATTACAATAACCCAGTACAATATAATTTAAATGAATCTGTTAGTATTTATGGTAAAATTAAAATTAACGAATCTAAATTTTAATTATTCTGAGCGGATCGATAGGATTTTGTTTACTTTATACTTTTATTGAATATACAATGCCATCTGTGAGTTAGTAGCAGTAAACAAGAATGTACGCCATCTGTTTAAATTTACAGATACTAATTCGAGAGATCCTAATCAAAATTGTGTTTAGAACTTGTACATAGTTTAAAAAAAAGGGTTTTAGTTTAAATTAACTTATTGGGAGTTGGTATTTTAATATTTTGAAGAATAATTAGTAGATAAATGTTTCTCTTAATAAATAATGAATAGAATTTGATTAAAAAATGTAAAAACATAAAAGGATTGATATTTATTAAATTCAATCCTACATCGCGCTTACGAAGTTTTTTAAGATTTGCACTATAAGTACAAAATATTTTGATTTTTTATCAGGGGTCCTCGGTCTCGAGGGAAGCCAGTTTGGCCAAGCTGGTCTGAATTGGCTGTCATTCAGATGAGACTCGCAAGAGTTTATCATTACCGAGTCCCAGCACTCGTGTCCAGCGCAGTCCTTACTGTCGCAATCCGATTATCCTTCTGACTTGTCAGTCGCGATTCCAACCCTTACCACCTCGAGATGCGAACGATGGCGACGGCCGTCGTTGACCCCCTTTTTGCCATATTTTCTTATTATGGTACAATTTTTAGATATAGTATTGCTATAAACTTACCCGTTAGAGTGCAAAAAGGATTAATTAAAATTATTTTGTTATTAATCTATATAGGTACTTAAAAATATAGGATGTATTTTATAATTTAAGATTTTATAAGTATAGTGGGAATCCATTCCCATCTATACTTATTATAAAATAAAGCCCCCAAAAACTCTCTGTCTGTATGTGATCGATTTTCTCAAAATCTACTGAACCGATTTTGGTACGGTTTTTACAAGATAGTTTTATGTTTATTGTTTTGAAGAGGTCCAGGAGTAGCGCCATATGTGGATGACAAGAGACAAAGAAAGGGGAAAACATGTTGTGCCGATCCCAATTAGAGTGGGATAATGGTGAGGAGAATAAGATGTGTGGTATTTAGTTATTTGGACAGCCAGTTGTTGTTACATATAAAATTTACATATAATAAAAATAGAAACAAAAAAAAATTTACATGTACAACATATGAAGGTGTCACAACATGTACACAAAAAAAATTATTAAACAATGAACATTAAAAAAAATTACATAAAAACTTAAGGACGTGACATTAATATTATAATAGGTAGAAAAAAAAATGGAATTTACTGTGAACGAAACAAGTAACCAAAAAATTAAATTAAATTAAATTCCAAGAAGATATCGTTTGGATTTAGTTAATCGCCTCTTAACAAAGTCTTTTTTGAATTTTTGTAAAGTGTCATCAAAAATATCAAATTCTCCGCAGATGGAATTAAATAATTTAGGCAACCTAGGCATGGGTGAAAACTGTTTTAGATTGGCATCGCAAAAGGCTGGTAAAGTAACGTTGTTGGAAGTCAAAAGTTGGTATCCGGCTGAATAGAATAGACCACCCTCATTTCTTACCGAGGAGTCGTAAAAGGCGACTAAGGTAACTTGACCCACCGTGTGGTATCCGGTTTTGTAGAATAGACCACCCTCTTACTTACCGAGGTGTCGTAAAATACGACTAAGGTAAGTTGACCCAACGTGTGGTATCCGGTTGAGTAAAATAGACCAACCTCTATCTTATCGAACTGTCGTAAAAGGCGACTAAGGTAAGTTAGCGTCAAGCAGGTGGTCGGCCGCAGCCAAATCATGTGACAGCATGTTTATAACATGTTGTGCCCCCACTTAGAGTAGGATAAAGGTAAGAGGATGAATTATAAGGTCTGAAAGTATAAAAGCTATTACTCACACGACCGAATACAACGTTTTTTAAATCAAACTGCGGTAAAGGTTTAAATGTTATGTTAAATATTCCACATAGTTCCTCATCGCGTGTGGTACACATTGATAGTAATCCTGAAATTAAAAGAAAGCTACATATTGTATTTCCCGATAACCGAGTGGAGCGAAACCGTCAAGTTAGACGTTTCCACCTTAGCTTCTACTACGTTTTTTTATCACGAAAACCCCTTATAGGTATGTGCACTACGCTGCTGGTGGCGGGAACTGGGTAAGGTACACATTGCCCCTATCCCTGAACCCCAGAGTACACCACATCTGGTTTGAGGCTAAAAGTAACCCCTTCCTCCGCTAGACGATGATTATTTTAAAAGATTATTCGCCGAGTTTCTTTCTGGATCTTCTCGGTAGGGGCAAACTTCCGAATCAGTGGTAGCTTCTTTAAAACATTTGACGATTCAAAAGTACTGTAAACAGTCCACTTAATAAAGAATATTTTGAATTTGAATTTTAATTTTGATGCGTCGGGAGCACCAGATGCATCGACCGCGCTCGGGGACCTTTTTAGATGGGCGTCCATCCTAGTTCGGAACGTCTATAGGACCCCGTTAAGGCAGCATACGACGCAGAATTCTAGGTATATACAGATGTTCTCATAATGTTTTCCTGCACCATGTGGTAAATTTAAAAATTAAAGTAAACATTTAATATAAGACATAAGTTTTAACAGAAAACTCATTGGTTGAATTTTCACCGCACGATTCAATCGCACGGTAACACCACTGGGCTAAAAAAATTTTTAAAACCCCAAATGTCTAAACTCAAGCTATTCTGATAAGATATATTGATATACCGGACATAGAATGGGAGAAATGATAACCCTCAACTGTTATGGGTCTCAGTCGACCTTTTTGGGCGTAGCATCCGAAGCCGTTGTTGTAAATCACGTCACCACCACTCCAGAATAAATGTGGCACTTTTCTGGAATAAATAAATTTCCGCTAGTATTAAAAGTTCAGTAAATTATCGGCTTTTTAGGGTAAGTTTTCTATAAATTGAATTGCTTAATACGTCTCTTTAAAGAACATTGGGCTTTGCCAAGTAGTACCCACTCCACATGGCCAAGGACAGAAGCAGATGAAAGGAAGCCCTTCGAGAAAGTCTGCTTCCTAATCGTAGGCATCACGACCCTCAGTAATGAGAAATGCGACGCGAGGAGGAGGAGGAGGAGGAGCCCCTACTGAGACAGAGGCCACTTTTACGTTTTTTTTAATAAAAGCTCAATTTCAATTTATTATTTAATAGACATAACATAAATTTAAAATATCAAAACTTGTGTCCGCCGTATCCAAAGGTTTAATTTTTTCTCGAGGTAGAAGGCGCTGCGGCGCTGTCCTGCCGTTCAGAGAACTGGTTCACCGCCAGACAATACTTCTCCGAGTGATATGTCCTCGAGATCTGCGAAAGCAGCGGACTGCCGTGTGGCGAGTTCAGCCACAGCGACGCGCTACCCGTCTGTCCCACCATCGCTATAAACGCGATCAGCATCCTCGTGTTCAACAGACCGCGCTGAATCTGGGGCTGTTTCAGTAACGTCTGAAGTATCACGCCTTCGGGAAGTCCGTTCACCAACTCGAACACACTGGAACCTCTCTCGCCGATCAACCAAGACGCGGCGGCTGGTACGTTGCATCCTGTCGACCGAAGCGCCTCGTCAGCTTCCTCGAAGGAGAAACCGAGATTCCTAAGCGCAGCTACTGCTTCCGCGGTCGGCGGCTCGACTACTCTCCGTCTCCACGCGCGGAATTTATCCAGAAACCGCTCCAAACAGTCGGCTCTTTTGTACAACTCATTACTGGTGGACGAAGGCTCCGCTGTCGTACTATAGTTCTCCTTATTAAGCTTAGCGGCAAGTTCCTCTGGCGTTATAACCTGAGCTACGATTCGCTGAGTCCGTCTCGGTTCATCCAACGCTGCCGATAACTGGGCTAAAGTCAGCTCATAATTCCTCCCGGCTGCAGCGAGTCTCGCTCCGGCTTCTATTAGCGATATTAGGATCTTTCTTAATTCGTAGGATAGCTCGTTGGTAGATAATAGGGATTGCAAGTTGGGTTGACGCGTTCCATCTTGTGGGTTGGGTAAGGACGCTGTGGCGGCCACGATCGCAGCGTGCTGGGGTGCTCTGACCGTTCCTAAATCCCACAGCGCACCAGCTTCTGGCACTCGGCGTTCGATTAACAATAATTCCTCATGCATCATGATTTGTTCTTGACCGAGCGTAAGGAAGTCATGTAAAGTCGACGTGTCGCATACGCGTACAACTTTAAATCGACCAGATCGGGTCTCTGCTGTGGGATAAAAGTAATCCACAGCACGATTCTTCACTTCCTCTATCAGTGTATCTTCCGGAAAGTATGCGGTAAACATTTGCCCTTCAGGACTTACGATCTTGACCAAGATATCATTGCTTCCAGTTAAACCCGAATCGGAAACCAACATCGTCAGTTGTTTTAACGTCGACTACGTGAATGCTGATCAAAATTAGAAATAAGAAAATGCTGGTAAAAAATAATATGAGACACAAAATCAGTTTGAGCATAATTTTACGCCATTTTTGTGTATTTTAGGACGTTTGTCATTATTGTCAACTGTTTTATAATTGTTGACACCGAGCAAAAAAGATTTCATTAAAACCAATTTTAACAAAACTTTTTGAAAAATTGTGTTTTAAAATAAAATGACAATATAACTTTTGTTAAATTCAAAATTCAAATTCAAATAATCGACTTGTCTAATTACAATGAAGCTACGACTGGTTCGGAAAGGTGTTCTTACTGAGAAGATCCAGCAAGAAACTAGGCGGTCACTCTTTTCAAAATTATATATTACAATAATGTCTTAATTAATTAAGAACAAATTAAAAATTTTACAATATAATCTAGTGCGAGTAAAGACGCGCCTATCCTAATATTTTAACAATAAACAATCCAAAACGCAAAATACAGTGCGTTTACACGCGTGGATACTTTTTGATTTAAATTTATAACTCAAAGTTAATTCTATACAAATTTCTCTCTAATATTTATTTATAAGTAAATAATTTCTATTCGAAAAATTGAATTTGCTGATCTACAGAAGGAATGATCTTATTTTTGTCTAATGATTTACTAATTTTGTTAGTTTCAGCAGGATATTCAAGTTTATTGATATAAGAAAATTCGTAAAAAAAAGGATTTTCTAAGAATTACACAATGCATGCAAATAATCGCTAGCTTACAATATCCATACTAATATTACAAATACGATTCTGTCTCTCTGTCTACAATTTCACGGACTTGGACTGATGAGGATGATAGGCATAATTAAAACCTACACCCGTTTTTCTTTCGGGAATAGGGGTAAAAATTTACATCGCATTATTGAGTGTACTCAAACGCTTTGGCTCGTCCGAACGATGTGGCGGGTACACCTAGTATACCTAGTATACCTGAAAAATCTAGTTCCCACATAGCTATGGCCCAGGCCATCGCCGTGTAGCAGTTCGAGGAACAGGCGGCATGTCTCAGGACAAACGTCAGTAAACAGTTCTACCGCAAGCCTCCCCAATACTGCTGCGTTACGAATTTGCAGAGTTATATATACTCTAAAATGAGAAATAGAAATATGGATGGATTGTGTTAAAAATGATATGCATATTGAAAGAGTGGCACCAGAGTTGACGTATGATAGAGGAGAATCGAAGAAGACATATTGTGCCGACCCCACTTAGAGTGGGATAAGGGTAAGAGAATGATGATGATATAATCCGCGATGAACTAAAATAGAAAATATACATAATGCTAAATGTAGATGGACAATCCGTTTTCATACCTGATACATGCAGGATTCGTAAAAACACACACAAACCTCCACCACCGCCACCAGGCAGAGCCGCTGGCGATTTCTAGTTTATAATATGCAGCATTACGTAATTTTCTTTTGCCTTAAATCGTATGGTAGCGGAAATCTAAAATATAAATACATCACCTAGGCCTCTTAACACCTAATGGCGCGATAAAGGCTGAATCTTCAAAGATTTCTGATGGCTTCACGGGAAATAGGACGAATTTTTTCTGTGCTACTTCTATAATATCATGTCTGTTGCGTTTCCAGTCGCGCTCTAAACACTCTGTTGGCACCACGCGGGGAGCCTGATAAAATATATTATCTGTGAATTACCATATCTTAAATATTTAAAAAAATTATTAAAAAAAAGAGGCTGATACAGAAAGCCTACTATACTCTTGAAGATTATTTAGAAGATAAGAATGTGTGGATATAGCTCTCTTTGAACCTGTACAAGACAGTAACGACTTAATGTAAATAGTATTAAGAATTATATTTTTAAAAGAGCAACCGCCGAGTTTCTTGCTGGCTCTTCTCGGTAAGAACAGCTTTCCGAACCAGCAGTAGAGTTGACG
The DNA here is from genome assembly GCA_029227775.1 of Morpho helenor. Taxonomy (NCBI): domain Eukaryota; kingdom Metazoa; phylum Arthropoda; class Insecta; order Lepidoptera; family Nymphalidae; genus Morpho; species Morpho helenor. The sequence goes on from JARGCU010000011.1 coordinate 10,895,283, forward strand.
ATTCAAAAGCACTTGTTTACAAGTTTATTTGAATAAAGAATATTTTGAATTTGAATTTTGAATTTATCACAAGTAATTATATATTAGTAGCATTTTTTCATCTATTTATTTACTAAGGGCCTGTTTCACAAGTTACTGATAAAGTGTCGGATAGTTAACCGACAAATAAACTAAGTAGTAGACTCTAAAAAGTGTTTTTTTTTTAATAATACGCGGCCATTTTGAAATAGGTATTTGCTATCCAATAGATAAACAGAATAACTGCCACATGATCTACCTGTTAACTTATTAGGGACTTTAAGCGCTGAATAAGTCTTTCAGAAACCTGCGAAACGCAAAATTCCGAGATGTGTGACAGATATGTTCCAAATAACCTAACTGACAGTATATTGGTAAAACAGGACCTAAAACTAATTAATAGATTAAATAGTTAAATTTATATAAACTTTTTCTTTTTCTCTATATTACCCGTATTCTCTTTTTTCTTCAATTCTTGTCCTTTTCATTCTGTTACTCAAAGGTTGGCTGGAAGAGATCCCTTTTAGGGATAACTCCGCCTTTATACATGTGCTTTTTTTACTTTTTCTTTCTCTTTTCTAAGTATATGTATAAAAATAAATAATGAAGCTGTGATAGCCCAGCGGTAACACCGTGCGACTCTTTCGTCACTGGTTCAAACTCGAGCTCCAATGAGTTTTTATGTTAAAACTTATGTGTCTAATTGATAATTGTAATTTATCACACGCTTTTCGGTGAAGGAAAACATCGTGAGCAAACCGGCATATTTAGAGAATTCTGGAGATATGTGTAACCTACCAATCCGCATTGGAGCAGCGTGGTAGGTCTTAGCTCCAACCCTTCTCTCCAAAAACGGAGAGAAGAGGCCTATTCTCAGCAGTGGGATAGTAACGGGCCGCTACTTACTTACATAAAACAAAAATCAAGTGGTATAGTTATGATTTAATTCATCTTTAAATCAGTAAATAAGCGACTATTTTGACATAATTATTTCAGCGCCAGTGATTGTGGCGCCAGCTTAAAGTTGTTAGAAATGGAAATAATCAAACGTCATCTCTTTACTTTAAAGGCCGTTACTTTACTTTAGTTCACAACTTACAGTATTGATTATGCGTTTGTAAATATATTTGTTCTGTCGTTTTATCGCTCGGTATTTGAGATTTCGTTTTTCGTAAAACTGACTGCTTGACGGCGGTCGTTTAACCCAGTGACTGTCTACTTTTCCCTGCGAGGAATGAAATAAATTTAATAGTTAAATGATGGCTCGAAAATCTGTATAATTCGAACAGATTTTGTCTTATAGCCTTACGGCCTACGGCTTTTTATAGTGTCAAATTCAAATTCAAATTCAAAATATTCTTTATTCAAATAAACTTGTAAACAAGTGCCTTTGAATCGTCAACTCTACTGCTGGTTCGGAAAGCCGTTCCTACCGAGAAGAGCCAGCAAGAAACTCGGCGGTTGCTCTTTTTAAAAATATAATTCTTATGACTAGTTACATTTAGTCATTACTGTCTTGTAAGTCTCTACTGTCATTACTGTCTTGTAAATGTATCTATGGAACTGTGTCTACAGAATGGTTTCTGTATATACATATATCGGCAAGTATATTTTAATTATGTAAAATCTAAAGTATCCTTTTTTAAATATTTTCTAAATCAAACAGAAAAAAACATTTAAAAATAAAAAAAAATTGTCATCCACGGAGAGCGGAGAAAGGACCCAAGCTCCCGGCGGTTAGGAATACAAAGTGAGGAACCTCCTCACAATGCGTACCGTCTCAAGCAACACCGCCTTCTGTATTATAGTATTTTCTTACTTACCCCACTCATATAAGCGGTGGTGATGGCGCACAGCATTCTTACATTGTCCAAGAATATCTCGCGTGTACGTTGTTTCCGCTCCAACAAAGTGTGGAACATTCTAGTGGCGTCTAATCGCAGCGGATTTAAATCCACGATCGATTTCACATGTCCAAACTAGCAGGACAATATAATTAGGGCCTGTTTCACAAGTTACCAATAAACTCTCAGTTAGTTTATTCGGAACATATCTGACACATATCTCGGAATTTTGCGTTTCTCAGATTTCTGATAGGCTTATTCAGCACTTAAAGTCCCTAACAAGTTAACAGGTAGATCGTGTGGCTGTTATTTTGTTTTATTTATTTATTTTTATACATATATTTAGAAAAGAGAAAGAAAAATTAAAAAAGCACATGTATAAAGGCGGACTTGTCCCTAAAAATCTCTTCCAATAAACCTAGAGTAATAGAAGGAAAAGGACAAGAATAGAAGAAGAAAGAGAGTACGGGTGATATAGAGAAAAAGAAAAAGTTTATACAAATTTAACTATTTAATCTATTAATTAATTTTGGTAAAATAAATAGATGAAATGATGCTACTAATAAATTGTTTATCTGCTGGATAGCAAATACCTATTTCAAAATGGCCACTTTTTAATTTTTTAGTTTTTTGGGTCTCTTTTGGAGAGACATTTATCTGTTACTTAGTTTATTTGTCGGTTAACTATCCGACACTTTATCAGTAAGTTGAAACAGGCCCTTAGACTTATAACTCAAATGCAAAATAAAAATTTACTTTATCTAAATAAAAAAGTAATGACAACATTATCTTACATTAGATTATAATGTATAAAAAGAGTATGTATTTCTATTCCTTATAGACTCCGAAACGGCTGGATAGATTTTAATGAAAATTTAAGTCAACATTTAGATTGACCCAGCTGAAAATACTGTAGTTTTGTGGCGATTCGCGCATTTTTTGAGGTGTAAATGAGCTGAATCATAAAATAAATGTGAACTTCAATTCGGATATTTTTACGAATCGTGAAAACATACGATTCCGTATTCGATGCGAACGTCCATTCGTCAAGACGTATAGTGTTTTTGACGAATCGTCAAAGACTTATTCTGTGCGAATGCACCCTTACCCTGCGATTTCTTATGATATCGGTTAACTAAAGCTCAGAGAAAGCTGTGAAAAGTATTAAGTTATCGTCAAAGAGCTACTCACTTTATCGTGTTTCTTTTTTTTCTTAGAGAGCACGGATTCCTCTAATTCAGGTGGCGGAGATGAATACTTTTTTATCACCGATTCTTTGGATTGCACTCTCTTTAATATAGCATCTATTAGTGTCATGATGAACTCTTTTATTCATATATTTTTTAAATTGTCCAAATATGTATAATTATCACTAGAAATTTTCTTACATAAAATCTATGTGGCTTTTGCTATGATAATGTTATATAATGTAAACTTTGAAAAAAAAGGTTTTGTTTTGATTTTGTTGCAATCTTCATATATATAAAAATGTTTGTATGTCCTTTATAGACTCCGAAATGGTTAGACGAATTTTCATGAAATTTTCAGACAGTCTTTAGTCTGATCCTGTAAAGTTTGGTGGCGATTGAGGCATTTTTTTTAACTTGTATTCTGTTTCGAGGGGAATTTGACACCATACTGAGCCACAGCAACGTGTTTCCGAACTGCTACATAATTTTTTTAAAACTAATACATAATTTTTTTTCTAAACTTCGAAAAAAAAACTAGTCAAATTCTTTTAGATTTAAATTATATGTGGAATAGTGGCCTTAAGTTGATGCGAATATTAAATGCCAATTATCGTTGGATAAAAAATAAAACCACAAAATACAGTATAAAAATGTGTATTTAAAAATAATAATATACGAATACAAATTATCACAATAAACTTTGCAAATAAAATTACTAATTGTCATGTCTTTTACATATAATGAATACTGACGTAAAAAATTCATAGTAAAGTAGGGAAGCTAGTCTAAAACATGTCCATAAAAAAAGGAAATCATATGCCTACCTATCCATAGAGTTAATAAACTAGATCAGAAGAATGAAAGACATGCCTGTAAGTGAGTGTCGAATCAAATAATAATAAAAGGGATGATAAAACTCATATAGGTACTTATGTTTGTCTAATCACATATAAATAAGAGAGACAGATTATAAGTCTCAATTGCTCAATGTTATTGTCTATGGACTCTTTTTAGGTTGGCTCCCCTGTATCATAGCTAAACAAAGAAATTAATGCGAAATATAAACTATACATTCCTTTTAAAAATTAAACTTTGAATTTTTTTAGGTTATCTAGGTTTTTAAAATATTTTTATCTAGGTTTTTTATTGCTGCGTTAAATTATTTTATGTTTTGTTTTTTTTTTCGTCACATCGCACGCTTAGTAATAAAGTAACTTAATTCAATGTTATCTTTAATATTTGAATGAGTTAATCTTGTATATATATATTTTCGGAATCTCGGTAACGGTTCCAACGATTTTCCTGAAATTCAGCATGTAGAGGAGAAAAATCGATCTAGCTAGGTTTTAATTTAAAAAAAACAATTTATCCCTGTTTTTGGGCATTAAAAAATACTAAAATTTATATGGAATTGAATTTTTGACAATAACTGTTAAGTCAGCGAAGCTTATTCGGGGAACGGGTGGTCGCGAGAAATGAAAATACCTAGGATCGAGTCCCACCTACTCTATTATTTTTTCGGTCACCCAGATATTGTTTAATTAAGTTAGATACATTATAATCCTTAATTCAATACCATCATATCACGCTACGAACTATTTTCAAAAACTTAATAGGTACTAAGCGTGTGACATTTTCTATATTAAAAATAAAATGCTAATTACGCAAAGTACGTATTGGGTAGAAAAAATAGCGTTAGTAGATCCAAGTATCAGGTTGATAGAGGACAACAAAAAGGTTAAAGAGAACCAAATTAAACAAGACATTATGGCGCGAAAATCTTAAGAATATACTTAAATCCAGCAATGGACATCGAAAAGAAGATATTTTAGTAAAATTTCCTTTTAATATGAGATTAACTTTAAATTGACTTAAACGATTACTGGAATGTGACTAGTATAATGAAACTCCAATCTTGTGAACGGATATTATATCGTTCATTCGCAGCTTTTATATCTATAAATGTTATAAAACAGAGTTCCAAAAGTCGTCTTTATTTGATCAATTTTCTCAAAATTTACTGAACGGATTTTCGTACGGTTTTTTACTAAAAATAGTCCAATTCTTAAAGAAGGTTTCGGTTAGTAAATTACATAAGAATTCCAGCGGGTTTGACTTTACGATGGAAAAACTTCGATTTCAACGCAGGCTCAGCCGCGATCACTACAAGTTACTAATATAATAACTGAAATGGTCCAATGCGTTTTATTACAAACTCTATTCATTTCAGACTTAGACTATCTGTTTTCTGTTTGAACTCCGTAAATATCACAAAATGGCGGACGAGTACGGTACACAAAAAATATAATTATATAATTTTGTTTGATATTAAAATTTATTGCAATTATTTAATTAGAAACTATATAATAAATTCGTGTACAAAAACTGTTAAACACAGTGCTTTTTTTATAAACAAGCCTACGCGAGTTTTTTTTTATTTTTGATTATTCAAACAAGAATTTTTAACTTAATCCGTACATTTTATCGCTTAATTTTGCAAACCATTTGCTGAATGAAATATTCAGTGTAGTTTTTAAATATATTAATGCAATGTTGTTATTTAATTGATTGTATAACTTAATTTACTTATACGGATAGTAATGGATAATAATAGTTTGGGTTGAAAGTTATTTATTTATTTATTTATATTTATTTATAGCTGTGTGTGGTGGGTCTAGCTCTAATCTTTCTCTCCAAGGAGAGAAGAGGAGTTTACCTAACAGTGGGATAGCTTTTAACAAAAATAAGATGTAAAATAATTTGTTTTGATTTATGCTTGACTCTTCTATAATAGTGGGTAACTAGATATTTAAACTTTTTTTTAATATAGAATATGTTTTTTAAATTTGTATTTTTTTTGGTTATAACATTTCATTAAATTGAAAAGCCTTAAAGTAAAGTAACTAGTATATATCAGGAACGAAAAGAGTTGGAATAGGCGTGTGAAAATGGTCCGTCGAGCCGGATCACTGTGATGAGGTCTATTGTCGCTGCCGGAGCGCGGTGTGGGGTCTGGGCACTGCTGAGGTGTGGGGACGCGCCAGGCGGCTGGTGGCGCGACCACTCACTGATGAATAGGAGAGGTAGCGGTCCGACAGATCTGGAGGCTCGACCTGTTTATGAAATGAAATTAAATTAAATGAAATAAAATGAAAAAACATTTATTCTGCAATTGGTAATTGACAGAAAGGGCACACAGCTCAGCATTGTCGCATGTCATTACTGGAACTAATAACACACGGCGCTGGTTTTCAGCTGCTGCCCGAGTAATATAACAGAAACCAGTTTAAAACTTAAGTTTAAAATGTTCTTAAAAAGTTATTTAAGTTTAAAATGTAGATAAACTAGACACAACAACAAAAAAAATAGGTATAAGTTTAAAAATAAAAAGAAATATTAAATGGAGATAATAAAACATAAAGTTAAAACAAAATAATAATTAAAACGAAATAATGATCAAATCAGTTGCATTTTCGTGTTAAAGGTATTACATTCAATAAAAATAAAATAAAAAAGTAATAAAAGATAATAAAATTTTAAAGAGTAGCTTTTTACAACCGTTTAGGCAGTTTTTTGAAGATTCAATAAGTATAATTTGAATTTAATACGAAAATTAGCTATGGTAGTACATTTTCGGATTTTTTTATATTAAATAACAGTATGATATACAGTAATCACCCCTACAACACAATGACTGACGCGTTGGATCAGTGGGTAGTAACCCTGCCTTCGACTCCACGGGTCGCGGGTTCAATTCCCGCCGAGGGCCAACATTTTCAATAAATCAATTTGTTGGTCTTTGAGCCTGGGTGTATATTTGTATTAAGGTATGTATTTAAAAAATATATAGGTATATATTCACCAGTTGTCAGTCTACCATAACACAAGTATTAAGTTACTTACTTAAGGGGACGGACGACTGTGTGTGAGGGTGGTACTATTCTATTCAGCTGGATACCACACGGCGTGGCTAACGCATATAGTCAAATCGAAAAAAAAAAAGATATTTACATGCGAGTGAGCCTTTTGCTGCTGCAAGCGCGGCGCCATGTTGTTTCCGGTGTACGCGACGCACTTCACCTGCCACTCGCCCAGCTGCTCGTTCCAGTGCACGTACTGCTCTATTAGCGCCTGGAAGCATCAATGTTGATCCCACTTCTGATTTGGAAAACTATACTTTTATGTTATATAAACACTATATTATTATTAATAATAATAATAATAACTTTATTTACGAAAAACTACATTTTACGCTTAAAATAACAATATCGTGAAAAGGTCGTGGGACTCAGCTTAAAGCCGCTTTTCACCCACGCCTTGTACCAATGCTGCCAACATTGTGTTTTTTAAATTTAATTAAACCAAATAAAATTAAAATTCAATCTAAGTAAAATCCTAATAGTGCATGAGCTGTTCAAACGTTTTATTATTATTATATATTTATAGTAGTTATATTATTTAATAGTAATAAAATAAGATATGAAATTGTGTGACACTGTAACTTATTGAAAATGAAAATGATTTTATTGGTATAATATTTCAGTAACACGTTGATCGGGCCTTGCTCGGTAATTTTTTACAAAATAAAAAAAGTATTTAAAAAAAAAATAATAGGGCTCCATCCTAGGTATTTTCATTTCGCGCGACCACCCGTTTCCCGAATAAGTTACACTGACTTGACATTTCACGGCGAAAATTGTGTTGTATATATTCAATAAATTAAAAGTAAACTTTTGTTTTTTTTATGCCCAAAATAGGGATAAAACGATTTTTATTAAATAAAACCTAGCCAGATCCATTTTTCTCCCCCAAAACTCCCCACATGCTAAATTTCAAAAAAATCGTTGGAAACGTTTCTGAGATTCTTTTAAAAAATCGATTATTTCGTAACAAAGTAATCGATTTTTTAAAAGTCGATTATTTTTAAAGGGTTAAAAATCGATTAATAATTAATCGATTTTTCTACTCCAAGTCACATCCCTAAATATTAGATATCATAAAAATTTAAATATCCATAAATTAATTTTCGACATTGAATACGAGAATAATATATTTATTTGTCTTAAATATGTCACTATTAAATAACATGGTACATTTTACAACAAAATATTTAGCCATTTCTGGCATACAAATTCAGTTTTTACTATCAATAAATACTAATAATAATACTATCGGTTTTATGAACAATAAAATTTAAATTTAAATATATCCTTTAAAATTTATTATAATGTAACGCTAGTATTAACTAGCGTTACATTATTTACTACTTAGACGAATCAGAAAATGTCACAATATAGCATCAATCATTATTCTCTTACCCTTATCCCACTCTAAGTGGGGACGGCACAATATGTCTTCTTCCACTCTCCTCTATCATTCGTCAACTCTGGTGCCACTCCTTTAACATGGATATCATTTTTCACACAAACAATATAGCATCAATTTACTTTATAAATACTATCTGTCAATAAATTCTTTAACAATATAATTCCTTTGGATTATATATAAGGATACCTGATATTCCTTTGGTATGTATGCATCCAGCACCAGATCGGCCAGCTGCAGTTCCCTCCTTAACGCCCTGACTCCATCCAGAATGCCCTCCATCTCCCGCTGCTGCTCCCTTTGCTGGTCAGCCAGCTCGGCCTTAGCTGAGTTCAGGAGCTGCACAGCACGCTTGAGCTTGCGGGTTTTCGCTGCGTTCTCCTCTTGCAAGCTGGAGTACCGCTCTTCAAGGTCGACACGTTCCGCCTGAAAAACGTTTTATTTCTTCATTTCTGCATATATAACTGATCATATTTGTATATTACTAGTAATATCCCGCAGTTTCACTCGCGTACATGCCGATCTCATGGCAGTGAAAAATCTACTAAGTGGGACTGGAGATTTATTTTCATTAAATGTATCATCAATAGTTTCTGCAGCGCATGTGATGACAGATTATTATGACAAATTTTTTACATCTTTTTATCCTTTTTTATTACGAATCCCTATTTTTTAATGTTTGAAATCGGTCTAGTAGTTTTTGTGTGAAAACATTACAAACATACATACAAATTTTCCTCTTTATAATATTTGTATATATAGAAGCTGTGATAGTCGAAATGTGGAACATCCGACTATTTCAGGTTAAAAGATCGGGAAGGCACCAAACTGTAAAGCGCAAACTAGAAACTGCAAGCTAACGTTGGTTTCTACTTCGTCTATTTGTCTTTCTACTTTGTCTAAAAGAAGATTTTGTTTCATCAAGACACCACGATAATTATTTACTGATATACTCGTAGACTCAGTGAGTCGCGAAGCTGAAGTGGCAATGGGCAATGAACATAGTTAGTAGAACAGATGGGCGTTAGGGTCTTAAGGTTCTTGAAATGGCGTATCTCGTGCCGGAAGCCACAGTAGACCTACGACTGAAGACCTTAAGAAGATTAGGTATCGCTGAATCCAAGCGGAACAAGTTCGTGTAGTGTGGAGATCTTTTAAATCTGTGACCTGCGATGCCTATATTGAGTTCAGAAGGTCCATCTGTTGAAGAATACAATTACCTCTTTCTTCTGGAGGTCTTGCTGCAACCGTAGCTCGTTGAGCTTTCTCAGCTCCAATTCCTTGGCCGCCTGCTCCAGCAGACGGCGCTGGCTGTCCGCCTTGTCCAGTAGGTTCTCTCCACCCACTAGCACCTTGGATTCCAGACGCTGCAGTTTGTCCTTCAGCTCTTCTTGTTGTTTTCTAAAAAGATTCATATTTTATAACCATATAGTAGGGGAGCCATGGGCAGTGAGTGCGAGTCTCCAACAAATAATAAAATAAAGCAGATGAGAGACCCATAATAATCTTAGACTTATCACACATGCGTACAGAAATATTATATTACTAGCGGCCTACCCTGCTTCGCACGGGTATAAAATATATAGCCTATGTCACTCAGTGAAAAAAATTATTAAAATCGATCCAGTAGTTTTAATTTATTCATTACTTCCCGTGGCCCGCACGCGTTAAATTTGAAGAAAAACAATTCCCCTCTCCCTATACCAAGAAGATTTCCTGCTATATCTAACATCAAAGTAATTATTAATTATAAAGAAAAAAAAGTAATTATTTACGACATCACATTAGAAACATTACAGTATTTCTCTACTCCATATTGAATGTTATTATACGTATAAACCTTCCCCTTGAATCACTCTATCTATTAAAAAAACCGCATCAAAATCTGTTGCGTAGTTTTAAAGATTTAAGCATACATAGGGATATAAGGGACAAACAAAGAATGTGACTTTGTTTTATACTATGTAGTGATAATCCTTATAGCATGATCCAGTATTCACGCGCGATGGCTTATTATTAGCGTATTTCATGTATAACTTTGGTGTTTCTATACCGATTTCAATGATTCTTTTTTTATACAATGGTTAATACTATTCACTTTTTTATTTAGGGATGACTGAGAGTGATAGTGATATAAACGTAGGAGTAGACAAATATAACCAGAAAGCTTCGAACTGCTAAGCTATCGGGAGTTCACGTCTTATTGTGAGTCAACCATAAAAGATAGACATATGCTGTCGTGGGATATTTTTTATATAATTTTAAGGAGAACATTTCCGTCATACACGATTTCTGTGTGGCTTTAACCATCAAGGTTGCACACGCGACGGAAGCTTAAAAAATGGAGTAACTTCTCCCGTTTTCCCGACATTTCCCTTCACTGCTCTGCTCCTATTGATTGTAGCGTGATGAAAAGTATACTATAACCAGCTCAGGAGTATGAAAAATAATTGTACCGAGTTTCGTTAAAATCCGTCAAGTAGTTTTTGTTTCTATAACGGTTATACAGACAGACAGACAGACAGACAGACAGACAGACAGACAGACAAAATTTTTACTGATTGCATTTTTGGCATCAGTATCGATCCCTAATCACCCCCTGATAGTTATTTTGGAAATATATTCCAGTTACAGAATTGACCTCTCTACAGATTTATTATAAGTATAGATAGATATATTGGAATTAAATATATTTAAGTACACCTTCAAAAAGTTTATGTATTTTTTATGCAAAAGGAAAATTAATAGTTTGAAATTTTCCAACATCCAATTTGATACAACTAATTTTATTCAATCTTCAGATATTGCATAAAAAAGATAACCAACCTCATTTATTATTTTTTTTTTCGAAAATATTTTTGGCTGATTTTCCTACTCTAGATATATCTCGAGCGAAAGGTACCAGGTTTGCAGCAATGTAAGGAGATTCTGTAAGTACCTATATCGATATTAGCAGACTCAACAGGGGTTGTCCTAGTAAGATCACAATTTATTAAAAATCACACAATATAAATTAAGGTTATGAAACTATGCAAAAAGCATCGAAAATAGGACCGGACCACAATATGGGATGGACTGCTGTGATCCAAAATATTCTAAAATGCTCACATATGCATTTTGATAAATTGGAGTCTCGATATTTCACTTCAGTTTTAAAATATGTGTTAAGGAGTGGACATTTTGATAAGAAACAATTTAAAAGTAAGTGCCAACTTCCTATTTTATAAGATTATTTTTCAGAAGCAATAACATAGTTTTAAATCATGCGAATAATATAGTTTTTTGCCGGCTTTCGAGCAAATCGAGAAAAATTATGATAGGGTGTAAAGAAAGTGTTGTAAAAAAAATCAGAATCCAGAACAACAATTCTTATGTTTTTAAATATTACTCTTCAACGGGACCTTTCTTATGTGTCCAAGTGCTCCGACATTGCTAAATGTCATACATACCTATATTAAAATATATAATTACTTATTATAAATTAAGTTACTTACTTTGGGGACGGACGACCATGTGTAAGGGTCCATATATATATTTATTTATATAAAACTACTCACTTGGTACGCTGCAGTTCCGCCTTTTTCTCCTCAAGCACTTTCCTCGCCTGGTGAGCTTTCTCGCGGTTTAGCTTTTCCTGGAATAACCACTCAAAATTTATAATTTTTAGTCCTTTACACTTGATTCCTTGCGGCTTTCAAATAGACTCACTGTTTAGCAATTTTCTCGACCCTTTTTTATTGTACCTCGGCTGTATTGTGTGAAAGTAAGTAAGTAGCGGCCTGTTACTCTCCCACTGCTGGGAATAGGTCTCTTCTCTCCGTTTTTGGAGAGAAGGATTGGAGCTAAGACCTACCACGCTGCTCCAATGCGGATTGGTAGGTTACACAAATCTCCAGAATTCTCTAGAGATATGCAGGTTTCCTCACGAGGTTTTCCTTCACCGAAAAGCGTGTGATAAATTGCAATTATCAATTAGACACAAGTTTTTACAGAAAAACTCATTTGTGTCTACCCGGGTTTGAACCCATGACCTCCTCGAAAGAGTCGCACGGTGTTACCGCTGGACTATCACGGCTTCATTATTTATTTCTTTTTATTTAGTTATAAAAGAGAAAGAAAAGTAAAAAAGCACATGTATAAAGGCGGACGTATCCCTAAAAGGGATCTCTTCCTTGCCAACCTTTGAGTAACAGAAGGAAAAGGACAAGAATTGAAGAAGAAAGAGAATACGGGTGATATAGAGAAAAAGAAAAAGTTTATATAAATTTAACTACATATTTAATCTAGCATTTGAACCCGTGACCTCCTCGGAGAGTCGCACGGTGTTACCGCTGGGCTATCATAGCTTCAGGTTTAAAGAGGTACTTGTTAAATGGAACTCATTACCTTTTCCTCTCGTATCATCTTCCTTCGCATCTTCTTCTCCTCAGGATCCAGTGCATCCAACTCGGGGTCAGTCAGCGTGTCGTCGGACAACTCCTCCTCTGATATTTCTTCTTCCTCTTCCTCTATCTCTGTTTGTAATTAATTCAGTTATGATCGTTACCTATATATCGCACTCTTAGTATTAAAGTGACTTAATCAAAAAGTTATATCGCACTCTTAGTATTAAAGTGACTTAGGTAATTAAAAAAAGTTATATCGCACTCTTAGTATTAAAGTAACTTAATCAAAAAGTTATATCGCACTCTTAGTATTAAAGTAACTTAATCAAAAAGTTATATCGCACTCTTAGTATTAAAGTGACTTAATCAAAAAGTTATATCGCACTCTTAGTATTAAAGTGACCTAATAAAAAAAGTTATATCGCACTTTTAGTATTAAAGTGAACTAAATAAAAAAAAGTTATATCGCACTCTTAGTATTAAAGTGATCTAATTAAAAAAGTTATATCGCACTCTTAGTATTAAAGTGATCAAATAAAAAAAGTTATATTGCACTCTTAGTATTAAAGTGACCTAATTAAAAAAAGTTAAATCGCACTCTTAGTATTAAAGTGGCCTAATTAAAAAAGTTATGTTAAAGTGACCTAATTAATTAATTGGTTTGGTGGCAAATTGAAAGACACTTAATCTTTTAATCGTAAATCTTTTAACTTTTAACTCACCGTTGGTATTTTCTTCCAGTTGTTTCTTGAGCTGATCGATTTCTTGTTGGAATCTGTTTGAAAAGAAAACAAATATTCATCATAAAACGTATATTTAATACAAGCAAACGCCAGCGGCTCCGCCCGCGTAGAAAGATTAAAACCGTAATATAGTATTTTGACAACTATAAAAATGTTTAAAATGACTTTGGACTTTTATTTAGAACTTTTATAGGGGAACAATTTTGTAATACATGATTTTTTAATAATAAGGGTGGTCTATTCTTCTCAGCCGGATACCACGGCATACAAGCACATTGGTGGAATATTATTAAGGGAGTACGCCGTGTGGTATCCGGCTGAATAGAAAAGACCACCCTCATTTCTTACCGAGGCGTCGTAAAAGGCGACTAAGGTAAGTCGAGCCACCGTTTGGTATCCGGCCGAGTAGAAAAGACCACCCTCATTTCTTACCGAGGCGTCGTAAAAGGCGACTAAGATAAGTTGACCCACCGTGTGGTATCCGGTTTAGTAGAATAGACCACCCTCTGTCTTACCAAGGTGTCGTAAAATACGACTGAGTTAAGTTGCCGTCAGGCAGGCGGCCGGTCGTAAAAACGCAGCCAAATCATGTGACAGCATGTTTATATCATGCTGTGCCGACCCCACTTAGAGTGGAATAAGAGTAGGAAGATGATAATTATTAAGGGAGTAACCTTGTTAGCAAGGCGTCGCCCGGCTCGCTATTGATATGCGTTTTGTTCTCTATATTCTTAGCGCGGTTCGCATATCGCAAAGTGCTGATCGTTTCCACGTAGTTGGAGTCTGCTGGGCCGACGGTGGCTATCTGAAATAGTACACGACGATCTTAGTATAAAACAGACAAAAAAAAGATAACAGCAGAGTTAGCAACTCATTCGATCGTCTCGGTATTCGCTTCTACAATAAAATTCCGCAATCCATACTAGACCAGTCTACAGAAAGGTTTAAGTTATGTATAAGAGATGTACTTATACGTGTAATAAAACTATAGTATTAACTTTCCTTAAATATATTTTCGTACATTGTAATCAGTAATCTACTTTACAAAAGATCCCATTTTATATTATCATTAGGTATATTAGTATTCGTTTCCATCGAACACATCCTTCCTGTAGCTAGCCGCCATCTTATCTCTCCCCGCTCAGTGTTGTCGACTCCAAATATTCGTAATAGTTGGTAATTATTTGTTCAACTTTACATTACGTACGTATATTACAAAATTGAAGATTATTTGGATGATTAAAAAGCCTGGATTTGAAAATCCTTTTAGCTTCAAGACTTTTAGATACAAGACTGCGTTTTGATAATGTAAAATTGAAAATTTTCAAAAGATTGACCGCCCAGTTTCTTTCTGGTTCTTCTCGGTAAGAGCAACATTTTGTACAACCAGTTGTAGCTTCATTAATCATATTGATTCAAAAGTGCTTCAAAGAGCTTATTTGAATACAGATTATTTTTATTTGATTGGAACAAATATTTTTTATCTTATTTTTATATATTATGAGCAATCGCCGGCGGCTCCGCCCCCGTGGAATGATTAAAACTGTAATATTGTATTTTGACAACCATAACATTAAAGTGAGTTAACCTTAAAACAACAATTTTGTAATACATGATTTTTTTAATAACTATTGCCGTTTAGTCAGCGCACGCAAGGAAAGTAAATTTTTTTTAAATATAAAAAAAATTAAAAAAATTAGTTAGGCAGGTGCACCTCTAGTCCACCCGTTCCTCAAATGAGCTACCAGTACTTGACGTTAGATAGCGAAAATTGTCTTTTAAATTCAACTAAAACTTGTGCAATTTCCCGCTAACAGGAATAAACCGATTTTTTAAAAATAAAACCTAGCTAGATCGATTTTTCTGTCCCCAAAACCCCCCTACACGCTGAATTTCAGGAAAACCGTTGGAGCCGTTTCCGAGATTCCGAAAATATGCATACAAGATTAACTCATTTAAATATTAAAGATTACTTTAACGTCTGGGCCAAAAGGCGTATGAAATTCTGACAAACTCCTTTAAGTAACAAAACTGCCATCTAGCGTCATTTTTTCAAGAACAAAGTAAACAAGGTTCTCACCATAACAGTCTTGGAGTTACCGCCGAGCGAGTCCTGCAGCAGCCGCGTCAGCTTGGAGTTCCTGTACGGGATGTGGGTGGACTTGCCGTCGACCAGCGCCGATATCACGTTGCCCAGCACCGACAGCGACTGGTTGATCTTCGTGGCCTCCTTCAGCCTCGTGCCCGTCGCTTGGGTCTTGCTCTGACGCTCGGAGCCCTACAGATCGACATTTATTTATAGATCACCAACAAAATACATCATCCTCCTGCCCTTATCCCACTCTAAGTGGGGTGCACTATATGTTATAAACATGTTGTCATATGATTTGGCTACATATTTTACGACCGGTCGCCTGCTTGACGTCAACTTATCTTAGTCGTATTTTACGACACCTCGGTAAGAAATGAGGTTGGTCTATTCTACTCAGCCGGATACCACACGGCGGATCACCAACAAATTACACACTTCACAATAAAATTATACATTGAACAACTTAAAATAAGTGGTATTTTAATTAAAGGTAATAACAACTTTCAAATTAAGTTACTGCCTGACGTCAACTTATCTTAGTCGTATTTTACGATACCTCGATAAGAAAGAGAGAGGGTGGTATATTCTAATAAACCGGATACCACACGGTGGGTCAACTTACCTTAGTCGCCTTTTACGACACCTCCGTAAGACATAAGGGTGGTCTATTCTACTCAGCCGGATACCACACGGCGGGTCGAATTACCTTAGTCGCCTTTTACGACACCTCGGTAAGAAAGAGGGTGGTCTATTCTACTATACCGGATACCACACGGTGGGTCGACTTACCTTAGTCGCCTTTTACGACACCTCGGTAAGAAAAGAGGGTGACACTATTCTATTCAACCAGTATACCACACAGCGGAGGCTATAAAATATATTTATTTCTTTTTCTTTTATGTATTTGTGTGCAATAAAGAGTATATCTGCTTTATTAAAAGTACAGGCAACTAGTCGCAATGTCTCTAAAATTGAACCTTACCGCCAAGTCAACGAGATGCAGCTTCCCCATCTTGACGTGCATCTTGCCGTCGGCGCCGCGCTTGCTGTTCTCCACAGTTATGGAGAAGATTGCGTGCGATCTAGAACTCTCTATGTTCATGGCGGTTGCTCCGATATGCCTGTTCTTGTTGCCAACTGCCATTATCTTCTCCAGTTCATCAGCGTTATGGACCACGTAACCTGAGATTAAATCACTATATATAATACAAAGTTAACTGCGTTTTGCCGCATTCTAAGAATAAAGTTACATGTTCCATGTCCCTTTAATTTTTCTTCAATATTTTAATGAGTTAATCTTGTATGTATGTATATAAATATATTTTATGAATCTCGGAAATGGCTCCTACGATTTTCCTGAAATTCAGCAAGTAGGAGGTTTTGGGGAAGAAAAATCGATCTTGCTAGGTTTTATTTAAAAAAATCGTTTTATTCTTGTTTTTGGGCATAAAAAAATTTGTTAAATGCAGAATTTAAAACAAAGGTTTTTTTAGGTGTCAAACGTAATGTTGCGATGGCCAATGGGTAACGCGCGGACCGAAAATGTTCACAATCCGGGTTCGATTCCCACTTATCATCGGGGCCTTCTTTCTTTTAATTTTTTTTTAAATATATATTTTTTTATCTTTTAAGAAATTGCCGAGCAAGGTACTAAATATAGAACATACAACTTTATTCTTATGTTTTGTTGATTATTCTTAGCACATATTATCTTCCACAACGTTTCTACCTTAATAAAAGGGAACTAAGGAACTGTTTTATATATTACCAATGTTTTTTTTTACAATAACGAGGCGGTCAGTGCATCTGGTGCTCCCGATGCACCAGAGGGGGGGCTTCTCTTTCGAGGGGTCCCTACCCGGAGAAGGTGTTCTCTGGGATCAGAGCTGTCGGTGGGGATGGGGGCAATATGTACAACGATACCCTGTCCTCGCCATCGGCATCGTGGTGAAGCACACAGGTCGTTTTAGTCGGTGCGAGTCCGACATAACCGCACATAAATAATATAAAAAGCACATTTGTAGAATAAACGATTTTCATTTATTTACCGGTGAGGTCCTTGACGAAAACACCGATGTCAGGCCGCTCCTTCACCTCCAGACTCTGGTGAGGATTGTTCCCGAGCAGGTCGCGTACCTCTTCGTTGTATATCTCAAGGTATGTCACGCATACCAGGAATCTGGAAATTGATTTTAAACAATAAAATCCCCAGTGTATGTCAGATTATGGAAAGTTTCATGGAAAACAGCAGTGTTATCCTATCCTACTGATATAATAAATGCGAAAGTTTGTGAGTATTGATGTATGTTTGTTACTCTTTCACGGCGAATCCGCTCAACTAAGACCAATGAAATTTGGCAGAATTATTCCTCATTCACCGGGGTAACTAACAGACAATAGAAATCCTGTTAATTTTACAGGAATAGGCTGATATCGAAAAGCGCCATCTATTTATTTATTTATTTCTTTTTATACATAAATTTAGAAAAGAGAAAGAAAAATTTTAAAAGCACATGTATAAAGGCGGACTTATCCCTAAAAGGGATCTCTTTCAATCGACCATTGAGTAATAGAAGGAAAAGGACAAGAATAGAAGAATAGTAAGATAGTCCACTTATCGAGGAAGGCTATGTATAGGCTATATAACATCACGCTAAGATGAATACGTGGGGAGCAGCAATGAAAAATATTGCGAAAACGGCAGAATTTATAGTTTTCGTGCTCTAAGTAAACGATGAAAGTTTTTCAAAAATAACTACTTCTATGTTAAAAATTCGAGGAAAAAAATTGTGACACACAAGATGTTGCTAATCAAAAGTAATAATAAAATTATTTTGCTATAATTCGCGAAGAAGTAAAATAGAAAATATATATAATGCTAAATGTAAGTGGACAATCGGTTATCATACCTGATACATGCAGGATTCGCAAAAACACATACAATCGCTTTGTGATTTTGGTCGTGGAGTCTATCTCCTGATGATGCTTCGGTTGCGGGGCGAAACGATTGTTGAGTTTGTGATTATGAACGTATATAGTGCTTGTGTATTGTGGTGGCGGTGGTGGAGGTTTGTGCATGTGTTTTTACGAATCCTGCATGTATCAGGTATGATAACCGATTGTCCACTCTACATTTAGCATTATATATATTTTCTATTTTACTTCTTCGCGGATTATAGCAAAATAATTTTATTATTACTTTTGTATTATGGATCTCCGCAAAGTAACGCCTAATTCTATAAATTATGTTGGTAGTCATTAAGCTTACTTCTCATCGTCCTTCGCTTTCGCTATGTGACTGAAGATTTGCGCGAAGGAGTTCGGTATGATGCCCCTGAGCTCTGGCGCTGTATTGCTGCCCGCCATGGTGTATGTCTTGCCGGTGCCTGTCTGGCCGTATGCGAAGATAGTCCCATTGTACCCCTTGAGAACCTGCTCGACGATGGGACTCGCCGTCTGCACGTAGATGTCCATCTGGAAAGAACGCCCACATCATCATTCTCCTGCCTTTATCCTGCTCTAAGCACAACATGTTATAAACATATTGTCGCATGTTTTGTATTTTACAACCGTCCGCCTGCCTGACGACTTAAGTTAGTCGTATTTTACGACACCTCGGTAAAAAAGAGGGTGGTCTATTCAATACAGTTTATCGGCTCTTCAAAGTGTATTTATGTATTGAAGGTAAAAGCTAGATCATTTCTTTTCTCGCATCATTATCGTATGTTCATCCTCCTGCTCTTATCCCACTCTAAGTGGGGGCACAACATGTTACAAACATGCTGTCACATGTTTTGGCTGCGTTTTTACGACCGGCCTCCTGCCTGACGTCAACTTGCCTTAGTCGTATTTTACTACACCTCGGTAAGAAAGAGGGTGGTCTAGTCTACTAAACCGGATACTACACGGTGGGTTAAACTTACCTTAGTTGCCTTTTACGATACCTCGGTAAGAAATGAGGTTGGTCGATTCTACTTAGCCGGATACCACACGGCGGGTCTACTTACCTTAGTCGCCTTTTACGATACCTCAGTAAGAAATGAGGGTAGGTACTATTCTATTCAGCCGGATACCACAGGGCGAGCATCATTATCGTATAATTCTACTGAAAATCTACTCAATCGAATCGTGTAAAAGTGTTTATTATTATGTAATTTATATAACCACGTAATTTTATCTTCTATCATAAATTCTTATTGCACCACGGAATTACAGACTTACCAGAACGAATTACAATTATTCTTAACTACATGTTAACTTAGCGTCCACAATCATTAGTACCTGGTAAATTTTTACAAAATAAAAAAAGACACTTAAAAAAATAATAATAATAGGGTAGGTGGGTCTCGATCGTAGGTATTTTCATTTCTCGCGCCCACCCGTTCCCCGAATAAGCTATGCTGACTTGACAGTTAATGGCAACAATTCAATTCAATATAAATTTAAAAAATATAAAAAAATGCAATTAAAAAGAAATTATGTAACTTGGAATCGATCCCGTTATTCTGAATTTGAGACCGCCCAATACTCAAATGAGCTATCATGACTTTGAAATTGACAGCATAATTAACGTGCGCTTTCTTATAAAATTGTATGTTTTTTTGTGCCCAAAACTGGGATAAAACAAGATTTTTTTAATTAAACCTAGCTGAATCGATTTTTCCCCTCCAAAACTCCGTACATAATGAATTTCATAATAATCGTTGTTTCGTTGTAGCCGTTTCAAAAATTCAAAAAAATATTCATACAACATTAACTCATTTAAATATTAACGACATTATAAAATACTAGGTTTTACCCGCTTAGTTCGCGTGGACTTTTATTACGTCATAGGTAGATAATAGATGGCCTTTTTTAATGTCATCCTATTCCTGTAGAATTAACAGGATTTCTTATAGCTTATATGTTAAAGGGGTGAATAAGGAATAATTGTGCTAAATTTCATTGATATTGGTTCAGCGGATTCGACGTGTAAGAGTTACAAACATAATCACAAACTTTCACATTTATAATATTAGAAGGAGAAACCTCTGGACAAAATCTATACTAATATATAAAGCTGAAGAGTTTGTTTGAACGCGCTAATCTCAGGAACTACTGGACCGATTTGAAAAATTATTTCAGTGTAAGATAGTCCATTTACAGAGGAAGGCTATTAATATGATTATTAGATATTAGGCTAAAATTAATAGGAGCGAAGCAGCTATAACAAATATTACGAAAACAGCAAAACTAAAAGCCTTCCTTGCGTGCGCTAAGTAAACGGTAAGTAGCGGCCTGTTACTCTCCCACTGCTGGGCATAGGCCTCTTCTCTCCGTTATTGGAGAGAAGGTTTGGAGCTAAGACCTACCACGCTGCTCCAATGCGGATTGGTAGGTTACACATATCTCCAGAATTCTCTAGAGATATGCAGGTTTCCTCACGATGTTTTCCTTCACCGAAAAGCGTGTGATAAATTGCAATTATCAATTAGACACATAAGTTTTAATAGAAAAACTCATTGGTGTCTGCCCGGGTTTGAACCCATGATCGTCTCTAGAGATTCACACGGTCGCACCGCTAGGCCATCACAGCCATCCATCACAGTAAACGGTGATAGTTATTAAAAAATAATGTATTACAAAATTGTTCCTCTAAAAGTTCTAAATAAAAGTCCGCGACAGCATATATCTAGATTTACAAGACCAAATTCGATGTATATCATAGACATACGAAAGGTCACAAAAAGCTTCTGATACCTGTGTCGCGACTCAGCAGAGTTAGCAACTCATTCGATGGTCTCGGTTTTCGCTTCTACAATAAAATTCCGCAATCCATACTAGACCAGTCTATAGAAAGGTTTAAATTAAGTATAAGAGATGTACTTATACGTAAAGCATATTACAAAATTGAGGATTATTTGGATGATAAAGAAGCCTGGATTTGAAAATTCTTTCAGCTTCATACAGGACTGCGGTTTAATAATGTAAAATTGAAAATCTTTAAAAGATTGACCGCCGAGTTTCTTTCTGGTTCTTCTCGGTAAGAGCAACATTCCGAACCAGTTGTAGCTTCATTAATCATATTGATCCTTGACGATTCAAAAGTGCTTGAGAGAGCTTATTTGAATAAGGATTAATTTGATTTGATTTTAAAGTTAACCCACTTTAATAATTTTTATAGTTATTAAAATACTGTTGTGTGGTATCCGGCTGAATAGAATAGTACCACTCATTTCTTACCGAGATGTCGTAAAAGGCGACTAAGGTAAGTCGACCCGTCGTGTGGTATCCGTCTGAGTATAATAGACCACCCTCATTTCTTACCGAGGTGTCGTAAAAGGCGACTAAGGTAAGTCGACCCACCGTGTGGTATTCGGTTTAGTAGAATAGACCACCCTCTTTCTTACCGAGGTGTCGTAAAATACGGCTGAGGTAAGACGTCAGGCAGGCGGCCGGTCGTAAAAACACAAATCAAGTAACAGCATGTTTATAACATGTTGTGCCGACCCCACTTAGAGTGAGTTAATCTTTCCACGCGAAGTCGCTGGCAATTTCTAGTTATTTAATACGTAAGCTGGCAACGTAGCTAAGGGTTTCAGTACATAACTCAGCTATACCCGGTACATAACAGTCTATATCAGTACATAACTAAATACCGAACACCGCCCGAGGCCTCGCCACCCACCCCGTGACCCCTCCACCTCTCCCCCCACTTCGCCCTCCCCCCCGGGAGAGGTCCGAGAGGAGAGATCGATAGGTGCATCGCGCATACCCAACGCGCGGGTCGCGCCCCACTGACCTAGATTCGATCCCCGGCGCAGAAATAACACGTCGTAATATTTATCCTCACAACCAATCTATATAAAACTGGCCTGAAATGTTGATTAATCACACACAAAGTTTGTAAAACAAATCTTGGGTTCCATTCTTTGATTCTAGACTGTGTTGATTGCTGACGGAGCTTGTTGGCAAAGATACTGAAATCGTTATTTTTCACGATAAATTAGCTGATTTTAAGAAAAAAGTGGATAAAGCACTGTAAGTAAAAAGTAAGTAAGTAGCGGCCTGTTACTATCCCACTGCTGGGCATAGGCCTCTCCTCTCCGTTTTTGGAGAGAAGGATTGGAGCTAAGACCTACCACGCTGCTCCAATGCGGATTGGTAGGTTACACATATCTCCAAAATTCTCTAGAAATATGCAGGTTTCCTCACGATGTTTTCCTTCACCGAAAAGCGTGTGATAAATTGCAATTATCAATTAGACACATAAGTTTTAATAGAAAAACTCATTGGTGTCTGCCCGGGTTTGAACCCATGATCGTCTCTAGAGATTCACACGGTCGCACCGCTAGGCCATCACAGCATTAAAGCACTGACTACTGTTTAATTTATTTTATTTTATTTTTTCACCGAATCCATTGTTATTATTTTTTGTATGTAGGAAATAGTGTATTTTTAGGCAATAGTTTGAATTTTAGTTATATAATTGTTAATAATAGTTTTAGTAATACTTTCTGTCTGTTAGCTTATCGTACGTAGTAGTCTATAAAAGCATGCTGTGTCTACCTATAAGTGAAATTATATGTAACTAGGAGTCCCGCCCCAGCTTCGCACGGGTATAAAGCATATAGTCTATGTCACTCAGTGATAATCACAGTATTTCGCTACTCCATATTGAATTTTATTATACTTATAAACCTTCCTCTTCAATCACTCTATATACTTAAAAAAAACCGCATTAAAATCTTTTGCGTAGTTTTAAAGATTTAAGCAAACATAGAGATATAAGGACAGACAGAGAAAGTGACTTTGTTTTATACTATGTAGTAACGTTTATAGCTACTACTATTTTGATAATTGTCATATTTTTACCATACTTATCCAAAGACTAAATTACGTTTAGCTGTCATTTATGTTTTGTTTTTCCATGTCATAGTCGTTTTTGCTATACCACGTTTTATAGTGACTTGACGGGATAAAATAAATGCGGTCGAACGGGATAAAAAGTATCCTATGTCCGTCTCCTGGTTCTAAGCAACCTCTCCACCAATTTTCAGCCGAATTTGTTTATCTGTTCTTGAGTTATAAATAGTGTAACTAAGACCAACTTTCTTTTATATATATAGATAGATATTGTATTAAATTAAATTGTATGTATTATTGAGTTGAATAAAATGAATAATACAAAGCTGGACGTATTTCACTATTACTACTTATTATCAAGAGAGAAGATGAACGTTTAACAATATTATGAAATTGTATATATTATAGAAAAACAATATAGGACGAAAAATACTATATTTTAATCGCTAATTCAATTGTGCCGCTTTTTTTTAATCAACTGTGAATGGAACGCACCCGCAGCATAGGGAATGTTTGAACGAAACTCATTTATGTATTTACGGGGCTTAGTTAGTTAGTAACTCTAACTCCTTTGTCATTGTCCAGCGGAAAGTAATAATAAATAATCATGGAAAAATAAATAATGATTGAAAATAGATGTGTACTATTTTTTTTCCTGAATTTCCTAAAAGTACTATATTTTTATGATTTAAAAAGAAAAATACTATTTTTCTTCAAAAAAAAAGGTGGCAACCGGATACCACACCGCGGCTCGACTTACCTTAGTCGCCTTTTACGACACCTTGGAAAGAAGCAAGGGTGTTTTATTCTATTCAGCTGGATAACACACGGTGGGTCGGCTTATTTTAGTCGCTTTTTACGACACCTCGGTAAGAAACGAGGGTGATCTATTCTACTCAGCCGGATACCACACGACGGGTCGATTTACCTTAGTCGCCTTTTATGACACCTCTGTAAGAAATGGGGGTAGTCTATTCTACTCAGCCGGATACCACACCGCGGCTCGACTTACCTCGGTCGCTTTTTACGACACCTTGGTAAGAAATGAGGTTGGTCTATTCTACTTAGCCGTATACTACACGACTTTAGAATATGTCATGTACTGATAGTCAAAGAGAATAAAACTCTTCGCTACCAAAACCCCAATAATAACTGAGTATAAATATTCTTTAATGCAAGAAAATCGTACGTTCTAGAACTGTCAAGTATCAGCTATATATATGTTAAAATATGTAATGTACATAAGCCCTTATCTACAAGAGATATAGGTGTATGGGTATATTAAATTTTGCCACCCCAAGTCGGGTCGCAGGTGGGAGCCTGCGGGGCGGCCTTGGAATCGATTGGACAGCCGTCTCGCTCTCACTCATAAGTACCACACTTGTAAGAAAGAGACGCCGATAAACCTCGTAGGGGCGATATCATGCTTTGTGTCTATGAAGGGAATGTTCCTAACGAGACTGCGGATGAACTGAATTGTTGATATCAATTTTCAGGTCTTCGTACAATAGTTTAAAGATAATATTACCTATTAGATATGTTAAAATACTCTTTTAATTCTTTCGCTTAGTTTGTGAATTTTTCGTTTCAAAATTTTCATCATTTTTTAATCGAATACACCCTACGAGTTGCCTTTTTTTAATACTTGCGAGATCGATCTAACATTCTACTGAAAATTCCAAATTCAAATAATTATTTGTGATGTTCCTTTTTTAAAATCAGCTCTTCATTTGCTTTTGCATCTGGGTTTCGTAATAAAAATAAAAAGGAAAATTCGAAATTTAAATTGCAGAAACTATGCATGAAAAAAAATTAATTATCTGTGTGTAAAATACTATATTATCATAGACAATATCCTTTTAGCTTGTAGTATAGTACCTAAATATATTTATTCCAAAAATCTAATTGATCCGTTGCCCACTAGGCGCGTGAAAGAAATAAACAAAGAAACTCCGCATTTATACTAATATGGATTTTTCAAATAATTATTTGTTCTGTTCCTTATTTAAAATCAGCTCTTCATTTGCTTTTCCGCCGTTCAATTAGTCTTATCTGGGTTCCGTAAACAAAAATAAAAAGGAATATTCGAAATTTAAATTGCAGAAACTATTCAAAACAAATTATTATCTCTGCGTAAAATACTATTATATCATAGACAATATTCTTTAAGCTTGTAGTATAGTACCTAAATATATTTGTTTTAAAAATCACATTGAGCCGTTACCCACTAGGTTCGTGAAAGAATAAGAAATAAACAAAGAAACTCCGCATTTATTCTAATATGAATTTTTATGGATTTTTACAAGTATTTTAGAATTAAATGTTGATAATGAAGCTATTATACCACCTATTTAAAAAGTGGTTCCTACTTTGAAGCTATATATTGATCATTTTCTTGTTAGTACCTAGGTAACAAAGGTTTGCACTGTATTTTTTGAAAAAGATATAAAAAATAAATCAATTTGAAAAAAAGGGCTCGTGATATCGGGGCATTTTCTGGGGTATTTTCACTTTATTAGTTCGCTCGTTCTGAACTCAATTATTATAATATATTAGTGACAGTATAATTAACGTTTGTTTTCTAATAATATTGTAGCAGTTTTTCAGTACCTGAATCCGGGAATAAAACGTTATTTTTAAAATAAAACCCAGTTAGATCGATTTATGGGCCCCGAAACCCGCCACTATTTCACGAAACTCAATGGATCCGTTTCCGTATATATATCAATATATAAAAGATTAGCTCATTTTAAGATTAAATATTCACAGTCGGCCATTTAAATTTAAGTTTTTTACGACCTAGATAACCTTTATTAACAAACAATTTTAATCAATTTGATAGTGGCATTTGTGGCATTGTTTTAAAAATCATTTTGAAGTAAATTGTAGTTTTTTTTATTATAATACTAGCGGCCTGCCCCTGCTTCGCACGGGTATAAAATATATAGCCCATGTCACTCAGTGAAAAAATTATTAAAATCGATCCAGTAGTTTTGATTTATTCATTACTGCCCGTGGCCCGAAAGCGTTAAATTCGGAGAAAAACAATTTCCCTCTCCCTATACTATGAAGATTTCCTGCTATCTTTGGAATATCTAAATTGAAATTCATATACTACATATTTACTTATTTATTTTTACATTTTTCCCTATGAATTTTATTTTTACAATTAATTACAGAATGTCTTTATATACAACATTCACAGCTTCCTTGTCATTAAACAAACTCTTGAAAGAGCGATATAAAGCTGCTAAATTCGAAGTGCTATAGGGCGATGCGCGGCCTCCTCACGACATTTTAAATCTGTAATATGGTCACTTAAATTACATACTGTAAACGGCCATATTGATCTATATTAAATCAACAATTTATTTAAGGTACTTAATTGGATAAGAATTAATGCTGTATTGTATAAAAATTGCTTTGAAAATAAGGCATTATTTTTCGTAAAAAGTAAATGACAAAAAATGCTATTGTGGGTTATCCATAAGAGATAGACATATACCATCGCGGACTTTTCTGTAGACCCTTTTTAAGGTGTACAAATACTTAGTACATCATATTGATAAATCTCGTAGGGTTTAGCCTGCGTTTGCAATGTAAGCGGAAAAAAATGTAATTATTTACAGAAACCTCAAAAATTACAGTATTTCTCTACTCCGTATTGAATGTTATTATACGTACAAACCTTCCTCTGGAATCACTCTATCTATTAAAAAAACCGCATCAAAATCTGTTGCGTAGTTTTAAAGTTTTGTGCATACATAGGGATATATGGACAAACTAAGAATGTGACTTTGTTATATACTATGTAGTGATACCGTGTGATACTCGTCTGAGAAGAATAGACAACCCTCATTTCTTACCGAGGTGTCGTAAAAGGCGACTAACATAAGTTGACCCGCCGTGTGGTAAAGGGCTGAGTTAGAATAGATCCCCCTCATTTCTTATCGAGGTAATTAAAGTAGGTAAGTTGACTCGCCGGGTGGCACCCGGCTGAGTAGAATACACCTCCCTCATTTCTTACCGAGGTGTCGTAAATTCCAATTCAATATATTCTTTATTTAAAAAGCTGATTCGGCCTAATTCGTATAAAAGGCAACTAAAGTAATTTGTCTTCAAGCAGGCGGCCGGTCGTAAAATACTTAAGTACATCATGTGACATGTTTATAACATGTTGTGCCGACTTAGAGTGGGATAAGGGTAGGAGAATGATTATTTTAAAGTAAATTCTAATACCAAGTAGTTCGGTTAAGACAACTGTATACAATTCAAGGTTATATAAATCGGTATTAGTTTGTACCAGAATAGAAGTCCTTTCGTGCCGTTGAAGGTCAGAGCAGTGTGTACTAGACTGCGGTGTGGCACAATGTGTACGTGTGTAGCTGCTAGTGATGTACCTATACTTTTTTTATTCTATTTTATTTTAAAAGGAGTTATTTCTATATTATATATTTGAATATGTCACTCCCATAGTACCTATACTTGAGATTAATAATGGCCGTCGAGTTATAGAAAAAATAACTCCTCATTTATAATTTATACAATTAAGCGTCCATAACACAACACTAATGAGAATATGATTTTGCTATAATCCGCGATAAAAGAAAATATATGTAATGCCCATCCTTTGTCATGTGAAATTTAGACATTAAGTGCATGTCATCGTTTCACATGGGGAAGAAATAAACAGTTTTCAGTTTTCAGTTTCAGTTATGCTAAATGTAGAGTGTACTATTCGTTCTCATACCGATAACACAACAATACCATAAGGACAGCACACATTCACCACCACAATTAAGATTGTGGTTCAATTGTTTCGCCCCGTAACCGAAGCATCGTCAGGAGATAGACTCCACGATAAAATCGTAAATCGCAAACCCTCATGAATAATTTCCTCAACCTCCTACCCCTATTCCACTCTAAGCGGGGTCGGCACAGCATGTTATGAACATGCTGTCTCTTGATTTGGCTACATATTTAACGAGCGGCCGCCTGCCTGACGTCAACTTACCTTAATCGAATTTTAGTATTTTGTAAGAAAGAGGGTGTTCTATTCAACTCAACCGGATACCACACGGTAGGTCAACTTAGCTTACTTAAAATAAATATAAAAATAGAAATATTAAGACCGGGGTATAACAACATTCAATCCAACTGCACCTAAATAAAATTTTATATTACAAAAAAATTACACGTCATATTCGTTCTCAGCATATCGAATTTAAACAAAACCATATTCACGTCAATCGAAGTTAAAAGCATTTTATACAAAAGCTACGTTCCTAGTGTTTAAATGTCACACTGAAAAATACTGATCTTTAGGACAAAAGATCAGTCCAAAACGTTCCATCGGACCGCTAAGTACGTTTACTGTGAAAGTCCCTTGAAGAATTGTTTAAAAAATAATTATCTAGATGCTATTCGAGGTTTTAATTGCTGTTACAAATTATAGCAGAAAACCGACAGCACTATATTCCAAAGATGAATATTCGCATACCCAATTCTCGACCTTAGACGCATAAGGTCTGATGTGTGTTTTGATGACAAGAGAGCGAAAAGAAAATTTGTAAACTAATCGGGATAGTATTTTCGTTTTTTATGGATAATTGTAAATGAAATATTGTTAATATTTTTGTGAAAGCTTATATGTTTCGATTCCTAACACTATTAATCTAAAATTTACCTCATTAGATTAAAAAAACTCATTTTTTTTAAGAAACCGAAGACATTATTCACCTTTGGTCTTATATCGACATTCGACCTTATGCGTCTGAAGTCGAGAATTATTATCTGCGACAAAGACATAGCGTTAAATAGAACTTGTCACATCACTATTAGGTACATTTTACGAGTAGTACAAACAAACAGTGTTAAGCATCTTATACACGAACGCTTATCTATATTATAGTATTTAATAACCATAGACAATATTCAAAAATATGGATTAAAAATATCAACGCCGTGTGGTATCCGGCTGAATAGAATTGTACCACCCTCATTTCTTACCAAGGTGTCGTAAAAGGCGACTAAGGTAAGTCGACCCGCCGTGTGGTATCCGGCTGAGTAGAATAGACCACCCTCATTTCTTACCGAGGTGTCGTAAAAGGCGACTAAGGTGAGTTGACCCGCCGTGTGGTATCCGGCTGAGTAGAATAGACCACCCTCATTACTTACCGAGGTGTCGTAAAAGGCGACTAAGGTAAGTCGATCCGCCGTGTGGTATCCGGCTGAGTAGAATAGACCACCCTCATTTCTTACCGAGGTGTCGATAAAGGCGACTAAGGTAAGTTGACCCACCGTGTGGTATCCGGTTGAGTAAAATAGACCACTCTCTTTCTTAACAAGGTGTCGTAATATATGACGTCAGGCAGGCATATGTAGCCAAATCATGTGACAACATGTTTGTAACATGTTGTGCCGACCCCACTTAGAGTGGGATAAGGGCAGGAGGATGTATGGATTAGAAATATCACTTAAGGTGGCGAAACTTCTTTTATTAAATTACATTATCTACAAAAGTAGATAGACTCTAATCCAAGTCGAAAACGACTTGGATTAGAGTCTTATTGGTTATTGGAAAAGACGGCGTCCAAAGTAATGCTGAACTGCTAATAAAATTCTATATGGTGTTAATAAATTATTCCTAGACTACTATGGGGTTCCGCAAAGTAACGTCTGCTTCTAAAATTATATAAAATAGCTAAATTTCCTTGAGTCGTGTGTGTCTCATTCAAACAGCGTACGCGTTGATACGCCGCGGGCCGCTATTAGCGTAGACCTTGGGCAAGGCTGACGTCACCGCAAGTTCGAGCTCGCACACGATTAGATCCACACAGTTTATATCAGTTATAATGTAAAAGACTGCATCGTTTTAATATTCTAGACAAAGTTTGCTAGAACAAAATTGGGGGAGAATACCCCAATACCACGTATCTCGCGCTTATATATTCAAATTCAAAACATTCTTTATTCAAATAAACTTGTAAACAAGTGCTTTTGAATCGTCAACTCTACTGCTGGTTCGGAAAGCTGTTCCTACCGAGAAGAGCCAGCAAGAAACTCGGCGGTTGCTCTTTTAAAAATATAATTCCTTATACTATTTACATTATGTCGTTACTTTCTTGTACAGATTCAAAGAGAGCTATATCCACACATTCTTATCTTCTAAATAATCTTCAAGAGTATAGTAGGCTTTCTGTATCAGCCTCTTTTTAACAGTGTTTTTAAACTGCTGTAATGGCAAAGCTGAAATTGATTGCGGAATTTTATTATAGAATCTTATACCAAAACCCACAAACGAATTACGTACTTTTGCAGGGCGCAAAGCAGGAGCCGCAAGCTTATGTCGGTTCCTGCTTTTTCTATTGTATACATCACCTATCGTTTTATAATTCTTTATATTTTTATGTACATAAATTAAATTGCCTTAAATATACTGTGAAGCAAATGTAAGAATACAAAATATAATACTCGTAGCTGCACAATGGACGCATTTCACCGGATATTGGATGCTATGGTCATTCATCATTTGTAAAAAAATGTACTAATATTTTAGAAAGAGTTACAAAACTACATCCATACACACGAACTTCCGCTTTATAATATTAGTAGGATAGGATAAGTAGGATTAGGTATTTGTAATTATTGTATCAATAATTGTTGAAAATGTAATTAACTTCCCTATAAAAACGTTGTTTATGAAAACTGAAGAAAACTGCATGCAAATCCGTTTAAATAAGCGTCAACAAAATATATGTAAAGTTTCATACATGTATGTTTCTCTCTTTTTACAAAAATTTACATCACTACATAGTATAAAACAAAGTCACATTCTTTGTTAGTCCATATATCCCTATGTATGCTTAAATCTTTAAAACTACGCAATAGATTTTGATGCGGTTTTTTTAATAGATAGAGTGATTTAAGAAGATGGTTTGTATGTATAATAACATTCAATACCGAGTAGAAAAATACTGTAATTTTTGAGGTTTCTAATGTGATGTCGTAAATAATTACATTTTTTTCCGCTTACATTGCAAACGCAGGCTAAACCCTACGAGATTTATCAAAATAATGTACTAAGTATTTGTACACCTTGAAAAGGTATACAGAAAAGTCCGCGATGGTATATGTCCATCTCTTATGCATTACCCACAATAGCATTTTTTGTCATTTACTTTTTACGAAAAATAATGCCTAATGTTCAAAGCAATTTTTATACAATACAGCATTAATCCTTATCCAATTAAGTACCTTAAATAAATTGTTGATTTAATATAGGTAGATTAATATGGCCGTTTACAGCATGTAATTTAAGAGAACATTTTCGGAGATATTACAGATTTAAAATGCTGTGAGGCCGCGCTTCGCCCTATAGAACTTCGAATTTAGCAGCTATATGTCGCTCTTTCAAGAGTTTGCTTAATGACAAGGAAGCTGTGAATGTTGTATATAAAGACATTCTGTAATTAATTGTAAAAATAAAATTCATAGGGAAAAAATGTAAAAATAAATAAGTAAATATGTAGTATATGAATTTAGATATTCCAAAGATAGCAGGAAATCATCTTAGTATAGGGAGAGCGAAATGTTTTTCTCCAAATTTAACGCTTGCGGGCCACGGGCAGTAATAAATAAATCAAACTACTGGATCGATTTTAATATTTTTTTTCACTGAGTGACATGGGCTATATATTTTATACCCGTGCGAAGAATGGCAGGCCGCTAGTCGAATATATAAAACACTTATTTTGCTGAAAACTGTAATGTCAGCGTAGCTTATTCGGTGAACGGGTGGTCTCTACAAATGAAAATACCTAGGATCGAGCCCCACCTACCCAATTATTTTTTCTTTTTTTTTGATTTTTTTTTTGTAAAAAAAATTACCGAGCAACCAGGTACTATTTAATATTTAAATGAGTTAATCTTGTATATAAGTTTATATTTTTCTGAATTTTGGAAACGATTTTTCATGAAATTCATCATGTATGGAGGATAAGATTTTTTTTTTAAATAAAACCTAACACGATCGATTTGATCTAGCTAGGTTTTATTTAAAAAAAAGTTGCATTATCCTTGTTTTCGGGCACTGGAAACATGATACAATTTTATGAGAAAGCAAACGTTAATTACGCTGTCAATTTCTAAGACACGATAGCTTATTTGGGTAACGGGCGGTTTTGAATTCAGAATACCAGGTTCGATTCCAGATAATATTGCTTTTATTGAAATTATTAAAAAAACCTACCGAACAAGGCTCAGTTATTTAAGGCTCAAAAAACTAAGTAACTACCAAGAATACACTGTATTATACCCAGCAGTTGCTTCATGATACGCGCATAACAGACCTCTATCATTTATATAGATTTCTATATTCCATGCAAATAATGACAATATTGTAGTCGCCTTCTACATAAGTAGGAACATGGAAGGAAAAAAGAGCGAAACGAGAAAGAAGATGACTAAAATAATCGATTTTAAAAAATCGATTTTTATGAAAATATAATCCATTATTAAAAATCGATTATTTTGAAAACATATTTGATTATTATAAAAATCGATTATTTTTCACATCTCTATAATCTACCCAACAGTTGCTACATGATACTCGCATAATACCTCTATCATTTATATAGATTTCTATATTCCATGCAAATAATGACAATATTGTAGTCGCCTTCTACATAAGTAGGAACATGGAAGGAAAAAAGAGCGAAACGAGAAAGAGGATGACTAAAATAATCGATTTAAACAAAATCGATTTTTATGAAAATATAATCGATTATTAAAAATCGATTATTTTGAAAAATTAATCGACTATTATAAAAATCGATTATTTTTCACATCTCTATAATCTACCCAACAGTTGCTACATGATACGCGCATAATACCTCTATCATTTATATAGATTTCTATATTCCATGCAAATAATGACAATATTGTAGTCGCCTTCTACATAAGTAGGAACATGGAAGGAAAAAAAGAGTGAAACGAGAAAGAGGATGACTAAAATAATCGATTATTATAAAAATCGATTATTTTCACATCTCTATAATCTACCCAGCAGTTGCTACATGATACGCGCATAACAGACCTCTATCATATAGATTTCTATATTCCATGCAAATAATGACAATATTGTAGTCGCCTTATACATAAGTAGGAATATACCTAGGTACTCTAAAGCCGCGCCCCAGTATTAGCCAAGTGTCGCACAGTGATAAGCGCAAAGTGGGAAACTGTGTTATCAGCGAGCGATAAGGCGCAATAATCGCGGAAACATGAGTATTTAATTTATATGTTGCATGTGTATTTTTGGCGTCGCGCCACAAGCGTTGGAGTTGCGAAATCGACATTCGCTTTGTTAAGATGGTGGCACTGTTGTAATTCATTCATTTTATATCTTTTTATACTTTCTCTTCTTCGTTATCGTTCCCTCATTCCTGAGGATCGTGACTCTTAGTCAAAATGTCAGCTGTCCGTTTCCAGGAGTTGCGTTAACTCGATATAGTGCGGTGCTGATGGGTATATCCAGTTGTACGGATATTTGGTCTGCCCATCAAATTCATATTCAAATTCAAAATATTCTTTATTCAAATAAACTTGTAAACAAGTGCTTTTGAATCGTCAACTCTACTGCTGGTTCGGAAAGCTGTTCCTACCGAGAAGAGCCAGCAAGAAACTCGGCGGTTGCTCTTTTAAAAATATAGTTCTTAATACTATTTACATTATGTCGTTGCTGTCTTGTACAGGTTCAAAGAGAGCTATATCCACACATTCTTATCTTCTAAATAATCTTCAAGAGTATAGTAGGCTTTCTGTATCAGCCTCTTTTTAACAGTGTTTTTAAACTGCTGTAATCGTTTCGGACTTCGACCTCTGAGTCTCTTTCCCTCTACTTTCCTGTCACCGTCAGTCGCTCCAAAATGTCGCTAGACCTACGAGCAATGTGGTCAAAGTATCGCAGGATCTTCTGCAAGCAAACACAAGACTTCTTTTCGGACGGAGACATTAGTGCGACGGGCTGTCCAGGGGATTCTCAATAACCGACGCCAACACCACATCTCGAAGCCATCGACCCTTTTCCTATCGGCTTCTTTTAGTGTCCATGTCTCCGTCCCATAAAGAAAAATGGAGAAGACAAGAGTTCGGACCACGTGTACTTCCGTTCGATTTGAGATGTTCCTGTCTTTCCAGATGTTGTTGAGTTGGGTCATCGCTGATTTGCCCATACCAATGCGTCTTCGTATTTCTATTTCACTGTTACCTTTATTTGTAATTAAGTTAAGTTGACGTCAGACAGGCGGCCGGTCGTAAAATCGCAGCCAAATCATGTGATAGCATGTTCATAAAATGTTGTGCCGACCCCACTTATAGTGGGATAAGGGCAGGAAGATGATGGTGTGTATGCTACAAAACCATTTACTCTGTTCACTCCCTCACCATTCAACCCCAGAGAATAAGACTACAATTATACAATCATCGTACCAAAATAAGTACTTTGCTTTGACTAGCGCTTTGACTCATCGTTTTTAATACGATCGAATGCGAATGCGTAATTCCCTTCCTGCGTCTATTTTTTGCGGTTATAAAATTTAAAAAGTAATAAGGCAACAACATGGGTAAGTGTGGTCCATTACAGGCTTTATCTTTCTATCAGACGAGATCCTAGACAAGCTAGACTTTCTTTAATAAAAATCACACCACACCACAGATAATAAGATGATATAAGAGATATATGATGTATATAATAGACAAAGTAGATACAGACGTAAGCTTGCGGCCCCTGCTTTGCGCCTTGAAAAAGTACGTAAGTCGTTTGTGGGTTTGGGTATAAGATTCTATAATAAAATTCCGTAATCAATATTGCCATTACAGCAGTTTAAAAACACTATTAAAGAGAGGCTGATACAGAAAGCCTAACATACTGTTGAGGATTATTTAAACGATAAGAATGCGTGGATATAGATATTGTTCGACCCCGTACAAGGTAGAAACGATTAAATGTAACTAGTATCAAGAATTGTATATTTAAAAGAGCAACCGCCGAGGTTCTTGCTGGCTCTTCTCGGTAAGAACAGCTTTCCGAACCAGCAGTAGAGTTGACGATTCAAAAGCACTTTATTTTTAAGCAAGTTTATTTGAATAAAGAATAATTTGAATTTTGATAGCGTTATTATACATAGAGTAGGGAGGCTTATGAGTGCGAGTGTCCACCAATTAATAAGGAAGGAAGGAAGGAATAAAGGAAAGATCTTTGTGTTATTTTTGTTAATGTTGATTAAATAATACTGTGTAATATCTTAGTTTACGAAAAAGTTGATGTAACAAGCATTACAATCCATGCTCAAAAGGAGATGTCAATTATAATAGTTTGCACGAATCATCATTTTCTTACCTTCTTCTTATTCCACTCTAAGTTGGGTCGGCACAATATGTCTTCTTCTTCCATTCTCCTCTATCATTCGTCAACTCTGGTGCCACTCCTTTAACATGCATATTATTTTTCACACAATCCATCTATCTTTTTTTCGGCCTTCTAGTCATACATCCATCACTCATATTTAAAACTCTTTTGGTCACATGATTTTCATCCCTCCTCATTACATGACCATACCTTAGTCTCGCACTTCTCATCTTTTCTGTAATGGGCGCAACTTTCAGACTTCCCCTGATATACTCATTGCATATTCTATCAAGTTTTGTCACACCACACATCCACCTTAACATTCTCATCTCATTCGCATGCACATTTCTTTCATCCTTTTCTTTTATTGCCCAACATTCTGATCTATACATTACGACAGGTCTAATGACCGTTTTATAAATTTTCCCCTTAATTTTAACAGTTTGCACGAATGTAATATGCGTAGGTATAATGTGTTGATGAAATAAAACATTTTTGATTTTGATTTTACATTTATTGTCTAATCCCAAAAGACCAGAGAAACGTTCATATCGCGTTTTTTAATTATACTTTCAACTTTTTTTAGAAAATCTTTAACATTTTTATGAGTTTTGTTTGAGGAAAAATACAATTTGCCATTTCATTCCAGCGAAAAAGAGACAGACAGGTAGCTTTATTTGCTTTCTTTTTTTCCGTGTACACATTTTGAATGCCTCCCGTAAAGTAAAGTACTATCCCACAGCTGGGCATAGGCCTCCTCTCTGTTTTTGGAGAGAAGGATTGGAGCAAAAACCGACCGCGCTGCTCCAATGTGGATTAGTAGGTTACACATATCCCTACAATCCTCTAGAGATACGCAGGTTTCCTCACGATGTTTTCCTTCAACGACAAGCGTGTGATAAAAACTTATTGAAATTGATAAATAGCATTTATCAATTCGACACATAAGGCAACTTATGTACCCGTAGTTTGAACCCGTGACCTCGAAAGAATCACACATCTATTAAGCTCGCCCCCTGTTCTTCAGTATAATAACTCTATCAATAAGAATAAGCTGTTGCTTATCTAAGGTAAGTGGACCTGCCGTGTGGTATTCGGTTGAGTAGAACAGACCACCCTAATTTCTTACCTAGGCGTCGTAAAAGGCGACTAAGGTAAGTTGACCCACCGTGTGGTATCCGGTTGAGTAGAATACACCACCCTCTTTCTTACCGAGGTGTCATAAAATACAACTAAGGTAACTTGACGTCAGGCAGACGGCCGCTCGTAAAAAGTAGCCAAACCATGTAACAACTTGTTTATAACAGATTGTACCGACCCCATTTAGAGTGGGATAAGGGCAGGAAGATGATGATGTTGGTTATATTAAAATTCAAACAGTGCAGCCATTTCGTCGCTAACTTTAGCTAACAGACAGTTTAAAATTACTTTTAAAGTTAATTAAAACAATCTAAGTAATCAAGATGTTGAGTTGATTAGTCACCTTAACCGACCGCGCGTCACGGAGCGTGAGCACGCGCGTGTATAAAAAGTAATTCACTAAAAATAACATAGTGTATTAAACACAGTACGGTTTACAGGAAACTGCAATATATTTAGCAATATTTAACATTATTTCGCGTAACTATACATATTAGCGTAGCTTTGCAATACAATTTACAATAGGGATGTAACATGTAACAAAAAAAACGATTAATAAAAAATCTTTTTTTTCCTCCTTAAAATAAATCGATTGTTTAAAAAAAAATAATCTATTTTTTCTGACTATTTGAAAAGTTGCCTTTTAATATTAATATTTAATTAAATAAAACATAATTAAACTGTACAAGTACCAAGAAATAATAACAGATGCGCTGTCTGTGAAATTCGACTAAAATGTGTAGTTTGGCTACATTGGTTTCATCAAACAATGCATATCTAATTTTAAAAAACAAAACAAAGAGTAAAAAATAAAAAGAGTTAAATTAAAATAATCGTTTAAAAAAAAACGATTTTTGATGAAAAAATAATCGATTATTAAATAAAATAATTTATTTAAAAAAATAATCGAATCATTAAATATCAATTATTTTTGCACGTTAAATTTGACCCACATCCTGAGGTCCGATTGCGCTGTAATTTTATATATTGGTCCAGACTGGATGACTGGATGCTGCTGCCAGGATTGGCTCCAGACGAAGGAACTCCTCAACGGTCAACAGTAGGATTAGGTTAAGATCTTTTTTAAAAGATTTGTTAACTTGACTTCTTTATTTATATCTTTCTTTATTCTACATACATATTGTCAGGAAAGAGAAAAAAAATAAACTTGTACAAAGGTGGACTTATCCCTAAAGGGAATCTCTAAATCCTAAAAGGAAGGAAACCTTTGAGTAACAGAAAGAAAAGGCATTTTCATAAGCCGAAATCAATTTCATTTTCTTTTTTTGACAAGATATAAATAACCTAAGCGCTTTTTTAAAAAACATTAAAAAAATGTAATAGCTTCTCTCTGTGCCTCTCCGCACCACACCCATCTCACCCCCATCATACAATATAGAAAGAAAGAAAAATAACAAAGAACTATGTACCAAGATAAATATTTGCACTTAACATACTCAAAAGATAAAAAATTATACAATATAGATTATACAATAAAAGATTGGTGGGTAGGTGCTCATAAAGTTAGCACATGTTTTTGTTGTGTTCCCTGTTTTTTAATTAATTTAAAAGTAAATATAAACTCTTTAAGTTTGTGAAATGTACTAAAATATATTATACCTACCAGCTTATGTTTCCTATATAATTTCATCAGTGGTTTATACTTATCAGTGATTTCCACAATTTCATATTTTGTTACTTTATTATTATATCATAATGGAGTCACTCAAACACACTATCACAGAACTGAATGAACTTTTCAACACAAGGATGGCTGAATTCCAGCGAAATCTGCAAGGTTCCATCCCAGCAACTAGCCCATCTTCAAACATTGCTGCACAGTTCAGTGCATTCCGAAGTTTCGTATTGAGTGCGTTGGAGGGTCTTCAGGTACAAGTACAGATGCTTACAAAAAAATGTGATGACATGGAAATGCGAAGCAGAAGGAAAATACTATTAGTTCATGGTATCCCTGAGAGCAAGAACGAAAAGATTTCCACAGTTGTGACAAAAGCTCTTTCTGAGCATCTTAAGATTCAAGATATTACTGAAGAAGCTGTGAGCCGCTGTCACCGTTTAGGAAAACCCAGAGCTGACCAACCTAGGGCAGTCCTTATCAAGTTCTACGACATATCCATTAAAAACAAAATCTGGTTTGCTAAGACTGGCCTTAAAAATACTGGCATTACGCTATCAGAGTTTCTTACTAAGGAGCGGCATGATTTGTTTGTGGCTGTTCGTCAACGCATTGGCATTACACAATGCTGGACCAGAGATGGCCATATTGTCGTTATTGGACCTGATGGTGGACATAATCACATATCTACTATGTCAGAATTGAATGATCTCTTTCCTAATAATACAACGGGCCCAGTGAATGTGGCTCCCATAGCGTCGACAAGCTCTGTAGTCCCAAGTCGGAAGCCCGATAAGATGGTTAGAGCTAAAAAAGTAGGCAGAAGATAAGTATATTGAACATGGATATTGCATATCGGGTTTTTGTTATGTTGTACTTCGCGGTTTCTGTTGCATCTTACTTTACTGTACTTTTTCATTTTTATTTACTATTAATTTTTTTTTTTTTTTTTTCTATATATGTGTATACTTTGAACTGTTACCTTCCACTTACAATTATGATTTTGTTTATTTACATTAGTTGTTTTTTTTTTGTAAGTATATTTTATTTTTAAAAAGTATGTAAACAATTAATAACTTTACATTGAAGTTGACAATTGATATTTGTTGCTCACCACAGACAAATACCTTATGACAAATGATTAATTTTTAATTTTTTTTAATTTTTTTTTTCGACTGTTCATTCCCTGATGATTTTGTAAACCGAATTTTGTAAAGCAATCTTTTCCATACAGCTGGTAGATAGTATAGCAGTGCAGTTTACCTGTTATTTTTTTTATTTTATTTATTATTATTATTATTGTTTAAAGTTATAAATTACGTACTTATCTATTTTAATAGTTAATATATTATATTTATATTTATATATCTTGTGAACATTAATATTTATATTGAGTAAAATATGAATAATAACGACAATACTTGTACAAGTGACGAATTAAGCTACCACTCTGCTTCTTCTTTGACGGATACAAGTTACCAAAGCCTAAGCTTACCTCTTTCCTCACTTTTAGATTCCACCTTTTCCACCTACGTAAAAGATTTCAATGTTGTGCATATCAATGCACAGAGCATCCCTTCACATT
The DNA here is from genome assembly GCA_029227775.1 of Morpho helenor. Taxonomy (NCBI): domain Eukaryota; kingdom Metazoa; phylum Arthropoda; class Insecta; order Lepidoptera; family Nymphalidae; genus Morpho; species Morpho helenor. The sequence continues at coordinate 10,935,495 of JARGCU010000011.1, forward strand.
ACTCCGACCTCCTTACTTCTTTTAACAACAACAATAACATTCACGCTATCCTAATTTCTGAAACTTTCCTAAAACCTTGTTTACCTTCTATTTGCTACTCCCTACCTAATTTCCATCTCATTCGTAATGATCGAACAGGCAAAGGCGGCGGTGGCGTTGCTATTTACCTCCGCAACCATATCCCATTTACCATACTGAATATGTCACCTTCACAGTACTCAGAGTCCTCAGAACACATTTTAATCGAAGTAATACTTGGCAGTTTTAAATTACTTCTTGGTGTATTTTACAGTCCATCGCTACATATCAACTATTTTCAAAAGTTTGAAGAACTTCTTGAGAAATATGTTTCTACAGTGGATCATACAATCATCATGGGTGATTTTAATACATGTTTACTTAAGAATGATGCTCGTTCAAAACGCCTTAGCAACATAGTTAATAGCCTCAACCTAAGTATTCTTCCTACAAATGCTACTCATTTTTTTCCGGGTTGTGCACCATCTCTACTAGATCTCATGATCACATCCTCTAGTGACTATGTAAACACCTATGGTCAGTACCCAGCTGATGCCTTTTCGTATCATGACCTTGTTTACCTATCATACAAAATTCGCCCACCTAAGGTAAAACCTACAGTGGTTATGCGACGCAGTTTTAAACACTTCGATAATTCCCGTTTTATGCTTGACCTAAACACAATAGACTGGGATGCCATTTTCAATGCTAATTCTATCAATGATAAACTGGAAATTTTCAACTCTATTTTGACAGATCTATATGACAAACACGCTCCTCTACGTCCTACTAAATTAAAGCATTTACCTGCTCCTTGGCTAACACCTACCATTAGGATGTTGATGGCGAAACGAAATGCAGCCAAAACAAAATTCAAAATAAAGCCAACCGACGAAAATTACAATAAATATAAGCAGCATCGCAATCACTGCAGTAAGGTGTGTAGGGATGCGCAACGTAGATATATTCACACTTCCATTGAACATAGTACTCCTACTAAAATCTGGAAATTTTTTGAAACGCTAGGCATCGGAAAGCAACGTTCCAGAACTACTTCTGATTTTGACCTCGATGCCCTTAATAAATATTTTACTGATGTCATTTCTATTGACGCACGGGGAAAACAAGTCGCGATGAACTATCTTAATTCTCTATCTCCTACTCTTTATTCTCCTTTCTCTTTTACTCCAACTACTCCTGCTGAAGTTAGAAAGCATGTATTAGCTATCAGATCGAATGCTGCTGGCTGTGACGGTATTAATAGGAAAATGATGCTTTTACTGCTTGATAATATTATACCAGTACTTTCCCATATCCTTAATTTTTCCTTAACTTCCAACGAATTCCCACTGATTTGGAAGAAAGCACATGTCGTAGCTATTCCAAAAATAAAAAACCCTTCTTCACTCTCTCACTTCAGACCTATATCAATTCTCCCGTATCTTTCCAAAGTCTTAGAACGTATCGTGTTCTGTCAACTTAGTGACTTCCTCTCTCAAAATCATATCCTCAGCCCTTACCAATCTGGTTTCAGAAGAGGACATAGTACTGTCACTGCCCTTCTTAAGGTCTGTGATGATGTGAGACACAATATGGATAGTCGACTTGTCAGTGTTATTGCATTGCTGGATTTCAGCAATGCTTTTAACACTGTTGATTTTGATATACTCCTTGCAATCTTGAAATCAATCAATGTATCAAACAATGCTATCCTGTGGTTTCACAGCTACTTACACGGTCGCCAGCAATGTGTTAAGACTAATAATAAATTATCCTCTTATACTTCACTCGTTTCTGGCGTGCCGCAAGGTGGCGTACTCTCTCCTCTTCTCTTTTCCATTTATATCAATTCTGTTACTCATCTTCTCTCTTGTTCTTATCATCTTTATGCTGATGATCTTCAGATCTACACCACTGCACCATCTTGTGATATTAACAAAGCAATTGATATAATCAATACTGAAATAGGCAAAATAACCGCCTGGAGTAAATCTTATGGCCTTTGTATTAATGCAAACAAAACTCAAGTCGCGATTTTAGGAGGCTCCAAACAACTCAATAAGATCGACATAAATTCTTTACCTAATATTACTATCGATAATTCTATTCTTGAATACAGTCCGTCTGTCAAAAACCTTGGATTATTAATTGATCGCTCCTTTTCCTGGATTCCACAAATAAGTGAGGTAAGTCGCAAAATATTTTCTACGATGTCGTGTTTGAGGCGGTGGAAGTACTTCCTCCCAATCAAGACAAAAATATCCTTAGCTCATGCCCTTCTCCTTCCCTTATTAGACTATGCAGACTGTGCCTATCCTGATCTAACTGAAGAACAGCTCAATAAGCTCGAACGTCTACAGAACATGTGTATCAGATTTATCTTTGGCTTACGTAAATACGATCACGTGTCTCAATACCGGGCACAGTTGAAGTGGCTCCCTATCAGGCAACGCCGTAACTTACATATGCTTTCCCTTCTCTACTCTATTCTGTATAACCCTCTTACTCCATCTTATCTCAAACATCGTTTCTCTTTCCTTGGCTCCAACACTGATCATCACCTGAGCCTTCGATCACATACTGATAATAGGCTAAAAACTCCAACTTGTCACACGCAATTCTACGCTAACTCCTTTACAGCTACATGTGTTAAGCTGTGGAATAAACTTCCTCGTGATATTCGTCATTCGGAGTCACTCATGATTTTTAAATCTCGCTTGTATAATTATTATTTGTCCTTATAACCTATATCAATCTAGTAGTTTATGTATGTATATTTATTATATTATATTTATCTTATTTGTATATAAGTAATATATTTCAAATGCTTTATTTATTTACTTTTATTTTTGATTATTTAAGTATATTCGTATTTAGTATATGTATATATACTAATATTGTTTATGCACCCTCCCACGCTCCTGCGAATAACTACTCTATAAAGGTTGCCTGTAAGAGATTGCTTATAGCAATAAGGCCGCCTTTGCACGCCTTAAATGTTTGATATCCCTATTTTGTTTCTGTTTTTATATTTTATTGTGGAATGTGCAATAAAGTTTTATAAATAAATAAAAAATAAAAAAATAGATATAAGTAAATTTAATTTATTTATTATTCTTTGTGAGTTTTGGAATTGTAAATTCATTTTCGCCTGGTACGGAATTAGTAGCCATTATCACATCCTTTTTCGTGGAGGAAAACATAATCGATTTTCGATTAAAAAGAATCGATTATAAAAAATCGTGTATTTGATAAAATTAATCGATTATTTTTTCACATCGCTATTGGTAACCTACCAATCCATATGGAGCAGCGTGGTAGGTCTTAGCTCAAACCCTTCTCTGCAAAAACGGATAGAGGCCTATGCCCAGCAGTGGGATAATAACAGGCCATTACTTTTACCCGCGACTTTATCACATCAGCTTGAGAGATCAAATAATTACTGCGCAATTAAATACTGCGTTTTTTTCTCATTTGTGTATTTTCCTGTTTGTGAAGGAAAAACGATAATTATTGTTATCTTATATTAGCTCGATATATATTTAGGCGACTAAATATACATCTATACTGATAATATAAATGTGAAAGACTGTCTGTCTATTAGAGTTAACCCGCTGAACAAATATTTATGAAAATTGCAAATTTTAACACTAATTTTTTAGATTACCGAACCATGGTTGGTAATTTTCGAAAAATATATATACAAAAAAAATATCCTAGCTAGGATTTATTTAAAAAAAATGTTGTTTTATCCTTGTTTCAGGCATTAAAAATTACTAAAATTGACATAGAATTGAATAGAAAACACTATTTTTGCTGTTACTTGCAAAGTGCTGTGTTGGGAACGGGCAGACTAAAGAAGCGAAAATAGCCCGTAACTGGCCTTCATATAAATTTCATACTAGCAATCGCCAGCAACTCCGCTCGTGTAGAAAGATTAAATCCGTAATATAGTATTTAGATAACCAAAAAAATGGTTAAAGTTGGTTAGTTTTAAAAGCTAGACATATGCTGTCGCGGACTTTTATTTAGAACTTTTAGAGGGGAACAATTTTGTAGTAAATTTGATAATACATGAATTTTGAATATCTAACTTGCACCGTTTACTAAGCGCACGCAAGGAAAGCTTTAAATTTTGCCGTTTTCGTAATATTTTTTTATTGCTGCTCCTCTCCTATTCAACTTAGCGTGATGTTATATATCGATAAATAGACTATCTTACACTGAAAGAATTTTTCAAATCGGCCCAGTAGTTCCTGAGATAAGCGCGTTCAAACAATCAAACAAACAAACTCTTCAGCTTTATATATTAGTATAGACATACATAGATTTAATTTTTTTATAGCTTCTGTAACAACGCCGCCGTGTCGCTATTGCAAGCAAGCAAGCAAGCAAGCCATGACGTCACATCTTGCCACAGCCTTTAGCGCCATTTTGACGTGGGAGATGTGACAGCCGCTGTCATTAGCAGCTAGCCCGCGGATAGCGAATGAGAGTTTGCTTTGATTTCATTTTAGCATTTTTTATGAAAAGAATAAAACTGATTTAGAATACTTCTTTTATTAATATAAATAGTTTAGTTACACTTCTAAATACCGGGCAAAACTCGGTCATTTAGGTACTAAATATAATACTCAAATCACGGCGCACTAGTGCCTTGAGCTAAACATAAATTTGTTTAAACTATGTTGTGACTGAACTGTTTATACAATCAATTTTTAGACTACGCGCCTTGGTTGTGCCTCGTGTTAACAAACACTAATATATTGAAATAATTTATAGAAGTATGCTTTATTTTGCGGAATTCCATAGTACATAATTTATGATAGAATTATTGTATAGAAGTAGGCGTTACTTAGCAGAATTCCATACTACTAAAGATATGATAAAATTATTTTTTAGAAGTAGGCGTTACTTTGCAGAATTCCAAAGTACAAAAGATATGATTGAATTATGTTATTAAAGTAGGTGTTACTTTACAGAATTCCATAGTACATAAGTTATGATAGAACTTTTTTTTAGAAGAATGCGTCACTTTGCGGAATTCAATAGTACAAAAGTCATGATAGAATTATTTTATAAAAGTAGACGTTACTTTGCAGAATTATATAGTACATAAGTTATGATAGAATTATTTTATAAAAGTAGACGTTACTTTGCAGAATTCCATAGTACAAAAGTTATAATAGAATTATTTTATAAAAGTAGACGTTACTTTGCAGAATTCCATAGTACATAACTTATAATAGAACTTTTTTTATAGAAGAATGCGTCACTTTGCGGAATTCAATAATACAAAAGTAATGATATAATTATCTTTATTATTTAAATGAGTTAATCTTGTATATATATAAATATATTTTCTAAACCTCGGAAAGGGCTCCAACGATTTTCATGAAATTCAGCATGTAGGTTTTGGGGGAGAAAAATCGATCTCGCTAGGTTTTTTTTAAATTTCGTTTTATTCCTGTTTTTGGGCATTAAAAATATGGTGTAATTCAAAGCATAGGATCTTTTAGCTGAAAAACGTAATGTTGCGATAGCCGGTTTGTTACGGGCGGATCGAAAATGTTCAAAATCCGGGTTCAAATCCCACATGCCAATGACGCTTTCTTACTTTTTTTTAAATATATTTATATATTTTTTAAGTACTTGGGTTCCACCTGGTACTTTTGCTATAAAATGCTTTGCAATTTTGTCGCGGAGCCTATCTCCTGATGATCCTTCGGTTAAGGAGCGAAATGATCGTTGAGATAGTCGTATTGAATGTGTAGTATCCGCCGTGTTATTCGGCTGAGTAGAATAGACCACCCTCATTTCTACCGAGGTGTCGTAAAAGGCGACTAAGTTGACACACTGTGTGGTATCCGGTTAAGTAGAATAGACCACACTCTTCCTTACCGAGGTGTCGTAAAAGACGACTAAGGTACGTTGATGTCATACAGGCGGCCGGTCTTAAAATACTTAGCCAGATCATGGGACATGTTTATAACATGTTGTTCCGAACCTACTTAGAGTGGGATAAGGAGAGGAAGATGATGAATAAAACTGTATTATGAGAAGGCATGATAAATGTATTAACATGACGAGATTTTGGGCGATTTCTTAAGTTCAACAGATCGACATCACAATCTCTTATTGCATAAATAATTGGAACAAGAGACGTAATAGTTGCGTGTGTAATTTTTACGAAGTACAGCAACCCATCGTTGTTTATATCTATACTAATATATAAAGCTGAAGGGTTTGTTTGTTTGTTTTTTGAACGCCTTAATCTCAGAAATTACTGGACCGATTTAAATAATTCTTTGAAGAATAAGAAAGACTTTATTTATGTGACACATTACAACACAGAGAGAAGAAGAGAAGAAGTGTTTTAGTGTAAGATAGTCCATTTATTGAGGAAGGCTATAGGCTATATAATATCACGCTAAGATAAATAGGAGAGAAGCAGCAAAAATATTACGAAAACGGCAAAATTAAAATCTTACTTGCGTGCGCTGACTAAATTGTGATATTTATTAAAAAAGCTTTTAAGGTTTTTTAACCACTTTAACCATTTTTATGGTTATCAAAATGCTATATTACGGTTTTAATTTTTCCACGTGGGCAGAGCCGCGATTGCTAGTGTGTGTATAAAAGAGAAAATGTCTGTTTTTTTAGATTCGGAAACGGCTGGATCGGTTTTAGTGAAATTTTTAGACAACCTGTAGATTGATTCATCGGATAATTCAGTAAAGGATGGTGGCGATTGACAGTGACATTTTTTTTAAATGTCACTGACAGTTTTGTGTAGAGTTTAAATCGAAATTAAACTAAGCCCAACCTATAATGTCATATAATTTTTTTTTTTTTAAATATTGTTCGCCGATTAATTTCTCGGTAATATTAAGATTCAGGGTCCCAGATTCAAACCCGCGCAGGCACCAATAAGTGCTCTTAAAAACTAATGTTTCTAATTGATATTTGCAATATATCACACGCTTTTCTAAGAAGCAAAACATCGTAAGAAACCTACATATTTCTGGAGAATTCTGGGGATATTTGTAGCTTACCCTCCGTGTGGCATCCGACTGAGTAGAATAGACCACCCTCTTTCTTACCGAGATGTCGTAAAAGGCGACTAAGGTAAATTTACCCTCCGTGTGGTATCCGGCTGAATAGAATAATCAACTCCTTTATTACCCAGGTGTCGTAAAAGGAGACTAAGGTAAGTTGACGTTAGCCAGGCGGTTAAAATACCTAGCCGAATCATTTGACGACATGTTTATAACATGTGCCGATCCCACTTAAGAGTGGGATAAGAGGATGAGGATCATTGAAAGTAATAGAAACTATTTGAATAAACAATATTTTCAATTCAAATTGATGTAAACATCTTCTTTCTTCTTTTATTTTTCTTCTATCTTCTTTTATTTCGATGATTATAGAACGTAACATTCCCGATGCACTGCGGAGGCAGTCAGCATCTCGCGGGACTGGCCCGTGGACGCAAGCACTAAGAATGTTGCTTCTTTTAATTTCTTTCTTCTTTCTCACTTTTACATAATAAATAGACAATTATATCTCTATTTTTTTGATTCATTGATTGATTTTTCCCAATCTTCTGCATTTATCATTTTAGGTAAAAGTAGATTGGGAGAAATCAAGATCAAATAAAGATCAAAGGCAATTTTATACGAACTACAAGATGGCACCTTAAGAAGATCAATTACAGGATGATTTGAGCCTATGTATATAATATCGACGGACTATAAAAAGAAAAGAAAAAATTGAAAATTAAAAGTACTGATAGAAGGAAATATTGGAAACAATCGAGGTGAGGTAAGAAATAATAGAAAAGAGGTTAGTATAAAACAGCAGAGAGGAAAGGGAATAAAGATGAAAGAGTGATAGAGATGAAAAGAAAGGGGGCGTTTATTATCATGGTTAAGAACTAGTTTTGGATATTATTAGAGTTAAGTTGCAGAAAGAGGAAAGAGAAGTAGAGGAAATGGTAGAAGAAAAGGGACGTCTCATTTCAGGTAAGACTTATAAATCGTGGTAAACAGCAGAGTGAGAATAGTTCAAAATCAAAGAATCTTCTTTCCAAATAATTCTTCTTCGTCTTCTATCTTCGGACTTCAGTGACGATAGCACAAAAGACCCACCCACCATTCGACAAGACTGATGATTGAATAACGTCAGTCGAGAGGAATGGCGGGCGCATCTAATGATTGCTTAGTCTTCATCCAGTTTCATCTTCATTTTCAAATCCTGAAACCTAAGTATGCCTAAAATCAAGTACAAAAAAAGAAGTGCCCATTTAAACTAAATCCAAAGCTGAGTCAGGTACTTAATTTTCGTCTAAGGCCACCAAGCTGAATTAGATTGGCATTACAAGTTGCTTACTAAAAAATAACTTCAGATATACGAGTAGATTTTCTCCACGATGTTTTTCTTCCCGTAGTACATACAATATATTCTAAATGAAGAGCGTTTTTCCATAAAAGTCAATAAATATTTACGCACACGTCATCTTATTAAAAAGGCATCGAAATGAAAAAACGTAAATATTTCTTCTTACTGATCTAATTAAAACTCATCGTTCAAAGTCTATAGATTTATTAAAAGAAACATTAAACGTTTAAACAACTCAATTAAGAATTTCGAAATAAGACCACAGACCACAGAAAATCATTAAATCGAGCAATTGATGAAAATGACTGTTTTGACTTTATTGAATTAGAAGTTATAACTTAGGAAGAAACCGGAATTAACGCAGCATTGGATCGTAAAACTAAAACTGTGATGTTGGTTCATGGACACCGCATCAAACACTGCAGTATTGGACAAAGGCCTTGACTAAAAAAAGTTTGTTCTATATCGTATGCGAGTATATACAGGTAGTATACGAGCGAGATGTGAATAGGCAACGCCCTTTTTAATCTCATTGTTTATCTAAACTAGTAGTACGAGGTCAGATTCTCACAAACTAGGTCGGCTTAATACAATTTATAAGCAAAGGGCGTGTCGCTCGTTCGAAAATAGGTCATTCCGGTGCCGAGTGAATAATATAGCCATTTTTACACAAAGAAAAAAACGAGGTTTTCTCGAACTGACGGTGTATTGTCCGTTACTTCTACATTTAGTTTTAAGAAATATATACGCTAATAAACATAATTTAAAAATTTATATTCATATTAATAATTCATAATGTAAAATCCGGCTTGAAGGACCAAATTATTAGCCTAAAAATTATAATGGTTTGTAAAGTTGCTTGAAAGTGAACGTTGTGTCTTTGGATGAATGTAGCAGTTGAGAGATGTTCTGATGCTTGATTGGTTGACTGACGGATTGAATGATTGACGACTTTGTTACCGGATAGACGCTCAAACATTTGGTAATTCAGTCTATTTTATTAAAATACATATTATAATGTAATTTTTTTCGTGCTCGCCAAAATCATGATAGTTCTCCTGCACTTATCCTACTCTAAATGGGGTCGTCACAACATGTTCTAAACATTATTACTCGATTCAGCTTATTATTTTACGACCGGCCGCCTGCTTGACGTCAACTTACCTTAGTCGCCTTTTACAGCACCTCGCTAAGAAATGAGGGTGGTCTATTCTACTCAGCCAGATACAACATATCAAAGTATTTTTTTTGGATATTTATTTCTAACGACAGCGGATATAAACGTGCTGTTCAAATTTAAGTTACAATCAAGTTGATTACCAAATTATATGAACCTTTTTTACCGTTTTTACTTTAGTTAGAAGTCAATTTTTCTCCAACTTATATTTTTATTAACCAAAAAAAAGGGATTTTGGTGCATGATATTTTTACAAAAAATTTGAGTTAATAATGAAGTGCTCTTTTAAACATATGCTTCACATGTATGAAGCTTGAACATTTCTTAGTCACAAATTTCAAGGTGTTTTCCATAAAAGGTTCCATAATTTTTAATAAAAAAAATGTGTAAAATAATTATTATTCGGTAATTCAATTTTTATTATTATCTTTTATTTCACATTATTAGTAGTAGTTATGTTTTTTAAATCCTCATTGGAGAAGACTTTTTGACTAAAGACAGGAGTTCTTATCACAATATATGCCAAAGGAAATTGTCTATTACTTGACTTTCTTTTTGAGGAAAAGCATTATTCGCTGTGCTTTTTTAAAATTGTATATAAAACATATTGGGATAAATCATAGGACTAAAAGCTCGATAACAACATGTTGACATTTTCTGATCCCCAGCAGGTGCATGTGGGTTTTCTATTTCTCACGTAGTTTTTGGTGAAGGAAATTTTGGTGAGGCTTTTCTGATCAATTTTTGTAGATGTAACCTACTTAATAGCAGCATGGTGTTACCTATCCCAACTGTCTTTTCAAAAAATAGTTAACCCAGCAGTTACATAGTAACAAAGCACTATTTTACTTAACACACCTGACGCAAACTGTACAAAAAATATATGTATCAATATATTATAAAATAAATTTTATAATATATTGATACATATATCAATCATCAATCATCAAATAACAATCAGGTAGGTTTGTTTAAGATGAACTAGTATACATTATAAAAAGAAATATTTTTGGTTTTAAACTAAAAATATTTTATTTTATTTTAGGAGTTGAACTTAAAATAATTCTAGAATGAGTATTACTATAATGATGGTGAATGTAACTGCTTATTTATCACATTGTCGTAGAAAAAATTCTAACTTTTTAAGATTCCTATTAGAAAATAAAAATTGATATGAGACAAGCTTTTCCAAGTAATAATTCCAAAATTCAAACTGCACTATTTCATTATCAAACTTTTTAAAATAGTTTCCTATTTTCCGATTGAACACCTTGATACCTTTTAAAGCATGATTGTTTCTGATTAGAGGAAAAATGTTAAAAAAAACCCATTAAAGTCACTTCCATTGTTACAAAAACTTCAAATACTAAATATAATTCAAAGGAATTGATTCACCATAGATCAAGTACATAAATGGCAAACTCTAGATTTGAATGACGCGTTATATCAATGAGGTCATACCTGGCTAGTGGCTGTGTCGAAGACGGCATCGTAAGCGTAGATCCGCGGCGGCTCCGGCGGGCTGACGTTGTTCCTAGTGACTGCGATGGTATTATTCACTGGATCCACTGACACGCAGTTGTATGCCCCGTCTAGCTTCTCCTTCTGATCCATAGGGCGCACGCGCACTACCACCCGAACATTCTCGACCGTCGGGGCGGCCAACTCGGCATCCTAGCATAAAATCCATCATAAGTACATACAAAACTATGCAAAATTAAAAGGACTGGCACATGTGCCCTCGTGACGCCTATTGCGTAGTTGAACGTACATGACCCTGACATGAATTTGCAATGACTCACGAATATTAAATTAAAATTTTAATTAATTTACGTATACCATTGTCGCAGTTATCTACTTCAGATATCGAATTACCCACGTACGCAATTTTAAAAATTCCAATACGAATGAAATATGAACCGCCTATTAGCGAAAAGGAAATGAGTTATGAAATCATGCCACTTTCCGGAAATCACATGATAAGCTACGTTATGGATCACTTACTGGCATTTCGCACGTTCTCCTTCCACGGGGCTACGCGAAGTTGTATTTATTTCAGCGGGGCAGCGCAACGTCTTTGTTTGTCGAATATTGGGTAAAAATCAATACTCGCGACCTACTTTTCCTAAAGCCCCAATTCGCTGTTCAACTGAAGGCACAGACAATTTTCAAGGAAAACTAAATGACAATAACTCAAAATGTTGCCATGTTCATCCTATAACACATATATTTTCTCGGCTGCCATGTAAATCACAAAATCAATACGAGGGCCAGTTGTTTTACATCTATATGCAGTACGTCTTATGATAAAATAATAAAATTTGGGTCGTAATTAAATAAATATCATACATAAAACATTACTCAAGTGGTACAAATTCTACTTGACATATCTTTAACCGGGACATCAAATATACAAATATTAAAAATTACTCTGAAAATGTAACAATAAATACTATTATAATAATTCAATACGTAGTACCTCTAATTTATTGACGAATGAAGGCTGAAAATTTTATTTCGTTCGATATGTAATAAGAAGACAAACGAATAGTTCTATTTTATTTAACAATTATCAGTGCATTTTTCCTTTGTATAATTTTCCCACACATAAGGGTACTAGATGAAACTTCCTCTAGGAAAAGTTATGTTTCGTATATTTTGTTACTTTCATTATTATTTATTTTTCGGTAGTAAGATATACAAAATTAATAAATTAGCATTAACAAGTTTAGGTTTATATCTTACAAGAAAAAAATGAGTATTTTATATTTTGGAAACAATTTTTATCAATGTCGAGTTTTTATCATCATATATCATTATTTTTGATCATTATTATCATTAGTGATATTGCAAAATTTATCATGTTTTCCTATTTTCAAAAAAAAATTTCTTAAAATTTTGTAGATGTAATAATATGACTTAATGATAAAATAAAATATGAACCAATAAAAATAAATATGTTATGTAGTTTTGTGAGAAGTAAATGGATAGCTATAAGGGTTCTACTTCAAATGTTTATTTACAACAAAATCTACGACAGAAACACACATAAACTTGGTCACAGATAAACTTTGAAAACACAGAAATAATTGTCAAAATTAGAAAGATTTGACGTCTGTGGTACCATTTGACACTTTTTCAAAACGTCAATGTACTCTGTGATGTCAATTGGCTGTTAAATGTTTATTTTTGTTAACAAAAAGTATTATCGGAAATCCTAATGGCGTTCGCATTTATAATAAAATTGCCCAGTATTCATTACAACCGTTAATAAGGGTACTTGAAATGTCCTCAGAGTCGATTGATTGCGTTAACCATATTGACACCATTGACGTCGACGAAGGTAAAGAGAATGGATCGAAATCGGTTTTATCTTGCGATTCAGGGATTGAGACTCACGAATCATCTTCCCCTACGGACTCACCATCGTCCACGGATAATTCGCCTGAACGAGACATAGAAAATACTATAGAATTACATATTAAAAGACCTAGTAGTGGCCTAGAAAGCAGTTCCGAGGTATCTACCCCAACATCGTTGTCTTCTGACAAAGGTAACGATTTTTTGAACTATATTGAATATAGTGACAAAAATGCAACAGAATGTTCAACACATAGCAATCCTTGTATTGATTTAAATAATTTTGAAACAGAATCAACTTCAGATCATTTCAAAGATAATGTACCAAGGAAGTCTCTGTATTTAAACAGTGAAAAAGCCATAACTAAGTCAACTATAAGCTTAAATGATAGTAGCATTCCAGAAAACAAGGTTGCCAGCAATTATAGTCAAAGCGCTGAAAATATATCTCACATTCCCAATTCCATTGAAAATAAATCAGCTAGTATTAAAGATAAATCAGCTAGCATCAAAGATCTTGATAAGGACAAAATTCTGTCCGAATTTACTGTGCATAAAAATAAAGCATGTGCCACACAAAAAATTGTACCTGAAAACCCACAGATTCTTGATGTAAGATATGCTAGACTGCCTAAAGAAATCTTGTCTCAAGATCTTGGTAATATTGTGAAGAACGTCCATGGTATATTCTCTTCAGTCAGTGGTAGCTTGAAAAATGCATATAACCACAGCCATCGGCCACAGAAGCCTCAGATAAAAAATATCAAAGCCATCACTAATGGTAAAATAATGACAGAGATATTTGAAGATACTGATGACAGACCCAACAACCGAATTGATAAAATTCCTGAATGTAATGGACGTAATGAATTAATAGAAAAAACTAGTAATGAAGAAGCTGATTCGACAAATGAAATGTATAAATTACAAATTGAATCATTAGAACGGGTGTTGTTTGAACAAAGGAAAGAGAATTCGTCTCTGAGAGAGAGGGTTAAACAGCAAGTTGATGAACTTCAAGCCAAAGATCAAACGTTTAAAGAATTAGAGGCTAAAGTTGATTTGGTATGTACATATTGCCTTTCCACTTTTTTATTCACTGTTTTGCAATCACTATATTTTAACTGTGTTTATATTTACTAATTAATAAAAATATATAAAGCTCATGCTTGGTCATAAACTCTACAAAATTAGAAATCATTTTTAATAGTTTGTTTTAATTTCTTTATTGTACCAAAAAGAATACTACAAGACAGAAACCTTGGAGTTCTGCAAGGAATAACAATAATAATAATATTAATATTCAACAATATTATATTATAATATTCGACAGAGAATGTCTCAAAAAGACGAAATAAAATATTAATTTCAAAATTATTTTAAAAATTTATAGTATTTCACATACACTTACAGAGTTCTTCCTCACATTCCAGCTAAGCTAAATGTGTGTGTTAGGTGTGGGTTCACGTCAGTAATATAATGGCCAGGATTCGAACCCACAACCTCTCGATCACAAGTCTGTTACCCTAGCCATTCTTTTACCGCTGTTGACTATTGAATGCTTTATTATTGGAGGTTGTGTCCATAAAAGTCCTTAACAACATTTTCCATTAATCTTCTCAATTGAGTCTGAGGTGTTGTACCCTCGGAGCCCCTCCATTAGGGGTAGATATTTGGTCACACTAAGGGTAGTTGATCTCCGGCGATCTTATTTCCCGCCATCTTCCCCATAGCTAAGGATGTGAAAAAATAATCGATTATTATTATTATCCTCTTTTTTACTCTTTTTCTTGTTTTTTTTTTTAAGATTAGATATGCACTGTTGGATGAAACAAATGTCACACTACACAATTTAACCAAATTTTGCAAATCATCTGTTATTATTTTTCTATGTAGGTGTCCACTTTAATTGTCCTTGTAATTATTATGAACTAGCGGCCTGCCCCTGCTTCGCACGGGTATCAAATATATATCCCATGTCAGTCAGTGTAAAAAATATTATCAAAATCGATCCAGTAGTTTCATTTATTCATTACAGCCCGTGGCCCGCAAGCGTTAAATTTGGAGAAAAACAATTTCCTTTCCCTATACCAAGCAGATTCCCCGCTATATCTAATATCTAAATTCATATACTACATATTTTCATTTTTCCCCTATGTATTTTATTTTTAAACTTAATTACAGAATGTCCTTATATAACAACAAACAAACTCTTGAAACAACGACATATAGCTGTTAAATGCGAAGTGCTATAGGGCGAAGCGCGGCCTCCTCAGTCCTCACAGCATTTTAAATCTGTAATATCTCCGTAAATGTTCACTTAAATTACATGCTGTAAACGGCCATATTGATCTATATTAAATCAACAATTTATTTAAGGTACTTAATTGGATAAGGATTAATGCTGTATTGTATAAAAATTGCTTTGAACATAAGCTATCATTTTTCGTAAAAAGTAAATGACAAAAACTGCTATTGTGGGTTATCCATAAGAGATAGACATATACCATCGCGGACTTTTCTGTAGACCTTGTAGGACCTTGTAGGTGTACAAATACTTTTTTTTGGAGGGTAGGAGTGTAACTGATAGGCTGTCAAAATTTTTACTGTGCATATTAATTTAAAAATAACTATTAAAACTGAGTTAATTATTCAATAAATGTACCTGTGATTTATCTAAACCTGTCAGACAACTCCACAATAATTTGTACACAGAAATAACTGTAAGTCATCTCACTACTTAATTCACATCAAAATGGAGTCAATTAAAAACACACTGAATGAATTGACAGAACATTTTAATAGCAAAATGATGGATTTTCATAATGAGCTAAGAACAGCAATCCCTGCTACAAGTCCTATGTCCAATATAAATGCTCAATTTAATTCCTTCCGGTCATTTGTTTTGACTGCGCTTGAAAATCTCCAACTTCAAGTTGAGCTCCTCTCAAGGCAGCAGGATGAGCTTGAGATGCGAACAAGGAGAAAGATTATATTGATCCATGGAGTAGCTGAAGACAAGAAAGAAGATACCAGTATGAGTGTGGCCAAGGTTCTATCAGACAAGTTGAAAATAAATATAACATTAGATAACATAAGTCGCTCTCATCGAATGGGTCGGCCTGGTACTGAGAAACCTAGAGCTATTCTTGTTAAGTTTAAGGATGTCTCATTTCGGGATAAAGTCTGGTTTTCGAAGACATCTTTGAAGGGAACTGGTATCACAATCTCTGAGTTCTTGACTAAGCGGCGTCATGAAACATTCCTCGCTGCCCGTGAGTGTTTTGGTGTGACAAAGTGCTGGTCTAGAGACGGTATTATAGTTGTTATAGGCCCAGATGGTACTCGGCACCGAATAGCTACCTTAACAGAATTGAAAGCCATTTCTACACCTCGAGCCGACGTCCCTTCAACCTCCGTTGTTCCAGCTGTAGCGGAGCCTGTTAAAGCAGCTAAGTCCACGAAAGACTCTCATCAAAGGTCAAAAAGAACGGCCTTTAGAAGATGAATAATGATGTCGGTTAATTGTTATGTTGATTATTTATGTGTTTTTGGTGCCATTATCTTATTTTCATTTGTTTTCTTATAGCTAATTGAACTTTCCCATATTTATCTTTTTCTAAATTAATAAGCTGTAAAGTACCTACTATTAGCATAAATCTAGTTCAAAATATTGATATATATCACTTTGCTAAATTGTTAAATTGACAAGTGACACTAGTACTCAACATTATCTTTATTTAATTGTATGTAGATTCTAGCCCTTTCGGACCTACGAGTGTCAAATTAAGTTAGTTTAGAATCTTATCCTTTCGTGTAATATAACAATTATTGACGTAACATTTCGGCGCAATTTTACCACCAGACATATATTGTATGGTGTTGACTTTATTTTGATTGTGTGCGATATACTGTGTACATTAATTTCTACACATTGATTCTTCCACTGCTGGCGGGTTTAGAGAGTTTAACCTCTTAAGTACTTTTTTAAGTCTTATATTATTTAAACGCCTTTTCTTTTATATATATACTTTATTATTATTATTTTTATACTTTAAGTAGATAATATTAATATATTTAATGCTTCTTAATGATAGTACAGATAGTGAAACTCTTTTAAGTTTGTCCTCTAGTCATGAATCGTCGTCTACATGCAGTGACCACAGTACAACATTCCTCCCGCTTAATTATACCCTTAGTTCTTGCTTCTCTGACTGTGTGAAAAATTTCAATGTTATCCACATAAATGCGCAAAGTATCCCGGCTCAT
The DNA here is from genome assembly GCA_029227775.1 of Morpho helenor. Classification (NCBI taxonomy): domain Eukaryota; kingdom Metazoa; phylum Arthropoda; class Insecta; order Lepidoptera; family Nymphalidae; genus Morpho; species Morpho helenor. Next base: position 10,952,719 of record JARGCU010000011.1, read on the forward strand.
TATCCCGATATGCTTGCATCGTTTGAGTCACGCAATATTCATGCAATTTTAGTGTCTGAATCGTGGCTCAAGCCCTGTTTACCTTCCACGTCTTATGCATTGCCCGGTTTTCACCTTATTCGCAATGATCGTGTTGGTAGGGGAGGCGGCGGTGTGGCGATCTACTTACGGTCGTGTATTCCTTATTCTATAATATGCTCGTCCACTCAGCCATCGCCTGCTGATGCGGCTGAACATCTATGTATAGAAGTTACCCTGTCCCATACAAAAATCTTGCTTGGCGTGTTCTACTCTTCATCTCTACTAATCAACTTCTTTGCTACGTTTGAGAGCTTGTTAGAAAGTTTGATTCCACTTTATCAACACTCAATAATAATGGGAGATTTTAACACGTGCTTGCTTAAAGGTGATACCCGGAGCAATGCACTTTTATCACTAGTTGATTCTTGTGATCTTCATGTTCTGCCACTATCTGCAACTCACTATTATCCTAACTCTGTCCCAACGCTTCTTGACCTTATTATGGTTTCCTCCCCTGAATTTGTTTCCAAACATGGTCAGTTTACGGCTGATGCCTTTTCTTACCATGATCTCATTTATCTATCATATAAAATACGTCCTCCTAAACTAAAATCCAGAACATTTCTGCAGCGTAATTTTGGAGGAATGGATGTTAGTCGTCTTCGTGAAGATGCAATGGGAATTGATTGGACTGCTGTGACCAATGCAAGCACTATAGATACAAAAGTCTGCACGTTTAACTCGCTTATAACAAAATTATACGACATCCATGCGCCCATAAAACTCTTTAAGGTGAGGCATTTACCAGCGCCTTGGTTGACAAAAGAGTTGAAGGTTCTTATAGAGAAGAAAAACAAAGCTAAATGTAAATATAAAACAGATAGCTCGGAGAAAAATCGATTAAAATATATTAAAATAAGGAATCACTGCAATACATCGTGTAGGGACGCACAACGACGACATATCCACAAATCTGTCGAGAACGGCGACCCAGCTAAAGTCTGGAAATTTCTTCAATCACTCGGAGTTGGTAAATCGTGTCGCAATTCATCTCCTTGTACCTCTGTTGATATGGAGCACTTAAATAAACATTTTTCTGATTCTGACGCTATGAGTGACGTTGAAAGACTGCGTACTATGAATTATCTTTCATCATTAGCAACTCCAGATTATCCACCGTTTGTTTTTAGCCAATTCACTGAATGCGATGTTGAAAAGTGCGTATTGTCCATCCAATCGAATGCCATCGGTTCTGACTGCATTAGCCGTAATATGATCATTCCTATCCTAGATATAATTTGTCCTGTCTTAACATATATCCTTAATGAGTCTATATCCTGTGGTGAAGTCCCTGATCTATGGAAAAAAGCCCAAGTTACTCCAATTCCCAAAAAACCTAATGCCAAGATCTTGGGTGATTTCCGTCCTATATCTATCTTGCCTTTCTTATCCAAAATTCTCGAAAAACTTATCCATCAACAGCTCCTTGTATTCCTGAACAAATTTAATATTCTCAATCCTCTACAATCTGGCTTCCGTCCTGGTCATAGCACGGTTACATCGCTAATTAAAGTAACTGATGACATTCGGCGGGCAATGGATAACAGGCAGCTCACAGTGCTGACATTGCTAGATTTTAGTAATGCATTCAATACTGTGAATCCTGACATACTGTTGAGTGTGTTGCGTTCTATAAACATTTCTCCATTCGTAGTTGGTTGGTTTCAAAGCTACCTTCGAGGTCGCCAGCAGCGTGTTCGTGTTGACGATAAGTTCTCGTCATGGTGTGATGTCCGAGCTGGTGTACCTCAAGGCGGCGTGTTGTCACCTCTCTTGTTTGCTCTCTTCATCAATTCGATTACTCCAAAACTTACTTCTCTCTACCACATGTATGCAGATGATATCCAAATTTATAACCAGTCGACTCTTGAAGATATTGCTTCAGCTGTTGCTGCCAGTAATAATGATCTGATTGCGGTCCGCGATTGGTGTAAGTCTTTTGGACTTAAAATTAATCCTGGTAAGTCACAGGCTATTATTATTGGCAGTAGGAGTTTGATTTCGAGGCTTGACTCCATTAATGTACCACCGATTAAATTTGATGGAATAACAATTCCATACAGCTTAACAGTTAAAAGCCTTGGCGTACACATTGATAGAACTCTGTCTTGGTCGCAGCAGGTGAAAGAAATTGGCAGGAAAACATTTGGAGCAATCGGTTGTCTTAGGCGATTGGGTGCTTTCCTTCCCATTCCTACCAAAACTATGCTAGCACAATCATTACTATTACCAATTCTTGACTATGCAAGCGCAAGCTATCCTGATTTGACCGAGGACCAGTTAAACAAACTTGAGCGTTTACAAAATCTCGCTATTCGGTTTATATTTGGATTACGCAAATATGACCATGTTTCAGAATTTCGTGTCAAGCTCAAGTGGTTGCCCATCCGCTTTCGCCGGGACTTGCAAACACTTTCTCTTCTGTACTGTGTGTTATTCCACCCAACAGCACCTCCCTACTTAAAATATAAGTTCGAGTTTTTAAGACCTCGAGTCAATGCAGTAAGATCCGCTCGGAGGCTAAACCTCGTATTGCCTTCCCACAAGACATCCTTTTTTGGACGCTCCTTTAATGTCAGAGCGGTTCAACTTTGGAATTCTTTACCACTAGCTATAAGGGAAGCTAAATCTTTATGCAGTTTTAAAAGAATGCTTAAAAACTACTATCTGTCACTATCTGCTTAGGACGACCTTGCTTAATCCTGATGCATATATGTATTTATGTATATGTATTTGATATATATTTTGTATTTATTATGGTATATGTGTAATGTTTTTATATATGAATATATATATAATTTTATATTTGTATATATTTATTTTAAATATGTAATATGTATTTGTATATATAGTTCTTGCACCACCCTACCTTCTTTCCTTGAGTTGTGAAGTTCTCTAGCCCAAAGGTTGCCTGGAAGAGATCGCTTGTTAGCGATAAGGCCGCCTCACTGTATCCCGCAGATTATATTGTGATTCTTTTACTTAATACTATTGTAAATGTTGTGGTGTACAATAAAGAGTATTCTATCTATCTATCTATCTACATCATTTTGATAAATCTCGTAGGGTGTAGCCTGCGTTTGCAATGTAAGCGGAAAAAAATGTAATTATTTACAGAAACCTCAAAAATTACAGTATTTCTCTACTTCGCATTAAATATTATTATACGTACAAACCTTCCTTTTGAATCACTCTATCTATTAAAAAAAACCGCATCAAAATCGGTTGCGTAGTTTTAAAGTTTTATGCGTACATACGATATATGTGACTTTGTTTTATAATATGTAGTGATATTAAGGAGGCAACTTTTCAAACAGAAAAAAATCGATTTAAAAAAAAATCCATTATTTCATGTCATAATAACGGATGATAAGGGAAAAAATCGATTTTTTCTACTCCAAGTCACATACCTACCCACAACAGCAAACTTATCAAGGCTGTTAGGTGGACAATAGTCGATGTGACCACGGCAACCAAGGATTCTTTGGTTACAGATGGTACATAGTCAAGTCTGTATGTACATTTGCTTAAGTTAAGAATTAAGTGAGGGTGATTTCAGAATAGAAGAAGACAGAATATTCATTAAGTAGTTATTTTGTGAAATGGCTTTCACTCTAAAAAGTTTTGAATATGTATAATTCTGATTTGTTTATAATTACAGATGTGCAAACGAGCTGAACAGGCACAGAAAGAGAAAGATGCTGCCGTGATGCGTTACGCTAGCACAGAATGTGCTGCGATAGAAGCTAAGAAGGCTGCTGAAAATGCAACCAAAGCTGAGCGGGCTGCGGTGGCTGAACGTGAATTGCTCAGTAACAAATTGAAGACTGCTCGTGAAGAGAAACAAAGGATATGTCAGTTATATGATGATAAGGTAAAAAATATATATCATCTACCTTCCCTTATCTCACAGGGGGTTGGCACAACATATTATAAACCTGCTGTCACATGATTTGGCTGCGTTTTTACGACGGCCGCCTGCCTGACGTCAATTTACCTGAGTAGTATTTTACGACCCCTCGGTAAGAAAGTGGGTGGTCTATTCTACTAAACCGGCTACCACACGGTGGGTCAACTTACCTTAGTCGCCTTTTACGACACCTCCGTAAGAAATGAGGTTGGTCTATTCTACTCAGCCGGATACCACACAGCTGGTCGACTTACCTTAGTCGCCTTTTACGACACCTCGGTAAGAAAATGAGGGTGGTACTATTCTATTCAGCCGGATACCACACGGCGTAAGGCAAAATATATATATTTTTTTTTTAAAAGAAAACCTTAGAACTAGTTTGCAAATTTATAAAATGACAGTCCAACCATACTGTCTTTTGTATTCATTAATTATTAATAGTACTTTGTAAAATCTTATTCTATGAAGAGGGGGATCTCCTAACACAAGCATTATATAATTAATATATAATTCATGCTCAAAAGGAGATCTCATTTACAACAATTTGCAAGAATGTACTATGCCTGTTTTTTTTGGAAATAAATATCTTTTTTTTGTCTATCTGTTACCCCTACATAGACAGACAGACAGTAGCTAGATTCAGATTATGTTTGTAGCATCTAGATAAAAATATTTTATTTAGATATTTACAAAAATGTAAATACATGCAAGGAATATAATTAAAAACGGCTATCTAGATATTTCTAAAGGCAATTATGTTTTTTAATCTCACTAATACTCGATAAGTCAAAAAAATCTTTCAAAGATTAGATGAATATTAAGAAATAGAAAGAAAAATAGTAAAAATTATAATTCAATTTTTTTATTTATTTATTTATACTTTATTGTACACCACATTTAATAAATACAAATATTTGATAAAACTAAACAAAAATAAAAATTTTGTACAGCACAAAATGCGGCCTTATCGTTTAAAAGCGATTTCTTCATTTCCCATACAAACTGTTCAAACTTGTCAAGCAGGATATGTCTGAAAGGAAGATATGGACTGTGACTGTGTTAAAAGACCCATAGGATGGTAATTGAAGACGGTACTAAGATGCCTACATCATCATGTTGATTGACACAAAAAAACTAATGGATATTGTTTGTTTTAAAATTTAGGTGCATTATAAAGTTATATTTTCAGTGCCATGAATTACAAAACAGCGAGAGGGAAGTTGCGAAGGTTAGAGAGGAGTTCCGCGAGTTGGAAGGCAGACTCAAGTGGACGCAGAGCAAGCTAAGAATGGAGATGGACGTGTCTAAGGTATGTAAATAAATATACGGGACACTTACACACACGGTCGTCCGTCCCCAAAGTAAGTAACTTAATACTTGTGTTATGGAAGAGAGACAACTGGTGAATATACCTATACTTATATTTTTAAATACATATTTAAATACAAATATACACCCAGACTCGAAGACCAACAAACTTTCCTTTGATGTTACCGCATTAATAATAAAATCATTCAATAACATCGGCGCGCCGCACAAAGCATACTGACGACGTGTTGCCAGCAATAAAATTAATTCTCCACTTTCACTGTAGTATGAGAAGTTATTTATTAAAATTTAAATAAATAATAAATGTATCGGACACTTACTCACACGGTCGTCCTTTCCCAAAGTAAGTAACTTATACTTGTGTTATGGGTGACAGACAACTGGTGAATATATACTTATATATTTTAAATACATATTTAAATACAAATATACACCCAGACTCGAAGACCAACAAATTCATTTATAGAAAATGTTGGCCTCGGCGGGAATCGAACCCGCAACCCGCGGAGCTGAAGGAAGGGTCACTACCCACTGCGCCAATGGGCCAGTCATATGTACACCATATGTGGACTCTTCGACTATTTTAGACACACACTTGTGCCTTATCACGCTTCATAATAAAGTTACATTTATGGGAGTAACACAGAAAGAGATGGTTGTTTCTAAAGTCCATAAAAGTATTGAAGGACTTAATTTTTTCTGAATGTCGGAAAGAAAACCACAATGAATGAGGCTGCAGTGTTCAAAGCAGCAACAGAAGCAACCATCATTAACGCTTCGGTGTACAAAGTGGCGGTAGCGAAATGGTTAGGGTAACGGACTAGCGATCGAGAGATCGTGTGTACGAATCCCGGCCATTACACTACCGACGTGAACCCACTCCTAACACAAGCACTAAGCTGGAGGGGTTAACAAGTTTACTGGTATTTTGTGAACCAAATTGCTAGTAACCTTTAAAAAAAAGACATAGTAAAATACATCTTTGTCCATTTATATATATTAAAAATACTGTTTATCCGTTCAAAGATAATTTAGAAAAAGATTCTCGCAAAGGTCAAATTTATCTATGCAGCCATGATTACTATACTGTAAACAAATTATATGACAATTTACTTACCTAAAAGTTACTGTTTTATAAATTCAAAGAAAGTCGCGCCAAGAAGTTATAAAACGATTTCACAAAGTTTGAAGCTGCCAAAGAAGCAACCATCATTAACGCTTCGGCGTATAAAACAAATACATCTTTATCCATTTATATATGTATATTCGGGACCATCACGATGCTCAGCAGTGAGCACACGACTGAAGGAGGAGGAGGATATGTATATTAAACATACGGTTTATCAATTCTAAGAGAGTTTAGAAAAAGACTCTCGCAGAGTTCAAATCTATCTATGAAGCCATCATTAGGTATTACTATACTGTAAATAAATTGTCATACACTTAACTAGAAGTTACTGTTTTATAAATTCAAAGAAAGTTAACGAGCCAGGAAGGTGTACAGCAACAACGATTAACGCTTCGTTGTATGCGTTAAATAACTTTGAACCATTTATATACTTAAAAAATTGTATTTTTAAGGTTGCATTCCTTAATCTTCTTTTTCTTCAACCGATGGACGTCCACTGCCAGACATGGGTCTCTTCATGGGTTCTCCACAACACACGATAATGTCCCCTCATGAAACTAATAAACAATTTATAGAATTATGCGTTACTTTGCGGACGTCCATAATACAAAAGTAGTGAGAATATTATTTTGCTATAATCCGCGATAAAAGAAAATATACGTAATGCTAAATGTAGAGTGTACTATTCGTTCTCATACCTGATACATGCAAAGCAAAATGCTTTGTGATTTTGTCGTGGAGTCTATCTCCTGACGATGCTTCGGTTACGGGGCGAAACAATTGTTGAGATTGTGGTGGTGAATGTGTGCAGTGCTTGTGTATTGTTGTGTTATCGGTGTCGGGTAGTGCATGAGTTCTTACAAATTCTGCATGTATCAGGTATGAGAACGAATAGTACACTCTACATTAAGCATTATATATATTTTCTTTTATCGCGGATTATAGCAAAATAATATTCTCATTACTTTTGTAAACTAATAAACGTAAAAGTCGTAAAGAAATGTTTATGCATGTATTTAACAGCTGCTCTTCATTCTAGGAGAGTTTAGAACGAGCCGAAAAATTATCACAGCAGGTAACAGAACTAGAAGCGGCCAAAGAAGCAGCCATCATTAACGCTTCGGACTCCGCGCGGGCAAAGCAATTAGGTATGGTGATATACTTATTTCCTAAAGCTATTTTTAAACTTAGATGTATATGCTATCGAGTTTTGAATAGATTTATAAAAGAGGTATAATTTTATCATACGATGTTTTTTTTTTGCCAATTTTTTCCACACAAATTACATAAAATCGTAATATACGTTTAACCTAAACTGTTCGGAAGAATTGCATTATCTTTTGGTAAAAGCCGTAGATTTTGAGAAAATTTTGATTTTTTTTTTGAGAAAGTAGAAGACTTTGAGCAAATGAGAAATTTTGAGACATATATAATATACAGACATACTGGAGACATTGATTTATAATATGTAGTACATGGGTGATCGAGGCTTACTAATTTTTTTAAAAGACAAAAAAGTATGAAAATTGTCAAAAAAAAGAAAAAAGTAATTGGGCAGGTGGGGCTCGATTCTAATTATTTTGACTTCTCTAGACTGCCAGGTCTCCAAAATGAGCTACTATATTGTATTCAATGTTAATTTTAGCATTATACAGTGCCGAAAACAGGGACAAAACAACATGTTTTCAAAATGAAATTTGGCTATATCGATTTTTCTCCCCGTAAGCCCCCTACATGCTGAATTTCATGAATATCGTTGGGGCCGTTTCCAAAATTCGGAAAAATGTACAAGATTGTACATTTTTCCATTTTTCAATGTACAAATATGTACATGTGAATATGTACAAGATTAAATCATTTAAATATTAAAGATAGATATAGCCGTGTGGTATCCGGCTAAATAGAATAGTACCACCCTCTTTTCTTACCGTGGTGTCGTAAAAGGCGATTAAAGTAAGTTGACTCACCGTGTGGGATCCGGTTAAGTAGAATAGATCTCCCTCATTTCTTACCGAGGTGTCGTAAAAGGCGACTAAGTTAAATTGACTCACCGTGTGGTATCCGGCTGAGTAGAATAGACCACCCTCATTTCTTACCGAGGTGTTGTACAATATACTGCGTCCATCATATTATCAGTCTTTTGACAGCTCACGCTCATTAAGTTTTGTATTGCTTACGTACAAATATCATACAAATAATATTTGTACTTTATGGATGGGTACCGCCCACTTAGTGATGTCACACATAATGGGTTACTACGATTATGCCACAGATTAAAAATAATCGGTAGAAATCGATGTTACGAGTATTAAAAGACATTTAATAACATTATATAAAGTTTTACTTTCTTCTTAGTTAATACATGAATACAAATAAAACAATCAGGATATTTTAATTTACTTTATTAGCACGAGTCGTCGGAATGATAATCAACACTAGACTCCTCCGATGAGGAGTCTTCAGTAGCAGTTATTATTAGCTCTTGTGTAGATAATATATTATCAAACGCAATATCACGTTCCCAATCAGAGAATATTACTCTTTTAGTTCTTTCCACCACACTTGCCCAGTTCTCGGCCGTTACGTGGGTGCAAGCATTTTTTAGCAATTGCAACATTTTATTCGCTGTGAATGGGGAGCTTGTATTGCATCTCGCAGCATGCCCTTTTACTTGTGCCCATATAAGTTCTATTGCGTTGTACTGGCAGTGGTATGGAGGAATCCGAAGAACAGTATGGCCATATTCTGCTGCCATTTCATTGATTATATAGCGTTTTGCTCTCTTTTTGGTTTTTAATATTTTTATTAATTCAACTTTTAACATTGAGTCGTCCACATTTTCTCCATTGTCCCGAAGCCAATTAATTATTTCATGCTTTTTATTAGCCTGTGTTGGCATTTTGTCAATTTGACGGGAGTGGTAGGGCGCATTATCAATAAAAATTATTGATGGTTCTTCCAATGAAATGAGCATTTTTTTGAACCACTCTTCATACACATTTGCATTCATCTCTTCGTGGTAGTCATTTGATTTCTTCGATTTAAATGCCAACAGTGCGTCTTGTACAAATCCTTTTGCTGTACCTGCATGGCAAATGATTAGGCGCTCACCTTTTCCCATTGGTACTGAGGAAGTGGAATCAGCAGTATCATCAGTCCAGAAACGAGATAGTGTGTGGTTAGCGTTGAGCCATGTTTCATCCGTGAAAACAATATTTGCCCAATCTTGTATTTTCTTTGCCTCTCTTAAAAAATCACAACGTGCTATAGCTATATCTGTGCGTTCCATTAATAATTTTCTTTTATTTAACTTTTTATATGAAAAGCCAATTGTGTTCAAAACTTTGACCAAAGAAGATTTTTCACCATGAAATAGACCACTTCTTTTCAAAGAAACAATAAGTTTTCTCAAAGTTGGAATTTCTTTTCTCAAGTAGTAATCTAGTTTACGTAGGTTATCATTAATCGAATTACTTAGGTACGTAATTCGATTAATGATAGTAGGTACTATAATCGGAATGGTATCGCATACGAGAATCTTTAGGACATCACTATCGTCAATCTGTCAAAAGATGGTTAATATAATGGACAGTGTATACGACTATAAGTTGACGTTAGTCAGGCGGCCGTTCGTAAAATACGTGGCCAAATGATATGACATGTTTGTAACATGTGCCGACCCCACTTAGAGTGGGATAAGGGCAGGAAGATGATGATATAGTATACTCTTAACAGAAACGGAACTGAAAGAGAGTCAAGCGGCGCTAATACTGTGTCGGCATGAAAATGAAGATTTAGAGCGGCGATTAAGCGCCGTGCTGCAGCAGTTAGAGACCTGTAGGCGGGAGCGAGACGACGCTACAGCATCTCTCTCTAACGCCAACAAGCAGGTATGAAAGAGAAAATAATCATGTCGCGCCCTTTAATCTCGTAGTGTCAACAAAATGTTTAGTTTCTAGAAGTTATAATAAACTTATTTTGCTGTATTCCGCGTTTGTTAAGAGAATAATAAATAATAATAATAATAAAAATACTTTATTGCACAATAAAAAACAAAAAACAAACAAACATAAATAATCTTAAAAGTAGTGCAAAGGCGGCCTTATCACTAATAGTGATCTCTTACAGGCAACCTAATATTAGAGACACTAAAACTAGGAATATACAGGACGGTGCACAAAGTATTTATTAATAAACGTAAATACGTTCTAATAAATACACCCTAATACATATTAGAATAATAATACACTAATACATACATATTTATATACACAGTACTTAAATTTATACACACTATTTACTTATATATTAAATTACAATGATAAATAATAAGTCTTGAGACGATGTTTAAAATACATGTATAAGATGTATAAGAGAATACATGTAATGCTAAGGTAACATTCACATACCTTATACATGCAGGACAAGTCGCCATACGTATCACAAGACGTCGCCAAAACTAACACTACACACACTCACTATCACAACCTCAACACAAAATAAGTTTATTGTAACTTCTGCAGCATGGAATTTCGCAAAGTTACGCCTGCTTCTATAAATCGTTTCGTTTCTAATTCATTTCTAATAATTTTTGTATAAAAGTAGTAAAGTAACGGCCTGTTACTATCCCACTGCTGAACATAGGCCTTCTCTCTCCGTTTTTGGAGAGGGATTGGAGCTAAGACCTACCACGCTGCTCCAATGCGGATTGGTAGGTTACACATATCTCCAGAATTCTCTAGAGATATGCAGGTTTCCTCACGATGTTTTCCTTCACCGAAAAGCGTGTGATAAATTGCAATTATCAATTAGACACATAAGTTTTAACAGAAAAACTCATTGGTAGACTCGGGGTCAAATATATTGACTGAAAATTTTTCATCTTGAGCCGCGAGTTGACACCCCTGCTGTACTACGTAAGGGGTCTTAATTAAACGATATGCATTTCCAGTAGGGATGTGGCTTGGAGTAGAAAAAATCGATTAATAAATAATCGATTTTTATCCCTTTAAAAATAATCGATTAAAAAATCGATTATTTTTTTACATAATAATCGATTTATTAAAAATCGTTTTTTTCTGACAATTTCAAAAGTTGTCTTTTTTAATATTTATAATTAATTACAATAAAGGCTAATTAAAGTGGATAACGACCAAGAAATAATATCAGATGCGCTGTCTGTGAAATTGGATTAAAATGTGTAGTTTGGCTAAATTGGTTTCGTCCAACAATGCATATCTAATCTTAAAAAACAAGAAAAAGAGTAAAAAAGAAAAAGAGATAACTAAAAATAATCGATTAAAAAAATCGATTTTTGATGGGAAAAAATTGATTTTTAAAAAATTGATTATTTTGAGAATAAAATCGATTTTTAAAAATCGATTATTTTGAGAAAAAAATCCATTATTTTTCACATCGCTAATTTCCAGTTGGAGGTCCTGAAGGAGAGTAACGCGCGTCTGGAAGAGGAAGCGGCTGAACTGGCTGCTCTACGGGCGCAGGCGGCGCTCGCAGACACCCTCAGCGCGCAGTTACAGAGGTAGGGTTTTGTGATTATTAAATTTGTCGACGCTTCCGTAGCGCCATCTTTAATTTTATATTCATATTCAAATTCAAAATATCCTTTATTCAAATAAACTTGTAAACAAGTGCTTTTGAATCGTCAACTCTACTGCTGGTTCGGAAAGCTGTTCCTACCGAGAAGAGCCAGCAAGAAACTCGGCGGTTGCTCTTTTAAAAATATAATTCTTAATACTAGTTACATTTAATGGTTCTATCTTGTACAGGGTCGAACAATATTTATATCCACGCATTTTTATCGTCTAAATAATCCTCAACAGTATAGTAGGCTTTCTGTATCAGCCTCTCATTAATAGTGTTTTTAAACTGCTGTAATGGCAAGGTTAAAATTGATTGTGGAATTTTATAATAGAATCTTATACATACATATCATATAAAACAAGATTTGAGTCAAATATCGTCTCTTTAGCCCGACCAGATCACATCCATAAAACATCCTCCATACAAACGCGACCCCTGGCCTTTCCAGATAATATATAGAATTAGGCGTTACTTTGCGGAGATCCATAATACAAAAGTAATAATAAAATTATTTTGCTATAATCCGCGATGAAGTAAAATATAATGCTAAATGTAGAGTGGACAATCGGTTATCATACCTGATACATGCAGGATTCGTAAAAACACATGCACAAACCTCCACCACCGCTACCACAATACACAAGCACTACATACGTTCACTATCACAAACTCAACAATCGTTGCCCCGCAACCGAAGCATCATCAGGAGATAGACTCCACTACCAAAATCGCAAAGCTTTGCGATAACCGATATCTAGATAGAATGATAACCGATTGTCCACTCTACATTTAGCATTATATATATTTTCTATTTTACTTCATCGCGGATTATAGCAAAATAATTTTATTATTACTTTTGTATTATGGATCTCCGCAAAGTAACGCCTAATTCTATAAATTATTAAATAAACGTTACGTGACGTGCGTTAGAGAGACCGAGCGTGCGTGCGTCGCGGAGCAAGCGCTGAGTGCGGAGCGTGCGCGCGCGGAGACGTGCTCGCGGCGGGAGGCGAGCGCGTTGGAGCACGCGGCGCGGCTAACTGCGCAGCACGTGGCCTCCAGAGCAAGCGCCAATGAGCATGAAGCTAAGGTATTCATTAATTTTTTTAATTTTTTTTTAGGGGAAACGAACAATAATTAAAATACTTAAATAAATTCAAATTCAAATAATTCTTTATTCAAATTGGCTTTTGTATTTAAAAGCAAATTATTTACTGTAAACCAATGCGATACATGTGACAAACTACACTGTTCACATAGTCAACTTTTGTTTTGGTTTTGTCAATCTTAAATAATAATGATAAATAAATAATAAATAAATAAATAATAAATAAATAAATATATGGGACACTTACACACACGATCATCCGTCCCCAAAGTAAGTAACTTAATACTTGTGTTATGGTAGACAGACAACTGGTGAATATATACTTATATATTTTTTAAATACTTAAATACAAATATACAACCAGGCTCAAAGACCGACAAATTCATTTTAAAGAAAATGTTGGTCCTCGGCGGGAATCGAACCCGCGACCCGTGGAGCCGAAGGCAGGGTCACTACCCACTGCTCCAACGAGCCAGTCAAAAATGATGTATCATCTGCGAAAAGTACTACGTCACAAATATTGTTTACATAACCTGGCAAATCATTTATATATATTAAAAATAGAAAGGGACCCAGAATAGAGCCCTGTGGCACACCCAGTTTCGTGATTGAACCGGATGACTTTACATTATTTACACACATTCTTTGAATTCTTTTACTGGGATATGAGGCAATAAGCTTCAGTGCAGTACCTTTTACCTCATAGTGGCTTAGTTTTCGCAAGAACTCATGCTGAACACAATCGAATGCCTTTGACTAGTCACAGAAAACACCTAGGGCGTTCTGGAACTTCTCCCAAGCACTAAAGACATGTTTAATCAATCTCGCACCCGCATCTGATGTGGACCTACCCTTTGTAAACCATACTGCTCCGAATTAAGTAATTTGTTAGAATTGAAATGATGAAGCAGTGGATTAAGCATAGTTTTTGCAAATATTTTACTAAAAGCTGGTAGTATTGAAATTGGTCTGTAATTATTTGGATCTTTTTTTTCTCCAGATTTAAACACAGGTACTAATAGAATACTAAGAGGTAATATCTAACTTACGTTGTAAACAGAAATCAATAAAGTTTCCACTGATATAAAAAATTTACATCTATATTCAATGACAAAAAAAAATAGTTATGACTGGTAAAATGTGCTTTTTATAGAGTTCCTTCATATAGTTCTTCTCAGTAGACAGCATTCTGAACCGGTGGTAGAATCGAGTTGGTAATAATTCTAAATTATAATAAATTGAATATTTTATAACTAATATTATAAAAGCGAAAGTTTGTAAGTGTGGATTTATATCTGTTACTCTTTCATGGCGAATCCGTTAACCCAATATCAATGAAATTTGTCACAATGATTCCTTATACACCGAAGTAAATAAATAAATAAGTATTGTCTTTATTATACAAAAGTAACCTATATAAAGTAACATATAGGCTATAGAAATCCTGTTGATTCTACAGGAATACGGTGACATTGAAAAGCGCCATCTGTTATCAACCTATTACGCGCAACAGTCGAAGTTGTGGTTAAAAGCTAGTATTTTATAACCGTACCATCTATTGTAGTACAATCATCTCTTCTGTATGTCAGTCCTTTTAGTTTTTCCTAAAATATTTACCAAGAGCTAAGCTTTTTTGAGTATAATTAGAAAAATATCTCTTCAAGGCACAAGCGCTCGCGGCGGATAACTCTTCGCTACGTGAAAAAATAGAGATGTTACAAAGTGAAACTGAGAGGTTGAAGAGTGCTTTGGAGGATGAAACAGAGAGACGGAATAAAGAAAATAGAGTTCTCGCTAGAAAGGTGAGTGCATAAAGTAAAGTAAAGTAACGGCCTGTTACAACCCAACTGCTTGGCATAGACCTCCATTTTAGGGGAGAAGGATTGGAGCTAAGACCTACCACGCTGCTCCAATGCGGATTGGTAGGTTACACATCCCCAGAATTCTCTAAAGATATGCAGGTTTCCTCACGATGTTTTCCTTCACCGAAAAGCATGTGATGAATTGCAATTATCAATGCGACACATAAGTTTTTATAGAAAAACTCATTGGTGCCTTCCCGGGGTTTAAACTCCTGACCCCCTTCGAAAGTGTCACGGTCTCACCGCTGGGACCTCTGGGTCTCACAGCTGTTTTATTTGTACATGCGAGTTAAATATTGGGGAGGGGGGTATAATAGGGTCCTGGATCTCGAGTATAATGGTAAAGAAAGAAGGCTAACTACAATCCCTTGCCTGGATACAATGCTGACAGGCTTTAGGCTTCAGTTTGTCTCCAGGCTGCTGTGGGCAGTGACCTGCTTTTAGCTCAGTGGATCGCAGGATCTATTCCCGCCGAATTGGCATCTGCTCAGCCTTACGATAAAATCTTGGGTTCGGATAGGTGCCTGCCGAGATTTATAAGAACAAACGGTCTCATATCCAAGTCCTGATAAGTAAAACCGAGCCCAGAAGGTCCTGCGGCGAAACAACTTAACTTTCTCGCTATAAAATCCTATTAATTCACTATTCAATTTCACCTTTGCTAACTTATATCGATTCATAAATTTACTTTTTCTAGAAATTACTTTCTCGACGACAATCGACAGACTAAACCTTATTAAGTCAAGTTTTCACTATTTAGGGCAATTTGATTGACCCGTTAGCGCAGTGGGTTTACGCCAAAAGCCAAAATTTTCCATAAACAATTTGTTGGTTATTCGAACCTGGGTGTATATTTGTATTTAAGTATATATTTAAAATCATATATGTTTTTATATATATTCACCAATTGTCCGTCACCCATAACAATACAACTATTAAGTTACTTATTTTTGCGGATAGACGGCCGTGTGTGTAAGTGTCCAAAAAAAAATCCACACTCACCTAAAAGTGCCTACTTCCGCTATTAATCGCTCAAAAACCTCGCTTCCAGTATTAAACAACACGGACAGTAATTTGACTGTTTCCTATTCCAACATTTTTAGTGTCTGTTACATAAGATTTATATAAATTGTCTCATTTCGTAGGTTAGCTGGCAGAGATCTCTGTCATAGGGATAAGTTGACCTTTGTACACTTTTTTTACTAATAATGTCTTTTCCAACTTTTTTTAATGGTACATAAATAAATAAATAAAATTTTTTCCAGGTGGCAGAGCTTACAGAAGATGCAGCGGATGCGCAGACGAAGCTAGAGTGGGAGAAAGGAGAAAACAGCGTGCTCAAGAAGAAACACGCGAGTGCCATAAAGGTTAGTTTCAACAGGCAGGGTGAAAAATACTTACCTATGGTGTAATGATACTTGAACTATGGTGGTATTTATCTGTACCTATAAATACCATCATAGGTATCAACAAAATCTTTTTGACCAAGTTACGTTAACCATAGAGTAAGATACGTACGAGAACAATCAATTGGCATCATCATTTTCCTGCCCTTATCCCACTCTAAGTGGGGTTAGTACATGTTATAAACATGCTGTCACATGATTTGGCTACGTTTTTACGACGGGCCGCCTGCCTTACGTCAACTTACCTCAGTCGTATTTTACGACCCCTCGGTAAGAAAGAGGGTGGTCGATTCTACTAAACCGGATACTACACGGTGGGTCAACTTACCTTAGTCGCCTTTTACGACACCTCGGTAAGAAAGAGGGTGGTCTAATTTACTCAACCGGACACCACACAGTGGGTCAACTTACCTTAGTCGCCTTTTACGACACCTCGGTAAGAAATGAGGGTGGTCTATTCTACTAAACCGGATACCACACGACGGGTCGACTTACCTTAGTTGCCTTTTACGACACCTCAGTAAGAAATGAAGTTGGTCTATTCTACACAGCCGGATACCACACGGCTGTCAACTTACCTTAGTCGCCTTTTACGACACCTCGGTAAGAAAGAGGGTGGTCTATTCTACTAAACCGGATACCACATGGTGGGTCGACTTACCTTAGTCGCCTTTTACGACACCTCGGTAAGAAATGAGGGTGATCTATTCTACACAGCCGGATACCACACGGCGGGTCGACTTACCTTAGTCACCTTTTACGACACCTCGGTAAGAAATGAGGGTGGTACTATTCTATTCAGCCGGATACCACACGGTTTTTATGTATGTGTGTATTTAAAATAATGTCGCATGGTCAGTACCATCCTATATATCGAGTATCCGACGATAGTCAACCAAACCATCAACTATTATCGTCCATAGTAAGTAATTAGTAGTTACGACACCTCGGTAAGAAATGAGGGTGGTACTATTCTATTCAGCCGGATACCACACGGCACAAACAAACCAAAAAATCGTAATATTTTAATGTCGAGGGCCAACATTTTCTTTAAATGAATTTGTTAGTCTTCGAGTCTGGGTGTATATTTGTATTTAAGTATATATTTAAAAATATATAAGTATATATTCACCAGTTGTCTGTCACCCATAACACAAGTATTAAGTTTCTTACTTTGGGGACGGACGACCGTGTGAAGTGTTCCATATATAATTTATGATTAACTCATTTAAATATTAAAGATTATTCACTGTTAAATAGTCAAGTTATGAATAATTTATAGAATCAGGCGTTACTTTGCGGTCTTTATTTTAGCTACATAAATTCAACTCTTAAATAACCGTTTCATAGTTTATAAAGTATTATTTAATTTCAGGAATTGAACCGTGAACTACAACGCGCTTTGAAACGCATCGAGCTATTGGAAGCGAAGTTACCTCAAAACGACTCTACGTCTATCAGAACGGGTGAGATATTTTTGATTTATAGAAGCAGGCGTTATTTTGCGGAACTACATATTACAGAAGTTACAATAAAATTACTTTGCTGTAATCCGCGTTTTTGTTAAGTGAACACATGCAATGCTAAGTGTATGAAGCAAACAACAATCATAAATAAATAAATATATGGGACACTTACCTACTAATCCGCATTGGAGCAGCGTGGTAGGTCTTAGCTCCAATCCTTCTCTCCAAAAAAAAAAAAACGGAGAGAAGAGGCCTATGCCCAGCAGTGGGATAGTAACAGGCCGATACTTACTTACTATGGGACACTTACACACACGGTCGTCCGTCCCCAAAGTAAGTAACTTTTCCTGGCCCGCCAAGGCCAATATTTTCTATAAATGAATTTGTTCATTTTCTATAAATGTACCTGTCATTATGTATGGATCAGAATGTTGGGCAATAAAAGAAAAGGATGAAAGAAATGTGCATGCGAATGAGATGTGAATGTTAAGGTGGATGTGTGGTGTGACAACACTTGATAGAATACGCAATGAGTATGTTAGGGGAAGTCTGAAAGTTGCGCCCATTACAGAAAAGATGAGAAGTGCGAGACTTGTGCGATGGTCATG
Source organism: Morpho helenor (assembly GCA_029227775.1). NCBI lineage: Eukaryota > Metazoa > Arthropoda > Insecta > Lepidoptera > Nymphalidae > Morpho > Morpho helenor. Next base: position 10,971,219 of record JARGCU010000011.1, read on the forward strand.
TAATGGATGAGGGATGAAAATCATGTGACCAAAAGAGTTTTGAATATGAGTGTGGATGGATGTATGGCTATGTATGGATGGATGTAGGGGGAGGCCGAAAAAAAGATGGATGGATTGTGTGAAAAATGATATGCATGTTAAAGGAGTGGCACCAGAGTTGACGAATGATAGAGGAGAATGGAAAATGGAAGACATATTTTGCCGACCCACTTAGAGTGTATAGGGTAAGAGAATGAAGATGATATATATATATATATATATATATATATGTGTGTGTGTGTGTGTGTGTTTTATATATATATATATAAGATTATTCACTTTAAATAGTCAAGTTATGAATAAATTTGTGTCTTTTTTCTTTTTAAACTTATATTTCTCAACAGGTTCGGTATCTTCTCTAAGCAGTGGAGAAACGGTCGCTCAAGAAGACCGTTTGTCAAATGGACACGCGAACATAGAAGCATTACCAGATGTGCAGGTGAATTTTCTTATATATACATATATTTTAATTCTAATTCAAATTCATATTTATTTTATTCGCCGTGTGGTATCCGGCGGAGTAAATAAGACCACCCTCATTTCTTACTGAGGTGTCGTAAAAGGCGACTAAGGTAAGTCGAACCGCCGTGTGGTATCCGGCTGAGTAGAATAGACCAACCTCATTTCTTACTGAAGTGTCGTAAAAGGCGACTAAGGTAAGTTGACCCAAAGTGTGGTGTCCGGTTTAGTCGAATAGACCACCCTTATTTCTTACCGAGGTGTCGTAAAAGGCGTATAAGGTAAGTCGAACCGCCGTGTGGTATCCGGCTGAGTAAAATAGACCACTTCCTATCTTACCGAAGTGTCGTAAAAGGCGATGAAGGTAAGTTGGCTCGACGTGTGGTATCCGGCTGAGTAGAATAGACCAATCTCATTTCTTACCGAGGTGTCGTAAAAGGCGACTAAGGTTAGTCGACCCGCCGTGTGGTATCCGGCTGAGTAGAATAGACCAACCTCATTTCTTACTGAGGTGTCGTAAAAGGCGACTAAGGTAAGTCGACCCGCCGTGTGGTATCCGGCTGAGTAGAATAGACAATCCTTTTCTTCTTACTGAGGTGTTGCAAAAGGCGACTAAGAAAAGTTGACGTCAGGCAGGCGGCCGGTCGTAAAGTACGTAGACAAATCAACAAACAGTTTTGTGACAAAATTTTTATAACGTCTTGTGCCGACCCCACTTAAAGTGGGATAGGGGCACATAGTATAGATAAAATATAGGTAAATAGTAAAAAATAATCATGTATTATATTACAGATAAAACGTGCGAAGGTTCTAGATATATTACTTGGAAAGGTTACTATATTATCAATACTTATTAATTAGATATTAAAAATGAGAGTGATATCTCCTAATCTAATTCAAATTCGCAATAAACTATATTAAACTAAAATTTAAAAGCAGTTTTGAATCAAATATTTAGGTACTTACCTTATTAGCCTTTTACGACACCACGGTAAGAAAGGGTGGTCTATTATAGTCAGCCGTATACCACACCACACAGCGGGTCAACTTACCTTAGTCGCCTTTTACGACACCTCGGTAAAAACGAGTGTGGTATATTCTATTCAGCCGAATACCACACGGCGGGTCGACTTACCTAAGTCGCCTTTTACGACACCTCGGTAAGAATGAGGGTGGTCTATCCTACTCAGCCGGATACCACACGGCGGGTCGACTTACCTTAGTCGCCTTTTACGACACCTCGGTAAGAAATGAGGTTGGTCTATTCTACTCAGCCGGATACCACACGGCGGGTCGACTTACCTTAGTCGCCTTTTACGACACCTCGGTAAAAACGAGTGTGGTATATTCTATTCAGCCGAATACCACACGGTGGGTCGACTTACCTTAGTCGCCTTTTACGACACCTCGGTAAGAAACGATAGTGGTCTATTCTAGTCAGCCGGATACCACACGGCAGGTCAACTTACCTTAGTCGCCTTTTACGACACCTCGGTAAAAACGAGTGTGGTATATTGTATTCAGCCGGATACCACACGGCGGGTCGACTTACCTTAGTCGCCTTTTACGACACCTCGGTAAAAACAAGGGTGGTATATTCTATTCAGCCGGATACCACACGGCGGGTCGACTTACCTTAGTCGCCTTTTACGACACCTCGGTAAAAATGAGGGTGGTCTCATACTCAGCCGCATACCACGCGTCGGTTTAACTTACCTTATTATCCTTTTACGACACCTCGGTAAGAATGAGGGTGGTCTCTTCTACTTAGCCGGTGTAGCCACGTGCGGTTTATTGCCAACAACAATGAGTACATATAATTATAATCCCTCCCTATATCCATGATATCATATCACGTCATCACCAACCAATGCGAGCGGAGCACGATGACGTAATACCACATTTACCAATTGCTGTCCGATATCAGGCGTTAACAGTCGCCTTTTACTACACCTCGAAAGAAATTCGGGTGGTCTTTTCTACTCAGCCGGATACCAAACGGCACAATAGTAAAGTAGCGGCCTGTTATGATCCCACTGCTGGGAATAGGCCTCTTCTCTCCGTTATAAGAGAGAAGGATTGGAGCTAAGACCTACCACGCTGCTCCAATGCGGATTGGTAGGTTACACATGTCTCCAGAATTCTCTAGAGATATGCAGGTTTCCTCACGATGTTTTCCTTCACCGAAAAGCGTGTGATAAATTGCAATTATCAATTAGACACAAGTTTTAATAGAAAAACTCATTGGTGTCTGCCCGGGTTTGAACCCATGATCGTCTTTAGAGATTCACACGGTCGCACCGCTAGGCCATCACAGCTTATTAACGGCACAATGGTGGGGAATATTTAAGATGATGGATTGGTTGCCATTTCCAGACCCGGGAACCGGACCGTCAAGCGTTAGTAGAGCGGATAGTGTCCCTCCAAAGGGCGGCGGCCGCGCGTTCCGAACGCTGCGAGTTCCTGCAGGAACACTGCGCGCAGCTAACCAGGGAGTTGCGTGGGAAGAATAAGCTGCTCAGGGCCTTACTTCCCACCCTCCCCCCTGCTGCTTTGGCCTCCGCTAATGCTGATGAACATAAGGTAATATATCCTTTATCGTACGCCCGAAATTGAGGTACCCGTGTCGATGCATATGGTGCTCCTGATGCATCGACAAGACGAGCACGCACTCTGGGGTTCAAAGTTGCTGCTGGCAGGGATGGGGCCAATTTGTACAACGGTACCCCGTCCCCGACACCATCAGCGTGGTCGAGCACTCAGGGGGAGTTTTTTGGGGTTTTTTTCTGATAAAAAAAGAGGTAATACACCATCTTTCACTTCTCTATTTCACTGCCCCATCTATTCCTAATCTTTTAGCTATCACCTATGTTTCCCCCTTTCACCTCCTTTGATTTGCTACGCCTCATTCTAATATTTTTGACGTCACCTCCTTTTTTTACCTTTCTCCACTTTTAACTCTTCCTTCCTTTTCCTTCTCTTGTCCATTTTTCTCTAACACTTTCTTGCTGCCCTCTTCCTACCCGTTATGGTTTCAGCTTGTCTTTCACATCTTACCATCACTTTTTTGCTCCCCTGTTTCTAAAAATTATGGGCTTGGCTCCCTTATCCCCTGTTTTCCAGGTTTTTACTCAGTCTCCTTTACCATTACAATCAGCTTTATATCATATTTTTCATTGCATCCACTTTTCCTAAACAATAATATCAGATCTGTGATTTATAAATGTTAAAGTTGGAGTGATCTCACAGTCGTTTTCATGAATTTCCCTCACCAATTGCCTTCCCGAATCTTATATGAAAATTTTTAAATAAATATAAATATAAAATTTATCTTTTTAATGCTGCTCCAGCCGAAACGGAAATTTACAAAGGTATAGATAGTAGTTATAAGAGCGTAGACATTTTTTATTATACACAGCATACAGACAGACTACATAAAATATTATTATATAAATTTAAATCTCTATGTGGTCTGTAACCTTCACTCAAGTGACACAATCATCTTCTTGCCCTTATCCCACTCTAAGTGGGGTCGGCAAAACATGTTTATAACAACACTTACAGGCCTGCCTATAGATCCACTACTCTAATATAATTCTATGACCTACATTTTTCGTTTTCTTTATGACGTATAGCGCCATTAGTTGAAATGAGTCAATGACTGTGAGAAGCTGATGGTATTGCGCTTATTGTAACATAATATGATTTAAAGCCCTACGTACTTAAAAAATATTTATTATTTATTTATTCTTATTGCACTATACAGAGGTACATAGGTTTATATTAAATTAAATTAGGACAAGCGTGCAAAGGCGGTCTTATCGCTAAAGCGATCTCTCACAGACAACCTTTGGTGAGAGGAGAATACTAAAAGATCGGGTAAAGTGCATAATAAACTATAAAACATACAATTAAATACTAATATTACACAAATATTTACAATTATATATATTATAATACATATATCATTAATAAATTACACATTCAACGATAGATAATATAGCTTCAAATGATTTTTAAAAATATGTAATGATTCCGAACGGCGGATGTCAGTGGGAAGAGCATTCCAATCGCGGACACATTGGACCGTAAACGAATTCCCGTAATAATTGGTCCGACTGGAGGGTACTTTAAGTTTATAATCATTGGTTGTACGGGGAGCAAACCTACTATCAGTACCAAAAAAACGGAATCTTTCTTTGAGGTAGGATGGAGTTTGAGGGAGGTATAAAATACTGTAGAGAAGAGATAAGGCATGTAACTTTCTACGCTGTCTGATTGGTAACCACTTCAGTTGTGCCCGATACTGAGAAATATGGTCGAACTTACGTAGGCCAAAGATGAAACGAATACATGAATTTTGTAATCTTTCTAATTTATTGAGAAGATCTTGATTTAAGTCGAGGTAGCAAGAGTCAGCATAGTCTAGTATTGGCATAAGTAAAGAATTAACAAGACAGATTTTAGTTTTAATGGGTAAGAAATTTTTCCACCGTCTTAGAGAACAAAGTGTAGCAGAGATTTTTCGACTGACTTCTACTACATGAGGTACCCAACATAAAGTGCTATCAATGATGAGACCAAGATTTTTGACCGTGTGACTGAGGGGTAATATAACTCCATTTAAACAGATAGCAGGGAGATTATTAATATGTAGTTTTGATAGCATTTTTTTACTGCCTATAATGATGGATTGGGATTTTTGGGGGTTTATCAAAAGACCAAACGATTTACACCACTGAGAAATATTAGATAGATCCGAATTCAAAGTTCTGATGGCTACCGAAATATTTTCAATGGATGAAGAGGTGTATATTTGTAGATCGTCAGCGTAAAAATGAAAAGAAGAAGAAATGTAAGCCGTAATAGTATTAATGAAAACAGAGAAAAGAAGAGGAGATAGAACGCTTCCTTGAGGAACCCCAGTATTAACACAGGAAACAGCAGAGTATTTATTATCAAAAGTGACACATTGTTTCCTGTCATTCAAGTACGAGCGAAACCAATTAACAACGCTAGAAGAAATATTGAGAGAAGTTAAAACAGCGAGAAGTAAATCGTAGTCAACGGTATTAAACGCGTTGCTGAAGTCAAGGAGAACCAAAGCAGTTACTAATTTGTTATCTAAACCATACCGGATGTCGTCAATTACTTTTACAAGGGTTGTCACTGTACTGTGACCGGACCTAAAACCGGACTGAAATGGAGATAAGATTTTATTTTTGGTAAGAAATAAATTGAGTTGATTGTGAACAATGCGTTCGAGGACCTTAGATAGTAAAGGAAGAATACAGATGGGTCGGAAATGTTGAGGGAGTGAAGGACTGTGATTTTTCGCAACTGGGACAACAAAAGCTTTTCGCCAGACCGCAGGAAAGGTGCAAGAAGATAGAGAGTAATTAAGCAGGTGTGATAGAATTGGTAAGATATTGTTTAAAAGTAACATAATCATTCTACGACTTAGACCATCACAGCCAATTGCATTAGACTTTATAGATGTAACATGTTTTTTTATTTCACTAAATGTAATGTAGGAAAAGTGGAAAGGTGGGTAATTAGGAACAGGCAAGGAACGCAATTGTGAAAGTGCATCTTGTTTATTTTTGCTGTTAAGTAAGGGTGCAGTGGTAAAATATCGATTCAGAGAATCAAGGTCCGGCATTTTTGTCGTAACATTGCTTTGACGCCCGATGCCCAAAGAATTCAAGAACCTCCAAACTTTATCAGTACTCTTATTATTGACGCGGTTGTGAATAAAATTACGCTGCGCGTCTCTACAAACCATGCTGCAATGATTACGGAGTCGCTTATATTTTAAAAGGTTAGTATCAGTGGGGCATAGTTTGTATTTACTTTTAGCCGCATTCCGCTTAGTCATAAGCTTTTTAATTTCTGGAGTTAACCAGGGAGCTGGCAAATGCTTAAGCTTGACAGGCCTTAGTGGAGCATGAACATCGAACAAGTCAGTAAGAATGGAGTTAAAGACGTCTAATTTTTCATCAATCGAATTTGCAGCAAAAACATCCGTCCATTCAATTTTACTTAAATCTTTCATAAAAAGGGTTGTGTCAAGATGTTTAAAATCACGACGCATAACAATGGTTGGTTTTGCCTTCGGCGGACGTATCCTGTAAGAAGCGTATACTAGGTCGTGATAGGAAAAACCTTCAGCAGGGAGCTGCCCATGGGAATCAACATGGTTTAAAGAAGACACAAGCATAAGGTCCAGTTGCGAAGGCATACAGTTAGGAAAGTAATGCGTCGCTCGCGTAGGTAATACATTAAGATTAACACTACAAACAATATTCTTAAGCCGTTTCGCTCGGAAATCATCCTTAATGAGGCATGTATTAAAATCTCCCATTATGATAGTGTGGTCAAAATTACCAACATTTTGCTCGAGGAGAGATTCAAAATTTTCAAAGTAATCAATTCGAAGCGATGGGCTGTAAAATACTCCTAACATTAACTTAAGGCGTCCGAAAATCACCTCAATGAGTAAGTGTTCAGATGATTCTGAATAGAGTGAAGGAGATTTGCTTAATATTGTGAATGGAATGTGGCTGCGGAGATAAATTGCTACGCCGCCACCCCCCATACCCACGCGGTCGTTTCGGATAAGATGAAATCCTGGAAGGCTGTACGAGGTAGATGGCAGAAACGGCTTGAGAAAAGTCTCGGACACCAATACAGCGTGGATATTCGCATTGTCAAATGTAGAAAGAAAGTCAGGGAAGTGAGAGGGTATGCTTTGGGCATTAATATGGAGGACGTTGAAGTTTTTGGAAAAGGAGGAAAATACAGAGTTCAAGCGCTCATAAAGAGATGTCGATGCACTATTAGAATTATTGCTCGAAGTAGAAGAATCTAAAAAACCGAAATTATCGAGATCATTTACACTATTATCATTTGAATTCATGATTTAAATAATAATAAAAAAAAATATATATATATGTATATATATAAAATTTGTACAAAAATAAAAATAAATTACAGACTATAAATAATATTTTATTTTACCTGTCCACCTCCAGCTCGAGAGATCACTTTACACAGTTATTATTAAAAAAATTATCAATATAAGTGCTGATATCGTATTGAGAAACGGAACGTTACACATACATAACGAATGGTAAAAACAAGACTGAAGTTAGTGACAATCTTTATCATATACAAGTTTATAGTTCAACCATTTGTCGTACCCTTATTCTATAATCTTTGTCCGTGACATGCTGAATACCGACAACAGATGGCAGTGCTATTATTAATTTAACGTTTGACAAATCGAGAATTGAGATAGTAGGCAAAGATTACTGTTGATAGCATCTCAGTAAACATTGAAGTTTGTTGACAATAATTATATCACGTAAACAAGACGGAATAAAACAAAAATTTACGGGTAGAAAAATTGTAAATATAAAAAACTACATAAAATAATTTTTGAGTGCTGGAATGTGTGTGTTCAATTTATTATATATATAAAATTTAAGAAATAAAGTAAAATAATGAGTATCCACTGAAAAGAACCTAGTTAACTGAGTTCGAATACTTAAAGAAACCTTCTACCAAACCGTTTGGTACGCACTGTGTGTGAGGGGATAGCAGTTTTAGTGACAGTGCTAGTGCTAGAACTTGATGCAACACTAGAAGTAGTTGGCACGTGAGGTGCATCACTTATCTGGTTAATGGAATTAACCTCCTGCATAGTACTCACTCGGTGCCGCTGGCCATCGCTATCTATTATAATTATGAAGCCGTCCTTCGTCCAACATTTACCGATGCCAAACTTCTGTCTAGCAGCCATGAAAGCCTCGTGCCGATCCTTGGTTAAGAACTCGGAAAGCGTAATACCAGTATTCTTGAGAGATGTTTTAGCATACCAGACTTGATTTCTTAGACCAACATTGTGAAATTTTAGAAGAATAGCCCGAGGCCTATCACCTTTCATTCCCCCTATTCTCTGAGCACGCCTAAGACAATCTTCCTTGAGTGACGGCAATTGGAGATGTTCGGACAGGACTTTGCTCACTACAAGAGAAGTGTTTTCGTTTTTGCCTTCAGGGATTCCATGTAAAAGAAGCATCTTCCTTCTGCTCCTTATCTCAATGAGGTCCACTTGGCTTGTTAGAATCTTCACTTGCTGCTGCAGGCCCTCAAGCGCAGATAAGACAAAAGTACGAAAAGCACTAAACTGGGCTGCAACATTAGAGTTAGGGCTGGTTGCAGGAATGGAGTTCTGCAAACTTCTTTGAAATTCTGCCATCCTTGTATTAAAGTGTTCAGTTAGTGCCTGGATCGAATGTTCTATGGACTGCATAGTGAGTTTACGATATAGTTAATCACAGTGATTTTATCGTGCCAATTATGAAAATCTGTATGGAGCTGGAGTTAGCAGGTAATACAACACTTAATGCATGTATTTATATATGGAAATATATTAAAATTAAATAAAAACTGTATGAGGTTCGAAAAAAAACGTGTTGCGATTTTCGACACCTACCCGCGTAAATAATTAATTAGAGACTAATACAAGAGCGAGTGAGAGAAAACAAGGAACGCTTGCATCCTAACCTTGTGTTAAGTGTAAAATACATCTACTAGGTCAATGAACCATTATTAAAAGAGAGTGTTCTTGTAAATTTCCCAGTTTAAGGGTGCGTTAAGAACACTCTCTTTAAATAATGGTTCATTGACCTAGTAGATGTATTTTACACTTAACACACCCTTCAACTGGGAAATTTACAAGAACACTCTCTTTTAATAATGGTTCATTGACCTAGTAGATGTATTTTACACTTAACACACCCTTCAACTGGGAAATTTACAAGAACACTCTCTTTTAATAATGGTTCATTGACCTAGTAGATGTATTTTACACTTAACACACCCTTCAACTGGGAAATTTACAAGAACACTCTCTTTTAATAATGGTTCATTGACCTAGTAGATGTATTTTACACTTAACACACCCTTCAACTGGGAAATTTACAAGAACACTCTCTTTTAATAATGGTTCATTGACCTAGTAGATGTATTTTACACTTAACACACCCTTCAACTGGGAAATTTACAAGAACACTCTCTTTTAATAATGGTTCATTGATCTAGTAGATGTATTTTACACTTAACACTTAACACACAGTTTAAGTGTGTGTTAAGTGTGAAATACATTCTTTTATTGCATTATTTGAATTTTGAGAAAGTTTCTTAATATTTTCAAGTGAACTGTAGTTAAAGACACATTAAAATGTTTCTGAAGGAGAAATCGTTTTAAGTTGGCAACACTACAATAAGCAGGCATTGCTTTCTACGTCACGCACTGAGCGCAGTATTCTTATTTAAATTCAATTTATATTTGTTTTCTATTTCTCTCTCCATTTTACTGTTTTCTTCAACAGTGGAACAGAATAACCGAGCTATAGCATAATAATCAAGCGTTCCTCGATATTTTTATAAAGAAATATAAAAAATGTAATTAAAAAAAAGAAAGGGTCGATGACATGCGGGACTTGAACCTATGTTCAAGTTCAAGTGAAAATACCTATGTATTTTCACATATTTAATCCGCCCGTTTACCATAGCGCTATTACAACTTCACAAATGACAGCAAATTTAAGCTATTCTATTTTTATTTAAGCAGTTTTTTTCAATGCCTAAAAACAGGGATGAAATAATTTTTTTTTTAATAAAACTTAACTAGATCGATTTTTCCCACCCAAAACCCCCTACATACTGAATTTCATGAAAATCATTGAAGTCGTTTCTTAAATTCAGAAAAATATTCAGAGTTAATCTTGTATAATCTTGTATAAATATACAAGATTAACTCATTTAAATATTATAGATATAACGGGTGGTACCATAAATTTGGCATAATCAAATCTTCTTAAATAAATATAGTTTTAAAAAATGTTTTCGAAGAATATATATATATAATTTAATTGAGATTTGGCTTTGTTAGTAATGGTTGATTGACCGCGACGCGCCTGTTTCAGGAGAAAACAATAAAATTATAGTTTACCTCCCTTGCACCTGCACTTGTTCAGTTGTACCGTATATAGTTTTTAGGCCAAGGTTAGAATGGAGTGTACAGTCATTGATCTATAAATCGAGTTTATTTAAAAACAAAATTATTCCTGTGGCTAGAATATTTCACTGAACTGATTTTTTTAATGTAAAGTGTTCAGGTGTGTAGGTACCTAAAATTAAAATTAATTTCGTATAATCGGTACCACTTGTAAATGATTTTTCTCTACAACAGAAAGAGATAGCTCGTTTGGGGGGCGGTGCTATGGCGGCGGTTTGGGGCGGAGACCCGGGCGGGATGACTTTGGAGCTATCTTTGGAGATGAACCAAAGGTTGCAAGCGGTGCTGGAGGACACCTTGCTGAAGAATATCACGCTTAAAGTGAGTTTTTCTTTAGTAAGTAAAAAAGTAAGTAGCGGCCTGTTATTATCCCACTGCTGAGAATAGGCCTCTTCTCTACGTTTTTGGAGAGAAGGTTTGGCGCTAAGACCTACCACGCTGCTCCAATGCGGGTTGGTAGGTTACACATATCTCCAGAATTCTCTAGAGATATGCAGGTTTCCTCACGATGTTTTCCTTCACCGAAAAGCGTGTGATAAATTGCAATTATCAATTAGTTTTTCGTAAATATAGCGCAATTTAACAGGCACCGCACACATTCGATACGACACTCTCAACAATGGTTTCGCTTAGTAACCGATCATGAGATAAAATATTTTTGCGATAAACTCGAAAATAAATAATACCCTACATTTTGTATTGTGGAACTTTGTTAAGTAACGCCTAATTCAATGAGTTATTTAATTTATTATTAATCAGCGTTTACGCACGGGTTTGTTTGTTTATATGTAAATATATACAACCAAAAAAAATGTACATGGCCCGTTGGCGTAGTGGGTAGTGAGCGTGCCTTCGGCTCCGCGGGTCGCAGGTTCGATTCCCGCCGAAGGCCAACATTTTGTATAAATAAATTTGTTGTTTTTAGAGTCTGGGGGTTTATTTGTATTTAAGAATGTTATTAAAAATATACAAGCAATTAAGTTTCTATTTTGCCGATTCCCTTTTAATATTTACATATGTATATATCAATCTTGTTAATATTTGCTCCTCAAAAAACATTTTTCTTTTGACGGAGTTAATCTCTCTTTTCTATATTTAAAATTGAGATATACACATATCGAAATGAAAAAGAATTTATCAAAAAAAAAAAACAAAAATGTTTTATTTCATTAACAAGCATAGTACATTCTTACAAATTGTTATAAATGAGATCTCCTTTTGAGCATGTAAATTCTTGTGTTAGGAGGTCCCCCTCTTCCTAGACTAAGTTTTTACATAGTACTATTAATGAATACATACTTTATATTTATAATTCTTACTTTATATTTATAACTAGGAGTCCCTCCCCAGCTTCGCACGGGTATAAAGCATATAGCCTATGTCACTCAGTGATAATCACAGTATTTCTCTACTCCATATTGAATTTTATTATACATATAAACCTTCCTCTTCAATCACTCTATATATTTAAAAAAACCGCATCAAAATCTGTTGCGTAGATTTAAAGATTTAAGCAAACAGAGATATAAGGACAGACAGAGAAAGCGACTTTGTTTTATACTATGTGGTAACGTTTATAGCTACTCCTATTTTGATAATTGTCAAATTTTTACCATACTTACCCAAAGACTAAATTACGTTTAGCTGTCATTTATGTTTTGTTTTTCCATGTCATAGTCGTTTTTGTTGTACCACGTTTTATAGTGACTTGACGGAATAAAATAAATGCGGTCGAACGGGATAAAAAGTATCCTATGTCCGTCTCCTGGTTCTAAGCAACCTCTCCACCAATTTTCAGCCGAATTTGTTCATCCGTTCTTGAGTTATAAATAGTGTAACCAAGACCAACTTTCTTTTATATATATAGATTTATATTTTTTACAAGTATATATTCACCAGTTGTCTGTCACCCATAACACAAGTATTAAGTTACTTACTTTGGGGACGGACGACCGTGTAAGTGTCCGATATATTTATTTATAATCTGAATAGTATTGTGAAACGAGGGGTGGTTAGTGAGGTGCTTTTTATAAATTTGTCGTTTTGAAAACAAAAATATTTTATTTTCCAGGAAAATATGGACACGTTAGGCGAAGAGATATCCAGGTTGCGGGAACAAATGAAAATTGGTGATAAGAAATAATCGCGATATATCTAATTTGATAATGTCGATCTGTGTTTAATAGTTATAGTTTCCAAGCGATGAATAAAATAATCAAAAATCAAAATATTTCAAAAAATCCGTCAGCTACCCGATACAATTGTGAAAATACTAAAAGCTCAGAACTACTTATTCTAAATCAAATCAAACTAAACTTTATTAAAATAAGCTCTTTCAAGCAATTTTGAATCGTCGAGGGTCAATATGGTTAATGAAGCTACAATTGGTTCGGAATGTTGCTCTTACCGAGAAAAACCAGAAAGTCCCTGGTCACCATCAATTAACATTATTAAACCGTATGTATGCAGCTGATGGTAAGCATAAGCTGTGGTAGCCCAGCGGTAGGACCGTACGCCTCTTTCGAGGAGGTCTATGGTTCAAACCCCGGGCAGGCACCAATGAGTTTTCTAGTAAAAATTATGTGTGTAATTGATAATTGCAATTTATCACACGCTTTCGTGAGGAAACCTGCATATCTCTAGAGAATTCCGGGGATATGTGTAACCTACCAATCCGCATTGGAGCAGCGTGGTAGGTCTTAGCTCCAAATCCTTCTCTCCAAAAAATAAAAAAAAAACGGAGAGAAGAGGCCTATGCCCAGCAGTGGGATAGTAACAGGCCGTTACTTACTTACTTTACTTACTATGCAGCTGAAAGGATTTTTAAATCTAGCCATGGGTCTCTTTAACAGCTTTTATAAAATGACGAAGGTATGGGGTTCGCGGGCTCTCGCTCTATTAGCGCTACGCTTTATTGAGATTTGTCTCAAAACAATTAAAAAAAATTCGAATTAGGTCACTTTAATACTATATATTCAACGACGGACCTTGAATTAACCTCTAATAAAGTCTTCCGTTCAAAACTAAGATCGAAATTGTTAAATTAGATTATATCTTGTATTTAAAAATCTGTATTAGCTAATATATTGAAAGTCGGCTGTTTGCCTCTAGCTCTCTTATTAACTTGTAATCGTGTGTACATACTTTAAATTATTCAAATTTCTGCGACGGTATTTCATAAAAAATCGTTATTTCATTTCAGATCCATTATATCTCGAGACGCATAAGGTCGAATGTCGACATAAGACCAAAGACGAATAGTATTCAGTTTCTTTAAAAAAATGAGTTTTTTTAATCCAATAATGTAAATTTTAGATTAATAGTGTTAGGAATCGAAAGATATAAGCTTTCACTAAAATATTAACAATATTTTATTTGGAATTATCTATAAAAACGAAAATACTATCCCGATTAGTTTATAAATTTTCTTTTCGCTCTCTTGTCATCAAAACACACATCAGATCTTATGCGTCTAAGGTCGAGATATATGGACATGAGAATATCCAAAACCTTAATTAATCTCTTTTAAGTAGATTAATAATAACTTACTGTCAAAAAGGAAAGATTTATTCTTTGGGTCATCTCTCTTTATAAATAAGGGGTCGTTCATAAATACATTCCTATACAAGGTGGGAGGGGGGGCATAAATACATTCGTATACATGTCAAGAATGTGGCTATGCCCGCGTGGAAATATTAGAACCGTAATATAGTCTTTTGATAACCATGAAAATGGTTAAAGTGGGTTAACCTTAAAATCCAGACATATGCTGTCACAGACCTTTAAGAGCTTCTAGAACTTTTTTACTTTTAGAACTTAATCATTACCTAACTTTAGAAAAATCATTTTTGAATAACTACCACCGTTTACTCAGCGCACGCAATGAAATCTTTAAATTTTGCCGTTTTCGTAGTATTTTTTATTGCTGTTCCTCTCCTATTTATCTTAGCGTGATGTTATATAGCCTATAGCCTTCCTCAATAAATAATAGCGCGTTCAAACAATTAAACATAAAACACTTCAGCTTTATATATTAGTATAGATTTATTAATTTATTGAAATTTTATAAATATAAAACTAATCAAATGTGATTTCAATTCTCAAAATTTGTGCACTATTAATTGAAATTTATATTCCGGGGTTTAATGACGTAATATTTTTAGGGGAGGCAACAGAAAATGTAACAGCATGACAGTAGGGGATAAAGGGGTAAAAAAAATATTTACGTATTTTATGAACGGCCTCTAAAGTAAGTATATAATATCCAAAATACACAGTCAAACACTCAAAAATATCCTCAACAAATGCGCAAATCATTACGTTTTCAGCCATGCTTATGAATACATGTTACAAATGCCGATCTTTTACTTTTAAAACTGTAAAAATATCAGAAGATATCTTACTTCCGGTAAGGAAGTGTAAAATTTTTGTTTAAATTAATTTTTTTGTTTTTTTTTTATATGCTTAATGTGAAGGATTACGTTTTAAAATTAAAATATTGATTTTCTTTAGTTCTGCTATTTTATACAGGCTTATCTGTTTTTGTATATAACGTTCGATTTTTAAATTTGATCACCAAATATTCGATTGTTGATAAGTCGACAGACGACGCGAGACAGAACGCAACATGTATTCATTGATGTGAATAAAAAGCAACTTTAACAGATAGCATTGAGGTCGATTTTTGTTTGTATTTTGTCGAAATTTGTATTGTTCTGATGTTCAAATTCAAAATATTCTATATTCAAGTAAAGTGACAATGCTTTTGAATCGTCACCTCTATTTACTGTCAATTTTACTTTACTTGGGACAGTTTTTGATTTGACATTTTTATAGAACTGTGTGTCTATGGGTAGAATATACTATAGAGTTATTAGACTAGAGCAGGTTAGCCAACCTAAAATGTGTCCATCGACAATAAAGATATAAAACGAGATTTATTATCTATCTCTCTTTTTTATATGTGTTAAGATAAATACGAGTTTTATCTTCACTCTGATTATTTGTTGCGACTACTCTTACTCTAGTACTATAATTCCATTATATATCAATGTAATGCCATTTTGTTTATGTAAAAGAGTATATTAGGAATTACTACATCAATGTGTATAGGCTTTTTAATTGTTATATAAATTGTTATATACATACAGCCAATGAGGCATACATACACGATAGTTCAGTAGTGGAATGTCAGGAAAATTTTTTAGCGGGTTTAAAGACTTGTATGTGGATAGTTATGTACTTAATTACACATAATTTATAGAATTAAACGTTACTTTGCGGATACCCATAATATAAGAGGTATTTTGATATATTTTGCGGTAAAACTAGTATAAAATATATGTAATGCTAATGTAGGGTGTATTGTCCGTTCTCATAACTTATACATGCAGAATTCGTAAAAACTCATGCACTACTCATTACCATAACACAACAATACACACTTTACTATTTTGTCGTGGGAGTCTATCTCCTGACCTAATGCTTCGATTACGGAGCGAAACTATTGTTGACATTGTGCTAGTGAATTTGTGCAATGCTTGTGTATTGTTGCGTTATTAGTGGCGGGTAGTGCGTGAGTTTTTACGAATTCTACATGTATCAGGTATGAGAATAAATAATACACTCTACATTTAACATTAAATGTATGTTCATTTATCGCAGATTATAGCAGAATAATATTTTCATTACTTTTTTAATTTCCATGCTATTGACTATTCGAGTACTCATTAACATGGTAAATGCAACTAGATCAGATTTCATAAGTCGTTCATATTTTCTAAAACAGGGGTGAGCAACCTTTTTAATTTTTTTTTAATATAAACCAATTTTAAATTTTTTTTGGCGTTCCGCACATAAAGTAACACTTATTATATTAAATAATTTATAAACTTTATTTACTATAAACATTAGCATAAGAAAAAAATTAAGTAAAGCTTTGAGTTTAGAAGGTACTATAATTTTATAACAATGTATTGATGGGAGAAAGTCGTAGAAATAAATTAATTTTCAGAAATGCTTGTCGAAATGTTTAAAGGACCACGTGTTGCTCATCCCTGTTCTAGATCATTACTGTGGTAATCTTGTAAGACTCGTTGTAGAAGAATATTGCGATTATCGAAAAGATATTATTCACTAGTTATCCCTCAACATTTAAAAAGAGTATTATAACTGTTATTTAAATTGTAAGCGTTCTGTATTTTAAATCTAAACTTCATTATATGTAAAAATGTGCATATATTTTTCCTACGACCATTCAACTAATAATTTAACCAAATTAAAATAATATGCATAGATAAACACTATATAAGGTATAGATGAGAAATTCCTTTATTTAGACGAGAGAGATGGGTCTTCACGCTTACTCCCCGGATGGGGGTGAAGTGGAGTGGAGCCCTCGGGATCAATAAAAGTCTTCTTTGTTCCACGTTCTGTATTTATACATTATGGTTTAAAACGTACAGTACAATTATAATTTTTCCTTATGAAATATTATACACATTATACAACAGTCAATCTCCAAAGCGTCCTCTCGCTTGTCAACAAACCGAGAAGGGCACAGATTATTTTCCTCCGTGTGACGGGAGCGTTCAGAAAACCATACCCGCCACAGGTTGTAAGCGGGGTACGGGCCTCGAGGAGATCCTCAATACCCGGGTATATCATCGCGAGCACTTAAGCCTGGCATGTGTTTCGGCCGTAGGCCGAGGTCACTTAAGTGACCTGAAGTTGTCGGTGTTTGGGCCGTAAGCCCAGGTCACCTAGGTGACCTAAAGGATGTCTGGTTCGGTGGGGAGGTCTGGGAATGCTCTCAGACCTTAAAGTGAGACTTTAGTAAGTATATTTTCTGAACAAAAAAGCAAATGTTCTTCTACGAATGTTCAAATATTTTCTAAACACACACACAAACACACATTAAACGCACTCTAAAATTGAACGCTTTTAATTTAAAATTTAACGTAAAATTGAACGCACCCTATTCGTTGAATGGTCGTAGATTTTATCCAAGTGTTAGAACAAACGATTAATAGAATTTATTTTATTATTATAGTATTAATGGAATAAAATATATGAAATAATCAATCAGTAAAATTTATAACGAGTTTATGCATTTATTATTTTAATACTTAATTTGTTTCCAGTACCACCCGAAGAAAAAAAAATTGCAATGAAGATTTGAACTCATGTAATATGTGGGAAGTATTATTAGTAGAAAAAGAAAGGTAACTCCCCCTTTTATTTTTGGGGAAGAGTTGCGGCTTAGACCGACGACGCTGCTCCAATGTGGATTTATTTTAGGTTATATATATTCCAGGAATTCTTCAGAGACATGCATGTTTGTTCACGGTGGTTTCCTTCACCGAAAATTCCGTGATGAATTGAAAATATCAATGAGGTACAAAGTTTTAACAGAAAAAGTCATATAGTAAAGTCATTGGCTATCCTATAGTGTATTATCTATGTCATTGGCTATCACAGCTTTCACGTATAATTAATAATAATTTAAATAATCATCATTGAAACTGCGCATTGTGTTCAAGATTAAAGATACTTTTAAAAATATTGGTGGCGAAAGTTGGCCGAATTTCGGACCATCGACAATGCGTTTGCACTCTAACATCCCATCCCATTTATAGAGTTAGGGCTGCATACACGTGTAGTGTAAAGGCCATTTTATTATAAAAGTTTAAAAAAATCTATGTAATTATTGTTAGCGACGCATTAATTAATGGAAAAATAATTGTATAAATTATAATTTAAATAAATAATGGTAAAAAGGAACGTGCGTCGTCTGTCGTTCGCGGGACGGGTAATATTCAAATTTGACATATACGTCAACTTGACATACGCCCATACAATTCAAAAAAGCCTCTCGTTATTATTTCTAAAATCTGTTGTTAAATCTTTCGACGCACAAATCCAAACCTGTGTTTAAACCTCGCTTGTTTTATTTATTACTAACGCTCGTAACAATTATTATACTTAGAGTAATGTAAGTGACAAAGACAATAAATATGAGAGGGAAGATGACATACTTATAATTCATCTTCGTCTAATCGATTAAAAAGATACGGATAGGTACGTCTCAAATGCTTTCTATTTATGTCTTAATTTTATTATTTCCCAATTTAATCTGACTTCTCTGCTCTATGTATAATAATTCTATGATCCCATCAATGTTATGTGATAGGCCAAAATTCATCAAGACAAAACCCGTAATAAAAACAAACAAAAATAAAATGTGAAAAATAAACTAATAATATGAATTTAAATATTGTATGATATTAAATTTGCTGCAGCGACTGTTACATTTAAATTAAGCAGTGGTAAACATCGCTTAAAAAATAAATCGGATCCTAAAACGTATCCATTATTGCATGTAATTGAAGATAATTAAATAATATTAGCGCTACAATTTTTGAATATTATTATTCAACACTTCATTAAAAGTACATAAAACAAAGCGATAGTAATAACAGTAAGCCGATACTAACTTATAACAAACAAGAAAACTATTCAAAGATATTAAACTGTTATATAAGTACACACATCTTTTTAAGTAACTTAACTTTTTACTTTTTTTTCATTTAGGTACCACAAGTGGCATTTTTTCATTTTTCGCAAAGATCGATACTTAAAAAATTGATGATAAATAACCGATGAATAAAAATTGCTTATTTTTACATCCCTAAGGATAGTCTATGGTATTTTTATTTCTTTATGTTAGCAGCATTGGTTTTTGGCGTTCTGACTTCTGAGGTAAAACGTTTGTAATTTGTATTAGCTTGGAGAAATTGAATCTCAATACTTGTTCATTTTGAAATCTTCAGTGTTAAACTTTTTCATTCGTGTTCATAAGTTTTGTTTCTTTATATATCCTCTTGGAGTTCTTGGCATTTATGAAGTATAGTATTGTTGGTCTGGAAAAGGAACTTAATTTGTACAATCATGTTTTTTTATGGTCTTCATTTTCTTTTCATGCGTTATATATTTTAAAAGGGGCGGTGATTCGTAAATGTATGAAGTTATTATAGTAATTGGACATTTAATTCTTTACTAGTAACGATTAAAAGTTTCTACATTTTTTCGATAAAAGTCCAAATTTGCTTTAGGGTTATGTTAATATATAGTTACAAAATGGCGTTCTCGCTGGTCCATGATTGGAAATAATAGTGCAATAAACAATAAATACAAACAATGAAATATTTGGATTTGCAATTTCTTTACCATGAGTGGTATTTTCATCTTTATATCGACTCAACTATGTGTGCAAATCCTCGACCATTCAAAATAAAGCTTGTGATATAATTTTCTGTGTATTGTCGATGCGATATAGAATTTTTTTATGGGAGAATATAACATCAGATTTAAGAGCTAATAATATTGTTCGAGAGTTGAATATATGAAATAGGTTGGCTTCTGAGCCAAGGTAGTCTTGTTTCAATTAACAAAATAGTTTCGTTACTTCTCTCGAATATGTAAAGAAAGGTAAATAAATTATAAAGTCTTATGTTTCTTTACCATGAGTGGTATTTTCATCTTTATATCGACTCAACTATGTGTGTAAATCCTCAACCATTGAAAATAAAGCTTGTGATATAATTTTCTAAGTGTTGTCGTTGCGATATAGAAAATTTTTAGGAGATTTTAACATATCGTTGTGGTATAGAAAATTTTTAGGAGATTTTAACATATCAGATTTAAGAGCTAACAGTATTGTTTGTGAGTTAAATATATGAAGTAGGTTGGCTTCAGTGCCAATTAACATAATCGTTACTTCTTTCGATATGAAAAGGATAAATAAATTATAAAGTCTTATGTTGTTAAAAGAAGGTTGCGTGTCCATATCACATCAAGGGTCACCATTGAGATGGAGGCAGCCCACAGGCTCAATGAAAGTCTTTGTTCAGTTCCACGTTTTATATTTAAAAAACAGGTTTACATGTATAGTGTAACACAGTAATTAGCATTAGTATTTAATACAGAGCGAACACAGCAGCAATGATGATAAACTAATAATTAAAATAATGATCTTGTTTGTATAATATATTTGTTATTATTACTATATATTATTATGTTTGGAATAAAACATCAAATATTCTGTGTCGACGCTTTATTAGCTATGTAGCTAGACCATAAGTGACATTGAAATAAGTCTTGACATATTTTGTTCAACAAAGTAAGTGAAACCACAGAAGATTCAGTCATTTTTCCTTTTATATATTTTCTTGATGAAACTAGTTTTTCTTCGGCCATTATAGCTGTGTAATATTGAACCAAAACGTGGCGTCAGTAATGGCGGTCGTCGTACCTGTTCCTGGGCGTTGTTCTGATCTTACGAAATATGTCGTCGCGTGCGCCGCTGTCGACTTTTGTCGTATTTTTTTGCAATTATCACCGACCGCCAACCACCACTGGTGAGAAGAACCAAAAATATGGTGGAGAGAGAATAGAAAGTCGCTGGTTTGTTCAGTATTTAGTATAATTTTTGAGAGCGTTTTACTATGCAACATTACTTGACAAGATACAGGAAGAGAAGGGAAGTTACACAGACAAATAATTAAAGCTATATGTCGAAATTAACACAGAGTACTTAACAATATATAACAGTTGTCAAAGTTATTAATTTTATATATGATGGTTTCGTTGCTTTCGGAAATTCACACCTGCCACAAGTGGATATACCAATGGACAGACTACTTAACAGTTGCAGCAATTAAAAATTAACCATTCTTGTTTTGATACATTCATCCTTGTTATGAACAAATATGAAATATCAGAAATGTTTTGTTTTGGGTATTTTATTAATAAAACTAGGTTACATCAAAGTGTATGGTAAGTTACATTTTGCCATTGGAAAATAATCCTCTAAATTTATTTAATCGTATGGCACAATGTCAGAGAAAAAACTATAAGCGTTATCAATGAAAAATAATAATGTCAAATACAATATAATATATTAATAGTCCTTTTAAGAAAGCGAAAAGAAGAATAGAACCTGTGTGGTCTATGTAATGGTTATTATAATAATAATAATAATAATAATAATATAATTTTATTTCCATTTTTTGTACAGAGTAGGTCTTACTTAACAACATTATTTTATGAATAAGTATCTAAAAACTTAAAAAAAAACCTATTTTACTAGCGGACTCCGCACTAGGTAAACCTGTATTGCGGAGCCAATGAAAAGATTTCTTTTTGCTTAGTGAACTAGGCGGGAATAACATTTTCTCTGGAAGATCTAACGATTATAAAAATAAATTAACACTATATTTATATAATAAAAAATATGCCATATAAGTATAATGTAAAATAGAAATAATAATAATATATAACAAAATTAATAAAAAATTGAAAGCTAATGTACCTAATTTAAGCAATGTTTGCAGTAAAGATTTGTTCAGTCTCCTCGTATGTTAAGTTTCTGAGCCAGGTTGAGATACATTGTTTAGCCTGTTTCATTGTGAGATATTTTAAGTTACAGAATTTAGCAACGTAGTTGTAGACTTGTGCATCAACGAAGGGTACAAAACGTTTTGCAAAGGATGTTTTTACTGTTGGTATTGTAGACTTAAGCACTCTTTTTTCGAAAATGAAGTCTATATTCGGAGATCGTAATAGAGACCTATGTTTATATAATGCAGCTTTTAGAATAAATACTTGTCGCACTGTTAGCATTTTGCAGTCTTGATAAAGCTGATCGCTTGAGTATCTAAAAGGTTTTTTCAACATAACTTTAAGGACGGATCGCTGAGCTCTTTCTGCTTCAATAAGTACTGTTTTGGAAGCACCACCCCACGATAAGATACTAAAGCTGAGTAAAGACTGGCATAATGCCAAATATACGGATCTTAGAGTTGATAGGTCTGCAACATTACGTAGTTTTTTCATAATGCCGATCACTCTACGCATACGTCCTGAGAGAAAAGATACATGGGATTTAAACGAGAGATTGTGGTCGATGTATACTCCCAAATACTTAACAGTATCCACTAGACCAATATCCTCACAATTGCACGGGGTCTTAGGAGGATTTTTAGTGCTATCGCATTTATGTATTTTTAAACTTATTTGTAAAGAAAATCAATAAAACTTGAAGGTTTAAACTATATAGCTCTTTACATAAGTCAAACATTTGTCTTTGTTTAAAAATGTCATAATAAGTCAACATTGTCAGTCTATACTAAGGTAAGGTAAAAGCAAAAATTTTTTTGCTTTTCTGTCATTGGTATGAACAATTATGGGTTATCTAAATTGCCTTGTGTTAGGAGTGTTAGGATTTAAAAAGGTTGTATCTAAAGTATGTCATTTGTAAAAAAGAACAATCATGAGCTAATAAATTTAATCAGTTATTTTAAATAGTTGTTGTGAGTCTGTCATTTAAAAAATATATTTAGGGTAATAAAAAAAAGTTTTTAAAAAAATGTGATTTAGTTACTGATAATTGTATTTTTGTTTAAACTATAGACCTATGTTGTTTGGCTCGGTCGCTTTGATGTAATGCTTGACTCCCGTGGCGTCGAAAATCACCCATCCCGGATAGGTAGGTCGCTGCTCCTGACCCTAACCGAATATCGTAGCCGTTCACAAAATGGATCAACTGCTCTTGCGCGGGGCTTGCAGTGCCGCGATTCTGTGCTGTCAATGCCATTTTATACCACCAAAGAATATGATGATAATACGCAAATGCGCTTTTTGAAACGGTTTTAGCTACGAATTTATCGCAATCTGATAAAGCTTTATACTCCTGCTCTACTAAAAAGACGTAGCCTGCCGCGTCGGCGCTGAAGGTTTTGATCGCCTCCTCGCTGACTAAACCGCGCTCTCCCTCCATAACGCTAGCCGCTGACCACAAGGGATCATTCGTTAATGTAGTTGCTGTTGTTGATAGGTTCTTGGGTTTTGGCTGCGTCTGGCCTTTGAAATCGGGCTTTTGGCGCGGGAAGTTTGCCTTTTTCTTTGCATTTTGCTGCTGCTGCTGGGCTGGCTGCTCCACGTCTTTTTTCTCTACTTGTACTTTTTCAGAATTGCTAGTCATCGTGACTGAGCGCCTTTTTTGTGATCGGAATCATAAAAGGTAATAAGCTGTGGTAGCCCAGCGGTGACACCGTGCGACTCTTTCACGGAGGTCACGAGTTCGAACCTGGGCAGACACCAATGAGTTTTTCTGTTAAAACTTATGTGTCTAATTGTAATTTATCACACGCTTTTCGGTGAAGGAAAACATCGTGAGGAAACCTGCATGTCTCTAGAGAATTCTGGTGACATGTGTAACCTACCAATCCGCAATGGAGCAGCGTGGTAGGTCTTAGCTCCAATCCTACTCTCCTAAAACGGAGAGAAGAGGCCTATTCCCAGCAGTGGGAGAGTAATAGGCCGCTACTTTACTTTTTTTATAGACCTATTTGAAGACATCTTGTAATGGAGGTTCTGTTTTGTTATAAAGTTATAAGTTTCGCAAAGTTTTGTGCTAATTGGTCTGTCAGTGTGTACAAATCTGTCATTAGTCAATGGGCTATCTAACATGTCGTGTAATAGGAGGCTACATGGTGGGGTCAGTGCCCAGATAATCTATTCTTGGGAGTTCTGACGATCCATTAAAACGAAAAAAGGACTGTATTAAAGAGTTATATTGATTACACAGTACACCTATATAAATAAGTCTTTTTTTTCTATCTTAAGGAGATTAGTCAATTTGACTATGTCACTCCCATATTAACATCATCATGAGATCACTTAAATGTTAAACCTTCCAAAGTCCCAACTTCTTTTGATAACAGAGCGGCCAGTATACTATTACAAATACGCACATTACTTGTAATGAGTACTGTAACAGTCTCATCCCTACATTCGAGTTTAAAAAAAAAAATAAAAAAAAAATAATAAATATTAAATTTCTATATTTCAGAAAAATATATAAAAATAAATGTTGTTTGTCACGCACTAATGGTTTTTGATATCTATAATTGATCTATTCATAAAACATGAAAATCAGAAAAGTCAAATTTTCGTCAAATTGACCGAACGTCTCAACAGGCGCCGTACGTGATCTGTTAGGTCGCTTATGAAATGTTGTTATTGCACACATTCCATCAATACATGATACACATCGTCAACACTTCCACATTCGACACAGTTTGGTGTTGATTTTCTCATCAAGAATTTAAACTTATTTGATGGAATAAGTTAAATTGCATTTAAGGTACTGTCTTGTAAAATTAAAAGTTATCAAAAAAGACTAAATAATAGATCTATTGTCAGGTTTTAATTGTCACTGGTATAATCAATTATCGGGTATCTAAAACATCTTTGGGTTATTAAAATTAAAAAATTGACGTGTAATGATTACATTGTTAAAAAAAAATATTTATGTCATTTTTGTTATTATTATATTTAGGACCTCTCTCGAGTAAAGGCCTCCTCGATATGACTCCAAGTATCTCTATTTGAGACTGTAGATAATGACAAGAGATGGTGTAAGTAATGATTTTAGAGAAATGGCGGTGAAGTTTGGATAAATGAAATTAACTTTTATAATTCAATCCTAACATTTACGACAGTTAAATTTACTGTCGGATTTAAATTAAAAATACATTGCATATAATGCGATTGGGTTTAAAGAACGTCTCACTGAGTTATTTGATTTTCTATTTGAGTGAGTTCATTATTTTAGTCTCTTGGAAATACATGTCTATGAGTCAAGAAATACCTTCTTCAGATGATTCTATACTGTTTGTCTTTTCATTTTTATGCAGAATGAAGTGTAACTTCTAAGATACTCGTAGTTTTTACAATATTTGGGCAGTGTGATGTAAGATTTTGTTTTGTTCTACGCGTTATTTTGGGAAATGCCTTCTAATATGTTCTTCTTATAATAAAATTATGGTGGTGTCAGTGCCCAGATAATCTATTCGCGGACGACTCGTTAAAATGAAGGAGTGGAATGTATTATAGGAGTTAAATCGGTTATAGTTCACGGTACAAAAGTAGTGTGTGTCCGAGGCGCCTACGCGTAGCCTTGGCTTGACTAGTTATTGTTTTACATAAATAGTTTAACATTATACTTAAAATGCTTTCAGTGTTCTTAATGGTTTACGCTACTCCACTCCACGATATTGCGTTTGCTGAGAGCTTATATGGCGAAAATCAAAGAAGATCTTTTACGGTGTCGATCAATTCCATAAGAGGTTTAAGAGCCGGACGCGGTGAGAAAAAGCGATTTGTGAATTTCAAACATTTTCCAACGCTATTTAAATAAAAAACTGTAAGATTTGTCTACTATTTCATTTTATAAATTACTCGGTTTGAATTCAGTATAAAAATTACCGTTCCACTTTGTCCTTTACCAGTCAACACTCCATCACAGCGGTTGCAGCAGTTGCGTGTTGAAGGTAAAAGTCCGTAGGATCCTCAATACTGTACCCCTAGGGGTCGTTTATTTGGCCTGTTCGACCAGCTGGGGCTGATTACCAGCAACCGCTCTTTGAGTCAATGCATCGTACGTAACCTACAGGTTTTTTGATCCAAAATTGTAGTAATGAAGTTGGTAGAATAATTTAATGTTAGCTAGCCAATCTTTCCAGTCGTTTTTATTAAAATGTTTGTGACTCGTAGTAGGTAGACTGTCTTCTTCTCTTGATCTTGATTACATAGTTTTTGTCTGTTTAGTACTAAATGAGTGACGGTCAGGACTCTGAGGATATTTACTTCCTTTTTTCCCACATTTAAAACAAATAGGATGTTAAGTCTGCGCTTAGCGTTAATTTTATAAACTAAAGAAATAAAAGAATAAATTAAAGAAATACTTGATAAATTTAATTTTATTGTAAAGGAACACGTAGCGCTAGTAAAAAAAACTACTACTACTACTAAAAAAGTAAAAAAAAGTATGCGAAAGAGAGCTGTCAAACATGTCAAATGTCATAGATTAATTATAACATAGAGTACTTTTTATGTCTCTAACATAGAAAACCTATCCTGAGTTCATAAGACTAATAAATGTTGTAACGTACGGCAGCCAGGACAGGACTTTTGGTTAACAGATGCAGTGGAACTAAGACATGGTAAATAAATAAACTACTATGTTAACAGAATCACCCTGTGTTCTGTTAGAAATTTATTATATAACGTCTTAACGTAACCATTAACGTCCAAAATAAAACTAAACGCGTAAATTATTTTTTGAAGCTATTTATTACTTTATACAAGACGAAATAAAAGGCTAGTAGCAATAAATTAAAAAAAAGGTTTATTATCTCAGTATTTTAAGTATGTATTTTAAGGGCTGCACTCAGATGAGTACAACGGGCAAATTAGGTGTGAAATTGTCCAAAGCAATGGTCTACATAAATATAAGGTACCTCGGTCGAATATGGGCACCTTAAGGTTTCACTCGTTATATCTATCAGTTTTGTGGATATAAAGGAGAACAGGTGACTAAATTCAGTATTCACTTTATCTCGCTTTAATAATATAAGGGCAGAATTTCAAAAATGTTGCTGCTTAAACAAATTTTGAATTTTTTTTGAGAAATGGCCATATTTACATATAGGGTTGTAAATACGCCCATAATTGTGGCCATATTTACGGTATAGAAAATACTACTATTCTACAAACTTGAATAAAATAAAATAAAAAAACAAGTTTTAATTTGAAGTTTTTTTATGTTTTAGAAAATCAACAGAAATATAAATCAGGTAGAAAACTAAATAATCAAAAAAATAATCTTCTAAGTAATAAAAAGCATGGGATCTCGTAGAAGAACCAATCATAATCAACATTTTTGGAAAGTCAGTCTTAAGAACACATGGCGCACATGAAGTCCTCTTTATCAGCTGCAGTTAAGCCAACACATTCCTCATGGACATAACTCGAGCAGGCGAAACATTTCCGTACTTGTCAATAAATAAAGCATTTATTTATTTATAAGGTGCATTAACAATTGTTTACACTATTACATTGATAAAAAAATTATATATATAAAAGTTAAGTATATTACTTATAAATGAACACAACGTGAACAATAAAAAAGAAATCTTACAAAAATTATATTATTAACAACAGTGGAAAAAATGGGAAAAAAATGTTCATAACTAAAACTAAAAAGGCAATACAGTTTTTCGAAACTTTCAGAGCGAGTTCGCATGTAAGTTAACTTACGTGTACCGTACGATGGGGCTATTTTGTATGATTTTTACAGAAAAAATGATGCCATTTTTTACGTATTTGCGATATTAAAACAACCTTTTTTTAGTTGATGAATTATGCTGGGACTTATGTTTTAACGTAGGTAGTATATATGTTAATGACATAGAATTCAAATAATATACATTTAAAAAGGTGTCCCAAATAACCCCCATGATAGGGTTATTTGAGATTCACACCAAATCGCGCTATAATTTCATAACTTTAAGCTGTAATATCATATTAAGCCATAGAAGCGATATTTGAGACAGTTCCTAATACTCTCAGTACTTATTAAAACCCTTGAAATAATAATTTTTACTGAAATGACACACAATGGTAAGTTGTTAAAAATGTAATTCTTATTTTATTGAAAGTACACCAAATCTTCATCATTGCACAGCATATATTTAACTGGCTGTCCAGAAATTTGCAGTATTTCCACCTTTTTAATAATGGAAAGTTTTAGGACAGTATCATAATCAACTTTTTTGGGGACAACAAACTTCAATTGCTCTTTTTTACCACAATTTTTATAAAAACGTACGACATAGCTTTCGTTTATAATTTTCTCTATGACGGCAACATAGTATCTCCATGAGTTACGAAGGAAGTACCTTACTAGAACAGTGTCGTCTACTTGGAACTATATAGGCATCTGTCTCTCACTAAAATTGGAAGTAGAGGGCCCTGGATCTTTGCAAACAACAGCATTTTCTGCCCTTTCTATGGGCTCTATTGGTTGAACTTCCTGCTCGTCAGATATATCGTCAGATACAATTTCCATCTCTGCATCAAAGCAATCTGAATCACTGTGTATGCTCATTATATTGGACACACTAGTGGATGATGTACTATCAGCCCTAAATCTTGACGGCAGCTTCTTCTGACGTTTAGCAATTGGCAAACTTGTTATGTCGGGTGATAAATTTTGTCTTGTGTCTGCCGACTGCTCCGGTTCGAGTGACTGTACTTCTATCTGTTTTTCTGTAAGTGATTGTTGTATTGTTGTTATCTGCCCCTTCTTAACTGTCTTTTTCCCTTTGCCTTTCCCTTTTCCACTTTGCGTTTGGTTGTTACTTTGTAAATTTTCTTTTAGGTCTTCTGCCGTAACACTTTTACCGGGCTCAACGTTACAACGTCTTTTTCTTGATTTCTCTACAGTATTTTTAGATCCCCTCAATTCTTGCAGTATATCCAGAATCACTTCAGAGCTTGCTTCAGCAGAAAAAGCATATGCATTATCTTTTTTTGGAAGTTTTGACTTTGGTCGTTCAGGATTGAAAGGGTAAAGACCGCACTTTTCAAAGCCCGCAATTATGTTATCCTTCATCACACCTTTATTTGTCATTTGATTAATCAATTTGTTCAACAAAATCGGAAAAGATTGTTTAGCAAGAGTTGTCTGTTTTCGTCCCTCTTTCATTTTGCAGTCACTCAAAACAATTTTCCAATAGTGTTTTAAGGGTCCATAGAAAGCTACGTCTAAAGGCTGCATTATATGCGTTGCTTTTGGCGGCAAGCAAACAAATGATATGTTGCACTTGTCGCAGCTTTCCAGAATCTTTTGTGAAAAGTGGGATGATAAGTTGTCACCAATAATAACCTTACGTCCGGGTTTATCTCGAAAGTATGGTATTACCACTGTCTCAAACCAGTCTTCAAAACAAGTTCCATCGAACCATCCACTCTTTGACCGGTTATACTTCGTTTTTTCTGGACCTCCTTCTATCCAGGTGTTCCAAAGTTTTTCAGATTTATACACAACGTAAATTGGTAACATTTCCCCATGTGCTGTCCCACTAAACATCAAGCTTACTGCCGATTTTGAGCTATTCATCACACGCTCGGGATACTTAGTGCCTCTTTTAAAAATATATTTCTTTGATCCCGGGTCGTCAGTCAAATTGGTTTCGTCGTAATTGACGATGCAATCGGGACTGATACCTTCTATAGTTTTTTGGTAGTTCTCAAAAAAGCATCAAGTTGTTCTTCTGACACTTTAGCCCTGTCTCTCGAAATATTTGCTGCCAGCCTATTGGATAATTGACCATTGTGTCTTTTTAAAAAATTTAGGGCCCAATCCAGGTAAGTTGTCTTTCAGTGTATACACTGTTCTACCTATTTTATTTAGGTATCTTTGAGCAAACATTCTCAAATCTAGAGCATCCATTGGAAAACCCCACGCGGACATTACTTTTAAGTATTCTGCAAAACAATTTTCTTCTACCTTGTTGAACAAAGTAGGGTGACCAGCCTTTTCTTGGGCAGGTTTTTGCATTTTACATTTCCGCGCAAGGGTAGCTTTAGGAATATGGTACTTTTCAGCTGCTTTTCCAAGAGTGAGAGTTTTGGATTTACTATTTTTGGATAGTTTGGATTTTTATTTACGAAAAATGATGGCTTATGTTCAAAGCAATTTTTATACAATACAGCATTAATCCTTATCCAATTAAGAACCTTAAATATATTGTTTATTTAATATTGATCAATATGACTGGTGATGTAAATAAGGTTCACTTTTTCCACTACTTAAAATGATCGACAAGGAATTTAATAACAGACGTGTTTCTATATTCAATGTTTAATTGCGACTGACTTAGTATATGAACTGACTTAACACAACATACCGCCCACCAAAGGACCATAGGGGTCCTTTAAAACAACTAAATACAGAATTTCATCTAATACATAATCACATCAAAATAAGAAAGAATATTCCAATAATTACATCATGTAAATAGTTGTGGGCTTCTACAATAACATTAACAATGCAATTTACAATAAAATTTACATTATTATCACTACATATTATAAAACAAAGTCGCATTCTTTGTTTGTCCATATATCCCTATGTATGCATAAAACTTTAAAACTACGCAACAGATTTTGATGCGGTTTTTTTTAAATAGATAGAGTGATTCAAGAGGAAGGTTTGTACGGATACGAATACGGAGTAGAGAAATACTGTAATTTTTGAGGTTTCTAATAAATATCGTAAATAATAAATTAAATAATTGTCATTTACTTTTTACGAAAAATAATGCCTTATTTTTGAAGCAATTTTTATACAATACAACATTAATCCTTATCCAATTAAGTACCTTAAATAAATTGTTGATTTAATATGGATTCCTCTTCCAAAAGTTTACATTTAAGCAAATCAATTTTATTGATATATTAGTCGTCTGAATTTTTTCGAGCTGGAGTTTTGTGTTCTATCTTTTTCCAGGCATCATTGTTTTGATCTACCATCATCGACAACACTGTCCCTATAGTAACATAAATATTTCTTTAAATTTATATTAATAACCATAAAATTATTTATATAAATAACATAGCTTAGACAAAAAATATATATATACATATATGATGTAACAGTTAAACTAGAAATGTATTAAAAAAATTATTATTTACTTCAGTATTCTACAAAAAAAAAAAATTAGAAAAACAATGTTTTGTATAGAGCATAAGGGCCATACAATTATTATAATAGACTTTATACAAGTATATGTTATAATAATATTATTATAGAGGCCAGTCTCAACTTATCTTTGACAATATATGACTTATCTATTCTGTTTATAGCATTCATATAAACAAGTTATAATATACTGCCAGAGCCACAAGTTATACATGGAATAGTCAGTTTTGACTTCTCTAATACCGTCCTGAGGTGATTGTTGGCATTAGCTTACATGGATGACTAATAAATTATTATTATATTGAAAAAGATACTTTTGTCATTTAAAGTAAGTATATTTGTTATTAAAAAAAAACTTAATTTCTTACCATTAATGTCACTATCAATATCAACTTCAACGTTTGTTAATATATTTTTATCGATATCAATAACTTTGGCATCAAGAGGATCCATATCAATCACAGATGGTCCCCCTCCAGTTAAATAGCGAACATTTTCTTTAGTTGCGGTACTAACAAAAATCTAGCATTATCAGCATTTGGAACTAATTTATAAAAAGATGGAAATCGATTGACTACATTCGACTTATGCTCCGATGGCTCAAGAAGATCAGATTCAACAGGATTTAGCCCCACAGACTGCGTCATATTAATACGTGGTAAAGTCTCCTTAATGACCATCCTTAATGATTCAAGCGTCATCTTAATTGTTTCTGCTATTCTCTCAATTTTGACATCAGAGGCTTTTTCATCAGTATAATCTTTTTCGGTAACATCTAATTTTTTCTCGTTGCGAGTCTTTCGACCTTTTTCATCGTCTGTATCAGGCGGCGGTAATTCATCATTCTTAGTTGTTTCAGCTTTAATATCTTCATCTTTCTTTAATGTTAGAATAGGTAGAATGCGTACTACCGGGCGAAGAAGGTCGACATCGCTCAACGCGGTGCGGCCCTTGTAACAAACAAGTTTTTTTGTTTCTAGAGATGCGTACGCGGCGCGGTGAACCATTCTTTAGTATATTATGTATTTTTTTTATTACAACGTTACACGGTTGCGTTAGATTCGTAGCTTTGTAGAGTCATTTTACAAGTGCCTGAAGCTTTGTAGCTTATCGTAGCCTCTAACTGCTACGTTTCCGTTACAATTTTTCTTTTTCAAAATGTTTCTTCTTAAGGATTTCATGAATGGGATAGGATAAAGGAAGGGTTAACCTAACTTACCCTATTCGTACATTCTTCTCTTTCATACCTTTTTAGAATTATAATTTTTTATATTAATGTTATTCATATTTAAAAGTTAGCATAATTGAATATAACCTATGTTAAACCTTAATGTTATCTTATACAATTTATAAAAATATGGCACAAAATTTTTGATGATACAGTTGAAATATGCGTTATTATTTAATAATTATTTCTTTAATGAATTTAATGAATTATGATTCTTTAACTTTTAAAAAGTTTAAAATTATTTTAATCTTGTTTGGCTTTTTGACATTTCTTATTGGAACTGTTGTATCTCTGTTTCTAATAGTAATTGGTACAATATTTCTTTGTGGACTTTCTGTGACTATCGCTTTGTCATACCAAGGCTTATCTTTAGCGAGTCTTTTATTAACCATTTTGGTATAGATTTCATTTCCCTTTTCGAAAGATGATGTTGAGGGTGCAGATAAATTTTCTAAATTTTTTACGCGTTTCTTCTTTAGACTGAAGCATTTTTCTACTGATGTATTCATAAAAGATTTGTCTTTTTAGTATGATCTCTCATAAGATGTTGCATATAGTGTTGATTAAATTGAACATCAAATGTACCAATGGTGTAAAACTAGTCAGTGTGTGAATAGTGTTATTGTATGCTAGAAGGGCATAATTCATGGTGTCATTAGGATCTGTAAATTTTTGTTCCTCTTTTACTATTCGATAAATTTCTACTAATGTTGTTCAGTACTCATATTGCACATTCTGCGGTTGGCAGTAAACTCTGCCACTGATCCAACGGGATCGCTCGGTCAGCTACTATATTTTGTTTACCCTTTTTATAAATTATATCAAAGTATGACTTTGTAATCTAAGTCTCCATCTAGTTAATTTACTATTGGGTTCTTTTAATGAATATAACCATGCTCATGGTCTATGATCAGTATATATGGTAAATTTCTTTCCATACAAATATGGTCTGAAATGTCTTACAGCCCATAAAACTGCTAAAAGTTCTTTTTCAATAGTACTATATTTTTGTTCGGGAGAATTTAAAGTTCTACTTGCTTAAGCAATTGGTTTATCTTGGCCTTCGATTGTTTGAGACAAAACGGTTCCTAATGCTATGTTTGAAGCGTCTGTACTTAATATAAATGGTTTATTAAAGTCTGGGTATTGAAGTATAGGTGAACTAGTTAAGATATTTTTACAAGTTTCGAATGATTGGAAAAATTCGTCATTTATTTCGAATTTTTGACCCTTTTTTAATAATTGAGTCATACATAGATTTGGTTATTTTCGCGAAATCTTTAATGAACTTTCTATAGTAACCTAATAATCCTAGAAATTATCTTATTTACTTTACGTGGTAATGGAAATTGTAAGATTACTTTAATTTTATCTTCGTTAGGTTTTAATCCTTGTTCCGTTATGCTATGTCCTAAATATAAAACTTCTTTTCTTAAAAATTCTGATTTATCTAATTGGATTTTTAAATTCACTTTTCTTAATGTAGAAAATATTTTTCTTAACCTTTGAAGGTGTTCTGGAAGTGTAGATGAAAATACTATAATGCCATCTAAATATACTAAGCAATGAACTCCTTGTAATCCTCTTAAAATATTAGCCATGGCTCTTTGAAATGTAGCTGGTGCTGTTTTAAGACCAAAGGGCATTCTTAAAAATTCATAATGACCATTTTGGCTGCTAAAAGCGGTTTTAGGTCTATCACTTTTTTCTACTTCTATTTGGTGATAACCAGAAACTAA
The DNA here is from genome assembly GCA_029227775.1 of Morpho helenor. Classification (NCBI taxonomy): domain Eukaryota; kingdom Metazoa; phylum Arthropoda; class Insecta; order Lepidoptera; family Nymphalidae; genus Morpho; species Morpho helenor. The sequence continues at coordinate 11,005,382 of JARGCU010000011.1, forward strand.
ATCTAAGGTAGTAAAATAATTGCTTTTCCCTAATTTATCAAATATGTCATTAATATTAGGTAATGGGTATTTATCATCGATTGTAATTTCATTTAATTTTCTATAATCAATTACCATTCTATATTTTTGTTCATTTGAAGCATCAATTTTTTTTAGAACGATATGGACAGGAGAACTCCAGGGCGAAAAACTAGGCTGAATAATATTATTTTGTAATAATTGATCAACTTGTGATTTTATTTCTGAAGTTTGCATAGGCGATTGCCGATATTGTTTAACATAAATTGGATCTTCAGTTTTTGTTCTAATTTACGTTTAATATTATGCGTAAAACTCAAAGGAATATTCTCGTTATAAAATATATCTTTATATTCGTAGCAGATGTCATAAATAGCGCCCCTTTCTTCTTTATTCATGTGTTCAGTACGTAATTTAAGTTATTTATGAGTAATTGTTCGTTATTTAAAGAATTACTTTGATAATAAGAAGTTATTTCACTACACGAATTTATTTCGAACGGAGAAAGAATTTTAATTGTTATGATATTATCTGTTAAATTTTGTATGACAGTATAAGCGTAACCATTATGGCACTTAACCATAAACATAGCTGTAGGCATTCGTACACCATTACAAAATTCTGTAAAAGACAAAATTCCATCACCTGAATTCCATTTTGTCGGGACTAACACTTTTTGTTCCGATCTTGGTTGTAATGTTAAAGTTAAAAGTGGAATATTACTAGATGTAGTTTTTGAAAATTTTATTGGTATAATATTACGTTCTGTTATTAAAAGTTTTTGATTAATATTAATGATGGCATTTAAATATTGAAGAAGGTCAAATCCTATTAATCCGTCGTATGGGTGTTCTAGATCGTAAATATAAAATTTATAATATGACGGGTCGTTAAATACTTTAAATAATTGAATACTGACAGTTTCTTTATGTAAGCTTACGGCGTGAGGCGTTATAACACTAAATGTTTCTTGACTTTTATAGTTTTTAAAATATTCATTTGCCTTTTTGTTGCTTACAAATGATCTTGAGCTACCAGTGTCTATTAGTAAATTAGCATTAATCTCAGAAATGTATATATAAGGTAAAAATATATTTTCTATTTCGTTTGTGACGTCGAGGCTATAACTTGAAAATTTGAGTCACTATTAGTACTTGTAACATTGTTACGGTCATTTAAATTATTAGTCGGTACGGTATCTTTACGCGACGTGTGGTGATGTAATCGATTTTCCTGAACGCGATTTGTTACTTGACTTTGCTGATTCATATTTTGTGATCTCGGATAGTTTTGCCTATAATTATACGAAGTTGATTGTTGGAAATTGGGTCTCCAATGGTTTCTATTAGTTGGATATTTATTTTGTGGATAATTATTTGAATAATTATTTTGTGGATAATTATTTGGTGAAGAATTATTTTGTCCATTATTATTAAATCTCATATTTCGATTTTGAGCGAAGTTATTTCTACGATAATTTTGATTTTGGTCATTATTATAATTTGGCATTCTTGGCCTAAAATGTTTAGAATGAGGTAGTTGCGGTCGCATAGTTTTAATAGCGTTTTTATTGCCATGATTTAATTCGTTTCGTAATTTTAAAATATTAAAAATTTTGCATGTACAGACAATATTTTAAGTGTATTTAAATAAAAATATATAATTGTATAAATTTCAACATAATATAGCAACTTGAGTAATCTCGCATCTGCTTAAAATGGAATGCAATAGTGACGCATTGCACAGTGCATTTTATTTGTAAAAATACTAATAAAATGTATTTGCCGCTTTATTTTATCTGATAGTTATGACACAGTTTAATAGAGACTCGATTAGTGAAACGCAAACTAAAATATCAGGGACATTTATCTGCTACTTAGTTTATTTGTCGATTAACTATCCGACACTTTATCTGTAACTTGTGAAACAGGCCCTAAGAGCTGTTTAAGAAGCTACAATGGAAATTAGTTTAATATAGAATAACTGAGAGTAACAATCATTACCAAAATGTTTTTATTTATTATGAATTGTAATTAGGAAAACCTGTGATACATAATAATAAGTCAAATTAGAACAATAAAAAAAATGGATTAAAAATAGACTACTTTATTCAAGAATATAAAGATGAATATGATATACCTTTTTATAATTTACTTTATTTTTTGTAATTTTTGGTGTGGACGAACTTGGCTCCGATATCTATGATATTGAAATATAAATAAGATTATCTCATTGATTTAGTGGTTGCTTAGACATTATTTACATACTAATAGCAACCTAGTACATACAATACAAGTGCAATACAATAATAATTCAGTCAATTAATATAATACATACCTTTTCTATTATTTTTTGTTCTAAATTATCGTAAGGAGGCGAAGTAGGTACTGATTGAAGCTCTGAAATTTGTGGAATCTGTTCTTGTTTTTTTTTTCACTAGTAATAGTAGTTGTTCCGCGCAAACGTGCGGACGGATGAAACAACCTCCGAGACCTGGGCCCGGCGCCTCGGCGTTTCAACCTACCTCACGCGGCTGTTAGCTGTATGCGGTCCGGCCTCGTGAGTCACTGCGTGTATATGTGTACGTGTGTGTGTGTGCTTGTATGTACTTGGCCGATTCCCGAAACCGTTGGCTCGCCTCTGCACTCTTCCACGGACACGTAATGTCTGTTTCTCCCTGAGTATACACTTCACTATATCGGCTGAATAACACCCGGTGTCACACGTTATTGAGTCATCCCTATATCGGGGAATAGTACCCAACGCGCACCAAAACCGTGGACGGTCGCGTCTTATTAAACGCTTCACTGGTTAAACGCGTCACGAAATCGGAGAATAACACCCGAAACGCAAAATTACGTGTGCGTAAGAAAGGAATGCCGTGTTCCGGCGCACGTGGCTGCTCCCTATCGTGTTTGAAGGGTAACTATCGGCCGGCCGCTCTGGTAGGAATCGAATGCCTAAACGACCTTGCTTTCGCCGCTCGCGTCGCTCGCCCCTCTGGCCGACGAGTCATTTTATTCTAAACAGTAGTAATAGTTTCTGGAAAAGTCTGAAACAAAATAAATTATTTTAATAATTAATTAGTCAGGATGGGAGTACATTAAGAACATGTATGTGTAGTGTTTATGTACCAAGTTATCCGAATCAAACTCATTGGAGTCTACTGTGAACTCTCTAGGAAGCCACACAGCAATGTCTCACTACTTGGTGGTTCTGCAGGAGGTGGTGGTCCACCACCTGTTTTGCACCTCTATTTCCGCTCAAGGAATTTCTTTTTTTCGCAGACATTTTAATAATGCCTCATTGAGCCTTAATTTGGGCCAAAGTTCTTGGTGCCGCAGCCATATTATTAAAAGTGAAACATGGAATACTATATAAATATATGTTTAAACAACACTTAAAATTTTTCATATAAAATGATGAGAAATATTAGGTGTTGTTGTATTATTTAAAATATAAATTTATTTGGTAAATACCTTATGCGTAAATTATGCCAAGCCGCCACCTTTTAGAATAAACAATTTTGTTGTTTATAACCAACAACATAAATTAAAAACAAGTTTTATTATTTGATTAGATATAGAATATATAGATATTTTCATATATAATTGAATAAAAACAATTTAAACAGACACATCTCTGATGTGCTAAAATGAAGTAGAAACATAAGCGTCTTGAATGCATTATAAAAACGAATGAATTCTGCTAAAATAATTATTTATTAACATAGTTCTACTGTTTTCATCATTAGTATTTTGTGGTCCCTGATAGTCTGATTCTTCCTCATCAGATGATGAATTACTATTATTTGTGTTTTTTTTGTTTGAGGAGCACTGCTGTAGCGACTATAATTGGTTGAACTCTTTTTATATTACCACGTATTTTCATTGTAAGGGTTGGGAATCTTTTTTCCAGCACCCAAACATTCTTTCAATGACATTTCTAGTTCTAATTTGACTTTCATTATACAGTTTTTCTCCTAGAGTCATTGGGTTGCGCAATGGTGTCATCAAATATGGTTTTACAGCATAGCCCTTGTCCCCTACGAACCAATAGGGGCCAAAAACACCATCATCTAGCCTGCTTCTTATTACACTTCAGTTGAAAATATGGCTGCCATGACTGCTGCCATGCCAACGTGCCACAATGTTGGTAATATACATGTCTGCATCACAGATAGCTTGTACGTTCATAGAAAATATTAATTTCCTATTTCTATAATTTTCAGCATCTGAGCCACCTTGTAAAGGAGAAGAGACTATTATAAATCTTTGCTAATTATTATCAATTTATATGTTATTAAATTTATACATACGATGTACAATATAATGTTTTAAGGTAGGTTATTGTAAAATGGCTGTATTTTATTTATAAATAAGAAATCCCTTGATAAATATTATCATACATATATGATAATATTCACTTAAAGCAACGATAAAAATAACATCACATTATTAATACATACCAGGAGATTTAATAGGTATATGGGTACAATCAATAGCTCCAATTACTTTGGGAAAAGCACTAATTTCATAAAATTTTGTAGCTGCTGTTTCCATTTGACTATAACCCTTGAGGCATTGTTATCCATTGTGGTCTCATTTTAGCAATTGCTTTGCTGACTCTATTTATAATTCGAGATACACTCGATTTATTTACACCTGCAGTATCTGCAATACATCTTTGGATAGAGCCACAGGCATAGTATTCTAAAGCAATCAATATTTGCTGCATTGCAGTTATAGCATGGTTTCTGTAATGAAATTGAAATAATAGAGGCGTTTTACCTGAAATAAAACGCTTATTAAATACTTACCTTATTAGAAGCTTAAATATGAGATAGGCACACCTGGTTTTCCGTCGTATTTTACCTCTCTTTCTACCCAAATATCTCTGTCTCCTTCCTTTTTCCCCCCCTTTTCACCGGACATGGCGGGAGGCGCTAGACAGCGACTCTTTGTATGTCATTGCGTCTCATTAAGCACCAGGCAGGTATAAAAAGTAAGCTTCTAATAAGGTAAGTATTTAATAAGCGTTTTATTTCAGGTAAAACGCCTCTATTAAATGCTTGACCGTTATTAGAAGCTTAAATATGAGACGTGTTTGTTATCGCCTGGTGAAAAGGTGCCAATGTGACTTAAATAAATTATTTGGAAAAAGGAGTAAGTTCATCGATAAGTCAACACCACACAATGTTTGTTATCAACACACTGAGGGTTAGGTCCTTTATCCTGCGACCTAAACATAAAATAGTAATGTGGTTGTGTACCCAACCACCTGAAATACGTTATTGTTTTTTACATTATTATAATGTGGAGACAGTATATTTTTTCTCTACAACTTGTAACACCTTTAATATCCCGATTTGGTGGTTTTCGTACCTTAAGTTCCTTAAAGATATGAATTTTAGAAAATATTTGACCAAAACATGTACATATTATTTACTTGTCACTTCTTATATGAAGTGTATTTTGCTGATTTGTTAGGTAAAATTGTTTAATAGGATAGGTTATGCTTTAAATGTAGATTAGCTGGAAACGTATTAAAACACAATCGATTTCTCATCGATGGAACTACTGTCGAATATAGACATGTTACATACATGTAGTTACAATAGCGAACGTTTCCACGGCACGCTAAAAGCGTCGTTAATACATTGCCTTGTGATTGTTGTAATCTAAGTTGCGTTTGTCACCACGCACGCGGTCTTCAATGCATATAAATCGATCACATTTATCGATCAAAATTAGCTATGTTATCAGCTGAGATTTCGTTCCGCTTTCGATGCGGTATCATATTCAATTAATACCATACTTTTGACATTTTTGACATACTTTGACATTTCTGGTCTTTCAAAATGGAAACCAACTCTGCGATTGTCGAGTAGCTGTTGTTTTATTGAAAATTCTTAAGACATTAATTTTATATCAGTCTCCTGGATCGGGAAGCGAGTATTTTACCATGAACACATGTTCTGATAACGTACTTAGAAACCCGAGAGTAGCTCGGTGATTAGGTCTCCCGCGAAAGACCTTAACCTGGCAACATTGAATACGTCCACTAAATAAATCCTTCAGAACTCTCAGTATCGCGTGTGTCTTTAGCAACAAGAGCCACATACTTACATTCTTAGGTGGTAGCAGTTCTATGAACTTGGCCACAAAGATCTAGTTTTGTTACACAAGAGATAGTCAAGGTCAACTCGACGACCAACCTTAGAGTTTTTATTCAAATATTTTGCGCTATAAATTAGCCAACACGCATAATTTCGGATGCCGAAAAGACAGACAACATTTCTAGCATTTGATTTTCATAACCAGCCGTAGGAAGCGACTATCTGTGATAAATTTACCTCGCATATGCAATCTCCCGTTTATTAACTTAGTAGTTTTATATTGAAAATGGGACGATATGCGCTATCATCCTTTGAAATGAAGATAGAGGAGAAATAAAGCTCGCGTTGTGGCGGCTAAGTCAAATCTCCTTGTCACGTGTAAGTCATGTTGTGTGACTCCGAAGTGCGACTACGGTCAAATATTATGCTGAGGCTTTTTAGATAGCGGTATACGATACTCTGATAGTAACAAATAATATGGAGCTCCTATTTTTCTTCAGGGGCTGACGTACTGTGCTAGACTTCCCACTCGAAAAGATTTGGAGGTATTGCCTTTGTTACTACTGACCCTAGTGGGCGATAATTGACACTTTTGTCCCCTTATTACAGATTTTCGCAGAATGGCAATGATTATAGCTAACCCACGAGGATTGGTCATGGTTATAACAGGCATATAAATTTGGACCAACTTTATTGTTATGCTTGCCGAATTACCACGCGACGGTACAACACAGATATTCACGGGGTGGCAAAGATGATAACTGCTCTGCGAGGGCTGATAATGATGACAACTGGCATAAGAATCTAAACCATCATCAGTGTCATACTTGCAGACGTGCCAAGCGATGGTGCATTATAAATATTAATGTGGTGGCAATGATGACATTCGCCCCGCGAGAGCTGGATATGCTGACAACTGTTATATGAATTTGGAAAACATCATTTTCATATTTGCATAATTACCAAGCGATGGTACACCATTACAGATGTTCATGGAGTATCAATAAAAATAACCACCCCACGAGGGCTGGATATGATGACAACTGGTATATGCATTTGGAAAAAAAAGTCATTGTCATCTTCTTCTTTGCGTGTCTTTCAAACTAGTGAAAGTTAGCAGTCAACTCCGCATATGCCTTTTTATTCTTGGCAAGACGGAAGAGTTTTGGAGTGCTCTTAATTCCCGTCCATTCCCGGATATTTTGTAAACAAGATTACTTTTTAAGACCAGGGCTGCTCTTTTCAGCAACTTTGTCATTGTTATACTTGCAAAAATGCCACGCGATGGTACAACATTATACATAATCATAGGCTACAGTGACGATAACCGCCCAATACGAGTCGGATATGATGACACCTGGTATACAAATCAGGGGCAAACGTCATTTTCATTTTTGCAGAAGTACCGAGTGAAGGTACAACATTACACATCTTCATAGGATACAATGACGATAACCGCCCAGTGAGAGCTGGATATGATGACAACTGGTATATGAATTAGTACCAAACTTCATTTTCATATTTGCAGAAGTACCAAGCGATGGTACAACATTACACATCTTCATATGATGCAGTGATGATAACCGCCCCGCGAGAGCTTGATATAATGACAATTGGTATATGAATTAGTACCAAACATCATTTTCATATTTGCAGAAGTACCAAAGGATGGTACAACATTATACATATTCATAGGATGCAATGATGATAACCGCTCCGCCAGAGCTGGATATGATGACAATTGGTATATGAATTAGGACTAAACTTCATTGTCATAACTTGCAAAAATACCAAGCGATGCTACAACATTACACATCTTCATAGGATGCAGTGATCATAGCCGCCCCGCGAGAGCTTGATATAATGACAATTGGTATATGAATTAGTACCAAACGTCCTTTTCATATTTGCAGAAGTACCAAGCGATGGTACAACATTACACATCTTCATAGGATGCAGTGATGATAACCGCCCCACGAGAGCTTGATATAATGACAATTGGTATATGAATTAGTACCAAACGTCATTTTCATATTTGCAGAAGTACCAAAGGATGGTACAACATTATACATATTCATAGGATGCAATGATGATAACCGCTCCGCGAGAGCTGGATATGATAACAATTGGTATATGAATTAAGACCAAACTTCATTGTCATAACTTGCAGAAATACCAAGCGATGGTACAATATTACACATCTTCATAGGATGCAGTGATCATAGCCGCCCCGCGAGAGCTTGATTTGATGACAATTGGTATATGAATTAGTACCAAACGTCATTTTCATATTTGCAGAAGTACCAAAGGATGGTACAACATTACACATATTTATTGGATGCAATGATGATAACCGCTCCGCGAGAGCTGGATATGATGACAATTGGTATATGAATTAGGATCAAACTTCATTGTCATAACTTGCAGAAGTACCAAGCGATGGTACAAAATTACACGTATTCATAGTGTGCAAAGATGATAACCGCCCCGCGAGAGCTGAATATAATGACAACTGGTATATGAATTAGGACCAACGTCATAAATTAAAGAAGTACCATGCGATGGTACAACATTACAGTTATTTATTATTATACTAGTTACATACTGTGTTTTCAATGTCTTCCGTTTATTAAACTGCGTCCTGGCCGATTGCCTTCTCACACGACCGCACTGTCTACAGTAGCAATGAGACTTTGAAAACGGAATATATGGGATTAAAAATTTTATTTATTTAACATTTTATAAATAAATCGCGCTCACACTTTCAAATGCTATCCTTTGACATCTCTGTCTTTTCAGAAGAAAAGATACGTTTACGATAAAAATATCGTAAGCCATATGTAAAAGGTCAGCCGTGACATGTTCAAACATGTTCAAAAATATCTCGTCAATCTTTTAATTGACATTCAACCGCGACATCTGATATTTTAGTCGAATATATCAGTTGGCTTATAATTCGTAACATAATTATTCGCAAATAGAATAATCTCTTATTGCTTTCAAACAGCGAACGTTAAGCAACAAACGAACGAACGAACAAACGAAGCATAGGATTTATCAGAGTACTGACTGACGCAATTTATTGCTTCACGCTAGAATCCGAATGGATGATTATACCATTTCTGTGTATCATCATTCACATATCACTACCAAACCATTGAACAGAGGTCGCAAGGTTGGTAGGTAAAACGGGATTCTTCATTTTAATTAAAACATTAAATGTCAAATTAGGTACGCCGGATATCGCGTTGTGAATTCGTTGCGACATATTAACACTCTCAATTCATCAGGATGACGTTATCGTTATGCATTACAAAAACACTTGTAAGGATTCATTATTCTAAAAAATAACTTATAAATTCGGGCCAACATCATTATCATACTTGCAGATGTTACAATATTACAGATAAAAGGGTAGAAAAATAAAAATTTTCTTAAAGAAATAACGAACGGTAACACCGTTAACCATAAAAATAATGTGCAACTTACGTGCTGGATTTAACACAATACTCACTGAAGGTAGTTAAATAATTTTACCAACACTGAATTTGCACAAGTTTACTAAACAGAAAACTAAATGCCAATGACATACAAAGAGTCGCTGTCTAGCGCCTCCCGCCATGTCCGGTGAAAAGGGGGGGAAAAAGGAAGGAGACAGAGATATTTGGGTAGAAAGAGAGGTAAAATACGACGGAAAACCAGGTGTGCCTATCTCATATTTAAGCTTCTAATAACGGTCAAGCATTTAATATACAATTATATTCACAACGCATATTATGTATCAAATAAAATATCAATAACCTTACAAAATATATATAAAATATGCAACAAGTACTAACTTCATTGTTTGTGGCGCTAGCGATGATGTTAAATGTATCGCAATCCTTAATAATTAAACCTCAAAACCTTATGATGCCAATATAATAATAATAATAAAAAGCCTCACTAACCGCATGGTATGTTATCTTAGAGTCTCTAGCATCAAATTGGATCGATTCTAACTTTTTCACAGATTTAGTTCACAATTCTGAATAGCTTGACTTTACCGACAAAGAGAAACGTCAATGTCCACTACTATCACAACAGGTCATGCAGGGATTTGCGTTGTGAAATTACCATGACCAATGTTAGAAGATGGTGCTTAATAATTATGAACCAACCGAAGATCGTCATATATTTTCATCTGCATTATCGAGCTGGTAGACAGCTTCCGGCGGAAGACTAGTGCAGCATATTTAACCTGTTTAATATATTACATAACTATTTATTAAATGAACCTTGGGGATAATCGGGGGATGGTAGAACTATAATCACTTATACCAGAAGCAGTAGCTCGGAAACGATAATCTCCCTTTCCAAGGTGGAATACAAATAGAAGATCCTCCTATTCAAGATACATGAATCGAACTTACAGAGTTCTTTACCTCAAGTTGAATGAGCCCAAAGTTACAACTTGTTATAGCCACTCGATCCACTTTGCTTAATACAAAATGAACCGTCCAGAAATGAGTCTTCATTGCCTATAATCTTTCTGATATTAACATCACCTTTTTCTTGTACGTAAACTATTTTACTTACCGGTAGTAACCAATCATCAAAGGCTTTAATCTGTGTTTAAGCTAAATTTTCACCCTTAATTAGCTAGACACGGTAAAAACATATGTACCTTTTACGAACAAGTGATAAAGAAGTTTATCTTTGTCAAAATGTCATCTTTGTCAGACAAATACATGCAACGTCGAAACGAGAACTGGCGGCAACAATAACTGTATTCAAAAGGAAATTTTGCATTGAAGTTGGGTACGCTAGCTTGATTAGTTCTTGTTCGTAGTACGACCTATATAACTCTGTTAATTACACTTTGAAAACTATTGCATCCGCTCGGTTTTACGATGCATGCTTAATGACTTCGCTATATTGAAGTATTTTATTTCGTGACGTTGATAATAATTTGATACGGTACATATATTTTCTTTGGAAACTTTTCTACTGTTTAGTGGTATTATGTCAGTTGATTTTTTTTATTAATTAACTGGTATTTAATATATTAAAAACTTGCTAATAAGTTGTTGATGAGGGATTTCGCAATTTTTTGTGGTACAAGATTTTTTATTATTAAATGAAATGATTCAGTGATATCCGAACAAACATTGTTTTGTAACAAAATAATACTAATATTATTAATACTAGCGCCACCTACAGACTGCATAAGAAATGTAATGTAAAATTATATATATTATCTATGGAATAAAATTTAGTCTGTGATTGAAAGCATTACATGCTGTGTTTTATTAGGTTATGTGCCCAGTATTTGCGAGAAATAATTAAGTACTCAGTGAGTTCGATTAAAATATGTCTACAAATTATTTGGTTAATGTTCCCAAACTAAAAGGGAGAGAAAATTACGACGACTGGGGTTTCGCGGCGGAAAATGTTCTCGTGTTGGAAGGAATGGCGGACAACATCAAGCTACCGTTGCCGTCTACAGCTACACAGGCTCAGATAGCAGACGATTTAAAGGCGAATATATTGCCGATTGACGCTTCTCGCTATGTGCATATCAAAGAAGCGACCTCAACATACAGGTTATGGAAGATTTTGAAAAATATGTAAATCGACGATTCTGGATATTCCCGAAAAATAAGCTTGTTAAGAAATCTGCATTAGCATACGCCTAGAAAACTGTGAGTCAATGACTAAGCTACGTCAGCCAGATCATCGAAACCGCACAAAAACTAAATGGTTCGAAATAAATGACCACTGGATTGGATCGCTCATGTTGGCTGGACTACCAGATAAATTTAGCCCCATTATTATGGCCATTGAGCATTCGGGCATAAAAATCAGTGCAGATGCTATAGAGTGCAGAATTTGAGGATAAGTCGGAAGGTGCATTTGTCGCAAAAAAAATTCATAGACGTTATGTTGTTAAGTACTGTTAAACCGCAAGTTCAACAATATGGCCGCACCGGAACTAATGGAATTTATGGAACGAATAGAACGTCATTTGACAGAGGACAAAACATGGTGTCGAAAAGTAAAATATTTCGCTGTTACAAATGTAAACAGATCGGACACTTCAAAAATCAGTGTCAAGTTGCGGATAAAAATAAATGCATTTAGTGCAGTTTTTCTTATAAAGAAATTTAGTAAATTAGACTGGCACTTGGATTCCGGCGCAAGCACACATATAGTTTCGAACGTGGACTTGTTATTAGTAATCGACCCAAAATTAAGGAGATCATTGTTGCAAATCAAACTGTTGTGCCCCTTTCTTGCTCTGGAGACTTGCAGATTACGACATGTGTTGGAAACAATGAATTTACTATTGATGTGAATGATGTATTATGTGTACCTAACCTCACAACGAACCTACTGTCTGTGAGTAGAATAATTGCTAGTGGCAACAGAGTGATGTTTACAAAGCATGGTTGTCTAATTTACAACTTTTTTCTATAAAATGGAGTATACAGATTGATAGTAAGAGATGCAACAACCCTTAGTAGCAACTATAAAGATTTCAAGTAACATTTGGCACAGGTGACTAGGCCACATCAATACAAGTGATTTAAATAAACTAAAAAACGGAGCAGCAGACGGAGTCAATTTTGATGATAAGAGTGAAAGTAATAAAAATAGTTGTATAATGTGCTGTGAAGGCAAGCAGACTAGACTACCATTTCCTAGAAGCACTAGCAAGAGTCAAAATACATTAGAACTGATCCAAACAGATTTATGTGGGCCAATGGAGAATGTATCACTCGGACAAGCAAAATAGTACTTGCTATTTATTGATGATTTCAGTCGATGGTGCACTGTCTTTAAACTTCATGTGCACTTTTTAAAGTCTAAAAGTGAAACTTTCACATACTTCAAACAATACGAAGAAGAAAACCAGCAGTCAAAGAAAATTAAAATATTAAGATCTGACAATGGAGGAGAATTCTGTTCTACAGAATTCACTAATTTTCTAAAGCATAGTGGCATAAGGGTCAACTTAGTTAAAATAAGATCTTCGAATGAAGCGACTCATATAATATTGATCGAATTTCTCGTTTGTTCACATATAGTTATGTATTAAATATGTTTTTAAATATGTCGCCCCCGTAAAGACAGTCGCGGTTTATGGTGTCACTTTGAGACGGATAATACAATTTTAAAATGAACTTGCAAAATATATGTAAAGACGTTTTTAGTTATAAATCTTCGACTGCAAATTGAAAGTGTCATTTAAAACATAAACACCCTGCTATATATTTATCGATATTCGAAAATAATGAACAACCACAAACAAAACAAGAAACTCATATTTTACCGGCAGAAACTATTCCGGGTATTCCACCAATACCTAAAGTTGTTTCAGAGCTGCCACAGGCCATTAATGGACAGATATTTTAATTAAAAAAATAAGTGTAGAGCAAATAAACAAACAAATTGATAAAGATTTACTTGATTTAAGCATAGATTCATTCCATTGTAGAGGAAGAAGCTTTTAAAAAGTTTTGTAGATGGATTCCACAGTACAAATTATGACAAGAATTTTTTTTATCTGGGTCCTTACTACAAGAATGTTATGCTTAAGTGAAGAACGATATACGCTGGCTTGAAATGTAAGTTAATACCTTAATGGCAACGTTTTCAGTCAATGAAGTGCAATTACTTTTTAATAACTTACTAATTCGTTAAAAGCACCAACAAATTATGTACCACTATCGGAATAAATGTTTTTCGGCCACTGCGTGATATAAATCTTTTTAATGCAGAAATAAAACATTTACTGGTTAAGTCACCCATTATTCTATATGTTATTACCTTAGTAGTAAAACAAACGAAAATCGCAATATACACTTTTTCAAACCGGCAACATCGGACTAGCAGACACAATCGGCCAAGAAAGATTTAAAAGCCACAAGACTAACATAATTTTGTTGGTCGTACCAATCAAGTTTGTTCATATCGAAAATGCAACGTCATCGAGAAGTATGGCGGAACCTTCAAAATGCGTTGGGGACTCCGGGCTTCCAAGAAAAGTTGGTTTATTAAAAGACCTAAACAACGTTACATAATTGTGCCAGTGTCGAGAAGTAAGTGAATAAAATAATGAGCACGGGTTATAACTGTAGAATACGCTTTATTTAAAATAACCGCAAGTTCTACGGAGTTATTTTCTCTGCTACGCTGCCGCTAGCTACTCTTCTCTGATTAAAAAAAAAACAATCACACTCCTTTTTGTAAATAGCTTTAAGAGCTTAAAAAAATGTGTGATCTAAGGGCTGAATCTTGTTATATGTATGTGGAGGCATATTATGTATATAGTATATGTCGGCGCGTGACCAGGCGGCCTGCCAGCGTCCATTGCCTCTCCGTCAAGAATTCAATAAGAAACGAGGAATCTCACAAAGAACTAAAAACTTTTAGAGAAAACACTTTGAATTTTACAACTTGAATCACCTATCCATACATCAATGCCGCCTTAATGCCATCCGCCCTTTTCTTAAGAATGGCGCCATTCTAGTTACAATCGATTTAGTAACTGTTTTCTCGGTAACTATATTTATTTTGAATAGTTGTAAATTACAAATATAGTCACTCTTCCAATTTAAACACCCTTTCTTTTATAACACAATTTAATCACATACTTAATGATATTTAAATATTTTATTTAATATAAAACTTAACAATGACAGGAAATGTGTAGTCAATTGTTAAATTATTTATTCCAGAATTCAAGAAAATGTAAAGTACAGTCTTAAATAGTTTTAATATATAGATGTGGGATTGTAAGTTTGAACGCAGCGGAGAGCAAGTGAGAAGGATGTATGAATGACAGAGTGAAAGGATTAGGTGACGTATGGATGGTTTTAGTTTGTAGTTACTAGTCTGTAGTCTATAGTCATAAGCCGAACGACGTAACGACGCTAACGTGTTTTCCGTGCTCTGTAATAATTTTAACCCCTAGTCTAAGTGTTTGTCAAAAATCTTTGAATAAAGAAATAATACCATTTAAGAATAATTTTAATAATCCCACAATTTTTGGGGCTCGTCCGGGATCGAAGAGAAAAAAAGGGATTACGAAAAAACATGTCGAAAGATGACGCCGCCCATACGCAGAGCACGTTACATCTCACCTCAAATTATACCTAAATTTAATGGGCAAGACAAAACATATCCCGCTGCAAAATGGGTGCAGGATGTGGAAGAATACAGTGAAATATGTGGCTGGACGCCATTACAACAGCTCTTAATGGCCCGACGCTCGCTGACAGGTACCGCCGAACTTTGGTTGCGCGCGGAACGCACATTTAAATTCTGGGAAGAGTTGAAAACGGCGATATGTAAGGAGTTTCCGGACACCGTGGATGCCAAGGCCATTCACGAGCTCATGACTCAACGGAAAAAACGGCGTGATGAAAGTTGTCTCGATTATATGCTCGTAATGAAGGAGCTTGGCTTGCGTGGCAAAATGGCGGACTACGTCGCTATAAAATATATAGTTGACGGCATTGTAGATAGAGAAACGAATAAAATTATGTTATACGGAGTAAATATATATGGCGAATTAAAAGAAAAATTAAAAATATATGAAACTTTAAGAGAAAAAATTAAAAAGCATTCGGAACAATATAATAATGGCGTGTCAAAAAGTGAACATCAACGCAGTAAGGGAAATTTAAAAAATAATATAACAAAATGTTATAATTGCGGAGCCGGTGAACATTTATCGAGAGATTGCCCACGGAAGGTGGAGGGCCCAAAATGCTTTAATTGCAATGAATATGGGCATATTTCACCCCGATGCCCGCATAAAACATCTGAAAAAAGTAATTTTCATAGTTCATCAAATGCAAGATGACGAAATACGAGAGCGGGCGATGCTACGTGTTCAATGGCTACGTGCGAGGGAGACGGAGCGACTTGGACGTCAGCGCCGGTGATCAACAAGATGGCGAACACCGATAGCGGCCATAGTGACAGTGTGCGTCAATGTTGCTGTCAATTTGACACACGATGTCAAGAAAAAAAACTTTAGTTGTGAAAAGCCTTTAAAGTTAGTGAAAATGTGCGGGAAAACGACAAAAGCGCTTATCGATTCGGGTAGTGATTTAAACCTAGCACGCGATTACCATTGTCATTGTCAGGAATACTCCTTATGGGTTCCGCTACCTGACATGGACCAGCGTCGGGTAAGTGTCTAAAACAACCTACCTGACTCCACCACGCTGCTGGTGGCGGGGACAGAGTACCACGATTTGCCGATCGTTGATATCCACTTACACTCACCGCCACCTTTCTGTCAATGAGATCGCAATATGTTCGTATTTATTACAGCTAAAGTAGCCATTTTACAGGAGCTAGCGATGTGTTCCAGGCTTCCACAATAATAACAGCGCTTTTTTACCGCTGTCACTGCACTGTGTTACACCTTGAAAACTACTCTACATCTAACAGCTGCAATAAGTGTACAGAGTTAGGAAGGAGGCATACGAATAGAATATTATGTGGTTCACAAAGTTGTAGAGCTGTTGGGGCAATGTGTGCATAGGATTGTCACATAGGAGCATTTTTCTCCTCTCAAGACCAGTGACTCGCGGAATGACATGAATTTCCAGCCATTCTTCGAACACTTCGGAAGTTATCCAGCCAGACTCTAAAACTGCGATTCTAGAACTGTTAGGTGCATAAAAAAGCCAGGCTGACCACAGTTTTTTTCCTTTCAAAATGAAGAATGGTGGCAAAGATTCTCTCTCCGAATTGACTCAAAATACTAGTGAAGAACATTTTTTTGAAATGTCTGGGTGTCTACAATTTCTCGGAATAATTGTATGTAATTTTTTGATTTGTAATTTTTCCTGTGCCAGTAAAGCTTGGAGCATATATCTTTTTAAAAATATGGCGCGCTACATTTCTGGAAATGATGTTTCGTCTGCGTTATCTGCTTCAGCTTCTTTGCGGTAGTCAGAAGAAATGTGTTGGGGTCAGTGCCCAGATAAAGTACTCTTGGGAGTTCTGGCCCCCGCACCCTCCGGGCAGGGCGACCCGCGGCGCCTAGGCGTTGCATTGGCTTGACCAGATGTGATTAAGATTCATCAAGCTACTTTAACCTCTGAAAATAGGAACGTCCTGTAGTGGGAATAAATTTCCAGAAATTTTTGAACTCAGTTCTATATATAATATGTCAATAAATTTTTTTGTATCCTGATTTTACTTGTCGGCTATTCGGGTTGTTGTTATACCCACCTTGACTTCTGATGTTCCCGAAAAACAACTCTATATGGCCTTGGCTAGTTTTATACGAGAGTAAAAAGTCCATAAATCCCGTTTCAAACAGATTCGTAACGAGGTACCTTAAGCTGTCAAGGGATACTGTCAAAACCTTTCTTAAGACTCAGTCCATTGTGTGTCTAGTAATAGTACATTCTCTGTACTAAACTCCACTTTTGATTCTTTTTTTGTTTTAATAGTGCGTTTTCGAAGGATATTATTAATTCATTAATATTGAGTGAAGCCAAGTTCGGCTTCTGTAATAACTGCCATGATTTTGCCCGAATTTGAGACATTCAAACGTTTTTTAACTCATAATCACGTAGATAACGAGTGTTCAATATGTCAAAAACGTTGTTTATTGTCATTATAAACTCGGACGTCGCCGATGAACTTTTAAATTCAGGTTTTTCCTAATTTGTGTCACATAATTGTAATGCCTTTGCAACACTTCGGCTTAATAAATAGAGTTGAGTTGCTAACTTGTCTTTCATGATTTCATTTTTGAATGTTATATGTTGATGTGTGAGTTTATATGCTAAATGTAATAAATAAATAACTAAATGAAATTGCTTCTTGTTCGAGTTAAATAGGTTAATAATAGAGAAATTAATATTTTACTTAGTCATCTTTATTTGTCTGTAATCAAATGTCAATGACATTAAATGTCGGTGAGAAAATTGTATTCGCGCGTTTTTGATTTTCTCCTAAAAAGTTAATTTAAATAGCTTACTCATGTAACAAGCTAGGTTTAATTAAACATCTGGTCCTTCGAGCCGGATCTAGGTCAAGACTTTTGTTGTGAGTGAAACATGTAAATTTAATTAAGCGGTTTATAAAGACCTTTACTGTTACTTGAAGCCCATCTTCAAACTTTACATGGTGGTCCTCAACTAATGACTACGTACCTTAAAAGTAAATACTGGATAATTAAGGCAGGGCAAAGCATTAAGAGATATTACAGACAGTGTAAGCTGTGTGCAAAATATAACGCCACGACAGGCACCCAAATGATGGGAAACTTACCGGACGTTCATGTAAAGTTTATTTTAATATTTTAAAAAAGAAAAAAAAATTAATAAATTTATAGAAAAAAAAAGCATTGATAATAATAAGAAAAATAAACGGGGGTTGGTGTTAGGGTGCTCTGATTTTGTTATATAGAGCTTGAGGAGGTAAGTATTGTAGACAAAGATGACTAGTATGATAAAAGCAAGATGTTATGCTTGACTATTTATATACCCCGGTCATAGTCTACATTACACAGGACGTCATTCCGTGTTTGCCCAGATCACAGCATGCCTGGCTTCTTCAGCCGATGCCGAACCATGTTTTAAACATTCGGCGTAGCTTCCACAGAACCTAGAGAACGGATTAGCTTGGTATTCATAACCCAGCTGGAGTGCGGGCGCTAACTGTTCTTCAAAGGTCGGGATGTCAGTGTTGGTGTAATAGAGCGTTTCCATCTCATCAGGATCGAAGGGTTCAGGAAAACGGACGGCTTGGACAATTGAGCCATCGCCAGTGGTGATGTCACACTGGATGTTAAATCCTTTCTTCGAGTCCATCGATGCAATTATTTGATTGAAAATTTCGCGCTCGTGGAGAGTCGGAATTGCTCCATTCCAGAATTGCAAAGATTCCGGCGCTACTGACACTGTTTGCACCATTCTAGGTGCGGCTGGCTGATCGATCGGTGGGAGGACGTCTCTCACTTCTCGGTCCCAGACTATTCCAGGTATTTCATCAAGGTTACGTGCTATCGTCGCAATCACTGTGTCGACCCTCACGTCCTTTTTCCATCAGCGGAGTAGATTTCGCTGGACCTATTTTCTGTAGAATGAGTAAGGGTCGTGGAACAAAAACCTACAAATCGTATATTTGCCTTTTCATTTGTATGGCGACTAAGGCCATTAATTTGGAACTGGTAAACGACATGACAACTGATTCATTTATTGCTTCATTTTAGAGATTTGTGTCGAGAAAAGGCCATTGCAAAGAACTATGGAGTGACCATGGAACAACTTTTGTAAAATCCGTAAAAACTCTTTTAGAAAAGTAGAGACAAGGGAGAAATGAATTGCCCACGGAGTTACAGCATCTTTTAGACAATAGAGGAACTCGATTGAAATATATACCTCCAGGGGCGCCAAATTTCTGCGGGTTGTGGGAATCCGGTGTAAAATCCACAAAGTATCACTTAAACAGAATATTAAAGAACTCCACCTTAACATTTGAAGAGTTGTACACCATCTTGACTCAAATAGAGGCGTGCTTGATCTCGTGGCCTCTAACGTCCATAGGAGAAGAGCTAGACTACATTACACCTGGTCATTTCCTAGTTGGTGCGCCCTTAGTTACGACCCCAGATAAAGGTTACATCACAAACCTATTTAACCTCACAAGATGGGCAAACTGACCCAGAGAATGTTGAGAGACTTTTGGATACATTGGCAATCCGAATGGCTATCCCGGCTACAAAAGCGGCCACAATGGTTATGCCCGCAGCCAGATCTAAATGTAGATCAAATGGTTTTAATTAAAAACTCCTGCTTGCCGCCTGGTGAATGGCAATTAGGGCGAATTATAAAGAAATATCCTGGAAAGGATGGTTTCACTCGCATGTATGATGTGCGTACCAGTTCTGGAGTAAAACAACGCGCAATTAAGAAATTGTGTCGCCTACCAAGTTTAGCGCCATAACCTTATGAACCTTATGGCGGGCTTTCTAGCCCGCCATCTACTGATAAGGTTTCGCAGAATGGCCGAAGGTAACTGTAAAGGATAAAGGCAACGGTTTGTTTGAGGAATAGGCGAGTGGTGAAGGATAAACGTTATAAAGCATAATGTCGGCAATACTAAAGTTTCATTATATAAAAACATCCAAAATTAAAACTATCTAAATAATGTTTTTGAAAGTACTTACATTAGAAAAAGGAAAACTTTCATTATTTGCTTCAGTATCTTGATGAACAGTCACTATTGTCTTTCATCTACAACAGAAAAAATGCTTTTTTAAAGTGAAGTCAAAAGTACTTGTTAATTCTATGATATTTTACTTTTAATTTATCCAGATAACTACTTCTTGTGAATTTGATTTGCCACAGGCACAGGATCATGTGGCATGAGACGAGAGCTAAAAAACACAAATGTTTTATATTGATATCATCGCTTATAATTTGTATATACTCGTCGTATAAGTCTCGAAATTATATGCTTATAATGTCGAGTCTGCTCCATGCTCAATGCGCGCCAACGCCTTTTGTTGCTTTTTCGCATCACCGCTAAAGTTATTTTCAACACATTCCCTAAATTCTTCGTGTATTAATAACATCTTAATCATAAATTTCCATGAACTACAATTATCGATTCCCTTTAGTTTTTCGATAAATTTATTTGAACACTTGGCGCCGGCCATCGCCAAAACCACTCCATGTGGTCGTCAGGTTTTAGTTGAGCAGAGATATTTCATTCTTAAAGTGCACGCCCCTCCGCCAAATTACATTAATAATGTGTGAGAGAAAATATTGACTGTACAATTTTATTTGTGTGCGCACAACAACTTCAAGGTAGACTCGACTCATTCGCGCACTTGAAGGTCGATTAATTGCTCGATTGGTGGAGCGGCGGGAATCCTGGAAGGATGCGGGATGAGAAATAATTATGAAAACGGTCGGGAGTCCGCTTTTTAGGCGGACGCCTTATGTTCACGGTGCTGGTCGGGCATCTTCTTCAGGGTCTTTAAACTCAACTCCCTCCGGGGAGGAAATGAGGAGGTCCCTCGGCAAAGGTAGTCTTCTTTGTCCATCGGACGGTCCTTGATGTACCGGTGCTATACCGTGGAGGTGCGCGCACACACTATTGTCCGCAGAGGCGAACATCGTGCGAGCGAGCTTGTGGACGTACTCTTCCACGGTCGGTATCTTTAGATCCCGGTGGATGACGTCATTACGGACGTACCTCTGCGCTCCCACTATCAGTCTTAGGCAGTAATTCTGCTGAGTTTGAAGACGGCGTTTTTGACTTTTTGAACATAAAGCGTACCAGGCGGGCGCAGCGTATGTTAGTCGGGATCTAACATACGTGGTATAGACCCTCAGTTTCGTCCTTAATGGTCCCCTGGATTGAAGGAGTGTGCAGCTGCGACCTCGCTGCAGCCGCATGGCTCACCAGGGTGTTAACCGTGGGAAGCATCCTCAGCGAGCGGTCTATGCTGCAACCGAGGTACCGAACGGAGGGCTTCCATTCCAGTTCGATACCTCGAAGGGTGAGATGACGTAGCGGACGGGCGAAGGTAACTAGAGCGGCAGTCTTCCCGACATTGACTGCCATCCTCCACTTATCCAACCACTCCGGCAGCAGATCCAGCACTCTTTGCATCCGCCTTGTGGCAATCAGCTGGTGGAAAGAAGATGCGAAGTACGCGCTGTCGTCCGCGTACAGGGCCAGCATGACATCTTCCCCTTCCCGTAGATGGTCTTGAAGAGTGGGGAGATCGTCTGTATACGCCGCATACAGGTGTGGCGAGAGGCAGCTTCCCTGTGGCGCTCCGGCGCTGATGGGGCGCGGTTGGGACGTTGCGACGTCTACTGCGACGCAGAAGGAGCGTCCAGCCAGGAACGACGCCACTACTCTCACTATATGCTCGGGGCACTGACGTGGGTAGCAGTTTGGCCAGGAGCCCGGCATGCCAAACGCGGTCGAAGGCCTTCTCTATATCGAAAAAGACCCCGACGGTGCAGTGCCCTTTGATTCGCTCACTGGCCAGGTGGTGGAGTATCCGTGTTAACTGGAGCGCCGCTGAGTGGTCTCTGCGGAACCCGAACTGCTCCTCGCGCAGAGGCAGGTGAGGAGCGAGTCTCCTCAGTAGCTCGTGGACTCCTGTGATGACGAATCGGTAGAAGTCGTCAGCGGCAGCATCGGGCCTCTCTCGCTGGATGGCGGCGACAGCCAGGTGAGACCCAAACGGGAGGCCCAGCTAGACGCCCGCGAGCGGGAGCCGAAGTCATACCCTCAGCGGTTATCAAGGCGGCGGTGGAGTCCGCAAGTGTTTTTCGTTACGAAAAACCTGAGCGAAAACGGTGTCCGGGTAGTGTCGGCAAGGCGGCGCACTCGATGCTCGACCGGCCGTTTCCTCGAGCCGCGACGGGTCGCGGCGAGTACAACTGGCGTCGGATGCAAGGGTGCAGGGCTTGACCGAAACTTGGCGGTGGACGCTTCGTATACAATAAAAAATCCGGAGATCCGATCAGAGAATCCGATTCGGATCTCAAACAGATTTTTTTTTTATATATATATAAAGCTCGGATGGATGCGGGATGAGAAATAATTATTAAAAGGGATGGTTCATTGTGGTAAAGGGAAAATGGCGGCGATGAAGAACTATATTGTAGGATCGGAATGAAAAGGAGGCACGCTAACCTTGTGTATTACTGTCCCGGGCACAGAATAATCGGTAGGCAGGCAGGCACTCCACAACACTCACTAAATTTACACTTATTAAAGAAATGTGTTAATTAATGCGCGAGCGCAGCGTGTTCGTCCCAATCGAGTGCCGCCCTCTCTCGGCGATGCACGTGCGGAGATTTGAAAGTAAACGTGCGAGGAGAACGGGATTATACGTATGATAGGAAAAGAGGTATATGGCAGTAACAACTGGTCAAGTCAAGCATTTATATAGCAGAGAATGCACGCATTGTATGAGACAACACGTCTATTCTGTCACGCGTTCCTATCATTTGTGCACTGGTTGACCAACCAATCCGGTTGCACGGGTTAGTAAAGTTTGAATGAAATTTTTATTTTTAATTTAATTTTATATTAATAATCAAATTTATGTTTAAATTCTTCAAAATAAAAAGTAAATTTAATTTTTTTTAAGCGCAGCGGATTGTAAACGGGAAGTTCCGCATTCGCAATCAATAGTTAGCTTGTCAACTTAATTTAATAAAAGTCATATCATTTATTCATTATGCAACATAATATATTAGAATGATAAATAAAACGTAATGTACAGTAGTCTGTTCATTTATTTTGAGTAAAACTGAAAAAAAATTAAACCGCAATAAATATTTACAATTTTTACACTATTCACTCACATCGCTATCTTCAGACTCAGACTCAACATTAATTATAAATTCAAAATCCATGTCCAAATGTTTCATATATTCTTTCTTAATATCATTCACATTTCGACACGTATTTTCTAATATATTTCCATCAATCATGTCAATTCGTTCCTTAATTAGAACCATTATAGATGTTAAGTTTTGCCCGACGTTTTTTTTCGCCACATAGGTTTTTAAAATTCCCCATATTTATTCGATAGGATTCAGGTCTGGGTGATAGGGAGGTGATCGGAGAATCTCAAAACCTTTTCACCTTATTAGCTCATCGATGGCAAATATTTTAAATCTCTCTTTATTTTTCAATATTAAATCATATAATTCTATTTTCTTTATTGAATCTTAAAAAGTTATGTTTAGTTAGCCATTTTTGTATATTGTTCTTATTTGAATTTGAATTAGGACTTTTTTCAAAGTATTGTGGTAGGAAGCATTATCCATAATATTAACAGCTTTTTCTGGAAGATTTGGCAGTAGTTGATTCGTAAGCCATGTTTTATAATTTTCAAAATTCATATTATCATGGTAGTCGCCGCTTGACGAATTTGCTTTATAGATCAAGCAAGCATTTGGAATAAACCCTTGACATCCACCGGCATGAATTATAAGACGCGCATTCCTTTCGACAGCTTTTTTTGAACTGATGATACTCTACCGACGCTTTTCCAGCATGGATTCTGTATGTGTGTTGTGTGAACATAGCTTTCATCGGTAAGCACTATGTATCGCCCTTCATTACGATATTTTAGCAGCTGTTTTAAATATTTAAACCGCAACATTTGAACGTCGTGCTTCTCAACAAGCGCTTTTCGGTTATCATCAGTTTTGGACCACTCAAATTCAAATTCAATTTACTATATTAAGGCCCTGCGGATTATGTTCTCTTTGATATTCTGCCATCTTAAACCGGTCCTTCATTTCAGCTAAGACCGTATAAACTCGCGTCTGAAGCAGCGCGGAATACCAAAGTATTATCATAGCCTCTGCCACGTGGGTTGCTTTGACCACGATTGTTTTGCATCATCTCTACAACTTGCGAGGAATATTGCATGTCTAAAAACGACAACGTCTAAAAACATTCATAGCCAGATTGTATCAAAATTTTACGCAATGTTCCAATGCAACCGTCAAACCCAATTTTTTCCGACATAATCTGTCTTAGTTTGTTTAGAGTCGGCATTTCATTGTTCTTGATGAAATGTCATAATTGTTCTTCGTAATAAAGATATGTCAAAATCTAACGATGATTTCCGACACATACGTTTTTTTTTTTATTTTTTTATTTATTTATTTATTTATTTTTATTTGTTGCCTAGATTGTGTAAACATTTAGATGTTAGATATATAATACAGTATCATCAATCTGCCTAATAAAGACATGCAACTTACTAATTATATGTATTGTAAATTATAATTATACTTATCTATTATTGTCTATTAAACTTGTTAAATATTGAATAAGCTTCAATGCACTAAACCTTTAACTATCTTATTAAATAATTATTAATAAAAGTCATACATACTGATATTATACATCTGATAAGTATTCATTAAGTGAATAATATCTTTTTAGTAACAAAAATTCTTTAATTCTATTTTTAAATATTTTAACATTTAAGTTCCGGTCAGCCAATGAGGGCGGTAACTTATTGTAAATCTGCCAGGCCATATTGATTACACTTTTGCCAAATAGTGCACTTGCATGCGGTGTATAACACATTTTATTCTTCCTACGCTTGTTGTTTGAATATGAAAAAAGACTACCATTCGTTTTAATGAACACCAATATTTCATATATATACAATGATGGAAAGGTGAGTATTTTAAATTTATCAAAATATGGTTTACATGATTCAGTTTGTTTGAGATGGCATATGGCTCTAATACATTTCTTTTGGCATTTGAAAACCCTATCCCTATCTGTTGAGTTTCCCCAGAATATGATGCCGTACCTAATATTTGCCATGACATACGCATTAAAAGCTATTAATACAGCCGCTTGATTTACCTTCTTTGAGAGCATATATAATACAAATGCGAATCTATTTAATTTTAAACACAAATTTTCAATATGTAGTTTCCAGTTTAGGCAGTCGTCAATATATAATCCTAAAAATTTTGTATTCTTAGTGTCCGATATTTTTTTACTCAGATAATTTATGTCCATTGATGTATTATTATATCTAGTCGTAAATGACATAATTTTAGTTTTGTCAAGATTTATTATTAATTTATTACATGTCAACCAGTTTATAATATCTTCAAGGGTCTTATTAATTTCAGTTTCTAAGGAATTCAAAGTATCCCCTACAAATATCACTGTACTGTCGTCAGCGAATAAGACCATTTTATGCTTAGTTATCGAAGGGAAATCATTTATATATGTAATGAATAACAATGGACCTAAAATACTCCCCTGAGGCACCCCCATTCCTACGGTATCTGATTCTGAGGGGGATTTTCTGATTTTTTGAGGGGGACTTAAAAATCTTCTGTCCCATTTCACTAGATGTGCTAGCATCTGCTTGTCGCTCTTCTTTTAATATTTTCTATATAGTACGTTCACTATAACCAACAGCTTGAGACGAAATCCGTTAGCTCCTCATAGCCAGTAAGTTCTGATAGAACTAAAAATTTTCCAAGCAGCGTAAGTTTTTTGCCATATAATAATTCTGCCACTTTAAACGCTGATCACATTCCCAGTAGGACGAGAGGCAACTCACTCAGCTAGGAGGTGTTGTGACACATCAGCGAGGTCTTCAGTTGTCTACGCATACGCTCCACTAACCCATTAGGTATGGTAGCTTGTAGTGCGAATTCTTTTTTGTGTCGCACATGTCATTAAAGCGTCTGAACAAGTCTGACTCAAATTGACATCCTTGGTCTGTCGTTATAATAGAAGGAACGCCCGATCCAGGCAGCAACGAACGTGTTCGTTACTTCTTCGACGTTTGTCCCACTCAGAGGCCAAACTTTATGGCACCGAGTGTAGCTGTCAACAGCTGTAAGACAATATTGATAACCAGAACAAGAAGGTAACGGTCTATATGAATATGTTTTAGTCGAGCTGTCGGGCCGAAGATATGCCCTAGCGGAGATTTTGTATGTCGCGTAACCTTACTACGCTGTCAAGCTTTGCAAGTTTAGCACCAATGGTGGCAACCCTATGCTATGCCTGGCCATACGTAACGCTCAGAGACTAACCGAGTCGTAGCCTTAGCGCCAGGATGACTTAAATCGTGCAATTGCAAAAAGATTTTTTTTCCTAATGGTTTTGGGATAAACTGTCTCCGACCCAGTTGCTGTGTCGCATACCAATGTGGTTTTAGTACCAGGAACAGCGACGACTTCAACTTTAAGGGAGGATTTTGCATCGTTTTCTTACTCTACAAGAAGTCATCCTGTTCTTGGCAAACGGCGAGTTCAGAATAGTCCGTTTCGAAACTAATCGCTTCCACGCGAGATAGTGTCCACAACGCTGCGTAAACGCATATACTAGTTGGCTTATGGTCAGTATAAACCGTGACATGCTGGAGAAAATAGCGATAGAGTTGCACGCTCTCATATACTGCGAGAAACTCTCTATAGTATGCCGTGAGTTCAATTTTTTGCTAAAGAAACCTAAAGGTTTCCAAATACCACTAACTTTTGTTGCAGACAAGGACCTACGAGGGAATTCGAGGCGTCCGTAAAAAGTCCTAGCTCGGGATTTGGAGAAGGGTGAGCCAGAAGAGCAGCGGATGACAAATTGTCTTTGCACGCTTCGAGTTCGGTGTCCACGAAATTGGTGTAGTACCTTTGCCTTGAGCGGCTACTATGGCATTAATGAGCGGTGCTTGCATTTCTGCAGCATGGTGTATAAAGCTCCGATAATAGTTAATGACAAACCGGCGGAGTCTCTGTACGGTCTTGGGCGGGGAAACATTTTTAAGAACCTGAGTGCGCTGTATGTAGGTTTCTTATAATCAAAATGGTTTTTTTTACTATGGATGTAAACGAAGAGGTCTCGTATTAAATACGATGATTGCAGTTCCTGAAAGTGCTCGTTGAATCGTCACTTAGAGCGACATATGAACGGTATTGTTTTCCTTAACAAAGTTAAGCGGTGTCTATCGAAGGAATACCAAATTCTTTAACGTGTAGATAACGCAGTTTTATGTTCTGTTATTATATTAAGATTTTTAGAGAACACAATAAGTTAATTATTTAGTTAATTATATTATTAATCATATACATACAAAAAGAAAAGTCAAAAAATTCAAAAACAGAGAAAATCCCTTTGATTTGTATGGTGATGATGAATTTCGTATTAAATATAGATTTTCTAAAAGCGGTGTTGTTTCTGGACCAATTATTTGGTGGATCTTTAAATATGGATAAACGTGGTGGAGGTTTACCTTCTACTCTCCAGATATTAATAGCATTGAAATACCGGGGTCGCAACCAGGTAAGTAGCTTTAACGTGTTAAACGCCGATAGAAAAAATTAAAAATCGTAAAAATACTTTTGGTCGTAATTTGTTTATTATGTTACGATACGTATAGAGCATAAGCTTTATTCAATTCTGTACATGGGTTACATAGTTACAGTCATATACATAGCTGAGGTCAGCGGTGCACCCTATGGCGCACAAATACAGAAAATATATTTTCCGGTACCAGGCGCCGCGCCGGTCACACCTGCCGGCTTCCCGCTACACCAGTAGTGCGCTCGCGCTTACGGTGATAGAACGTGTGTTACTAGTTCAATTACGTTCCTACTATCTTAGCTGTCATCATTTTCTTATTGAATAGTTAATGTGCGAGCCTTTAGATTATAGATTTAGCTATGGAGGACTTTGAATTTACGCAGGATGAATGGAAGCAAATCAACGCGTTAGAAATTTCTTTTTCGAACGCTTCTATTAACAATGACTCTGTCCTAGAATCGGATAGTGAACCCATGCAATTACCGAAAAAGAAAAGACGTTTGGTTATCGCGAGTGATAGTGACAGTGCGTCGGCTGAAAATTTTGTTGCCGCCAATATATCACAAAATAACCATATTTCCTCAAAATGCTCGAGGCCAAAAAGACGACATCAGTGATTCCTTTCACCGAGTTTGAGGGTATGAAACCCCCATATTCTAATTTGCTGAAAGAAGCTGGCCGTATTATGATCTATTGGTGCCTGTAGAAATTCTTGAAATGATTGCTGAGCAGATAAATTTGTTCGCAAGTCAAAACATCACAGCGAGGCAAACAAAGCCTGGATCAAGATCTCATTCATGGAAGGCAACAAACAAGACAGAAATAAAACAGTTTCTTGGCTTTATGGGCGTAGTAAAGCTGCCGATATCAGCTTATTATTGGAGCAAAGACAAGATACTTGGACAAACTTTTCCAGCCACCGTTATGAGTAGGAACCGCTTCGAGTTACTACTGGAATACCTACACTTTAGCAACAATTTATCTGCCGACAGAAACGTATTGCCAAAATAAGACCTTTAATCGATGCTCTCAATGCTACTTTCCAGAAATATTATTCGCCTAAAGAAGATGTTTGTGTGGATGAAAGCAAAGTACCTTTCAGAGGTCGAATAATAGTCAGGCAATACAATAAAAGTAAGCGATACAAGTATGGCATGAAGCTATTTAATTTATATACTTGCAAACTTAACAGCCGTATTTAGAAGTAGTTCTATTGCCAATTTTCTATACCATTTTACGGTTTTCCGCAATGGCGAAAAATTATCAGTTGCTAGCGTGTTACCTTTGTCAAATATATTTTCACATAGCGCCGTCACCACATTTGTTGGCGTAGTATTTATTGCGTCACTTAAATAAGCGAACAGACTTTAGAAGGGGTTTTATAGATTATTTGACTCGGCCAGTAGATTCCCAAGAAATAATTATCAATGAAAGACTTAAAAGACTCAAACATGTTCTAAAATTAAAGGACACGCGTCGTTTTTGCATGCAATGTTATAAAGATTCAGTACAGGAATTTGGTCGTAAAGTAGCTAAGAAAGTGACTACGTACTGTGTACAATGTAAGGGGGAGCCTCACTTTTGTCTAAAATGTTTCAATTATGTCCATCGCTAATATGTTGATGCTATAAAAGGTTTCTTACACGGACACGGAGTACGAATAAAGAAACAGTCAGTTTATATTTTTTGCTTTTTTTACGGATACGGATACAAGATGATGCTGCAGATATTCATGAGTTAACTCAGCAGAGTATAACCTCAGTATGCCGTCGAGTAGCTAGAGCAATATTAGAAAAGAGATTTGACTATATCAAAATGCAAACTTCATTAAATGAGCAGTTAAATGTTATGCAGCAAGTTGAAGGTTTAGCTGGTTTCAAGGTGGTTGATGCTATAGACTGCACCCACATTAGAGTGCCCAAAGTACAAGGACCTAGCGATTAATATTATATTAATCGCAAAGGATATACATCTTTAAATATTCAGGTACCTACGTAACAACTCGAAAACTTAAACTAGTACTACTTTATTTTAATATATTACTTCACTTATGTTTTATACTTATACAACATATTTCAGGTGGTTTGTGATGCAAAATTGAATATAAGAAACATTATTGCTCATTGGCGTGGCAGTACACACGACTCACGGATCTTTAATGAGAGTCTACTAAAACAATGCTTTGAAAGAGGACAGTTCCATGGTAGATTAGGCTAGGAGACTCAGGCTATGCGTGTACCCCATACTTGTTTACCCCAGTACTAAATCCAAGGACTCGGAAACAAGAATTATTAACAATTCCCACATAAGAACTCGTAACACTATAGAAAGGTGTTTTGGTGTTTGGAAAAATAGATTTATGTGTTTACTGACAGGATTCAGAACATCTCTAGAAAACACCAAAATGTATATAGTAGCATTGGCAGTGTTACATAATATAGTCATTGAGCTGAATGAAGAGCCTTTTACTAATGAAGCTGACAATGTACATACTCTGCTTCAACCACCCATGGTACCTTTTCAACAAAATACATTGCGTGGGACTGCAGACACATTTATAGAAGAACATTTCTAAGATTAACAAAACTTCTTTATTGATTAAAAACATTTTAATAAATTATTTATTGTTTTTTTAATGACTCCAAAGTTTGAAGTAAAATTTCTTTTTGAAGTCTTAAGTTTTCCATTACTTGATGATGTTACTCAATGGCAATTTTCATTCTGAGCTCATGCTCCTTTTGCTGTCTCTCATTTTCTATAACTCTGAAGTTATGCATATCTGTATATGAAGATTCCCCAAAATTCAAACCTTCTTTTTGCCTTTTTAGCTGTAACAAAACAAGAACATTTTTTTGTGAATAAATTGTTACATGTTTCAAATAAAACTTCCTTCAAATAGGTCAATAATACAAAAAACATTGTTGCAGTCAATGAAAAGTTGTTAAAAAAATAAATGGGTTGTTTTTGAGAAAGTAGCTTTTTATTTATTGAATTAGTGTAAATGATAATTATTGTTCTTTTATTATATTATCAACGCTTACCGGTGTTTTATTTACAGATCGCTTTGGTGTAGTGAACGGCTTGTCCATTAATTTATTTTATTCTATTTTTTTCTTCATTTCTATTTAATTTCATATCCTATAAAAATATGCAATTTATGCTAACAATATTATCAACAGCATATGTATGTAATAATTAAAAAGTTATGGACATAAAATCCATAAATAATGTTACTTTATTAGTACTTAAACATAAAATCAATGTTTCCTTATCATTTATATCAGCATCACTGTCAAAAACTTAGATAATTGATGAAGGCCCAATATCCTGAAATTAGGAACTATGTCAAGTGTGCATTCACTTAATATTAATCTGTAACATATAAAAATGTGCAGGCAGCAAGTCCCATATATAACCTTGATTGGATGGTGTGTAGACTGTGTTAGGTTGTTGGTTATGTTTGACCTATATATTTACTGTACACTATTCACAATAATCTACACTCCATCTGCTAAGCCAACAGAGTAAGTATGTAATATTAACTTATTATTATTTTTACCTGAACACCATCACAATCAAACTCGTTAGTATCTACTTCGAATGTCTGGGGTATCAAATTTATTAGCTCTAAGGTTTCTGGTGAAGGGGATGGTGGCAGTTTTATTTAAATCTCGTCGATAATTAGCCCAGTCATATTAGGTAAAAAAAGGGGTCAACCTCGGAATGAAAGATAATAAGCTGCAAATTGGTATGAACCTTTGTTTTGTCATTCTAAATGTTGTCTCAAAAGTCACAATCGTTATCGTGTCCGCGTCTCAAGATATTCAAGGTCAAAGGTCACAAAAATCGGTTTTTCGCGAATATCTGGCTTCCTATCGGTTAAATGAGATTTGCATTTATTATAAAAGTTGTAGGCTATAAAATTCCCTACAACTTTTGTTTAAACTTTTTTTCCATACGACCAACCGTTTTGAAGGTAGAGCGCGAAGAGTGCACATCGTACAGTCATATACGGCCTAATGCAAGGTCAAGCGTGAGTTATGCTTATCAGTACGTTATAAAGTCAATTATTTACTTGGAAATTATAAATATTAAACAATGCCTATTAATTATGTACTAACTATTAATTATTTATATTTAATTAAAGTAAGTAACTTGATTATTTATATATAACTATTCATATTTAACTATTTAAGTATAAAATATTATTAATTCTGGATTATATATTTTAGTTTTATTTTAAGTTAACACGACATTATATATCTTTTCTTTAAAACGCGTAAATTTGTCAATACTTATATACCTGGAAATACTTGTCCCTACCCTATGCACTTTTCTATTCATTGCCGGGACAGATGTTGTATAGTATTCAAGGCCACTCTCTCCACTTTGTATGAGTCAAGATTATTCGTTAGTTTGAAATTGTACCGTTGCAACTACGGACGTACGGTTTTAAGAGCTATGGCTGATTTGTGTTTTATATGTGATAAGAAACTTTCAGAAGGTGTTTCTGTGAATGTCGTACGTGGTTTACAAACTTTAAAAACTGCAAGTATTGAAAGAAATGATGGACATATAGACTATTTAAATACTTTAAGTTCTGTAAATGTGCATTCCGAGTGTCGAAAAGTGTACACGAGTAAAAATGTTATTATTGCATCAAAACGACGCACAGATGAGAGTGAACCTTCAACGTCAAGTGCACCTCGTAAAAAACGAAATCAAGTCTTTGATTTTGGAAAGTTATGCTTATTTTGTGGCCAAGAAGCTGATGAAATAGCAGAAAAGAAAAAAAAATTAAAGTATAGACGGACAATAAGTAATGTAAGTACTCTTGCATTCAAAGACAACGTAATTAAAAGAGCAGAAGAACGAAACGATTCCTTAGGAGAATTAGTAAAGGAACGTATATATTACGAGTATGATTTGATCGCTGCTGAAGCAAAGTATCATACTATTTGCTATACCAACTTTTTAACCCGAGTACCATCTGCAGATAAAATGCCTCGCCAAGATGATCAAGTCACTCAAGCAATGAAGGAGATTTTTTGTTATATAGAAAATAATGAAGATTCTCAATTTACTTTGAAAGAACTTAAAGATGTCCCTACGGAATACATACCTGACGATAAGACAATTATTACAAAATTACAACAAAAGTATTTAACTGATATAATAATCACAAAAAAAATTGGATCATTTACAATTATATCTTTCCGTGATACACAGCTTAACGTATTATCAAAAGCTTGGTACGAAAATAAAAAAAGTACTCCTGTAGAAGAACGTCTACGGATTGTAGAAGCTGCTGCGGCTATTATTAGGGAAGACATCAGATCATCTGTAGTTGAAACAAAAACGTATCCACCTCCGAATAAAATGCTAGATTGTATTAATGAAGAAATACCAAAAACATTATCACATTTTTTGGAAGAAATGATATTAAAAAATAGAAAAGGACAAGTAGATCATTTAAAAACGAAATGCACATCTATTAGCCACGCAATAATGGCTTCGATACGAGAACGTTCATTTTCATCACAGCTACTGTTGGGCCTTTCCGTATTTCTTCACAGAAGATATGGGTCTAAAAAATTGTTGGATGTTTTATCATCTTTAGGATTTGCTGCATCATATAGTAATACCATACAGTATGAAGTTTCATCAGTTTACCATCCACAACCTCGTATTTTACCATCAGAGTCTGGTGCGTTGGTACAATATGTTGGAGACAATGCAGATATTAATGTCAGTACTCTTGACGGTAATAATACTCTTCACGTTATGGGAATGATAAAAATAATTACTCCGAAAGATGCTGTAATTTATGATGATCGCATAAAAAAATGTACAACTAAACCGAGTGCAAAAGAGTGAGCAGCAATATCACATGTATCTCTTTTAGCATATGAAAAGCCAGTTGTACCTGGGTACAGCAAGATTCAAGTCCAAAATCTACATGATAATCAAGTACTGATTGAAAAAAAATTTAATGCAGTTGATTTGTTGTGGTTATACGGAAAATGGAAGAATCTTTCACCGTTGCCAGGGTGGAATGGCTATCTTCAACTTACGAAAAATAATCAAAATTTTTCAACTTCTCAGGTTATATTTCTACCTTTCATTGATCATCCTGCCAGTAATTTAGACACAATTTATACAACTTTACATAGTGCTATAAATATTGCCAAGTCACATCAACAAAAAACGTGCATAATTACATTTGATCAGCCCCTGTACTCAAAAGCACGTGAAATGGTTGCTGCGTCAGATGCAAACTCAGACTTGTCTAAAACAGTTGTCAAACTTGGAGGATTTCATATGCTCATGTCTTTTCTTGGATGCATAGGACATGTAATGGACGGTAGTGGTCTCAAGGAAGCTTTAAGTAAAATATATGCTACAAATTCGGTCGACAAAATGTTGAATGGTCACGCTTATGCAAGAAGTATCAGAGGCCATATATTATTACGACTTGCATTATCAATAAAGATTTTTGAAGAGATGAAAATTGAAAATTGTGTGTTAGATGAGTTAATTGAACAGATAACTAGTCGCGATGTTTCCTACGAAGATGTTGAAGGATGTACGAGCAGCTCCAACTCGTTAATTGATCAATTTCAGGATAAACTAAAAGAATTAAAAGCTCGAGGTCCCACGGCACAGTTATGGGTGCAATATTTTGAAATGGTATCAATAGCCCTAGATTTCATTCGCGCTGAAAGGCTGGGACTTTTTCAAGAACATTTGGATGCAGTGCGAAAAATGCTGCCCTATTTTCATGCTGGTGGTCATTTCCTATATGCGAAATCAGCTCATTTGTATCTTCAAGATATGTTAAAACTTGAGGAGACAATGGATCAACAGGCTTTTGAGAACTTTAAAAACGGATTCTTTACTGTAAAACGAACAGAAAAATTCAATTCTGGTACATGGACAGACATGGTAATCGAGCAAAGTCTGATGAAATCTATGAAGACAGAAGGAGGAGTATCTCGAGGCCGAAGTACACAAGAAAGTGTTCTATGTAAGTGGGTATATGCTATGTATGCCACGAATACAATTTGTGAAGAAATTGAACGGTTTTGTAACATTTCTTTCGATTCTGTGGACCAACATGTTGATGCTAGAGATTCACGAATAAAAAGGGATGATACTGATGTAAATGAACTGGTTGGTTGGTTTACGCTTCATAATCCCTTTCCAAATACGAATCAGTTGGTATCCTTAGCTTCAGGAATCGTTGGAAATGACCAAATTAATTGTCACCGAGCCCATGAAATCGGATTGCAATCTATGGTAAAGATAACTGGTTTGAACTTTAACGAAATAAAGTTAAAACGCGTCGATAAGGTTTTACCGCTTTCAGCCATTAACAAATCTGTCAAAATTAATGATTGTAAAGTTTCTATAGATCCAATGTTACTTTTCCAGAGAATAACTGTAAGCAAAAAATTTGAAAGTAATTTACAAGAATATCTTCAGTATGAACTAAGCCCGTATCCGACATCTTTATTTGATAGTAATGGCATGAGAAAAACCACGAAAGCAACATTATATGACAATATGATGCCTGTCGTTATCGATCTTGATGAAAATAATGTAACATACATCATCGATGGTGGATTTCTTCTGCATCGCGTCGTATGGAGCAAAGACGATACTTTCTCTATTATTTTAAATAAGTACATTAAATATTTACAAACACATTATGGCTCAGCAATTGTTGTTGTATTTGACGGATATTCGGACTATAGTAAAAATATTAAAGCACTGGAACAACAAAGAAGAACTGCTGCACTTTCAAAATCATATGAAGTTTGTTTTGACGAAACAATGGTTGTGCCAATCAGTCAAGAAAAATTTTTATCAAATCGGTCTAATAAAAAAAAATTTATCGACATGCTTGTTGAAAAATTTAAAACTGTTAATATCACAACAAAACAAGCCAGAGATGATGCTGATGTTCTCATCATTGACACAGCTATTGCCTTATCAGAACATCAAAAGACTGCTGTCATCATAGGAGAAGATATCGATTTGCTCGTTATTTTAATTGGACGTACTCAGTCACATCATCAGGAATTTTTTTTGAAAAAAGTTGGCAAAGGCAATGTCAAAACACAAATATATTCTACTAAAAGTTTTGACCAATATCCTCGTACTAAAAAGCACATTTTATTTTTACACGCATTCAGTGGCTGTGACACGACTTCTGCGCTATTTAAAAAAGGAAAAAAAACTGTTACTAGAGCATTGGAAAAAACTCCTGATTTAGATAAACTGGTGGAAGTATTTCAACAAGAAAACTGCCCAAAACAAACATTATTAGAAAATGGAGTGCGCATCTTGTTGGCATTATATAATGCTTCAAAATCTGAGGACAACATTGATCATTTCCGCTACACGCAATTCATCAAATTTACAAAACTAAATAAACCTGTACAACTGTCAACACTTCCACCAACAAGTGTAGCAGCTCATCAACACATAAAACGTGTCTACTACCAGATTCAAACGTGGTTAGGGAAGGACTTAGAACCTCAAGAATGGGGCTGGATGCTTGAAAATGAAATCCTGGAGCCCATACGAACGTTATTACCTCCAGCACCAGCCGAACTACTAAACGTAATATTTTGCAATTGCAAAAATGGTTGTGGTTCCCGCTGTGGATGCAGAAAATCAGGGCTACAATGTTCTTTAGCTTGCGGCCAGTGCAACGGACAAGCTTGCCTCAACGCTTCACTGTATCCAAGTAATCCCGATGAAGAAAATACATATGATCCCGATATTCTGGAAGGTTTGGAGATGAACATGACAGATAATGAGGATGATGACAATGAATCGAACAT
The DNA here is from genome assembly GCA_029227775.1 of Morpho helenor. NCBI lineage: Eukaryota > Metazoa > Arthropoda > Insecta > Lepidoptera > Nymphalidae > Morpho > Morpho helenor. Next base: position 11,042,225 of record JARGCU010000011.1, read on the forward strand.
TTTTGAGCGACAAGAAGAAGAAGACGACGAACAAGAAGAAGATAATTAGCTTCCATTTCCAATTTCATTACAATTAAAATCAACAAAGATACTTTTGATATTTGAACTCACATTTTGATAAATGTATATTATGCCGTATTTAATAATAAATAAAAATATGTGTAAAATATATACTCTTACTATCATTTTAACTTAAAATAAAACTAAAATATATAATCCAGAATTAATAATATTTTATACTTAAATAGTTAAATATGAATAATTATATATAAATAATCAAGTTACTTACTTTAATTAAATATAAATAATTAATAGTTAGTACATAAATAATAGGCATTGTTTAATATTTATAATTTCCAAGTAAATAATTGACTTTATAACGTACTGATAAGCATAACTCACGCTTGACCTTGCATTAGGCCGTATATGACTGTACGATGTGCACTCTTCGCGCTCTACCTTCAAAACGGTTGGTCGTATGGAAAAAAAGTTTAAACAAAAGTTGTAGGGAATTTTATAGCCTACAACTTTTATAATAAATGCAAATCTCATTTAACCGATAGGAAGCCAGATATTCGCGAAAAACCGATTTTTGTGACCTTTGACCTTGAATATCTTGAGACGCGGACACGATAACGATTGTGACTTTTGAGACAACATTTAGAATGACAAAACAAAGGTTCATACCAATTTGCAGCTTATTATCTTTCATTCCGAGGTTGACCCCTTTTTTTACCTAATATGACTGGGCTAATTATCGACGAGATTTAAATAAAACTGCCACCATCCCCTTCACCAGAAACCTTAGAGCTAATAAATTTGATACCCCAGACATTCGAAGTAGATACTAACGAGTTTGATTGTGATGGTGTTCAGGTAAAAATAATAATAAGTTAATATTACATACTTACTCTGTTGGCTTAGCAGATAGAGTGTAGATTATTGTGAATAGTGTACAGTAAATATATAGGTCAAACATAACATAGGGAATTTTATAGCCTACAACTTTTATAATAAATGCAAATCTCATTTAACCGATAGGAAGCCAGATATTCGCGAAAAACCGATTTTTGTGACCTTTGACCTTGAATATCTTGAGACGCGGACACGATAACGATTGTGACTTTTGAGACAACATTTAGAATGGCAAAACAGAGGTTCATACCAATTTGCAGCTTATTATCTTTCATTCCGAGGTGAAAGCCCTAATATGACTGGGCTAAATCGGACATTTCTTTTTTGGAAGCGATTTTAAAGCATTTCCACTGGTTCATAAGTTGCTTTTTATCGCGTTTCCTTACGTTAGCTGTATTGAATCTGAAAAATAACATTTCATTTCATTATTGCAACGAAACTATTTTAAAGTAGACAGTAATATCCAGTTTCAGCAAATTGGTCATGAAAACGTAACAGACAGACATTCTCAGTTATAATATTATTAGTTTTATTTTAGTAAATGACCCGTATTACTTATATTAATTGTCCATTGTAATAACTCAGTTAAATTTGTCCACTAAACGAGTAAAAATAAAATAGAAATACTCTCTAAAGATAACTCTATTGACGTAAGCCGAAAAACTTCGAATCTAAATACTTCTGTAAATACTGATTTGACTTGATTTTGACTTGATGATTTTGACTTATCGTGAATAAAAATAAGTTCCATAGGTTTATTATAGATGGCGTTTTGAATGTCATCCTATTTAATTCCTCCTGAATTTAATTGCTGTTGAACTAACAGGATTTCTGCCTATATGGTGGTATATTGTTTCATTCTGGACTTCAGTTAATTTAATTGGTGTTTGGAAAGACATCCTTTTACTGACTGAGTGAAGATTTTCAAGATTTACGATAACTAAAGTAATCGTTGGATGTTCATCGTGCTTTAATTCTTCATTGTGTGGCATTTCCATATGTCCTTTGATGCGATTATGAATATTATATATCGTAAAATGAAATGCTTGAAGCTAGAAATTCAGTGGGATTTCGACCTAATAGCTTCCTTGAATTGTTCTATATTGTTCAAGGCCGCATATATTTTTTATCTTTGTTGGAGTAGGAAAAGTCATTGTGTAATGCTTATCGTCGAGTTGTTCGAGAGCTGCTCCTGTTAGGATTATTGGTGCTACTGTACATATTTTTTTAATTTCCTGCTTGGTTTTAAAATGTTGAACACATTCAATGTGGGAATTTAGTTTTACATTAAAACCAATCATTTACCTTCTGTCTCTATGTACATAGTGTTATTTCCAGGAATTGCTATAAAGGTAAGTGTCGTTATCTGTAAATTAATTTCTATTTTAGTTTTTCTGACTTTGTGTCCTTCTGAAAATTTGGACCCTCAGTAGGAATCTCATTAAGGACTTCCTCTACAGCCGGACTAAACTCCTGGTCACAACCCTCTGGTCTTTGCTTGTATTAATTATATTCATAAGCATAGTCGGGGTAATTGTTATAGTCTGATGGGAAATAGTAATAGTACTAGTTCGCTCAGCGCGCGCGTCGTGTGTGGTTGTGTCAGTTGTCCGCGTACGCGCGAGCCGTATAATATTATTATTTAAAGTAGGTGTTAACTATCTCAATGGCGAAATGTAGTAAATGTGGCAAGTCGGTGGCCAAAAAATCACCAGGTATACAATGCGGAAAGTGTTTTAAATGGCTTCACGCGACTTGTGCAGGTATAACAAACGAACAACTTGCTATGCTGTCCGAGACAGAGGCTGACTGACTTGACTGGAAATGTCGAGAGTGTAGTTTAAACGCTTAAAAGAAGCTCGTGTCAGTAATTTTACCGGAGTCGGACGAGTATAATACAGATACGGAATGTGCAACCGATTACACAGGCATGGATCCAGCCAGCCAAAAACTTTTGACTACATTGGTTTTTAAAAACTCGATTTTTAATACAAGAAAAATCGATTATTTTAAAAATAGTCGATGTTTATAAAAATCGATTATTTTTTACATCCCTAGTCCCTACAATCGTCATATTAACGTTTTTTGAGCGCGAATATCAAAGTTTTAATACGAAAGGACTACGGAGTAAAAGTAACAAACTAATTTAATAAGTTAAAAATTAAGAGAAAAGTAATTCACAATTATGGCGTAAGTACATTGTTTTGGTATTAATATGTAATATATTAAAAGGTGTACAACATTTTCTATATGCTGGGATGTTTTACAGAGAACCATCACGAAGAGTGAGTTACAGTCAGCTCGAGCAGCTGTGGGAATTTCTGAATGAAAATAGAGCCCTAGCTTTAGGGTATAATAAAAGTTCACAAGAAATACCTCTGGAGGTTCCACTGCCTTCAACCGAACCTTCATCAGCTCCATTACCCCCAACAGCAGCACTACCCTCAACAACAGCTGTTGCAGGTTGTGGAAAACCTGCAACAACAGTTGATGCAGGTTGTGGAGAACCTGCAACAACAGCTGTTGCAGGTTGTGGAAAACCTGCAACAACAGCTGTTGCAGGTTGTGGAGAACCTGCAACAACAACCAGGCGTACGCCCCGTCACCGTCGGCGCCGTGAGCCTCCAATGGGACAAGAGGCTGCTCGCCGATCACTAATTAGAATGTCCGAGAGAAAGATAGAGATTCAAGAAAAAATTAGTGAATCGCTAATTAATTTACTGCAAGAAATGAAAGAAATAAAACTAGCATTGCAGTGCATTGAAAGGTGAGTATATTTAAAATATAAAAATAATATAATGGTTTTATATAAAAATATATTAGGTGTAGTAAAAAGTAATCCATTATTTTTGCACGATATTGACGGCTTCATCTGTGTAGTTAAACATATCCGATTTGGTTCATCTATGCATCGTTTTGTTCGATAACTTATTGCTATTTTTAAGGTAATTTTATTTTGCCATTTTCACAGAAATCTTTTTTGTTATTGGCAAAAAATTGGGACAGTCGATTTTCACAAGCTTCTCTTGTGACGAATTTTTCACCAACAAAAACATTTGCCAGTGGCAAGAACAGTTGGTAATCATCTGGAACTAGGTTAAGACTATAGGATGGACGCAAAATAAATTCCCAACCAAGCTCTAGGAACTTTTGGCGAGGCACTATTGAATGTGTGGTCTAGCGTTGTCCTGATAAATCATAACGCCTTTCCTATTGGCCAAACCTGGCCGCTTTTGGGTGATTGCTTTCTTCAGATGGTCCAATTATTGACAGTACAAGTCCAAATTAAGAGTTTGGCCTTAGTAGAATAGCTCATAATAGAGCCAATCCCACCAAACACACAGAAGAACTTTTTTGACCATTAATCCTGGCTTAGCCACCAATTGCGCCGGCTCACCGCAGTTCGACCCCGACCATTTTTGCTTAACGTTGTCGTAAGTGATCCCCTTTTCATCTCCAGTCAACATCCACTGAAGAAATGGGTTGATTTTGTTGCGATTCAGCAGTGATTCGCAGATGGAAATTAGTTCCATGTGGTTTTTTCTACGAAAATTCATGTAGCACCCTTACATAGAGCATTTTTTTATATCCAGCCTATTAAAGTGGTTCCAAAAAGTTTTTTGTGCAATATACAGCTTCTGCGCAATCGAAAAAGTGCTGATATGACGGTCGGAATTAAAGATTATCATTATTTTATTGACATTTTCGACAACTAGTCCTACGGAACGTCGTGCGTCTTTAACATCAAAATAACCGGATCGGAATCGATGAACCCAAAATTACACATGATTAGCTGATACAGTATCAGGACCATAGACATTATTCAAATTTTCAACCACCTGGCTTACGTTTTCGCCTTTATCTAAGAAAAACTGAAAAAAAGAAAAAATTTCTCTTTTTGGTGCCCATCTTTGGCACGTGCAAACAATATTCAATCAAGCAGTCACAAAAATGTCTGTCTGTCTGCTTTTAGTACGAAAGCATACGCTTCTGACACCGTTTAGTGTATATTGATAGCACTTATGCAAGGCGAGTTATCGATTACTAACGGCATGATCGAAAAATAATGGATTACTTTTTACTTGACCTATTATAATATTATTCCATATGTCTTATTTTAGGTCCGGGCGTCCCATAAACGAAGCATGAGGTTGTTCCTACATTGAATACCAGACTGCAAAGTTTGATTGTTGCCTATTTCATCTATTTGCATGTGCTGCTGCATCTGAGACTCCTGGAGCATATCTTCATGACTTAATGCATCTACAGGAATATTTGCCTTATTGCAAATGTTGTGCAAAATAGCACAAACATTTACTATGGAACCTGCAACTATTGGGCTGTAATGTAAAACCCGATGTACAAGGAGACAATGAAACCGTGCTTTGAGCAATCCAACAGTTCTTTCAACTACATTTCTTGCTATTATATGTTGCTCTGTGTAGTATTTTTCAGGTGTATCAGGCAAAGCATTCACTATTGGTGTCATCATATATTTTCTTAGTGGATATGCCGAGTCTCCTGCAATATATTATATAAGAATACTGTACTTGTTATCTTAAAAAAAATATTCAGTTTTAAATTTAAAATATACAGCTTTAATTATAGATGGTAAATATCTTATTTGTCTTTTTGTTGATTTCCTACAATATACATATAAATAAATATAATTGGATTATAGAATTGATAATCAGTTAAAGTTTTGAAATTTTATTGTAGCTTTTGAGATATAAAAATATTTATTCATTGTCTTAGAAGATATCCCCTCTTCTGTAATATTTAGGTTAATCTTGTTTTTTGTTATTTTTTTAAAACTTATCAGTATTTTCCCTTTAATATAAATAATATTTACTTTTTCATTAGATCATCAAAAATCAGTTTTTGTTTTAAATTTTATTGTTATTTTAGTTAATTAAATGTAAAGAAATATATGTATACCAAGTAACCATGTAGTTTCATTCAAATTTTCTAGATGACTTTTAATGGGATGTGTATTCCATATAAATGAATCGTGAGAAGCTCCACCATAACTAGCATCAACACTAGTAATTTGAATCTCAGCATCACAAATCTGTAATAATTCAATAAGAAATTGAAATTATTAAATATACTTATATATATTTTTATCATATAGACATTTTGACAAAAGAATTGATTTAATGTTGCTGTGTTATCAAAATTCTCACAGTGCTTTGTTTTACATAGAGCTTTTTGTGAGTAATTACTCAACTTACCAACTGTAACTATCTCCTCCTCCGACTTATATAAATATTAATTTATACATATTCAAACACCGCTAGAGCGCTCGCACTCCCACGGCGTAATGCATAAAATACACCCATAGGCGCTAACACTATTTATATATATTGGCTCGTGATTCGTCTAAGTGGCTAGGACCCGTACTACGTTGTGATTTGTAATAACTCAAATTCTTTTAGAGCGTCAGAGGCTATGTGTCCATCAACCCAAAGGAGTCAAATTAAACCTTAAATAGAATAAAATAATGTGATAATAATCACATTATACTTTTATAATAATATTTCAATATATCATATTCTTTAATATAGAACGAGCCGTCAGACCCCACATTCGTAGCTTATATCACTTTGCTCAACAGAGAGGTTCATTATCAAATATCATTTGTTATAATATAAAACAGTTGTTTGTCATCAGTTTAGAGGCGTAAAGCAGGCATAAATTAATATAAATTATTGAATATAAGTGTACGATTCACGAACAGTTTTATATTTATCTAATACAAGAACAGATTTTACATGTACTCTACATGAACAGACTTTATATGTCCAACAGATATATATTCGTTACACGAACAGATTCTTATATGGTCAATACATGAACGGGTTACTATAAAATTTGATAAAAAAATGCGAGACATTCAGATAGTTGAATGTCTCGCGAATGTCTTATGTTACTTCATAGGATAGGTTATAGCCAACAGAAAGATCACTCACTCGATCTTAATACCTAACCCTTAAACAACTCCGTAGAGAAGTTTGGAAATGTGGTATCTCTCTCCCATCTATTATATTCTTCCGATTTGGAAAAATATAAAAAGAGAGTGATAGTCAGTAGCTCCGCACCCGCTACCAACGGTGAGCTCCGTCCATAGGATATGAGCCCCCCCCCCCAAGGGGTACCTGTTTATAGTGCGCCTGCGGCGTATGATTATGGGATAAACCCATTATTGTCGGGAGTCAACAAAACCACAGTTGACATATTAGGCATGAGTGCCTTGGTGTATAATAGAGGACCGAAGCCCATATAATAAATAGCCGGAGCTATAAAATATGGCATTAGCCAAAGGCACAAGGCCTGGTAAACTTTGATAATAAATTACCAATTCTTATATTCAGTAAGGCGCATGTCGCCTGCACACGTCGTAACGGTGCGTTCTATGGTAAAAACCACATACAGTATAATACGTATAAAGTCCACAAAGTGGAAACCCATCGAGATGGCAAACATGTTGCAAAGCAACTTGATCAGTTATAATATAAACACCATATAGGTGTGTGTCCACCGAAGTGGATAGTGTGTGTCCACCGAAGTGGAAGATGTGAATTGCAGAGCATTACATGAATGCCAATCACCCCCTATTCACCCAATACCACAATGGAGTCACACATAGTGCACTCGCTTACGGTATGCGCCAAGCTCAACACGCCACCTCATACAACAAAAGGTAATTTATGTTTAACGCGGCAAGCCACGTAAGATGTATATGTATATGTGAAGATAAGGGAAATGCAGGCCACACTGTCTAAAGCTAGTCCGCAGTCTTATTAACAAAGACCCGACCAGCGGCTCTTATGCAATAATGCCATGCTATAATGGTCATTCGTGGTATCATTAACTAAGCTAAGGGGACGTCCTGAAAAGGACGAAACACCACACCCATCCGTTACTATGAACAGAGTCCATAGCGATCCATCACTGCCGCGGCGTATCACTTCAGCAACATAAAGTTAACTTCCGCAACGCCCAGCAACATTCAGCTGTGGTACCGTCACTATTGAGAGACTACGAACAACGTATTGATGTCCGTTCGTCAAACAATAACATTTCAGCCACCACTGTACCGGCACTACTCCAAGCGGCCTATGCGTCCAAAGATCGAGCAAGGCACACGGCAATGACCGAAATCACCACCGGCCTAACCAAACCCGTATCACAAAGGCACACGCCCAAAGTAACTCTGGTTGCGTCAAACCAAAGCCGTATAAAGGCACACCGCAGCAACCGAAGTTAACTACGGGCCTAGACCCAGCCCTAATAAGATGCAGCCTAGTGTAGCCTTTTGGGCCAGGCACACAGCAATGACCGAAATCACTGCCGGCCTAAACCTCAAGTCTCCCACCAGTACCCGCCAGAGCATGTTCGGTAGAGTGCCAACCACTACTCAGCAAAGTTACCTTTACCAAGTAACATTCAGACACTTTAATCGTTCGAGGTGAGCTAAGCGATGTAACCATCGCTACACTCTTAATGGTCGAGTCACATTCACAGCCTTTCCAAAGATCGGCACGATCTTGCATCTTGAACCATTATACGAGAGCGGGCCTAGATGTGTATTTATTATTAATTCTTAAAAATAGTCGAGTTAAAACTCAACTAATATCTTGTATCGCCCCAGTACACATCTACAATATCATTATAACAACATTTCATAAGCGACCTAATAGATCACTTCTGCGCTCTACGCTCCGCCCGCTCTCTCCATACTGTAGTACGGCGGATAACGTGACATTCGGTCAATATGACGAAAATTATACTTTTCTGAATTTGATATTTTATGAATAGAACATCAATTATAGATGCGAAAAAACATTACTGCGTGACAAACAAACATTTATTTTTATACTTATAGATTTTTTTTTTAAATATTGAAATTTTAATAATTATTTATTTTTAAAACTCGAATGTAGGGATGAGACTGTTACACAACTGAACATTCAGTGAATGGTAGTGCTTGCGACAATAGTACCTCTCTTCATTTACAGCTGGTCTTACTATTGCCACATGCGTGCAATCAATACATCCAAGTACACCAGGAAATTGGAATTGTTGGTAAAACCTAAAAAAATATATTTGTTTTAACCACCAAAGTAATTTAATTATTATTTGAAAGTGCTCATTTCCTTAAGATATACTATAAAAATTTGATATAATTTATGTTTAGATAGTAGTTTCTTGGTTACATTTTGCTAGATTAGCAATTTCATATTAAAAGAGAGTACTAAAGTTTCATTGCCATAAATAATTAATTTGAACTCATCAGTCAGATTTCTATATATTATTCATATAGAATCATAAAATTATAACAATTTTATTACTTATTTTATAACATTTCAATTATACATAGTTAAGGACATCACAATAATAAATTATGTATTCTCATACCTAGTCCTAACTTTATTTCTTTCTTCTTGGGTGTTAGGGAATTTAATATATTTTTTTCTCATATCAGAGGTATCAATACACTTTGTTACCTCCGATATGACACTGGAAACTGTTTGTTGAGCCATAGAATGGGCACCAATATCGCCAATTGCTCGCTGGTAGGATCCATTTGCATAAAACGATAATGCAGTTAAAATCTACAAAAAAAGCTATAAATAGTTATATATAGTAATATAAATAGTTATCAACATTTATGGTCAAAGTTATAATGCTTATAACATGTAATATACTTGAACTGTGAATATTATCTATCACGATAAAAAAACTATATTCTAGCGTTGAAAGATATTACGCACTGTGTTGGCAACTAAGCTATTTATTTAGTAAAGTTCAAATTATAAATTAAGTTTACTTCTTACCTTTGTCTCCACTGACAAATCAGTAGATTTGGTCGGGTTCCTAAACTTAGGTTTAAGCTCCTCGCACAAATCTAATACCAACTGTTTAGATAGCCGGTATCTTTTAATAAATTCAACATCTTCCAATTTAAAAGGATCCGATATTTCACGAATTAAAGATCTATTTTATATCCTATCATTAGATACATCATTATCATTTTCTGAAAATTCAAATAGCACTAGTTCATCAGACATCGTAGAATGTAGAAATAAAACTATTACAATGCAAGTAATGTGAAATCTTTAAAAATTATGGCTAAACGATTTAATAACAGCAACGCTATAAGTAACTTTCTTTGAACTGCTTGTTTCAGTAGTAATAATCCGTCATGGTACGAAAAATGAGTGAATGAATTCGTTTCCGATTCAGTTTAGGTTGTCATTCGGCAACGACTTAAACTGAGCGTCTTTAACATGTCATGGTATGAAAAAGCAAAACAATTCAGTTTAGGTCGTTAATTAAGTCGCAATAAGAGTTCATGGTAGGCCTGCTGATTGGTCCATTTAATGTGGCGTAGTTCAGCCTAGTTATGACTTATGTCAATGTCATTGACAACAAACATAACCGAATTTAGGGATTCCCGCAATTCGCAGTTAATCGTGTTAATTATTTTGTATGGGATTCTGTCATTAGATATGACAAGTTAAAGAGAAAACCATTTTATTTTACACTTTTCGTTTTATACGTGACACTGGCAGAGTGATTTGCGCTGTACAGGCCATAAAGCAAGATAATAATAATATTTTGTATGGTGTAAACAAAACATAGTTTACTATAATGACTTCGCCTTTGGATTTAAATGCAAGCACTGCAACTCCTAAGAGGTAAGAACTATTTTACTTTAATTTATCGTGTATGATAATTTTGTTGCTTAATACATGATTATAATAATAAAGTACAATAAATAAATATCTATTTAACCAATCGTTTCAGTTCAAAGAAGTTGCCCTTTACTAGTTCTGAGAGAGAGCTAATTTCTGCATTAGTTCGCGAAAGGCCTGTGATAGAAGATAAGCGAACAAATGCAAAGAATATTGAATTGAAAAAACAGGCATGGGAAAATTTGGCTGTTGCTTTTAATGCACAGCCATATGTGTTCCCGAGGAATAGCATACAGCTCAAAAGATGCTGGGAAAACATAAAAACTCAGAGGAAAAAAGACATGTCCCAGGAAATAATTGTTTTTCTTATTTTCAGATAATAATAATCTGTCCAGTGAGGTAAAAGTGAGAATAAAACGATGCTATTTAAATATCCAGCAGGATCAAGAACTGCATAATTTAAGATTGGAAAGAGAAAAATTATTAATCGAAAGGGAGAAACTGTTAATTGAGAGAGAAAGAAATTTATTGCATTTGAAAATGAAATGCATGTGTTACAAAAAGAAAAGCTGGTCTTAGAAATAAAAAACCTTAAATAAATTTTTGTTGTGGAAAACTGCATTTTTATTCTAATTTCAAAAATAATTTTTAGACAAACAAATAAAATTATATAATGTAGGTTTCATTCATTAGTAATATGTAATACATAGACATAACATGTTTTTATACTTAATAAAATAAATTAAAAAATTTTTATGGCTTTCTGAATTTATAGTGCAGTTTATGGTTAATATTAAAAAAAAAGTATCTTTTTGTAAAAAAAAGTATCTTTATTGATATAAATAAAAAAAATATGACAGGTTCTAAAAATGTGTATCTATAAACATTCTTCGAAAAAGAAGACCTTCCCGGTTATTTTGAACATTTCTACGTGAAGTTCTTTGTTGTGCTGATATAGTTTCTTCAACATCATCAATTACACCACGAGCCTTGCAGATATTATACAGCACAGCAGTAGCAACAATAGTATGACATGTAGTTGTTAAATTTAATGCCATCTTTTTGGTAAGGCACGGAAATATTCTTATCCAGACACCTATAGTTCTTTCTACTGTGTTTCTGGTTGTTGTATGAGCTTTCTTATAGTTTTGCTCTGAAGTTGTCTCTGGATGAGGCACTGGTGTGAGCAGATATTTTTCACATCCATACCCGGAATCCCCTAATAGCAATCCAACTATTGTGCCTTGTTCCATATGCCTCTTCAAGACACTGTTTTGAAATATGCGATTGTCATGGACAGATCCAGGTCTTTCAGCAACAATATTATATAAAATATAGTTCCTAAATACTTCTGCATACTCCCCACCTGGGTTCTGTATAGGAATATGAGTACCATCAACAACACCAACTACGCCAGGGAAATGTGCAATTCTATAAAATTGTTCTTTAATTGTTTCCAAATTGTTTGGAAACTTTATAAATCTATGTACTTTTAAGCAAAGTAAACGGGAAACCTTTTTCACTATTCTGGAAAGAGTAGGTTGACTAATTTTTACTAGATCACCTGTTATTATCTGCAAAAAAAAATAATATCAAGGTTATTTCATTATTCTTTGACATACTACATAAAAGTATTATTTTTGTGTTTTATCAAGAAAATTATGGAAACGATAGTTTATGTTCTGTATAAAGTAAAAGAACGCATGAGAAACATAAGAATGTTACACAAATATAGGGTTAAATTCAAACCTGAAAACTCCCAGAAGCATAAAACCTTAGGGCCACAAGTAATTGATATATCGGCAGTATCGGAAGCCCCCTTTTGGTCAGTTTCACAAGATCTTCGCTAACGAGTGGCAGAATTATGGACAAAACAACTTCTTTTGTAAATCTGTAGCGCTTCCTAAATTCATCTTCATTATAATATTCGAAGGGATTTTGGAAATCACGTGTTATTTTTTTTGCAATCATAGGTCTTCGTTCGTTTAATCTAGCATTCATATAGTTATCAAATTCATCTTCACTACTGTAATCCATTATTCAATTTATTAAATCTTGCAAAAAACTCTCAACAATCACAATTTTAAAACCTTTTCAGCAATTTTGACTTTAACCAAATCGGAGCTAGAACACTATGCGTTCGTTAAAATAGCTCTGTATCTATTTTAGCAATGCGTCCATTTTGCAAACGCATAGCAGGACATTTCACTCAAGTATTATCTATGAATTGGTTTGAATGACCCTATGCGTCCCTGAGCACTGTGCGTCCTCATAGTAATGTCTATGAATACGGGTGTTAATATAGCAGTTAAGAGATTTTTCTTCATACGATTCCTTTGCTTGCTTTTTATATCATTCATACTGCTAAATAATCTCTCAACATCGGCATTGGAATGAGGCAAGATTAAAAGATTAATCGCAAAGGTTGCTAACTCTTCAAACCTCGATTCCCCTTGAGCATCTTTAAAATGCAATACTTCATTCCAGAATTTTTTGGTGTTTTTAGTCTCATTCCATTTTAATAAATGAATTTGACGCCATTGACCATCGACGCTTGCTATATATTCTGCACTTTTTTTAAACTGAGCCATTATGTCAATAAGTGATTCTTTATTATGGTTAAGCGCTTGGTCAACACTTATTCGTGAAATTTTTTTCATCAATGTTAAATTTTCTGGTAACCTATGTTTTATTTCGTCTATTAGACTAACTATGAATGTTATGCACCGATGCCGCATCATTTCTTCGTCTTCCCTAGGTAATCCTTTTTCTCTCATTTCAGTCATTTGTTTTTCAAAACGGAATCCAAGATAACATTTTTGTTCCAAAAAATCACCAATATTTTGAGTAAAAATATCAACTTTATTTGTGGATAACGTTACCTTGCTAACAAGCATATCTATCAGATTGGTCAACTCTTCATACAATTTCGTGTGGTCTGTATCTTTTGATTCGAACATTTTATTGACTCTATTTATTTCGATTAATATGGGATATAAAAATGAAATATAAGCGTAATTCATCTCGTTCGCATACAAAGAGTGTAATAACTCAGCCATGTGACACCTTTCATGTATCTTAGCTATGGAAAAATGTGTTTTTAATTCTAGCCATTGTGTATATATTCTTGAGACAGCGGACTCTATTGACAACCACCTTGTCTGGCATGCTTGAATTATTTTTAGCGGATCTTGCCCATCGTTTATATCAATTTAAATCAATTGTCTGGAAAATGAGCGACTAAACCAATCGTATGTTTCCCTAATTAAAAACTCTAAATTTCTCGGTAAAAATTCTTTTGCGGCAGCTGAAACAGCTAGTTGCAAGGAATGGCACAAGCAACGCACCAAAACTAAATGTGGTATTTCTTCCTTCAATTTAGTGTAGACTCCGTTATTCACTCCAACCATCACAGAAGCATTATCTGTACCAATTCCCATCAAATTGTCTAGTTTCAGATGAAATCGTCTAAGCGTATTCTTTATAGCAGAGACAATACTTTCAGCATTACACTCGTGCAGTTGGGCGAGGTCTAGAAATGTAGACACTATTCTTTTGTATGATTTACTGTAATAAATTATTATCAAATCCAAATATTTGTGCACAGTAATATCTGTGGATTCATCAATTAATAAGCTAAATGGTTGATCTTTAAAATCTTGTTTTAAGATCTCAGTAAAATGCAATGCTAACACATTTTTTATAACTAAGGCGCATTTAATTCGGTGCAGTTGGACTTTTTCAATATCTTTTTCATGACTGTGATTAATTACCTCTCCTAAATGGTCAACTACGCGTATACTAGTATGCATGGCGATGAATAACGCAACCCTGGCTTCTTCTTGTTTTTTACTTTCAATAGGCTCTGGCTTGTACGGAATCTTAGGTTGCGTACTAATAACCTGAAATTATTTAATTAAGATGTAAAAAAAGTAAAAAATTCAAGACCTGAGGACTGTAACAAAATTACAGCACATAAATCATTAAGTTTATGTTATTGTCCCGGAAGACCCGGGTTCGAATTCAGTCAAAGAGAAATAAACAGTCCCTGATTTAAGCTAGCGGTAGGCTTAGGTTATGTCTAGTTACCACCGTGCTGACAAAGACGTACCGCCAAGCGCTACAGCGTTCCGGTGAGATGACGTGCAGAAAACGTTCAGGGATTTATTCACCAGCCCTTTAAAGTTAGCCCACTTCCATCTCAGAGTGCATAGTTACATACCGTCTGATGAAATCGAAACATGTCAACGGTCGCAACGGTCAAGTGCTAACATGTCATTAAATAAAAAATAGGATTGGAGGGTAAAATCATCAATCACATTTAACGCGTTATGTTGTTTGTACTGTAATGCAAGGCCCTTTTGTCGTAGTTGGGTAAAAGCCGACTAACGAGAGTCATAAATAAAAGCAATCGTTTAAGTACCTTTTTATTTTGTAGATGCTTCTTCGATATTCTATGAGACTTCAAATCTCCGTAGTGGCTTCTTAAAGTTATTCCACAAAATCTACACTTTGCTAATCGACCCGTGGTACTTACGATTACTTCAAGCCAATCTTTTAAATGGGAGTCTTGAAGCCAAGAATCTCGGAACTGTTGTGTATATTGCGGTTTAGGCATTGTTGGTGAATATCTTACGTAAACCTGATAACAGTGAATTAAAACAAAGACGAAATCACCGTCGTCTAACTAGATATATGGACAAAGCATTTGCAATAAACGAGGAGGAATTTAAAGCCAATTACAGAGTTAGCAAAACTTTATTTGAAGTTATTCATAATGAATTGAAGCCTTTTATGCCATCTCAAACTCGCCGAGCCGACCCGCGGCTCCACAACACCCGACTCAGGTGCAACCGGCCCGATCCGGATACCCACCAATTACCGCGGAGTGCCTCCCTAACTGGACGAGGCACTTCAAACTACTCTCGACCAAGCTGAGCCGCGCTCCAAATGCGCGCCCCAAGGGTAATGCAGTAAGATTCTTACCAAAAGACGCCGAGGAGTACCGGGTGGTAGAAAATCACCTGATAGAGGGAGGAGGCAAGCCGGGATAAATCCATATCCTGGTTTTGCTACACGCCAGCAGCGGAGCTACCAACCAAGGTCGCAATAAGAGGACTTTCGATGGACACTCCCACAGAAGAGGTAGTGGCGGCACTGCAGGATCACGGGTTCCCTGCTGAACGCGCCAGGGCGATACCACCGATCCAAGGACGGCACGGGTGCACCTACTTCGTGCAACTCGCTTACATGACCCAGGCTGAGCTCGGTCTTTTATATAAAATGACCGAGCTCCTGTACATGCCGGGCATCTCTGTGGAGGCATGGCGGCAAACTGCCACAAGCAGGCACGCTGCCCGCGATGCGCCGGCAACCACATCGCGCGTGACTGCAACCGCGCGAAAGAAGATAAACCCATCTGCGCAAATTGCGCCAAAGAACACGCCGTAAACGATCGCCGCTGTGCCGTTTTCAAAAGAGAAGCGCGCAGGCGAGGCGTCACAACTTGTCCCGCGTCGTTCACCCGCCGCGTCCGGGACAAGTTAACCGTCGTGGGGTGGGGGGGTGGCGGAACACATACACCCCCCCCCCCCCCCAACCGCACCGCCCACCGTGTCGGCACGGCGCCTCCCTGCGCAAGTGCCCGTCCCACTTCCCCGCTCCGCGCCGCATAGCACCGCAACGACCGGCCGCGCCGCTTCCGCTGCCGTCGCGTCTGTGCCCGCCGCGACCGCGCAAGCTGAGCCGGCGGTTGCTCAGCTAAATACATTGGCTCCGCCGGCAAACGAGCCGACTGAGAGAGGAAGGCCCGCTAAGAAAAGAAGGAGGAGGCGTGCGAGGAAGATCCGAGCGCCACCAGCCGCCGCATCGACCACGCAAGCCCAGCCGGTAGCACCACCAGCGCCAGAATGCGTGCAAGCCCAGCGAGAGCAAATGTCTACGCATACAAATATAAATACAGAGCCGCAGCAATCAACAGCTCCCGCCACCCCTACCGTAGCTGTGGCTCAGGAAAACTGGGAGGTGGCGAGGACCATGTTAGAGGTCCTCACCCAGATCCTCCAAGCTTATACCCAGGGCCAAGACATCATTGCACCAATTACCAGAGCCATCGCGGGTCTGAACCAGCTGAGACATCTCCCACAGGCTGCGCATACAGGGGGACCGCGAAGAGACGTCTCGCAAGAAGTGATAAGGCGTCCGCCTAAAAAGCCGACTTCTGGCCGTTAAGGCCAAATCAGTTACCCGGAAGATAATGATCGCCCGAGAGGACAAGCCCGGGTAAAGAGGTGTAACCTCGAGGCCCGAAGCCCCCGGCAGCCTAACAAGGCTGAGGGAGAAGACCCACTTCGATTCCAAGTTTTTCGGCTTACGTCAAAAGAGTTTTCTTTGGAGAGTACATTATATTTTATTATATTTTTCTAGCAGTAAAATGAGTACAGCATATCAATTAGTAATTTCGATGCCGGCAACTCAACTAATTATATAAGATCACGACATGACCCATTAGTTTATGTGATTAAGTTTTAAGACGTTTACAGTCGCTAAATAAATGCTATCGTGGGCGAGTCATAAACAAAATTTACTACTTTTATTCGCCAAAAAATATTTCTCATATTCTTCAGGATTTGTAAAATATAGACACAAAACTGTTTTAAGGCTTAACCTTTTTTTTTAAATAAATCTTTTACAATTACAATGAGTAAATATTCGTAGTAACAGTAAGTAGTAGTAACAAGTACGATTACTAGCTTAATACCATAATAACACATTGAAAACGATAGGATTTGTGATGAAAATATAACAATAAGGTATAATCATTTAAGTTCAAGTTAAATTTAATCATTTACATTTTTTGTTGTCAAAAAAACAGACGTTTCGAGAAAACATATTCTTAAACGTTAAAAAAACATAGTCTTTAGTAAGTAGTCTGTGGCAACAAGTAAGAAATAAATGACTAATAATTGACATGTATTGAGAAGTTTTATTTAATTTAAGCCCATAGAAATTAGGCCATACGGCTAATGGAAAGATGTTTTTTCTAAACACCATTTTTAATATTTGAAAAGTCATTACAGTTACATAACAAAGTGAAGGTAATATATTTTCAGATACCTATTTTAAAATATTATGTTAACAAAAACATAATTTAAATTTAAATTTTCGTTTTTATTCTAAAAACGCTAGAATCCAACGCCGTACGTATAGGTAATTAAAAAGAAAAAACAAGTTGACAATTGATGAAGGATAACGTTTCGTATAAATGTTTTTATTAAATAAGTTTTCTAACACGTTACCATTAAAAGTTTATAATATTTATAGAGATATTTATAGATGCATAGATGCATATGATGTTTTTGCACTTCTCTTACTGAGCTATTTTAATATATATTTCATGTAAGTACGTACGGTTTATTTACTAAAATTATCAAATTATGCTCTTGATAAAACGATAAATCCCTCTGATTCTTCCCGGATCGATATGATTTTTGTGATAGAGATACACATTTGCAGGGTTAACAACCTATCAGTCTACGCGAACGAAGTTGCGGGTAAAAGCTAGTTGTATTATATTTTATGAAATATTTCGCTTTCCTGCTGTCTAAGGTTATATATATGGCATTCATATAGCTATAATTAGACCTAAGGAAAACGAAGAATGATTTTTTTAACCGGAAACATTTTTACTCTAGAAATGTTATGATTGTAAGTTTACATCTACACATAGGTATTCTATATAGGTATATATATGTTTGTTCATATGTTTCGTTACGCATGCGGTACATCTGAAGCTGGTAAGCGACTTGTCTACGCAATCCTCCTATCTTCTTTCTTTGAAACGTTTCATTTCACGACGTTGTGAGCCAAGCGACATTTTTACCGATAACGGAAAGAACTTTGTGGGGTTAATGAATGAGTTGAAAAATTTTTTAGCTTCTTGTTCGGACGAAATCATACAATATGCTATTGCGCAGAACATATATTTTAAAATGATACCTTCTTATGCAAGTCATATGGGGGGGGGGGGGAGTCCGGGGTGAAAAGTTACAAGAGCCATTTACGACATGGGTAGGTAATGCTCATATAACTTTCGAAGAATTCAGCACAGTATATGAAGCTATCCTGAATTCCCGCCCGAATTGACTCCTCTTTCCGCAGATCCCAACGATTTTCTTCCTCTTAGTCCTGCTCACTTCTTGCTTGGTCGTCCACTGACTGCACCTGTAACGGCCGAGCTATGCGACTTTCCAACGTCCCGCCTTACCCGATACCACCGAGTGGAGCAGATTCACCAACACTTTTGGGCTCACTGGTCTAACGTCTAAACTGGTACGTGTCAGAGTTGTAGACAAGAAGCATGGCATCCAAGGAGCAAAGAAGCAAGTGGCAAGGGAGAGAACATGTTGGTCTTGATAAAAGATAACCATTTACCACCCTTAAAATGGAGTTTGGGTCGTATTGTTAAGACTTATCCCGATAAAGAGTATTTCGAGTCGCTGATATAAGAAAGTCGGAACACGCCTTCTCCAAAATTTGTCCATTACTGGTACTTGACTTCTAATATACAGCTTCAGTCGCGGTCGTTCGAACCAGCCCCTGCTTCTAAGGCCGGGAATTATGTTAACGCCTGAAGATATCCGACAGCAATTCCGCACGTGAATATGGTATCATGTAAACGAGCTCCGCTCCCATTTGATTTATTTGCACAAGGTTGATTATGACGTGATATCACACTGAACACAGGGCGCGAGGGATAATAATTATATGTAATGTAATCATTCATTTTTGCAATAAACCGCACGTGGTTACACATACTTGTCTTTTATTTACGCCTAATTTGGTCTACAGTTTTAAGAAGCTCTTTCAAGCACTCGAATCAGTCGAGGATCAATATTATTATTATTAGTAAGATTTATGAAGACATAATTAAGTAAGTAAAGTAAGTAGCAGCCTGTATGCTTAGTGCGAGTTACGTGAAACAATTGGAATAACTTTACAAAAGCGATAATCGAGCTTACGTTCTTACGCCGTAAATAAATAAGTGTGAGTGACCAACATTCATGGAATGTTGTTTACTCACGAATTAAGAGCGTTCATTTTTTTTCTTAATTTGGCACTAAGCGTTTCTCTAATAACCTGACAAAATTAAAGATCGTATTTTCTTACGTTATTTGAATAGAGATGCCGTATATTATATCTAGTCTGAGTATAAAACGCGTGGCTTGGGTTCACTTTTACTAGGTAGTCTATGCTTATATGTAAACATTCACACGTACTGCGAATTTGTTGCAATATTTTTGTTTTAAATAATTATATATTTTTAACATTATGAAAACGAGCCAGCAACAATTCGAGATGTTAATCACGTTTATAGAAGAGTAAGTAACGAAGATATAAACTTTTTCAACTTTTGCTAGACTTCTTGAAGTGAACTTATGCCAATCTATTTAATTTATGCTTTTCGATAGGCATGGAGATTTTAGCAAATGCTAAAGGTTGAAGGTTAGAAGGTTGGCGAATGGATCGCTGGGAGAACTTGACTTCTCTATTAAATAGTAATTAGTAGGCAGTGGAGATACCAAGACAACAGAAAAGTGGAAGGTTTGGAATACTTTAAGTTTGTTGATGTCAATGTGTTCAAAATGTGATGCTATGGTTTATTCATATTAATTTTTGTTAAATGTGTGGAGTGATTATAAAAACAATCTGAAAAAGAAGGCTGCTCGGCTGCATAGATCAGTACCATCATACTGGTACCGGTGGTGGGCCTGCTTTTTTTTCAAAACTATCAGACTTAGAACAAAGAAAAAGCTGATAGGCTTACAAACAGCAACAGGCTTGACAATAACAGAGGCAGGGTTTTCACAGTTTGAATTACGGGCGCACACTCCAGTCTCTGTGGACTCGCCCATCATTCCTGACAGAACAGATTACGAGGAAGTCGCTAAGGCGGCGTCCTCACATCTCACCGCCCACCTGAGCGAAACTATTTAAGCGTGCTCCAGGGAGATACCCGACTATCTAGGTCTTCAAAGACTCCCTGACGACATCAGAGCACTTTCAACCAAGAAACGGTGTCGTTCACTACAGCTTTCTTAAATCTGGCCAGACAATTACGGCAGATATCTATTGTCAGCAACTGCAAACCATGATGGAAAAGCTAGCTGCTAAACAACCGAGGCTGGTCAATCGCTCTAGGCCACTGCTGCTTCAGGACAACGCTAGACCACACACTGTACAACAGACGGCTACCAAATCAGAGGAGCTTCAATTAGAATGTCTTAGACATCCACCGTACTCTCCGGACCTTGCTCCAACAGATTACCATTTTTTTCGCAATTTTGGATAACTACTTGCAGGGAAAAAAATTCAACTCCGATGGGGCAGTCCAAACCGCCTTCAAAGATTTTATTGATTCCCGACCGAATGGTTTTTTTAGTCAGGGGATCAATGAACTACCTATGAGATGGCAAAAGTGCATACATAGCAATGATACATACTTTGATTAATTAAATATATTTCATTAAAAAAAAACGACTTTATGTTCCTCCCATAGAAAACGCCAATTTCATATGTAAGGACCTAATATTATTAAATACTAGCGGCCTACCCTGCTTCGCACGGGTATAAAATATATAGCCTATGTCACTCAGTGAAAAAAATTATTAAAATCGATCCAGTAGTTTTCATTTATTCATTACTGCCCGTGGCCCGCACGCGTTAAATTTGAAGAAAAACAATTCCCCTCTCCCTATACCAAGAAGATTTCCTGCTATATCTAACATCAAAGTAATTATTAATAATAAAGAAAAAAAAGTAATTATTTACGACATCACATTAGAAACATTACAGTATTTCTCTACTCCATATTGAATGTTATTATACATTCCTCTTGAATCACTCTATCTATTAAAAAAACCGCATCAAAATCTGTTGCGTAGTTTTAAAGCAGTCATAGGGACATAGGGACAAACAAAGAATGTGACTTTGTTTTATACTATGTAGTGATAATCCCTATAACATGATTCAGTATTCACGCGCGATGGCTTATTATTAGCGTATTTCATGTATAACTTTGGTGTTTCTATACCGATTTCAATGATTCTTTTTTTATACAATGGTTAATACTATTCACTTTTTTATTTAGGGATGACTGAGAGTGATATAAACGTAGGAGTAGACAAATATAACCAGAAAGCTTCGAACTGCTAAGCTATCGGGAGTTACACGTCTTATTGTGAGTCAACCATAAAAGATAGACATATGCTGTCGTGGGATATTTTTTATATAATTTTAAGGAGAACATTTCCGTCATACATGATTTCTGTGTAGCTTTAACCATCAAGGTTGCACACGCGACGGAAGCTTAAAAAATGGAGTAACTTCTCCCGTTTTCCCGACATTTCCCTTCACTGCTCTGCTCCTATTGATTGTAGCGTGATGAAAAGTATACTATAACCAGCTCAGGAGTATGAAAAATAATTGTACCGAGTTTCGTTAAAATCCGTCGAGTAGTTTTTGTTTCTATAACGGTTATACAGACAGACAGACAGACAGACAGACAGACAGACAGACAGACAGACAGACAGACAGACAAAATTTTTACTGATTGCATTTTTGGCATCAGTATCGATCCCTAATCACCCCCTGATAGTTATTTTGGAAATATATTCCAGTTACAGAATTGACCTCTCTACAGATTTATTATAAGTATAGATTTATTAAAGTTAATACGTGTGTTTTTTTTCCTAATTCCATGATCCCAGATAAATCTGGCCGCGCGTTGCTTTGCCGGTCTGTATGAATTTAGTACTGAATTGAAATAAAACGAAATAGTACCTCCGATTAAGAGCAGGCACGGTTGCATCTACTTCGTGCAACCCGCCCACATGACCCAGACCAAGCTCGGCCAAGTGACCCTATACATGCCAGGCATCATCACTGTGGAGGCGTTGCGCAGCGGCAGTTCGCCGCCACAATGGTATTAATTTATATCTCCTTAAAATAATTGTTTCAGGCATTCCTAGGTACCATTTTCCGAATCCTTTAAAAACATGGATCTATTGAAACTTGGTTACAGTAGACTGGCGGTTCGCTAAATAGTTTAGAAGCAGATTACGTGTTCAGAAACAGACGTGTTTGTCGTAAACATTTTTGCCGATGTTTCCCTATATCCAAAAAAATTGTGTGCTTTAGCCGTCCCGCCAATTTTGTAAACTGAAATTTACACTGAAAATTATTGTATTTGTTTCCTTAAAGATTTTCCATTTAATTTTCATTTGTTCGATTGTTTTGGTGACTTAAATACACAAGGCGAGTCTGGTATTGTCGCTGCTTGTGGTGGCGACAAGGAACCAGATATTTTTATAATTGGTGATGGTGACGATAACAATAGCGGTGACCGTGTTGAACATTCTGAAGCAGTGCCTAAAGACAGTGTCACTTCAACATCAGCAGAATGTATATGTCCAAAAAGTAGAAATTATTTATTTAAAAAAACACATTCCTTAAACAAGAATCGTAACCTTGTAAAAGTGTTTATGATTGTAAGTACTGATGGTAAATTCATTGAGATCCTATCCACTATCTACATCATCAGATGCTAATATTACAAATAATGCATTCCGTTCTCAATATCAATAAATATTAAAAATAAAACCTATAAAGATATTTACAAAACTTGAGTTTAAGTGTATTCAGAAGCCAGAGGCAGAAAATATTTAGTGAAATAAAAAATATTATGCTTGACAGTAATAAAGCATACTCTTGAATAAAAAACATTGTTAAGTCAAAGTATCTGATCTCGCGGTGTCAAGAATCACATTGGATTGGTTATTGGCAACCACCCGCCATTATCCCTTTTGATGGCGACATGCATGCATGCATCCCGTACATGGCGACCCTGCCTACGAAATCAGCGGCGTCGTGAATTCGAAACCTGCATAGGCATGAGCGAATAAGAACTCTCAAAGATGGGCAGAATTATTGGAATTGGAATTTTGGCAGAAGTTGGAGCCGGAAGAAAATTCAAAAAATTTGCAAGAAGTTTAAAATGCTAAGTGAAATTTTACGTAAAAAGTGATTAAAGTGCGGAAAGAATAATAAATCGGTCGAAAGTAAAAAAAAAAGTGTAAAAAAAAAATAAAAATAAAAATGTGAAGTTATATTAAATAATCAACATATATAATTGGAGATAAATTTATCATAAACAAATCTTAAAGTTATAATCGTGTCGTAAGATCTTGCGTCATCTTTCGTCGCGTCTCCATAAATGGTAAAGAATGCAGTGTGTAACAGTCTCATCCCTTCATTCGAGTTTTAAAAAATAAATAATTATTAAAATTTCAATATTTTAGAAAAATCTATAAGTATAAAAATAAATGTTTGTTTGTCACGCAGTAAGGGTTTTTCGCATCTATAATTGATGCTCTATTCATAAAACATCAAATTCAGAAAAGTATAATTTTCGTCATATTGACCGAATGTCACGTTATCCGCCGTACTACAGTATAGAGAGAGCGGGCGGAGCGTAGAGCGCAGAAGTGATCTGTTAGGTCGCTTATGAAATGTTGTTATAATGATATTGTAGATGTGTACTGGGGCGATACAAGATATTAATTGAGTTTTAACTCGACTATTTTTAAGAATTGATAATAAATACACATCTAGGCCCGCTCTCGTATAATGGTACAAGATGCAAGATCGTGTCGATCTTTGGAAAGGCAGTGATGGAACGCTATGGACTCTGTTCATAGTAGTGGATGGGTGTGGTGTTTCGTCCTTTTCAGGACGTCCCCTTAGCTTAGTTAATGATACCACGAATGACCATTATAGCATGGCATTATTGCATAAGAGCGGCTGGTCGGGTCTTTATTAACAAGACTGCGGACTAGCTTTAGACAGTGTGGCCTGCAATTCCCTTAAAATATATAATAATATAATATATAATATTTCCCTTATAATACATCTTACGTGGCTTGCCGCGTTAAACATAAATTACCTTTTGTTGTATGAGGTGGCGTGTTGAGCTTGGTGCATATCGTAAGCGAGTGCACTATGTGTGACTCCATTATATGGTATTGGGTGAATAGGGGGTGATTGGCATTCATGTAATGCTCTGCAATACACATATTCCACTTCGGTGGACACACACTATCCACTTCGGTGGACACACACCTATATGGTGTATATATTATAACTAATCAAGTTGCTTTGCAACATGTTTGCCATCTCGATGGGTTTCCACTTTGTGGACTTTATACGTATTATACGTATTATACTGTATGTGGTTTTTACCATAGAACGCACCGTTACGACGTGTGCAGGCGACATGCGCCTTACTGAATATAAGAATTGGTAATTTATTATCAAAGTTACCAGGCCTTGTGCCTTTGGCTAATGCCATATTTTATAGCTCCGGCTATTTATTATATGGGCTTCGGTCCTCTATTATACACCCAGGCACTCATGCCTAATACGTCAACTGTGGTTTTGTTGACTCCCGACAATAATGGGTTTATCCCATAATCATACGCCGCAGGCGCACTATAAACAGGTACCCCTTGGGGGGGGGGGCTCATATCCTATGGACGGAGCTCACCGTTGGTAGCGGGTGCGGAGCTACTGACTATCACTCTCTTTTTATATTTTTCCAAATCGGAAGAATATAATAGATAGGAGAGAGATACCACTTTGATTAAACTTCTCTACGGAGTTGTTTAAGGGTTAGGTATTTAGATCGAGTGAGTGATCTTTCTGTTGGCTATAACATATCCTATAAAGTAACATAAGACATTCGCGAGACATTCAACTATCTGAATGTCTCGCATTTTTTTATCAAATTTTATAGTAACCCGTTCATGTATTAACCATATAAGAATCTGTTCATGTAACGAATATATATCTGTTGGACATATAAAGTCTGTTCATGTAGAGTACAAGTAAAATCTGTTCTTGTATTAGATAAATGTAAAACCTGTTCGAGTATCGTACACTGATGACAAACAACTGTTTTATATTATAACAAATGATATTTGATAATGAATCTCTCTGTTGAGCAAAGTGATATAAACTACGAATGTAGGGCTGACGGCTCTATTTATATTAAAGAATACGATATATTGAAATATTATTATAAAACTATAATGTGATTATTATCACATTATTTTATTCTATTTAAGGGTTTATTTGACTTTTTAGGTTGACGGACACATAGCCTCTGACGCTCTAAAAGAATTTGAGTTATTACAAATCACAACGTAGTACGGGTCCTAGCCACTTAGACGAATCACGAGCCAATATATATTAAGAGTGCTAGCGCCTTCGTCGCGTTTTTATGCTTTACGCAGTTGGAGTGCGAGCGCTCTAGCGGTGTTAAATATGTATAAATTAATATTTTTACTTGACGGAGGAGAAGATAGTTACAAGTGACATACCTTATTTGGACGATATGCAATGTGTGAGATGAACTTTGGACTGTATAATAAGTCCCGATACTATTAACAGTGCATAATTATTGTAATGTTTTATACTAACTTTAGTTATGAAAAGCATAAGTAGTTTTAATATTCCTTAGGATGGTAAATTATGAATATTATCTTAACACTATATGAAAATTTAAAGCAAATAAGAGTATACTTAATAAAACTAGGTCCACAAAGAAGAACAGAAAAACTTAATTTGGTAAAAAATAAATTAAGTGAAGTTAATGTAATTTATAAACAGTATGAAAGTTGGGTAATTGATTTTAAGGATAAAGTTAAAAATAAATATTATAGTAGTCAAGATATTTCATTAATAGAAAATTATTGTCGTTTATTTTTAGATTTGCACGAAGATATTTTATTGTTGTGTCAAAGTGAATCTAATATCAAGATGTCTTCGTTTGATTTAAAAACCGCTTTGAATCTTTTACCTATTATGACTAACGAAGAAACAAATACAAAGCAATTAATTGATAACATTGAATATTACGATTCTATATTAAAAGATAGTGTGTGTAAACAGAATTTGATTAGATTTGTTTTAAAAAGTAGATTATCCCAAGAAGCTAAACTAAAGATGAAATTAAAATATGAAACAGTCGATGAATTAATTATTGATACGAAAAGTGTATTGTTGACAAAAAAATCTGCAACAGCAATACAAAATAAATTGCAAAAAATTATGCAAAATAATGATTCAATCGAAGATTATGGGAAGAAAATAACTAAATTATTTGTGGATCTTACGATTTCTCAAGCCGATGGAAACGAAAACTGCTACAATATTTTAAAACCTCATAATGAAAAAATAGCAATAAAACAGTTTGCAGACGGCTTTAAAAATCGTAGGCTAAGCACAATTATTGCAGCGAGAAATTATAGCGCATTAAAAGACGCAATCCAAGCAGTCACGTTAAGTTTTTTAGTGACAGCTGTAAATACATTTCTAACGAGTCTAACACCCGTATTCATAATTGAGTAATTACTTTTTCTTAAGTAGTTGCTTAACTAAGTCACATATTGATGTAAGAATTCTTAAATCTAAAATCCTATGTCATAATCAAGTAATGAATAAGTAAGTATTGGCCCTTTCTTGAGCGGCTATTCGGACTGGCAATACCATTTCGTAGCATTTTGTTCATGAGCAGTAAAACAAAAATTGCATCTTTTTACAATATATAAATTACATTTGTTTGTTTGTTACATTTGTGTTAAAAAATATATAACTTTAATATAAAAATATAATCTAAAAAGAATAAAATTATAAATTATTTTAATATTTTTATCGTGAGAGAAAAAAGCCTTTCTCGGAAAAGGATTAATTTTTCAATATTATCCCGAAATACGACACCATTTTATCTTGCAAGCAAACGAATGCGAGCAGTGCATTGCAGAAGAAAAATACGTTGGAAATGATAAAAGAAGAATTTAATAAGTCTTCTATCGTTATACAAAAGGTAAAATCTTTTTATGATATTTAAGATTTCTGACAGTTAGCTCTGATAGAAGGTAGCCAGATTTGTATCTTACCATAATATACAGAAATATTACACCGTTTTAAAAATATATGTTATGATAGATTTAGGGAATATTTTGATAAAAGAAGTAGAGAAAAAGGTATTTGGTACAAAGTTATACAACGGCAGCCTCATCGTTTCCCTTGGTTTGATAACATTAATTTAAGTAGAAAGTATATAATTGTAGCTCATAGGTTAAGGTCTGGACATTATCCGTCTAACAAATTTGGATTTCTAATGAAAAAAGTTAATTCGGCCAATTGCCATATGTGCGGGACGACGGATGATGTCCAGCATATTCTACTAGAATGTTAGAAGTATGATGGGGAGAGAGAACACTTTATGCGGAAGGAAATATAATTTAAGTTATAACAATGTAGGAGTTCTAACTAATGTTATCTCTTACCCATCTGCTGATATATTTAAGGTTCTAGTTAATATATTTTTAAGAAAGTAATTTAGTTTAGTTAGTAATTGGTAATCTAATTTTTGTATGTATTAATTTAGGCGCCGATGGGACTAACATATCCTTGTACGAAAAAAGTCCCAAAAAAAAATAAAGATAAAAAAAGATTTCTGACAAAATCCCATGCAATATACCACATGTCTTCTATATTGCAACATGTATATAACATGTACATGCGTGTTACATGTATATTACAGTTTAATGTTATTGTGATCAGTCGTCTATTTCATATGTAATAAATATTTAAGATAGTAATTTTGTATGTACTAATCAGTGCTGCCAATCGGCGGGGAATTCCCCGATTTGCGGGGAATGGCGGGTCAGTGCGGGGAGCGAGCGGGGACTGGTTAAAATCGGGGAATTCTGGAGCATAAACAATTTAATATAGATAGGTGGGTTTCTGGACCATATAGGTTGATTGTCTATGGTAAGTTATTCCCGTGCGTTGCGAGTTAAAACATTTTCAATCATTCTCGTCGAGATTCTTGTATTATTCAATCAACACCCAAACGGTAACCGGCTACCGCGGAACAATAGGATTATTTTCATTTTGTCTCGTTTACCAAGTTTGAGTACTTAATACAATTAATTACTTTAAAAAATGAAAGTGGTTAAAGAGTGCATCGCAAGATAAAAAACAGGTATAACGTGCTGATTATTAATAATTGTAATTACACTGCCCTGTCATCGAATATTTTCTTTGTTAGATTACCATCACATCATGTCTACTATGGTGTTGAAGTATTATTATATAGAAAAAAATAAGCAGGTTATATTCGTGTATGTACCATGAAGGGACCCAAAGATGATCGTGAGCAAAAGTGTCCAATTTAATTATTTATCCATTATTGTTGGAGAGCGGGTATAATCTTAATGCAGATAGATCTATTATGTTAGTATTTATAAGAGTAACAGCGTCATGGTTTTAATGGATATAACATCTGAGCTATCTTTTTTTTTTTTGTCAGGCTCAGGTAGTCAATCAACATGATAGAAAATCTATCACACCCGAGCCGTCCACCTCTTTACATACAAAACAACAATTAGATAAAACAAAAGTTAAAAAGAGAAGCCCCTCTGCACTCTGTGATAAACAGGGTGAACTGTCCGAAAATGAGGACGCAACCTCAACCAAAAAAAGGAAGACGATTAAAGAAGATAAATTTAATGACAAGTGGTTCTTAGAATCTGAATTTAAAGATTGGCTTAAAAAAGTTCAGTGATTAAAAGAGACACAGAACTAGCGACCTGTACAGCCTGCAATACGTGAATAGAATAGAAATAATTTGATACGCCATATCGCAAGTATGAGACAACTATCAATGCCTACTAAAGTAACGGATTTTATGAAAGCTACCGATAGTTCTTAAAGAAATTGTCAAGTAAATTAGCACAAGAAGATTTCAAGTCTCATGTTACATTCGATAACTTTTTTGCGATTTTTCTCTCATGCAGTACTTGTATGAAAAAAATATTTATGCCACTGGAACAGTAAAAAGAAATAGAGCAATTTTACCTAACATAATAAAAAATAACACAAAAAGAAACGGCAGAAACAAAAGCCTAAAGTTGAAAAAAGGTGAATTCAAGTGGAGTACTAAACAAGAAGTAGCATTTACAGTGTGGCAAGATACTAAAGAGGTTTTATTGTTGACAACTACATTTCATCCTAAAGTGGAAGTTGTCCTATGGTTGTGAAAGAATACACTAAAAGAATAAGCAGTGTCGACCGTTTTGACCAAGTGAAGGGGACGTATGATGTCGGAAGGAAAAGTAAACGCTAGTGGTTGCGGATTGATTGGTGGCTATAGCAGCAGAAAAAAGAAGATCAAGCTTGCCTACATATATCTGCAAGAAATCACGCATAGCATGCCCAGAGGTATATCAAAAAACTGTAAATGCTGTCCCTGAAGAACTGCGGTTTGTAAACGTAGGTGACCATATGCCAGCAGAGTTGGAGACTTACCGATGCTGTAAATTGTGCAGCACAAAGGTCAAGATAAGCGTAGTAAAATAAAATGCAGCAAGTGTAATGTCCCTCTTTGCATTTTAGATTGATTTTGTCCACAGTTAACTGACACTAAACATGACCGAATTAAAAAAGAAATGTAGACAGTATAATGTTGATTACTTAAAGTTTGACTTCGTCTCGTCATTATTGGACAAACAGATGCCTTTGTGCCTTTTATGCTTCAAAGTTTTAAGCAATGACGCTATGAAGCCATCCAAGCTAAAAGATCATTTGAGTAGATGTCACCCTGACAAAACAAATAAAGATTTGAAATATTTTCAAATACTTAAAGAGAAACTTCATAAGAGACCTACGCTGGACAAAATGTTCGCTTCGACGTCACAAAGAAACGATGATGGTTTGCGAGTATCTTACAACATCTCGTTGCTTATGAAAACCGCATACTATCGGAGAACAGTTATTTTGCCAGCCGTTGAAGAGGTTTTAAAAACTGTTCTACACAAACCAGCATCTGAGGTCATTAAAAAAATGTTTTTAAGCAACAACACCGTTCAAAGACGTATTGACGAAATGAGTAATGAGAAAGCTTCTTGTGTAATTATTTGCAAACCACCCATTTCTCTATACAGCTGGACGAGTCAATTTTTCCTGATAATGAGGCGTTATTACTAGCATACTAAAACTGAATAACGTGACGGGGTCTACGATAGAAAAAAGTTTGGATAACTCTGGTCTAGAGACAGTGTTGCTTCATCAGCAGAATGTATATGTCCAAAAAGTAATAATTATTTATTTAAAAATAAAAACATTCCTTAAACAAGAATCGTAACCTTGTAAAAGTGTTTATGATTGTAAGTACTGATGGTAAATTCATTGAGATCCTATCCACTATCTACATCATCAGATGCTAATATTACAAATAATGCATTCCGTTCTCAATATCAACCTATCAGAAAATATTTTACTGAATGTGACATTTTTATTATGGAAAGGGGTCTTAAAGATGCTCTTCCAGTACTTAATGAATGTGGGTATGAGGCTCATATACCATCAACCGTACAACAGGGTGAGAACATAGTTATCTACTATTGAAGCTAACCGTTCAAAAACACTATATCATTTGATCGTTAAGATTATTAACGAAAAGTTTAATAGAGATTTTAAGATTTTCAGGCAAGAATATTACAATACAGCATCAAGTAATTTGATGAAAGATTTTCACTTGCAGCTGCCTTGACCAATGCGTTTCACCCTCGTATCCAAGATAAGAATGATGCTGAGAAGATCTTAAACATAATTAACGAAAAAATGAACAATGAAAATACATTGTATGATATTTAACAAATAATTTATAGAAAAAGGTCAGATTTTGTAAGAATAAATGTTAAACAAACACAACAATATACAATAAAGAATTAATATTAGTGTATTTAAGAACATACCAAAAAAACAGGCCTATTATGGTGAACATACAAGGTCTAACGGTTCTTACAACATTGAACTGTGCAGAAAGGATGATTGCAGTCTGCTTAGAGAACTGTCAGCTGCTGACAGCACTTGGATTTTGAAAGGTAAAATATAATCAAAACATTCGTCAACAAAATCGACCGCTCTCTTAATGGTAGGGAAGCAATACTTCTATATTATTGTACAGAATATAAATTCTTTTTCATTTCGATATGTGTATATCTCAATTTTAAATTTAGAAAAGAGCACTGATTGACTCCGTCAAAAGAAAAATGATTTTGAGGAGCAAATATTAACAGGATGGATATATATGTAAATATTTAAAGGGAATCGGCAAAATAGAAACTTAATTGTCGTTTCTTTGATTTTCAGGTATATTAGTTTTTGTATAGTGTAAATATAGTTATTAAAACGAATAAAAATATAAAACTTTGATTTTCAGAGCAACACAATTTTTATTTGCCGCTCCATTACTTTATATCATTATAATTGTATTGTTGGAACTAAGCCGCGACATGAAACTCGTTTGCGACATAGCTGAATAGTAATCCTCAACAGATTTATGGCCCTGCTCGAACAGTCAAGTTTGGTGCAGGCCCCCCCCCCCCTGAGCGACCCACGAATCAGGGGGGAGCGCCCCGCGTTCCCCCGTGCTGTAGTTTGGCTTGACCTGAGGGACAATTCTATCGCCTCGTTCACGCCGATCGCGGAAGCAACAGCACCGCCATCACCGCCAGCATCTGCACCACTACCACGCTTCCGGATTTCATCCGGCGATCGAAAGTCGCCAGACTCTGCGTCTTTATTCACCGCCGATGTAGCTGAGCATACATAGGGCGGTGAAGCACCAAAGAATCCGCGAGCCGACGACTCCTCACCAGGATCGCAGGAAGGCGACGACAAGCGTCCAAAGACGGACCCGTCACCCACACCATCTCAAGACGTCGACGTCGTCGACATCACCGTCGTCGTCATCCGACGACCAAATAACGGCCGCGCAAAGGAAAGGACTCGGCCAACTCTACCGCCGGCCTCCTCGCCTCGGGACGAGTGAGACGCACAAACGCTAAATGACGTTGAAAATATTTAATAACCACAACGAAGCTATTTTAAGTATACATTAACAGATACACCTAAATTGGAAAACAAAACGTGCATAAATGTCTTTGGTTTTGAATATAACAGAGAAAAGAAAAATCAGAGTCATAGCTTATACATCTTCAATTAAATTCATTACTATTCAATTTATTATTAATCTCAAACAAAACTAATTTACATTATTGCTATATTAAAAACTGAACATTTAGTTAGTAAGCGAATTTCAAATCAACAACATGCCATCTACATATTATGTGATGGGTGTCTACTACTGCACGGGCTAACACGTACATTTGCTAAATAAGTATTTTACGTAACATAACTTATTTATTCGCTCTTCATATGTCGTTACATACATAAGATTTTGTAAAAAATATTAAATCATTTCAATGGAACTTTTTGTATTCATTTACCACCCTAAATAAAAGAAAAATAAATGGCGTAATGTAATTATTTCTATGAATCAAGCACGTTTTCATTATTGTTGCTGTTTGATTTGAAACTTCTTACTAAGGTACAAAAAGAACGATGGTACAAAAAGCGGGTAACAGTTCACACGCAACAAGTCTTAAATGTGCTGCGCTCCGTAGAAATTTGCATCTTAATAAAAACAATCCTTTGTCTTTTACTCAATATAAAATAAAGAATATCTATTTGATTTCATGGATGGCAGTTACAACAACTTCAATCATAAGGTCAACCCCCTTAGTATTTAGTCAAATCTATTTAACTTTCTTAAGTTTATTCTTCTCTAATAAAGTATGTTATTAATAAAAGTTTGTTCAATAATATAATATCGATCGCCCAAAATTTAAGAGTCACGCTACTACGAATGTCATACTTATGAATTGTGGCTACTACCAATACCTCGCACTTGGTACTGGCAGTTAAGAATAATCTGCCAACAAATATAATTTAAATAGTCTTTCGTACTCTGGACCGCTTGTTTCGATTGCCGCCTTAGCGTGCAAATGTCTGGGTCATGCGCATATCAGTTCGCTCTCCACCGAGTCTACCGTACTAAAGGTAATCAATGAAGTTGGCTTCTTTACACATTGCTCTATCCCTAAACCCTAGCCTACTTACTCACAGGCCATCCGCAACCCTGACGACGACTTACGAGGATTGACATGATCTTTTTAATATTTATTATGGACTAATGAATGAATGAAATGAAGTCACAGATAAAATAAATGTTACTATATCTAATAAAGCAGCCCAAATTAAGAAAGCTATATCTGACATAGGATCGAAGCACTATGGATGTTTTGACCATACACTAAATTTAATAGCATAGGATGCCCTCCATCAAGTACAGAGTTCGATAGAAAAGGTGAAGATTATCGTCCGACATTTTAAAACTAGCACAATAGTTTTAGAGAAACTTTTACAAGCGCAAACACAAAAAAAACCGGAGATAACGCCAAAACAGTTAATTCAAGATCGATCTCTACGTTTTATAGGTTAAACCGGTTCACTAAACTAGAAAATTATATGTGTCACAGTTGCAGTTGTTCGCAAAGATTTACCAATTTTAACTGTAGAAGAAGCGGCGGTTATTTCATGAACTGTGCAAGGTGTTAAAAACTTTTTGATGAAGTTACCAAAGTGATGATTGAGGAAACATAATGACGGCCAGTGCTATTATAGCCATGACACGCATTCTCAAAGAATCCTGTGGAAAATTAATCATTGAGGGCTTTTGGACTATGACTAATAATGTTGTAACAGAACTTCAGGCGGGTTTAAATAGAAGATCAGAAGGTATTGAGATAAGCGACACGTTTTCTATATGTATTATTTTGGACCCACGATACAAAATGAGCGTTTTCACTGATAAAAATGCAGCTTTCAAAGCAAGAAAAATCATTGAAGACTCAGTTGCGGCTATTATCCAACGGCGGCGTACAGAAATACAGTAAATGCGGCAAACTACTGAAACTTGTACTAACATACCAGTACGGGATAAATTCTCAAAATTTTAACTTTTGATAGAACTGTGTAATAAAAGAAAGAGTGTTTAAATTGGAAGAGTTTGTAATTTATAACTGTCCAAAATATGTATATTGAGAAAATGGTAACTAAATCGATGGTAACTAGGATGGATCATTATTAAAATGGCAGTCAGCAATTAGGTTGCATTGTTCAAATTGTAAATTAAATAAAAGGGTTTCGTGGTGAGTTTCGTAGGACGCTGGTAGCAGACTGCTCAACCACGCGCCAACACCATTATCGTGGGTGTTCAAAGTGCATTCATACATGAAAGACGGTATGCTGCCGACGTTAAAAAAGTTTGGTAAATTTTATTGCCCACTTGAAAGACATGTTTTATATATTAAAACAGGTGATATATTTGCGGTCACCCGTTACGTTACCCACGTCTATTGTAACGATTTAAAACAAATTGAGTGTCCACTCAGGTTAAGTCTCGTTACGGGGCGGCTATCTTTTAACAAGGAATTGCCATGAAAAAGAGCCTATGCACCCGTCTACGACAAATCGCCGTACACTTGAGAAATTCAGGCGAATAATCGTTATTGTTTCTGTTTTAAATAATTTTGTTAAAGTAACCGTGAGATTTTTTTAAACAAATATATTTTTTTTCAACCCTTATTTTAAATTTCCACAGTCCACAGTATTGAGACAACTACTACTTTTGATGATGGCCTGCTGCTTCAAATACTTAGTGGTTTTGTATGTTTACTTCATCATGGATTAGATATTTCTAATGTCAGAATACCATGGAAAACCAAGCGGGACCAAGCAGTGGTGTCAAGCAGCTCATACAAGTCTACTCCTTTGTGACGTGACCTCCCCAGGAGGCACATGGAGAGACGACTATGACCCCACTCTGTTTGAGACCCGATGGGACCATTGCTAAAAGTACTTTGTAAATATACCTAGCTGTGCATATGTTACGTGACGTGTAAAACAGTCCAAATAAACAGTGGGGTTTTAACAGCCGACTGGGAAGGACTATTCGTAACGGACAGTTCAAAACAAAATCAGTCGATTTGCCTTTACGCGAGTATATTTATTCCGGCGATGGTCGTCAAATACTACAAGACATTCTCTGCGACAAAAATCTTAAGGCTTGTCAATGCGCCGAACATAATTGTGGACTGGACGGCGGTATTAAATGGAAAAACTATACGAAGCTGATTAAGCCGTAGGGGGAAATTCAATATTTCGACCAGAATGCTTCGCATTTGAAGAAGGGCACCAAGATCTGGTGGAAACAACTCTTTAAACCGATGACGATCAAAATTTTTAAACGGGTCAATTTTTTAAGTAATAATGAAGCCAAAAAC
Source organism: Morpho helenor (assembly GCA_029227775.1). Lineage (NCBI taxonomy): Eukaryota > Metazoa > Arthropoda > Insecta > Lepidoptera > Nymphalidae > Morpho > Morpho helenor. The sequence goes on from JARGCU010000011.1 coordinate 11,078,157, forward strand.
AAGCATTATATAAATTCTTTGATGAAATTGACCTTAATAAGGCAAAATGTAAAATCTGTGTAAAAAATTTATTCTTGAAAAGGAGGTAAGACTCCTTTCTTAAAAGGGGATTTATAGGGACAGTCATTACACACGACCATATTTGAAGAACGTATTAGGCGAGAAACTGAAAAAAGGGCCAAAGCTCAACTTTAAGCCCTTTTCAACAGTCCAAAGATTAATAAATTCTCAAAAACTTTGAACTAAAATCTATCAAAATAGATAATTTGATTTCTCAAATGATCGCTCTGCGGGATCTTTTTTCTTCTGCAGGATCTTCGGAAGGTGTCGGCTTTATAACGTCTAAGACAGTATTTACGACGTTTTTTTGTGATTAGTTGTAATCAAAATTGGCCGGTACGGTAGTTAATATAGTGAAAACCTTTCATAAAAAAAACTCTCAATGTATCCATATTAAGTTTGACGAGGGTGATCCGACAAGTACTTAGCCTCACCGCCCGATGCTACCAGTATCGGAAGAGAGATTTACTATCGTGTAGTACGTTCTCGTAGACGGCTAGTGTCAAAATATCAGCCGAATCGGACTCGTAGTTTTGTTTTGACCGCGTGTGGAAGCAAACGTGTTTTCGGATTTTAGAAAAATGGAATAAAAACAATATCGGTCAGTGATTTGATTCTTGTTTTTGGAAGAGAAATCGCGCAGCGAAATCAAAGAAAGAGCGCTTGGATGCTGTGTACGGTGATTCTTCTCCTTCGATGGCGACCGTCAACAACTAGTTTAACAAGTTTCAACGTTGTCACACGTCGGTTTTTGGTGAGCCACGTCCAGGTGCACCGAAAACGGCTACCACGGAGGATAACGTGACAAAAATCCACGATCTCGTATTGGCAGACCGCCGATTGAAGGTGCGCGAGATAGTTGAAACAGTAGGCATCTCAAAAGCCCGCGTGGGTCATATCCTGCATGAAATTTTGGGCATGAGAAAGCCGTCGGTGCGATGGGTGCCGCGTTTGCTCACTCCGGACAACAAGCGCAACCGTGAGACCACTTCAGAGCAGTGTTTGACGCTGTTTAAGCGCAATCCGAAGGAGTTTCTGCGTCGTTTCGTGACCGTCGACGAAACATGGATCCACTGGTACACACCAGAGACCAAGGAACAGTCAAAACAGTGGACTTCACCCGGCGAACGTGCTTCGAAGAAGGCGAAAACTGTCCTATCGGCCGGAAAGGTGATGGCCACCGTTTTCTGGGATTCACAAGGTGTGATCTACATCGTATATGATAGTACAGAGTTCGATAGAAAAGGTGAAGATTATCGTACGACATTTTAAAACTAGCACAATAGTTTTAGAGAAACTTTTACAAGCGCAAACACAAAAAAAACAGAGATAACGCCAAAACGGTTGATTCAAGATGGAACTCCACGTTTTATAGGTTAAACCGGTTCACTGAACTAGAAAATTATGTGTCACAGTTGCAGTTATTCGCAAAGATTTGCCAATTTTAACTGTAGAAGAAGCGGCGGTTATTTCATGAACTGTGCAAGGTGTTAAATACCTTTTGATGAAGTTACCAAAGTGATGATTGAGGAAACATATTATGACGGCCAGTGCTATTATAGCCATGACACGCAGTCTCAAAGAATCCTGTGGAAAACTAATCATTGAGGGCTTTTGGGCTATGACTAATAATGTTGTAACAGAACTTCAGGCGGGTTTAAATAGAAGATCAGATGAAAATACAAAATGAGTGTTTTCACCGATAAAAATGCAGCTTTCAAAGCAAGAAAAATCATTAAAGACTCAGTTGCGGCTATTATCCAACGGCGTCTTACAGAAATACAGCAAACGCGGCAATCTTCTGAAACTTATACGAACATACCAGTACGGGATAAATTCTCAAAATTTAAACATCTGATAAAACTGTGTAATAAAAGAAAGAGTGTTTAAATTGGAAGTGTTTGTAATTTATAACTGTTCAAAATATGTATACTGAGAAAATGCTTACTAAATCTATGGTAACTAGGATGGATCATTATTAAAATGGCAGTCAGCAATTAGGTAACATTGTTAAGCTTGTTCCAATTGTACGTTAAAAAAAAAGGTTTATTGGTGAGTTTCGTAGGACGCTGGCAGGCTGCCCAACCACGCACCATTATCGCGAGCGTTCAAAGTGGATTCCTACATGATAGACGGTATGATATCGACATTCAAAGAGTTTGGTAAATTTCACTACCCACTTGAAAGACATGTTTTATATATTACAACAGGTGATATATTTGCGGTCACCAGTTACGTTACCCATGTCTATTGTAACGATTTAAAACAAATTGAGTGACGTTGAGTGTCCACTCAGGTGAAGTCTCGTTACGGGGCGGCTATCTTTTAACAAGGAATTGCATGAAAAAGAGCCAATGCACCACGTCTACGACAAATCGCCGTACACTTGAGAAATTCAGGCGAATAATCGTTATTGTTTCTGTTTTAAATAATTTTGTTAAAGTATACTATATTTTTTCCGGCGTTGGTCGTCAAATACTACAAGACATTCCCTGCGACAAAAATCTTAAGGCTTGTCAATGCGCCGAACATAATTGTGGACTGGATGGCGGTATTGAATGGAAAAGAGCAGCATACGAAGCTGACTAAGCCGAAGGGGGAAATTCAATATTTCGACCAGAATGCTTCGAATTTGAAGAAGGGCACCAAGAACTGGTGGATACAACTCTTTAAACTTTGAGATTGACTGTTGTATAATGTGTATAATATTTCATAAGGAAAAATTATAATTGTACTGTACGTTTTAAACCATAATGCAAGTGCCCGCGAGGAATTGCCCAGAAAAAGTGGCTAGACGTAAGCTAGACGACCCTTCTGCAAAATGATTTGGTTTGTTCAACCATGTTCAGACAATAAAATAAAATTTGAAAAATACGATAAAAAATTAAAAATTCCATTTGTAATATAAGCCGCTTTCGAAGCTTTCGAAGCGTTACTTAAGCCTATCAATTCATGATCGAATGATCGATCTAAGTCTTTTACTGGGACTAAAACATAAAGAAAATAGATTCGGTTAATATAATAAATATAAGTTTAGGTCTTTCAAAATATGAAAAAATTTGTGGTCCAAATTGTTGTTGTTTATGGCACAGCTTTATGTAAGAATATGTAGAGAGAATTTGTCCAAAAATGTTCAAACCATTATAAATTGATGCTGAAACTAATTCAATTCTATACAAGAAGGTTACAAAATGATATCACGACTTTTTGCGGGAGTACTGTTTAGTTTGAATTTTATATTTATACTTTATTACACAAAACCACGAGTTTTTAAAATTTATTAATCAGTAATTCAGTACCAAATGACTTGTATTTGCGGGCATTATTAAGTCCATATTTTGAACAGTAAATCATCAAAATCATTAATAATGGGAGAGGCTTTTGAGCGCGCTAATGAAGTGCTTCATAATTAAGAAATAATTTTGAGAAAGTTTTGTAGAACGTAGCATTGTGACCGTTATACGAAGACGAGATTAAGTGCGATAGATTCAGCGTACTAGCATAACTTTTTTCTTAGAAATCAAGTTTAATCTCCAATGCAAACGTTAGAAATACACAAATCATCAATTAGTACAAAAATAAAATTATTCAACCGAGTTTTTGGGCCTGGAGTTCTTCATAGTGCATATTATTTTTTAAAAATTATCATCAAACAAACAAACGTATAGAATGTTTATTGATTACAGAGAATTAAATAAAATCACGATCATAACCTAATATTACTGAAATTTTTAATACATTAGGGAATATCAATTATTTACTACCTTAGATTTGGCTTCTAAATATCATCAAATAAAAGTAAAATAAAATGATAGACCTAAATCCGTCCTTAGCACGCGAAATGAACATTACAAAGGATGCCTTTTAGTCATAAAACAGCCTCAGCTACATTTCAAATACCATGAACAATATTATACGAGGATTTCAAAGAAGTCCATTGTTAATTATATTTAAACGTCATTATAATCTTATCATCCACGCTAATACACACATACACATACACAGGGAACCATAAAGTGAAGTACCTTCAAAATATTGCAAGATAATCGAACAACGAAGTAAGCAGCCGTCATCGGGGTCATCCCGACTCTTCATTTTACGGTTTCGCAATAATATCTTTCATATTCTTCTTGATCCCACTTCGATCAGATAACTAGATTAGTTTAGCTATAGATTAATTGTGAAGTATTATTTAATAAATTAATTATAATTTTTGTTTTTTTTAACTCCTCCGATTGTCGCAAACGTAATTCGCTTCGCGCTGACACACGAAAAATAATGTCGACATTACGAAAAGCTAATTTAAAAATCCAATTAGATAAATCTGAATTTTGTAAGAAAAGATGTTTTATATTAAGGACAGCATAACGGAACAAGAATTAAAATCTTACGAAGATAAAATTAAAGCAACATTTGATTAGCTTAGCTTTTAGCATTTGCTTAGCTTGAACAGATAAGCAAGTCGTCACCGCCACGTAAAAAAAAGATTCTGATTATTATAAAATATGTCGACATGATTATCTTAAAAAAATGTTTTAGTCCTAATTGTATTATAGTTTTTATCGCTAGTATTTTTCTATAATTTAAATGTTTATAATTTAATTTTGTTATAGAACTTTAATTATATATATTTAGTTTGAAAATATTAATTTGAAATTATATCTGCAATTATGATAACGCAATTTGCAAGAACGTAATTATCTAGATCAGCACATTATGATTTTCTGGCCACCATAGAAAAACAGCGTGGCCTTTTTCGATACACCTTCTGAGACTTAACTTCGAGAGATGTACCCTCCTTAGGGGACTTAATACCCTTAACGACTTCCTTCAGCCAGGCAAGGGACTTCTCATCGCAGCACCACAAAAACAGTGCGCCTTCACGGAAAGAAGGCGTGCCCCTGAAAGTTGGCAAAGGTACTAAAAATTCGGTGCTACGTTCAACCATCTCAAACAGTTTCTCTTCTATGGACGATTGAAGTTGGTCACACTCGCTCTTGTTGAGCTCCCGTGGTGGTCGCGTTACCACAGCCACGGAAAGATGTGATTTTCTCTTCTTCACTTCGCTAGGAACAGCTCCTTCTGGCTTACGTCCGCCCTTCAAATCTCCCTTAGGAGATAACTCGTCCCTGTCGTGAATATATGAAACAGCGATCGTGTCACGAGATTTTTCATGTTGGAGGTTGGCATCATCCATTATTGGGACAGCGTCCAATTGCACGATTTTCGCTTTCCGGACTTTCTTGACAGATCTTGGGTTTTCTGTGGTTTTCTTTGTTGATGTCTTATCTAGTGGTATAAGTTGCACAGACCACGAGTTGGGATGAGAAATCGGCGCTAAAGTAATTGGCGCCGTAACATCATTTATCTTTAATGCACCGGCGTTGACGTAACTTTTTTGCGTGTAATTGGGTTTTGGTTCGGTAAGTGCTCTCTTTTTTTCCATATTTGAAGCTTTAAAATCATTCACCTTCACGGTTTCCCACCCGCCACGGAGCCCGCACATTTGGGGATGCTTCGGCACAAGCTGCACGAAGTCACCAGGATTACCGTGAAGGTATAGCAGGCCAGGACGCGTTGCTAACGAGCCTGACATAGCGCGCAGAGGTCTCCTAGTTGCTGAGAATAGAGAGCCTATCCCCTGGCTCACCATGAGTTCCGCGCTCTACCGACTGTCAACCCCATCGTCCCATCCTACTCACCATCGCCGAATACCACTGAGGTGGTTAGCCTCAAGGCTACCGTTTGGCTCTGAAGTCCGGACCAAAGAGGGCGTGTTGCGGCCAGCAGGCATCTAATCCGGCCAACTTTCCGCTCAACCCTCCAGGATTCCATTCTCCAGAGGTACGGCGTTCTACTGTGCACGGCAGACACAGGTGGACGCTATATCAGAAGCCACGGCGCGCCCACTCAGACTCGTGATAAGTAGCTCTCAGCCACAGCTGCAGCTGCTTATTGTGTTACCAGAGTGCAGCGGTGTAATGGTTGCATTCGCATAGAAAATCTAAAAGGAAGACAACTCTTGACCCACATGTGGAGGTGGCTACTATAGCACCCTAAGCGAATAATAAAGCTCGACGTTAGACGAATTGACAAGCATAATTAAACACATTGACGTACGATAATATTTTTTCGTTTTTGTAACAAAATCCTTTATGATTATTCCTGAATATTCAATATCATGTAAATTAAATCATGTACGTTAATTTTCACTTTTACTCATTTTAAGGATCAGCTTTGGTTTGCTGCCAAAATAATATTTTGAAGAACAATAAAACGCCGTAAATACTGGAGACGAGTAATTGGTAATGCATATGCTAGTAAATACATTCAGCTATATTATTTTTAATAACCAGAACTAAATAAAGACCAGAGAATAGACCAGCGTCCACCAATTGTGATTAAAGCGTACTTTTACAACCCTAATCAAACATTTCATTTTAAATTAGAATTCAATTTATATTTATCATTATTATTACTATTCACATACTTCTAGTAACCGAGCGTACACAAAATAGCCATAAATATGTATTGCAAATCATATAGATTATAATAAATGGAATAATCATCAACGCGATGAAGCTAATCGTCCCGTATTCAAAGTTAGGATTGGGAATATTACAAAATTTAGAAGCACTCACAGGTGAACAATGATCACATAAAGTAGAGGGAGCAAAAAGAACAGGTTCAGCATTACATAGATTTTCATGTTCAGGGCAAGTTCTGCAGGATATTCAGCTCAAAGTCCTTCTAAATTAACATGGATTTGTACAACAACAGATACATTATTGACTCTTAATGCAATAAATCATGATTTTATGCATCAATGTCTGTTAATATATGCACAAGCTACTGTAACCGAATTGATGGATGGCAATCCAGAACAAGGATTCTTCCATAATCATATCAATTGTGATGAATGTTTAAGAGAAATAGAAGAAATACAATTGGATACTGATAAAGACTTCCAACATAAAGATGTATCTAGAATGATTGCCAAATGGAAGCCAGAAGATGTAGAATGGTCTAGTAAGAGAGAGACAAAATATATTCCTTTTTATAATTGGTCATCAGTCAATCATATTGAACAAAGTTATCATATTGGAAGAGCATGTGACTTTTTATATGGTGATCTTAAAATGAGTGGTGATTCAAGATCAGAAGACACAAGTCTGTTCCCATTAAGTATACAAAAGAAAGTGATTCCACAATCATTCATGGAAGGCGTTATAGACGGAATCATAAGAGCATCATCAATCCATTGTATATCAAGACGTGCCATATCTGATCTTAAAAGACCAAGATCTGCATTATTAGGGATTGGTCTACATTTAATTGAATGTGTCAGCAATCAACCTGGACTACAAAATCTATGGAGGTCCGATGGATTTATAAATCTTCTACGCTCACAAAACTCAGTCTTTCGCAGACCACAACTTAGAGAATTTTAAATCAGACCCAGACACTAAAATTTAACGGTCAGACACCGATGTGTGTTTGCCGAAGAGGAAGAAGAGAGCTTGCTACTTTTATAGCAGTTGAATTGACTAATTTTTAACGAAAAATTATCTTCAGCGATGAGGCCCATTTTTGGATGAATGGGAACGTGAACAAACACTTTCGTATTTGGGAAGACCGAAGGCTTTCAAATACTCTATCCGATATGTAAATTAATTTAAAAAAACTGAACTCGTTACGCCTTATCAATTTGTTTCCACATTAATTGGTCTGTATCACGGATTTAACGAACCAATTATGAATACAGTTACTTCTCCAGTCGGTGGGATATCAGTGATTTCAATGGCTGTCAAAATTTGTTTTGTATGTTGTTTTTAATTTACTTATTTATTGACTTATTAAATTTAAATAAAGTTGTGAAAACAGATATTAGAGGTCCATTATTTACGTAATACAAATAATGATAGACTTCCCTGAAAAAAAAATTAATTCGAATTTTCTATTAATCGATACGAATATTAAAATTCAATAGTGATTTTTAATTTACCATTCCGCCGTGTTGTATTTAGCTGAGTAGTTTAGTCCAACACCATTTCTTACCGAGGTAAGTTGACGTCATATAGGGTTTGCCTAGTTACGGTCGTAACGTAACTAGGCAAAACATGTAACAACATTTGCCGACCTTACTTAGAGTGGGATAAGGCCAATACAATGATAATGATGATTGTTTATTGGGTGATCCCTTTGTTTCTATAACGATTGTAACACAACGTATTACACGTACATTAATTAATTTAATAATTAGGTTATTTTACACGACGTATATTAATTAATCTATTTTAGTTTCTAGTGTTAATAATGCATATCACTTCTGGACACGGCGAAGGATTATCATCATTTCAACTCGTAAGTACATTCTCTGTATCATTGTTCTTATAGTTCACAATGACTACTTTTATGTTAAAAATGTCAATTGATAAAATTAGTAATTTCGCTTCGCCATTTAATATAGATCAACATTACGCGGGTAAAACTTTGTGACACTCTGATTACCACGAGGGCGACGCTGCAGGCATAGCTAGTTTTTGTATATTAAGATTATTGTTTCTGTGAGCGTTATTGGAGCGGATTTACTTCTTTTTGTATTTGCAATTTTTTAAGTGACTTTCAGACCTATATAAACTCAAACAAAAAATACTGACAATAAGCTAAACCAAGAAAAACATTTTGTTTTCAGCTTGCACGGCTATCGTTTCCCACAGTTGAAACAGTAAGTAAAAACTGACTTCATACAACTATTTGAGACTTATTTATTGTTTTTTTAAATACATTGTTTAAATACATTTATTGTTTTTTTTAATTAAGGATTGAAAGTATGTGTTAAGTAAAATATGAATAGTATCTGCTATCGATATTTAAATAGTAAAGCTTTTTTAGCCTATGTAAGCATTTTTTTGAAACGTTAAAGAAAATATTTTAAAAACTTATTAAAAACGTTTATTTCTTTTTCGGCGTGTGCGCTGAATTTTAGGATTATTTAATTAGAAGATAGCCTAGAAATTGCAATAATCGTAAGACATTTTCGCATACCATTTCTAAATCAAAATAAAGACATCATAATAACGTCCTCGTTTGGTTTGGGAGACTGAAGAATTACACTCCCATATACGATATGATTATTTAACTAAATTGCTTTTATTTCACTTAACTTTATTTCAAATGCATAATTACCAATACATATATGTTATAGAAGAGCGAGATCTTCTAACACAAGTATTTTTATACTTACCAGAAGATCTCGCCCACCTGTTTCAAAACTACAAAATGTAATGGATATAAACAATTGATTTTTTTTTGAATTCACTTCCATTACAATAGTAATGTCGAAATTGAATATTCTAGAAACCCTACAACATGCCTAGTGCGAAGGAGATAGACCCAAAGCGGAGTTATGCTGATGAAAAGTTCGAGAGACTTATGGAGTACACAAGTTACATGAACGCTAGAATAAAGGAACCACACAATCCGGTAAGTTCTTAGCAATTTGTCTTGATTTTTGTGAGAGTCAACGAAAAGAGAAAAAATTTGAACGACATTTAATATGCCCAGAATAATCTACCGCCTCTATATGCAATTCCGATGGTTGTGCGTGTTTTATTAATATCTGGTCTGGCAACGATGGAGTATTTAACAGAGCTTCAACATAGACAAAAGTGGAGAAAAAATAGTAACGAGATATTGTAGTGACCTCGTCGTAATTCGTCGTAAGGGCCTTAAGACGCCTCATTAATTAACTCAGTTAGGACACTAAACATGGGGAAAACTACCCAACTGACACTGGAAGGTCTTTTCATACCATTCATAGAAATAAGAAAAAAATATGTTTTATGTAGGTACATAAGTAAAGATCTTACTATAAGTTCATGTACCTACTTATGTATTTTTCAAAACTGAATCTGTCCTAACATTTATCAATCTAATGCAAAACAAAAAATTAGCACAGTTTCACCTCAGGAACAGAACTCCCTCAGACATGTTGTAACACGATCTAAGCACGTGGGTGTTTAATAATCGTAAAAGTCTAGCTTTACAGATAAGACTCCTAGTGATGACACGATCTAATAAATATTGTTTTTTAATTATTATACGGCACTGGATGTGACGTAATAATAATTAATAATCTAGTCTAATAGTCTGTTATTGCTTGTGCGATAACGCTAATAAAAACATTTGGGACAAACAGACAGAACGGCACGAGATATTGCAAACGGCACAAAAGAAGATGTTCAAGTTTATCGACTCGCATATAAAGGACTTGAAGCGGCTGCTCTTCGAAACAGACATGGCTCTAATGTCGATGGTTCTACTGAAGCTGAACAAAAAGATGGACACGTCCGAGGCGAAAATCAAATCAACCCAAGCGAAGATTCCGTTCGGACTGTACACCAGCCCCGGTAAGTACATCCATTTGATCCATCTACATGTATATATGATTCATATTTATTTCATCAATTGTAACATTATCATACGATACTTTGCTCTGTGGTAAAGCTATAATTTTGATAAGAATAAGATCAAATTAAGAATTTGAATAATACACGATAAAGAATAGCTTTATCAGTTTCTCATAAGTTAGTTGGAAAATTAACATTCAACGATGCATCTTAGAATCTTGTTATTTCAAGTTGTAATGTCAGTACATAATAAGAATTATAAGGACATTGACTTACTTGATAGAAACTCGTGTTGTTTATAAAAATTATTACAAAAATTGCTTATACGTAACGGCACATTTTTTGCGATCCATTGAAATTGTAGCTGAAATAATACCATGTATCGAGCTGACATAGTATCATTACACATAGCAAAATATAGAGGCAGTTTATTGGAAAATTTAGTTTGAAGTGACTGAAAAAGTATAAAATTATTTGTATGATAGATAGTATGAGACAACGACAATTATTGTTAAACCCTGTATTCCACAATAAAACAAAGCATATCGACGTCATATACCACTATTAATGAAAACATTGTCAGCGTTAATTATCTACATCAAATATACCAGCAAATTTGTTTACGAAGAGTTTAGTTGCTGTAAAACATTTGAATGCTTTAGAAATTATTAGTCAAAATTATTTTCTATATTTTGAGTAGGAGTATTATTATATAGAATACCGACCGTGGAGTAGGTATGTCCACAAACTCGCGCGCACAATGTTCGCATGTTCGGACAACAGTGTGTGCGCCCACCTCCACGGTATAGCTCCGTTAAAAACGAGACCGACTGAAGGACGACCTCTGCCCAGAGAGCTCCTTTCATCCCACCTGGAGAGAGTAGAGAGTGAAGATACCGAACATAGGAGCCAAACCATCGCACCATAAGGCGTCCCGCCTCAAAAGCGCGACCCCTGACCTCAAAAAAGGTCGAAGCAATTACCCGGGCGATAAAGATCGCCCGAGAGGACAAGCCCGGGTAAAGAGGTTAAACCTCGAAGCCCGAAGCCCCCATCAGCCTCAACAAGGCTGATGACCATTTATATATATAAAAATTAACATTCTTGTTCTCACACAGAAACGTTGTTTTATTATAGGCATGCATCGATACACGCTTGTTTAGGTGATGCTATAAACGCAGATAAATTTGAGTAACGCTTACATAATTTATCTATTCAGAATTCAAATGCCTCGGTACATCGTATTATATCGCATCGCCACACAATCAAGAAGACGTCCAAATGATTCTGTCCAGCGAGAGGAAACCGCATTGTTACACATTCAGGGGTGAGTTGATTATTCATTTATATAGAGTATACAAGTTAATAATCGATTTGGATGTCATAATTATAACATATAGTTTGTGTTAATAATAAAAAATACGGTAGTTTGGAATCTAAACATCTGTCATTATAATTCAGTATCCCATAGACGCCAAGTGTAAACTTTTAGAATATTTGCCTTAAACATTGTCATATAAGACCTAATATCTCGAACATAAACGACAAGAGATGAACAACGAAAACAATTATCGTGATCCAAGTGGCAGAGGCCACCACCTCCACCAAGCACCCCTAGACAAGAATAGAGCTTGGCCACAACCGTATGATAGTAGACGGAAGGTAAACCGTCGTCCAACCCAGCGATCTCAAAACTACAAAAAGCAGCAACCAGCCAAGAAAAAGCAAGATCAAGAAATTAAATCAAGTACCAATGCGAATGTACCGCAAGATAAACCAAGTGAAGGCTGCCTTTGACTGCCCTCTTAACAAATGTACCAGGAAGGCAGCCGTCCGAAAAGAATGGCGTCGAATTGTGAAGCGTGCCACCAACCCTGAACTGACGACCACGACCGCTCTGCCAAGAGTGTAGCGACCAAGAAGAAGATTATCGTTTACTCAGCGCACGCAAAGCTTTAAATTTGGCCGTTTTCGTACTATTTTTTTATTGCTGCTCCTCTCCTATTCATCTTAGCGTGATGTTATATATATAGCCTTCCTCGATAAATGGACAATCTTACACTGAAAGAATTTCCGAAATTCAAATCGGTATAGTAGTTCCTGAGAAGCGCGTTCAAACAAACAAACTCTTCAGCTTTATATATTAGTATAGATGAGAACACAATCATCATTAGTTTCAAATAAAGACAGTCAGAATTTTGAAACCAATAAGGAAATATTGAACGTTTTATTCCCCTTATACGCTTTATGGTTTTCTAAATAATAATTCCAAATTGGTCTAAACAACAATTTTACTTATTTCAATATTTTTTTTGTGTTTATTATCCTTCTACTAAAATTACGTATGGATAGGTAAGTTATGTATTTAACTACCATATATGAGTTTTATATTATAACATAATGACTTCAAATGTTTGTTATGTGAAAATGTTTATTTTGTATTTTAGACCACTTTAGGTTAGGTTTTTATTTATTCTTTGTTTTATTTTTTTTATGATTATTTTTGGATTATTGAAGTTTATTTTTAATTACACTTGTAATTTTTTGTACAATTACGTTTATTTTTAATTTTTTGTTTTTAAACTTTGAGAACATTTATATTGATTGTTGTACTGCAACCATTTAATTATTTAGGAATTCTTATTTCATTGTTTAGTATAATTGTTTGGGTATAAAACATAAATTAAGACATTATTTTATTTCATAGCAGATTTTCTTATTTTCCAATATTATTTATTTTTAGCTTTCTTGAAACATTATTTTTTGTGATTTGAAATTTTAATTCCTATTCCACACCAGTCCATTTTATTTCACAACAAATAAGTTATGTACTTGATTTCTTACTTTTTTCATTTGGAATTTTTGGAAATTTATCACTCAAAAATTTCTGATCTGAATCTAGCCCCTAGGGTTTTTTTTGCATGACGAAATGAGGAATTCGAGCCACCAAATTATTTAAACAGATATGTTTTCTAAATCCAAATGAACATCAACCTGATATATATACTTATACATCCAACATATGCTAACCAAAGTAATATCTCTTAAACTTAATATTCCTTCATTAGTAGTAGTTTTGAAAAATTAGAGATGTGAAATCTCTTTAAAAACTGAGATATATATTTTCCAAATCCAAACAATGATTCTTATGTGCCTTTGTAATTAGAAGACAAGTTAGTTCAAAGAATTATTTGGAAGACAATACTGATAAAGAGGAATGGACTGTTGTCCGCAAAAAACCTTTTTCACTTCGGGGAACCGAGAGCCCATCGGTTACATGCTTAAAAGCTGTTGAGCCTCGTAAACACCTGCATCTTTGGAACATGAAATCTAATGCGCAAGATGTCCTCAGCTATTTGAAGCAACTTTGTCCGCAAGGAACTTGCACCGGTAAGGAGGTCCGTGCCCGAGGAGACTATAAATCCTACAAAATTGCAATGCTACCCTTAATATTTTATACCAGAATGTTCGCGGCCTTTAAACTAAGACGAAGACATGGCGAATTAATCTTTTACTATCACCTAAGGAAAGAAACATCTATTAACAACATAATTCCTAAAAAGATTAGTCGTGATGGTTCTCTTCAATAAAAACAAAATTCCGAACCAGTTGTAGATTCATTAATCATATTGATTGACAATTCAAAAGGCTTGAAAGAGCTTATTTGAATAAAGATTATTTTGATTTGATTTAATTTAATAGATAACTATGTATTTTTGGTGTTAGAAATTGTTTTTGTATTGAGAGAATTTAATATTTCTTTTTTTTATTGTATTGAACAACCTCATATTATCTGCTGAACTTTTCTGGACGAGAGTGGCCCAAGATAGAAGACAATGGAAGCCGAGAGATTTCTTATAATTAACAAAAAAATCAACTCAATTGACATTAGTTCCGAATAAAAGGCTTATTTTTTTATATTATATAGTTTAGTTTATATTTGTTAGTTGATATTATTTACTCGAGATGTGAAATCTCTTAAAATTGAGATACATTTTTTTCCCAAACCAACCATCTCTGAGCTTAAGCTTATATCTTTATAAGTGGAGAACCCATTTTAGAGACAACAAACAATGGATCAAAGCTAACATGTTAGATAATCACCCTCCAGCGACAAACAACATTCCTCCCATTATATAATTACATGTTTATTTTGTCATTAGTATATTAGATTTACATTTCTAATACATTAAGTTATCAACAAATTAGTAATAAGTTGTAAACATGTAACAAACAACCCCTCTCCTTCCATCCCACATTAAACCCCTTAAATACCCCGAACCCCGAATTCCACATTCATTCTCATCCTAACTCTAGACAAGTTCTGTTCAATTTCTCTTAGTTCTTAACTCGTAGTAATTTAGTTTATAATTGTTAAATATAATATAAATAAAATATTCTTATTTTTTTTAAAACCACGCCGTAACAAATACACCTCAACATGTTGACACTAAATAATTGAATTGTGAAAATTTCTTATGTCTGCATAATTATTTCACTAAAATTATACAAGATCTGAATAATCTGCCATGAAAATAACAAAAAATAGCACCACCTTTGACCTGTTCAGTTCATAAACATTGTACTAAAATAATAATTGATTTAATTAAGTATTGAATTTTGTTTTGCGTATTATAATTATACTGCTTATATTTATTTGAAGATATTTTATTTTTAGTTTATTTTTACTATTTCAATTCCTGCATCAGTAAGTGGAAACTTCTCACAAACTGTAAATAGGAGATTATATACTGGTTTGTGTTTTTTATTATCTGATGGTGTTATCTTATGGGAATGTAGAAAACAGAAAGGTATAGCCCTCTCTAGCAGTGAATCAAAGTATGTTGGCCTGTCTGAAGTATATAGGGAAATAATATACCTGAGAAGTCTGCAATATGAAGTAACTAATAAAATGTACACATTTTGTCTATTCAATGACAACCTAGGTGCTCAGAAGCTGTGTACAAACACAGTTTTTCATAAACATACAAAACATATTGATATCAAATATCATTTTTGTCGTGATCTAATAAAAAATAAAATTATAAAAGTACTATATTTGCAAACAGCTAGTGTGCCAGCTGATATTTTGACCAAAAGTTTATGTTCGGCAAAACATTACAACTTCATGTCGGTTCTTGGCATAGTTTGTGTAGAATAAAATTAAAATTGTTTAGAGAATATTGTGATAAGTGGGGGTGTTATTTTTGTATCAACAATATCACTCTACAAACTAATAGCGCAATCTACAATGATATATATTTAATATGTCTGTTGGAATAAAGTTAGTTCTTGTCTGTGACTCAAGCGTTAAATTTCTTAGAAATAGAATACTATGTTAATCAAAACAACAACAAATACACCCTATTAGATGTCAAACTAAAACAATGAAATAATTCTTTTGGTATTTAAACAAGTCATGACGAACATGTGATGTTGTATCCGGAGACAGATAACGCGGCTTGCGTTGCTAACATCAAGACTTCTAATGGAATTATTAGACAAACATTTTCTAAAATTTGTGCTCTGCCAGAGAAGGACTATCGCATTGTTGAAAGGTGACCATTCAACACCCAGGCATGTTAAGGATTCCACACGCCTGCACCCTGCTGCCCTAGGGTTTTTTTATGAGAATTCGAGCTACCAAATTATTTTAACAGTTATTGTTTCCTAAATCCAGATGAGCAAATGGCAATGGAAAATGGAAATGAGCTCCAAATCAAGCTAAGAACTGCTCAGAGAAGCATGGAAAGAAGCATCCTCGGGTACAAAAGAAAATATAAGATGCATGCATCTGACCTACGCAAGATCACCAAATTCCGAGGATGTCAATATGAAATGAAAGACATTAAAATGGAAGAGGATAGATTACTATTTTAGTTAGTAATCTATGCTAAAATACTGTCTATAAAAAACAGACGTTTAATTAAAAATCACCGCAATTTAAGAAATTTGGTAATTACAATTTAACAATATTATTTATTAAGTAAGAGACAAGTCAGTTCTCTACAAATTACTGAAGATTCAACTACCACTAAAAAAACAATAGTCGATCCTACTTCAGCCAACCCTTCCATACAAACAATATATGTTCATCCCTCCGTTTCCGAAACCCCCTTAAGCTACCTGAAAGACGACAAAGGTCCTTTCATTGTTCAGGTTTCACGAGATTTACCAGACCCAACCTCAGGAACTACTTTGCGGGCTATTACTTTTGGCCAATTTTTACATAAACATAAGATAACCTCTATTATAAATGATGGAGTCAAGAACGTTGGTAGGAATAAAGTGACAGTAGAATTTAAAACCGCACAGTCTGCCAATGATTTCCTTGTCAATCCTCTGTTAGGTTTAACTAAATACAAGGCAACTATCCCCACGTATAATATCACCAGAATGGGTCTTGTAAAAGGTGTTCCGGTTGACTGGTCAATGGAAGAATTTGTCGACTCTCTGGAGCTTCCTTCTGGCTGTGGAGAGGTACTTAAAGCTAGGAGATTAAACAGGAAGATAACTAATGACGGTGTTGCTTCTTGGGTTCCGACTCAGTCGGTAGCTCTTACTTTCAGAGGCCAAATTCTCCCTGCTAAGGTATACTCATACCACACATCCTTACCTGTTGAAACTTACAAACTCCCTACCATCCAGTGCCAGAATTGCTGCCGTTTTGGGCATATAAAGCTTAATTGTAGGTCAAAACCCAGGTGTTACAGATGTGCTCAACCCCACACAGGAGATTCCTGTGAAATACCCAAAGAGTTGTCCACATGCTTATACTGCTCGGGTAAACACTTTGCAAACGACAAGGATTGTCCAGAGTTCTCTAGACAACAATCAATCAAGATGGTAATGTCGCAGGATAATGTATCATATATTGAAGCTTCATCTCAATTTCCTCCTGTTCGACGGTCCTATGCCGAGATTGCGAAAGAGATGTTCACACCTCCTGCATCCAGCAAAATCCCAAGATTCCAAAAAATCATATAGACAAACGGTCTTCCACTCTCCTCGCCCTCGCACACCATTGGGAAAAGGTTATGATAAGAGAGCCCACCAGGACATTGTGGGTGATTGCTCCTCATTCCTTCCGAATGGTTGTGCTTTAAACAATGATCCCACTAATTCCCCTCCCTCTCAAGGAAAAATGTTAGAAATTCTTTCAGAATTTCTACTGAGCATTGTTGCTCCATTTAGTGAAATGCCCTTACCGTCCAACGTTGCCTACAACCTTACCCAACTATTCAAAATCCTCCAAAATGGCCCCAACAACATTTCTGCAATGGAACAGTAAAAGTGTAAGTTCCAAAAAACATGAATTGCTGTCCCTTGTGAACCTGCATAAGCCTACCATTGTTGCCATCTCGGAAACATGGTTGAGCCCTGGGGTCCGATTTCGGCTCCCTGGTTTTTCCTGTTTAAGGGATGACAGGAGTGATGACATGCAGGTTGTGCTGTTTACCAAAAATCTAGATCATAATGTACAGTAAAAGTTACTGTACATTATATGATCATGAACATATCATGAACATATGCTAACCAAAGTAACAACTTGCTAAGCTTAATATTCCTTCATTAGTAGTTTAGAAAAATCAGAGATGTGAAATCTCTTCAAAAAGTGAGATATAATTTTTAAATACAAACAATAGTTTGATGTACCTTTATAACTAGAAGACAATTTTGTTCATTTCAGTCACATTTCATATTCATTAACAACAACTAAGTCTTACAAAGGTTGTGATGATTCTTCTTGATAAGAGCAACATTACCATCAGTTGTATATTCAATTAAATTATTTTGGGATTGAAACAAGTCATGATGATCAAGTGATGTTGTATCCGGAGACAGATAACGTAGCTTGCGTTGCTGATATGAGGACTTCTAATGGAATTATTAGACAAACATTTTCTGAAATTTGTGCTCTGCCAGAGGACTATCTCAATTGTTGAAAGGTGACCATTCAACGCCCAGAGGCATGATGAATCCACGCGCCTGCACAATTGTAATAGCAAATAAGAGTCAAATTGTCGCTAATTAAGAACTTCATGTTGTTTCATGTTCAATTTTTTGTTTGTCATTACATGTCGTGCAAATACTTATATTTTCAAAATATTACCGTGAGTCCCCCACAACAATCTATATGTAGTAAAAACACTGAAGAACAAATATGTTTGTCGAGAGATGCTTTTGTAAAAACAATCAAGGAAATATGCAGTCATTGCAATAGCTACATCTGCAAGAAAAAAAATTACTGTATGATACACTACTGAAGTACACTCATATGTGTAAAGATGATGAAGCTGTTTGTTCCTCACAGGTATAGGTATCTGAAACAAATGAACATTAATGTTATAAATAAATTAATTTAAACTTGTCTTAAAACGTATGTAATACACTGAATATTATATCATCATCTTCCTGCCCTTATCCCACTCTTAGTGGGGTCGGCACAACATGTTATAAACATGCTGACACATGATTTGGCTGCGTTTTTACGACTGGCCGCCTGCCTGACGTCAACTTACCTCTGTCGTATTTTACGACACCTCGGTAAGAAAGAGGGTGGTATATTCTACTAAACCGAATACCACACGGTGGGTCGACTTACCTTAGTCGCCTTTTACGACACCTCGGTAAGAAAGAGGGTGGTCTATTCTACTCAGCCGGATACCACACGGCGGGTCGACTCACCTTAGTCGCCTTTTACGACACCTCGGTAAGAAAAGAGGGTGGTACTATTCTATTCAGCCGGATACCACACGGCGTACACTGAATATTATATATATTTCATAATTTTAAATGTTCATTTCAATATTTTGTACCCATTTTGAATAAATAAAACGACATTCGTAAAATATGTGACGGTTATATGATAATATATCGGGAAAGTATTTGTGAATTTTTTAATCAAAAATTCAGTAAAAACAAGTTAACTTATACAAATAAGCTTGAGCTATGGGCTATATTCTACTTACATTATGTGTTTGTTGGTCGCGCTCGTTCTAATGAAGGTAATTTCATTTCTTCTGTAGATTTCGTAAGTTATTATTCAGGTGAATGGAATATTTGTCTTTTCTATTCTTCCCAAAATTTTGAAACAAGATGTCTTCCGATTTAGTTTCGTCTTTGTTTGGAGTGATGTTAGAAGATACATTCTTAACAGTACAGATGAAACGCGTTACTTTGCTTTTAATCTTCGACTTCACTGTACAAAGGGAATATGGACATGCAGAATTACTTAGAAATCAAATACTTATAAGTTTTAAATTCACTCGAGTTACGAGTAGAGTAAAATCGGGGATCATCGGGAAGAATAAATATGTTAAAAAATTTATGATACGCAAACGACAAAATGGCGTCGGCATAGTTCCATACAGGGCGGTTTTACTACAGGCGCCAACACATGCTATCTCGCATCCCTCTTGCACATGTACGTATTTATGAATGAATCGTATGAAAATAGTCTCAGCTGCATCTCGCTCCACTCCTACATACATAATTTTACGCACTCATTCTCATTTTGACTGTCTATCATATAACAAGTTGATTTTATCAATGAATGGGCGGTGGCCGGTGTATTAAATTTTTAAATTTCCCGTTGTAAAGTTGAAGTTCTAGTACTTTAATTTTTACAAGAATGTATTATTTTCTTTTAATTTAGTTAGCAGAATTCTTGAAACAAATATTACTAGAAGCAAATTAAATGTATAAAGTCTTATTTCACCAGTAGCTGTTGAGATATTTGTTAAATGTGAAATATAACGAAAGAGCAACGTGCGAGTCATAAAACAATAAGAAGAGGATTTACTTAATCATTATATTAATGTAAGTGTTGAGTTTTAATGAATTTTGTGCATCTCGATAATAGTAAGAGTTTTCTTAAAATTTACATTCTCACATTCTAAATATAATAACCTAACTTTGCATGGATAACCTAAAACCTTTAACATGCAGTATAATTTTTATTTCATATTTGACTTAGTTATCGTAATAAGAAAATTATGTTATGTACATTAATTTCGATTGACGAATAAGCTTTATTTATTATTATATTCATATAACTATTATTCATATAACTATATTCATTTTATACCAAAGCTTCTAGTAGTCTTGTAGTGCAATAAATGATTAATATTGGAACATTAAAGTTAAGTTTATTAGAAGTTGTTCTAATTGATCATAAGTGTGTATATTAGTTATGAATAATTTGGACATAATTAAAATGGTCTACTTAATATTTTCTTTTAGAAGTATTTTTAATTGAAGTTGTATACTTCATTGTATTATATGAGAACTTTAAAAATTATTGTCAAGTTTTTTTAAAATGAGATGCAGATGAAAAGAGAGTAAATAGCAAAAGAGAGCAAGTTTATTTTGGATAAAGCAATATAGGGTATATTGCTTTATATAACACTATTGTTGATTTTTAATTAAAAAGCAAAAGCAAAATTTAAATTTATGATTAATTAAACGATTGATTGATTAATTGCCGATTCAAGAATCCTCACATCCAAGATTAAGATTATTTTTTTATTTTTATATGATTGTCACATGATGTTATTTATAGTTATGATTTGAAATATCTTTACATTTACAGTGCTAATGAAAGATATAATAGTATGTGTAATGAATGAAAGAATAACAGCAATACTATAAGACTGTTCTATAAAACTGAAAGTAAATATTTATGTAATTTATAAATCACTTAAAATGTGCAACTGTTTATATCTAACAGAAAGTAAATAACAAACGATATTTCTTCTTCATACTTATGCAATAATAAAAAGTAATTTTCCCAAAAGTGAACCCATTTACTCTTTCTTAACAAATCAATGCATAATTTTTTTTTACACACATTTTTTTTATACTATAGAACAATCATATAAATTCAAATACAACCTCTTTCATAAGAGGTTGTATTTTGAATAGTAACAATTATTTTTATTTTTTTTAATTTTTTAAAATTATTTTCAGAGATTGAATAACACTTGACTAAGTGCAACTAAAGGAAAGCTATAATATATAAAGCAGCATTTGTGCAAGTGATAGGTCACTCAAGCTACCAACTTAACTGATAAGGATGTTAAAACATTTCCACACATACCTGTGACAACTAGATTAAAGTATGTAAGTGTGTTTTTATCACAAAGTAATATAATAAAAGTAAGTCTATATAATTTTAAGTTAATTTGTGCTCTGGGGTCTAAGCAGACTTATATTGTTATTTCTAGATATTGCTCGCAGATCTAGCAATCTTAGCACTTTTTAACACTAGGTTTCAGCATTTTTGGGAAATTTTGTTGATAGTATCTAGCCGGCCCCCAAGTATTTACAATGTTGCAAATTCTGCATGATTTTAATCATGAGTATCAGCTACCTAAAAGTGTTTATGATGTGCCAGCTCTAGAGATACTGGCGTGCTGTTTCGCCACAGTGACAACAACAGAGTGCAAACAGTCAATTTTAATTTTGCCACTTTATGACCATTTAAAAAAAGTTAGAATGAGATTAGTAAGTTATTCTTAAAAGATTGATTTATTTATTTATTTATTTATTTATTATTATTATTTAATTAGAACGGACATGGTCCACTTACACTAATTAAACACAATACATCACACAAAAAAAAAAGAATACATAATTTTAACTGTAACACAAAAAAAAGAAAATTAAATTGAATAAATAAAACAATTAAAGAATAAAATAAAATAATAAAGTAAAATATGTAAAAAAGTAAAATATCTATCCTTCCATCCATCATATCTCTGCCGTCACAGTTGCTCGCTGAACTGCATGCATTGCTTTGCAATAATAGCCCATTTATCCGCAAATATGTCGCAGTGTGGGTACTCCGTTAACATTTTATTAAGCGCAGACAACGAACGCGGTATAGGAGAGTTGGCGCGAGATACGGTGCGACATGCGGGGACAGCGAACAATCTGTGACGACGTAGACGACAGTAGTTATCTGGTGTAAATATATTGCATAATTTGTTATGCAGCACAGAACAGTCTACCCTACCGTTTAAAACCTTGCAAACAGTCAAAAGTTGGTCACAAGATCTTCGTGTTTCAAGAGAGTGAAAGCCCAACTGACCCAATAGAAATTTGGTGGGGTACAGGAAAGGATAGTAACCATAGAGACGTTTGTATAAGTACCTCAAGAATGCTTTTTGTACTTTCTCAAGAAGCAAAGTATAGGTTACTTCATATGGATTCCATACACAACTACTGGTTTCCAATTTGCTACGAACAAGTGAATCAAATATCAGCTTAATGGTATGGCGGTTTTTAAAGTTATTATTGATATATGCCATTACTGATTTTTTTTAAAGGAAAGAATAATGTCTTCATAAGTAAGCGATGGATGCCCACAGAAGGACACAGGTGTCTTCATGGGATCTCCAAAGCACACTATCTTGTGCCGCTTGGGTCCAGCAAAGCCACGCAACCTTTTTAGGTCCTCAGTTCACCTCATAGGGGGACTATTGACCCTACGTTTTCTGGTGTGGAGTTGAGATTCCAACACCCTAAGACCCCAACACGAATCGATACTAGACCTTTCTTTGACAGATTGCAATGTGAATTAATTATTATTCTTTGATTATGTGTATGCCTCTTTGGGATAAAAAGATAAGAAAATAGCTAAATTATGGGATTTAGTGACTTTTTGGGGGTTTTATGATATGTGTGGTAACTAATCCTGCATGTATAAGATATGAGATCTGTTTTGCTTTCTCCTCTTCTTCTGGGAGTAGTGGCTCTGCAGGGCCTGAGGGCCCAGTATCACTTTGGCCATTACTGATCTATTGTGATCAAACTATTTCCTACACTTAGAATTACATAGGTTCTTTTAACAAATGTTGATTATAGCAAAATAATTCTTTATAGAATTAGGTGTTACTTTGCGGAGATCCATAATACAATAGTAATAATAAAATTATTTTGCTATAATCCGCGATGAAGTAAAATAGAAAATATATATAATGCTAAATGTAGAGTGGACAATCGGTTATCATACCTGATACATGCAGGAGTCGTAAAAACACATGCACAAACCTCCACCACCGCCACCGTGATACACAAGCACTATATACGTTCACTATCACAAACTCAACAATCGTTTCGCCCCGCAACCGAAGCATCGTCAGGAGATAGACTCCACGACCAAAATCGCAAAGCGAAGCAATAATAATAGCTCGTTAATGAGAGTGCCATTGGCACTCTCATTGACGAGCAAACAAATGTTTCTAGTTCAAGCTTGTTACACTTGTTTGCAGGCAAAATAAAATAAAGGGTGGGGTTGAACCGATTAGTATATAACTAAACTTATTTGGGTATTGCTTCGCTTTGTGATTTTGGTCGTGGAGTCTATCTCCTGACGATGCTTCGGTTGCGGGGCGAAACGATTGTTGAGTTTGTGATAGTGAACGTATATAGTGCTTGTGTATCACGGTGGCGGTGGTGGAGGTTTGTGCATGTGTTTTTTACGACTCCTGCATGTATCAGGTATGATAACCGATTGTCCACTCTACATTTAGCATTATATATATTTTCTATTTTACTTCATCGCGGATTATAGCAAAATAATTTTATTATTACTTTTGCAAAATAATTCTATCATATCTTTTGTACTCTGGAATTCTGCAAAGTAAAGCCTACTTCTATAAATTATTTTTTTCTCATCATAGTTATCTGTGCAATGGCAGCCTACATTTAAGACCAACTTTTTGTACCATTTATATAGTACTAGCTTTTACTCGCGATTTCGTTCGCGTAAACTGTTGTCGTGTGATAGGTCGATAATAGATTGCGCTATCCAATGTCATCCTATTCCTGTAGAGTTAATAGGATTTCTAGCCTATATGTTATGATAGCCTATATGTTATTCCGGTGTATAAGGACGAATTGTGAAAAATGTCATCTTTATTGATTCGGGGGATTCACAGTGAAAGAGTAACAAACATACATCCATACTCACAAACTTTTGCATTAATAATATTAGTAGGAAGTAGGATATTAATAGTATAAATGGACTTCTTATAAGCATTGTTTCTGTAGTTAAATTTAAGCTAGTGTTTCTCAATTTATATACATATTTATTACATTACGTTTGTATATCTCAACCTATTGTCTATTTAATATGTTTACAAGGTAAAAAGCAGGGACCTCGAAGCATAATCTGTGCTCTTATTTGTTTATTATAGTATATCCTTAGTTATTGAGCTGTAATAATATTGGAAAGTTTTATTTTTTAATTTCAAAATATAATAAAAAGTAAAACTTTTCCTTCTATAGTAATATTTATTGTGTATGCTTTATTGAAGTGTTGTATATCATATGTTATACCCAATATCAGTTATATTCTAAGTTTTAAGTGGTTATTACTGAATAGTTTTTTATTCTTTCTGTGACAGACAATATGGATTATAGACATACTTTAATTATATTTAACAGAAAGTTATTTCTTCAAGATACTTTAAATAAAAAAATAAATCAGTTAAAATGTTTCAAATATAAATCATTTTTGTTTGTAAACACACTGCATGTGTATGTTTAAAGTAATAGCCTGTTACCCACCCCAGCAGTAGGAACCATAAGCTTCCTCTATCCGTTTTTTGGAGGGAAGTATTGTAGCAAAGACCTACCATCGCGTTGCTCCAATGCGGATTGGTAGGTTACGCATATCCCTAGACTTCGTTAGAAGTATGCACATTTCCTCACGATATTTTCCTTCACCGAAAAGCGTGTCATAAATTGCAATTGTCAATTAGCCATGTGCCTGCGCGGGGTTTAAACCCATGATCGTCTTTACAGAGTCGCACGGCCTCTTGTTGTGCACACAGCTTGTTACATATTTATTAAAATGTTTTTGCAATAATTTTCAGATGAACCTGGTCATTGCCAAAGAGAGTACTCATTGGGATGACGTCTAAGGGCTATATGCTGTTGATACTTTATGGGATAAGCACATGATTAGGTCAATTGATTTGACTAGATGAAGGCAAGTAAATATTTGATGTAAAGTATGTCAGTCTGTCCATTTCACTTTCAATTAAAACTGAAGCTTATATGTATAGTGGGCTAACTGCCTAATCCGTTTGAGATATAACAACAAAAGTTTGGTACAATTGTTCCTCTATTATAGTGATGCAAAAAAGTGTGTAATATAAGAATAGCTTAAAAGACATATTAGTGATGATCATTGGAACTTTATCACATACGCTTCTTAATTGTCACATACAATACAGTATTTGGAAAGCATAATATTTTTAGCCTGGTACTGCTAACAGTACAAAATTAAAGATATTAAACATAACACAAAGATTGTCACAGATACCCCTTATATTTTATTATTTAAAAAAAATATTATTTATAGTTATAGTCTCTATTCTATAGTTAAAATATAACTGTAGACAAAGTTATAGACACATGTAAACAATATTTTCCAGACACTATTTAAGACCAGTGGAAGCTAAAAATGTATTTTTAAAATTTAAAATCTCTGTTATTTGTCAATGCATCATTCTCCTACCCTTATCCCACTCTAAGTGGGGGAGGCACAACATGTTTTAAACATGCTATCACATGATTTGGTATCTTACGACCGACCGCCTGCCCGACGTCAACTTACCTTAATCGGTTTTCGCGACACTTCGGTAAGAAATGAGGGTGGTCTATTCTACTCAGGGGATATCAATGCCAAGATTGTCTGTAAGACTACTGTTACTTGTACTGAATAATGTTCTGTCTATACATTATTTAAGAATTACTTATTTATTACAGGTTAAATATGCTGCGAACTCTTCCGCCGGGAAGTGTCCACGAGCCCGATGATGCAGATGAACATATATGAAGAGCTTCAGTCGAATCATAATTATTTAGCCTCATTTATTGACATTAGTAGTTAACATTTTCACAGCGCGAATGCTTTTATTCACTAACAATTTATTTTGCCGCCTGAACCATTCGGAATTTTGGAACAAGGCTGTAAAAGTCTGCTTCAATGCTAGAGACTCAAGAGAAGGTTGTGTCTTCAAAATGGATTCATATTAGTATAATTGACAAACATTATGAAGTTTCAAACTTCTTAACTAGGACCCAATGGATTTTTTCTCATATCCGTGGATAAGGGGGCTCTAGCACACTAGAACGGATCATAATTTGGTTTCATTGTTTAAAACATTATCGGTTAATATTATTGTTTGATAGTTATAGTACCTTGTATTCCATCAGAAATATTTTTCAGACCCAAGCTATATCATATTACCGGTGCAGTATATCACGTGTCACATGCAGCAATAGCGGTACAACTCAAAGACTCATATTTTGAGATGAATGGGTTTAAAATTTTCATTACTAAGGAAAATGACTAACAATTGCTTAGTTGCTAGTTTAATTGCTAGTTTGTTTAAACGACGGGCTTATAATGAATTATGAGTTCTGCCTGTATTGCTGCTAAAAATTGTGTATTTTAACGTTAACAATTTACGTTAGTACGCTATTGTCTAATAAAACTGAAAGATTTGATTAAAGTTCTTTAATACAACATAGTCAATATGATGCAGATGAAAAATTATAATATTCATCAAAAAACTTATATCTTTGGAATGGCATTATATGGCATGTAAAGTGTTAATAAGTCAACAATGTATATAGTCAACTTAAAAATCTATAATTCTTGGTTCACTTCCGTTAATCATAAATATGATTTCTTAAAAGTTTTTTGCATATTCGTTATCATAATGGGAGTTAGACAATGGTGTATTAATGTTAAGGAGAATTCACAGAACTACAGATACTTGAAAAACGATGAATGGAAATGGAAAATTTTATCGCAAGTAAAGTTATAGAACTATGATACATGAGGTAAAAGCACCTAATATTACTATTATTAACATTTAAAAAGTGATACAGTTTCCATATTTAACAATTTTATTATTTTACTATACATACTCCATAAGTATAGAAACGTAACAAGATGTAAACAAACAATGGTTTTGTTTGTTTGTTGTGATTCAGGAGTGACAAATATGTCATTACAATAATATTATTAACAATTGAAGAAATTGGAATTCAACTGCAGTTGTCCAAAGAATATCTCCAATATTTATAAAAGTAATTTTCTTAAATTGATTGTTATTTTCTAAAATTAAATATTTATATCTTTAGTACAGCGAAACAGCAATATACAATTTAATGAAATATAGCAGATGCAAATTAGCCAAGTAGTTTACTTACCTAAAATAGTAATTGCA
The DNA here is from genome assembly GCA_029227775.1 of Morpho helenor. Lineage (NCBI taxonomy): Eukaryota > Metazoa > Arthropoda > Insecta > Lepidoptera > Nymphalidae > Morpho > Morpho helenor. Next base: position 11,105,884 of record JARGCU010000011.1, read on the forward strand.
TTAGATTAACCGACGTTACATAATATCAATATTCTATGAGTTTCACTCTGTGATACTTAAATGTGTATTTAATATTGTCCATCGTTTTCTTAAAAAAAATTTATAATACCTTTATGTTTGGGTTCTTAAAAGTGGATATTAAATAATATTCTTATTTATTTCTTTCAAAGTTTGTAAAATTATTGATAGCAATCATGCCATATTTAACCTTATTAAGTGGTGCGAATACTATCAATAATTTTAAATTCTTTGAAAGAAATACAAATAAAATTTAATATTAGTACAATGTGTTGTAATAAAAAAGATACTTTATAGTAGGCAGATAATGCCTACTATAAAGTACCTGTTTTGACATGTTTACATTTAGTTAAATATTTAACCCATGGAGTATAGTTCCTCATGTGATGTTTACTTTCATTGAAAAGCTTGATATCAATGGGCACATTAAATATGGCAAACTTTCACAATTTAATTCTTACTTTATATGTATAAATCCGAAGTGTTAACTGATATGATGGAAAATATTATACTTAGAGATAAAAACCACTAATATTCTATAAAACTACTACTAATATATCTAAAAAAGACTTAAATTATAATAATTATAATTAACCATCAAGTACACTCCTTTTAAGTATAATGTTTTCTCCTAAATACTTAAACGGTAAAAACGAAAGCATCTATTGTTTCAAATACTAATCTTGTACGTTTGTTTTCGAGTGAATATTTAAAATTAATTTTGTTTAATAATAATATATAATAATTTAAATTACAATTCCTACATTTTCAAGATAGTTTGAGGCCTATGAAAGCTCTGTTTGGATAACTTTTAGTCAGCGTGCTGTTCCTGTTTCCTATTTAAAAATAGTAATAATTTTTGAAGTTGTACTTTTAGCGTGTTTAGGAAAAATTTTTTTTTTTTAAAGAAGCATGCACTTAGAAATGTAAAACGGTTGTTATATATATATATTTTTATTATAGTAGAAGTCTTAATAAAGAAGTTCTTTAAATATTTTGTTTTATTAAAATTTAAAAATCATTATTAATACGTAACAGGAAAACCGGTTATCCAAAAAATCGGTAAGAGCGGTGTGCGAATCGATAAAACTTTGACATCACTAATTACGGTTTTAGCGTACCAAGTACATCACTAATTTTACTACGATTTTACGTCATATGTTATATATATTACTACTCCATATGTAAGAAAGAGTCAGAGCTGAGACTGAATCCGTTTTTATGAATGAAACGGGTGAGAGGCAGATAGTTTTTATTGAATGAAAATGTAAGTAGCTATAGTGCTACTCTGCACCCCCCATACCACCGAAAATAGGCTCGCGCCAATGTATGAATCACAACCATCTATTTTATAGTTAGTAATCTATGGTTCCATATATCCTATATAGTGTATTATCTATGGTTCCATAGAGTATAGACCATAGATATTTTTTTTTTTTTCCATTCGCCCGTTTCTAAACGAGCAGGCTAAGGTCGTTGACCATACCGCCTTGTCAATTGTCCATAATAATAAAATGAGTTTTCGTCTTTAGTATATTCTTCTTTCATTTTTAACTTTTTCATATTCACTTATTAAATCTTTGAAGTCATATCCAATAATTTTGTCTTGCGTAAATAATTATTTTTCCTTATTTTTATATTGTATTTGTCTTCAAATTGGTTATAATATTCTTCATTAGTTTAATTCACGTAGTAAATTATCATGTTCTCATTATCCTTGCATGTTCTCATTATCCTTGCATGTTCTCATTATCCTTGAATGTCCTCTGTCCTTGTAAATTGTCATGGTCAGTAATTAAAGTCAAAGCTCAGAACGGGTATATCTTCAGTTTCTGAAGATGTTTTACAACCATAGATGATAGATCATAGAATATAATATGATTATACACTATATTTACAAGTCTTTTACAGTGCATGAAATAAACCTATAAAGGTAATAATAAACCGATGGATTCATTAATAAATCCGTTATATGACGCGGGACCAAGTCACTAGTACCATAAGATTGAATAAGCTCATCGATCAGCACAAGGCGCTGAATGCCGAAAGATGGGCATTCGAAGAAGATGTGTTGTATAGTTTGTACTTCTTGAGTTCCACAATAATCACACAGCGATGAGTTCGATAATTTTATGCGGTGAAGATGGAAGTTAAGACGACAATGACCAAAACGCAATCTACTCATGATTGCATAGAATTTTCTATTAGAATAATTTCGAGTTTTGTAAAACCAAGGAGAACTATTGACTTTGATGTCTAGAGAAGCATACCAGCGGCCCTTATTTAAAACTTCAGAAAAATTATACCAATGTTTAGCCCATTTCTTACACATATGCTGTTTTAAATTATAGACAATGTCTGTAAACGGCAAAGTAATACTATTATCACTAATTTCCGAATCTGTTATAACATTTATAGAATTAACAATTGCTTTAGCTAAATAATCTACTCTTTCATTTCCAACAACTCCAACATGAGATGGTATCCAAATAAAAGTAATTTGAATGTCTAACTGTGTAAGCTCAATCCATATTTCTTTTATACTGTAAATAAGATAATTAGTGTTAGCATGCAACTTGTTGTTTTGTAAATTTTTAAGTACACTCATGCTATCACTAACTATAACCCATTTATTAGATGAAGGATATGATTTTTTTATGTACTTAAGAGCAAACAGAATAGCAGCTGCTTCAGCTGTAAAAATACTTGCATGTTTTTCTAGTCTGTAACCAAACCCATTATTTTGAGATGAGTCATATATAGCAAAGGAAGAAGAGTCTGAGTTCTTAGAACCATCAGTATAAATAAACTTGTGATCATGCCAGTGTGAAAGTTTAACATAAACATGTTCTTTTGTAGATAAGGTGTGATCTATGACAATATTCATAGAAGGGAATTTACTTATAAAACTACCTTGATAACAAGGTAAAACTGCATTTGATCGAAAAATATTAAGGTTTTTAAAAAGAAGAATTATGCTAGGAAATTCTAGTAATAAGAAGAAAGGCTTTTGTGATATTCTTGAAGCATTTTGGCATAAGCTATTAAAAAGCATATTTTTGGGAAGCATATAAAAAACGAGTTAAACTAAGCTTATTACTTAAAATACTCTGTGTGTTCCATTGAAAAATATTTAAATTATCCATAAATTAATGATTACTAGAAGTTTGTTTCTTATTTATGGTTTGCTGAATAATTTCTCGAATGGATCCTGAATTTATGGGAATATTGTTTTTATTACTTACTATTTTTGTTAATGCCTCTACCAATAAATTCATAAAAATATCAGATTTACATAGTTTACTTAATTGAACCTCTATACCCTTAGAATTAATATAAGGAAAGGCTGCATTGTTAAAAAGATCTGAATATTTAACAGAGTGGGACTTAATTTTGTTTTCTTCAATTTTTTGTTTTTTAATTGGGCATGTAGATGAAATGGCAATGTGATTTCCTTGACAATTTGCACATTTTGGAGCATTTTTGTCCTTGTTACAAATTTTAAAATTATGATTTTCTGTACAGATTGAGCAAACATCAGCATTGCGACAAAATTTTGCAATGTGACCATAACGTAAACATTTTAAACATTGTTTGACTGGTGGTATATAAACATTAACTTCATGTCGCCATGAATCCAAATATACATGCTCTGGGAGCTGTGTGGAAGCAAAAGTTACTGCTACAGTTTGAGTTGGTTGAAAAGAGATCTCACCACCTTCACCTCTTACTCTGCGCATGAATCGCCTTACTTGTATAACATTTCTAGAACTACCAATTAAAGAGAATATGGTTTTATTTGACAGCTCTACGGGAACTGAAGTAAGTACTCCAGTTACCTCGGTGTCAGCCGCTGGAATTGATGCTTTTAAAGAAAGCTCATTTTGAAGATTAATATTTGTAAGAAATACATTGGCATTATTAGAAACATCGAATGTAATACCAACTTTGAAGCGGTTGATGGGCCTCAAATGCATGATACCCGATACGCAATGATCCCGCAAAGCTTTGGAAAGAGCTAGTCTATCTTTGTCCGAGAATGGTGTTTTATCGTCAGTGTGTGCAAGGAATACTATAAATTCTTTCTTATCTGAATTTTCAGGATATTTTCTAGAATATCCAGGCATCTTGAAGATTTTATATTTGTCGGCTGCATCTCTTCTATTTTGTTCTGAAGATTCCGAATCCGATGAATCGGGCGGCTCAGCTTCTGACGCTGGCAAATCCTGCTTGCGTCTTTTAGCACCCTTCCCCATTTTGGGGAAGAGTCAAAACAGTTTTTCCAACTTTATAGCAACTTATAATTTTGGAAATACACTGATTAGAAATAATTGAAGTAGTTAAAAGTACAATATAAAAATTATAGTTTTGCAACGCGCCTTTTTCATACGAAGGTTCCCGCCTTTTTTTCTCACCATCTAGACCATAGATACCATTTGGCATTTACTAACTCTGTTCATGTTAGACATGTGAAAAAAAAAAGATTTTTGTATTAATCATTTTTTTAATAAATTAATACTAAATTACTGAATATTAAAAATCGATTCTTCATAAATATTTTATGTTAATAACTAATTTTGTATTTTTCTTACTTTCTTTATTATTGTCTATAAATATATAAATATATATTGTATATAAATATATATTGTATATAAGTAAAAAATGAAATGTGCGTTGGTGAATTAAACCAATGTAGCCAACCTACATATTTTAATCAAATTGCGCAAAATAGCATCTGGTATTTTTTTTGCAGTCCGGGTTAATGAATAGTTAATCTAATTAATTATTAATATCGACTTGGTATTTTTATTATTATGTATGAAAATCGATTATTTATCAACCGATTTTCCACTTTAAATACATCCCTAGCTCATCTTCACAGACCAATAATTATAAGAACCATAGATAAGAACCACCCTCTTGTAACCATAGACTAATAATAATTCTAGATGAAAGTCATGCTATATTGTCGTGATGCGTCCTCATTAACTCTGTGTTGCTAGTTTGGGTTCTTATAAAATCCACAAATAAGTTTTTTTTTAAACGAAAAAAATGGAAATTAAATTCATGATTGTCAATTGTCATATATCGTAGTTAGAGAAAATATTGACAATAGTAATGATTAATTACAAAATATACCCTTATTTTCTTATCTTAAACTTATCAGGAAAAATACAACATTTAACGACAAATCTTAGGTCGTATTGCAATAATAATCTCGTTGTTTATGAATTTTACATAGAGGTAATATAGTCAAAAGTACTATAGTCAATATAGCAACTGTATTATTTTGAAAAAAATATATATATTTGCAATTTGTTTGATATATTTTTTTTTAATATTGATTACAATGTTGAAATAAAAAAATATTGGTTTTTTTCTATAGGAGCTTTTGCATTTAGTGGCTTTTACCACCGCCATTCTGAAACGACATACGTGGGGCCGCATGCTGAACAGTTTCAAGCTAAAGATCCAAGCCAAGGGCTGTACTGCCATTCTGATGACAACTGGAGCGACGCACAATGCATTTATAAGTAAAAAAAAACACCAAACTTCTATTTGCTATTTTGGTATTACATCAGCCTAATGATCACATCAATGTAACAAACAAATAAAGGAATTGTTTGTTTGTCGTTAGCGCCTAGTTAATGTTTAAGATGCAACGGGATTATAATAAAAATGAAGTTCCTTAATATATTTCACAAGCTGTATGGCTGCGTGTTGCTGTGGCTAAAATTCATTAATTTTAGCATGATCTCATCTCCGTCTGGTAGTAAGGAATTACCCTCTCTTTATTGCAATAATTAACATAAAAAAACAACAATGTGCAACTGTCATTGACATTAAAAAATATACTCTGATGGTCACCAAAGTTTATACGATTAAACGCTGAATCAATTTAATAATTGTTTGAAAATTTCGTTAAAATCGGTTAAGCCGTTTCGGAATCTGTAACGTACACATTTTCTCTGTTATAAATATAGATGCTGTTATTAAATCGGCCTTATGAATATTACGTGAAATAAACATACTGACGGGTTGTTATATACACATATATAAATATAAAGGATATATAGGATAGGATATATATAAAGGATTTCATCCACAGAATAAATCCGAGGGAGGAATTCCCTGAATCTGTGGAGTACGAGCCAAAAGTCTCATATTGGTGCGGACCTTATCGATACTTCATCCCAGCGACTACGGACATCAGATGTATCTTCTCCATATTCTCCATGAACTTCATATTGAGGTTCGGTTACGACGGCGTCACGTACAAGAGCTCGGATTTGTCATTTGTATGTATTTATATGTGTTGCCAGTTATAAAAATTCATAGCAATCATAATCCATTTTAAGTTTGAATTTCGAAAGTGATTTATTATGTTAAAGTTCTTAACAATTTATAATAAAAGTAATTCTTTTGTTATAAATTCTTTCGTACTTTTATCAAATTAACTTATAACTAATTTATTAACTTTATTCTTTTACTATTATAAGTCCATAGTCCATCGTCAGACAGTCCTAAACTAAAAGGCGCTTGAGAAATATTCTCCGTTTCACTCTCAACATTATTTTTTAAGATATATACATATACAAAAGTTATAGTAATATTATTCTGCTATTATTCGCGATTACAGGAAATCTATGTAATGCTAAAAGAGTAACGCCCATGTTTGCACCTTATGGATTTAAAATTCATAAACCGTATGCACTATAAAACAGCACCGCACTACACTACTAGCACTGCACATATTCACTTCCACAATCTCAACAATCACTAACAAATTTAGACAAATAATATAATTCCTTTGTATTATGGACCTTTGCAAAAACCAAATTCTATAAATATACAGACCACCTAGATGACCGGGCCTTGCTCGGTTATTTTTTTAAGATATAAATATAGGTACCTATAAAAAATACAATTAAAAAATGAAAAAGCGCACATGGGACACTAACCCGGAATATAAAAAATACAATTAAAAAAAGAAAAAGCGCAAATGGGACTCTAACCCGGATTTTGATAATTTTTGGTCCGCCCTTAAATCATTAAGCTATCACAGCAATACGTCTGACAGCTGAAATTTAATTTACTATCTATTCAACATTTTACCATTTTTTTCTAGTGCCCGAAAACAGGGATAAAAAAATTCTATCCGTTTTAACACCTCGGTTAATTGCCTCTTCAGGTGACAAGAGGGCTGGCTCCTTTTTCGCACAAAGAATCAGCTTAGCGATTCAGCGCGGAAACGCTGCCAGCATTCTTGGGACCATTCCACGTGGGCATGATTTGTATAGTCCTAGCGTGTAAGTAATTTAAGATAGATATAACTTGTACATTTCCAGATGTATCAGAATGGCCAGGTTTTCTACACTGACGAGCCGTGGGCGGGAATGTCCTGCTGGAACTGGGCTTGCAAATGGCGTCACAACCAGAACCAGAGGTCGAATGAATTCTTCGTCAACTGACGTGGAAGAGAAAATTTCTACAAACTGAAATATCATACAACACTGGTAAACAGCGATGTATTCTGTTTTAATCGATTTTTATACAAAAATGTGTTTACAACTTGATTTATAATGTTTTATTTAATAAATTAAGAATTATTATCATTATTTTTTATACCGTATTATTTTTAACTAGCGGCCCGCTCCGACTTCGCACGGGTATAAAATATATAGCCTATGTCAATCAGTGGAAAAAATGATTATAATCGATCCAGTAGTTTTGATTCATTTATTACTGCCCATGGCCCGCACGCGTTAAATTTGGAGTAAAACAATTCCCCTTTCCCTATACCATGAAGATTTCCTGCTATCTTTGGAATATCTAAATTCATATACTACATTTTTACTTTTTTATTTTCTACATTTATCCCTATGTATTTTATTTTTTCCAATTTCCAATTACAGAATGTATTTATATACAAAACTCACAGCTTTCTTGTTATTAGAAACTAAAAACAAGTTTTCGTTAGAGGTTACTTTTGAAAGAGCGGCATATATGTAGTTGGCCATGTTAAAAACAAACGCGTCCAATCGCTGCTAAATTCGATGTGCTGTGGGCCGAGGCGCGCAAACGCTATGCCCCTGCATTTTAAATCTGTAATATCTTCGAAAATGTTCATTTAAATTGCATGCTGTGAACGGCCATATTGATCTATATAAAATCAACAATGTATTTAAGGTACTTAATTGGATAAGGAATAATACGGAATTGTTTAAAATTGTTTCGAAAATAAGGTATTATTTTTCGTAAACAGAAAATGTACAAAAATGCTATTGTGGGTTATCCGTAAGAGACAGACATATACCATCGCTGAGTTTTCTGTACTTTTTCAAGGTGTACAAATACTTAGTACATTATTTTGACAAATCTCGTAGTTCAGCCTTCGTTTGCAATGTAATTATTTACAAAATAATTTTTTTTATTTATTTATTCACATTAGAAACCTAAAAAATTACAGTATTTCTCTATTCCATATTGAATTTTATTATAAATATAAACCTTCCTCTTCACTCTTTTTATTAAAAAATCTGTTGCGTAGTTTTAAAGATTTAAGCATACATAGGGACATAGGGACAGACAGAAAATTCAGAGGATCTAGCCCTTAATAATATTAGTTAAATAAGTTTGCATGCTAACCAGCATATATAAAAGAAAAACCTAAAAATCGTTTGAGATTTCTATCATTTTGTATTATAGGGTTAAATTTGTGTAAATCATAATTAATCACATTCATATTTTATCTAATATTTAATGAAATAAAATGAAATAACTTGAAACCTATATATATATATATATATATATATATATATATATATATATATATATATATATATATATATATATATATATATATATATATATATATATATATATTAAATTTGGAGAACATTAACCACACACTCGTCCCGGTGTGCCTACGACGTCCCATAATGGGTTTTCCTGACATTAAAAAAAAATAACTAAGAGTCAAGGAATAATGTAAAAATAGAAAAACATAATTTATCTAACAATTATATTTATATTAGATTTACAACTTAATAATAAAAACAATCTCTTAACATACACCTTAGAATCACGCCTTCAAATACTCTAGAACAACATTTATCTACTCTGATACTATAATACAAAGATTATAAAACTGAAACCAAAATTCTTATGGCAAACATTACGTACAGGACAAAAATTAAAAATTAAAAAGTTTTATTATTTAGCGGTGCGGCGTTTCTGCGGAGATTATCGGAGGGATGCTTTTCGGAGTATGTTAATTAAACAGCACTTGCAAGCCTTATTAATGCATCCCTCCGATAGTCTCCGCAGAAACGCTGCACCGCTAAAAATGGTGACCCCGACGTATGTCGTTTTATTTACTCCTTATTTTCTGGTAATTTAGTATTTCAGGTACTGAATTGGTATGTTTGTTTTTATAGGTAATAATAGGTAAACAAAGGTAAAGTATTTGGAGCTACGTCAGGCAGCTACATTTACGATACAGGTCTTGTATGGACACCTGCATCATAATATAACTTATTTAATCATAACGATACACCTATACAACCTCCAGCTGGACCGAGGAGGTTGAACCTCTACCTTAAAAAACAGAGGTTTCAATGAACGAGTCCGCGGTGACGCAACACGCATGCGCAATCGACGTTTGCGCCTTGGCACTAACATTGGACATTTTTTTTTTATATTTAAAGAAAGTTTGGTTTTTATTAATATTGTTTTACGTATTATAGTATCAGAGTAGATAAAGTAGTGTATAACTATAACATAACTTGGTCTTATAACACTCGTACGATACTATAAAAAACACACTAGTGTTATAAGAACCCTTATTATACAACAGTGTCATAATCTACTATTATTGCACTACCATTATGTTATTAACAATTTATTCATATCTCCTGTAATTTAACTTTATTTAGCTTTTATATAATTTTCATATTATTAATGTACACTGGAGACTTAAAAAATAATTATTAGTGACAAATCCATAGTTATTATTAAAGCAAGGAAGCCAGCCTTGCCACATTAAATAGAAAAAAATAAGGACAAAGCAAACAAGGGTGATATATCTGTCTCTATTTTTTATGTAAGTTTAGACAAAGACGACGTATACTAGTGTCATCTCTCTTATTATGTCACTGTCATTTACAAGGCCTGCGTATGTGTCCTAGGGATGTGACTTGAGTAGAAAAAATCGATAAATTAAATATCGATTTTTAACTTTAAAAAACAATCGTTTTTTTCTGCCTATTTGAAAAGTCGCCATGTTTAATATTAATAATTAATTAGAATAAAGGCTAATTAAAGTGGATAACTAGCGATAAATAATAAAAGATGCGCTGTTTGTGGTTACTATATCTCTAGAGAATTCTGGAGATATGTGTAACCTACCAATCCGCATTGGAGCAGCGTGGTAGGTCTTAGCTACCATCCTTCTCTCCAAAAACGGAGAGAAGAGGCCTATTCCCAACAGTGGGAGAGTAATAGGCCGCTACTTTACTTTTATATTTCATAATAAAGTAACAAAATAAACATCTATGCTTAGTGCACTTCCTAGAATATGCACTGAGATTGCAAATACGAGCCCTAATAATCAAATAGATATACTATTAATAACTAACTAGATATATTAATAACTGCTTGTGACTTCGCTCGCTTGTAAATCAAGTTATTTAATTAAATTTTTTTGAAAATAAAATTAGTCTTTGTGAATTAATCATAAGAGATAGAGACATGCTATCGCGGACTTTTTTTGTAGTATTTATGTAGATCTACAATTTTCTTGTATATTACTTTAGTGTATTATTTAGCTGTGACGTATCCGCTGAGTAGAATAGACCACCCTCGTTTCTTACCGAGGTGTCGTAAAAGGCGACTAAGGTAAGTTGACCCACCATGTGGTATCCGGTTTAGTAGAATAGACCACCCTCTTTCTTACCAAGGTGTGGTAAAATAAGACTAAGGTAAGTTGACCCACCGTGTGGTATCCGGTTTAGTAGAATAGACCACCCTCTTTCTTACCAAGGTGTGGTAAAATACGACTAAGGTAAGTTGACGTCAGCAGGCAGAATTTCAGGAAAATCGTGGGAGCCGTTTCCAAGATTCCGAAAATATATATGTACATATATACATACAAGATTAACTCATTTAAATATTAAAGATGATATATTTTTTTTAACTTTTGTATTGAAATCAGCCCATATCTTTTAGATTATATTTTCAATAATCATCCTCCTGCCCTTATCCCACTCTAAGTGGGGTAGGCACAACATGTTATAAACATACTGTCACATGATTTGGCTGCGTTAACGTGACGACCTGACGTCAACTTAACTTAGTCGTATTTTACGACACCTCGGTAAGAAAGAGAGTGGTCTATTCTACTAAACCAGATACCACACGGAGGGTCAACTTAGCTTAGTCATTTTTTACGACACCTCGGTAAGAAATGAGGGTGATACTATTCTATTCAGCCGGATACCACACGGCAAAATATAACATATTTATATGTAATATTTTGGCAAAATGTAACATATTTATATGTTAATGTTATGGCAAAATATAACATATTTATATGTTATATTTTGGCAAAATGTACCATATTTATATGTTAATGTTATGGCAAAATATAACATATTTATATGTTATATGTTGGCAAAATATAACATATTTTCAATATGGATATATATTTAAATTCATCTTTATCCTAAACAGACTAGATAATTAACTGATTTGTTTGCACATATAGTTCATGATCACAGGTTATTGGTTAACTTTAGTTAACCTTAAGTTTCGAATATCATACGAAGTAGTAGAACGGATATAAATACCGCCACCAGCCCCCGTTATTCTCTTCTTCTTCTGGCGCTTTCTCGTTCTCACTGTCTTGTTTCTTTAATTCCTGGAAGAATAGAGTTTCATGAGTCATGGGTGTTTGAGACGATTTATATATTTACGGTCTTATTCATAAAAATAGCTTATAGAAGGTTTTAGACAAGTTTTAGTTAAAATCACTACATAGTATAAAACAAAGTCGCTTTCGTGTCTGTCCCCATTTAAGTAGCAAATGATGTATTACTAGCGGCCTACCCCTGCTTCGCACGGGTATAAAATATATATCCCATGTCAGTCAGTGTAAAAAAAATGATTAAAATCGATCCAGTAGTTTTGATTTATTCATTACTGCCCGTGGCCCGCACGCGTTAAATTTGGAGAAAAACAATTTCCTTTCCCTATACTAAGAAGATTTCCTGCTATCTTTGGAATATCTAAATTCATATAGTACATTTTTACTTATTTACTTTTACATTTTCCCTATGTATTTTATTTTACAATTAATTACAGAATGTCTTTAAACAAACTCTTGAAAGAGCGACATCGCTGTCGAAGTGTTATAGGGCGAAGCGCGGCGTCCTCACGGCATTTTAAATCTGTAATATATCCGAAAATGTTCACTTTAATTACATGCTGTAAACGGCCATATTGATCTATATTAAATCAACAATACAGTACTTAAATGGATAAGGATTAATGCTGTATTGTATAAAAATTGCTTCAAAAATAAGGTATTATTTTTCGTAAAAAGTAAATGACGAAAAATGCTATAGTGGGTTATCCATAAGAGATAGACATATACCATCGCGGACTTTTCTGTAGACAAGTCCTTTAGTGTTACTGACGAACTATTTTACGACACCTCGGTAAGAAAGAGGGTGGTCTATTCTACTGAACCGGATACTACACGGTGGATCAACTTACCTTAGTCGCCTTTTACGACGCCTCGGTAAGAAAGAGGGTGGTCTATTCTACTAAACCGGATACCACACGGTGGGTAACCTTACCTTAGTCGCCTTTTACGACACCTCGGTAAGAAATGAGGTTTGTCTATTCTACTCAGCCGGATACCACGGTGGAACCAACATATACTACAATGCAGTAGCTTATTCATCCATAAAATAAAATACCTTATCATCTGCTGACTTCTCATAATTCTTCTCTAATCTCTTACCAGCTCCTACATCTTTATTCACATCTCTCTCTTTAATATTCCTGACAATTCCACTATTAACTACAACTCCAATCTCCGTTTTATCAGTTTCTTCTGTTTGTTTTTCTCTTTCTGCTGTTCTCGTTTTATCTTCTACGTTCTCTTTTTTGGTGTCGTATTTCTCTAATGGCACATAGTTTTGTAGTAGAAACGCGTCAGTCTGCGAGCTTTGGTCGCGGGTTGAAATACCGTTTTCCATATCGGGGCCTTGTTTCGACGACTGGAATGGAAAATATAACCGAATAAAATATCTAGTTAAATATTCAAATAGTTCCATTACGATTAGAGTTTGTGATAGTGAACGTGTGTAGTGCTTGTGTATTGTGGTGGCGGTGGTGGAGTTTGTGTGAGGTGGTGAATGAGTTTTTACGATTCCTGCATGTATGAGATGTTAAAACGGAAAGTCCTCTCCATTTAGCATTAAGGATATAAAAAAAAAGAATAAAATAATCGGGCATGATTTATTCATTTGACAGCAAAAATTATCTTCTCTATTCAATAATTTATAGAATTAGGCGTTACTTTGCGGAGATCCATAATACAAAAGTAATAATAAAATTATTTTGCTATAATCCGCGATGAAGTAAAATAGAAAATATATATAATCTATCTCTAGTCTATCTCCTGACGATGCTTCGGTTGCGGGGCGAAACGATTGTTGAGTTTGTGATAGTGAACGTATGTAGTGCTTGTGTATTGTGGTGGCGGTGGTGGAGGTTTGTGCATGTGTTTTTTTACGACTCCTGCATGTATCAGGTATGATAACCGATTGTCCACTCTACATTTAGCATTATATATATTTTCTATTTTACTTCATCGCGGATTATAGCAAAATAATTTTATTATTACTTTTCTCTATTCAACATAAATGTTAGGATTTTTTAGGAGTGCCCTAAAACAGGGATAAAAAGATTTTTTTAAATAAAAACTGGCTAGATCGAGTTTTCTTCCCCAAAACATGCTGAATTTCACGAAAATCGTTAGAGCCTTTTCAGAGATTCCAAATATATATACAAACAAGATTAACTCATTTAAATATTAAAGATTTTCTATTAACATTATCGCAGATTGTAAGATAATAATTTTATTATTAATTGTTACAAAGTTGCTTGAAAATGGTTATATTATAGTAATGACTGGCCCGTTGGAGCAGTGGATAGTGACCCTGCCTTCAGCTCCGCGGGTCGCGGGTTCGATTCCCGCCGAGGGCGAACATTTTCTATGAATGAATTTGTTGGTCTTTGAGCCTGGGTGTATATTTGTATTTGAGTATGTATTTATTAAAATATATAAGTATATATATTCACCAGTTTTCTGTCTACCATAACACAAGTATTAAGTTACTTACTTTGGGGACAGACGTGTGTGTATTGTGTAAGTGTCCCATATATTTATTTATTTATTTATAGTAAGTATTGTGCAATAAAGTTTATATAAATAAATCGAAGTAATCAAAATGATTACTTCGATACGAACAAGATTGCACCGTGAAGGAACACAGTTCCGGTATCTCTCACCTCCATATCCTGTTCTTGCATCTGCAGAGCTCGCTCGCTGTGAACCTGGTCCGGGCCGAACGGGACGAAATCCGGTACTTCCTGGAAATCCATAATCTATATCTAAATAAATAAATAAATAAATAAATAAATATATGGGACACTTACACACACGGTCGTCCGTCCCCAAAGTAAGTAACTTAATACTTGTGTTATGGGTGACAGACAACTGGTGAATATATACTTATATATTTTTTTAAATACATACTTAAATACAAATATACACCCAGGCTCAAAGACCGACAAATTGATTTTAAAGAAAATGTTGGTCCTCGGCGGGAATCGAACCCGCGACCCTTGGAGCCGAAGGCAGGGTCACTACCCACTGCTCCAACCCGCTAATCTCAGGAACTACTAGACCGATTTGAAAAAACTATATAACATCACGCTTCTGATCTTCTTGCCCTGGATTTTGCCGGTGACCACAGTCTTTTCAAGGTTATCACCACTTTTACAAGCAATATTTCCAAAATACTAAAGGATTCGATGCAAGCAGGTTGAAAGCCGAGATGAAACGTTTAGTTCATTAAGTATTGATAAATTAGTTCTATTGACAATCCAGGGGATACGCCGTGTGGTATCCGGCTGAGTAGAATAGACCACCCTCATTTCTTATCGAGGTGTCGTAAAAGGCGACTAAGGTAAGTCGACCCGCCGTGTGGTATCCGGCTGAGTAGAATAGACCACCCTCATTTGTTATCGAGGTGTCGTAAAAGGCGACTAAGGTAAGTTGACTCACCGTGTGGTATCCGGTTTAGTAGAATAGACCACCCTCTCTCTTACCGAGGCGTCGTAAAATACGACTAAGGTAAGTTGATGTCAGGCAGGCGGCCGGTCGTAAAAACGCAGCCAAATCATGTAACAACATGTTTATAACATGTTGTTACATGTTATAAACATGTTGTTACATAACATAGAAGCCTCTTCCTCTGATAATCGATCGGTATCACCAGATATATCGATTGCCTTAGGGACAACTCCAACGTGGCGTTCATATGCATAAGACGAAATTCGGTGTACATCATAGATGTACGAGAAGTCACAAAAAGCTTGTGTCGCGACTCAGCAGAGTTAGCAACTCATTTGATGCCCTCGTTATTCACTTGTACAATAAAACTCTACAACCCATACTAGACCAGTCTACAGAAAGGTTTAAATTATGTATAATAGATATACTCATACGTAAAGCATATTATTAAATTGAAGATTATTTGGATGATAAAAAAGCCTGGATTTGAAAATCCTTTCAGCTTCATACAAGACTGCGGTTTAATGATGTAAAATTGAAAATGTTTAAATATTGACCGCCGAGTTTCTTTCTAGTTCTTCTCGGTAAGGGCAATATTCCGAACCAGTTTTAGCTTAATGGATCAATATGATTCATTAATGATATTGATCCTTGACGATTCAAAGGTGCTTGAAAGAGCTTATTTGAATAAAGACTATTTTGATTTGATAACCCCTAATCAGTTAGCCAGTTAAAGAAAAAAGGAAAGTATATAATACATGTATCCTTCGATGTTTATCATATGGATGCCAAACATGGGCAACTGAATCGAATTCAAGTGTGCCAGAACGGAATAGAAAGATGCGTTATGGGAGTGAAAATAAAGGATAAGGTAAGATTATAGGATATAAAGACCATAACAAAATATAAATATAATATTTTCAGTATCCAAGAGCTTGAAATGGAAATGGGCAGGACAAATTCTCAGAGAAGAAAAGCAGAAATCGACAAGACTAGTAACGGAAAGGTATCCGCGTGATAGTAAAAGGAGCAAGGGCAGACAAACACTACGTTGAGAAGATGATATAAAAAGAGCTGGCCCAGTATGGACTGATTGCAAAGGACAGGACAAAATAGAAAGCATTAGAGGAGGCCTTTGTCGAGGAAAAAAGGGCAAAAATTTAGACATGGATCTTATTAAAATATGTAATAGGATAAGAAAACTTTGTAACAAATTTCAGAAATAAAGGCTTATTTTATTTTATTTTGGTTTTTTTAATCAGTTAGCCCTAAATCAGTCCTCACCTGTCCATTCCCATTCGCGGCCCACGCCCTATAGTCGGCGGCTGCCCGCCTCATCCTGTCCAGGTACACGGGCGCGGCCCTGCTGGAGGCCCAAGCGGCCACCCCCCCTGGCATGCCCCCCACTGCGGGCTCGTCGTAATACGTCAGCACGAACTCCATACCCGGCTGCATTCAATACAATTTAAGGTTATTCAAAACTACGACAATTGGCTTATTGGCGTGGGTAGGCATTGAACATTTCGATTCGTTCTCATGCCTGATACATGCAATTTGTAAGAACTCATGCACTACCCGACACCGATAACACAACAACACAAAAGCACTGCACACATTCACCACCACAATCTCAACAATTGTTTCGCCCCGTAACTGAAGCATCGTCAGGAAATAGACTCGATTTATCAGGTAGAACGAATGGTACTCTCTACATTTAGCATAACATATATTTTCTTTCATCGCGGATTATAGCAAAATAATATTCTCATTAGTTTTGTTTTATGGACCTCCATAAAACAAAAATATAGATCCACAATACAAAAGTAATTATAAAATTTGTTTTGCTGTAATCCGCGATAATTGTATTTCTTTATGACAGATTCATCATCTTTCTGCCCTTATCCCACTCTAAGTGGGGTCGGCACAACATGTTATAAACATGTTGTCACATGATTTGGCAACGTATTTTACGACCAGCAGCATGCCTGACATCAACCATTAAAGCATTTAAAACTTTACCCACTAACCTTTTCCGTACCATCGACTGTCTTCACCACCATATGGCTCCAGTACTCCGACACCCTGATAGCGTGCTTCGTCTCCGGCACGTCGGGATGCTGGCAGGACTTGTTCAGTATTATGTACACTTTGTTTTTTGTCTTTGTCCCACCCTCTGCCGCGTAGCTCTCGATAGATTTCCGTCTCGCTTTCGCATGGACACTCGTTCTGGACGAAGAATCTTCTATAACCACTAGAGGTGTTGACGTCGTTATATTGTACTCCTTATGACGTCTTATGTAGACGTAGTCGCGGTTCGCGAATAGTCTCTGTAATTAACATCATCCTCATCATTCCCCTGCCCTTTTTCTACTCTGAGCTGTGATAGCCCAACGGTAACCATGGACTCTTTCGAGAAGTTGGGTTCAAACCCGTGCAGACAGCAATGAGTTTCTCTGTTATAACTTATGTGTCTAATTGATAATTGCAATAAAAAGCGTGTGATAAACACGCTTTTCGGTGAAGGAAAACATCTTTAAATCTGCATATCTCTAGAGAATTCTGGGGATATGTGTAACCTACCAGTCCGCATTGGAGCTGCGTGGTAGGTCTTAATGCAATTGTTCTCTCCAAAAACGGAGAGAAGAGGCCTATTCCTAGCCGTGGGAGAGTAACAGGCCGGTACTTACTTTTACTTTTTTTATTCTACTCTAAGTGGGGTCCGCACAATATATTATAAACATGTTGTCACATGGTTTGGGTACATATTTTACGAGCGGCCGCCTGCCTCACATTAAATCAGACATATACATAACATAAAAATACAGATAACATAACATATGTGGTAAAGGTATGTGAGTGTGTAGGGTAGTGTCTGTGTTTGTGAGTGTGTATAAATGTATGTGTGTTTGCCTGTGTGTATATGTGTGTGGGATTTGTGAATGTATCCATCGGTTGAAGATAAAGATCTCACCGGCCACAGCACTTCCCAATGCAGCACCGCTTGTCCGGGGACTCCGCTGACGTTCCTCTGAACAACCGCTAGGGCTGCGACGGCGCTGTCCCACACGCGGCGGTAAGCGCCGTCCACTTGTATCGCGGCGAAATCACTTGCCCGCACCTCTGGATACCGGCCGTATACTGTGCAAAAGCATTTATACAGTATGCAAAATATGATGTAAAAGTAAAGTAACGGCCCGTTACTATCCCACTGCTGGGCATAGGCCTCCTCTCTCCA
The DNA here is from genome assembly GCA_029227775.1 of Morpho helenor. NCBI lineage: Eukaryota > Metazoa > Arthropoda > Insecta > Lepidoptera > Nymphalidae > Morpho > Morpho helenor. The sequence goes on from JARGCU010000011.1 coordinate 11,124,507, forward strand.
TTTTTGGAGAGAAGGGTTGGAGCTAAGACCTACCACGCTGCTCCAATGCGGATTGGTAGGTTACACATATCCCCGGAATTCTCTAGAGATATGCAGGTTTCCTCACGATGTTTTCCTTCACCGAAAAGCGTGTGATAAATTGCAATTATCAATTAGACACATAAGTTTTTAATAGAAAAACTCATTGGTGTCTGCCCGGGTTTGAACCCATGATCGTCTCTAGAAATTCACACGGTCGCACCGCTAGGCCATCACAGCTTACTGAAATATGATGTACTAGGCGTAAATATGTGAATAAGGTAGGGGGGGGGGGGGTAAGGGGGAAAACGACACTAACAACTAGTCGACCTCAATTGTCAACCTCACTTCTACCCTGCTAGACAACCGACGAGGCTCTGGCGATCATTCAATGGCGGTATATCCATACACCCAACTGGGCAGCCTGTTGGAAGAGGCTTCAGGGAGCTTGGGACTAATAATCCCTAAAAGACTGGTGCAGAAAGCAACGGGAAACCATTGCACTAAATATCCCTTGTCTGTCAGTCTTGACATAATATGGAAAAGCCAGTAAAAAGAATGGCCCCGAGTTCCTGGTGTCCCTTAAATGGGACAGGGGTGCAAAGAATCCCCAGACGCGAACCCAAATTGCGGAGATCCATAATACAAAAGTAACAATAAAATTATTTTGCTATAATGCATCGCTAGCAATCGCTTCGCAATATTGGGTCGTGGAGTCTATCTCCTGATGATGTTTCGGTTGCGGGGCGAAACGATTGTTGAGTTTGTGATAGTGAACGTATGTAGTGCTTGTGTATTGTGGTGGCGGTGGTGGAGGTTTGTGCATGTATTTTTACGAATCCTGCATCAGGTATAACCGATTGTCCACACTTCATTTAGCATTGTATATATTTTCTATTTTACTTCATCGCGGATTATAGCAAAATAATTTTATTATTACTTTTGTCCTTTTGAATCGTCAAATGTTTTAAAGAAGCTACTAATGATTCGGAAGTTTGCTCCTACCGAAAGGAACCAGCAAGAAACTCGGCGGCTAATCTTTTTAAAAAAATTATTACAATTTGGTGGTTACAAGATAATCGCAGCTGGATGCGTAGCTGACTGCAGTTAAGATATGCTATCACTCAAATTCTCAATAGTATAGTAAGTTTTATGTAACAACATCGTTTTGAGATAATTTCTAAACTTGTGTAAAGGCAAGTCTAGAATGTTATATGTCGCCCTAACGGGGACCCTTGAGTGTTCCGAACGGGGTTTATCGGACGCCCTCCTGCAAAGGTCCCCGAGGCGGTTAGCGGAGGGAGGGGCCACTTTAAGAGACGCCCCGACCCAGAGGTGGCGCACTCTGGGGTTCAAAATTGCTGATGGCGGGGATGGGGAAAATGTGTACAACGGTACCCTGTCCCCAACACCAGCAGCGCGGTGGAGCACTGTCAGGTTTTTAGTCGGTGAGAGTCCGACATACCCACCGCTCGTCCCCATCGGAAGGTGAGGACCCATAATGGGTTTTCCTGAAGAAAAAAAATATGGTGAATATTTCAGTGAAGTCGATAAGTCTTTTGTATCGCACATACAAGGCGAAATCGCTTGCTTAGTAACGAGTAAGTAACGTAGTCGCAGATTATAAAGGATGTTTTTTGCATTTTGCTAATTATCCAATGTTCGATACATTACAAGATGCGTTTCGTAGCGGTAATAAACTACAAAATCATCTCAAAAGTAATGAAAATATTATTTTGCTATAATGCGCGATAAAAGAAAATATATGTAACTAGCGGCCTGCCCCTGCTTCGCACGGGTATAAAATATATATCCCATGTCAGTCAGTGTAAAAAAAAATGATTAAAATCGATCCAGTAGTTTTGATTTATTCTTTACTGCCCGTGGCCCGCAAGCGTTAAATTTGGAGAAAAACAATATCCTTTCCCTATACCAAGAAGATTTCCTGCTATCTTTGGAATATCTAAATTCATATAATACATTTTTACTTATTTACTTTTACATTTTCCCTATGTATTTTATTTTTACAATTAATTACAGAATGTCTTTATATACAACATTCACAGCTTCATTGTCGTTAAACAAACTTTGAAAGAGCGACATATAGCTGCTAGATTCGAAGTTCTCACGGCATTTTAAATCTGTAATATCAAAATGATGTACTAAGTATTTGTACACCTGAGAAAAGTCCACGATGATATATGTCTATCTCTTATGGATAACCCACAATAGCATTTTTTGTCATTTACTTTTATACGAAAAATAATGCCTTATTTTCGAAGCAATTTTTATACAGTATAGCATTAATTCTTATCCAATTAAGTACGTTAAATACATTGTTGATTTAATATAGATCAATATGGCTGTTTACAGCATGTAATTTAAATGAGGAGGCCGCGCTTCGCCCTATAGCACTTCCAATATAGCAGCGATCGGACGCGCAACTAAATGTCGCTCTTTTAAGAGTAACCTCTAAAGAAAACATGTTTGTATTGTCTAATGATAACAAAGCTATGAATGTTGTATATAAAGACATTCTGTAATTAATTTTAAACATAAAATATATAGGGAAAAATGTAAAATGTAAATATGTAGTATATGAATTTAGACATTCGAAAGATAGCAGGAAATCTTCTTGGTATAGGGAGAGAGAATCGTTTTTATCCAAATTTAACGCTTGCGGGCCACGGACAGTAAGAATAAATCAAAACTACTGGATCGATTTTAATCATTTTTTTCACTGAGTGACATAGGCTATATATTATATACCCGTGCGAAGCAGGGTAGGCCGCTAGTAGCAAAATAATATTCTCATTACTTTTGTATTATGGACCTCCGCAAAGTAACTCCTCATTCTGTAAATTATTTAAAATCATCTCACTTATGTATTCTTGTCTACCGATTCAGTCTAGATTTCCAGTAGACAATTATATGAGCAAACAAAACATTACGTAACTGATAATAAATTCAATGTTAACGTGGTAATTAATCTGATAAGTGGGCAAGGTCGATCGCATGTAAATTCTCTATATGAGACTTTTATAACTTTACTAGCTTTTACCCGCGACTTCGTTCGCGTGGACTGTTGTCGTGTGTATGTCGATAAAAGATGTCGCTTTTCAATGTCATCCTATTCTTGTACAATTAACAGGATTTCTATGACCTATATATATTCGGGTGTATAACGAATAACTTTGCCAAATTCCATCGATATTGGTTCAGCGAATTGGCCGTAATAGATTAACAAACATACATCCATACTCGCTTCCTCGCACACATCCATAGCAGCTTCGCCCGCATGGAAATGAGTGTGTCCCAAATTATTTCCCGAATTGAAAATTTAAACATATAAATAAGTTATCGTGAGGTAATATAAGAGAATTTTGAATAAATTTCACCGTTTACTCAACGCACGCAAGGAAAGCTTTTAATTTTTCCGTTTTCGCAATATTTTTTGTGGCGGTGGTGGAGGTTTGTGCGTTAGTTTTTGCGAATCCTGCATGTATCAGGTATGAAAACGTAATGTCCACTCTACATTTAGCATTATATATATCTTCTATTTTACTTCATCGCGGATTGTAGCAAAATAATTTAATTATTACTTTTGTATTATGGATCTATGCAAAGTAACGTCTAATTCTATAAAAACATGAAATACCTTTATAGGGTATAAATTAAATACCTTTATAAGCATAAAGTCCCTTTCCAGGTTTGTACTCTTTACGCCATATAATCACGTTCTCTGCCTCCATGTATGGGACCCAACCGTCCGACGACTCGCCTTCTGACTTCGGATCTTTGCATCTAAAATATGATAGAATCATAAAAAACCTAAACACTATACTGACCTTGAAACAGAAAACATTGTTTATTTTGCCTCTATAAGATTATGTCTCATGGAATACTGTTATGGTATAAATGGGCGGATATAAAAGACGCTCGTTTTTTGCAATACTTGCTAAGCGAAACTGTTCATTTTGATTCCATAATGTCTAACGAAATCCTGTTATGGAGTAAATGAGAGGATATTAAAAAAAAGGTTTGTATTGCAAAAAATCTACGTGCTTTGTATATCTTAAGATCGCGTGATGCCCTTTAAGTTTAAGGACATTGGTATTCTAACATTCCACCCGATATATTATACCAATAAACATTTTGTTCAGAAAAAGAACCAACATTGTAAAAAATTTGCGATGTACAGATAAATTAGAAGCCGACAGCAGCTTGCGGCTTCTGTTATGCGCCTTACAAAAGTATTTTATAGAATTAGGCGTTACTTTGTGGAAATCCATAACACAAAAGTAATGATGAAATTATTTTGCTGTAATCCTAAAATAAAATATTTCTCCAGTGGGTATGCTATGGACATTATCATGTCCAATCATATGTTGCTGTGACATAGTCTTGTTTGACTTCCCATAAAAACGAAACTGTTATTGCCACCAAACTTACAGGATTATCTGCTTGTTCAATCTAAAGATTGAGATTGAGATCTGAGTTTCATTAAAATAGGTTCAGGTGTTTCAGAATATAAAATGAACATACATTATTTCTCTTTATCAAGTACCTGCTTGAACAAGCCTTGCTTGGTAATTTTTTAGAAAATAAAAAAAAACAAAAAATAAGAAAAAAATATTTGGGTAGGTGGGGCTTGATCCTAGGTATTTTAATTTCTCGCGACCACCCGTTCCCCGAATAAGCTACGCTGACTTGATAATTTACGGCAAAAATAGTGTTTTAAAAAATTAAAAAAATATCTACTAAAATTCACATTGAATATATCAATGCAAAAATGTAAATGTAAATTTAAAAAATGTAAATTTTAGTATTTTTTTAATGCCCAAAAACAGATAAAACGATCTTTTTTTAAAATAAAATCCAGCTAGATCGATTTTTCTCCCCCAAAACCTCCTGCATGCTGAATTTCAGGAAAATCGTTGGAGCTGTTTCCGAGATTACGAAAAAAAATCTATATATATACATAATATTATACATAAGATTAACTCATTTAAATATTAAAGATACTAACATACAATACCCCACTCCTGCCTGTTTCCTGTCAATCATGAGTCGCTTGCCACAGCTGGTGCAGTAGAGGGTCAACTTGGCCAGGTCCTGGACAATCTCCAACTCCGAAAGCAGTGACTGTTGATCAACAAATAAATAAAATATGCGTAGGTGTTATGGGTTTTGGAGGTTCTTCGTGGCAGAAGATTTTCATAACAATATCTAGTGTTGCCATACTAACATCTGAATACTCCATTATACATAGGTTAAATACATACTCTATGCTTTTGGCTTATATAATGGTAAACTAAACAATTCCTTCACATCACTAGTAATTTTTAAAATTCTAATAATTTAACATCAACATTTATAGTTTCTATAACAATCACATTAAACTAATATACTTACTAGTAATCAATCATATGTTAAGAAAACAATAATCTTTACTAATTTCATGTATTTAATTAACTAGTATCATGTATACATCATTCTCCTGTCCTTATCCCACTCTAAGTGGGGTTGGCACATGTTATAAATATGCTGTCAAATGATTTGGCTGAGTTTTTACGACTACATTTTTAAGAGATGAGGTAGGTCTATTCTACTCAGCCGGATACTACACGACAGGAACTTTAATTTAATTCATGTTTCATACTAGAATTCTTTCAAATACAAGTCTAGTGAGCATTAAATTAAATATTGCATTAAATAATACACTATTGTGCCACAAACTTCATCTTATGGCTGAGTGCCCTATGTACTCGCTGGTAAGATGGGAGATATTAGGTAAGGATGAAATTGAAGTTGAGGATCTGACAAATATCTCCTTCAGGGATATTATCAGGTTCGTAAAAGCCACAGGTAGATTAGAGCAGGTGACACTGTTGGGACAGCAGTGAAACCCTTGTCCCAACATGGGGAAATGGATGGAATAGTCCGGAATAGGAGCTGACCACCCGCCCTGCACCGACAGGCGTCCCCGAAATTAGATAGATAGATAGATTGTGCCACAAATAGTCTTGTGTGTGGATATTTTGTACTACAATGTAGTAAGTATGGCATTAGACTGACTATTTTATAATATTCATATGCCTTATTAACTTTTTGCTTCAATAACACACCATATATAATTATTACATTTAGATGCACCAGTGATATGTAGTATAGTCTCTTATATTTGCGGCTCCTGTTTTGCGCCTTGCAAAAGTGTGTAAGTCATTTGTGGGTTTTGGTATAAGATTCTATAATAAAATTCCACAATCAATTTCAGCTTTGCCATTACAGCAGTTTAAAAACACTGTTAAAACGAGATTAGTTAGAAGATAAGAATGTGTGGATATAGCTATCTTTGAACCTGTACAAGACAGTAACGACTTAATGTAAATAGTATTAAGAATTTTTAAAAGAGCAACCGCCGAATTTCTTGCTGGCTCTTCTCGGTAGGAACAGCTTTCTGAACCAGCAGTAGAGTTGACAATTCAACAGCACTTGTTTACAAGTTTATTTGAATAAAGAATATTTTGAATTTGAATATACTCAAGATATATTGTATAAGCTGTGGTAGCCCAGCGGTATCACCTTGCGCCTCTCTCAAGGAGGTCTAGGGTTCAAACCCCGGGCAGGCACCAATGAGTTTTCTAGTAAAACTTAGGTGTCTAATTGATAATTGCAATTTATCACACGCTTTTCGGTGAAGGAAAACATCGTGAGGAAACCTGCATATCTCTAGAGAATTCTGGGGATATGTGTAACCTACCAATCCGCATTGGAGCAGCAGGTCTTAGCTCAAATCCTTCTCTCCAAAAAAAAAAAACGGAGAGAAGAGGCCTATGCCCAGCAGTGGGATAGTAACAGGCCGGTACTTCAATATTGTATAAATCACCTGTAACTCATCGTCCGTAATCCCTTCCTCACAATTTGTCTTCTCAGAATGATCCTTATAAGCGGCGGTCGCTGCCAGCAGCAAAGTCCGTCGCTGCCGGAGCACGGTATTCCTAAACCGTTGTATGACCTCACGGAGCCCACGATCACGAATACACCGCCTTACAACCGTGCTTACTATGTACCTACGAGTCCAAGCAGTCCATAACTTCATCACACCCAAGTCTTTCAAAATGTACTTAATTGTAGACATTTTTACGTGATACACGAAGATTAAATGGAATTACACTCTATAACCCATTCTTCAGGATTCGGTTAATATTAAATTTACTAAAGCGTGTTTAAAATTGTAGCCGATTGCGAAACATAACCTTCCGATTCGGTCTTTACTTACATTATCTTTTGACAACTGTAATCAGGGTTACCATGCACTAATCAAATGTTTTTTACTCTCAGCTGTGTAATAAACAAAGATTACAGTGTACATAATGAAAATAAAAATGTATAGAGACTAATCTTTAATACCTTAAATGAGAACGAACACTTTCAGAACACATGCATTGTTTAGTAGATTCCTCCTGTGCTAAAATTTCTCACTGAATCGCTCCTGGAGAGTAATACACACAATAACTAGATATCCTATTCAATCTTTCTACGTAAATGGGGAAAACTACAACTCATTTATTAAATATAACTCTTGAAAAGCTGTGTCCTGAGAAGCTTAGTAATAAATAGCAAAACGAAACACAATTATAACTTTCTGTTTCGTGTATAGCCTATTTCTGATAAGATACTTTTCTAGTTATAGGTACGAAATGTGAAAATGGTATCGTGACTCAGAAATATGTCCGATATTTATTATTTTTTTATCATTTAGGCAATTTAATAGTTTATTTTGAATTCGCAAACAAGTTTACTACTCTAGCTTCTCATTAAGGCAATTATATGTACCGCATCTTGTCAAATATATTCGTTATAGAATATTTTCAACATATAGAGAGATAAATGAAAGTAAAACTTTTAATTAATAGTAGTTCTTAATTTTTACCGTGTAAGCACTTTAAAATTTTTCAACTGGCAATATATGGATTTTTTCTTTCATTTCCTCGATCGACGACGAGCGGTGGCGTTTGTTCGATCGCTTGGTCACGTTCACGTCATCTTTTTTAGTTTCTAATGTCTGAATTTTGCATCCCACATGCTTAGGGGTAACCGAATAAAGAAAAAATCCAAGAATCCCCGAACGAGAAGAAAAGTACGAGTTAGAGTTATAAAATTAAATGTGAACTAGAAAGTGTGTGAACGAAGTCGCGAGGTGTCTCGTCCGTCCGGTTCGATCTGGATTTGAGCAGTTTGAACCAAGTGTCGGGCTCCCTTCCCTTCGAATTTCAATTTAGTAAAGTTTAGTGGTGTGTATTAGATAAATAAACATTTTTTTTGTGGTTATTTGGAGTTTTTTTTTGCTTAAAATAATTGTGTAAACCCGATCCAAAATGTCCGAGGAGTCGTCCGCAGATCGCAATGTCGAAATATGGAAGATCAAAAAGCTCATCAAGAGCTTGGAAATGGCTAGAGGGTGAGTTTCGTTGTTGAATTATTCGTAGCATAGTTCATGTAATATTTGATTGATGACGGCGCGAAGATATTTGGCCACATGATTGGGTGAAATTGCCAACGAGGCTGCGTCATTTCCACGCTGGACACATGCGCAAGTTGCATGCGCGAAATATAACCTCGATTTAACGCAGTGACTTGAAAAATGCGCATTGTCCAAAATCCATTGTTCGTTTTTAAATTTCGAACTAAAAAGTTTCGGCGCTTATGATTCATAGAGCGACTAGTTACGCACAGTCAAGCAAAAGTCGCCTTTATTGACATGATCGATTACTTCTTCGTAAAGAATAAACCACAAATATGAAATTAATTATTGATTTACACAACACAGATTTTAAAATAATCTTATATATAAACAGTTAACTGTGTGAAGGAATGTTTTTCTCTCAGGTAGCAGTAATATGATAGTGTTATAATTGGCAACAGCTGATTCTATCTATGAATTATAAATTTTCAATAATTATATTTATTTATAAATAATGTTGTTTATCAATTAATATTGAAAAATTGCAATTAATGTGTTTAATTATTAATTTCTTTTTCACAAAATTGAAATTTCTTCCTTGATGGTAAGTATTTGTAAAACCATCGATTTGTACCAAGTATCTTCAATTCCTTCCTATGATGCAGTTAATTTGGTATTGCCAGACTAATTAATTGAGAAGATTTAGATGTATAATTTGAAAGTTGTTGGTCATTTCATTTGAATGAAAAAATATTGTATTATTTTGTATACTATATTATTTAATTTTAAATTGAGTTCATAATGGGAACCTTATTCCTTCTTTTTCGTCCTATGAGGTCAGGTACAGATTCCTATAGCTGTTATAATTTTGTTTGGGTTATATTATCTTCATTCATTATTTGATTATGAGTTTTTCTGAGAATAGAATTGTTTGTGACATCTGCAGAGATATTTAAAGTGGAATTAATTGAGTTAGTCAAAAAATTGTGAACAAGTGTATATTATATTTAAAAAAATTCTTTCTTAATATTTTTGGTTCAGAAAATTGTTTGCTTGTTCATTCCTTATTACTTTTTTGGTCATTTAAAGGCATCATCTTATTTTTCGAGTTCGATTTTCCATATTGTCTAGACATTCGGACTTGTATCGCTTTTTCAGAAACTTGCTTCTACTTTCATTCATATAATTAACTAGCAATCGCCAGTGGCTCACCCTCGTGAAAGATTAAAACTGTAATATAGTCTTTTGATTACCAAAAAATGGTTACAGTGAGTTAACCGTTAAAAGCTAGACATATTCTGTCGCAGACTTTTATTTAAGACTTTGAGAGGGGAACAATTTTGTAACAAATGATTTTTGAATAACTATTACTGTTTACACAGTGCATGCGAGGAAAGCTTTAAATTATGCTGTTTCCGTTTTTTTTTTGCTGTTCCTCTCCTATTCATCTTAACGTGATTTTATATATCCCCCGTGATTTTATATATAGCCTCCCTCAATAAATGGACTATCTAACACTGAAATAATTATCAAATAGGTCCAGTAGTTCCTGAGATTAGCGTGTTCAAACAATAAATAAAACAAACTCTTCAGCTATATGTATTAGTATAGATAACTCAGCCATTTAAAGGTGCCTGCATGCATCATCTTCCTGCCCTTATCCCACTCTAAGTGGGATCGGCACAACAATAAACATGCTGTCACATGATTTGGCTGCGTTTTTACGACCAGCTGTCTTGTCTACTAACTTGTCTAAAACCTTATATAAGCTATTTTTATGAATAAGACTGTATATATATAAATCGTCTCAAACACCCAATACTCAAATATATTCTCCGGCCCTTACCCCACTCTAAGTGGGGTCGGCACAACATGTTATAAACATGCTGTCACATGATTTGGCTGCGTTTTTACGACCGGCCGCCTGCATGGAGTCAACTTACCTCTGTCATATTTTACGACACCTCGGTAAGAAAGAGGGTGGTCTATTTTAATAAACTGGATACCACACTGTGGGTCAACTTACCTTAGTCGCCTTTAACGACACCTCGGTAAGAAATGAGGGTGGTACTATTCTATTCAGCCGGATACCACACGGCGTTTAAAAGTGCCTGCATGCATTCTTACTAAATTGTCAGTAAAAAACTATGATTTCTCTTTTCAGGAACGGCACATCTATGATCTCTTTGATAATACCACCGAAGGATCAGATATCCCGGGTGTCCAAAATGTTGGCAGATGAGTTTGGGACGGCGTCCAACATCAAGTCTCGTGTGAATAGACTCTCAGTGCTCGGTGCAATCACATCTGTACAGCACCGTCTGAAATTGTATACAAAAGGTTTGTTTAATAGCCTCTTATTATCCCACTGGGCATAGACTAAGGATAGAGGCATAGGGTTGAAGCTATGACCCACAACAGCGATCCAATGCAGATTAGTAGTTTATTGTTGTTGTATCTCTTTATTCTATAAAATTTTACAAAAAATTAATACAAAGTAAAAAACAATATTACTAGCATATAAAAAAGAGCACAAAGGCGGACTTATTCCATAAAGGGATCTCATCCAGTCAACCTTTGAGGGACTGATAGGAGAGTAACATTTACACATATCTCTGCAATTCTATAGCATTATGCAGGTTTGATTAAAAAGTTTTCTTTCACTGAAAACCATCTGATAAATTGCTTTTATCAATATCAGTGCCTGCCTGGGATTTGAACCCAAGACACTGCTGGGCTGTCACAGCTCTAAATGTACCTGAGATCAAATTAGAAAGAAAAAAGAAACTTTATTTGTGATCCAGCACTTTACAGAGGACATTACTTACTATTATACTATACTACATAATACATCATCTTCCTGCCCTTATCCCACTCTAAGTGGGGTCGGCACAACATGTTATCAACATGCTGTCACATGATTTGGCTGTGTTTTTACGACCGACTGCCTGTCTAACGTCAACTTACCTTTGTCGTATTTTACGATACCTCTGTAAGAAAGAGGGTCGTCTATTTTACTAAACCGGATACCACACGGTGGGTCAAGTTACCTTAATCGCCTTTTACGACACCTCGGTAAGATATGAGCTTGGTCAATTCTACTCAGCTGGATACCACACGGCGGGTCGACTTATCTTAGTCGCCTTTTACGACACCTCAGTAAGAAATGAGGGTGGTACTATTCTATTCAACCGGATACCACACGGCGTGATTATTCTATATTTTGTTTGTTTCTTATTATTAATACTAATAAAATTTAAAATGGGAAAGTCTGTCTTTTTACATTTACATGGCTAATCTACTAAAGCAATATCGATGAAATTTGGTTGTTCCTTTTTTTGTGTACATGCTTTATTCACTTTGCATTGTGAGACTTAAATTATAAAAAAAATTTCAGTACCTCCAAACGGTCTGGTCATCTACTGCGGTACCATCGTGACAGAGGAGGGCAAGGAAAAGAAGGTGAACATCGACTTTGAGCCGTTCAAACCAATCAATACATCTCTGTACCTCTGCGATAACAAATTCCATACAGAAGCCTTGACTGCATTGTTGGCTGATGACAATAAGTTTGGATTTATCGTCATGGATGGTAATGGAGCACTCTTTGGTACACTGCAGGGAAATACGCGTGAGGTGAGTGTTATATTTTCGAACTGATTATACTGTTGGCTCTATAGTTGCTTTTACAGAGAAATCATGTGAGCGCAGAAGCATCTTCGAGGGTGATAATATTTGTTGATAATTGATAATATGGAAAATAGAGCGGTGAAGTTTTATTACATTGTCTTAAGGGTGATTCCCCTAAGACAATGTAATAGAACTTCACCGCTCTTTTTTTTCATTAATGGGGGGGGGGGGGGGGTGTGTAGTGTGATGGGAGCTTTATAATCATTATACATTACTCACGTGTAAACTAGTATAAGATGTAGTATTTAGCCTATTATAATAGAGTATTAAAGAAGACATCAAAGTATACGGTCGTTTGTTTTCATAATCTAATCCGCACCTTACATGGCGACCCTGCAACAGGAGTCTGCCTCGAGCGCGATGGACAAATTCCTTACCATATATGGAAACACTTACTAATAACAATGGAGTTAAATTATATTGAAGAGCGAATTTCTAAGTGATGAACTACATAATTATGTTATAGAAGAATATTCAGGCTTGAAAAATGTGTCGATCTTCAGTGGAAAAGAGAGAAATCTTTTAAAATCAAAATTCGGCACGATTTCACAGATTTAGAAGCATGCGTGCATATTCAGAGCCAGCAGTAAGTTACATCGCCGGTCGACCTCCAGAGACGCAGCCGGGTGATTCCATAAGGATAAAAGGATCAGGATAACAACGTGACTACATTATAAGCAAACTTTTCATAAATTTAATGGCTGAAGAATTAAAAAATACAAATTAAGCGATCAAATTGCGAAAAGAGAAATTAAAGTTACGGACTTATCGAGGGTGCAGGATATTCGCGATAACATTAAATCGTTATTCAGCAAGATAAAAGAGCTTTGTTCCACTTCAGCACAGACCAGTACAAAAGAAAGCGACGTAAAAATGGAAAAGTTTGATTTAAAAACTGCAATATCATTGCTGCCAGTCATGACGAATGACGAATCAGTAACAAAACAATTAATTAGTAATATTGAAATGTACAGTGACATGTTGGACCACGACAATAAACTTTTATTAATAAATTTTGTGTTAAAATCCAGGTTATCGGAGTATGCAAAATTACGTTTAAGTCAAAATTATTCATCTATTGCAGATCTCATTAAAGATATGAAATCATTATTGTTAACGAAAAAATCCGATACAGCTATTCAACAACAGCTCCAGCAGGCAAAGCAAGGTTCAAGGTCTATACAGGATTTCGGTAAGTCTTTAGAAAGTATGTTTGTGGATTTGACTATATCACAGGCTGATGGAGACTCTAGTAAATATGAAGTTTTAAAACCTATCAATGAGAAGAATGCAATTAAGCGTTTTTCTGACGGTCTACGAAATAGTCGAATCAGCACGATTATAGCTGCGCGTAGTTATTCAACGCTGAAAGATGCTATACGAGGAGCAATGGACGAGGAGCTGTCATCGCAGCCCCAAGGAGAGTTCGTGAACTACGCTAGTCACCGTGCTAGAGGTAGGCCATATCAAAATAATTATTATAATCAAAGGAATAGCAGAGGATATTTTAATAGGCCTAGGATACCGATTTTACGTACCGCTTATAACAGAGGTGTGCGATTAGAAAATAATAATTTGTCAGGTCAAAATTATAGAGGTAGAGGTCAAACAAATTTTAACCATGGTTTTCGAGGCGGTAGGAATTTTTATAGGCGAAATAATTTCCGAAATAATAATTACAGTAATCAAATTAATATGGCTCAAACTTCAAATGTCAATCAGATACCAGAATCGAATCCAAACGACATACATAAAAAAGGTGAAATAAAAAATCAGTTTTTTCGTTCATAATACAGTCAATAAAACTTATGATAATTTTAACTCAGTTGTTATAAACATATCGAACATTCCGTACAGTTGGTTAATTGACACGGGTGCATCACTCTCGGCCGTGAAATACGAGAGCTTGATTGCGCACAACATTCCTTACCATATAGAGAAAATTTGTATCCAAGGGATCGGTGGTAATATTTATTCAGAAGGATATATTTATTTGAATTTACAAATTAATAATTTAGAAATAAATCATAAATTTTATATTTTTAAAAGTTTGCCTTGTAAATGTGATGGAATATTGGGACAAGATTTTTTAAGTAAATATAACTGCATATTAAATTTTGAATTGAATACTTTTACAATAAATACCGGTGTAGAAAATGTTAGGCTATCTATGCAGATGGGTAGCACAGGTTACAATAATTATATTATTTTGCCGCCGCGTTGCGAGTCAATACATTACGTCGATACTAATTTCAATCAAGATTGTGTAATATTACCTAAAGAATTAGGAGACGGAATTTTCTTAGGAAGCGCGTTAGTGTCACCGATTCAAGGAAAAATACCTTTAAGAATATTAAATACTAGAGATAATTTAGTAAAACTAAGTTACTTTTCTCCGGACATTGACTATTTTTATAATTACGATATATGTAAATTTGAACGCGACTTAAATAGCGCAGAACGAGTGAAGAGATTGTTTGAGATATTAGAGCTCAATCATTTAAGTACCGAAGAACAAATATCAATCGAAAATATTTGTGCTAAATATGCTGATATTTTTCATCTTGAAGGAGATAAATTAGGAGTAACTGACGTATATAAACCATGTATATGTTTGAAAGAAAATATCTCACCTGTTTACGTAAAACCGTTTCGTTTACCTAAATCTCAAAAACCAGAATTAGATAGACAAATAAAGCAAATGCTAGATGACAATATAATCGAAGAGTGTCAAAGCGAATGGTCAGGCCCAGTTCTTCTCGTGCCAAAGAGAAATCATTCTTCAAACGAAAAAAAATGGCGAGTAGTTATAGATTATCGAAAATTAAATGACACAATAAAAGACGATAAATTCCCCTTACCTAATATTTTCAAGTAGAGTTAGAACCAAATAGTCGAAAATGTACTGCATTTACAATCGATAAACAATATCAATTTAAGCGATTACCAATGGGTTTAAAAATTAGCCCTAGTGCTTTTAGCCGGGTTATGACAGTTGCCATTTCAGGATTAAACTACGAAAAATGTCTTATTTATTTAGATGACTTAATATGTTTTGGTAGAAACCTTGATCAACATAATAAAAATCTAATCAATATTTTTGAAAGATTAAGACTAGTCAATCTAAAATTAAATCCACTTAAATGTCAATTTTTGAAGAAAGAGTTGTTATATTTAGGGCATGTTGTTTCTGCTGACGGTATAAGACCAGATCCAGGAAAAATTGAAGCAATTAAAAACTATCCAAAACCATGCAATAAAGAGGAAGTCAAACGTTTTGTTGCCTTTGCTAATTATTATAGAAAATTTATTCCACGCTTCGCTGAAATTACAATTCCGCTTAATAAACTTTGTCGGAAAGGAGTAAATTTTGAATGGAATGACGAATGCGAAAATTCATTTTTACATTTAAAAAAATCACTTATAACACCACCTATTTTACAATATCCAGATTTTTCCGAAGAAAATAATTTTATTTTACATACTGACGCATCGGGAGTAGCGATAGGCTCGATGTTATGCAATAAAAATAATTTACCAATAGCGTATGCAAGTCGAGTATTAAATAAAGCAGAGCTAAACTATCCGACCATAGAAAAAGAGTTATTGGCAATCGTATGGTCAGTGTGCTACTTTAGACCTTACTTATTTGGAAAAACTTTTACTATTTATACAGATCATAGACCACTAGTATATTTATTTAACATGAATAGTCCTAGTAGTCGTTTATTAAAATTTAGACTTAGCTTAGAGGAATATGACTTTAGGATAGAGTACGTGAAAGGAGCGAATAACGTAGCTGCAGACGCGTTATCTCGCATAGTGTTGAGTTCAGATGAGTTAAAAGATATGAATAGGCATATCGTGAATGTTATGACAAGACGAATGAGAAGGATGCAAGAAGATGAGAATAATACTGTTTTGGTGGATAACATCGGCGACGGGGCTGATCACCCAAACGTCGTAGAGGTGCTTAAGAAACCAAACACAGGAGTTGAATTACTTTTTAAGAAAAATAAAAAGTCCAAAGATTTTTGTGTAAAAGATAATAATTTTATATACATTCCATCAAAATCCACTATTTTTTATGAAACTAATACTCGATCATGTTCAGCGCGAGACGCGTTCGTGGGAAGTTTAGAATCATTTTGTAAAGAGATTAATGTTGATGAAATTTATATCGTGAGAGATAACGATAATAAATATATAATTGAATGGTTAACCAAGGAGATAAAAAATAATATAATGCGGTCCGGACCCCGAATTTGTATTGTTAGTGGAGTAACAAGAATTAATGACGTTGATGACAGAAAAGTAATATTAAATGACTTTCATTTATTGCCCACTAGTGGACATGCTGGTGTTAGGCGTATGTTAAACAACATAAAAAGATATTATTTTTGGCCAAATATGAGTGACGATGTAAGAAAGTTTGTCAAGAAATGTAATACTTGTCAACGACAAAAACATTCTTTGCCAACTAAACAACCCATGGAAATTACTACTACTTCAAAAAGCGCTTTTGATAAGATTTATTTAGACATAGTAGGTCCATTAGAAAAGGATTATTATAATTATTCATATATTTTAACTATACAATGTGAATTAAGTAAGTATGTGGAGGCATATCCTTTAGAAAATAAGAGTAGTAATAGTGTAGCCAGAGCTTTCGTGGACAATTTTATTCTTAGATATGGAATTCCTTGTGAAATTGGAAGCGACAGAGGATCAGAATTTATTTCTGCAACGATGACTAAGGTATGTGAACTATTGAATATCAAGCAAATTTTAGCAACATCATATCACCATGAATCTTTAGGTTCATTAGAAAATACTCATAAATCTCTAAATTCATTTCTCAGGATTCAAACAGATAATAATTCAAAATTTTGGAGCACTTGGTTACCATATTGGACGTTTTCGTATAATACCACTGTTCATACTTCAACAAATTATACACCATATGAACTTATATTTGGGAAAAGATGTAACTTGCCAAGTAATTTGAAAAATAATCATGTTGATCCATTGTACAATTTTGATAATTATGCTTCAGAATTGAAGTACCGATTACAAAAATCACAGTTTGATGCAAGACAAAATTTAATAAAAAGTAAAGAGTTAAGAAAATATACATACGATACATATATTAACCCTGTAACTTATAATAAGAATGACTTGATATTGGTTAAAAATGAAACTGGTAATAAATTGTCAACCCCAGTATATTCAGGTCCTTATAAAGTAATGGAAGATCTAAATCCCAATGTAAAAATTTTGAGAAAAGGAAAAGAGGAAATTTTGCATAAGAATAGAACTAAGTTATATTACGATAATTAGACTAAATATATAACTTTTATAATCTTTTTTATTTTTAAGGTTTTTCTATATTCAAATAAATGTAAGTTAAAAAAAAAATGTAACTAATGTTAATTTTTTTTTTCTTGTTGATGAGGCATGTAGTGTGATGGGAGCTTTATAATCATTATACATTACTCACGTGTAAACTAGTATAAGATGTAGTATTTAGCCTATTATAATAGAGTATTAAAGAAGACATCAAAGTATACGGTCGTTTGTTTTCATAATCTAATCCGCACCTTACAGGTGATTCATAGCTGTGGTAGCCCAGTGGTAACACCGTGCGCCTCTGTCGAGGAGGTCTAGGTTTCAAACCCCGGGCAGACACCAATGAATCAATTAGGCACATGAGTAAAACTTATGTGTCTAATTGATAATTGCAATTTATCACACGCTTTTCGGTGAAGGAAAACATTGTGAGGAAACCTGCATATCTCTAGAGAATTCTGGGGATATGTGTAACCTACCAATCCGCATTGGAGCAGCGTGGTAGGTCTTAGCTCCAATCCTTCAATCCAAAAAAAAAACGGAGAGAAGAGGCCTATGCCCAGCAGTGGGATAGTAACAGGCCGTTACTTAAAGGGTGATTCTGAGGCTGAACTAAGGAGACTTTTTATTATATAAACAAACGGGTCACATCGCAATAATCTCTAGTTACTTTGTATAAGGATCGATGTATACTAGTATCAAGTATTGAGTACTACAGTCATTATTTTCTTCATCTACCCTCACTTGTTTTTTCTTTTGTTTTTTTAAACTCAAATTCGAATTCAAAATATTCTTTATTCAAATAAACTTGTAAACAAGTGCTTTTGAATCGTCAACTCTACTGCTGGTTCGGAAAGCTGTTCCTACCGAGAAGAAACAGCAAGAAACTCGGCGGTTGCTCTTTTAAAAATATAATTGTAAACCGCACAATCCTATTGATCCTTGATTATTCAAAAGTGCTTGAAGGAGCTTATTTGAATTAAAGTTTTGGTTTGAAAAATATTTATTGAGATGTCGTAAAAGGCGACTAAAGGAAGTAGACCCGCCGTGTGGTATTGGGCTGAGTAGAATGGACCACCCTCATTTCTTACTGAGGTGTCGTAAACGGCGACTAAGGTAAGTCGACCAGCCGTGTGGTGTCCAGCTGAATACCCTCTTTCTTACCGAGGTATAGTAAAAAACGACTAAGGTAAGTTGATGTCAGGCAGGCGGCCGGTCGTGAAATGTCAACCCGCCCTGTGGTGTCCAGTTGAGTAGAACAGACCAGCCTATTTCTTACCGAGGTGTCGTAAAATACGACTAAGGTAAGTTGACGTCAGGCAAGCGGCCGGTCGTAAAATAGAAAGCCAAAGCATATGACAGCATGTTTATACCATATTGTGCCGACCCCACTTAGAGTGGGATAAGGGCAGGAAGAAGTTATTTGTCTTACTCCAAATCCCCTTGTATTTCTTTATTTATATGTTTAAACAAAATCTCTCTTTTTTTTCTACATGTACAAATGTTCAAACATGATACCATGTTGTGCCAACCTCACTTAGAGTGAGATAAGGTCAGGAAGAAGAAGTGAATAGGACAGCTATCTTTATTTGCCTCACTCTAAATCTCATGTTCAAACATGTTTTCATTTCCAGGTACTACACAAGTTCACGGTAGATTTACCTAAGAAGCACGGTCGTGGTGGTCAGTCGGCGCTCCGTTTCGCCCGTCTGCGTATGGAGAAGCGTCACAACTACGTGCGGAAGGTGGCAGAGGTCGCCACCCAGCTGTTCATCAGCGCCGACCGTCCCAACGTGGCCGGGCTCATCCTGGCCGGTTCGGCTGACTTCAAGACTGAGTTGTCTCAATCGGACATGTTTGATCCGGTGAGTTACATTATATGATTAAAAGGTACCTGCGTGGCCGAGCCTTGGTCGGTAATTTTTTAAATGATGAGCAAAACGAGTTTCCATTCAAAGAGACGTTATTAACATTTACCTGTTATATACTATACTAGCGGTTCGTTCCGGCTTCGCATGGGTGTAAAATATATAGCCCATGTCACTCAGTGAATAAAACTATTAAAATCGATCCAGTATTCACAGCTTTATTGTCATTAGACAATACAAACATGTTTTCTTTAGAGGTTACTCTTGAAAGAGCGACATATAGTTGCTCATGTGGAAAACAAACGCGTCCGCTCGTTGCTAAATCCGAAGTGCTATAGGGCGAAGCGCGTCCTCCTCGCGGGATTTTAATTTCAATGTAAACGGAAAAAAATGAAATTACTTACGGCATCACATTACAAACCTCAAAAATTACAGTATTTCTCTACTCCATATTGAATGTTATTATACACATAAACCTCCCACTTCAATCACCTTATCTATTATGAAAAACCGCATCAAAATCTGTTGCGTAGTTTTAAAGATTTGAGCATACATAGGAATATAGGGACATAGGGACATGGGGACGGACACAGAAAGCGACTTTATTTTATACTATGTATAAAATAACTTTATACAACTTTTTTGACAGTTTTTTTACAGTACAGGCCACTACAGTATTATTTACAGGATTTTGACTGTATAATTCAATTAGCATATTATGAATAATAATTGACAAGATATTAAATAAAGCAATCTGATAATTATAAGCTCTCAAAGAAGAAGGCTTATGTTCAGAAGTGGGATAGTAACACGCTGTTACTTAAACTATACTATACTAAATAGTTCTGAGGTGTGTAAAGTGCTTAATATTATTCCTACATGATGATAATATTCTATAACTCATTCAATATCGACCAGCGAGCATAGGATCTGCAGGTCTGGTATAGCTGGTGGTAACGTGGTAATCCTCGTTCTAGCTGGTGCACTTCAGGATCGAGCTGTCTCTATGTGAAATGTTCGATCCAGACCAGGTATTATTGCTTCACCCCTATAGAATACTTAAAACTAACCCATTACCATTTTTATGACGAGTTACGACTAGCCGGTGTGCACAGATGGTTAGAAAAAATGTATTTTTGAAGAAAATAAATATAATTTAACTGAGATCTGGCTTTGTCAGTAATGGTTGACTGATCTGATGCGGCGCTATGTTGATAAAATTGGAGAGAACAATTTTATTGATGTTTTGTCTCCCTCGCACCATTTTGCTTTTTTTTTTTATTTTCTAGCAATTCGGGTTACAAATTACAGTAAATTTGTTAACCTCTCTAGCTAAGTTTAAATGCTTGTGTTAGGAGTCTGTGGATTGTGTGGAGGGTGGTGTGTTCTACTCAGCCAGATACCACATGGCTGATCAACTTACCTAAGTCGCTTTACGACATCTCGTTTAGAAATGAGGGTGATCTATTCTACTCAGCCAGACGGCACTTAATGTTAATGTCTCATATGATTGCTATATGAATGTCTGACATATGTCTGTATATGTCAATTTTATGTAATATTTATGGTGTTCTTAATTCCTTTTTCTGTTGCAGCGTCTCCAATCCAAAATCATCAAGCTGGTCGACGTTTCGTATGGTGGCGAGAACGGGTTCAACCAGGCCATAGAGCTGGCTGCTGAATCCTTGCAAAATGTCAAGTTTATTCAAGAAAAGAAACTCATTGGCAGATACTTTGATGAGATCTCACAGGTGCTGATAATATACAAACTTATTATTAGTCTATCACTAGTAAAGAGGTGTAGCATACTCATACTTAGGACGTCTGCATCCGTTCCGTGCTCAGCTCCGACTGAGTGGCCGTGCGCGGGCGCACAATATTTATGTTAGCCGCGTCCCCGCTGCTACTTTTTTTTTTCTTCTTTTTTTTCGAACACTAACTAAGGCTGTTAGCCATGAAGGCTTTGACAGCGTCACCGGGAGAGTGGGCGAGCGCAGAAGCATCGCCGGGGGTTGAGCTGGGAGTGCGGGTCTCGAAAGAGTCCCGCAGCATCCCGGGAGCGTCGCCTTAAGGGTGCCTCCTGTGAGGTCGGACCTCGGCTTAAAACGACGCGTTGTGGACTATATCGGACTGTGGAAGAGTCCTAGTGTCATAACGGTCGAGGCGTTGGCGTGTACCTACGCTTTTTCAAAATAATTTTTCGAAAATTTCTTAAATAAGCTGTCGATGGTGGGGAGACTTAGATCTTTATGGAGGTCGAGGTTTCGCAAGAACCATGGGCAGCCAGTGGCTGCTCTCATGAATTTGTTTTGCAAAGTCTGCATGGGGTGCAGATAACTTTTCGGAACATGTGCGAATGTGACGCTCGCATAGGACATGATAGGTATTATGCAAGTCTTGTAAAGTGTCACTTTGTTACGAAGTGACAGTTTACTCCTCTTGCATATCAACGGAAAGAGTAGACCCATTGTACGCTGCCCTATTACGGACTATGCGTATGTGTTTACGGAATGAAAGATTGGACTGGAGCGTGACCCCAAGATATTTGACTTCATCCTGCCAGGGGATGTCCCGGTTGTGTATGGTAGTACATTTCCGGGGGCTACGTGACCATCAAGGGTGTGTTCTGAAGAACATGGCCGCGCTTTTATCTGTATTTATGGCTATTCTCCAGAGAGTGAACCACCTTTCAAGGTTGTCCACTTCCTTTTGGAGACAGCTGACAATGGTGTCGGGATTCTTCTTAGTTTTAAATATAGCCGTATCGTCTGCGTATAGTGCTAACGACGAAAACTTACTATTATGTGGAATATCGCTTGTATAGAGCGAGTGCGCTGATAGCCGGCGCTAGGCCATCACAGCAGGGGGTTCTCGGTCTCGAGGGAAGCCAGTTTGGCCAAGCTGGTCTGAATTGGCTGTCATTCAGATGAGACTCGCAAGAGTTTATCGCAACCGACTCCCAGCACTCGTGTCCAGCGCAGTCCCTACTGTCGCAGTCCGATATATATATATGCCGAGCTCGGACCACGTGAGGTGTGCCGGTCAGACATCCCTCGGTAGCTCGTGCCGGACGATACATTATAAATCTTATAATTCACAACTCATATAAACGGCTCAAGTTTTCAAATAAAACACTTCCTTGAGAACCATCTTTCATTCCACGCCTGCTGCCCTTAAGAGGCATCAAGACACCAGCCTCGCGAGAGGGCGAAACCACCGGAAATGACAATACCACCGATTATGACACCACCACCGGACTTGATAATTCCTGACGACAACTACGAGGTCTGGGAGCTACCATTCCCAGACCTCCCCACCGAACCAAACATCCTTTAGGCCACCTAGGTGACCTGAGCTCACGGCCTGAACACCGATACCCTTAGGTCATCTAGGTGACCTCGGCCTACTGCAGGAACACAGACCGGAATTAAATGCCAGCTAGGAACAGCCCAGGCAAAGAGGTACGCCTCGAGGCCCGTACCCCCACCCGGGGAGTAAGCGAGACGACCCTGCTGCTGCTACGCGAACGAAGTTGCGTGTAAAAGCTAGTTTGTAATAAAGTTGACAATAATTTTTTCTTCTTTCATCTTCCAGGACACGGGCAAATATTGTTTCGGCGTAGACGACACGCTTAGAGCGCTTGAGCTTGGCGCTGTTGAAACATTGATCTGTTGGGAGAACCTCGACATACAGCGGTGAGAAAACTTTACATAACTTCCATAACCATCGTCTAATTTTGTGACCAAAAATACGATCTCGATTGTGTTTGTGGAGCCTATCCTCCTGATGATGCTCCGGTTATGGGGCGAAACGATCGTAGAGGTTGTGGTAGTGAGTGTGTGTAGTGCTTGGAGTATTGATGTTGGCGGCGTCTTGTGATACGTGTGGCGGCTTGCCCTGCATGTTAGCGATGTGAAGAAATAATCGATTTTTTAATAATCGATTATTTTAGGTATCCCTTTTTCTTTTTTACTCTTTTTCTTGCTTGTTAAGGCGGTTTTTACCACGTGGTCAAATGATCTTCTTTGGATGTGGCCAGATCATCGCAATTGATTTTCTTGCAATTTACTGGGGGTTGGAGCTACCTTGAATGAACTTCGGATATACTCGTTCCGTATTCTGACCATTCTAGTGACACCACACGACCATCTCAGCATCTTGATCTCGTTGACATGAAGGTATATAGGGGATATATATAATTTAATGCTTGTAATAAATTGTTTTCAGGTACGTACTCAAATCCCACGCCACCAACCAGGAGACCATCCTGCATCTCACCCCCGAACAGGAGAAGGATAAGTCACATTTCACTGACAAAGATGTGAGTATTGCATTACTGGGAATAATGAAAGGCTCTAAAATTTTAAAAAATAGCCTAATTGAGTCATCATCTGCTTGTCCTTATCCCACTCTAAGTGGGGTCGGCACAACATGTTATAAACATGTTGTCACATGATTTGGCTATGTATTTTACGACCGGCCGCCTGCCTGACGTCAACTGATCTTACTCATATTTTACAACACCTCGATAAGAAAGAGGGTGGTCTATTCTACTTAACCGGATACCACACGGTGAGTCAACTTACCTTAGTCGCCTTTTACGACACCTCGGTAAGAAATGAGGGTGGTCTATTCTACTCAGCCGGATACCACCATGCGGGTCGACTTACCTTAGTCGCCTTTTACGACACCTCGGTAAGAAAAGAGGGTGGTACTATTCTATTCAGCCGGATACCACACAGCGTAAATAGCCTAATTGAGTATGAGGCGTAATAAAACAACTGTTTGCTTTGACTAGTTTATTACTGGTGCAAGGTAATATACATGTGCTGATGTTGATCACGTCGGGGTCACCAGTGTGCTATATCTATGTTTATTTTTGGTTGTAGACTTCTGTATTGTGGTGCGAAATCAAAGTAATACAGATGGAGATATATTTATTACTAGTAATGTCCAGCCCGCTTCGCCGTGCTTAATTTAAAGATATATTAATTTCTGCAACAAAAATAATCACCAATCGCCACCTAACTTTATAGTACTCTGAAATAGGGATAAGTTGACCTTTGTACACTTTTTTTACCAATTATGTTTTTTTCCAACATTTTTTATGGTACATAAATAAATAAATAAATAAATAAAAAGTATTATCCGCTGGGTAATTTTAAATATGAAAATTCAACTTAAAATTGACACATCTTTTTTATTTGCTGACCGATTAAAATAAAACATACCCTATATGTTAAGTGAAGTTTTTTACTACATATTAGTGAAAACAACGTCCAAATTGGATCAGCGGTGTCCAAGATTAGCGGGAACAACGCAAAGATTTGACATCTCAACGATTTTATTATATGTTTAGATGATACGTTTTACATGTTTGCGTATTTATTAACGACTGAATAACAAATTACAAGTCGGTTCTAATGCTGATATTTGAGCTACGCTGACGTCGCGGCACATCATTAACACAATCAATGCCAAATACACGGCGCCGTGGTCTACGTTACTATGACACTGCTGACCATAAACAACCTCGTTTTGAAGAGAAGAAAGTATAGACCCACGCTGTTCCAATGCACTTTCTTTCAGGGCACTTTCACTGCGAATTTGCTAAACCAATATCGATGAAATTTGGTACAATTATTCCTTATACACCGGGGTAACATATAGGCTATAGAAATCCTGTTAATTCTACAGAAATAGGATGACATTGAAAAGCGCCATCTATTATCAACGTATCACGCGACAACAGACCCCTTGAACGAAGTTGCGGTTAAAGCTAGTATTTATATAATACTAAGCTGTGGAATGATTTACCAGTATCAATCCGCAAATCTCTTTCCCTTTCGGTATTTAAGTTACAGACTAGAAAATATTAATCTTAAATAATCCTATATTAGTAGCATTTTTTCATCTACTTCATTATCATCTTCCTGACCTTATCCCACTCTAAGTGGGGTCGGCACAACATGTTATAAAAATATTGTCATACAATTTGGTTACGTATTTTACGACCGGCCGCCTGCCTGCCATCAACTTACCTTTGTTGTATTTTACGACACCTCGGTAACAAAAGAGGTTGGTCAATTCTACTCAGCCGGATACCACACGGCGGGTCAGCTTACCTTAGTCGCCTTTTACGACACCTCGGTAAGAACAGAGGTTGGTACTATTCTATTCAAACGGATAACACACGGCGGCATCTTTTCATCTACTTATTTTACCAAAATTAATTAATAGATTAAATAGTTAAAATTATATAAACTTTTTCTTTTTCTCTATATTACCCGTATTCTCTTCTTCTTCTTGTCCTTTTCCTTCTATTACTCAAAGGTTGACTGGAAGAGATCCCTTTTAGGGATAAGTCCGCCTTTAACATGTGCTTTTTAACTTTTTCTTTCTGTTTTTTTATAAAAGAATTAATTAAAAAGTATAAATTGCAATGTTTAAAATATACCAATACTAAACTTATTTTATCTTGTCTATAGACGGGTGTAGAACTTGAGCTGGTGGAATGTCAGCCGCTTCTGGAGTGGCTCGCTAACAATTACAAGTCTTTTGGAGCAACCCTCGAGATCATCACGGACAAGAGTCAGGAAGGTAGCCAGTTTGTTCGAGGATTTGGTGGTATTGGAGGTCAGTTGACTTTTTATATATCATATAATATATATAAACTGTATATTCAGGTCTGTATGTTGGGCAAAAAGGGTTTAAATAAACGCACTTTCGTTTTATATGTGTCGAGTTAGGTCTGAGGTATTACAAGTAAAATAGATAAGTTCAAATTCAAATTCAAAATATTCTTTATTCAAATAAACTTGTAAACAAGTGCTTTTGAATCGTCAACTCTACTGCTGGTTCGGAAAGCTGTTCCTACCGAGAAGAGCCAGCAAGAAACTCGGCGGTTGCTCTTTTAAAAATATAATTCTTAATATTTACATTAAGTCGTTACTGTCTTGTACAGGTTCAAAGAGAGCTATATCCACACACAAAGTAGATTAATATCTGGCTGACTGGGTTTGGGAAGCTATTCGAGATCTTTTCTTTTAAAATACCTCAGTGCCTGAAGGCCAAAGTCTTCGTCTATGGTAGGGGTCTTAAGGTGTTTGGATGGCGAGGTTATAATAGATTGAGAAAAGGAAACATATAGGTCTCAAAAACTCGTTTTTTTTTAACTCTATTTATCTTCAAAGACAATCATCAATAAAATAAACAAAGCCATGTGGGTATTTAAACAAAAATATCTGAGTGACCAAGCCTTGCTGGGAAATTTTTTACAAAATAAAAAAAAGAAACTTCAAAAAAAAAAATTCGAAATGTGCGATTTGCTTTAAAGATTGGATATAAAGAATGTGTGCATTAAATTTTCTTTAAAAACTTAAAGCATTTCTTCTGTTTTAAATACGCTTATGTGTGTGATAGCCTTATTTTAAATTTATAGAACATAAATTTAGAGAACATGTGCAATAAGATTGGGTGTATTCTTAACACCTTTATGTTAGACTTTACAAATTTAACACTAGAATTAAGTATGTTAACTATAAAAATGAGTTTTGGCTTTCCTCAGACCGCCTATGTGTATGTTAGCCTTTATAGTTTTTTAAGCTAGAGGTGTGCTGGAAATATAACCATTAATGTTTGAATATCCTTAATAGGCTAATATCATCCCTAACATGTACTTTACCCCTAAATCTGCTAATTTATCCATAAAACTACCCCTTACGATTGCTATTACGTAGTTTATTTAAAAGGACGTTGCAAAGTTGTAGATAGAAATCATATATACAAAGGTTATAAAAATAGACTAATATGAAACAATTAAGTTTAAAAAATCATAATTATTAGTATACAAATTTACAATATTCAATATCATGTTTGCAAGTAAAAACTAAAGTTAAAGTTGTAACGGTATAAAATAACTTGCGAGGACTAAATTACAGTTTAAAATACTAGCGAAACGCGCTGGCTTGAAACAGTGTTCCACAGTTTTACCCGCGGAAATTTACACCATAATGTACTCTTCACCTAAACCTTCCTGAGAAATTACACTATCTTTCAGTAAAAACCGTACAAACATCAGTTCAGTAGTACTTTTTGAGAAAATCACAGATTTTGGAAAATTTAAATTAAGACACTATAAAACTATAACACATTAAAAGTATATAAAATACTTAGAAAAGACCACCTTACGCACTAAAGCGGCCCATACAGTTAAAAGCACTATGAAATTCCTTGGGAGGACTAATTTATACTCTTAAACTACCTCACAAAGACTAAGTCACAGTTTAAAATATCTTGGAAAATTTTAAATATCGAACAACCCAAGGTCCTTCCTTGCATCGTTTTCCTCAATACTGCGGGTAGTGATTCACTAGTGGTTCGATCATTTTCCGGACAGTTGCTCGCCACTTGTTCCTCTCTTGGGCCGAATTAAGAGCACTTTGTATATTAACGTCCAGGGTAGTTCGTATCCGGTCAGTCCACTTAATTGACTTCGTCCTCTTGGTCTTTTGCCGTCAACTCGGACAGTTCTAGCTCGTGTAGCACCTGTGTGCAATAAAACTCTGGCGCCTCCTAAGCCTGACCCAAATCTACCGCGGCTAACCTTTAAATACATGAAATAAGGTTTATTTCGATTTGAAACAATATGTTCGAAAAAGAAGCCGCCCGTAAGGCGCTCGGGTTTGATAACTGCCGCCACCGCGCGGACCACTCTGCCATATCATTGTTGTACCATGATGGTCCAAGACGATCTTCTTATTCTGGGAGTAGTGGCTTTGTAGGGCCTTAGGGCCCGGTATCACTTTGACCATTACTCTATTGTGATCCAAGACGATGCTCTTAGCTGTATCGCCACGGCGCCCCCTAAGATGGCGGCGCCCGTGTGCATTGCACGCCCTGCACTATATAGGTTAAGCCGCCCATGGCCGTCAACCATAAGTTGCTCGAGTTTGTTCCCTTTTTTTCTGGTAATGTGACCAAAGAACTCAAGCACTCTTCGCAGGCAGGTAGATAAGAATGAGGTCCCTACATTTAATTCGTACTAAATCAAATTCGTACTTTTGTGCAGTGAAAAATTTGGACAATTCACAAATCAACGCTTAATTAATGGATATTCAAATATACCAAAATGTAACCTTTAATAGATACTAGCGGCCTGCCCCTGCTTCGCACAGGTATAAAATATATATCCCATGTCAGTCAGTGTAAAAAAATGATTAAAATCGATCCAGTAGTTTTGATTTATTCATTACTGCCCGTGGCCCGCAAGCGTTAAATTTGGAGAAAAACAATTTCCTCTCCCTATACCAAGACGATTTCCTGCTATCTTTGGAATATCTAAACTCATATACTACATTTTTACTTATTTACTTTTACATTTTACCTATGTATTTTATTATTACAATTAATTACAGAATGTCTTTAAACAAACTCTAAAAGATTCGAAGTGCTATAGGGTGAAGCGCGGCGTCCTCACGGCATTTTAAATCTGTAATATCTCCGACAATGTTTACTTAAATTGCATGCTGTAAACGGCCATATTGATCTATATTAAATCAACAATTTATTTAAGGTACTCAATTGGATAAGGATTAATGCTGTATTGTATAAAAATTGCTTTGAACATAAGGCATCATTTTTCGTAAAAAGTAAATGAAAAAAACTGCTATTGTGGGTTATCCATAAGAGATAGATATATACCATCGCGGACTTTTCTGTAGACCTTTTTAAGGTGTACAAATACTTAGTACATCATTTTGATAAATCTCGTAGGGTTTAGCCTGCGTTTGCAATGTAAGCGGAAAAAATGTAATTATTTACAGAAACCTCAAAAATTACAGTATTTCTCTACTTCGTATTGAATGTTATTATACGTACAAACCTTCCTCTGCAATCACTCTATCTATTAAAAAAAACCGCATCAAATTCGGTTGCGTAGTTTTAAAGTTTTATGCGTACATACGGAAATATGGACTTTGTTTTATAATATGTAGTGATTTAAATTCGCGTTAACTGACAATATTACCAGCACACCTTAAATTCTAGATAATTGGTTACTAATGGACTCTTTTCCCTTTTTTCCCGCTGCTTGGACATCGTTGGACGTTGCGCCAACTGTATATATAGGTATATTACGTTACAAGGTGGACTTTCAGTCTCTGCAATTAGATGAACCGCTGGACGATGTCGACCTCGATGACTATTGAACACGTTTACCGACCGATGATTATCAGTAGATCATTAAAAAATAACGATAGTTTTAAGACATTTGCTTGCATGATGAATTTTGGACTGATTACGGGCGGGTTGAGCTTGACTTATTCAATTTTTAACTTTATAGTCTGATTAACAGTTAATTACGTCATACTAAGATTTAGAACAGTTATTTACATGAAATTACTTAATCAATTTAACCTTTATTTAACCCTATCATCAATTATAAATTAAACCATTAATTTTTGTTATTGCCGCAATCCCTGTTATAGAATTTAAAATTAATAACCTCTCCTTTAGAATTTTTTTACACTTACCCGATTTTGAAACTACCTAAAACAATTATTAAAATCCTGAAATAATTTTACGAGCAGGACTTTTTTCGGTCAAAAATTTTAATAATATTTTCACTTAAAACGTATCAACTGAGTTAAATAATCTTAATCTGGTTGTATTATTCCAGTAAAGTGACCCCTGTTACAGAATCTAGAAAAAGACCCCTACTTTATAATCTAATGACATATGCACGATAGTGTTCCAACCCGCCCGTAAACACACGTAACTTGTCGGCAAACTTTCCCTATACTAAACTCTTTTTTTCTTTGTACATTTATTGCAAATATCTAATTACTTTGTCAAATATCCAATCATTATAACACCTAGCACCTCCACTTATATTCCAACTAACATATTCCGGGGTTAGAGGTGCTTTTTAACACGCAATATTCTAGACAGGGGGTTTTCTTTCGTACGCTATAGATATAAATATTCTGAGATAGGGGTTAACTATTGTAATGATGTAGAAATATTTAGTATTCCAAGAACAGCCGTACATAATGAAATTTAATTTGTAACAACAAAATATGCTTTTATTATATTAACGTTTTAGAATTCCCCGATAAAAATATGATAATTCGAATATAATATATATAATATTGAAACTCATTATTACAGTAAAGTAATGAATATATATTTCTAGTTAATGCAAACTGTAAATTATTAATAAAACACCCTCTAACCCCCATTGACCCTCGCTTCATAATCCAATCTTCGGTTTGTTTCACCCGTACACCACGTACCAAAATTTGCCTTAAGCAATCGCAAAATTTGAGCTGTAAGCATACTGAGGGTGTTGTAAGTCTGTCTGTGAAGTCAGTTGCTTCGTTTGGACTTTAAAAAATTGCCAACACTTGTTAAAATATATACCAATAATAAATTTAAATACTGTTTATTCGAATTTACTTATACGAGTGTTTTTAAATTAGCACATGTTGGTACTAAAGCTAATACTGAATCGAAATATTTCCTCTACCAAGAAGAACCGCAGTAACAATTGCTGAAGCAAACCGCTTGCCAAAGTTTCTCAAACTTTTATTTATATATGATATAGAATAAGAAGAGAAGTTAAGTAAGAGCTGACTCTCCTATAAAATCTGGTAGCCGAAACGCTGACCTCACAGAAAACTTTGTTTCTCATATCACTTGGCTGTTACATATGTGTTAAATGGTTAACTGTTCCGTATTATATAATAAATATTTACGATAATTAATTACGTTAATAATCTGCCTGGAAATATTGATTTAATTTTATCGTTTCACGGCTAATATGTTTAAATTTGACTTTCTAGCGCCAGTGTTATTTCTCAAAAGATTTTCCCCTTATTCAAACTTAATAGGTCCGCTTTTGGACATAGGTTTCCAAATGTACAGTCTCTTGACGCTTGAAATTGGACATCCACTTCTTAGCCGAAATCGCGTAATGGAAAGTTTATCCGGAACCAAGACACGAGTTTTTGTATGAAACTGAATGACAAATGACATCAACATTCAATGTATCAAATTGTAAATCTAAATTGAGTTCAACTTACTCAATCAAAAAAGAAAATAATAATAATTTATTTTATTTAAAAAAAAAGACTTTATACTAAAAAAAACTCTACTAAAAAAAAGACAAAAAAGTTCAAAGTTGTTGGGGAAATTACCTTTTTAAAATACCTATGTTCATGAGATGAGAAGAAAAATCAACAAACAGTAAAATGATTTAGAGTTTAATCTTTATATTAAATGATGGAAACATTTACCGGATTAACTCTCAAAATGCACAACACAAAAGCGTTTATAAATATGTTAGCCGTGAGACATAATTAAATATAATATCGTGCCCATTATAAAAAAACAAATATTAAATAGTGTTATATTGTAGTAAAATAGTGTTTTATATACAGAAAAATGTAATTTTGTTCCGGAAGATGTAGTATGGCTGACAAATTATGATATTAAATCTGTAACTTAGATTTGATAGAAATGCTTTATGCTCCATTCATTCTTGCCACGCGTTATGTAAGGTACAATGAAATAATAGTTACAAAATCTAGGTTTATCATCTTTATATCTCAAAAATTGTATCACTTTATGACAATGTCGCTATCGATCGACTAAAGACTGATTTGAAATAAAAATTTGTTTTCTTAGGACTTGTGATAGTTTTCAAAAATTAAGGTCATGGTTAATTTGACTATTGTAAATTGATAACTAATTTTGCATATTCCAGTAACTTTACTTTTTATCCTGAATTTAAGATCCAGAAATGTCATAAATAAGAAGTAAATTTTATTTAATTATTTGTAACTTTTAACAATTGTAACTAAACTACTAGTATCAATAAAAGAAATATTCTAAATCAGTTTTATTGTTTTCATAAGAAATGCAAAAAATATAATTAAAGCAAACTCTCATTCGCTATTCGCGGGGTAGCTGCTAATGACAGCGGCTGTCACATCTCCCACGTCAAAATGGCGCGAAAGGCTGTGGCAAGATGTGACGTCATGGCTTGCTTGCTTGCAGTAGCGACACGGCTGCGTTGTTACACAATCAAAATCAAGAATCGCTTGGTCTAACATAATTATATTGATAATTACGTTACCTGTGAAACGAATTGAAAACAATAAATACCCATATCTTTCTATTATAAAAACGTACAATAATTTTTATCACTTTTTCATCCTGAATCTAACATTCAGAAATGTCATAAATAAGAAGTAAATTTTATTTAATTATATGTAACTTTTAAGTACAATCGAAATCAAGTATAACTAAGTCTGCTCTAACCTAATTAATTATATTAATTATTACGTTGCCTGTGCAACGAATTAAAAAACAATAAATTGCCATAACTTTCTATTATAAAACATTAAATATTTTTTTATCACTAAGTATATTTTCCCTAACCTTAACTCTATAAACCTAGGGGTTATAGAGTTATACTGCGTCCATCATATTATCAGTCTTTTGACAGCTCACGCTCATTAAGTTTTGTATTGCTTACGTACAAATATCATACAAATAATATTTGTACTTTATGGATGGGTACCGCCCACTTAGTGATGTCACACATAATGGTTTCTACGATTATGCCACAGATTAAAAATAATCGGTAGAAATCGATGTTACGAGTATTAAAAGACATTTAATAACATTATATAAAGTTTTACTTTCTTCTTAGTTAATACATGAATACAAATAAAACAATCAGGATATTTTAATTTATTTTATTAGCACGAGTCGTCGGAATGATAATCAACACTAGACTCCTCCGATGAGGAGTCTTCAGTAGCAGTTATTATTAGCTCTTGTGTAGATAATATATTATCAAACGCAATATCACGTTCCCAATCAGAGAATATTACTCTTTTAGTTCTTTCCACCACACTTGCCCAGTTCTCGGCCGTTACGTGGGTGCAAGCATTTTTTAGCAATTGCAACATTTTATTCGCTGTGAATGGGGGGCTTGTATTGCATCTCGCAGCATGCCCTTTTACTTGTGCCCATATAAGTTCTATTGCGTTGTACTGGCAGTGGTATGGAGGAATCCGAAGAACAGTATGGCCATATTCTGCTGCCATTTCATTGATTACATAGCGTTTTGCTCTCTTTTTGGTTTTTAATATTTTTATTAATTCAACTTTTAACATTGAGTCGTCCACATTTTCTCCATTGTCCCGAAGCCAATTAATTATTTCATGCTTTTTATTAGCCTGTGTTGGCATTTTGTCAATTTGACGGGAGTGGTAGGGCGCATTATCAATAAAAATTATTGATGGTTCTTCCAATGAAATGAGCATTTTTTTGAACCACTCTTCATACACATTTGCATTCATCACTTCGTGGTAGTCATTTGATTTCTTCGATTTAAATGCCAACAGTGCGTCTTGTACAAATCCTTTTGCTGTACCTGCATGGCAAATGATTAGGTGCTCACCTTTTCCCATTGGTACTGAGGAAGTGGAATCAGCAGTATCATCAGTCCAGAAACGAGATAGTGTGTGGTTAGCGTTGAGCCATGTTTCATCCGTGAAAACAATATTTGCCCAATCTTGTATTTTCTTTGCCTCTCTTAAAAAATCACAACGTGCTATAGCTATATCTGTGCGTTCCATTAATAATTTTCTTTTATTTAACTTTTTATATGAAAAGCCAATTGTGTTCAAAACTTTGACCAAAGAAGATTTTTCACCATGAAATAGACCACTTCTTTTCAAAGAAACAATAAGTTTTCTCAAAGTTGGAATTTCTTTTCTCAAGTAGTAATCTAGTTTACGTAGGTTATCATTAATCGAATTACTTAGGTACGTAATTCGATTAATGATAGTAGGTACTATAATCGGAATGGTATCGCATACGAGAATCTTTAGGACATCACTATCGTCAATCTGTCAAAAGATGGTTAATATAATGGACAGTGTATAAGGGGTTATAGGGGTCGCATCAGTTTGAAAACCTGTGCTCTGACTTATATGAACTAACTTTGTGTTTTATTATTTACTTTATTATGATTAACTTGTCAGCCATGCTATATACACTATAAGGTTCAAGTCACATTAGCTATATAGCGCTTAAAGCCGGTAGTAACGTATTTATAATATGAACAAAATATATTCTAAACAATGAGTGAATATTTAAGCTATAGATTTAAAACAGTTTGTCTAGTCTTAGAATAAATGTAAGCGTTAACGTGCACTAGCGGAAACTGACAAAATTAAGAGACCGGGGATTGTGACGTTTTTAATAAGGACCAAACGAGTAGGCGGTTAAAGTTAAAAAAAAACACCTGCCATTGTTAGCCTTTCACAAAATCTAGGGAATAATAGTTTTAGTTCCCTCTAGGCTATTTTGGGAATATTTTTTTCAATTTTGTTTATAGAAATGATTATAATATGAAATACAGTAAAAACTCCTTAGTCGCGTGGTATACGTTTCATAAATATGTCGCCAATAAAAAACTGCGAATATTGAATGCTAATTAGTATAGAATAATACGGAATATCGTGTTTAGATTTTAGTAGATTAAGTTAAAATTCAAAATATTCTTTAATAAAGTAAACTTGTAACAAAGTGCTTTTGAATCATCAACTCTATTCAAAAAGCCAGGCACCAATAAGTTTGTGTTAAAATGTATGTGTCTAAATTAGTACTTACAATTTATAACACGCTTTTCGGAGGAAACCTGCATATCTCTAGGAGTCTAGAGAATTGTCCATTTTAGGCAAAGGTTTCAAGGTGTAATTTTGAGATATTATTTCTAGTTTTAAAAAAAATTCAAGACAAGTATTACTATTTTTACTGTAAGCGCAAAGTACTTATTTTCTTCTCAAAAAACCAAAGAAGCTATCACTGATATAGATGTTTGTTTCTACTGAGAAAAACCAGCTACAAGCTCGGCAGATAATTCTTTAAAAAAAAGGATGCCGAAGCGTTAATATATGATACCGATTCAATTTTTTTATTCACCGATAGTATTCCGCTAATAAGGAGCTTTTACTGTAATTAACTGAATAAAAATCCAAAACGATACATTAGTGTTGTAATATATAACTTAGGGACCCACATCTATGATTGCTATTAGGTAATAAGGAAGTAGTATTAATTAATATATAGGCACTTGTCTATGAAATCGCTATATAGAAAATAATGTAAACGAATCCCATTAAATAGTTCGTAGAATACGTGAAACTGATCCAAAAATTTTGCAAGCAAACGTTGACATTTTTAACGGCCATTTTATAGGTGAGCTTGTATACTCTTGTACGATTCCATCGCAAAATGATATCTGAATTCGCTATACCTAGTTCAGAAAACCGCTTTACTCAGGTCTTATTCTATCGGGTTTTTTAATGTCAGGAAAACCCATTATGTCATCACCTCCCGGGAACGGGAACGAGCGGCGGGTGTCTGTTAGCGCACACTTTCAACAATAACACGATATAATAGAATACCACTATTCTCGCTGCGAGATACACTTCTCTTGAATAACGAACAAAGAATGAATGTCACTGAAACGTTTTATCAATAGGAAGACTCCACCGAAAACAATAACGGCACAGTGTTGCCATCATTTTAATCATAAAAGGCATACTCTTGTATCATGACTGTGTTGCTATAAAAAGCAGAAGCCATTAGCGACAACATGTCGCACTCGCACCGCCTAAAATCCTGACAGTGCTCCACCACGCTGCTGGTGGGGAGAACAGGGTATCGTTGTACACATTATCCCCATCCCCGCCAGCAGCAACTCTAAACCCCAGAGTGCGCCACCTCTGTGTTGGAGCCTTTAACAGAGGCCCCTCCCACCGCTAATCGATGCATCGGGAGCACCAGATGCATCGCCTCGGGGACCTATTCAGATGGACATCCGATAATTTCAGTTCGGAACGCTCAGAGGTCCCTGGTGTTATTGCGGTAATAACCGATCTCGTGGTGATAACGCCGGCTCAAAATTGGTCTGGCTAACCCTATAAAGACGTTAGCAAAGCCGGTTTCTATACATAAAGTATAAATGTTTTTGAGACTTCGTATGTTAGGACTTCGATCATCATATTCAGCCATGTTGTGTCCAATATTGGACTTAGCTTGACTGGTTACTACATTCATTCTGTAGCCCTCCGCTACACGCTGTTTACTTGTTTAGACTGTTGACTAGTTACAGGCACAGTCCTCCAGTCTCGTGACAAACTTTGCTAGTGGCGTTTGAATTTAAGTCCAAGATTGGACCTAGGCCTCTTCCATGTCTCCATGCCAGACCTTTGAATCAGGAAAATGCCTCTATAAATTGTATGTTCCCAAAGGTATAGTGGCAGGATTTTCGATGAAAATGCCACGTGGGTGGATCTTTCTGTCATTTAATAATTATGTTCATATTTATACTAATTTCAACAAAGCCTCAACAAATTATACGTATAAACCTTCATCATGAATCACTGAGTTAAAAGTGCATTAAAATTTGTTCAGTAGTTTTAGAGTTTATCGAAAACATACAAACGCGTCGGCCGACTTTTGTAATATGTAGTAAAGTACGGATATCCCTAAGCGATGGATCGATACGAAGTTTTATTGAGCGTATATTTAAGATTTAGTATAGAAATTTGTTACACTGACGTTTGTGAGTAATTACAAATATGCCTTATAAATTGATCATAATATTATAATAAGCTCATATTAGCTTTGTATACATATAGATATATTACGATTCTATTTTTCCTATTCGCATTCTGATAAGCCTTTTATAAGATTTGTAATATTCGACAAGTAAGGATAGTTTACGTAATTTGTTCTCCGTAATAGTAATAATGAAAGATTAGAAAACCATGCCTTACGAACCATAGTATACTGAAATAAATCTTCATTCAAACTGAGGAATTTGGCAGCACTTTCTTCACATCATTAAAAAAAACTGGAACAGTGATGACGTGAGGACTTGTTAGAGTCCTCCACCACACGTGACTGACTAGTTTAATACCGGCGAAATGACTAGTTACAGATGTAACAAATGTTTTCACTACAGGTCGCTCACTAGTTAGTTTAGGCTGCTAACTCGATGACTAATGAAATTCGTCTATAATAAATAATAAATAAATAAATATATGGGACACTTACACACACGGTCGTCCGTCTCCAAAGTAAGTAACTTAATACTTGTGTTATGGTAGACAGACAACTGGTGAATTTATACTAATATAATTTTTAAATACATACTTAAATACAAATATATACCTAGGCTCAGTCTATGTAGTATTTAAATGAATATATACTTTAATCGCGGATTATAGGAAAATAATTTCATTATTACTTTTGTCGCTAGTGTCGGTTCACTAACTAGTTAACACCTATCACGTTATGACTTGTTACATACGTATTACAGTCCTCTACTACACGTTGCATACTCATTTAGACCGTTGATATGAAAACAAGTTACAGGTATACTACACGTCGCTTACTAGTTTAGACCAATCACGTGAAGACTGGTTATATTCGTAAAAACAGTTTCGGTTAAAATACAGTCAGATATAAACATCATATAGAGGTCGCTTACTAGTTTATACCTTATACACGTCATCAATTGATATATGACTGGTTAGTACATTCATTCTAAAGCCCTCCACTACACGTTGGTGACTCGTTTAGACTGTTGACTAGTTACAGGCACACTGTCAATGTACTGACACTGTAATGTCATTAAATAGAATTAAATGTAGCATACGACGTTTGCCTCAGTTTGAATGAAGAAAATTTTGGTTTTTAGATCCATTTTTACTGTAGAAATATATAAATTATATAGTGATAATAAATATTTGCAATTAAAAATATATAACATTGATTGATTGAGCTCAAACTTAAGACATCAGAAAATAAATAATCTCAAATTTGTATAGCAATAATCTTCTGCCTTAAAAGACTTACGCGTATCATGCTCTAGGTCATGTAGTATGTATACTAAATATATTTGTAATAAAATACCCTCAAATATGAGTTACATTGTACGCTTTAATATAATGAAAGATTTCGTTCTCAAAATAATATCCCATCTAATCTAACGTTCACTTATTATCAAATTAATTCCCATTTAAAAAAACCATCATAATATTTTTTTTAAATAATTATCAAAATAATTTCTCGACTGCATAAAATATCCGTTTAATACACTTTAAAGAAAATGCATTGTAATAATGAATATTTATATTAATGGTCAAAGCACAATCGCTTGCAAATTTAATCTGAAAATTTGAAGTGGGTCCATAGTAAATCAATTAAATGTATCCAGTCATCAATTTTATTTAAATCAAAAAGATAATAAACATCCTACTATGTAATCTAATATTGTAATAATTTCATCATTCCGATTGCTTATAATCCCCAGAATCAAAATAATTTTCATAATAACTCGTCCAATAAAAAAAATGTTAAATGTAGAATTCAGTAAGATTTCAGCTGTTTCTCCGTTTACATATCATTATATATACTAGGTGAAATATTCATAATTTTTATATTGAATGGATTGATTGATGTTATATTTTTTTGTTAGTAATTAAAGATTTTAAAAAATATAAGTACATCAAAAAACTATTTCCAAAATTTGAAAATAGACTGTTTCACGAATCAAGTGTTTTTGAATCATCAAATGTTAATAAAGAAGCTATCACTGATTCGGAAATTTGCTCCTACCGAGAACCAGATCGAAGCTCGTAGATACTTTTTTTCAAAAACGATAACCCAATTTCATTAATTGCAGCGTGGTTCGTAGTTATGACTGCATACGACTACAGTATGGCCATTGCTTTTAATAAATACAAACAAAATTATGTTTGGACAAATGTTATGGATTGTAGAAATCCATAAACCAATATAATCCATTAGACACGAACATGTTTAGTTAGCTATCTTACGGATGTATTTAATTTAGATATAATCATAAAGTATCTATCAATCTAACAAGTTTCCATAATAAAACTAACAATGTAACTTATATTTGTGGTACTGTCAATATTTCCAGGCAGATTTATTATATCGGGTTTTATTAACCGCATAAAAATGGAGAAGCATACATCGCAGTGAGAAGTGTTGCTAGGGTAAAATATTAAATTATTTATAAATGTTGTACACGGTTATTTTTTTTAAATACCAGCATGATTTTAACATTGAATCTCTTTAATTAAAACCTCTCAGATTATTTATAATTATTATTAATCCCACCTTATTTTTTTAAATCTGCTATTTCCAAAAGTTTTCCAAAAAAATATGGGCTGTGATTTGTGATTTAAAAAAACCTATAAGGTATATATAACATATGCACGCACTATAACACTTTCCACTTTCCTGGCACTTGGAGAATATAAAAAGATTCGCAATTATTGTTGCGAAATCTATTTACAGAAATTATCTTCACACTATTTGTAACCTGGTAGTTTTTGTGTGATTTTGGTAAAGGTTTTTTTAAAATACTTCTGCTTATAATAAAGTGGTAAGTAAGCGTGTTTATGTTTACCACAAAAAAATATTCACTGTGTATGATACCAACATATTACGATGTTGTGTGTTTGTTTAAATTTCATAACCCCTTATTGTGATTATTAAAAAATCAATTACATTCAAACTTCATTAAACATCAGTTATTACGTGTAGAATTCAAATAATCGCGCTGGTATTTAGAAAACAACAAGATTATTCATAAACAAACTGATTATATATTGATAACCAGATTTCCGTTTAGGAATTATCATGATAATTTCCTATTGGTATTAATTTGTCATTGATGATTAATTTATTTGCTGCTAATATTTCTTACAATTAGCAACGAATATAACTAGAAATCAATTTAATTTATTAATGATTTGAATTAATTTTTCTTTGTAATAATTTCTTCAATTAATGTTTATTATGATAATTTGTAATTCCCATATAATAGAACTTAGCGTATCGTTTGTATTTATTGAGTGCAATTATGGAATAATGAATTTTTAAATTTAGATATTTTTAAAATCTTTCAAGGCATTAGTCGTATAAGTTTGAACGAAATTTAAAAAATAATTTTAAGTAATTTCTTGGAATGTAATACGGATTGAAAAATGTATGCTTTTCTTATATATAAAAATGTTTGCATTGGTTTAATGGTTACTTTATTAAGCCTTCTTAGATATAGGTTAACAATCGAAAATGATTATGTATGAATGAATGTGAATGGATATGTGAAAAAGAGATGTTTGGATCGTAAGTATGACATGCAAAAAAAAAGGAGTAGGGTCAGAGTTGACAGGAGAGAATGGAAGCGAAAAACATGTTTTCCCAACCCCACTTAGATCAAATCAAATATTTTATTTGTGCATTATAGAGTTAAATCGATTAATGTATAGATTCCGGCTATACTCACGTGTTATTTTATCGGATGAGCCCGACTAGTTTCAAGCCCATACGGGGCTCATATTCATGAGCTCTTTACGCGGCGTTATCGCGGCGGGAACACTTGAAACTAGTCGGGCTCATCCGATAAAATAACACGTGAGTATACTGTACATTAATTATGAATAACACTCACGATAGTTTAAATTCAAAAAAGAGTTAAATGGACCTTATGAAAAACTTAAGCTGAAAAAACTTTAACATTAATTTTAATCTTACTAGTATGAGCTATAACACATCAGTACATATATATGTTTATTTTTTCAATGTTATTAGTATCCCCAACTTACTTTTTGTCAATTACAATTTTTTTTAATTTAGAATTAAAAATGAAAATGGTATTTTATTTGTTAAATATATTTATTTGAAATAATTAATAAAAAAAAGACAAATTAATTTAATATGTAGGTATAGAGTGGGATAAGGGCAGGAGAAATGTTGGTCGAAAGTGTTAGAATTATATTAAAATTTTGAACGCAATTGTCGGAAATAAAATCTATATTAATAGTCGCCAGCAGCCAAAGTTTGAATGTTTTAGCGGCAATTTTTTATATGAAAGTCATTGAGATAGCTAATATGTAAGCTTTCCTCACTTCACATTAAAATGGTAAATGAAATACTAACATTGCATTGACTCCTACAATTTAAGACTTTTTAACTCTAGCGCATCCTGGATAAAAGGTAAATGACGGTAAATATCTGCTTTGCATGGTCCTTTGATTTTATGCTTGTTTTCCATAGACAAATAAGCTAAAATAATATATATTTTTTTATATGCATATTACTACGTTACTAATACTTGAGTTTACGTGTTCCGGGTAGATTTTTGCACTAATAATCCTAGTCGTTTTGCGGCTTTCAAGTAAATTATCAAGAGGTAATATAGATTGGGACTCCGTAGATGTGTTCAGCGATACATTTATTTTTGTATATACTTTGAGCAATTGATGTTTTCCTTCTATATTATAATGCGCATGTTGTTGCGCCTAAATACAGTGCATTTATAGGCTAACCGTTTAACTGAGTCCTCGCCTGCGTGGTCAAAATCAACTTTTTTTCAAGAAATGTACAGAATCATTGCATGTAGTGAAATAGGAATATTGGCATGACGTTGTATTTATGTATTATTCAATTAAGTTACGAGATTGGATGTTTAATTTTGCACATTTATGCATTGTATAATATGTTTTTTTTTATTATATTATAGATTTACCTAGATTAAATGTATATATAATTCTTTTTACTATATACTTAATGTGACCACAAGTATCGATTTTGGGGGGACAGTCCCGTTTTTTTTGTCAATTGTTACCTCAATTTTACTTATTATTTTTTATGGCTTTCTCTTTCTCTAATAACAATGTAATTAAATAGACTACCCAACAGTGGGATTGTCTCAAGTCTTATACACTATTGCGGCACGACCAAAGTGTTGTGTATTTTAGTCCATAGGACCTTTGTCAGGATACCATCATCCATGGTGGTATATAAAAATCAGCACAACAGTAGTTAGTAGTTAAACAAGTTTTTCTTTTGTCTTTCTTATTGTATACCGTTTTTGTTTGCGATTTTTTTGTCTTGGATATTGACGATTTTTTAGTCTTAGATATTCACGACCCTGATCAAAAAAATATAAGACGGCGCGTGATGAAAAACGTAAATAAAGGGAAGGCATTTTTGACGTTGTATTTTGTAACATATAGATGCTTCATCGTGATAGGATACTGGCGCATTGCTCGACCTTATTTCGGCAATAAAAGTCAGTCAGTTTATCATCATATCATATCAGTTTAACACAAGTCAACATTCGTCACATTGTCGTGTCGAGCCACGTTCATTATTTGTGTTTGTTAAAACAGTACGACGACAATAATAATAAATAAATAATAATAAATATATGGGACACTTACACACACGGTCGTCCGTCCCCAAAGTAAGCAATTTTAATACTTGTGTTATGGTAGACAGACAACTGGTGAATATAAACATATATAATTTTTAAATACATACTTAAATAAAAATATACACCCAGGCTCAAAGAGCCAACAAATTCTTTTATAGAAAATGTTGGCCCTCGGCGGGAATCGAACCTGCGACACGCGGCGTTGAAGGCAGGATCACTACTCACTGCGCCAACGGGCCAGTCAATAATACTAAAAGTACTATTCGTGTATATTATCGTACCTACACCTAACGCGTAAAACGTATGCTCAAACAATCACACCACACTAGCACACACATGCACTACTACAATCTTAAGTCTTATACGTTGTTGCCGAAGCATCATCAAGAGATAGACAAAACAAAATTACGTCGCGACAAAATTGAAAAAATTGCTTTGAATCATGTCGTGAATTTGTATTTGTAACATACAAAATTTGTAAAACACAACACTACAAACCATCGCCTCAATACAAAAGCACTGTACACATACACTACTACAATATTAACAATTATTTTGCGCCGTAACCCAAGCATCATCAGTAGAGTCCACGAATAAATCGCAAATCACACGTTAATAATGTTTTTCAGCAATATTTGCATCTTTTTTATTGATCAGTGGTTTTATGTATTATTCTATAGCAATATTCTTCATATATGCTATATATTTCCAGGTCTTCTCCGCTACAAAGTGGACTTCCAGTCCATGCAGCTGGACGACGAGGAAATCGACAATTTGTACGACATCGACGATTACTAGACATCACTACGGCTAGTCGACCTATAATCTGTTTGTGAACATTTGTTCTGTTATAATCACAACGGCATAACTCGACTTATTTAACAAGTCATTAATGAAATTACCGAAATTCAATGGCGACTGTACACTCTACAATACATCCCGAGACATAGAGTAGGGATGTGACTTGGAGTTGAAAAAATCGATTAATAAATAATCGATTTTTATACCTTTAAAAATAATCGATATTTTTTAAATAGATTTTTTCTGACTTTTTCAA
Source organism: Morpho helenor (assembly GCA_029227775.1). Taxonomy (NCBI): domain Eukaryota; kingdom Metazoa; phylum Arthropoda; class Insecta; order Lepidoptera; family Nymphalidae; genus Morpho; species Morpho helenor. Next base: position 11,168,300 of record JARGCU010000011.1, read on the forward strand.
AAGTTGCCTTTTTTAATATTAATAATTAATTACAATAAAGGCTAATTAAAGTGAACAACTACCAAGAAATAATATCAGATGCGCTGTTTGTGAAATTGGATTAAAATGTGTAGTTTGGCTAAATTGGTTTCATCCAACAATGCATATCTAATCTTAAAAATCAAGAAAAAGAGTAAAAAAGAAAAAGGGATACCTGAAATAATCGATTTTTTAAAAATCGATTTTTGATAAAAATATAATCGATTATTAAAAATCGATTATTTTCTAAATACACATAGAGTTCGCGTACTAGAGTGAAACTACTGTAATTAGTGTAATTTTCAGCCAATAGTTTTGACATAAATTATATATATACCAATTCAATAAACCTAAACTTTAGTCATCGATATTTGTATGAAACAGCATTATTTTTTGTAACATAACTCGATCAAAAATCGCTACTAAGGTTTCGTAATAACAAATAATTTTTGTTTTTATTAATCCTTGTGTTGCCAGATTTAAATCTCGTCAATTTGCCAGCATTTAAATATATTTTTTATCTAATCAAAATATCAAATATCAAAATATCAAAATAATATTTTTTATCTAAAGTTATTCGCGTTTAAAATTTTTCGAAAAAATCTTAACTTAACTAAAATAAAGTTTTAATTGCGTATAGTCTTGACTTGTTTTAATTATTAAATTATTAATATCCTTTTTTCTCTGTGGGGATATGCGTTTTAAATTTAAAAAAAATACTAATCAAAAATAAAGTTTTAATTATGCAGTCTTATTTTAATAATAAAGCAGAACAAATGTTTACAAATGGACAACGAATCAAACGCTTACCATAGACAATTACATAAATTTTGTATTACTCTAGCAATTTATGGTTGTTAATGATACTAAAAACTTTTGATTATAACGATATCAAGTCTCAAAATACGTAGCGGACATTAAAAAGTTGTATAATATATTGTTATACAAAGAATTGATGTATAATATCCATAGATACACAGTTCCATAGATAAATACCTACTGAGAAGAGCCAGAAACTCCGCAGTTGCTCTTTTTAAAATATAATTCTTATAACTAGTTACAATTTATTGATTTCTTAACTTAACTTAAACGATATATTAAATTTAATATTGTTTATATCACAAAATTACAACCATCTCAAGAGTTATAAAAAAAATTGTAAACATCTGAATAATTTAATAAACGTGACTATTTCACAAGTTACTAATAAACTGTCAGTTAGCTTATTCGGAACATATCTCTAAATCTTGCGTTTCGGTTTCTGACCGGCTTATTCAGCACTTAAAGTCCCTAATAAGTTAACAGGTAGATCACGTGGCTGTTATTTTGTTTATCTGCTGTATAGCAAATATCTATTTCAAAATGGCCGCGATTTTATTTTATAAAAAATTTCACTTTCTAGTCTCTTTTGACAGACATTTATCTGCTACTTATTTTATTTGTCGGTTAACTAACCGACATTTTATCAGTAACTTGTGAAACAGGCCTTAAAAGTCCTTAGACAAAACTTTAAGTCCAGTACATAATTTCCATTTAATTGCATTTCCTAATTGCACATAATTAAAAGCATTTGCGATTTAGTTATAATTTGAATTTATACATTATATTCGTACCTTTCGTGAATATGTTGATAAGTAGACTTACGTCATTAGGATTGCATTATTTATATCTATACTTATAATAAAAAAATCCCCAAAAGCTGTCTGTCTGTATATGTTCGATTTTCTCAAAATTTATTGAATGGATTTTTGTATGGTTTTTACTAAAAGATTTAGATACCTAAATATTTAGATTAGTACATGACGGTTTTGTGAAAATTGAATTAAAAAGGTAGCGCGGCTGCAAAGAAATTCGCCTACTGGAAGCTATAGTCGCATGCACCGCGTAAACTAACAGAGATACACTAAAGTAATGTACTAGAGAATTGTAGATCTATAAAAATACTACAAAAAAAGTCCGCGACAGTATGTCTCTATCTCTTATACTTACCTCACAATAATTACTTTTATGTTCAACATTTTAATTAAATACTCATTTCTACGCAAGCGAAGCAAGTAAAAACTTGTGAACATTTAAATAACGTATATCTATTTATGACTGAACTGAAAAGTGTGCGTTTTTGACATGTTAAGTTATTCACGCCTGGTACAAATATTATGTCGTATGAGTTTAAAAAATATAGTTTCGATAGAAATTATAAAAAAAATTGCATTACGTTGATTTTTTCCATTTTTATTTTGGCCGGATGTCTCAACATAAATTAGGTAATTATAATAATTGGATTGTAAAAGTTTGCTCAAAAATAGTCCGCCATTTACGTCGGTATTTCTCCAATGGCATGATTAATAATTCAAATTTCCTAATCTCATCATAAATGATAAGATTTTGTTTTATTAATAAAATGGCGTCAGATATTTTTTTAAATTTCCTATAATATATTTGATATTTTTGCATATCATTGACGTTAAAATAAAAAACAGTGCCTTAATAGTTAAATTAAATATAAACAGAAATGTGTAATATTTATAAATTTACTAAAGATAACTTTGAATTTTTTCGACTTTCAACTCTGTTACAAAAAAAAATTTCTCCGCATTCATATTATATTTTAATTGTAATGATTAATATACAGTTTATTAATCATTTTTAATGATTAAGATTTTTAATCTACAATGGGACCATAAATAATTTGTGACTGAGACAAATAGCAAAACTTCTTATTCACAAATATCTGACGTTTATAATTTTAAAAAAATGAGTCATGAGTCTAATAAAAAAAAACAATTTTAAACTGTAATATTATCAAATTAATTCGACGCCTTTATTAAGTGCCTTAATAAAGTCCCATTTTAAAAGTACTAGGTACGTCCCGATTCAAAGGTAAGGTAATAAAAAAATGTCCTTATTTTTAAAAAAATATTGAGTTTAATTGGTTAATTTTTACGAGATTAAACTATTGATGTGAGAAAAATGTGAGGAGAATATTATATATATGTATTTAAACATTTTTATCTCGTTATAAACACAACTTATCGCTTCGCATATGTAAATTGTATAATATGCCACTTTAGTGAAATACGAGAATTATTATGTAGTACCAAAACGCCGGGACCTTGTCGCTTTAGTTGTAAAAAAAAACCATCGTTGTATTTATGCTGTTTATTTAAAAATGACACGGTCCATGCGTTTTTTAAAATAATATGGAGGCGATTGCAATTGTATTTTTTTCTCGTTAATTATTAATTTTTATATATTATCAAGTTAATGTCCGTTTTAACCTTTTTTTTTATTCTCTGTAGTATAAAGTCGGTTGAAGGCTGTGTGTTGTCTTTTATTTATTCCTTTAGATAATTGATTCCTTTTTATAGGGTGAGGAGTATATAAAAATATCTATTGCCTTAGTAGTTTTATTATCTATAATTCGAATCGATAAATTGGAAATCCGATATCGATTTTCTTCATACAATTCCGAAAATTAAATAAAACTGAAGTTTGATGTATGTAGAAATTTTAAATAGTTTCGTTTAAGAAAACGATAAAATTTCCTACTAGGGCTAAAGACATTACAAAAATGACAGAAAATAACTACAATCCCAGTATCCTGCAGTCTCGAATTTTCCCTTTCCGAATGGTAAATTAATCTAAAAATTTTATAATCGTATCGAAATCATGATTACGGTGCACAAATGTCACATTGACGGCAACAATTGTGTTCAAATTATTGACCTATTATTTGGTAACAGGTTGTATTTGAAACTTGTAAAAATTATTCTTATTCTATTGCGATAATGTCAATAATTAATTTAAATTGAACCTTATAACTTCATGTTAAGATTGACAATAGATAAATCTGAGACAATAAGGGATTAGGGTTAACGCCATAAATAAAATAAGGGTACAGAAACAAAAGAGATCAGCACTGTCTAAATAGTCTTCAGAAGGGTCGCAGCAATCAGCTAGTCATATTTAGAACAAAACCTGACTCCAATCAACAATGAGGTGTCAAAATTTTTCCGTATCGTAAGCGGCAAAAACTCAAAAGGTCATAGAAAAAATAATGACGCAAGAACGTTTAGATTTGAAAGTGGCATTATGTATATTTTTTCTCGACTCAGGGCCGTGCCTTTTTGTAAATCGGCCATTGTTTGTTTACAACTCAAAACATGCGGAGTGTGCTTAAGTAGTTACTATCCCACTGCTGAGAATAGGCCTCTTCTCTCCGATTTTGGGAAGAAGGATTAGAGCTCAGACCTACCACACTGCTCCAATGCGGTTTGGTAGGTTACACACATTCCAGAATTCTGTAGAGATATGCAGGTTTTCTCACGATGTTTTCCTTCACCGAAAAGCGTGTGATAAAACTTACCTGCGATTCAACTTAGTCGCGTTTTACGACACCTCGGTAAGAAATGAGGATGGTCTATTCAATTCAGCCGGATACAGCGGGAAAGGGGAAATGAAACTCATAAAAATTATAATAAAAAGTCGACGTACATAATAGACTAAGTAGAATCCGTTAAATAATTGCAGACTTTGCGCCTTACAAGAATATGCAAATTATTTTGTTTAGGTAAGTAAAGTAGCGACCTTTTACTCTCCCACTGCTGGGAATAGGCCTCTTCTCTCCGATTTTGGGAAGAAGGATTGGAGCTCAGACCTACCACACTGCTCAAATGCGGTTTAGTAGGTTACATGTTCCAGAATTCCGTAGAGATATGCAGGTTTCCTCACGATGTTTTCCTTCGCCGAAAAGCGTGTGATAAATTGAAATTATTAATTAGACACAAGTTTTAACAGAAAAACTCATTGGTGTCTGTCCGGGACCTCCTAGAAAGAGTCGCACAGTCACACCGCTGGGCTACAACAGCTTTTTAAAAGAGGAGTGTACTTACGATTCGGAAATTAACAAATATATAGCTGCAATTAACTACGCACTAAGCTGCAACGATTAACTTGTAACCATCTATCAAATTGTAATTATTTTTTGTTAAAAAGATTATCCGGTATTCTAGGTAGGAGCAACTTCCGAATCAGTGATAACCTCTTTAAAAGCATTTGACGATTCAAAAGTACTGTAAACAGTACACTTAAATAAATAATAATTTGAATTTAATTTAATCTATATCCATACTTATATATAAAGCTGAAGTTAGTTTGTTTGAACGCGCTAATCTCAGAAACTACTGGACCGATTTGAAAAATTCTTTCAGTGTAAGATAGTTTATTTATTGAGATAGGCTATATAATATCATGCTAAGATGAATAGGAGAGGAGCAGCGATAAAAAAAATATTGGGAAAACGGCAAAATTTAAAGTATTCCTTCCTTGCGCAAGTAAACGGTGAAATTTATTAAAAAATCTCTTATACTTAATCACTCATGATGTTTTCCATCACCGAAAAGCGTGTGATAAATTTCATTTATCAATTACGCACATTGCTACCTGACCGGGGTTTGAACCCATGATCGTCTCTAGTTTCACGGTCTCACAGCGAAGCTATCACAGCTTTAAAAAACTTAATCAATTAAAATAGTATACTTAAACAAGATTGATTTGCATACTTTTGTTAGGCGCAAAATCTGCAATTATTAAACGAAATGTACGTCGTCTTTTTCTTATAATTTTTATGAGTTTTATCTTCCCTTTCCCGTCGTATCTGGCTGAGAAGAGTAGACCACCCTCATTTCTTACCGAGGTGTCGTAAAACGCGATTAAGGTACGTTGACACGCTGTGTGGTTTCCAGCTGAGTAGAATAGACCACCCTCATTTATTAACAAGGTGTCGTGAAACGCGACTAAGGTAAGTTAACCCACCGTGTGGTATCCGGCTGAGTACAATAGACCACCCTTATTTCTTACCGAGGCGTCGTAAAAGGCGACTACGTTAAGTTGACCCGTCGTGTGGTATCCGGCAGAGTAGAATAGACCACCCTAATTTCTTACCGAGGTGTCGTAAAAGGCGACTAAGCTAAGCTGACCTGCCGTGTGGTATCCGGCTGAATAGAATGGACCAAGTTAACGTAAGCCAGGTGGTCGATCCTAAAATACCCAGCCATCATGTGACGATATGTATATAATATGTTGTGCTGACCCCACTTCAAGTGGGATAAGGGCAAGAAAATAATGAGTTTTATCTTCCCTCTCTTATTTGTTGAGACAGTCTCTTTCCTGCATATAGCTCCCCTATTCCAGTCTTAATAAAAGGCAGGCGGCCGGACGTAGAAACGCAGTTAAATCATGTGACAGCATGTTTATAACATCTTGTGTCGACCCCACTTAGAGTGGGATAAGGCCAGGAGGATGATTCTAGTCATAGTAACTATGAACAGAATACGGAACCCGTGTCAAAAATGTTATTCGCAGTTCACTGATGTAATACCTACTTATTATAACAATTAATTTGATTTATAGTTATTATGATATAATTATTATAAGACTGGATTAATCCAATTTAAATTAATGAGTTTGTTATTTTTTTTATGTAGAGATATTCTTTATTACTATTTCAGTATTTTGTTTAAATACCCACAGTCATACACCACAGTCTTTGTTTAATTCATTGGTTTGAAGATTATCTTTGAAGATAATCTTTGAATAATCGATTTATTTTGATCTATTTATGGATCGATTTTTTTGATCTATTTATGGATATAAAGCTGTGATGGCCTAGCGGTGCGACCGTGTGAATCTCTAGAGACGATCATGGGTTCAAACCCGGGCAGACACCAATGAGTTTTTCTATTAAAAAAAAAAAAACTTATGTGTCTAATTGATAATTGCAATTTATCACACGCTTTTTGGTGAAGGAAAACATCGTGAGGAAACCTGCATATCTCTAGAGAATTCTGGAGATATGTGTAACCTACCAATCCGCATTGGAGCAGCGTGGTAGGTCTTAGCTCCAATCCTTCTCTCCAAAAAAAAAAAAACGGAGAGAAGAGGCCTATTCCCAGCAGTGGGATAGTAACAGGCCGCTACTTTACTTTACTTTTTATGGATCGATTTATCCTTAAGGGAGTAAATCGATTGTTTAGTTATCGATTTTTTTTAATTTCAAATCACATAGAATACGAAATTTAGCTTCCTTAAAGCAGCCGCGCAGTTTCTCACGTTACCACGGACAAGAAAGAAAAACACGTTTTGAAATAGTTCAAAAAATTTTGAATGTTTATCAAGGTGAACATGCAAGTGGTTTTTAGTACATAGTTTTTTACGTCAATTTTTTTCGGCATTCTGTTGAGTGACGTAACACTCAGCCAAATTTAGAAAGCCATAATTCAATGCTATTTTTATAATCGTACCTTAAATACGATAGCAGTTTGCTATATTTGTACTTGTCAACCGATACCATATTTTAAATCATTAATATTTAAATGATTTAATCTTGTATATATACGCCGTGTGGTATCCGGCTGAATAGAAAAGACCACCCTCATTACTTAATGAGATGTCGTAAAAGGCGACAATTAATTTGATTAACCGTGTGGTATCCGGTTCAGTAAAATAGACCACCCTCTTTTTAGCGAGTTGTCGTAAAATGGGACTAAGGGAAGTTGACCAACCGTGTGGTATCCGGTTGAGTAAAATAGACCACCCTCTATCTTACGCAGCTGTCGTAAAAGGCGACTAAAGTAAGTTGACCAACCATGTGGTATCCGGTTAAGGAAAATAGACCACCCTTATTTCTTACCGAGGCTTCGTAAAAGGCGACTAAATTAATTTGACCAACCGTGTGGTATCCGGTTGAGTAAAATAGACCACTCTCTTTCTTACCGAGGTGTCGTAAAAGGCGACTAAAGTAAGTTGACCAACCGTGTGGTATCAGATTGAGCAGAATAGAACACCCTCATTTCATACCGGTGTCGTGAGGCAGGTATTAAAATACGTGCACAAATCATGTGACATGTTTATAACATGTCTAAGTGGGTCTTTATTATTACCTATATTAATAATATTAGAACGCCGTGTGGTATCCGGCTGAATAGAATAGTACCACCCTCATTTCTTACCGAGGTGTCGTAAAAGGCGACTAAGGTAAGTCGACCCGCCGTGTGGTATCCGGCTGAGTAGAATAGACCAACCTCATTTCTTACCGAGGTGTCGTAAAAGGCGACTAAGGTAAGTTGACCCACCGTGTGGCATCCGGTTAAGTAGAATAGACCACCCTCTTTCTTACCGAGGTGTCGTAAAATACGACAGACGTAAGTTGAAGTCAGGCAGGCGGCCGGTCGTAAAAACGCAGCCAAATCATGTGACAGCATGTTTATAACATGTTGTGCCGACCCCACTTATAGTGGGATAAGGGCAGGAGGATGATGATTAATAATATTAGAATGCAATATTGTGTGAAAATTCCAATCTGTCCATTAAAAATTTTCAAGTTAGGCCTCACACGGAAGCTGAATTTTAATATAAAATTATGCCAAAATAATAAATATGTTAATTTTTTCCATTTAAACACGCAATAAACATAGTAAGTAATGTGTTTTGCGAAAAATTACGTTAGGAATTACAAAATTATGCTTATTTTGAGAATGGATGTAGTCCAAATCTTTTTTAAACTTAATCTCTGATTTTTGATGTAAATTAACGGCCTATTACTATCCCACTGGGCATAGGCACTTACAATATTTAAAAAAGGATTGGAGCTAAGACCTGCCACGCTGCTCCAATGCGGATTGGTACGTTACACATATCTCCAGAATTCTCTGGATCCAGGTTTCCTCACGATGTTTTTGATCAAAAAGCGTGTGATAAATTGCAATTATCAATAAGACATATAAGTTTTATTAGAAAAACTCATTGGTGTCTGCCGGGAGTTTGAACCTGTGATTTCCTTAAAAGAGTCGCACGGTGTCACCGCTGGGCTATTAAAGCTTACGAGCACGTTTAGTTTAAAATAGACCACCCTCATTTCTTAAGTTTATATACATATAGGTATCGCACGCTTAGTATTAAAATGACTTAATTGAAATATGTTTGTTACTCTTTCACGTCGAATGTAGCATCTTTTCATCAATTATTTTACCTAAATTAATAAATAGATTAAATAGTTATATAAACTTTTTCTTTTTCTCCATATTACCCGTATTCTCTTTCTTCTTCAATTCTTGTCCTTTACTTACTCAAAAGTTTATTACTCAAAGGTTGTCTGGAAGAGATCCCTTTTAGGGATAAGTCCGCCTTTATACATGTGCTTTTTTACTTTTTCTTTTCTAACTATATATCCTCCTGCCCTTATCCCACTCTAAGTGGGGTCGGCACAACATGTTATAAACATACTGTCACATGATTTGGCTGCGTTTTTACGACCGGCCGCCTGCCTGACGTCAACTTACCTTAGTCGTATTTTACGACACCTCGGTAAGGAGGGTGGTCTATTCTACTAAACCGGATACCACACGGTGGGTCAACTTACCTTAATCGCCTTTTACGACACCTCGGTAAGGAATGAGGGTGGTCTATTCTACTCAGCCGGATACCACACGGCGGGTCGACTTACCTTAGTCGCCTTTTACGACACCTCGGTAAGAAAAGAGGGTGGTACTATTCTATTCAGCCGGATACCACACGGCGTTTTTTCTTTTCTAACTATATGTATAAAAAGAAAGAAATAAATAAAATCACGTGACAACAGTCCACGCGAGGTCGCGGGTAAAAGCTAGTCGTTTATGGCAATTTAATTTTGATGCATGTATCTTAACATCATACAATTTCCTTGGCGGGCCGCAGACGGGTCTAGGGGTAGGGAAAAAAGGGGGGGTGGGGTTATAAAAAATTTTATATCTTCGCGTCTGCGTGGAAGGAGAAGAATTTTTTTGAATCGATATCTTCCGACGTTTTTGATATATTTACCTACTAGCTTATACCCGTGACTTCGTTCGCGTGAACTGTTGTCGCGTAATAGGTGGATAATAGATGGCGCTTTTCAATGTCATCCTATTCCTGTAGAATTAACAGGATTTCTATGGCTGGCTCGTTGGAGCAGTGGGTAGTGACCCTGCCTTCAGCTCCGTGGGTCGCGGGTTCGATTCCCGCCGAGGGCCAACATTTTCTATAAACGAATTTGTTGGTCTTTGAGCCTGGGTGTATATTTGTATTTAAGTATGTATTTAACAATTATATATGTATATATTCACCAGTTGTCTGTCTACCATAACACAAGTATTAAGTTACTTACTTTGGGGACGGACGACCGTGAGTGTAAGTGTCCCATATATTTATTTATTTATTTATTTATTTATTTATAACCTATATGTTACCCGGTTTATAAGGAATAATTCTGCCAAATTTCATCGATATTTGTTCAGCGGATTCGCCGTGAAAGAGTAACAAACATACATCCATACTCACAAACTTTCGCATTTATAATATTCGTGGGAATAGGATAGGATGTCGACTCTAAGTTAAATAGAAATGCCTTTACTGAATGAATGAATCATGCTCCTGCCCTTACCCTACTCTAAGTGGGGTCGGTACACGTTATAAACATGTTGGCACATGATTTGGATTTGGATTTTACGACCGGCCGCCTACCTGACGTCAACTTACCTAAATCGTATCTTACTACAACTCGGTAAGGAAGAGGGTGGTCTATTTTACTCAGCCGGATACCACACGGTGGATCAACTTACTTTAGGTAGTCGCCTTTTACGACACCTCGGTAAGAAATGAAGGTGGTCTATTCTACTCAGCCGGATACCACACGGTGGATCAACTTACTTTAGTCGCCCTTTACGACACCTCGGTTAGAAATGAGGGTAGTCTATTCTACTCAGCCGGATACCACACGGTGGATCAACTTACTTTAGTCGCCCTTTACGACACCTCGGTAAGAAATGAAGGTGGTCTATTCCACTCAGCCGGATACCACACGGTGGATCAACTTACTTTAGTCGCCTTTTACGACATCTCGGTAAGAAATGAAGGTGGTCTATTCCACTCAGCCGGATACCACACGGTGGATCAACTTACTTTAGTCGCCTTTTACGACATCTCGGTAAGAAATGAAGGTGGTCTATTCCACTCAGCCGGATACCACACGGTGGATCAACTTACTTCAGTCGCTTTTTACGACAACTCGGTAAGAAATGAAGGTGGTCTATTCCACTCAGCCGGATACCACACGGTGGATCAACTTACTTTAGTCGCCTTTTACGACATCTCGGTAAGAAATGAGGGTAGTCTATTCTACTCAGCCGGATACCACACGGTGGATCAACTTACTTTAGTCGCTTTTTACGACAACTCGGTGAGAAATGAAGGTGGTCTATTCCACTCAGCCGGATACCACACGGTGGATCAACTTACTTCAGTCGCTTTTTACGACAACTCGGTAAGAAATGAAGGTGGTCTATTCCACTCAGCCGGATACCACACGGTGGATCAACTTACTTTAGTCGCCTTTTACGACATCTCGGTAAGAAATGAGGGTAGTCTTTTCTACTCAGCCGGATACCACACGGTGGATCAACTTACTTTAGTCGCTTTTTACGACAACTCGGTGAGAAATGAAGGTGGTCTATTCCACTCAGCCGAATATCACACGGTGGGTCAACTTACTTCAGTCGCCCTTTACGACACCTCGGTAAGAAATGAGGGTGGTCTATTCTACTCAGCCGGATACCACACGATGGATTAACTTACTTTAGTCGCCCTTTACGACACCTCGGTAAGAAATGAAGGTGGTCTATCCTACTCAGCCGGATACCACACGGTGGATCAACTTATTTTAGTCACCTTTTACGACACCTCGGTAAGAAATGAGGTTGGTGTATTCTACTCAGCCGGATATCACAAAATAATTGATATAAAAATAGTTTTTTTTCACATCTGTAACCGCTTAAGCGACGCATTGTCAGTGACCTTTTACTTTTGAGGGTCGCGGGTTCGAATCCCGCCGAGAGCATACTTCTTAGTTCTTCGTGACTGGGTGTATTTATTTCAAATTATATAGTAATAGTAACGTAGTAAACTCTTATTATCCCACTGCTGGACATATTCCTCTATCCGTTTTCTATTTGGAGAAAATTATTGGAGCTAAAACCCACCACACTGCTCCAATGCGGATTAGTAGGTTACACATATCCCCATCGAATTCACCATAGACATTCTTTCCTAGCGATGTTTTCCTTCACCGAAAAGCGCGTGATAAAATAATAACTAAGTTATACGAGAATTTTATTATCTTTGCTTTCGAAATTCATAGTTTGATATCATATCTAAAAAGCAAAAATCAACATGAGATTTCAAATTATAAATCTCTCCAAAATTGCAAACAGTAAAAAAATACAATCTCATAAAACTCTATATTTGATGGGCCTTTTATATATTTTTTAGTATTTCTATCCCTGAACCGCACACTAGCAAACAAAGTCGATTAAAGCAAAATCGAACCTTAACTTAGTGCAATAGAGTTGTAAATCAACTGTATTTAAAGTTTGTTTTGATTTCAAAAATGAAACATACAAGTGAAATTACACTTTATTTCTACATTATTAAGGTTTAAAATAGAGTGTGGTAATTATAATTATGATTTTATAGATAGAAGTTCGAAATTCAAAACCATCCACACACGCGCCGCGTAATCGATTTTTGAAATGGCGTTGGAAGTACCCCCCTCTACCCGCCCGCCTCCGTAACCTTTTTTATTTTTTATTGAATGCTCAGACGAGCGTCTTCTAGTGCTTTTTTATTTTATCTATGGATCTTGTATTATGTTCTGAGTCTGCATTTTACGGAAATTCAAAATGGAGGATTTAGTTTTAGATCTTTTTTATTCTATTTTATGAATTTATATTCATCTACTTATTACATTTTTATTAGTATTTTACTATCTTTTATAGCAGTTTTATAACTATGAAAGTTAATTAAGATAATTACATGTATCCGACAATCATTTAAATCGAGCTTGGTGTTTAAACTAGTCTAGATTTACTTAAAGAATTAACGCTTTACTTCATAGAGTTCCATGATACGAAATATTATTATTATTACTTTTCTAATCTGGAATCCTAAAAAACTCGGGAAAAGAGATGCAGCAATGTTTAATATTTGAGTTATGGTTTAAATAATATTACAGAACGGTGAAGAATCATAACTAGAAATTGACAGCGAAGTTGCGATCCATCGCTTATAGAGTGCTCCAAATTTAAAATAATAGGTCACGCCTTACGATCATAGATTTAAATCCAATAAAAAAATTATGCGACAAAACATCAAAAACTATTTATATATGAATTTATCGATAAGTATATTGTTATTTAGTATAATTAAATTTCATTATTTTTCATATTTGCGAATCAAACCTGCTTAACTATAGATTGTCTCATTTTGTACGTTAGCTGGCAGAGATCAAAAGTAATAATAAAATTAGCTATAAAATAATTTAATTATTGATTTTGTATTATGGATCTCTGTAAAGTAACGCCTAATTCTATAAATTATTTGGCAGAGATCAGTCAAAGAGATAAGTTGACCTTTTATTCTTTTTATTGATAATATTTTTTATGGTTGTAAAATAAATAAATAAAAAAAATTTGTTAAATACAGATGACATTAGGCTGCTAGTTGCGAAAAATAATTATATCGATTTCACTCTAAAACAAAATCAGTGTCCTTAGAACTATTCCTTGTATAGCAATAGCAGATAGTAGTGACGTTATTCAATTTAGATATTTTATAAAATATCACACGATTTAATTATAATATTACGAAAGGTTGTGCGAAAAAAAAACCTTAAATAATCGCGGCAAATTTGTATATCAATATTATTTTATTAATTAAAAGATTCTAAATTTGAATTTAGAAAAAAAAACACCTGCCTTGATTGATATTGATATCTTAATTGTTTTAAATATCGAATAATTTAAATTTCGTCTAATTTTACCAAAATCGATTCTATCGTTTATCTATTCAAGAATATTTTAAACAATTCAATGTCGCGACGTATTCGTCCTCTATTCGCCCGCCTTTTATGTAATCGTTAAATGTAAAAATATAATCTATTTATAGACATGTTGCCAAATTTATTAACTCAAAAAATGCTTGAAGGTCAATATCAGATTAACATTTAAGATAACATTTTGAAATGTGTACACTCGCCGACAATATTTTTGTAAAATTAAAAGGAAGTTGTAAAATAATTATTGACATAACTGAGTGTTTGTTTACAAACCGAATTAATATGTCAGCGTATTTTTAACGACGAAATAAAAAATATCTTGGTGACCGCCTTGCTCGGTAGTTTTTTAAAATATAAAAAAAAGAAACATCAAAAGAAAGAAAAATAATAGTGGGGCTTGATCTTAGATATTTTCATTTCTCGCGACAACCCGTTCCCCGTATAAACTACGCTGACTTGACAGATAATGACCAAAATTCAATTCAATATAAATTTTCGTATTTTTTTAATGCTCAAAAGCAGGAATAAAATGATTTTTTTAATAAAACCTAGCTAGATCGATTTTTCTCCCCCGAAACCCCCACATGCTGAATTTCAGGGAAATCATTGGAGCCGTTTCCGAGATTCCGAAAATATATATCTCGACCTTAGACGCATAAGGTCTGATGTCTGGTTTGATGACAAGAGAGCGAAAAGAAAATTTGTAAACTAATCGGGATAGTATTTTCGTTTTTATGGATAATATTAAATTAAATATTGCTAATATTTTAGCGAAAGCTTATATGTTTCGATTCCTAACACTATTAATATAAAATTTACCTCATTAGATTAAAAAAACTCATTTTTTTAGAAACCGAAGACATTATTCGCATTTGGTCTTATGTCAACATTCGACCTAATGCGTCTGATCTCGAGATATATACATACAAGTTTAACTCATTTATATATTAAAAATAATTAATCTTTAAGGGCTTATATTCTAATTAGCTAAGAATGTCAAAGGGTGTCAATTTTCAACATAGAGTTATTTTACTACAGCTGGCATACTTTAATTTCTTACCGAGGTATCGTTAAAGACGACTAAGGTTAATTGACCCGCCATGTAGTTTCCAGCTGAGTAGAATAGACCACCCTCATTTATCACACATGTTAGAAATGTTGTCGCCAATGACTTCCGCTTTGTATTTTATAGCAACACAGTCATGAAACAAGAGTATCGCGCCCTTTTTTATTAAAATGGTGACAACACTGTGCCGTTGTTGTTTCCGGTGGAGTCTTCCTATTGATAAAACGTTTCAGTGACAGTCAGTCTTTGTTCGTCATTCAACATTTCGACGTCAGGCCGCCTGCCTGACGTCAACTTACCTTAGACGTATTCTACGACACCTCGGTAAGAAAGAGGTTGGTCTATTTTACTGAAACGGATACCACATAGTGGTTCAACTTAGTTTAGTCGTATTTTACGACACCTCAGTAAGAAATGAGGGTGGTACTATTCTATTCAGCCGAATACCACACGGCGTGAGTACTTATAAATTGACATAAATACATAAAGTTTTACCTTTATTATATTACTAGGAGTCCCGCCCCAGCTTCGCACGGGTATAAAGCATATGTCACTCAGTGACAATCACAGTATTTCTCTACTCCATATTGAATTTTATTATACATATAAACCTTCCTCTTCAATCACTCTATATATTAAAAAAAAACCGCATTAAAATCTGTTGCGTAGTTTTAAAGATTTAAGCAAACATAGAGATATAAGGACAGACAGAGAAAGCGACTTTGTTTTATACTATGTGGTAACGTTTATAGCTACTACTATTTTGATAATTGTCAAATTTTTACCATACTTACCCAAAGACTAAATTACGTTTAGCTGTCATTTATGTTTTGTTTTTCCATGTCATAGTCGTTTTTGTTGTACCACGTTTTATAGTGACTTGACGGGATAAAATAAATGCCGTCGAACGGGATAAAAAGTATCCTATGTCCGTCTCCTGGTTCTAAGCAACCTCTCCACCAATTTTCAGCCGAATTTGTTCATCCGTTCTTGAGTTATAAATAGTGTAACTAAGACCAACTTTCTTTTATATATATAGACTAGCGGCCTACCCTGCTTCGCACGGGTATAAAATATATAGCCTATGTCACTCAGTGAAAAAAATGATTAAAATCGATCCAGTAGTTTTGATTTATTCATTACTGCCCGTGGCCCGCAAGCGTTAAATTTGGATAAAAACAATTCCCTCTTCCTATACCAAGAAGATTTCCTGCTATCTTTGGAATGTCTAAATTCATATACTACATAGTTATTACACATTACTACATTTTACATTTTTCCCTATATATTTTATGTTTAAAATTAATTACAGAATGTCTTTATATACAACATTCATAGCTTTGTTATCATTAGACAATACAAACATGTTTTCTTTAGAGGTTACTCTTAAAAGAGCGACATTTAGTTGCACGTCCGATCGCTGCTAAATTCGAAGTGCTATAGGGAGAAGCGCGGCCTCCTCGCGGGATTTTAAATCTGTGATATCTTCGAAAATGTTCATTTAAATTACATGCTGTAAACGGCCATATTGATCTATATTAAATCAACAATGTATTTAACGTACTTAATTAAATAAGAATTAATGCTATATTGTATAAAAATTGCTTCGAAAATAAGGTATTATTTTTCGTATAAAAGTAAATGACAAAAAATGCTATTGTGGGTTATCCATAAGAGATAGACATATACCATCGCGGACTTTTCTGTAGACCTTTTCAATGTGTACAAATATTTAGTACATCATTTTGATAAATCTCGTAGGGTTTAGCCTGCGTTTGTAATGTAAGCGGGAAAAAAAGTAATTATTTACGACATCACATTAGAAACCTCAAAAATTACAGTATTTCTCTACTCCATATTGAATGTTATTATACATTCCTCTTGAATCACTCTATCCATTAAAAAAACCGCATCAAAATCTGTTGCGTGGTTTTAAAGGTTTAAGCAGTCATAGGGATATAGGGACAAACAAAGAATGTGACTTTGTTTTATACTATGTAGTGATAATCCCTATAGCATGATTCAGTATTCACGCGCAATAGCTTATTATTAGCGTATTTCATGTATAACTTTGGTGTTTCTATACCGATTTCAATGATTCTTTTTTTATACAATGGTTAATACTATTAACTTTTTTATTTATGGATGACTGAGAGTGATATAAACGTAGAAGTAGACAAATATAACCAGAAAGCGTCGAACTGCTAAGCTCTCGGGAGTTACACGTGTTATTGTGAGTCAACCATAAAAGATAGACATATGCTGTCGTGGGATATTTTTTATATAATTTTAAGGAGAACATTTCCGTCATACATGATTTCTGTGTAGCTTTAACCATCAAGGTTGCACACGCGACGGAAGCTTAAAAAATGGAGTAACTTCTCCCGTTTTCCCGACATTTCCCTTCACTGCTCTGCTCCTATTGATTGTAGCGTGATGAAAAGTATACTATAACCAGCCCAGGAGTATGAAAAAAAATTGTACCGAGTTTCGTTAAAATCCGTCGAGTAGTTTTTGTTTCTATAACGGTTATACAGACAGACAGACAGACAGACAGACAGACAGACAGACAGACAGACAGACAGACAGACAAAATTTTTACTGATTGCATTTTTGGCATCAGTATCGATCCCTAATCACCCCCTGATAGTTATTTTGGAAATATATTCCAGTTACAGAATTGACCTCTCTACAGATTTATTATAAGTATAGAAGATTACTAACTAGTATAAAATATATAGCCCATGTCACTCAGTGAACTTGTAAGGTTCGGCCAGCGTTTGCAATGTAAGCGGAATAAAATATAATTATTTACGACATCACATTAAAAACCTCAAAAATTACAGTATTTCTCTCTTCCATATTGAATGTTATACATATAAACCTTCCTCTTGAATCACTCTATCTATTAAAAAAACCGCATCAAAATCTGTTGCGTAGTTTTAAAGATAAATCTTTAGCTTACATAGAGATTTATGGACATAGGGACAGACAGAGAAAGCGACTTTGTTTTATACTATGTAGTGATTCGGATAACAAGATAACTTACTGTACAAGATTTTGTGATAGAAAACAAAAAAAAGTAACAGAAGACACTTTAAAATTCTTTTTGCGTTTTTTAAAATCCACGTGTTTTTTTTTTCTAAAAAGTTAATGTATTCATTGATATTATATCGATAATAAACGTATAACTGGTTCCCAAAATCGTTTACGTTTTCGATAATTCTCACGCGAAAATGTTAATTGGAACGGATAAAGATCGCATTTAGTTTTATTATAATGGCAACAAGTCAACCCCTAAAACTATCGCATATGCTGCTAGGAAAACCAGCAGATGTCTGCTAAGGCCTTGCTAGATCTTGAATCCGCATATATGCTGCTAGAAGAACCAGCAGAAGTATTCTAAATTCTTTCTATAGGCTAACCGTTTTACTCAGACTTCGCCTGCGGTCCCTTCTTGTATATCCGCGTTGTTGTATCCCGCAGGCGAGGTCTGAGTTAAACGGTTGGCTAATAGAAGTATTAAAATTATGAGCAAAATTATCATTAAAGAATAGAAAAAAGACACTATATAATAGTGTCTTTTGATGGTTTATGTCTATCTTTTATGGATATATATATATACCCACAATAGCATTTTTGCCATTTTCTTTTTACGAAAAATAATGCCTTATTTTCGAAGCAATTTTAAACAATACAGCATTAATCCTGATCCAATTAAGTACGTTTAATACATTGTTGATTTAATATTTGTAATTTACCGTTGTAATAATGCCGTTTACAACATGTAATTTAAATGAACATTTTCGAAGATATTACAGATTTAAAATGCAGGCGCATAATGGTTGCGCGTCGATGGCCGCGCTTCGCCCTGAACTTCGAATTTAACAGCGATTGGACGCGTTTATATTTTTCACATGGTCAACTATATGTCGCTCTTTCAAGAGTAACCTCTAAAGAAAACATGTTTGTTTTGTCTAATGACAAAAAAGCTGTGAACGTATACAACATTCACAGCATAAATACATTCTGTAATATATTAATTGTAAAAATAAAGAACATATGGAAATGGAAATGTTAAAAGTAAATATGTAGTATATGAATTTAGATATTCCGAAGATAGCAGGAAATCTTCTTGGTATATGGAGAGGGCAATTGTTTTACTCCAAATGTAACGCTTGCGGGCCACGGGCAGTAATGAATAAATCAAAACTATTGGAGGGATTTTAATCATTTTTCACCGAGTGACATAGGCTATACCTATATTTTATACCAGTACGAAGCAGGGGCAGGCCGCTAGTATAATATATAATTAATTAGAATTCCGAACTTGTTTAGATATATTTAGCAGAACACATTTTATCAATCTTTAAATATTTTTAATTAGCATTTGAAATATCAAAATGTAATCAAATGAGCTCCTCAAGCCATTTACTCAAAATCGTAGGCACATAAAGATAATGTGGCCGTAAGATAACAATATTTTTTAAAACAATCTTTATCTTTTTTTTTATTTACACGATTTATATTCTGTTACTTTCAAACTACGAGTATTACAAGCACAGACAAAAAAGATCGAGTGTTTTAAAAATAGAAGGGTTTTTTTTTTTAATTTTGTTAAACATTTATCGGGTCTTTTAACCTGTAATGGCTATATTAACCTATTAATAATCGGCGATTAAAAAGATTGAAAGCGAGCAAGAATGTTTAGCGGGCATAGTCGACTGTAGTCGCCAGTCTATGTCTATGATCGCCTACATTCTACAAGCTGGGAATTGTCGGTTTTTCGGACACGCGCCGAGCCATTCTCCACAAATACCTCCCGAAACAGACATGTCCGGAAAGTACCTACGTCAGACGGTAGGTGAGAACCCTATGCCTCCTGGCGAACCAGCCCTGGAGAATATTCTGGATGACTAAAATCAATTCAATTCAGGGCAATTCCAGCCGCCTCTAATGGCGGAGGAGCTCCTCCTGAGCTTCTCACAGCCAATCCACCACAACCGCCGCAGAGTTTCCCTCATATCCTCCTGACCTTATTCAACTCTAAGCGAGTTCGGCACAACATGTTATGAATATGTTGTCACATAATTTGGCTGCGTATTTTACATCAGTCGTATGTTACGATATCTCGGTAAGAAATGATGGTGGTATATTTTACACAGCCGGATACCATACGACGGGTCGACTTATCTTAGTCGCCTTTTACGACACCTCGGTAAGTAATGTGGGTGGTCTATTCTATTCAGCCGAATGCCATACAGTACTAGACAGAGTAAGAAAAAAAAAGAAATTTATAAGATAAATAAACAAAGTTTTTTCAGAAGTGGGATAGTAACAGAATGTTATTATTGTCCTTCGGGTCTTGCCAACCTCTTCCCATAATAAGGGTTCTCTAATAATATATTTTCCAAAAATGACGTCACATCAGCTAAACGCCGTGTGGTATCCGGCTGAGTAGAATAGACCAAACTCATTTCTTACCGAGGTGTTGTAAAAGGCGACTAAGGTAAGTTGACTCACCGTGTGGTATCCTGTTAAGTAAAATAGACCACCCTCTTTCTTACCGAGGTGTCGTAAAAGGCGTCTAAGGTAAGTTGACCCGCCGTGTGGTATCCTGTTAAGTCAAATAGACCACCCTCTTTCTTAACGAGGTGTCGTAAAAGGCGACTAAGGTAAGTTGGTACCCGCCGTGTAGTATCCGGCTGAGTAGAATAGACCAAACTCATTTCTTACCGAGGTGTCGTAAAAGGCGACTAAGGTAAGTTGACCCGCCGTGAGGTATCCGTCTGAGGAGAATAGACTAAACTCATTTCTTACCGAAGTGTCGTAAAAGGCGACTAAGGTAAGTTGACTCACCGTGTGGTATCCTGTTAAGTAAAATAGACCACCCTCTTTCTTACCGAGGTGTCGTAAAAGGCGACTAAATTAAGTTGACCCACCGTGTGGTATCCGGTTCAGTGGAATAAACCACCCTCTTTCTTACCGAGGTGTCGTAAAATACGACTAAGGTAATTGACGTCAGGCAGGCGGCCGGTCGTAAAATACGTAGCCAAATCATATGACAACATGTTTGTAACATGTGCCGACCCCACTTAGAGTGGGATAAGGGCTGGAGGATGTATGACGTCATATCAGCTTAATCAATAAACAACAAAAAAACAATCTACAATCCAGCTTATGCGGCCAGAAAGTTCATTTAACAGCGACCTTTAATTATTAAAGAAAATTAGCCCTTATTTAACGATACTTAGGGTATATATTCGTTCGTTTTTAATAGAGAAAGGTGGGAAAAATACTAGACTGTGTGAGAAACCTAGTTCTCAAGATCGGTTTTGAAATCGGCGTCGGAAAAAAAACTAGTAAAAAACTTGTATCACTTTATGTATATGCTGTTTTGCTGTGTACTAGACGCGCGGAAAGATTATAGAATTAATTGATATATGCCAGCAACCATAACGGCATTGATTTATTAATTTTATCTATTCTACTCGGACGTCTATTCCAGGGCTTCTTAAACTTTTTTTATATAGCGACCCCCTTCAAGCTTAGGAAATTTTAAACGACCCCCTCCTCCATATAATGGAATATATATTAACCGTAGATGTAGATGTAATATCGCACTATTTTACAATGTAAATAACAGTTTTGCATTGCCACTTTTTTCAAAAAATAGTTATAATAAAACTACAATAGTATTTTGTATGATTTTTATTTGTATTTATATTTGTACATAGTGTGTATATTAATTTTAAAATTTTATTTATAATTGTTGTAAACTAACCAATCATAAATTTAATAAAATCTATTTAATTAAATTTAATGAAAAGGGGTAATGAAGGAACTTTGTTAGAAAAGTTCTTTAAAGGACAGCTGCAGCCATGTAGTTGTATCAATAATGATTGAAAAGTATTGAAAAGATCTTTGCGACGCCTTTTGTTTTCAGTAGTCTCGCGACCCCCCTGGGGGTCGCGACCCACAGTTTAAGAAGTCCTGGTCTATTCTACTCAGACGAATATCACACGGCGGATTAACTTAACTGAGTCGCCTTTTGCGCCTTTAGTAAGAAATGCGGGTGATCTACTCTTCTCAGCTGGATACCACACGGCTATTGGTTACTAGTTTTAAGTAAGTAAGTAAGTAACGGCCTGTTACTATCCCACTGCTGGGCATGCGCCTCTTCTCTCCGTTTTTTTTTTTGGAGAGAAGGATTGGAGCTAAGACCTACCACGCTGCTCCAATGCGGATTGGTAGGTTACACATATCCCCAGAATGCTCTAGAGATATGCAGGTTTCCTCACGAAACCTGCATATCTGTTTTCCTTCACCGAAAAGCGTGTGATAAATTGCAATTATCAATTAGACACATAAGTTTTACTAGAAAACTCATTGGTGCCTGCCCGGGGTTTGAACCCTAGACCTCCTCGAAAGAGGCGCACGGTCATACCGCTGGGCTACCACAGCTTCAGTTACTAGTTTTACCATAGATTTATTATACTAGAGAGAGAGCTTAAAATGTGTCCATCGACAATATCTTTATTGTATACTAGCAATCGCCAGCGGCTCCGCCCGCGTGAAAAGATTAGAACCGTAATATAGACTGGATAACCATAAGAAATGGTTAAAGTGGGTTAACATTAAAAGCTATTAAAAGATATGGTGTCGCGTACTTTTATTTAGAACTTTTAGAGGGGAATAATTTTTTAATACATGATTTTTGAATAACTATCACCGTTTATTCAGCGCAGGCAAGGAAAGCTTTAAATTGTGACGTTTTCGTAATATTTTCGATTGTGGTAGTGAGTGCGTGTAGTTTAGTGCTTGTGTACAGTGTTGGTATTGGGGACGTTTTGTGATATGCGACTTGTCCTGCATGTATAAGGTATGTGAATGTTCCCTGCTTCATACACTTAGTATTACATAGATTCTCTTAACAAGCGCGGATTACAGCAAAATAATATTCTATTGTAACTAAGTGGGGTCGGCACAACATGTTATAAACATGCTGTCACATGATTTGGCTGCGTTTTTACGAACGGCCGCCTGCCTGGCGTCAACTTACCTCAGTCGTATTTTACGACACCTCGGTAAGAAAGAGGGTGGTCTATTCTACTAAACCGGATACCACACGATGGGTCAACTTAACGTAGTCGCCTTTTACGACACCTCGGTAAGAAATGAGGTTGGTCTATTCTACTCAGCCGGATACCACACGGCGGTGTATCTATACCTAATACGTTTGAAAATTCGAAATTCGAAACTTGCATATTATTAATGCGCTTAAGTATGTACCTACTTACATACAAATATAAAACCTACATATCTAATGTGCACACAGTTACGCATTACCTATTTAGAAATACATTTCAATAAAACAGCTATTAATGCAAAAACACAAAAGCAATCGCATTTCAATATTTTATTAGACACACTTGAATACACTTAATACATTTTAATTTAACTACGCCAGTTCCGTAGGCATTCAAAACACGGTTACTTTAACTGTACTCAAGTTACGAGGCGATTTCAAAACTCGAGTAGAATAGAGCTACAAACATGACTTGCTCGAAATATTAAATGAATTTTTAGATTATTGATTCCATGGGCCAGTCGCTGGCTATACAATTTTTATGTAATACAAAACTCCTACAAATGTATTATCCAAACGATAACTACACGTACGGGAAGTTACTCACACTAACGCAAAATTACATAGAAAAACAGCCAGCCGTTCTCTCTTCTAGCTATACGTAATATAGAAAAAAAAACTTTGAAATAGTACGGCTTCATTCGATTTCTTGGTTTATGATAGGAAATTTCAACTGTCGCGTATGAACGACTAGGGTGTTTAAAGTTCAGTTTTCGTTGTCATAGACGTGCTGCTATCCCTTTCGCGCAACCGAACGCTTTCGAGTTTTCCCGTCCAATATCCAACTCAAAATACGCCAAAAATGACGTCGTACCAAATGGTTTCGAAAACAGTTTCACGCGTTACTGTACACGGGTGCCGCGTGCCCACCTTGCCTTATTATTTGGAATTTTCCTAACCGCTGTAACACTTCGTAAGTTATACAAAAAAAAAATCAAATTCTTGTCAGTTTGCATTTTTTGCGACTAGCGCCAATTATGAAAGTCTTGGTGAAGTCGATATGGTCGTATGTCCCTTAGCTGACGATGCTAACCGGCAAATTTTAGACGTGCGTCGTTCACGCTAATTGTGTAGATAACATTGTCTGTTTGAAATAAGTCGACCTATCGCATAGAAAATTCTGACAGGTCGAAACCGACACTAGAAATAATGTCGTTTTTATTACATTTTTTGATAAATTATTATTCTAGTTTCGAACCGCCGACGACGGCCTTATCGATTTTCCTATTTAACGCGCCACTGTATTTTGTACATTTTCAAAAGATCAACGTCTCAGTGTCTAAGCGCTTTCGAAAAACGTTTTACAATTATTTTCTCGAGGCGAGCGGACGTCGAGCGCGTTGTAAATTAGTAATAATTCCGTTCATTACAGAGTAATTTAATGTTGGAATATGGGTTAGCACCCCCAAAGGCGTAATATGTGTTGACACAGTGTTAAGTTTCGATGTGTTTGTACAGTGTTGTGAGAGATATATTATTTTGTTTTTCTATTACTTGTGTCTAGTGAATAGCATTCCTTTTGTGAAAGTATACAGTTGAATTTTCTATTTTGTGTTGGATGCTGTTTGGTTTGATACATCGGATATGATTGTGGATTTACATACGACGTTCCTACCATTCCTGTAAGTAGTTTTTTAAACTATTGGATGCTAAAATACTTCGTAGATTATAAGTTTACTAACTTAAGACTGTTTCAAACTATACTTACCTAGTGGCCCAAACATTGTGTGATGTAGGTATCTACTGTCAAACGGAATCCTAACAGATTAAATAAACAAACTTTTTTTCTAATATGACTCATGACTCTAACGAAAATGACCTTTGCAATTTACATTTAAACCATGCCCATATTATTTGCAGTTTGAAGATAATTTATTTTTTTCTGCTGCAGTAAAAACTACATGATAAACTAAAAAAGGAATGACCTTCTGAATGTGTAAATGACAATATAAACTGTTTTTATCATTAAATCTACAATACTTTTAATGTAGCATTAAGTATTGACGGAAGGATAAACTTTAATAAATTGTTTATTTCAAAAAAGTTATTTATTACACTATAAAATCAATTTAATTTAAAAGGTTCATTACATATCTTGTCTAAGTGTTTTTTTTTTATGAGGCAAAGTTGTCAATTAATACAGCTTACTATATTTATTCTTGTCTGTTACTTTGATCTTAATTTAAAGCTTAATAGTAGTTTTATTTAAATTAATTACAGGCCTTATAAATTTTTTGTCAATATATGAACATAACTTAATTAAATACGAAAATAGCTAATTATGTTTTTGGGAGTTAATTAATAATAAATTGTTATAACTAGGAACACATTCCAATTTTAAAATATATATATTGCTATCTAAGTAGCTACCAAAATCATAGTAAACATGTTGAATTAACTGTATAATTTATTCTGGTAACTGTAAAAAAAAAGTTATAATCGTAAATATAAATATACAAGGCTTTTATATGAGAGCTAATTTAAATTTCTAAACTGGTATACCGATTTTTGAATCCGACATTTGAATAATAATAGATATTTATTTTAAGACCATAATGATTACTAATTTATTTTAAAGGTTCAATTTATTATTCAAACTTGCTATGTACTCTGGATCACTATTTGAACATATATCTATGTCTATGTATATATAAGATTACTTAAAAAAGTAAGTAAGTAAGTAACGGCCTGTTACTATCCCACTGCTGGGCATAGGCCTCTTGTCTCTGTTTTTTTTTTTGGAGAGAAGGATTGGAGCTAAGACCTACCACGCTGCTCCAATGCGGATTGGTAGGTTACACATATCCCCAGAATTCTCTAGAGATATGCAGGTTTCCTCACGATATTTTCCTTCACCGAAAAGCGTGTGATAAATTGCAATTATCAATTAGACACATAAGTTTTTACTAGAAAACTCATTGGTGCCTGCCCGGGGTTTGAACCCTAGACCTCCTCAAAAGAGGCGCACGGTGTTACTGCTGGGCTACCACAGCTTTTTAGATTCCTTTAAATTCACATGTATTTTTAAGTATTTGTGCAATAAAGTTTTATCTATGCAGTGTGGTATCCGGCTGAATAGAATAGTACCACCCTCATTTCTTTATGAGGTGTCGTAAAAGGTGACTAAGGTAAGTCGACCTGCCGTGTGGTATCCGTTTAGTAAAATAGACCACCCTCTCTCTTACCGAGGTGTCGTAAAATACGACTAAGGTAAGCTGACGTCAGGCAGGTGGCCGGTCGTAAAAATACAGCCAAATCATATGACAGCATGTTTATAACATATTGTGCCGACTCCACTTAGAGTGGGATAAAGGCAGGAGGATGATGATGTGCAATAAAATTTTATCTATCTATTTGTCTATATATATATGTATATATGTAAATAAGGAATTTGCTTTGGACCTATTCAACTAAAGTAATGGTGTATTATTATCCCACTGCTGGGCATAGGCCTCTGGTTCTTGGAGAGAAGTGTTGGTTCTAAACCCACCAAGATACTCCAATTGTTTACTTTTGCTAAAAAGTTTGTGGTGAATGGTAATTATCAATAACATATACATTAAATAATTTAATTTATAGAATTGAACATTACTTTGCAGAGATCCATAATACATAGGTAATGATAAAATTATTTTGCTATAATCCAGGATGAAATGGATGATAATGATGATGAAATGAAATCATGGATTATAGCAAAATAATTTTATTATTTTAGTACATACATTAAAAAGTACATACATTAAGACTTTTCAATGCTTATTACACTGAGTTGTTACCCAGTACAGGCTTCGATAGTGATCCTGTTGAAAAAGTCACATAGTCTAATCCAGTGATTCTCAACCATTGTGCTGCGGCACTTTTGTGTGCTGCCAAATTTTGCAAATATATAATAATGTTAATATTATTAAATTATATCATTTAAAAAGAAAAATATTTTTATTATTAGCTTGTAATTAATCCATTAATAAACTTTTAGTTATTATTGTAGTATATATTAGTTTATTTCGTATATTTAATTTTATGTCATAAACTATTTATGCAGTGTGTTGTAGTAAGTAAATAATTTTTATTTTTTTCTTTGTGTGTCGCCAAATTTTGAAATCGTTAAATATGTGCCGCAACAAAAAAAAGGTGAAAAGAAAATCACATAGTCTAACCGCTGGGTGCCATCATGTTATAAAATGAACAGATATGAAGTTAATGCACTCATGACTTCAAAAGTGAATTCGAGTGAGGTTGATTAAAAAAAAAAAAATAAGAATAATTTATAGAATTAGGCGTTACTTTACAGAGATCCATAATTAATCCATAATCCAGGATTAAAAACACATGCACAAACCTCCACCACCGCCACCACAATACAAAAGCACTACATATTCAAATTCAAAATATTCTTTATTCAAATAAACTTGTAAACAAGTGCTTTTGAATCGTCAACTCTACTGCTGGTTCGGAAAGCTGTTGCTACCGAGAAGAGCCAGCAAGAAACTCGGCGGTTGCTCTTTTAAAAATATAATTCTTAATATTTACATTATGTCGTTACTGTCTTGTACAGGCTCAAAGAGACATACATTCACTATCACAAATCATTTTGCCCCCACCGAAGCATCATCAGGAGAAAGACTCCACGACAAAATCAGAGCGGACCATTACCCAAACAAGCTTCTATCTATCTAATCGGTTCAGACCCACTGTTTGTTTTATTTTGCCTGCGAACTCATGTAACAAGCTTGAACTGCGAACATTTATCTGATCGTTAATGAGGGTGGGGTAAATGTTTCCAGTTCAAGCTTGTTACACGTTGTTTGTTGAACTGTACAAATGACAGTAAAAATAGTGTTTTGTCATCATCCTCCTGCCCTTATCCCACTCTAAGTGGGGTCGGCACAACATATTATAAACATGCTGTCAAATGATTTGGCTGCGTTTTTACGACCGGCCGCCTGCCTGACGTCAACTTACCTCTGTCGTATTTTACGACACCTCGGTAAGAAAGAGGGTGGTCTATTCTACTAAACCGGATACCACACGGTGGGTCAACTTACCTTAGTCGCCTTTTACGACACCTCGGTAAGAAATGAGGTTGGTCTATTCTACTCAGCCGGATACCACACGGCGGGTCGACTTACCTTAGTCGCCTTTTACGACACCTCGGTAAGGAAAGAGGTTTGTACTATTCTATTCAGCCGGATACCACACGGCGGATACCACCAAAAATAGTGTTTTGTATTCTATTTTATTTATATACTTTATTATACACCACAGAGAAAAAAATACAGAAAAGAAAAAAACAGCAATAAAAAAAGAAAATAAAATGTAATGTATAAAGGGCGGTCTTATCGCTTAGTAGCGATTTCTTCCAGACGACCTTAGGGTTAAGGAGAACTGAAAATATTATGTGGGTGGTGCACTTTTTTAACATTAAATACATACTAATAATACATACCAATACACAGACAAGAGATTTACACATCATAAAATTATAAAGAAATAATAAATATTTAATCTATAAACTAATAAATAATATTATTAATAAATAATGAATAATATTAATTCTATGTAAATTTTAGCAGTTTTTCAGTGCCCGAAAACAGGAATAAAGCGACATTTTTTAAAATGAAACCTAGCTAGATCTAGTTGTCGCCCCGGAAACCCTATACATACTGAGTTTCATCAAAATCGCTAAAGCCGATTTGGTAATAAATCAATATTAAGGATAGTGAAGCGCATTTAATAAAATTGGGGAACTCCCTGTCCTATATATTAACAAAATTTAATGTTTCGTTTTTTTAATTACTGATTTAAAATAGAAAATTTATTCCTGAGCGATAAAAATTAAATAAACAAAATTACATAAAAAAACATCATCATCCACCTGCCCTTATCCCACTCTAAGTGGAGTCGGCACAACATGTTATAAACATGCTGTCACATGATTTGGCTGCGTTTTAACGACCGGCCGCCTGCCTGACGTCAACTTACCTCAGTCGTATCTTACGAGACCTCGGTAAGAAAGAGGGTGGTCTATTCTACTAAATCGGATACCACACGGTGGGTCAACTTACCTTAGTCGCCTTTTACGACACCTCGGTAAGAAATGAGGTTGGTCTATTCTCCTCAGCCGGATACCACACGGCGGGTCGACTTACCTTAGTCGCCTTTTACGACACCTCGGTAAGAAATGAGGGTGGTACTATTCTATTCAGCCGGATACCACACGGCGTTCGCTGTCCTATATATTAACAAAATTTAATGTTTCGTTTTTTAAATTACTGATATAAAATAGAAAATTTATTCCTGAGTGATAAAAATTAAATAAACAAAATTACATAAAAAAACAAAGCGTGCAAAATTAGTCTTATCGCTAAAAGCGATCTCACAGATAACCTTTGGTGAGAGAAAAATTTGATAAATACGACGTTAGATCAATTAAATGAACATTATCTTTAATAAATAACATAAAAATTATAATATACACTAGTTAGAACACTCTTAGCCGTGGAATTACTTAGTAGAATAGAATACACTCATATCTTACTGAGGTGTTTTAAAAGGCGACTAAGGTAAGTTGACCCACCGTGTGGTATCCGGGTAAGTAGAATAGACCACTCTTATATCTTACCTAGGTGTTGTAAAAGGCGGCTAAGGTAAGATCCGCCGTGGTATCCGGCTGAATAGAATAGACCACTCTTATATCTTACATAGGTGTTGTAAAAGGCGGCTAAGGTAAGTTGACCCGTCGTTTGGTATCCGGCTGACTAGAATAGACCACCTTTATTTCTTAACGAGGTGCCGGAAAAGGCGACTAAGGTAAGTTGACCCACCGTGTGGTATACGGTTTAGTAGAATAGACTACCCTCATTTCTTAGCGAGGTGTCGTAAAAGGCGACTAAGGTAAGACCCGCCGTGTGGTATCCGGCTGACTCTACGTCTACGTCGGTGACTCTAGTTCTTCTACGGATCTCCTCATTTCTGATTTGATCACGTAGAGATACTCCGAGCATAACTCGCTCCATCGTCCGCTGAGCGACTCTGAGCCTTCTTATGAGGCCCATAGTCAGCACATGCACTGTTCGATTAATCGCTTAAGCAGTTGCAAATGTTTCAAGCTCGTGCGACCAAGCAGTCACTAACTGACTATTCGAGCTATCGACAGCTCTCGCCCAGTTACCTCAGCCCGCGCTTTTTATTCCACATTGTGAACGCTTCTTCTTCAAAATCCATGATGCCACTGATTTGAATTAACATAGAAATTGTTAAATTCAAATTCAAAATATTCTTTATTTAAATAAGCTTGTAAACAAGTGCTTTTGAATCGTCAACTCTACGGCTGGTTCGGAAAGCTGTTCCTACCGAGAAGAGCCAGCAAGAAACGCGGCGGTTGCTCTTTTAAAGATATAATTCTTAATACTATTTACGTTAAGTTGTTACTGTCTTGCATAGGTTCAAATATTCGAGCGGTTAGCTTAACTGCTCGAGCAGTTATCAATGGAGGCTTCAAGCTGTTGTCTTTGACTGCAAGAGCGGACCGTGCCGGTAATTTGGATATCATAGCTTTTAAATTTATCAAATATTTTGTATATAAATATTGTATAGTTTCGAAAATTCTTCCATTCGTTACAGATAAGGATACGAACATAGGTCAAAATTTGGACCTCTTATCGTGTTGACAGATAGTTTAAGTGTACTCGTTTTATTTATATAGCTGTTATCGCTATACATATGGTTGCTCGGTGTTTTCTACAATTTTTTGACATTAATTTTTTTATTTCACCCGGTTTGCTTTGCGAAACTGTAGTTTTGGCCACAAGGGCTAGATGCTAGAGCGGAAATGCTTATACGTGAAGGTCTCATGTCCCAAAAATAATATAATATACTGTAGTTTTTTTTAGTTAGTACTTCGTTTAGTTTGTAAAACTGAACCATGTTTTAAGATTGTGATTATTATCACGCTGTTAGAAGTATGGCGAGAAGCCACGAATGTAAATCCCACTAATATTATAAATGCGAAAGTTTGTGAGTATGGACGTATGTTTGCTACTCTTTCAGGGCAAATTTGCTTAACCAATATCAATGAAAATTGGCACAATTATTCCTTATACACCGGAATAACATATAGGCTATAGAAATTCTGTTAATTCTACAAGAATAGGATGACATTCAAAAGCGAACGAAGTCGCGGGTAAATCTAGTGTATTATAAATGTGAAAGACTGTCTTTCTGTTACGTTTTAACGGTAAATCCGCTGAACCAATAATTTAGCACAATAAATGCTTATACACCGGGGTAACATATAGGCTATATAAATCACTGATATCATTTTTGTTGGGGAGATCATAATTTATTGTAGGTGGAGTCACTGATATTATTTTCGGTGTGTAGATCTTACTGTATAGTAAGTGGTAGTCAGTGATGTAGGTGGAAGTCACTGATATCATTATCGTCGGGCAGTTCTTTCTGTATTGTAGGTGGAAGTCACTAATATTCTTTTCGTTGGGCAGATTTTACTGTGTTGTAGGTGGAAATTACAGTTTATATTTTCATTGGGAAGATCTTCCTGTATTGTAAGTGGTAGTCACTGATGTAGGTGGAAGGCACTGTGATATTATTCTGTACGCGGGTAGATCTTACTGTACTGTAAGTTGCAGTCAATGATAAAAAAATATAAAAATAATGTAGCCGAAGTCACTGATATTTTCGTTCGGCATATCTAACTGTATTGTAGGTGGACGTCATTAATATCATTTTCGGGAAGATATTATTCTCGTTCTGTAGATCGTACTGTACTACGCCGTGTGGTATCCGGCTGAATAGAATAGTACCACCCTCATTTCTTACTGAGGTTTCGTAAAAGGCGACTAAGGTAAGTCGAAGCGCCGTGTGGTATCCGGCTGAGTAGAATTTACCAAACTCATTTCTTACCGAGGTGTCGTAAAAGGCGACTAAGGTAAGTCGACCCGCCATGTGGTTTCCGGCTGAGTAAAATTGACCAACTTCATTTCTTACTGAGGTGTTGTAAAATACGACTAAGGTAAGTCGACGTCAGGCAGGCCGTAAAACGCAACCAAATCATGTGACAGCATGTTTATAACATGTTGTGCCCACTCCACTTATGGTGGGATTGTAAAACTCAATTTTGAAAAGAGTGACCGCCGAGTTTCTTGCTGGTTCTTCTCGGCACCTTTCCGAACCAGTGGTAGCTTCATTGTAATTTGACGATTCGAAAGTGCTTGTAAAGGCCAATTTGAATAAAGAATTATTTGAATTTGATAAGGGCAGGAGGATGATGTAGATCGTACTGTACTGTAGGTGGAAGGCACTGATATGAGCGGAATCGAATCGAAATATCTCTGCTTTCCGAGACAAAAAAGACGAGCTATGGTGTGATCGATAAACGCTATTATGTCACTTTGGCACTGTTATCTGCAAATTATCGAATTCGCTAGCGACAGTATTATGCTCAATTGATTCTATATCAACTAGTTAATCGGATTATGGTGCGACAATCGATGCTATATCTGTGTTTTATCTGTAAAGATTTATCAGTTTCAACGGTATATAAAGTCATGATTCATCTTTTATTATTAAGTTTTTTTAATGGGATAGCAAAGGAGTATGGGGCCGTTCTTAAAATACGTGCGCATATGAGGGGGGGGACTTAAGGGGGGGTAACGAGATGTGAAAGAACCCCCCTGTCACATTCGCCGATGATTAATGTTAACGCACACTATATACAATAACACGATATAATAGGAATACCACAATTCCGTTCCGAGATGCACTTCTCTTGAATGACGACCAAAGACTGAGTGTAACTGAAACGTTTTATCAATAGAAAGACTCTACCGGAAACAATAACGGCACAATGTTGCCACCATTTTAATCAAAAAGGGCGCAATACTCTTGTTTCATGACTTTGTTGCTATAAAATACAAAGCGGAAGTCAGTGGCGACAACATTAATATATTGTAAATTAATATCTAAGCAAAGAATGTGGTCTATATCACACGTCTAATAAAACCTTACTAAGCATTATTCTCCTGCCCTTATCCTCTATCACAGCCACAACATGTTTAAAACATGTTGTTACATGATTGGGCTTTTTTTACGATCCCTGGCCTGTCTGTTGTCAACTTACCTTAGTCACCTTTTACACTTCGGTAAGAAGCCGGATACCACACGGCATATAACTTAGTCGCCCTTTACGACACCTCGGTAACAAATGAGGGTGACCTATTCTACTCAGCCGGATATCACACGGCGGGTGAACTTACCTTAGTCGCCCTTTACGACACCTCAGTAATAAATGAGGGTAGTCTATTCTACTCAGCCGGATACCACACGGTGGCACGACTTACCTTAGTCGCCTTTTACGACACCCTGGTAAGAAATGAGGGTGGTCTATTCTACTCAGCCGAATACCACACGGCGGATCGAATAACCTTAGTCGCCTTTTACGACACCTCGGTAAGAAATGAGGGTGGTACTATTCTATTCAGCCGGATACCACACGGCGTTTTTAAACTGATGTAATGGCAAAGCTAAAATTGATTGCGGGATTTTATTATAGAATCTTATACCCAGACCCACAAACGATTTACGTACTTTTGCAAGACGCAAAGCAGGAGCTAATAAAACCTAAATAAAAGGTAATAAAACATTAAAAATAATAACATCCAACGTAAAAGAAAACATTTACTATTTAATTTACATTTATTATTTAAAAACATTATTATTATTTACATTTCTTATTATTTGAAAACATTTACATTTATTATTTAATTGTTTAAAAAAAAGATTTTTATTGATATTTGATTGAAAGTAATATAAAGCCTGTAATAAGACTTAGTTTCCGTTAGTTCATTCATAGCACTATAACATAAGCAAAACAGTGTGCGCTGACTTGTCGTAAATATATATTAATAACCAAGGACGTAGGGTCAAGAACCCGAGGCGGCCTAGATTGAGTTCAAGCTGGCTTTCGTTAGAAAGGCCATAGAAATAAATCCTTCTTATTAATTTCTATAATATTAACTCGCTATAAATTGTTACAACATGTTTTTAATACAACCTCCTTCATAGAGTTGGTCATTATTATGAAAAAGCATTGTGGCTGCCATATTTTTATGTGTCATTCTTTGAGTTTTTGAGAAAGAGTAAATGGGTTGACTCTGGGAAAACTGCTTTTTATTTATTGAATACTAGCGGCCTGCCCCTGCTTCGCACGGGTATAACATATATAAACCATGTCACTCAGTGAAAACAGTGGGTTATCCATAAGAGATAGACATATATCATCGCGGACTTTTCTGTAGACCATTTCAAGGTGTACAAATACTTAGTACATCATTATGATAAATCTCGTAGGGTTTAGCCTGCGTTTGCAATGTAAGCGGAAAAAAATATAATTATTTACAGAAACCTCAAAAATTACAGTATTTCTTTACTCCGTATTAAATGTTATTATACGTACAAACCTTCCTCTGGAATCACTCTACTCTATCTATTTAAAAAAACCGCATCAAAATCTGTTGCGTAGTTTTAAAGTTTTATGCGTACATAGGGATATAGGGACTTTGTTTTATAATATGTAGTGAAGAATAAAGGAGAAATATCGTCGTTTGTTATAAAATGGTAATAAAATGTTAAAAAACTTTTTCGTAATTGTATATTAGAGTGGATACGCCGTGTGGTATCCGGCTGAATTGCATATTATATTTTCCCATAGCGTTTGAGGAAACTTGCATATTTCCAGAGAGTTCTTGGGATATGTGTAACCTACTAATCAACGTTGGAGCAGCATGGTGGGTGTCAATTCAAACTCTTCTCCAAATAACAGAAAGGGGAGGCACGTAGTGTGGTATCCGGCTGAATAGAATAGTACCACTCTCATTTCTTACCGAATTGTCGTAAAAGGCGACTGAGGCGAGTCGCCTGCGACGGATCGGATCCAAGGAATCGACTTCTGAGACCCACCCGTCTCCTTCATATAACATCGTATATTTTTGACAACAAAATGAGTTTTCTATTTAAAACTTTTCCTTTATAATATTTCGCCTTTCGTCCTTTATAAATATCTTCGGCGTCTGGTATCCGGCTGAATAGAATAGTACCACCCTCATTTCTTATAAAGGTATTGAAAAATACGACTAAGGTAAGTAGACTCACCGTGTGATATCCGGTTGAGTAAAATAGACCACCCTCTTTCTTACCGTGGTAAAGTAAAATACGAATAAGGTAAGTTAACGCCAGGCAGGACGCCGGTCGTGAAATACGCAGCCAAATCGTGTGACAACATGTTTGTAACATGTTGTGCCGACCCCACTTATATGATGATTAATTTCTATAATATTACCTTTGCTATAAATGGTAATAAAACTGAATAGGAAAAATACTATATTTTATTGTACACTAGCTTACATTTACATACATGTCATATTACAATAAAGACAAAGTAAATGAGGTTGATCATTTATTATTATTATTAAACTAATGTTAACGCACACTATATACAATAACAAGATATAATAGGAATACCACAATTCCCGTTCCAAGATGCACTTCTCTTGAATGACGAACAAAGATAGACTGTCACTGAAACGTTTTATCAATAGGAAGACTCAACCGGAAACAACAACGGCACAGTGTTGCCACCATTTTAATCAAAAAGGGCACGATACTCTTGTTTCATGACGGTGTTACTATAAAATACAAAGCGGAAGTCATTGGCGACAACACTAATAAGTGTAATCAGTAATTAATACACCCTCTGATCAATACATACCTCCTACACACTATTATATATTATTACATGCATGCTTTTCACACTCATTAAAAACATAGAAAGGTACTCTTTACAGACTTGCAGATAATTATTAAATTGTAAGTAAGTAACGGCCTGTTACTATCCCACTGCTGGGCATAGGCCTCTTCTCTCCGTTTTTTTTTTTGGAGAGAAGGATTGGAGCTAAGACCTACCACGCTGCTCCAATGCGGATTGGTAGGTTACACATATCTCCAGAATTCTCTAGAGATATGCAGGTTTCCTCACGATGTTTTCCTTCACCGAAAAGCGTGTGATAAATTGCAATTATCAATTAGACACATAAGTTTT
Organism: Morpho helenor; assembly: GCA_029227775.1. Classification (NCBI taxonomy): domain Eukaryota; kingdom Metazoa; phylum Arthropoda; class Insecta; order Lepidoptera; family Nymphalidae; genus Morpho; species Morpho helenor. The sequence goes on from JARGCU010000011.1 coordinate 11,204,550, forward strand.
AATAGAAAAACTCATTGGTGTCTGCCCGGGTTTGAACCCATGATCGTCTCTAGAGATTCACACGGTCGCACCGCTAGGCCATCACAGCTTTATTTATCTTATAGCAAATCTTAAATATTCGAATGAGTTAATCTTGTATTTATATCCAGGAGGTTTTGGAAGGGAAAAATCAATCTAGGTTTTATTAAAAAAATCGTTTTATCCCTCTTTTTGGGCATTGACTGGCCCGTTGGCGCAGTGGGTAGTGACCCTGCCTTCAGCTCCGCGGGTCGCGGGTTCGATTCCAGCCGAGGGCGAATAATAAAGGAATTTGTTGGTCTTTGAGCCTGGTTGTATAAATGTATTTAAGTATGTATTTAAAAATATAAAAGTATATATTCACCAGTTGTCTGTCACCCATAACACAAGTATTAAGTTACTTACTTTGAGGACGGACGACCGTGTGTGTATGTGTTCCATATATTTATTTATTTGTTTTTGGGCATTAAAAAAATACAAAAATTCAAGGTGAATATATAAAATACTATTTTTGCCGAGATCTGTCAAGTCAGCGTAGCTTATTCGGGGAACGGGTGGTCTCTAGAAATGAAAATACCTGGGATCGAGCTCCACGTACCACCGCCGTGTGGTATCCGGCTGAATAGAATAGTACCACCCTCATTTCTTACCGAGGTGTCGTAAAAGGCGACTAAGGTAAGTCGACCCGCCGTGTGGTATCCGGCTGAGTAGAATAGACCAACCTCATTTCTTACCGAGGTGTCGTAAAAGGCGACTAAGGTAAGTTGACCCACCGTGTGGTATCCGGTTTAGTAGAATAGACCACCCTCTTTCTTACCGAGGTGTCGCAAAATACGACAGAGGTAAGTTGACGTCAGGCAGGCGGCCGGTCGTAAAAACGCAGCCAAATCATGTGACAGCATGTTTATAACATGTTGTGCCGACCCCACTTAGAGTGGGATAAGGGCAGGAAGATGATGATGAGCTCCACGTACCAATTTTTTTTTTATTATTTTTTAATTTGTAAAAAATTACCGAGTAAGGCTTGGTCAATCAGGTACTAATTAAAATAAGCGCCACCCCAAATAATTAGGCGCCTCAACTTTGTTCAGCCGATGTGTAGAAAAAAACGTCCTCGAAACTTCACGGATGTTGATTTTAAAAATTTTCGCGCGAAAGAAAAAATTCTTCCAACTTCGTTAAAATTTTTATAATTTTTTTTCAATTCGAAATCTAATAATAAAGCCAATTAATTAAATAGTTTTTTTTTTCTAACTTAATAATAAACGTATCTCGTTAATAATTTATCATAAAATTATCATAATGCGACTGGATTTCCGAATTTACTGGTTTTCGGGGCTATATAAGTTTATATGAATAAGTTTTAGAGTCGTCAATAAAAAAAATCTAAATTATTATATTCAAGAAATGTTGCGGCCTGTAATCGTCAACAACCCGTAAGAAACTTGGCGGTAGATCTTTTAAATATTAATAATTTACATAATTTAGATGCATTGAAGAAGCTGTGATGGCCTAGCGGTGCGACCGTGTGCATCTCAAGAGACGATCATGGGTTCAAACCCGGGCAGACACCAATGAGTTTTTCTATTAAAACATATGCGTCTAATTGATAATTACAATTTATCACACGCTTTTCGGTGAAGGAAAACATCGTGAGGAAACCTGCATGTCTCTAGAGAATCCTAGGGATATGTGTAACCTACCAATCCGCATTGGAGCAGCGTGGTAGGTCTTAGCTCCAACCCTTCTCTCCAAAAATGGAGAGAGGAGGCCTATGCCCAGCAGTGGGATAGTAACAGGCCGTTACTTACTTTTTTTTTTAGATGCATTGAGACGTGGGGTATGCGGCTGAGTAGAATAGACCACCCTCATTTCTTATCGAGGTGTCGTAAAAGGCGACTAAGGTAAGTCGACCCGCTGTGTTGTATCCAGCTGAGTAGAATAGACCACCCTCATCTTATCGAGGTGTCGTAAAAGGCGACTAAGTTAAGTCGATCTGCTATGTTGTATCCAGCTGAGTAGAATAGACCACCCTCATTTCTTATCGAGGCGTCGTAAAAGGCGACTAAGGTAAGTCGACCCGCTGTGTTGTATTCAGTTGAGTAGAATAGACCACTATCAGGTAAGTTGATGCCAAGCAGGTGGCCGCGTAGCAGTGTGTTTTAAATGTGTTCCTAATTCAAAGAAGCAGTTTTGCGACAATTTGGAATAAAGCGTAGCATAGCGTAGCGCCTACAAAAGTCTTGTTAAAGAGACCCAAAACTTGGAAGAGCTAGAAAACTAACTTTTTTTTAAAAAGTTTGTAGCATAATGTCATAGATAGATTAAAAAAGATTACATTATATCTATCTCTATTAAGCCTTTAATTAATTTTGAGTTAGGTCACTTTAATACTAAGCGAGCAATATTTACGACACACTGGTATTGAGATGTAGTCAAAACCTGAAATAAGTTTTATGTATATTTTGTACTAGCAATCGCCAGCGGCTCCGCGCGCGTGGAAAGTTTAAAACCGTAATACAGTCTTTTGATAACCAAAAAAATGGTTAAAGTGGGTTAACCTTAAACGTAAAAAAGGTAGACATATGCTGTCGCGGACTTTAATATAGAACTTTTAGAGGGGAACAATTTTGTAATACATGATTTTTGAATAACTATTACTGTTTACTCAGCGCACGCAAGGAAAGTTTTCAATTTTGCCGTTTACGTACTATTTTTTATTACTGCTCCTCTCCTATTCATCTTAGCGTGATGTTATATAGTATATAGCCTTCCTCCATAAATGTTACACTGAAAGAGTTTTTCAAATCGGTTCCTGAGATTAGCGCTTTGAAACAATGAAACAAACAAACTCTTCAGCTTTATATATTAGTATAGATTTAAAAGAATCCCCGTTGAATATTTAATATAAAACATATGCCTATTCCTATAAATAAACGTCTATTAAAAAAAAATTAATTTGCCGCACATCTAAAAGGAACATATTAGCATAAACATCTCTAAAACAAAATGTTTTTGAAGCTAACACGATGAATAATTCATAGCTGACATCTAAAAATCAAATTTTGTATCAAAAAAGCTTTAGATTTCTCGTTTACGTACTATTTTTTTTATCGCTGCTCCTTTTCTATTCATCTTAGCGTGATGTTATATAGTCTATAGCCTTACTCAATAAATGGACTATCTTACACTGAAATAATTTTTCAAATTGCTCCAGTTGTCCCTGAGATTAGCGCTGTAAAACAATCAAACAAACAAACTCTTCAGCTTTATATATTAGTATAGATTTAAAAGAATCCCCGTTGAATATCTATATATATAAAAGAAAGTTGGTCTTAGTTACACTATTTATAACTCAAGAACAGATGAACAAATTCGGCTGAAAATTGGTGGAGAGGTTGCTTAGAACCAGGAGACGGACATAGGATACTTTTTATCCCGTTCAACCGCATTTATTTTATCCCGTCAAGTCACTATAAAACGTGGTATAGCAAAAACGACTATGACATGGAAAAACAAAACATAAATAACAGCTAAACGTAATTTAGTCTTTGGATAAGTATGGTAAAAATATGACAATTATCAAAATAGTAGTAGCTATAAACCTTACTACATAGTATAAAACATGTTACATATCTCTATGTTTGCTTAAATCTTTAAAACTACGCAAAAGATTTTGATGCGGTTTTTTTAAGTATATAGAGTGACTGAAGAAGAAGGTTTATATGTATAATAAAATTCGATATGGAGTAGCGAAATACTGTGATTATCACTGAGTGACATAGGCTATATGCTTTATACCCGTGCGAAGCTGGGGCGGGACTCCTAGTTTAATATAAAACATATGCCTATTCCTATAAATAAACGTCTATTAAAAAAAATGAATTTGCCGCACATCTAAAAGGAACATATTAGCATAAACATCTCGAAAACAAAATGTTTTTGAAGCTAACACGATGAATAATTCATAGCTGACATCTAAAAATCAAATTTTGTATCGTGTTACAATTTAGTTCATTGGTTTTTGATTTTCGTTATTGATTTGGTGTAAAATTTAACGTTCGCTTATTTGTTCAAAGTTTGCATATTATATTTTCCCATAGTTTTGAAACTTGCATATCTCAAGAGAGTTCTGGGGATATGTGTAACCTACTAATCAACGTTGGAGCAGCATGGTGGGTGTCAATTCAAACTCTTTTCTCCAAATAACAGAGAGGAGAGGCACGCCGTGTGGTATCCGGCAGAATAGAACAGTAACAACCTCATTACTGAGGTGTCGTAAAAGGCGACTAAGGTAAGTCGACCCACCGTGTCGAATCCGGATGAGTAGATTTGACCACCCTAATTTCTTACCGAGGTGTCGCAAAAGGCCACTAAGGTAATTTGACCCACCGTGTGGTATCCGGTTTAGTAAAATAGACCGCCCTCTTTCTTACCGAGGTATCATAAAATACGACTAAGGTAAGTTGACATCAGGCAGGCGGCCGGTCGTAAATACGCAGCCTATGACGGCATATTTATAATATGTTGTGCCGACTCCACTTAGAGTGGGATAAGGGCAGGAGGATGATGAACAGAGAGGCCTAGGACCAGTAGTGGGATAGTAACAGGCCAGTACTTTACTCCATCATGGTTCTAACCATTTTATGGTATCGGAAGTTAATTTTTGTATATTTAACTATCCCTAAAAGCTATCCCTATCTGCCCATAACTGGGTCAGTAGACTGTGCACAGAGGGATAAGGATAAATAACCAATTTTTTTTATATCCATCGACGGTTATATGAAAGACCAGATTTAAATATTAAGTATGTATATATACAGATATTAAACTATCCTTAAAAGCTATCCTTATCAGAGTCAGTAGACTGTTATTGCACAGAGGGATAAAGATAAATAACAAAGTTTTTAAATAATTTATAGAATTAGGCGTTACTTTGCGGAGGTGCATAATACAAAAGTAATGTGAATATTATTTTGCTATAATCCGCGATAAAAGAAAATATGTGTAATGCTAAATGTAGAGTGTACTATTCGTTCTCATACCTGATACATGCAGAATTTGTAAGAACTCATGCACTACCCGACACCGATGGCACAACAATACACAAGCACTGCACACATTCACCACCACAATCTCAACAATTGTTTCGCCCCGTAACCGAAGCATCGTCAGGAGATAGACTTCACGACACACGCTTTACGATTCTGTCGTCTTTTATCGCGGATTATAGCAAAATAATATTCACATTACTTTTGCACCAAGTTTTTTTAAATATCCATCTACGGTTATATGAGAGACCAGATTTAAAAAATACGTGCAAACGTAATCTAAGTTTAGTATTGACATAATATTTCATACAAATATAGAACTTCCCGTGTAACTTATTTTTTGAGACGCGCTAGGGTTGGCACTTGTTCGACATTTTTTTTCATTAAAAATCTTTATTATTTATTTATTTTATGTCAAAACTTTATTGCGCATAGAACACATAATAGATACATAACAAATTACATATAACACCGTCGTGTATCCGGCTAGGTAGAATACACCACCATCATTTCTTACCGAGTTGTCGTAAAAGGCGACTAAGATAAGTTGACGTCAAGCAGGCGGCCGGTCGTAAAATACGTAGCCAAATCATGTGACAACATGTTTATACCCCAGTTAGAGTAGGATAAGGGCAAGAGGATGATGAACAAGTTACATATAACAATATAAATACAAACAATAAAACAAAACATGAAAATGCGCCCTTATTGCTGTAAGGAATGTATGGTGTGCGGAATTACTAAACAGAATGTGAATGTAGTAAAAAAATGCAACAAAATAACATACTATTAGAAATAATATTTTTAAATATATTGTCCTTGCCAACGCCGAGTGGTATTCCGCTGAATAGAATAGTAGTACCATCATTTCTTACCGAGGTGCCGTAAAAGGCGAATAAGGTAAGTTAACCCACTATGTGGTATCCGTTAAAGTAGAATAGACCACCCTCTTTCTTACCGAGGTGTCGTTAACTACGACTAAGATAACGACGTCAGGTAGGCGGCCGTTCGTAAAATACGTAGCCAAATCATGTGACAACATGTTTATAACATGTTGTGCCGATATCATTTAGAGTAGGATAAGAGCAAATTACTTATAACAATACAAATACAAACAACAAGAACAGAACATGCATTTGCGCACTGCTTGCTGTAAAGAATGAATGGCGTGCGGAATTACTAAACAGAATATGAATGTAGCAAAAGATACAACAAAATAACATACTACTATATACAAGTAATATTTTTAAATATATTGTCTTCGCTAATGACTTTCGGTTTGATTTTATAACACCGTCATGAAACAAGAGTATCGCGCCCTTTTGATTGAAATATGAAATCCATTAAAAAGTTCCATTCCATTAAAAGTTTAGAGGTACATAAATATTTATTTATTTATAAATGTTTATTCTTCAACACAATAACTGTTTAAAATTTAAAAAAAGAAAAAAAAAACCGTAAGCAACCAATGCAAATAAAACCCCGGAAAAAAATAGGAACCCCGCCATTTGGAATTCTTGTTATATATTATTGTTTAATTATATTAATTTATCAGAACTTATATGCATCATTCACATTCTCCTGACTTTATCCCACTCAAAGTGGTTGGCGCAACATGTTATAAACATGATGTAACATCGTGTTGATGAGTATTTTACGACCAGTGGTCTTTCTGACATCAACTTTCCTTAGTCGCCTTTTACGACACCTCGGTTAAATATGAGGGCGGTCTATTCTACTCAGCCAAATACCATACGGTGGGTCAACTTATCTTAGTCGCCTTTTACGACACCTTGGTAAGAAATGAGAGCGGTCGATATAGTATTTGTCCATGGATAATGCTTAGAAACACTTCCAAGTAAACAAAACACGTGTCGATCAATAAGACATTGACATTTAGGTCATTGACCTAGTCTAAAACAAATTTATAGAGTATTCTATAAATATATGTAAATACTCGTCAGTTTTTTTACAATGCAAAGCTAATAAATTATTAATTAATTGAAAAACCAACATTTTTTTATCGTCAATTCTACTGCTGATTCTAATACTCCTATCAAGAAGGGCCATCAAGAAACTAGGTGGTTGCTGTTTTCAAATAACAATCCTTATAACTAGTTACATTTTGTCATCGCTATCTTGAATAAGGGCGAAGAGTAGCTATATCCACGCATTTCTATCATTTATGAAATCTTCAACAGTATAGTAGGCTTTTTAAACTTTCGCGATTCATACTGATTATTATATAAACATACGGGTCACATCGCGTTATAATCGATTACCAAAGGTAATCGATTATAACGCGATGTGACCCGTATGTTTATATAATAATCAGTATAGTAGGCTTTCTTTTACAGCCTCCTTTTAATAGTTATTAAATCGTATCGAACGATGTAAAAGACGAAGAAGAATTTTAATCTTTCTTTAATTTTTTAAGTTATTATAAAGACTACATGGTTGAAGAGTACATACAAAATATAATTCTTATAACTAGTTACATTTTGTCATCGCTATCTTGAATAAGGGTGAAGAGTAGCTATATTCACGCATATCGACTGACTGGCCCGTTGACGCAGTGGGTAGTGATCCTGCTTTCTGCGCCGCGGGTCGCGGGTTCGATCCCGCCGAGGGCCAACATTTTCTATAAATGAATTTTTTGGTCTTTGAGTCTGGGTGTATATTTGTATTTAAGTATGTATTTAAAATTATATATGTATATATTCACCAGTTGTCTGTCACCCATAACACAAGTATTAAGTTACTTACTTTGGGGACGGACGACCGTGTGTGTAAGTGTCCCATATATTTATTTATTTATTTATCTATCATTTATGAAATCTTCAATAGTGTATAGAAGGCTTTCTTTTACAGCCTCCTTTTAGTAGTTTTTTAATCATATCGAGCTATGTATAAGAAAAATTATTAATCATTCAAAAATATTAATTAATGTTGGCAGCCCTGAGAACAGCGACGGTGGGCCAATTGTAGGTCAACGAACAAAGGTCACACGATTTTGATATCTATTTTAACTGCAGACAAAGTTCAAATTACTGTAACAGTATTTAAACAAGGTTGAAATATTACTTGCGCGTCCTTATAAAATTACGTAACTCGCGCTAAAAATAGTGATGGTTTCCGAAAAGGCATTCCAAATATTAATTTTTTTCATTGACCACATCCGGGTAGACTTTTTTTGGTGTTAGACTATCGTTTTGCCAGATGGTAAGTGATTATGCGGGAAGTGTAGTCTGAAAAATAGTAGTAACGATTAGTATCAGTACTAATAATATAAATGCGAAAGTCTGTCTGTCTGTTACACTTTCGCGTCTAATCCGCTAGAGTAATAGAGATGAAATTTGCTAAAATAGAATTTATGTATCCAGCTAAAACATAGCATAGGTAACTACGATATTGTATATTTTCCTTCAGATGTAAGAAAATTCAATATTCTCCTGAATTTAATTTGCCTTCAATATCAACTAAATTAATAAATTCAAATTCAAATTCAAAATATTCTTTATTCAAATAAACTTGTAAACAAGTGCTTTTGAATCGTCAACTCTACTGGTGGTTCGGAAAGCTGTTCCTACCGAGAAGAGCCAGCAAGAAACTCGGCGGTTGCTCTTTTAAAAATATAATTCTTAATACTATTTACATTAAGTCGTTACTGTCTTGTACAGGTTCAAAGAGAGCTATATCCACACATTCTTATCTTCCAAATAATCTTCAAGAGTATAGTAGGCTTTCTGTATCAGCCTCTTTTTAACAGTGTTTTTAAACTGATGTAATGGCAAAGCTGAAATTGATTGCGGAATAATAAACTAAACCTATAATATATACATAAATTTAATAATACTAGTGTTTTAATATGATTATTTAAAATATACATATATAGGTATAATAAAGAAAATCTTACACTCTCTCAAGCGCACCACGTCAGTAACACAAAAGCCGTGGGCGAGAGAGGACGTGTAGTGAAATAGTATTAATTCTTCTTTAAGCCTATACGATGCTCATGCAATTTATACAATACAGACACAAGAAATATTTAAAAACGAACAGTTTTGATTAAATTATAACGAACTTTTTGTATGAATGTTTCTTTTATACGATCTTATCTTAATTACGCACTAATCGCATGTGAGGAAAATTTTAATGAGGCATATTTAAGTCGTCGCTCTTTACACGTTTCGCACACATTTTTTTAACCTCCCCGCCTCAAATTTGGCGACCGACAATTTGACTACTTGTCAGCATTAATTAATTAATTGATTGGTGTTAATTAAGTGCGCGTTAATCGATAGAATTTTTCGTTTATAAAGCTCTTCGGATCTGACGTCGAAATAAGGATGTAACTTTATTTTATTTTTTCGTAGCTACAGATTTGATACTAAATAAGTACTAAATCAAAGTATTTGATTTATTCTTCTTCTTCAACCGATGGACGTCCACTGCTGGGCAGAGGTCCCTTCGTGGGATCTCCAGAACACACGATTTTGTGCCGCTTGTATCCAGCGGCTCCCCGCGATCCTTTTGAGGTCGTCAGTCCATCTAGTAGGGGGTCTTCCAACACTGCGCTTTCCGGAGCGGGGTCGCCATTTGAGACCCCAACGCCCATCGGTTTTACGCACTATGTGCCGTCCATTGCCACTTCAGCTTCGCGACCCGCTGAGCTATGTCGGTGACTCTAGTTCTTCTACGGATCTCCTCATTTCTGATTCGATCACGTAGAGATACTCCGAGCATAGCTCGCTCCATCGCCCGCTGAGCGACTCTGAGCCTTCTTATGAGGCCCATAGTCAGCGACCACTTTTATTTATTATAATAGTGTAAAAAGAAAGTCAATCTAAACCTACACAACTATTTTCTTCATAGTAGCGGCCTGTTACTATCCCACTGCTGGGCATAGGCCTCTTCTCTCCGTTTTTTTTTTGTTTTGGAGAGAAGGATTGGAGCTCAGACCTACCACGCTGCTCCAATGCGGATTGGTAGGTTACACATATCCCCAGAATTCTCTAGAGATATGCAGGTTTCCTCACGATGTTTTCCTTCACCGAAAAGCGTGTGATAAATTGCAATTATCAATTAGACACATAAGTTTTACTTGAAAACTCAGTGGTCTGCCCGGGGTTTGAACCCTAGACCTCTTCAAAAGAGGCACACGGTGTTACCACTGGACTACCACAGCTATTTTCTTCATTGTGATCTAAAAATCTAACGAACCAATATTTCGTATTTATTAGGTTAAGGCTGTTTTTTAAGACACATTTATAGTATATTAGCTGTGCCCGCGGAACTCCGCGTAGAAATCAGTGTCCTAAAGTTTTTCCCTCTTAAATCCCGACTCTGAGTGAATTTAATCGTAATGTACTATTTACTTAAACATTTCCAGTGCAATTCTTGTGTACTGTCTTTTAACAAAACTCCGTTCTGTAGATTTAAAAAAAAAACGTTCGGAAGATCAAGAATTCTTGTATTTAGTTTTACACTCAAATGTAATGTATTACAAAATTGTTCTTGTCTAAAAGTTCTAAATAAAAGTCCGCGACAGCCTATGTCTAGCTTTTAAGGTTGACCCACATTAAACATTTTTATGGTTATCAAAAAGACTATAATGTTACGGTTTTAATCTTACCACGCGGGCGGATCCGCTGGCGATTGCTAGTCCTTCTATATTTGTCTATTCACCTGCACCTAATTTATTGTATTATTAGGGAGAGGGGACTCCGAGATACAGGTTTTTATGAAGTTCATTCAGAGTTCTGGGCAGAAAATTTGTTATTACAATATTTACAAAGTAAAATATTTTGTTTTTGCACAGAGATGCGCCGTAGGGATGTGACTTGGAGTAGAAAAAATCGATTAATAAATAATCGACTTTTATCCCTTTGAAAAGACTCTTTAAAAAAATCTAGACGAAACTGTTTAAAGAAAATCGAATATTGGATCCAAAATAATCGAATTTTAAAAATCGATTTTTTCTGACTATTTTAATAGTTGTCTTTTTAATATTAATAATTAATTACAATAAAGGCTTATTAAAGTGAACAACTACCAAGAATAAATATCAGATGTGCTGTTTGTGAATTAGATTAAATTGTGTATTGGATTAAATAGATAATTGTGAATTGGATTAAAATGTGTAGTTTGGCTCTTCTCTATAATCTATATCTATCTTTAACCTAATCTTAAAAATCAAGAAAAAGGGTAAAAAAGAAAAAGGGATACTTAAAATAATCGATTAAAAAAAAATCGACTTTTGATGAATATAATCGATTATAAAAATGGATTATTGTAAATAAACTATTTATATTAATAAAAGAAGTATTCTAAATCAGTTTTATTCTTTTCCTAAAAAATGCTAAAATGAAATCAAAGCAAACTCTCATTCGCTATCCGCGGGCTAGGTGCTAATGACAGCGGCTGTCACATCTCCCACGTCAAAATGGCGCGAAAGGCTGTGGCAAGATGTGACGTCATGGCTTGCTTGCTTGCAATAGCGACACGGCGGCGTTTTTACATTATATTATTGAAAACATAATCGATTATTATAAAAATCGATTATTTTTTCACATCGCTAATACGCCGCAATGCCATTCTATGACGGAGTGAGATTTCTAGAATATGTTCGTAAATCTGCGAAAAGTGTAGTAGATTTTTACAAAAAAAAAAAAGATAAGTATGCAAATTTCACTCGTAAAGTTATTGACCTCACGATTTTAGTTAATTATATCGGTAAAATAACCGTATTAGGCTATTTTAAAACAGATCGTTATATCTATCGATTAACATAATATGTTTAGGGCGATCTTGACATTCCTCGAGGTTATTTAATCAGCAAGGATTGTATATTATATATCGCCGTGTAGTATCCGACTGAGTAGAAAAGACCACCCTCTTTTCTTACCGAGGTGTCGTAAAGTACGACCGAATGTAAATACCTATATTTACATTTCTCGAGACTGCCCGTTCCTCGAATAACCTACGCTGACTTGACAGTATATGACAAAAATTCAATTCAATATAAATTTTAGTATTCTTTAATGCTTGGCTGCGTGTTTACGACCAACCGCCTGCCTGACGTCAACTTGCCTTAGTCGTATTTTACGACACCTCGGTAAGAAAGAGGGTGGTCTATTTTACTAAACCGGATACCACACGGTGGGTCAACTTACCTTAGTCGTCTTTTACGACACCTCCGTATGAAATGAGGTTGGTCAATTCTACTGAGCCGGATACCACACGACGGGTCGACTTTTTTTTTTTTTTTTTTTTTTTCATGTCAGGAAAACCCATTATGGGTCGTCACCGCCCGACGGGGACGAGCGGCGGGTATGTCGGACTCTCACCGACTAAAAACCTGACAGTGCTCCACCACGCTGCTGGTGGCGGGGACAGGGTACCTATGAAGACATTGCCCCCCATCCCCGCCAGCAGCAGCTCTGTACCCCGGAGTGCGCCACCTCCGGGTCGGGGCCTCTCTAGACAGTGGCCCCTCCCTCCGCTAATCGATGCATCGGGAGCACCAGATGCATCGACCGCCTCGGGGACCTAACTCCAGCGAGCGTCCGATGAACCCCGTTCGGATCGCTCGGAGGTCCCCGTTAGGGCGGCATGCGACGGACTTCGGCGAGTCGCCTGCGCCCCGCTCGCCTGCGGCGGATCGGATCCAAGGACTCGACTTCCCGGATCCGCCCCGCCGCCTCCTTCCGCGAGATAACGTCCTCGCAGAAGGAGGCCATCGCTGCCCACGATTCCTCCCTGTCCACCATGGCACGAACCACGGTGGGCAGGGAGAGATCGTGCCCCACCTCTGCCACGAGCTTCGCCCGCTGAACCGCCCAAGCTGGGCAGTCTGCAAGCGTGTGCAGCGCCGTGTCAAACTCGGCGCCGCACTCGTGGCACTCACCAGTCGCTTCGCGCTGGGCCACCCGCCACAGATACCTCCCGAAACAACCATGACCGGAAAGTACCTGCGTCAGGCGGAAGGTGAGGACCCCATGCCTCCTGGCGACCCAACCCTGGAGAATAGGCTGGATGGCTGAAATCGTCCAGAACCCTGCGCTGGGTGATTCCAGCCGCCGCCTCCATTGGCGGAGGAGCTCCATCTGAGCTACCCTCCGCCAATCCGTCTCCACCGCCGCAGAGTTTCTCCCCAATGAACGGGAATCTACTTTGCGGCGGTAAGTCTGAGCAAGCACCTTGGCCTCTAGATCCCAAGGAAGGGACCCAGCCAAGGCGCAGGCCGCCTCGCCGGAGATGGTCCGGTAGCCCCGCACTATCCTGACCGCCACAATCTTCTGCGCCCCACGACGGGTCGACTTACCTTAGTCGCCTTTTACAACACCTCAATAAGAAATGAGGGTGGTGTTATTCTATTCAGCCGGATACCACACGGTGTAAGATTAACTCATTTAAATATTAAAGATAGGAGGGGGGGTCATCTCGCATACCCTTGAGGGTAGGCGGGGTACGGGCCTCGAGGCGAACCTCTTTGCCCGGGCCGGTCCTCGCAGGCTTTAATGGCCTGGACTATGTTCGGGCCGTAGGCCCAGGTCACCTGGGTGACCTAAGGGTTGTCGGGTTCGGTGGGGAGGCCTAGGAGTGGTAGCTCCCAGACCGCGATGTCCAAATCGGGGGTGTCTCGTCCGGTGGTAGTGGTGTTTCGTTCGGGTGGTTGTGTCGTATCCGGTGGTGTCGCCCTCTCGCCCGTCGCGTCGTCCTCGTCGTCGCCGTCGTTGTCCGCGTCGGGCCGCTAACTCTAACGCTAGCTATTAAAGATACTAACTCGCCTCCTCGACTTGCCATAGCGCCCGACAGAGGGCGGTACTTTGAGAACCTGTGTTCTGAAACAACTGTAAGTGAAAATTATAAAAAAACGAGGTCGCGTCGTTTCGATGTACTCAGATATCTTTTTCATCTCAACGGAACGAGACCCGCCCCTTGGCACGCCCACTGGTTTCAAAATTAATTTTAATGTTTTTATTAAATGCATGTATAATTAAAACGAGCGATTTTATACATTACGCCAAGGATCGGAAACCTTTTTTTTGGTGGTAATTTGCAGCTTTCTTATAAAAATAAGTAGGTACTTTATCTTTGTTTTTGCATCATCATGCAAATCTCCTCCTGCACTTATCCGGCTCTAAGTGGGGTTGGCACAACATGTTGTAAACATTTGGCTACGTATTTAACCACCGGCCGCCTGTCTGACGTCAACTTACCTTAGTTGTATCTTACGACATCTCGGTAAGAAGGTCTTTTCTACTCAACCGAATATCACACGGTGGCTCAACTTATCTTAGTCGCCTTTTACGACATCTCGGTAAGAAAGACAGTGGTCTATTCTACTCAGCCGGATACCACACAGTGGGTCAACTTACCTCAATTGCCTTTGACGTCACTTCGGTAAGAAATGAGGGTGGTCTATTCTACTCAGCCGGATACCACACGGCGGATCGACTTACCTTAGTCGCTTTTTGAGACACCTCGGTAAGAAATGAGGGTGGTCTATTCTACTAATTCGGATTCGGACGTACTTTTTTAAGGCGCAAAGCAGGGGCCGCAAGCTTTTGTCGGTTCCTACTTTGTCTATTATACATCACCTATTGTTTTATACTTCTTTATATTTTTCAGCAGTTTAAAAACACTGTTAAAAAGAGGCTGATACAGGAAGCCTACTATACTCTTGAGGATTATTTAGAAGATAAGAATGTGTGGATATAGCTCTCTTTGAGCCTGTACAAGACAGTAACGACATAATGTAAATAGTATTAAGAATTATATTTTTAAAAGAGCAACCGCCGAGTTTCTTGCTGGCTCTTTTCTGTAGGAACAGCTTTCCGAACCAGCGGTAGAGTTGACGATTCAAAAGCACTTGTTTACAAGCTTATTTGAATAAAGAATATTTTGAATTTGAATATATTTTTATATACAAAAATTAAATTACTTAAAATATACTGTGAAGCAAATGTAAGAATACCTATTTCCTTAAACTTCTCTCTCAGGGAATCAAGTAAAGTACCTAAACCTACGGAGTGACTGTGTCAGTAACGGAGTGAGTGAGTTATAACTCCATTTACCACAAACTCACAAACGACTTACGTACTTTTTCAAGCAGCAAAGCAGGGGCCGCAAGCTTATGTCGGTTCCTACTTTGTCTGTTATACATCACCTATTGTTTTATACTTCTTTATATTTTTATATACAAAAATTAAATTACTTAAAATATACTGTGAAGCAAATGTAAGAATACCTATTTCTTTAAACTTCTCTCTCAGGGAATCAAGTTAAATTCAAATTCAAATAGTTCTTTATTCAAATTGGCCTTTACAAGCACTTTCGAATCGTCAAATTACAATGAAGCTACCACTGGTTCGGAAAGGTGCTCTCACCGAGAAGAACCAGCAAGAAACTCGGCGGTCACTCTTTTCAAAATTGAGTTTTACAATAATGGCTTAATTAGGAACAAATTAAAAAATTTACAATATAATCTAGTGCGTAGCTGGTCGCAATTTAAAACCAAGCTTTCTTATCATCAATATATAGTTAAGTACCTAAACCTACGGAGTGACTGTGTCAGTAACGGAGTGAATGAGTTATAAGTCCATTTACTGTGGTAAATGGACTTATAACTCATTCACTCCGTGATTTGATAGACATGTGTATTTTCATAATAAATTCTTTATTTATAATACACTCGTACATCTAACTGTGCGCTTGAATGGAAAGCGTTTAAATTTTTTTTTGTCCACCGTTTTGCATGACCAACCAAGTATTAAGCGGTTGATGGATGTTTTCTATGCATTTGTAAATTGTCTATGTTTGTACGGCGCAAACGATGTTTTGCGACAATCCCAGGTTCGCAAGTAGGTAAAAAAATAATAGTCTCTTAGTCTATACTTAATAGTAATAATATAATAATAAAAATGTAAAAAGTTAGGTTTAAGAGAAATAAATGAATAATAACATGAATGCACTGAATAATATAATAATAATAAATAAAATAAAGGGTGGGGTTGAACCGATTAGTATTTAACTAAGCTTTTTGGGTATTGCTTCGCTTTGCGATTTTGGTCGTGGAGTCTATCTCCTGATGATGCTTCGGTTGCGGGGCGAAACGATTGTTGAGTTTGTGATAGTGAACGTATATAGTGCTTGTGTATCGTGGTGGCGGTGGTGGAGGTTTGTGCATGTGCTTTTACGAATCCTGCATGTATCAGGTATGATAACCGATTGTCCACTTACATTTAGCATTATATATATTTTCTATTTTACTTCGCGGATTATAGCAAAATAATTTTATTATTACTTTTGTAACATGAATGCAGTTACAATAGTCCCAATAATTATTTCAACCACAGGAGTTGTCCCAAAATATTTGCATAGTATTTTGAACTTCCCCAAAAATACATTTATAATATTACAAAAAGCAGCCATATTAAATACTCGTAAAATAGTTCGGAAATTCTTACAATTATCATCAGATGGAGATGTATAACGGCACCAACCAAACCTAAGTATTTATTTGGTATTTTATACCCGTAAATACTTATTTTTACCAGGTTTAACCTGAGATGTAGTTAACTAAACTAAATAATTATAATATTATAAAGAGCAAAAATTTGTATGTATGTTTGTAATGTTTTCACACAAAACTACTGGACCGATTTCAAAAATTCTTTCACCATTAGAAAGCTGCATCCTTACTGAGCAACATAGGCTATATTACATTTTAAAAAATACGTATCCGTTATTAAAATGTAATAAGGTTTAAAAAAAAGTAAGAATTACACGGGTGAAACCCCGGGATATTACTAGTAATATTATAAAGAGGAAAAATTTGTATGTATGTTTGTAATGTTTTCACACAAAAACTACTGGACCGATTTCAAAAATTCTTTCATTATTCGAAAACTGCATCTTTACTGAGTAACATAGGCTATATTACATTTAAAAAAAATAGGGATCCGTAATGTGATTATCTTCCTACCCTTATCCCACTCTAAGTGGGGTCGGCACAACATGTTGTCACATGATTTGGCTATTTTACGACCGGCATCCTGCCTGACATCAACTTACCTTAGTCGCCTTTTACGACACCTCGGTAAGAAATGAGGGTGGTCTATTCTATTCTGCGGGATACCACACTGTGTGGATCTGTAATCTGATGAGGTGTAAAAAATTTGTCATTAAAATCTGTCATCGCATGCGCTGCGGAAACTATTGATGATATATTTAACAAAAATCTATAGTTCGTCTTAGTAGACTTTCCACTGATCGGTATTTACGCGGATGAAACTGTGGACTATTACTAGTATTTAATATACTAGTTATGCATGCGACTATGCTCGCGTGGATATCATTAAATTGAAAATTTGGACATTAAAGCAGTTATTGTGACTTGATCATAAGATACAGACACATGCTGTCGCGGACTTTTTTGTAGTATTTTTGTAAATTTACAATTCTCTAGTACGTTACTTAAGTAAATTTTAAACTTTCGCGATTCATACTGATTCATCATATTCCTGCCCTTATCCCACTATAATTGGGGTCGGCACAACATGTTATAAACATGTTGTCACATGATTTGGCTACGTATTTTACGACCAGCCGCCTGCCTGACGTCGACTTATCTTAATCGTATTTTACAACACCTCGATAAGAAAGAGGGTGGTCTATTCTACTTAACCGGATACCACACGGTGAGTCAACTTACCTTAGTCGCCTTTCACGACACCTCGGTAAGACATGAGGGTGGTCTATTCTACTCAGCCGGATAGCACACAGCGGGTCGACTTACCTTAGTCGCCTTTTACGATACCTCGGTAAAAAAAGAGGGTGGCACTATTCTATTCAGCCGGATACCACACGGCGGGCGATTCATACTAATTATGGTTTTATTAGCTCAACCCTTCTCTACAAAATAGGAGAGAGGAGGTCTATACCCATCAGTGGAATAACAAAGGATAGTAACCGGCCGTTACTTTACTTTTTAAACGCAATTAAGCCTGTGTGAACGTCACATCAACTTTAATAGAAAGCTGGTTAGTGGACTGTATATTTGTGATTGATATGCAGATCTTTGCCCAAATCAGTGAGTAATAAAAACCACACCAACCTTGCTATCCACATTCGCCCCGAATGGACGGAGACCTGTTGCCAGACGCACGGCGCACCAGCTGGATGTGGACTTGGCGCAGCACTATTCACTGTTTGGAAATGCACGCACCTCACAAGGACAATAACGTATCGTCCGCAGAACGTTCTCGAAGCTAGAGTCTTATGTTAAAGATCACACACCTCACTCAGACGACAACGTGTCGTCTGTTGAACGTCCGGAAGGCAAGTGGGCGTCTACGCACCATTTGAATGCGATGGTAGACGAACAAAATTGATGCAGTAATGTTTTGTATTACTACCCACCAATATAATAAAGCAAAGATCGAACAAAGCCTAATTTTGAATTAGGTCTCTTTAATACTAAATGTGGGATGTATTCTCAAGCTATCTAGAAGTCGGCTCGTTTAGTTCAAAAACATTGCGTGCAAATTACAGATTTATGGTAATTTATATCTTTAGAAGGAGTGTAAAAAGTGCAATTTACATTACAATTAGGCGGTTATTGTTTTGAGGTAATTTTCCGTTTTTTTTTTCTATGAAAGTTAATCGTAGTTGTATTAATATTCTTGTACTGTTAATCTACAGTAAGTAAGTAACGGCCTGTTACTATCCCAGTGCTGGGAATAGGCCTCTCCATTTTTGGAGAGAAGGCTTGTAGCTAAAACTTACTACGCTGCTCCAATGCGGATTGGTAGGTTACACATATCTCCAGAATTCTCTAGAGATATGCAGGTTTCCTCACGATGTTTTCCGTCAATACGACTAAGGTAAGTTGACGTCAGACAGGCGGCTGGTCGTAAAAGCGCGGTTAAATCATGTGACAGCATGTTTATAACATGTTGTGCCGACCTCACTTAGAGTGGGATAAGGGCAGGAGGATGACTATTCCTTATATATTAAATACTAGCAATCGCCAGCGGCTCTGCCCGTGTGGAAAGATTAAAGCCGTAATATGGTATTTACAATCATAAAAGTGGTTAAAGTGGGTTAACCGTAAAAGCTAGACATATGCCGTCGCGGAGTTTTATTTAGAACTTTTAGAGAACAATTTGTAATACATGATTTTTTAATAACTTTCACCGGTTACTTAGCTTTAAATTTTGCCGTTTTCGCAATATTTTTTATTGCTCCTCTCCTATTCATCTTAGCGTGATGTTACATAGTCTTTAGCCTTTCTGGATAAATGGACTATCTTACACTGAAATAATTTTTCACATCGGTCCAATAGTTCCTGAGATTAGCGCGTTCAAACAAACTCTTCAGCTTTATATATTAGTATCGATATATTATTCCTTATTACTATCTTTAATATTTAAATGAGTTAATGTTGTATGTACATAAAGTAAGTAACGGCCTGTTACTATCCCACTGCTGAGAATAGGCCTCTTCTCTCCATTTTTGGAGAGAAGGATTGGAGCTAAGACCTACCACGCTGCTCCAATGCGGATTGGTAGGTTACACATACCTCCAGAATTCTCTAGAGATATGCAGGTTTCCTCACGATGTTTTCCTTCACCGAAAAGCGTGTGATAAATTGCAATTATCAATTAGACACATAAGGTTTAATAGAAAAACTCATTGGTGTCTGCCCGGGTTTGAACCCATGATCGTCTCTAGAGATTCACACGGTCGCACCGCTGGGCCATCACAGCTTAAATGTATGTACATATATATATATATATATATATTTTCGAAATCACGGAAACGGCTCCAATGGTTTTCCTGAAATTCAGCATGTAGGGGTTTTGGGAAAGAAAAAACGATCTAGCTAGGTTTAATTTAAAAAAAAAAATCATTTTATCCCTGTTTTTGGGCATTAAAAAATACTAAAATTTATATTGAATTGAATTTTTGCCAATAACTGTCAAATCAGCGTAGCTTATTCGGGGAACGGGTGGTCGCGAGAAATGTAAATACCTAGGATCGAGCCTCACCTAGCTATTACTTTTTCTTTTTTTTAAAGTTACTTTTATTTAAACTATCGTGAGTGGAATTCATAATTAATGTATAGAAACCGGCTATACTCACGTGTTATTTTATCGGATGAGCCTGACCGGCTCTTTACGCGGCGTTATCCCGGCGCGATAACGCCGCGTAAAGAGCTCATGAATAAGAGCCCCGTATGGGCTTGAAACTAGTCGGGCTCATCCGATAAAATAACACGTGAGTATAGCCGGTTTCTATACATTAATTACTTTTAAATATTTTGTAAAAATTTACCGAGCAAGGCTCAGTCAACCAGGTACTGTATATAAAACGATAGTGTACTATCGTAATATTTTAGTGAAAACCATACAAAAACCGAGCCGTCCAGTAGATTTTGAGAAAATCGATCACATAGACACATACAGCTTTTGGGGACTTTGTTGTATAATAAGTAATATCTGGGTGTAATTTTTTACAAAAAAAAAAACTTAAAAAAAAACAATTATTTAGTTGGGGATCGATCCTTGGCATTCACATTTCTCGAGGCTGCCCGTCACCCGAATAAGCTACGTCGACTTGACAGCTAATGGCGAAAATTCAATTCAATATAAATGTTAGTGTTTTTTAATGCCCAAAAACAGGGATAAAACAATATTTTTTTTTACATAAAACCTAGCAATATCGATTTTTCTCCCCCCAAAAACCTCCTACATGTTGAATTTTAGGAAAATCGTTGGAGCCGTTTCCGAGATTCGGAAAATATATATATATACAAGATTAACTCATTTAAATATTAAGATATATGTATAGAAGTGTAAGAGGAAATATTGTTGTTATAAATATCGCTATGTGTTTTGAGACACTTATAATATTATAATTATTGTATAGAACCGGCTATACTCACGTCTTATTCTATCGGGTTAGCCCATGGTTTAGGGGGTAGGTGGGTTGAGGTTAGCTCATGAATAAGTGCCCCGGATGGGTTCGAAACTAGTCGGGCTAACCCGATAGAATAAGACGTGAGTATAGCCGGTTCTATACAATAACTATGAATACTACTCACGATAGTTTAAATTTAAAAAAGTTAAAATATTGTTGTTATAAATATCCCTAAAATGTGCTTTGAGACAGTTAAAATTTTTCCGTTCTTAGTATACAAATTATCTATGTCACTTAAAAAAATATGTTTTCGACTTCGAAAAAAGCGATAACGCCAATCGGCGGGCAGCATTTTGGAAAGATAACGCAATGTCAAAGGTACATAGCCCTTATCAGTGCGTTCAAATAACGCAACAGGAATTTCTGTATGTTTGTCATACAGCTCGGTATTATGGGAACAAAAAATTGTATTTGTCGGAATTGAAATGTAAATTTAAAGCCTCGTATGGGCTTGAAACTAGTCGGGCTCATCCGATAAAATAAGTCGTGAGTATAGCCGGTTTCTATACCGTAATTACTCTACTCCTCCTGCCCTTATTCCACTCTTAAGTGGGGTCGGCACAACATGTTATAAAAATGCTGTCACATGATTTTGCTGCGTTTTTACGACCGGCCGCCTGCCTGACATCAACTAACCTTATTCGTTATTTTACGACATCTCGGCAAGAAGGAGGGTGGTCTATTCTACTAAACCGGATATCACACAGTGGGTCAAACTTATCTTAGTCGCCTTTTACGACACCTCGGTAAGAAATGAGGTTGGTCTATTCTACTCAGCCGGATACCACACGGCGGGTCGACTTACCTTAGTCGCCTTTTACGACACCTCGGTAAGAAATTAGGGTGGTACTATTCTATTCAGCCGGATACCACACGGCGTGGGAACGAAAAATTGTATTTGTCGGAATCGAAATATAAATTTAAAGCTCCGAGGCTTGAAACTAGTCGGGCTCATCCGATGAAATAAGTCGTGAGTATAGCCGGTTTCTCTACATTATTTTTTTTATATTCAAATAAGCTCTTTCAAGCACTTTTGAATCGTCAAGGATCAGAATTAATATAGCTACAACTGGTTCGGAATGTTGCTCTTACCGAGAAGAACCAGAAAAAGCGGTAAATTTTTAAACATTTTCAATTTTACATTATTAAACCGAAGTCTTGTATGGAGCTGAAAGTATTTTCAAATCCAAGCATTATTATCATCCAAATAATCTTAAATTTTTTAATATGCTTTACATATAAGTATATTTCTTATACTTAATTTAAACCTTTCTATAGACTGGTCTAGTATGGATTGCGGAATTTTATTGTAGAAGCGAATACCGAGACCATCAAATGAGTTGCTAACCCTGCTGAGTAGTCCATTTATCGAGGAAGGCTATAGGCTATATAACATCACGCTAAGATGAAAAGGAGAGGAGCAGCAATTAAAAAAAAATGAAAACGGCAAAATTAGAGCTTTTCTTGCGTGCGCTGAGTAAACGGTGATAGTTATTCAAAAATCATGTATTACAAAATTGTTCCCCTCTAAAGTTCTAGAACCTGTGGTAGCCCAGCGGTAACACCGTGCGACTCTTTCGAGGACGTCACGAACCCATTCAGGTTCGAACCCATTCAGACACCAATGAATTTTCTGTTAAAAACTTATGTGTCTAATTAATAATTGCAATTTAACGCTTTTCGGTGAAGGAAAACATTGTGAGGAAACCTGCATATCTGTAGAGAATTCTGGAGATATGTGTAACCTACCAATTCGCACTGGAGCAGCGTGGTAGGTCTTAGCTCCAATCCTTCTCTCTAAAAACGGAAAGAAGAGGCCTATTGTCAGCAGTGGGATAGTAACAGGCCGCTACTTACTACTTACTAAAGTTCTAAATAAAAGTCCGCAACAGAATATGTCTAGCTTTTAAGGTTAACCCACCTTAACAATTTTTAGATATCAAAAGATTATAATATTACGGCTGGCGATTCCTAGTCTACATATATAAAAGAAAGTTGGTCTAAGTTACACTATTTATAACTCAAGAACGGATGAACAAATTCGGCTGAAAATTGGTGGAGAGGTTGCTTAGAACCAGGAGACGGACATAGGATACTTTTTATCCCGTTCGACCGCATGTATTTTATCCCGTCAAGTCACTATAAAACGTGGTACAACAAAAACGACTATGACATGGAAAAACAAAACATAAATGACAGCTAAACGTAATTTAGTCTTTGGATAAGTATGGTAAAAATATGACAATTATCAAAATAGTAGTAGCTATAAATGTTACTACATAGTATAAAACAAAGTCACTTTCTCTGTCTGTCCTTATATCTCTATGTTTGCTTAAATCTTTAAAACTACGCAACAGATTTTGATGCGGTTTTTTTAAAGTATATAGAGTGATTGAAGAGGAAGGTTTATATGTATAATAAAATTCAATATGGAGTAGCGAAATACTGTGATTATCACTGAGTGACATAGGCTATATGCTTTATACCCGTGCGAAGCTGGGGCGGGACTCCTAGTTTATTATAATATTAATATTAGTTACTTAAAAAGTCGCGTGTCACCGCTAGTGAAATTGTTTAATTCAATATTTATTGAAGCAGAGGGAATTTTTTTATGCGCGCCATATTTATTTTGTTGAGCTCTAAAAAAATTAGATAACACTTATCACTAGTCTGGGTGCGTTTTTTATTTGTAAACAGCTCTTAATATTTTGTGTTTTGTCATTTTAAAAGTCAGATCGCTATAATTGTCGTTATAACTAATCCTGGGTGTATAAGGTATGAGAACAAATCGTTTCATATCTTATATAGTTTATTGCACTTAGCATTACATTGATTTCACACCGTGTGGTATCCGCTTGAGTAGAATAGACCATTCTCATTTCTTACCGACGTGTCGTAAAATACGACTAAGGTTAATTGCCTGGCGGCCGGTCGTAAAGTAGGAAGTCGAGTGACAACATATTGTGCCGACCCCACTTAAAGCGGGATAAGAGCGGGTGAATGATGATGTCCTGACTTAACCGGATACCACACGATGGGTCAACTTACCTTAGTCGCCTTTTACGACAACTTGGTAAGAAATGAGGATGGTCTATTCTACTTAGCCGGATACCATACGACGGGTTGATTTACCTTACTCGCCTTTTACGACAACTTGGTAAGAAATATTTATTTATCATTACTAAATGTTAATGCTAGACATTATATGAATCTCCGTTGTACCAAAATAAGGTTTAAGCATTAGACACTTAAGCTAGTCCGTGCTATTCCAGATGGATCGTCATACTTTATTATATCAGGCGATATCCGCCAAAATCTGTCATTTAAATTAATAAAATATGTATAAAACGGAAAGCAAGGTTTATGTGATTTATTATATATAAAAAGATTTTGCGAATGTCACTCCGTGTGTTATTTTTGATTATTTTTCCACTCGAACGCCTGTACATGATTTGATGTGACGAGACGTGAATGTACTTTTGACATTGTAGTTTAAGAGCCAACCGTAATATTTACAACGGTGTGGAACTTCTATTTTCTGAAAACAGTTTTGTTTTTTAATTCCTCAAATACGTGAAATAAATATATGGGACACTTTGGGGACGGGTTACCGTGTGTGTAACACGGTAACTTGTGTTATGGGTGAGAGACAACTGGTAAATATATACATATATAATTTTTAAATACATACTTAAATACAAATATACACCCAGGCTGGAAGAGCCAACAATTGTTGGCCCTCGGCGGGTATCGAACCCGCGACCCGCGGCGCTGAAGGCAGGATCACTACCCACAACGCCAACGGGCCAGTCAATAATCAGTCATATAATCAGTCAAAATGTAATATTATAATTCAATTGGTGCTTATAATTAAGTTTTAAAGAGTCAAAATGTCAAGAGTCAAAGTGTCGAATTTTAATCATTTTACTTAGTAGCTTTCGTCAGTGTCATTCAGAAAGCTTTATGTAGGAAATATTAAGTGTAACCTAGTTAAATACCGAATTGATACAAAGATAACGGAAGTAATAACAAAATTATATATAATCCGCGATAAACTTATCGATTGCGGATTATAGCAAAATATTTAAGTATTACTTTTGTATTATGGATATTCGCAAAGTAACGCCTAATTCTATAAATTATACAAAAATAACGCTTAACTTTAAAAAAATTAATTATTATTCATGAATAATAATGTAGAGATTAGTAAAATAAAGATTTTATTTGTAGTACGCGGCATAATTCGTATTATTTATGTTATTATTTTCAGTTACACGTGATGAATTCACTTTTCTATACTAATATTATAAATGCAAAAGTTCGCCTGTCTATCACTGCTAATAATTTGTATTTATTTAGATTAAATTTGGCACAATTAAAGCCCATGCAACGGAGTAGCATATAGGATTAGGAAAATACCGTTTTTATTACAAGAACAGGCAAAAAACACATATGGCATTATTAAAGGTACTTAAACGCTTAATTTGGCATGGATGTCGCATTTACCACTAGTATCTAATAATCGGAAATATTTGGATTATTTAGAATGGTAAAATATATCGAAAATAGACCGAAAGAGCGATGACCTCGTCCCATAGTACGAACTCTAGAGAAAATGATACGGCCGTCTCCTGCACTACCGGATATTATCTCCAGATGCAGTTTTATATATTAATAAAGTTTATTATTGTATCATAAATAAATATTTTATATCGAAAAGTGTCGTATCTTTCGGTTGTTAAACACATGCAAATCGCGTGTTAAGGCGATGTTTTACAGCTCGAGTTTATTTTTTTAATTTTTTTTAGCTGAATAATTATGTAAGTATATTTTACACTTAAACTAGAGAACAAAGCATCAGACTAGCTTCATTTGGTTGTTTGTGTATAGCAATATGAAGCCCAAATAGACCTAGGCCTGTGCTAAGGCTAGCAAGAGTCAACAATATTTCTATTTTGCTTAATGCCAGGTGACAACTAATTTGAACAAATATAAAAAAAGTAAGGAATAGATTATGAATTTAAAATATACTCAATAAAAACTAAATACTCAAGAAAAAAAATAGTAATAAAACCCACCACCATTAATATAATTTTAGTGTGTGTGTTCGTGTGTGTGTGTGTGTGTGTGTGTGTGTGTGTGTGTGTGTATGTGTGTGCGTGCGTGTGTGTGTGCGTGTGTGTGTGTGTTTATACATGATAAATCTATATTAAGTTAGGTTGTAGTGTGCATTTTTAATACTTAAATTGTTATGTAACATAATTTGGCATATAGAGAGTTAAAATCACTAGAGCTGCATTATGCTCGAAATGTTTTCGGATTTAAACATGAATAGGCTCCTACTAGATAACGAAACAATGGAGTAATGGCCTGTTACTAGCCACTGCTGGGCGTATACCTCCTATCCCCTTATAAGGAAAGAAGGGTTGAAGCTTGGACACACCACGCTGCTCCAATGCGGATTGGTAGATTACACATACTAGTATACCCTGAATTCTCTAGATTATCTTGTAACCATCTAATTGTAATCATTTTTTTAAAAGATTAGCCGCCGAGTTTTTGCTGGTTCTTCTCGGTAGGAGCAAACTTCCGAATCAGTGGTAGCTTCTTTAAAACATTTGACGATTCAAAAGTACTGTAAACAGTCCACTTGAATAAAGAGTATTTTGAATTTGAATATGCAGGTTTCTTCGCAATTTTTTCCGAAAAGCGTGTGATGAATTGCAAATATCAATAAGGCATTCAAATTTTAATAGAAAATCTCTTTGGTGCCTGTCTAGGGCTTAAACCCATGACCCCTTCGAGAGAGGTCATGGTCGAACTTTTGCACACTTAAATAAGCATATAACTAACTCATTGAAATATTAAAGATGAATGTCTTAGAATTTTTTCGCGAGGTCTTAAAATACTAATATTTTGACAATAAGTTTTTTTTCCATTTCGGAAAAAGTCAACTCAAAAGCGTTAGATATTCAGCTGTAAGCCGTCGCCTTAACATGTAGCAAAATATCATGTTATAATTGCCAGCTTAAAATAATTCTCACGACACACACACTGTTTCGGACATATATGTTTGTGTGCCCGAAATATATGTATACATTTTTTCTATAAAAACCTGAGCAAGCACTCGACTTTGACCGCGTTTTATTTTTATAAAATGCCATTTAAAGGGGAATCTCTGAATTAATTTGACTTCATAAATCTAATTTGGTACAATTTTATCTTATAGTAGCTGTTTTCACAGCTACGTCTGCGTTCTATTGAAACTCAAATTCAAAATATGTAAACAAGTAAATTTAAACAAATGCATTTAAATCGCCAAATCTACTGCTGGTTCAGAAAGCTGTTCCTACCGAGAAGAGCCAGCCAGAAACTCGGCGGTTGCTCTTTTAAAAATATAATTCTTAATACTATTTACATTCACGAGAGAGCTATATCCACACATTCTTATCTTCTAAATAATCTTCAAGACTATAGTAGGCTTTCTGTATCAGCCTCTCTTTAACAGTGTTTTAAACTGCTGTAATGGCAAAGCTAAAAACATGGCCAACTCTCTTTCACGAGTAACCTCTAAAGAAAACATGTTTGTATTGTCTAATGACAAGAAAGCTATATTGCATATAAAGACATTCTGTAAATAATTGTAAAAATAAAATAGGGAAAAATGTATAAATTAAATATGTAGTATATGAATTTAGATATTCCAAAGATAGCAGGAAATCTTCATGGTACTTCGGAGGAAATCTTCATGGTATAGGGAAAGGGGAATTGTTTTACTCCTAATTAAACGCGTGCGGTCTACAGGCAGTAATGAATGAATCAAAAGTACTGGATCGATTTTAATCATTTTTTTACACTGACTGACATGGGCTATATATTTTATACCCGTGCGAAGCCGGCCCGGCCGCTAGTCGTTTTATAATTATTTTTATATCTATGAACATAAAATAAATTGCTTTAAATATAACTGTGAAGCAAATGTACTCATACCAAGCACAGCCTGTTATAAACATGTGATACGATTTAGCTAGGTATTTTACGCCCCACCGTTTGCCTGACGTCAACTTACCGCAGTCGCATTACAACAGCTTGGTGACAAATGATGGTGGTCTATTCCAGGGCTTCTTAAACTTTTTTATATAGCGACCCCCTTCAAGCTTAGGAAATTTTAAACGACCCCCTCCTCCATATAATGAAATATATATTAACCGTAGATGTAGATGTAATATCGCACTATTTTACAATGTAAATAACAGTTTTGCATTGCCCCTTTTAAAAAAAATAGTTATAATAAAACTACAATAGTATTTTGTATGATTTTTATTTGCATTTATATTTGTACGTAGTGTGTATACTAATTTTAAAATTTTATTTATAATTGTTGTAAACTAACCAATCATAAATTTAATAAAATCTATTTAATCAAATTTAATGAAAAGGGGTAATGAAGGAACTTAGGAGGAGAAATATCAATAAATCTTTGTTAGAAAAGTTCTTTAAAGGACAGCTGCAGCCATGTAGTTGTATCAATAATGATTGAAAGTATCAGAACTTTGCGACGCCTTTTGCTTTTAGTAGTCTCGCGACCCTCCTGGGGGTCGCGACCCACAGTTTAAGAAGCCTCTATTCTACTCAGCCGGATACCGCAGATTTGAAATTAATATTCTGTTTAATGGCATACAATTCTCGTTGTTCCAGGTAAAGGGAGACCACCGAACCACATTCCAGAACCTTGTATCTTTAAGTTGTTACCCGATCCTGGGAACCAGAATACCGTGCCCGATACCAAAGTGCTACTAGATTTAAGTGAAAGATGGTGCCCCAACAGTATTGTCTCAGGTGGAAGCATCACCACTCTAACGTGCAGAGTATGTTCGCTCAGCTCTTGGAAAAAGGTGAGATATATTGAGAATAGAAATTGTTTATGTCTAGCTGACTGGCCCGTTGGTGTAGTGGTATGATACTAGTAGATTTTAAACTTTCGCGATTCATTCTGATTGTTATATAAACATACGGGTCACATCGCGTTATAATCGAATTACCTTTGTATAAGGTTCGACGTTTCGGCAGAGTTGCATCCACCGTGGCGCTCCAGTCAGTTCGTGACCACGTACCTTATACAAAGGTAATTCGATTATAACGCGATAGGACCTGTATGTTTATATAATAATTGGTATGATACTGCCTTTAACTTCCATAGTTCCTACCCCAGCCAGACAAGCATAAAAGGTCGCGGTTGGAAAGAGCACGAAATATATATACGGGTAGGTGCGAACGAGATGGCGAATTAGGTCGTTACGTACTCGGCAGTTTTTTTTATACGCTATTTTCAAGTATTGTTAATTTAATATTTAATAAAAAAACTGCTGAGTGAAAAAAAACAATTGAATCAGTCACCTTAATATTAAGCGTGCGATATATATTTATAGGTATTAGCGGATTAAGTTTCATATTAAAACACCTGTACAACTCTTCGATAGTGACTTTTTAATACGGCTCTAATGTTCAATAATCTAATGCTAATACCATAGACCAAAAACCAGTTTTTCGAGTCGTTTTATATTTTAAAGTTGGCAAGCGTGATACCTAGTCAAGGTTGCCTTATTCCTATCGCACACACGTCACAACCGTGTGTTGAGACATAGGTCAAGTTTTAACGAATATTAATTAATCCTCGGTGATTGTTCAAGTTGATTGTTAATTAAACTAGATGGCGCTAGTAGTCGTTTGAATAACGCTATTAAAGTTATTTTAAGAGAGTATATAGTCTGTTGTCAATATCCACATTATGAGGTTTTGTGAATAGTTCGAAATAGTCCTGCGTAGTTCTAGGTTGTCGGTCTGTTGAGTATTATCGTAGGGATTACTGTCAATTAATTAGTTTATAAACGTTAAAGTTTGGAAATAGGTAAATTTGGTATTGTATTGTCCAGGCTACATCTTTTAGTAGTAGTTGAGTCCAACAGCGCTGAGGTCAGTCCAAGTATCGAACAGTGATCGAAAATTTTTTTTCAATTATAAAAAAATGCAAAAAATGGTTGGTCATAACAGAGGGCGTGATTCCAGGTATTTTCACTTCTTTGGTCCGCCCATTTCCCACTAAGCTATCACAGCTTTACAAATGACAGCAAAAATATAATTTACATTTTTTTCAACATTTTTGCATTTAATCGGTGCCCGAAAACGGGGTTAAAAGGACATTTTTTTAATGAAACCTAGCTAGATCGATTTTTTCCGCCAAACCCCTACATGCTGAATTTCTTGAATTGGAATATCTTCCTGCCCTTATCTCAATATAAGTGGGGTCGGCACAACATGTTATAAACATGTTGTCATTTCATTTGGCTGCGTTTTTTCAACCGATCGCCTGCCTGACGTCAACTTACCTTAGTCGTATTTACGACACCTCGGTAGGAAAGAGCGTGATCTATTCTACTAAATCGGATACCACACGGCGGGTCAACTTACCTTAGTCACCTTTTACGACACCTCGATAAGAAATGAGGGTATTTGATTTATAGAATTAGGCGTTACTTTGCGGAGATCCATAATACAAAAGTAATAATAAAATTATTTCATCGCGGATTATAGCAAAATAATTATATTTTTACTTTTTAGGGTATTTGATTTTTATCATCCAGATATCACATGGCTTTAGTATTTTAAACTGTATTTATATAAATAACGATGTACTTTTATAACGCCAAAACCACAAAATATATATTTTTATAGTCAGTCGCTTCTCAACCACGGTACGGTGAGCACGCGTTCCAAAACGTTGCTATAATGAAAATGCAAATTTTATTATTATACGCGATAAAAACTCATAAAAATACGTTTATTAATGTAATAATATTAATTAGTGGGAATTTTATTTGTGTAATAATGTTAATTAGATGAAAAAAATTTTTAACAATAGCCTAATAGTTAAATTAATCTATTTGATGTTTTGTTGAAGCGAAAAGGCCAATTTTGATTCACATTGGCATTGAATTCAAAATATTCTTTACTAGCAATCGCCAGCGGTTCTGCCCGCGTGGAAAAATTAAGACCGTTATATAGTCTTTTGATAACCATAACATTGCTTATAGTGGGTTAACCTTAAAAGCAAGATATATGCTGTCGCGGACTTTTATTTAGAACTTTTAGAGGGGAACAACTTTGTAATACATGACTTTTTACCGTATATTTAACTATTACCGTTTACTCAGCGCACGCAAGGAAAGCTTTAAATTTTGCCGTTTTCGTACTATTTTTTATTGCTGCTCCTCTCTTATTCATCTTAGCGTGATGTTATATAGTCCATAGCCATCCATAGCAAAAAAAAATTGCATTCCATAGCCTTCCTCGATAAATGCAATCAAATGATTTTTCAAATCAGTCCAGTAGTTTCTGCGCGTTTCTGATTAGCGCGTTCCAACAAACAAACAATCAAACAAACAAACAAACAAACAAACAAGCAAACAAACAAACAAACAAACAAACAAACAAACAAACAAACAAACAAACAGACAAACAACGACAAAAAAGCAGAAGGCTTTATATATTAGTATAGATTACTAGTTTGTGAATATGGATGTTTGTTTGTTACTCTTTCACGACGAATCCGCTGAACTAATATCGATGAAAGTTAGCACAATTATTCCTTATAACATATAGGCTATAGAAATCTAGTTAATTCTATAGGAATACTATGACATTGAAAAGCGCCATCTATCACACGACAGTCTACGCGAACGAAGTCGCGGGTAAAAGCCTGTTATATTATAAATGCGAAAGTTTGTGAGTATGGATGTATGTTTTTTTACTCTTTAACGGCGAATCCGCTGAACCAATTACGATTAATTTAGCACAATTATTCCTTATACCACAGCTTATAATATACATAAGCTGTGTTATATACATAAGCTGTGGTAGCCCAGCGGTAACACCGTGCGACTCTTTCGAGGAGGTCACGGGTTCAAACCCGGGCAGACACCAATGAGTTTTTCTGTTAAAACTTATGTGTGTAATTGATAATTGCAATTTATCACACGCTTTTCGGTGAAGGAAAACATCGTGAGGAAACCTGCATATCTCTAGAGAATTCTGGAGATATGTGTAACCTACCAATCCGCATAGGAGCAGCGTGGTAGGTCTTAGCTCCAAACCTTCTCTCCAAAAATGGAGAGAAGAGGCCTATTCTCAGCAGTGGGATAGTAACAGGCCGCTACTTACTTTTTTTTACTTACTTTATTCCTTATACACCGAAATAACATATAGGCTATAGATATCCTTTTAATTCTACAGGAATAGGATGACATTGAAAAGCGCCATCTATTATCGATCTATCACACAACAGTCCACGCAAACGAAGTCGCGGGTAAAAGCTAGTTAATTCAAATGTCTAGAAACGGGCTAGAGTAATCTTTTCATGAGCATTTCAAAATCAATGTTTATTTGATAAATTTTATTGATGGTAAGAGATCATTTAGCTTTCATGGTGCTAAGCCGTGGAATGATTTACCAGTCATCATCTTTCTGCCCTTATCCCACTCTAAGTGGGGTCGGCACAACATGTTATAAACATGTTGTAACATGATTTGGCTACGTATTTTACGACCGGCCGCCTGCCTGACGTCAACTTATCTTAGTCGTATTTTACGACACCTCGATAAGAGAGAGGGTGGTCTATTCTACTTAACCGGATACCACACGGTGAGTCAACTTACCTTAGTCGCCTTTTACGACACCTCGGTAAGACATGAGGGTGGTCTATTCTACTCAGCCGGATACCACACGGCGGGTCGACTTACCTTAGTCGCCTTTTACGACACCTCGGTAAGAAAAGAGGGTGGTACTATTCTATTCAGCCGGATACCACACGGCACTGGAATGATTTACCAGTATCAATTCGCAAATCTCCTTCCCTTTCAGCATTTAAGTTACAGATTAGAAAATATTTATCATAGGTAATTATATATTAATAGCATCTCACTTTATCTATTTATTTTACCAAAATTATTTAATAGATTAAATACCGCCGTGTGGTATCCGGCTGAATAGAATAGTACCACCCTCATTTCTTACCTAGGAGTCGTAAAAGGCGACTAAGGTAAGTCGACCCGCCGTGTGGTATCCGGCTGAGTAGAATAGACCAACCTCATTTCTTACCGAGGTGTCGTAAAAGGCGACTAAGGTAGGTCGACCCGCCGTGTGGTATCCGGCTGAGTAGAATAGACCACCCTCTTTCTTACCGAGGTGTCGTAAAATACGACTAAGGTAAGTTGACGTCGTAAAAACGCAGCTAAATCATGTGAAAGCATGTTTAAAACATGTTGTGCCGACCCCACTTAGAGTGGGATAAGGGCAGGAGGATGATATTTAATAGATTAAATAGTTCAATTTATATAAACTTTTTCCTTTTCTCTATATGACCTGTACTCTCTTTCTTCTTCAATTCGTGTCCTTTTCCTTCTATTACTCGAAGGTTGACTGGAAGAGATCCCTTTTAGGGATAAGTCCGCCTTGATACATGTGTTTTTTTTCTTTCTCTTTTCTAAATATATGTGTAAAAAGAAAAATAAATAAATAATGACATTTTTCTTAAGATCAACAAATAGTCGTGCGATTTAAAAAAATATATCACTTTTATAACGATACGAACAACGCGATACGTTAAGTTTTTGCATATAAATGCCATTAGCATAATGATATAGGATGACCATGGTTTTGTTAATCACAGTCCTAAGAAATTATATGTGACCAAACGAATGTATGATATGAATATGGATGGATATGTGACTAGACAAATGACTAAAATGAGATGGTTGGATTGTGTGAAGTATGCAAATAAAAGGTGTACCGCTAGAATTGACGAATTATAGGAATGGTATTTTAAATTCAATTCAAATTATTTTTTTATCAAGTAAACTTGTAAACAAGTGCTTTTGAATCGTCAACTCTCCTGCTGGTTTGGAAACCTGTTTCTAGCAAGAAGCACTCAGCGTTTGCCGCTTTCCCAGACTCCATACGACACAGAGGTGTAGTGTTCCAGCCTGGGAAAGAAATTTCGTTGAACGTCGCCTTTACCCAACCTAACATCGGTGGAAACGGACGCTAGCATTTAAGAATAGTATTAATTACATATATATATATATATATATATATATATATATATATATATATATATATATATATATATATATATATATATAATCTACATTTAATCTAGATATTAAATACAGTTTAAGATAATTATTGTATTTATATATAACTCAATAAAGAAGTTATTGAAATAAATGGAGTTTGTACCCGACAGTCGCCCTCCAATATATAATTCTCTTTTTAATAAGTAAAGTAATCCGCAACAGTATAGTAGGCTTTCTGTATCAGCCTCTTTTTAAGTGTTTTTAAACTTCAGTAATGTTGTTAGACAAAACATGTTGTGCCTATCTATGTTGTCTGTCTAGAGTGGGATAAGGTTAAGGTCAGGAGAATGATGAATCCTAAGAAATTATGTGATAATGGCTGAAAGGTGAGAATACTTGGTTCCTACCGTTGTTGAACTGTTGTTGTTCAACAACAATGTTGTTGAACGGTTGTTGTTGTACCGAGTGTTGAGGTTCAAACTATGAACAGGCACTTACGTGTTGTAAAAGAGTCGTTCCAGTTAAGTTTTTTTTACAGATAAATTTTAACTTTAATTTATATAAAATGGAAATAAAAATGTATTATTACATTTAATTTTCTTTCCTTAAATCCTATTGCGAAATATTACTCGAGTTGTTCTAATATTTCCTATAGTCTAAATTATCAAAGATCTGACTCTTAATTTTTATTTTTTTATTTTAAAGACTCAATGCTATTTTAAATTGAGTAGTCACACATACTATAGTAAAGTAAAAGCCCGTTTGTTATACAGACTGTCCTATACATTAAAACACGAATGTCACCCTAATTGTAATAAATCAAACTGAAAAAATTAACACTTTTAAAGGCTATTGAGGTATAATCAAAGTCTAAAAGTTGATAAGAGTATCGTATATTATTAGATGTGTACTCATTAAAGGTTATTTAATGAGGAAAGTGTGAGATAATGTGAAAGTGTAAAATGGAGGCTGTTATTTTCTTTTTTTAGACATTTAATAATTTTTTTTTTTTGAACTGATACTTAGATTTTTTTAAGCTTCAATTTCTTTAATTACTATACGTCGTGTGGTATCCGGCTGAATAGAATAGTACCACCCTCATTTCTTACCGAGGTGTCGTAGAAGGCGATTAAGGTAAGACGAACCGCCGTGTGGTATCCGGCAGAGTAGAATAGAGCACCCTCATTTCTTACCGAGATATCGTAAAAGGCGACTAAGATAAGTGATTCACCGTGTGGTATCCGATTAAGTAGAATAGAGCACCCTCGTTCTTATCGAGGTGTTGTAAAATCCGACTAAGATAAGTTGACGTCAGGTAGGCGGTCGGTCGTAAATACGTAGCCAAATCATGTGACAACATGTTTATAACATGTTGTGCCGACCCCACTTAGGGTGGGATAAGGGCAGGAAGATGATTTCTTCAATAGCTATAGGCTTTTTTTAATGTCGGGAAAACCCATTATGGGTCATCATCGCCCGACGGGGACGAGCAGCGGGTATGTCAGACTCGCACCTACTAAAAACCTGACAGTGCTCCACCACGCTGCTGGTGGCGGAGATGGGACAGGGACCGTAGGACACATTGCCCCCATCCCCGCCAGCAGCAACTCTGAAGCCCAGAGTGCGCCACCTCTGGGTCGGGGCCTCTCTAAAAGTGGTCCCTCCCTCCGCTAGACGTTGCATCAAGAGCAACAGATACATCGACTTCCTCGGGGACCAAAAGCTACTGCAAAGCAAAAAAAAGCTAGCTTAGCTGAGCTAGTTATACTGAAAATATGTCCCGAACTATTCCTAGAACTTATTTTTATTTAAGTTGTGATAGTCCTTCGACTATGTATTCCACAGTATAGGAAACTAGCTTTTATTCTTGATAGGTCGATAATAGATGGCACTTTTCTATTTCATCCTATTCTCGTAAAATTAAAAGGTTTTCTATAGCCTATATGTTATTCCGGTGTATAAGGAATGTTTGTGCCAAATTTCATCGGCTTGGTTCAGCTGATTTGCCGTGAAAGAGTAACAAACATGCATCCATAGTCAGAAGCTCTCGCATTTAAATATTAGTGGGCACGATTTGTATAGTCCTAGCGTTTAAGTAATTTAAGATAGATATAACTTGTACATTTTTGCTTTAAATAAAAATACAATAAGTTAGAAGTTGGATTAGTCGGTTAGGATTGTTTAAAAATTTCAATAAATTGTTGCATATTAGTCACAAGGTCGGCATGTTAATGGACAATACTGGCAACGGCTTAGCTTAGTGTATCGACGTATCCTGCTTATCGACATACTCATCTAACTTAGCTTCGCATATTTTACTTAGATCACACAGCTTAGTTTGCACAGTGGTATGAAAAACTATGTTACCCTTGCGAGCTAATCTAAACTTATTTAGCTTAACTCTTGGTCTGTAACTCTGTTATAGCTTGTTGGGCTTTCGCCATATTGAAATTTCAGAAAAAACCGACTGCTGCCAGTCGTTTTTGTACTACAATTGATCAGAATCATCAATTCGCGCGCACAATAAAATCCGGAAATTGCGATTTGTTTATGATTCTTTGTACATTGTTTGTTTTGCTACTATATCCGGTAATATTTATTGAATTCCAGTGATAACCGCGACTTTGTTCGCGCCACTTTTAAATATTTAAGTACCCTCAATAAGGCAGTAATTATTTTTGTCCCTGTCGCGAATGGGAAATACAAATATTAATGTTTAGAACCGGCTATACTCACGTCTTATTCTATCGGGTTAGCCCGATTAGTTTCGAACCCATCCGGGGCACTTATTCATGAGCTCTTTATACGATGTTATCGCGCCGGGAACGCTTTCAGTTCCCATAGTCAGAGTCGGGCTAACCCGATAGAATAAGACGTGAGTATAGCCGTTTCTATACATTAACTATGAATACTACTCACGATAGTTTAAATTTAAAGGATACAAATATTATTAAAATCAAAGAGTCGGATGTTAACGTGGCATCTTGTGACAAAATGTTTAAGATACATATACACTAAAGAAAGTATTCGCCTTTCTTGTAGTGAGTAAATTAATTGTATAAATATTAATTTTATCATGTAACTATTCTTAGAGGAAAATGAGAAAATTCATCACATAAGAACTTATGTAACTTTGTATCGTCGTAACTAATTAAGATAGAAAAATCATTCCTAAACTGTTAAAAAAGTGAGCTTAGGCAATGAAAAAAACAATTTCGTCTTGTGATCTATGATTTTAGCACAAGCTCAAATATGTACTTATAGTATATCACTACGGCTCTGGTGCTACTGAGACAGTGTAATTTTTCTATGGTACACTAGTTTGAATATGTTTAGATATATGGTATACGTGTGTCCCGTATATAAATATAGAAGGCAAGAATCACGCATCTTAATCCACACTACATGTACAAAAGTAAATAAATTTATCGCGGATTATAGCAAAATAATATTCTCATTACTTTTGTATTATCGACCTCCGCAAAGCAACGCCTGATTCTATAAATTATTACACTACATGTCTAATGGTGACAATCGACATTATGCGTCTCACATTAATATTGCTAATATTTTTTTATATAATTTCAGAACGGTTCTGCGACGTTACGCTATATTGCTCTCCGAGCTTTGCGACACAGGTGCCGAATAAAGATACAGTCGATCCGCAGAACATACGAGGGGTGTCCCTCAGGGCGCACAGGTTGGTACCGCTTTTATTCAATGTCGATATCGTTGGTGTACAATTCTGAAACACCATTTGAGAGATATCTTTATTTCTGATTAATAGTAATATACACAATATATGTTACGAAGCTGAAGTGGCAATGGGCGGGGCACTTAGTGTGGAGAGCTGATGGGCGTAGAGGTTTGGGAATGGCGACCCCGCATCGGAAAACGCAGCATCGGTAGATTCTATACGAGGTAGCCTAATGACCTCAGTAAGGTCGCGGGGAGCCGCTGGATCCAAGTGGCACAAGACATGTCCAGCAGTGGACGTCCATCGGTTATAGAAGATGATGATAATAATATAACAAACAAACAAATACACAGAGAAAAATCTAAAACGAAACACAAAAAGAAAAAAAAAGCAGAGTAAATAAGATGACGTACACGATATATATAAAAAAAATATAGTAAATGATAAATGTCTTTGTCAAAATTTAGAACCTGTTCACGCTTAGTTAATAGCTACAACGTGATCTACACAAACTTTGTTTTGAGCTTGTCGGAATCGGAAATAGTCAAATGTCTTTTGATTTATTTACTTATTTCTTTATTGGTAATCAAACATCTTATAATAGATCGCCACGCATCCAGATGGTAGGGATGATATTTTAACCTGTGACGTACAGTATTGTATTAATCCAGCACCTGCTTGTTGTGTAGGGTGGTGTTGGCTGCGTGTTCGGAGCTGCTTGGTGCGTTGCTGGGCGCTCACGAAGCACACGGCGAACCAGTGCTGGTTATAGATGGGGCTGAACCTAGACATCTCCGTGCTCTTCTAGATTATATGTACACCGGCGAGATGAACGTACACCATGTGAGTATAGAATTAAATAAATATATGGGATAAATACACACACGTCATCCGTGCCCAAAGTAACTAACTTTATAATTGTGGCATGGGTCAGAAGTTACAATAAAATTACTTTGCTGTAATCCGTGTTTGTTAAGAGAATACATGCAATGCTGAGTGTATGAAGCAGCCAATGATGCTTCGGTTACGGGGCAAAACGATCGTAGAGGTTGTGGTAGTGAGTGTGTGTGGTGCTTTGTGTGGAGTATTGGTGTTGGCGGCGTCTTGTGATACGTGTGGCGACTTGTCCTGAATGTATGGGGCTCTTCTCGGTAGGAACAGCTTTCCAAACCAGCAGTAGAGTTGACGATTCAAAAGCACTTGTTTACAAGTTTATTTGAATAAAGAATATTTTGAATTTGAATATGATTGTTGCCTTTGGGTTGTATATCAATGTGTTTACTTGTGTTAAATTATTGGTAAAATGAATATCGTATCCCGCTTATATTATAAATGAGAAAGTTTGTGAGTATTGATGTATGTTTGTTACTATGTCACGGCGAATCAACTGAACCAATATAGATTAAACTAGCGGCCTGCCCCTGCTTCGCACGGGTTTAAAATATATATCCCATGTCAGTCAGTGTAAAAAAATGATTAAAATCGATCCAGTTGTTTTGATTTATTCATTACTGCCCGTGGCCCGCAAGCGTTAAATTTGGAGAAAAACAATTTCCTTTCCCTATACCAAGAAGATTTCCTGCTATCTTTGGAATATCTAAATTCATATAGTACATTATTACTTATTTACTTTTACATTTTCCCTATGTATTTTATTTTTACAATTAATTACAGAATGTCTTTAAACAAACTCTTGAAAGAGCGACATCGCTGCTAAAGTCGAAGTGTTATAGGGCGTGTTATAGGGCGAAGCGCGGCCTCCTCACGGCATTTTAAATCTGTAATATCTCCGAAAATGTTCACTTAAATTACATGCTGTAAACGGCCATATTGATCTATATTAAATCAACAATTTATTTAAGGTACTTAATTGGATAAGGATTAATGCTGTATTGTATAAAAATTGCTTCAAAAATAAGTCATAATTTTTCTTAAAAGTAAACGACAAAAAATGCTATTGTGAGTTATCCATAAGAGATAGACATATATGTGAGTTATCCATAAGAGATAGATATGTTAATTCTACAGGATTAGTATGTTATTGAAAAGCGCCATCTTTTATCAACCTGTCACACGACAACATTCCACGCGAACGAAGTCGCGGGTAGAAACTTGTAAAAATACTCTTAACTTCAATGATGATATCTTATTGTTATATTTTTAACACAAATCCTATGCCACCATGTAGCATTGTTGTAATCTATCTTTATTTTCCAGTCCCAGCTGGCCGGACTTCTGAAGACTGCAGAGGAGCTCCGGATAAAAGGCCTGACGGATATACGGTGGAATAATAAAGATGAACCTCCTGATTGCGCAACAGGTAATATAGCGAGCGAATCATATACCGAGTGGTACCGAGGAAACGACATTAAATGAATTCACTAATCAGCGATGTGTAAATAATCTATTTTTAAAATAATCGATTATTTTTTTCATAAAAATCGTTTTTTTTTAAATCGACTATTTTAGGTATCTCTTTTTCTTTTTTAGTCTTTTTCTTGGTTTTTTAAGATTAGATATCCATTGTTGGATGAAATCAATTTAGACAAACTACATCCCTACGTGAAAGTGATTAGTGGTAGGGATGTAACTTGGAGTAGCAAAAATCGAGTATTAAATAATCGATTTTTATCCCTTTAAAAATAATCGATTTTTTAAAAATCTATTTTTTTCTGACTATTTCAAAAGTTGTCTTTAATATTAATAATTAATTACAATAAAGGTTAATTAAAGTGGACAACTACCAAGAAATAATATCAGATGCGCTGTTTGTGAAATTGGATTAAAATGTGTAGTTTGGCTAAATTGGTTTCATTCAACAATCCATATCTAATCTTAAAAAATCAAGAAAAAGAGTAAAAATTTCTTTTTTACTCGATAGCTAAAATAATCGATTATTAAAAAATCGATTTTTGTTGAAAAAATAATCGATTATTAAAAATCGATTATTTTGAAAATAAATTATTTTTCACATCGCTACTTACACGTATAAGATAACTTTTTAAATTTAAACTATCGTGATTAGTATTCATAGTTAATGTATATAAAACGACTATACGTCACGTCACGTAAAGAGCTCATGAATAAGTGCCCCGGATGGGTTCGAAACTATTTAGGATAATCCGATGGAATAAGACGTGAGTATAGCCGGTTTCTATACATTAACTAAGTATAAGATAACTATGGCATAATTCAAACTTTTTAAATATAGTTTAAAAAATATATATTTTCTAACAAAATAAAAATATATTTTGTTGTCGCCATTGACTTCCGCTTTGTATTTTATAGCAACACAGTCATGAAACAAGAGTATCGCGCCCTTTTTGATTAAAATGGTACCAACACTGTGACGTGTTGTTTCCGGTTTAGTCTTCTTATTGATAAAACGTTTCAGTGACATTCAGTCTTTGTTCGTCATTCAAGAGAAGTGCATCTCGGAACGGGAATTGTGGTATTCCTATTATATCGTGTTATTGTATATAGTGTGCGCTAACAATTTTAATTGAGATTTAGCTAACAAGTAACGGTTGACGAATCTGGTACGGCGCTTTTTCAAAGAATAGAATAAAACAATTAAATCTAATCAAATCAAATCAAAATAATCTTTAGTCAAATAAGCTCTTTCAAGCACTTTTGAATTGTCAATCAATATGATTAATGAAGCTACAACTGGTTCGGAATGTTGCTCTTACCGAGAAGAACCAGAAAGAAACTCGGCGGTCAATCTTTTAAACATTTTCAATTTTACATCATTAAACCGCAGTCCTGTATGAAGCTGAAAGGATTTTCAAATCCAGGCTTTTTTATCATCCAAATAATCTTCAATTTTGTAATATGCTTTACGTATAAGTACATCTATACTTAATTTAATCCTTTCTTTACACTGGTCTAGGGACATTTACATGCATTATATTACATTTGTCTCCTTCGCACTTGTATGTAGACTCTCAGTCAAGGTCAATGCAATGCTAAAAGCTTTTAAAAATAAATTAGACTTTTATTTAAAGATAAATTAGAATTTATTTCTTACTAATTTAATTTTTTTTTTTTTTATAAATAAATATATGGGACACTTACACACACGGTCATCCGTCCCCAAAGTAAGTAACTTAATACTTGTGTTATGGGTGACTGACAACTGGTGAATATATACTTATATATTTTTTAAATACATACTTAAATACAAATATACACCCAGGCTCAAAGAACAACAAATTCATTTATAGAAAATGTTGGCCCTCGCGGGAATCGAACCCGCGACCCACGGAGCTGAAGGCAGGGTCACTACCCACTGCTCCAACGGGCCAGTCGTAATTTTTATGGCTGAAGCCATTAAAATTAATATATAAAAATGTATTCCCAGGCGCAGTAACGACTACTCCCCACGAGAAGAAATCACCAGAATGTAAACCGAGTACTGACCACAAACAGGACCAAAAACAAACAGACAAAATGTCAGAAGCAAAGATACAAGATTCCAGACAAAGTCTGGACGCTAAACACACGCCGGAAATAAGAACGTCTAGCGTTAAAAACACGCCGGACGTCAAAACGCCGACTGTTAAAAATACGCTGGACGTCAAAACGTCGAGCGTTAAAAATACGCTGGACGTCAAAACGTCGAGCGTTAAAAACGTACCAGACGCCAAGCCGATAAACGTCAAAAATACACTGGATTCAAGAAAGAGCGAGACGAAATCACCAGAACGCGAGTGTCAGAAAGAGACAGAAGACCGTGAGGAGGTGAATGTTGAAAAGTTTAGTATAAATGGTGAGTTAATTTTACTATAGTAACTTTAACCCAGTATATATATCAAGGATTTATACAGTCAGATCAGTTTAACGTATAAGTTTGGCATAATTATACATATAAATGGACTGGCATTAATTATATAAATGGACTGGCTCGTTGGAGCAGTGGGTAGTGACCCTGCCTTCGGCTCCACGGGTCGCGGGTTCGATTCCCGCCGAGGACCAACATTTTCTTTAAAATGAATTTGTCGGTCTTTGAGCCTGGGTGTATATTTGTATTTAAGTATGTATTTAAAAAATTTATAAGTATATATTCACCAGTTGGCTGTCAACCATAACACAAGTATTAAGTTACTTACTTTGGGGACGGACGACCGTGTGTGTAAGTGTCCCATATATTTATTTATTTATTTAATTCAATCTTTTTTAATATCGTTTAAAATAAATGTAATTTCAAAGAAAATAAATATAATTTAATAGAGGTCTGGCTTTGTTAGTAAAGGTTGACTGCCATGGCGCGGCGCGCTTGTAAAAAAAATAGGCAAACAAAAAATCATTATAGTTTTGTCTAACTTATACCTGTATAGTTGTATATTTAGTTTTGAGGCCAAAGTTCGAATGGCGTGTGAGGTACGGTCATTGATCTCTATAAGTCATGTTTATATTTTAAACGTTAAATAATTCCTGTCGCTAAAATACAT
The DNA here is from genome assembly GCA_029227775.1 of Morpho helenor. Taxonomy (NCBI): domain Eukaryota; kingdom Metazoa; phylum Arthropoda; class Insecta; order Lepidoptera; family Nymphalidae; genus Morpho; species Morpho helenor. Next base: position 11,247,889 of record JARGCU010000011.1, read on the forward strand.
TACTGAATTAACTGTTTAAATTTCTAAATAAAAGTCCGCGACAGCATATGTCTAGCTTTTAAGGTTGACCCACTTTAACCATTTTTATGGTTATCAAAAGACTTTTTACGGATACGGTAATTACGGTTTTAATCTTTCCACGCGAGCGGAGCTGGCGGTTGCTAGTAGTATATAAAGATAACATATTTTATTAACAATTTGTTTCATCCACAGGAGGCCCCCCGCCATTAATAAAAATACCCACCAAGGAGAAACTACCTAGTCCAATGAAGAGGGAACTGTCTGACAGGTATGTATGAATTGTAGGAAATAAGTCACAAAACATGTTACAAACATGTTTTCGCATGATTTGCCTGACGTCAACTTACTTTAGTCCTATTTTACGACACCTAGGTAAGAAAGAGAGTGGTATATTCTATTCAACCGGATACTACAAGAGTCGTCTTTTACGACACCTCGATAAGAAATGAGGGTGGACTATTCTACCCAGCCGGATACCACACCGCGAGTTAACTTACATTATTCGTCTTTTACGACACCTCGATAAGAAATGAGGTTGGTCTATTCTACTCAGCCGGATACCACACAGCGGGTCGACTTATCTTAGTCGCCTTTTACGACACCTCTGTAAGAAATGAGGGTAGTCTATTCTACTCAGCCGGATACCACACGGGCTAACTTACCTTAACAGTCTTTTACGACATCTCGGTAAGAAATGAGGCTGTCTATCCTACTCTGCCCGATACAACACGGTGGGTCAACTAACCTTAGTCGCCTTTTACGACACCTCGGTAAGAAATGAGGCTGTCTATCCTACTCTGCCCGAGACAACATGGTGGGTCAACTTACCTTAGTCGCCTTTTACGACACCTCTGTAAGAAATGAGGGTAGTCTATTCTACTCAGCCGGATACCACACGGGCTAACTTACCTTAACAGTCTTTTACGACATCTCGGTAAGAAATGAGGCTGTCTATCCTACTCTGCCCGATACAACACGGTGGGTTTTTTTTTTTTTTTTATATGTCAGGAAAACCCATTATGGGTCATCACCGCCCGACGGGGACGAGCGGCGGGTATGTCGGACTCTCACCGACTAAAAACCTGACAGTGCTCCACCGCGCTGCTGGTGGCGGGGACAGGGTACCTATGAAGACATTGCCCCCATCCCCGCCAGCAGCAGCTCTGTACCCCGGAGAGCGCCACCTCCGGGTCGGGGCCTCTCTAAACAGTGGCCCCTCCCTCCGCTAATCGATGCATCGGGAGCACCAGATGCATCGACCGCCTCGGGGACCTAACTCCAGCGAGCGTCCGATACCCCGTTCGGACCGCTCGGAGGTCCCCGTTAGGGCGGCATGCGACGGACTTCGGCGAGTCGCCTGCGCCCCGCTCGCCTGCGGCGGATCGGATCCAAGGACTCGACTTCCCGGATCCGCCCCGCCGCCTCCTTCCGCGAGATTACGTCCTCGCAGAAGGAGGCCATCGCTGCCCACGATCGCTCCCTGTCCACCATGGCACGAACCACAGTGGGCAGGGAGAGATCGTGCCCCACCTGTGCCACGAGTTCCGCCCGCTGAACCGCCCAAGCTGGACAGTCTGCGAGCGTATGCAACGCCGTATCAAAGTCGGCGCCGCACTCGTGGCACTCACAACACGGTGGGTCAACTTACCTTAGTCGCCTTTTACGACACCTCGGTAAGAAATGAGGCTGTCTAGTATACTCTGCCGGATACTACACGGCGGGTTGACTTACCTTAGTTACCTTTAACGCACCACGGTAAGAAATGAGGGTAGTCTATTCTACTCAGTCGGATACCACAAGGCAACAATTTTACGCCATTGCTTCGGAAAAGTACTCATTCCCTATTCAGAGCAGCGATATTGTAAGCCTAGAAAGAAATAGCCTTAATGATTGCCTTACTTCGCGAGACCCCGCGTTGGAAAACATCGATATAAAGCTCACTATGTAGAGACGGTCCTTAGCCGTGTGGTATCCGGCTAAGTAGAGTAGTATCACCCTCATTTCTTACCGAGGTGTCGTAAAAGGCAACTAAGGTAAGTCGACCTGCCGTGTGGTATCCGGTTTAGTAGAATAGACCAATCTCATGTCTTATCGAGGTGTCTTAAAAGGCGACTAAGGTAAGTCGACCCGCCGTGTGGTATCCGGCTGAGTAGAATAGATCACCATCATTTCTTACCGAGGTGTCGTAAAAGGCGACTATGGTAAGTTGACCCACCGTGTGGTATCCGGTTTAGTAGAATAGACCACCCTCCTTCTTACCGAGGTGTAGTAAAATACGACTAAGGTAAGTTGACGTCAGGCAGGTGGCCGGTCGTAAAAACGCACATAATTTTTACACATAAGTTTTAACAGAAAAAATCATTGGTGTCTGCCCGGGTTCGAACCCGTGGCCTCCTCGAAAGTGTCGCATGGTGGTACCGCTGGACTATCACAACTTGTAACATTAAGTAGGATATTTTCCAGGGAAAGTCCGAGCCCGAAGCGACAGAGGCTGACTAGTGGAACAGAACAAACCGACGACGAGAACAGTAGTCCAATGAAAACGTAAGTCTGACATCAGTCTACCACTATTATATTCATCTCACTATCATAGTAAGTAACGGCCTGTTACTATCCCACTGCTGGGCAAAGAAAGAAAGAAAGAAAGAAAATTATATATTTAAACACTGCATAAAACATAAATAAATACAGTACACTTATAATAAAATACAATATCACTACATAGTATAAAACAAAGTCACATTCTTTGTTTGTCCATATATCCTATGTATGCTTAAATCTTTAAAACTACGCAACAAATTTTGATGCGGGTTTTTTTAATAGATAGAGTGATTCAAGAATAAGGTTTGTATGTATAATAACATTCAATACCAAGTAGAGAAATACTGTAATTTTTAAGGTTTCTAATGTGATATCGTAAATAATTACATATTTTTCCGCTTACATTGCAAACGCAGGCTAAACCCTACTAGATCTATGAAAATGATTTACTAAGTATTTGTACACCTTGAAAAGGTCTACAGAAAAATCCGCAATGGTATATGTCTATCTCTTATGGATAACCCACAATAGCATTTTTGTCATTTACTTTTTACGAAAAATAATGCCTTATGTTCAAAGCAATTTTTATACAATACAGCATTAATCCTTATCCAATTAAATACCTTAAATTAATTGTTGATTTAATATAGATCAATATGGCCGTTTACAGCATGTATTTTAAGTGAACATTTTCGGAGATATTACGGATTTAAAATGCCGTGAGGAGGCCGCGCTTCGCCCTATAGCACTTTTTCGCCTTTAGCAGCTATATGTCGCTCTTTCAAGAGTAACCACTAAAGAAAACATGTTTGTATTGTCTAATGACTAGAAAGCTGTGTTGAACTAATGACTAGAAAGCTGTGTGAATGTTATATATAAAGACATTCTGTAATTAATTTTAAAAATAAAATACATAGGGAAAAATGTAAAAATAAATAAGCAAATATGTACTTTATAAATTTAGATATTCCAAAGATAGCAGGAAATCTTCTTGGTATAGAGAGAGGGAAATTGTTTTTCTCCAAATTTAACGATTGCGGGCCACGGGTAGTAATTAATAAATCAAAACTACTGGATTGATTTTTTTCACTGAGTGACATGGTATATATATTTTATATTCAAATTCAAATTCAAAAATATTCTTTATTCAAATAAACTTGTAAACAAGTGCTTTTGAATCGTCAACTCTACTGCTGGTTCGGAAAGCTGTTCCTACCGAGAAGAGCCAGCAAGAAACTCGGCGGTTGCTCTTTTAAAAATATAATTCTTAATACTATTTACATTATGTCGTTACTGTCTTGTACAGGTTCAAAGAGAGCTATATCCACACATTCTTATCTTCTAAATAATCTTCAAGAGTATAGTAGGCTTTCTGTATCAGCCTCTTTTTAACAGTTTATAAACTGCTGTAATGGCAAAGCTGAAATTGATTGTGGAATTTTGTTATAGAATCTTATACCAAAACCCACAAACGAATTACGTACTTTTGCAGTAGATATATATACCCGTGCGAAGCAGGGGTAGGCCGTTAGTATATATTAAAAGAAAAATTACTTATTTCCAGGGAAAGAGATCCGGAATGGCGACATGGGAACTTGGTAAGATTTAATATATGATTTACTAGCTTTTACTCTTAGCCGTGTGGTATCCGGCTGAGTAGAATAGTACCGCCCTCATTTCTTACCGAGGTGTCGTAAAAGGCGACTAAGGTAAGTCGACCCGCCGTGTGGTATCCGGCTGAGTAGAATAGACCATCCTCATTTCTTACCGAGGTGTCGTAAAAGGCGACTAAGGTAAGTTGACCCACCGTGTGGTATCCGGTTTAGTAGAATAGACCACCCTCCTTCTTACCGAGGTGTCGTAAAACACGACTATGGTAAGTTGACATCAGGCAGGCGGCCGGTCGTAAAAACGCAGCCAAATCATGTGACAGCATGTTTATAGCATGCTGTGCCGACCCCACTTAGAGTGGGATAAGGGCAGGAAGATGATTACTAGCTTTTACTCGTAACTTCGTTCACGTGGACTGTTTTTGCGTGATAGGTTAATAATACATGGCGCTTTTCAATGTCATCCGATTCCTGTAGAATTGACGGGATTTCTATAGCCTATATGTTTTTCCGATGTAATGTTGTGCCAAATTAAATTGATATTGGTTCAGAGGGTTCGCTACGCCGTGTGGTATCCGACTGAATAGAATAGTACCACCCTCATTTCTTACCGAGGTGTCGTAAAATACGACTAAGACTAAGACTTCAGGCAGGCGGCCGGTCGTAAAATACGTAGCCAAATTATGTGACAACATGTTTATAACAAGTGCTGACCCCACTTAGAGTGGGATAAGGGCAGGAAGATGATGAAGTACATAAATTAAGTTGCTTAAAATATACTGTGAAGCAAATGTAAGAATACATGTTTCCTTAAACTTCTCTCGCAGGGAATCACAATTAAATTATATATGCCACGTATGGCTCTTTTTTGTAATACAAAGATGTTTTCATTATCCGCGCATTTACCCCATAGCAATATTCCATAAGACATAACACTATGGAAGTACAAAAGTAATAATAAAATTATTTTGCTATAATCCGCGAAGAAGTAAAATAGAAAATATATATAATGCTAAATGTAAGTGGACAATCAGTTATCATACCTGATACATGCAGGATTCGTAAAAACACATGCACAAACCTCCACCACCGCCACCACAATACACAAGCACTATATACGTTCACTATCACAAACTCAACAATCGTTTCGCCCCGCAACCGAAGCATCGTCAGGAGATAGATTCCACGACCAAAATCGCAAAGCGAAGCAATACCCAAATAAGTTCAGTTATATACTAATCGGTTCAACCCCACCCTTTATTTTATTTTGCCTGCAAACAAGTGTAACAAGCTTGAACTAAAGGGTTAAAGGGTGAAGGGTGAAGGTAAGCGGCATAGGCCGCTGAACTAAGTTTCCCTTTAAGTCTGCCTGCAAGTCTTATATAAAAAGGTAGTTCTTCTTTACACCAAACAGTCGTTATGCCGTTTCGACGTCAGTAAATTGTCTAATCTTTCGAACGGCATAGGCCGCTGAACTGAGTTTCCCTGCAGTCTGCCTGCAAGTCTTATATAAAAAGGTAGTTCTTCTTTACACCAAACAGTCGTCATGTCCACAGGACATCACCGCGGAGAGGGTGGTCGGGTGGGGCGCGGGGGAGGACGAGCCGCACTGGTCGCGCGACCAGTCGGACGACGAGTGGGCCGACCCGCCCGCCGACATCGGCTCCTTCTTGCGGACCAAACTGCGCGTCGACGGCGACAACAGTGGAGGTGGGTTCAATGGACACTTATGGACGCTCGCTGGAGTTAGGTCCTCAAGGTGGTCGATGCATCTGGTGCTCCCGATGCATCGATTAGCGGAGGGAGGGGTCACTGTTTAGCGAGGCCCCGACCTGAAGGTGGCGCTCTTCGGGATACGGAGCCGCTGCTGGCGGGGATAGGGGCAATGTGTACAACGGTAGCCTATCCCCGTGGTGGAGCGTGGTGGAGCACTGTCAGGTTTTTAGTCGGTGCGAGTCCGACTACCGCTCGTCCCCGTTGGGCGGCGACGACCCATAATGGGTTTTCCTGACATAAAAAAAGGGTTCAATGTGTCTGTTACTATAGTTTTTACTGTCTTTAGATTAAGTTTTAGTAATGTAACCATGGTAGTAAGCTGTAATAGCTCAGCAGTAAGACCGTGAATCTCTAGAGACGATTAAAACTTATGTGTCAATTTTTTTTTTCCGATTTTGAATGGGTCGCTTATGAATTTTTATTCGACGCACTGTGACTTATGTGTCTTATTGATAATTGTAATTTATCATATGCTTTTCGGTGAAGAAAAAGATCGCGAGGAAACCTGCATATCTCTAGAGAATTCTGGAGATATGTGTAACCTACCAATCCGCATTGGAGCAGCGTGGTAGGTCTTAGCTGCAATCCTTCTCTCCAAAAACGGAGACAGGAGGCCTTTACCAGCAGTGGGATAGTCACTGGCCGCTGCTTTTAGTCAAGGAAAAGGTATACGAATTTGAAATGGAATAAGAATTGAAATTCTAATTTCAGACGAGGAATCAGATGGCAGTGCATGCGGTGCTGTGGCCCAAGCTTCCTCATCATCGTCCACAACAAGCACAGCACATATAGACTATATCAAACGTGAGTACATATTTTTTTAGGCACAATGCTCTGAACATGGGTATTGGTAATTACTCTGTGGTGATTTTAAGGTTTTAAAGTATGCTTATTTGTCTGTGACATAGCCGTGTGGTATCCGGCTAAGTAGAATAGTACGACCCTCATTTCTTACCGAGGTGTCGTAAAAGGCACAGCATGTTATAAACGTGCTGTAACATGATTTGGCTGCGTTTTTACGACCGGCCGCCTGTCTGACGTCAACTCACCTTAGTCGCCTTTTACGACACCTCGGTAAGAAAAGAGAGTGGTACTATTCTATTCAGCCGTATAGCTCACGGCGTGTTTGTTATCTTAGTATTAATTATTATTTTATTTAATTTTGATTAAAAAAAAATTGCTTTTTCCAGCGGGTAAACATGGAGTCCAAGACCCTCGATTTATGGACGTGGTCAAGCTTAACGACTACCTGCAACACGGCAGGAGGCCACAGTTCTGGGAGGAGAATTACGTCAAACGGGTAAATATATATGTCAGGGAATTTTCGAACGGATATCAAAATCTAAAATTATCTTGTGTCGACGCGAAAAACGAAGTTTTCCTCCACCGAAATGCTTGAAAATGAAAAAAAATTTTTTGGGCAGATGGGGCTCGATCTGGGGGTATTGTTACTTATTTTTTTTAATTTATTTATTTTCCAATAAAGTTTTACATTTACTTACAACTAATTATCCCGCCAAACTAATAAAGTTTGTTGGAGAGTACACGCTCAACTATAAAACATCTATATTCTAATATAACAATACTTATTACAAAGTTGTTTTACTACTGAAAGAATACCTAATAAATAATACTTTAAGTCTCCTTTTAAGGACTCCTACACTGATTTGCCCCTCCCTCCCCCCCTCCCCTCGTTATCCGCTGAACTATGAAAACTATATAATTGACAGCTAAAATTTTTTTTTCATTCCATTTTACATTTTAGAATTTTTTCAGTGATAACAAGATATTTTTTTAAATGAAACCTAACTAGATTGATTTTTTCCCCCAAAATCCCCTAAATGCTGAATTTCATGGAAATTGTTGGAGCCGTTGTCGAGATATTAAATATTAAAGATGAAAACCATGTGACCATACAAGTGTTAAATATGAATAAATTCAAATTCAAAATATTCTTTATTCAAATAAACTTGTAAACAAGTGCTTTTGAATCGTCAACTCTACTGCTGGTTCGGAAAGCTGTTCCTACCGAGAAGAGCCAGCAAGAAACTCGGCGGTTGCTCTTTTTAAAAAATACAATTCTTAATACTAGTTACATTTAATGTTTCTATCTTGTACAGGGTCGAACAATATTTATATCCACGCATTTTTATCGTCCAAATAATCCTCAACAGTATAGTAGGCTTTCTGTATCAGGATATGATATAAATATAAATAGATATAAATGAATATGTTACTAGAGGCTGGTCAAGAAGAGATGGTTGGATTATGTAAAGTATGGCATGCATATAGGAGTAGCGCCAGAGTTGAAAGAATGGAAGAGAAAAACATGTCGTTACCCCACTTAGAGTGGGATAAAAAAAATGATGATTTAATGGTGCGTTCCAGGTGATGGAAGCGGTGAGGATTAAGGAGTTGGAGATGAAACAGGCGGCAGAGATCCTCGGCGTCAGCTATGGGACGCTTTATGGCCGGTATCGGGATGTATATGGTTGTATCAACAGGCCTTACAGGTGAGATGTTACACAACCTGCACACACACACGTAAACACAATATGAGTTAATATTATCTTATCTTTAACTAGTAATCGCCAGCGGCTCCGCCCGCGTGGAAAGATTAAAACCGTAATATAGTATTTTCATAACCATAAAAATGGTTAAAGCGGGTTAACCTTAAAAGCTTAACATATGCTGTCCTAGTAAAATAAGAACAGAAAGTAATAGATATTTAAGCTGTCACATGCAAAGCTGTGACAGCTGTTACATTAGGCTGTTCGGATATAGAAGGGTGTATGTCTGCTCCACATTCCATTTCATTTACGCAAAGATCTTAAATTAAAATAATAATAACAGTTGGTTATAACGACAAGGATGTATTGGTTATTATTTTAATATATGCTTTCTTCTTCTCCTCTTCTTTTTAACACTATCAATTTTAAATAGTTCAGTTTTTTTTTATTAGTATTATTATTTTTATTTTTGGTTTGTTGTGTTTGGTGTTAAACTGCTTCATTATTTGTCATATTTGTTTGTAAAGTACACGCCTGTTATGATGTTTATGCTATATGTCTTATTGTATAAGTGTTTCTTTTATGTTTAATTACCTTAACGTATAAATGTTGTTGGCTTGTCAAATAAAATAAAATAAAAAAAAATCATATGTAATGCATGACCTTGACCGAGAGACTAAAGTTGACATCAAGTGTGAAGGAGATAAAAATATATTGTTATTGTTCTGTCCTATTTTTTGACAAAGCGCACCGCGCCAGGTCATTCATCCATTCCCCATGTAGGGGGCATGCTGAATTTCCTGAAGAGATTTCGAAAATATCTACACTAATATATAAAGCTGAAGAGTTTGTTAGATTGATTGTTTGTTTGAACGCGCTAATCTCAGGAACTACTGGACCGATTTGAAAAATTCTTTCAGTGTAAGATAGTCCATTTATCGAGGAAGGCTATAGGCGATGTAACTACACGCTTAGATGAATAGGAGAGGAGCAGCATATATATATATATATATATATATATATATATATATATATATATATATATATATATATACATACATACATACATACATATATACATACATACATACATACATACAAGATTAACTAATTTAAATATTAGGTAAAGATTAAATACATCTATATGTTTCATCATCCTCCTGCCCTTATTCCACTCTGTCCCACCACAAGTGGGTTCGGCACAACATATCGTACATATACTAAACCGGATACCACACGGTGGGTCAACTTACCTTATACACTGTCCATTATATTAACCATCTTTTGACAGATTGACGATTTAAATATTTAGTGATGTCCTAAAGATTCTCGTATGCGATACCATTCCGATTATAGTACCTACTATCATTAATCGAATTACGTACCTAAGTAATTCGATTAATGATAACCTACGTAAACTAATAACAGATATAGAAATCAACATTTTGATTTAATATTGCCTTAGTTTTTTTTAAATAAATGTTAATCCGTGTGTATTTATTATAATCATAAAAAATATATTATACATCAACTGGCAACATCAACAGACCTTCCGCTCGGCCGCCATTTTGACGTGATCTGTCACTCTCAACGAAACGCCCGTGATAGTCACACGCATTTACGTTCGCTGAGTGTTCTCTCGCATCTGTTACACCTTGAGTTAAGTAGCTTTATTCCTCGGAAAAACTTTTGTGAAACTTATATTAATTGATCGTGAAAATGCCGAAAGGACGTGTGTTGAAAGCACAATCGAGACAGTTAGTATTAAAACTTCATGAGTATTTTGAGCAAGAAAATCAAAATGGCGGACCTCTTATACCTATCACGCAAGTCCGAAACCGTGTTGCAGCCGCGTTGGGGATCAGTCTATCAACTGTGACTAAAATCACTACTGATGCCTACGGCAGGAGCGGCTTGGAGCAAAACAAACCATCTACACCAAAAAGAAAGCGCCGGGCTCATAAGGTGACAGCTGTTGATGACTTTGACGCTGACGCTATTCGTCGTCATGTATATGATTACTACTTGAGAAAAGAAATTCCAACTTTGAGAAAACTTATTGTTTCTTTGAAAAGAAGTGGTCTATTTCATGGTGAAAAATCTTCTTTGGTCAAAGTTTTGAACACAATTGGCTTTTCATATAAAAAGTTAAATAAAAGAAAATTATTAATGGAACGCACAGATATAGCTATAGCACGTTGTGATTTTTTAAGAGAGGCAAAGAAAATACAAGATTGGGCAAATATTGTTTTCACGGATGAAACATGGCTCAACGCTAACCACACACTATCTCGTTTCTGGACTGATGATACTGCTGATTCCACTTCCTCAGTACCAATGGGAAAAGGTGAGCGCCTAATCATTTGCCATGCAGGTACAGCAAAAGGATTTGTACAAGACGCACTGTTGGCATTTAAATCGAAGAAATCAAATGACTACCACGAAGAGATGAATGCAAATGTGTATGAAGAGTGGTTCAAAAAAATGCTCATTTCATTGGAAGAACCATCAATAATTTTTATTGATAATGCGCCCTACCACTCCCGTCAAATTGACAAAATACCAACACAGGCTAATAAAAAGCATGAAATAATTAATTGGCTTCGGGACAATGGAGAAAATGTGGACGACTCAATGTTAAAAGTTGAATTAATAAAAATATTAAAAACCAAAAAGAGAGCAAAACGCTATGTAATCAATGAAATGGCAGCAGAATATGGCCATACTGTTCTTCGGATTCCTCCATACCACTGCCAGTACAACGCAATAGAACTTATATGGGCACAAGTAAAAGGGCATGCTGCGAGATGCAATACAAGCCACATTCACAGCGAATAAAATGTTGCAATTGCTAAAAAATGCTTGCACCCACGTAACGGCCGAGAACTGGGCAAGTGTGGTGGAAAGAACTAAAAGAGTAATATTCTCTGATTGGGAACGTGATATTGCGTTTGATAATATATTATCTACACAAGAGCTAATAATAACTGCTACTGAAGACTCCTCATCGGAGGAGTCTAGTGTTGATTATCATTCCGACGACTCGTGCTAATAAAATAAATTAAAATATCCTGATTGTTTTATTTGTACTCATGTATTAACTAAGAAGAAAGTAAAACTTTATATAATGTTATTAAATGTCTTTTAATACTCGTAACATCGATTTCTACCGATTATTTTTAATCTGTGGCATAATCGTAGTAACCCATTATGTGTGACATCACTAAGTGGGCGGTACCCATCCATAAAGTACAAATATTATTTGTATGATATTTGTACGTAAGCAATACAAAACTTAATGAGCGTGAGCTGTCAAAAGACTGATAATATGATGGACGCAGTATAGTCGCCTTTTACGACACCTCGGTAAGAAATGAGGTTGGTCTATTTTACTCAGCTGGATACCACACGGCGTAAATACATCTATATGTTTATATATTTTTTTTTTTAATTTAATCCTACCAGGACGGCCAGAGAATTTTGGCAAGCGAAAGGCCCTTCCGGTGTTCTGGAGAGGTTGCAGCGTGGCGACATGGGAATCGAATCGGCTGCCCTCGCGCTCGGCGTGAACCCCGCCAACCTCGCTGCGTACATCGCGGATGTTTCCGATAAAGGTATTATTTCTCATTCATACTAATTGTCTGACTTGTTAGCGTTGGTTGCAGTGACCCTTCAGCTCCGCGGGTCGCGGGTTTGATACCCGCCGAAGGCCAGTATTTTTTATTGTATGTAGGTAATTTTGTATTGTATGTACATATGTACATACAAAACAAAATTAACTACTTAATAAATACATCATCATCTTCCTGCCCTTATCCCACTATAAGTGGGGTCGGCACAACATGTTATAAACATGCTGTCACATGATTTGGCTGCGTTTTTACGACCGGCCGCCTGCCTGACGCCAACTTACCTCTGTCGTATTTTACGACACCTCGATAAGAAAGAGGGTGGTCTATTATACTAAACCATATACCACACGGTGCGTCAACTTACCTCAGTCGTCTTTTACGACACCTCGGTAAGAAATGAGGTTGGTCTATTCTACTCAGCCGGATACCACACGGCGGGTCGACTTACCTTAGTCGCCTTTTACGACACCTCGGTAACAAATGAGGGTGGTACTATTCTATTCAGCCGGATACCACACGGCGTTAACTACTTAATATATACATATAGTATTTATTTATATCATCATCATCATTCTTCTGCAATATCTCACTGTAAGTGGAGAGGACTGGTTTTGGATAGTTATTTTACGACCAGCCGCCCTGCCTGACGTTATACCTTAGTCGTATTTTAGGACACCTCGGTAAGAAATGAGGGTTGTCTATTCTATTCAGCTAGATACCACCATCATTTATACAAAAACCCACCGCCTTCGACGTGTCGCAAACGGTGACTTAGATAAGTTAACGTCAGGTGGCCGGTCGTGGGGCGGAGACTTTTAATAATAATAGTAACTTTATTTAGCCAAAAAATTACAAAAAATACAAAAAACAAGATTCAAAAATAGATAATAAAATACAAAATTCACATTAACAAATATCGTAGACACTCGTACTAAGATAAATTTTGTTATGACGACTAAGGTATGACGTCAGGCAGGCGGCTGGTCGTAAAAAACGTAGCCTAATCATGTGACACTATGTTTATAACATGTTGTGCCGACCCCACTATAAGTGGGATAAGGGCAAGAGGATGATGATAAAGATATTTCTAATATATTTCCAGATTTTGAAATGCAACTCGAAGTAGATCCCCTTAAACTGCGTGGTAGGCCGCATGGTACCACCAACGCCAATACAACGGCCACTACACCCGCTGGGGGGGCGAAACCTCACCGGAAACAGGATAAGGTAAGCTTAATCTATATCTATACTAATATTATAAAGAGGAAATATTTGTATGTATGTATGTAATGTTTTCACAGAAAAATTACTGGACCGATTTCAAAAATTCTTTCATCATTGAAAAGCTGCATCTTTACTGAGCAACATAGGCTATATTACATTAAAAAAAAATAGGAATCCGTTATTAAAATGTAATAAGGTGTAAAAAAATAATAATTACACGGCTGAAACCACGGGATATTACTAGTATATTATAAAAAGGAAAAATTTGTATGTATGTTTGTAATGTTTTCACACAAAAACCACTGGACCGATTTCAAAAATTCTTTCGCCATTGGAAAGCTGTATCTTTACTGAACAACATAGGCTATACAAAAGTAATAATAAAATTATTTTGCTATAATCCGCGATGAAGTAAAATAGAAAATATATATAATGTTAAATATAGAGTAGACAATCCGTTTTCATACCTGATACATGCAGGATTCGTAAAAACACATGCACAAACCTCCACCACCGCCATCACAATACACAAGCCATATATACGTTCACTGTCACAAACTCAACAATCGTTTCGCCCCACAACCGAAGCATCATTAGGAGATAGACTCCACGACCAAAATCGCAAAGCGAAGCAATACCCTTTTTTTTCGAAAATGACTATTTGCTGTTAGCCAGAGCGGCTTTTACAGCGTCACCGGGAGATAGGGGCGAGCGCGGAAGCATCGCCGGAGGTGAAGTGGAGCGAACCTCGGCTTAAAACGACGTGTCGTGGAGGACTATAAACGGACTTAAACGAAGCAATACCCAAATAAGCTTAGTTATATACTAATCGGTTCAACCCCACCATTTATTTTATTTTGCCTGCGAACAAGTGTAACAAGCAATATCAGCTTCGCGACACGCTGAGGTATATCGGTGATTATGGTTCTTCTGGGAATCTCCTCATTTCTGATTTGATTACGTAGATATACTCCTAGCTTTCTCGATCGCTCGCTGAGTGACTGTGTTTTAATACAAGGCCCATTGTCAGCGACCACGTTTGGTATTTTCATCATCATTCTCTTACCCTTATCCCACTCTAAGTGGGGTAAGCACAATATGTCTTCTTCCATTCTCCTCTATCATTCGTCAACTCTAGTGCCACTCCTCTAACATGCATATTATTTTTCACACAATCCATCCATCTTTGTTTCGGCCTCCCCCTAGCCATATATCCATCCACATTCATATTTAAAATTCTTTTGGTCACATGATTTTCATCGTTCATTACATGACCATACTTAGCAATACTACTAAGTAAGTAACGGCCTGTTACTATCCCACTGCTGGGCATAGGCCTCTTCTCTCCGTTTTTTTTTTTTTTGGAGAGAAGGATTGGAGCTAAGACCTACCACGCTGCTCCAATGCGGATTGGTAGGACACATATCCCCAGAATTGTCTAGAGATATGCAGGTTTCCTCACGATGTTTTCCTTCACCGAAAAGCGTGTGATAAATTGCAATTATCAATTAGACACATAAGTTTTACTAGAAAACTCATTGGTGTCTGTCCGGGGTTTGAACCCTAGACCTCCTCGAAAGAGGCGGACGGTGATACCACTGGGCTACCACAGCTTATTAATACTACTATACTACTTGTCAATAGTTAAAGTTAAATTTTGACTATATATAATATTTGACTCAGTTGCTTGGGTAATGCTTAGCTTTGCGATTTTGACGTGGAGTCTATCTGACGATGCTTCGGTTACGGGGCGAAACAATTGTTGAGATTGTGGATTGTGTAGTGCTTGTGTATTGTTGTGTTATCGGTGTCGGGTATTGCATGAGTTCTTACAAATTCTGCATGTATCAGGTATGAGAACGAATAGTACACTACATTTAGCATTACATATATTTCCTTTAAGCTGTGATGGCCTAGCGGTGCGACCGTGTGAATTTCTAGAGACGATCATGGGTTCAAACCCGGGCAGACACCAATGAGTTTTTCTAATAAAACTTATTTGTCTATTTGATAATTACAATTTATCACACGCTTTTCGGTGAAGGAAAACATCGCGAGGAAACCTGCATATCTCTAGAGAATTCTGGAGATATGTGTAACCTACCAATCCGCATTGGAGCAGCGTGGTAGGTCTTAGCTCCAACTCTTCTCTCCAATAACGGAGAGAAGAGGCCTATGCCCAGCAGTGGGATAGTAACAGGCCGCTACTTACTTACTTACTTACCTACTATAATAATAATGTTGTTCAATGTATAAATAAACACGCTAGCTATATCGGTGATTATATTTCTTCTACGGATCTCCTCATTTCTGATTTGATTACGTAGATATACTCCTAGCTTTCTCGAAAGCTCGTTGAGTGACTGTGTTTTCATACATGGCCCATTGTCAGCAAACACGTTTTCATATTTACAATTGAAGGTGAATTATTCCCTCGATTTTGAATTTCAGGTCCAAGGGAAGAAAGTGATAGTCGGCAGTATGACTGATGAGGATCCTATACCTGCCAGCGTCATCACGACGCAAGAGAAGTCACCTGCACTCCCAGCCTCAAGTGAGTGCTTGCAATTTCAAATTCAAATTTTTTTATTCAAATAA
This sequence comes from Morpho helenor, assembly GCA_029227775.1. Classification (NCBI taxonomy): domain Eukaryota; kingdom Metazoa; phylum Arthropoda; class Insecta; order Lepidoptera; family Nymphalidae; genus Morpho; species Morpho helenor. The sequence goes on from JARGCU010000011.1 coordinate 11,263,801, forward strand.
ATGTGTAAACAGTTGTGTGGTATCCGGCTAAGTAGAATAGTACCAACCTCATTTCTTACCGAGGTGTCGTAAAATGCGACTAAGGTAAACCGACCCGCCGTGTGGTATCCGGCTGAGTAGAATACACCACCATCATTTCTTATTGAGGTGTAAATGGCGACTAAGGTAAGTTGACCCGCCGTGTGGTATCCGGCTGAGTAGAATAAACCACCCTCATTTCTTACCGAGGTGTCGTAAAATGCGACTTATGTAAGTTGACTCACCGTGTGGTATCCGGTTTAGTAGAATAGACAACCCTCTTCCTTACCGAGGTGTTGTAAAATACGACTAGGTAAGTTAACGTCAGGCAGGCGGCCGGTCGTAAAATACGTAGCCAAATCATGTGACAGCATTATAACATGTTGTGCCGACCCCACTTAGAGTGGGATAAGGGCAAGATAATGATGATTTTATAAATGATTTATCTATCTTGCCGATTCTTCCATATCTAATTATTCCTAGAAATAAGAAGTCAATAGAACATTATTTACTTAAATAAAGTGTTTTTTGGAATTTGAATACGATTTCGCTAATTCGCAGGTGGCAAGTGGCCGTCGATCAGAGTAGCGTCCTTGGAGAGCCTCCGGGGGGGAGAAGCGCCCTCCTCCCCTCCAGCGCCGCCCTCCCCCTGCCCATCGCCCTCCCCCTCCCAACTGATGCGGACACGTCCCGATTTAACCATAGTCGCCGCACGTCACGCCAAGACCGACACGTGATAACACCCAGATTATATTATTAGTTAAACCAATATTTAACTGTAAGTTTAACTGTAGTTTTATCGTTGACTTACATTTATTTTACCAATATATAATCTGTATAATAAACACAGAAATACAGAGTGGTACCGACGATAGGACATTAATTTTAATCCTAGATAACTACGCACCTTAGCAGCCTACATAAAAAAAACTCAATTCAATGGAGTACTTTAGCCACAGGATATTATTTTTCATTTTGAAATTAAACTTCATGATGTATATGGTTCAATGACCGATGGCATTATGCCATACAAAAATAAGCCCCATAAACAATTTTATACTCCTCTGTATTTGTTCTTTCAGTGTCAAATCTATAACATTGTGGAATGCTCTACCGATAGCAATAAAGGAAGCAAAATCATTACGAAGCTTCAAGTTTAAGTTGAAACAATACTACATGTCACTATCTGGTTAGGACAAATATGGTTATATATATAATAAATATGGTTTATATATACAAATATATGGTAAATTTATTATATGTATGTATGTATGTATGTAGATATATTTATGTATTAGAATATGTATACATTGCACCACCTACCTTATTACCCTAAATTTAATGTCTCTAGTCCAAAGGTTGTCTGGAAGAAATCGCTAGTTAGCGATAAGGCCGCCTTATTGTATCTACATTAGATTATGTCGTTTTCTTAACAATGTATACTATAATTTTTCTGTGGTGCAATAAAGAATGTTCTATTCTATTCTATTCTATTCTATTTGTAAATACAAATATGTAAAAATGGCCTTGGCCTTGCGGTCACCGCGCCGCGACCTTTGTATTTCACCGCTCCGTTTGATCTTGGCGGTCATATCTACACCGAGCGCGGTACGCGCGCACTACAAGGTGAGTGAACCCTAATGAATGAGCGTGTTTCGTAATTTAAACGTATTTAGTTTGTTAGAAAATATATTTTTCTTAAATTCTATATTTAAATACATTGAATTATATCAAAGTAATGTATTACTTCTAAATAAGCAGTGAAATTATTTAATGTCGTATCGTCGGTACCACTCTGTATATGTGATTAAGGGCCTGTTTCATAAATTACTGATAAAGTGTCGGATAATTAACCGACAAATAAACTAAGTAGCATATAAATGCCTCTAAAGAGAGTCTTTTTAGAGGCATTTATCTATTTACTGACGTTACTTTATGGAAATAATACAAAAGTAATGAAAATATTTTTTGCAATATATATTTCGCCTAATAAACACAGAAATATATCTCGATCTTAGACGCATAAGGTCTGATGTGTGTTTTGATGACAATAGAGCGAAGAGAAATTTTGTAAACTAATTGGGATAGTATTTTCGTTTTTATGGATAATTCTAAATGAAATATTGCTAATATTTTAGCGAAAGCTTATATATTTTAATTCCTAACACTATTAATATAAATTTTACCTTATTAGACAAAAAAAAAACTCATTTTTTTAAAAACTGAAGACATTATTTGTCTTTGGTCTTAAGTCGACATTCGACCTTATGCGTCTGATGTCGAGATATGTGACTAAGGGCCTGTTTCACAAGTTACTGATAAAGTGTCGGATAGTTAACCGACAAATAAACTAACTAAGCAGATAAATGTCTAAAAAGAGACTAAAGAATAAAAAATTAAATAAAAATCGCTGCCATTTTGAAATACGTATTTGCTATCCAGCAGATAAACAAAATAACAGCTACATGATCTACCTATTCACTTATTTTAAGTGATGAATAAGCCTATAGCTATAATTTTACACTAGTTGTGCTCGCGACTTCTTTCGCATCGACTTAACTTTCAAAATACCCTCAATCTGTTCTTTTCGTGTTCCAGAAATCAAAACAATTTTTTTTTACCCCTGATTAATAAAGTCCCGTTTTTTTTCGGAATAAAACAACATCTTACTTTTATTATTGACTTATATTTGAGGGTAATTAAACACTTAATTTGAGGTGAACGTATAGTTTGTCAACGATAAAAAACATAAACTTTATGGTACATACATCCAGACAAAACGGCAAATGGCGTTATATAAATGGCGATATACGTCTATATATATATAAAAAAAAAACCTATTCAGTGACGTATAAGTACACGGTTTGCCAGAAATCTCAAAATCCTACAACCCAATATATTCGGTATGAAACTGGCAAACTCAGTACTTGCGATGTATAAAATTCATTTTAGTTTTAATAAAAAACTTGTAAATATATGTAATACCATAGCTGACCAAATTAAATTATAATTTATATATATTAATAATTGACGGTATTTAAATATATGGAAACTCCTTTCGTCAATTTTATAAGCTGTAAAGTGATATTAAAAAAAATTGCTGCAAGACTAAGTGTTAATACTCTGGCTCTCTAACCGTTAAGCTAGACTTGGATGATATTATTATTTTGCTATAATCTGCGTTTGTTAAGAAAGTCTGTTATGCTATGTGTAGAAAACAGAAAACGTTCACATAGCTAATACGTACAGTACTAGCAACACACCACAGAAACACTACACATATTCATTACGACAATCTCTACGATCGTTTCGACGTAACTTAAGCGTCATGAGAAGGAAAGGCTCTAATACAAAATCTTAATTCACCGCATCGCTCAACCAAGCAGTTTAATATACAAATAGTTACACCCCCACCGTTCATTTTTCCTCCAAACACATGTTAACACAAAAGGAAGTTCGAAACGTTTACTTGTCCGTTAATTATTGTATACGTTATTGTTAAATTTTATTTTCTGGAGTTGTTCTCAAATATTAAGTCGGAGGCTTTTATCACTGGTGTGAAGAATATTAAAGGAATGCTCGTTAGGTACTTTATGACCGCTTTCCAACAGATGTTTTGCAAAATACTTAATATTATATATATTATATGGGTGTATTTACATGTTTATTTAAAGTTATGTATGTATATATTTACTAGTATTCGGTATTCCATAACACAAGTATTAAGTTCCTTAGAGGACTGATGATTTTGTGTGTGTGTAATTGTCCCATATATTTATTTATAAACAATGCTTCGAAGGTTGAGATTGTGGTGGTGAATGTGTGCAGTGCTTGTGTATTGTGTTATTGGTGGCGGGTAGTGCATGAGTTTTTACAAATTCTGCATGTATAGCGTATGAGAACGAATAGTACACTCTACATTAAGTATTACATATATTTTCTTTTATCGCGGATTATAGCAAAATAATATTTTCATTACTTTTGTATTACCGCAAAGTAACACCTATTCTATAAATTCTTTGCACATATTATTGATGGGAGGAGTTTCTAAATATACTATAAATAATGTCCCAAATTCGTTCAGATTCCTATAAGACGTCAGTTCATTGATATGAATAAGTAAAATATATTTTTAACTAATGTTAGTTATATTTGACGTGCGACTGATAGTGTCAGTGTCAGAACACTGACGTGACACCGATAAGTGTCATAATGTTATCCACTGTTATATTTATATGCACCGTGTCAGGTGGATAGACTATAGAGGAGATAGTCAATATTGTGCTGAATATTTATTATGTAATCAACATATATTGATTACCTAAACAAAGTTCTATTTAATACGTTATTTAAGATCTTTGCGCGGGAAACAAAAATAGGTATTTGTAATAAATAATTACATTTACTTTCAGTCCATAAGTACTAAATTATAACATTAAAAAGAGATCGCAACATAAAACCGCCCTTTGCACATTTAACTGTTTCTATTATCTTATTCTTTATTATTCTTATTCTATTATTCTTATTCTTATTATGTCTCTTGTTCTTTTCACTTTGTATTTTATTTGTGCAATAAAGTTATTCTTCTTCTTCTTAAAATCAATCAGGAACTCCGGCTCGAATGATCATTTAGTGTTAATTATTTGAAAACGGAATATTTTTTTATTCTATTAAATTAATTACGCATTGCCAATAGTACAGTTATAAAAACAAATAATTTAAATGTTTATATTATTTATAGAATCAAAAATATTAGCTAATATTTCTTATATGCATTGGTTATTTTATTTATTCACCATAAACAATATTAATCATAGAATTATTTAACATCCCTTTACCAAAGTGAAAGTATTTAATAAATTATATTTTAATAATAGTATATTAATGCTTTAAATATTATATTTAACGGTCGATTACCTAATGAATATTCAATATTTAGTTTTTATTACTGATTTGATTCATAATAATATCATAAAAGTTAACACTTTGATGGCTAATCTGCTGGACCAATATTGATGAAATTTAGAAAAATCTGAATCTTATATACCGAGCTAACATATTATCGTATATAATAAAAAAAAACAAATTTCTCGTTCCGTATTGTATTATTGTTGTTCTTTCTTTGAGTATGAGACTACACTCCTCTATTGTCTATGCACAAGATAATAATATAAATAATCACTGTAAATTTGGGTTCTGTTTATTTCTAAAGAGAAATATTTTAGTATAGAATGAGAAAAAAAATGTAAAAGAAAATATATGAAAAAAATGTAAACGTATATTATTAGTTTTACAAATGTGTTTTTATTATTAATATAGCGTAGTGTATATTATTATTGTCAAATCTATGAAAACCGTCGGTTAGTTAGTAATTAATTAATATCGTCCATTGAAATGGTATTTGAGGTGATTATTAAAATTGTATTGGTCATTTTTTTTTTTAATAAAAAGGATAAATAATAAGAATAAAAGATTTATTGAAGATCGTATAATTAATGATCAAGCGAACGCATATTAAGCGCGAACAAGATTTTGAAATTCGAAGACAGTGCCTATAGACAATTTTCGTATTTTTCACCTCAAATAGCATTAGAGTGTGACAAAATTGTAGATATTATGAAATATATTGTTCCTCTCGTGTCCAACTGGTAGATTTTATTTTGTAACTTTTTTTTTACTAAGTCGAATACTCACTAGGTTTTCAATGTTAATTCTTTTTCGCCAATATTGTGTATCTGTAGTTGACTATAAAAAAAATGGAATAGGCTAAGATCAAAGAACAGACAGCCAAATTTTTTTTTTTTGAGTTTTTATTCGTTAATTATAGTCGATATATATGTAAAGATATTTTCTCTAATACGAATTATCTCAAAGCATCTAATGTTTATATTTTTTTTAATTTGAAGAATATAAATATTCTATATCGGCATACTCCATATTTGAGGGAAAGAATTAAAGAGAAATATCAAATGTGAAAATACACTTTTAATATATTATCTAGATTTAGGTTATAATATGGCTGAATTTACTTATTAAGATATGTTATATATTTTTTTTAGTGTTTAGGCTTTCGATTATTTAGTTTTAGGTTGTATAGTATTATGAAATTCATTTAGACAGTTTTTTTTTATATTACATTTATATCCGTGTGAACTGATAAGAATAATTTTCGAAAAATCACTTTTGATTGTCACCAGATAGCTTTGTTGGTTTTACGTTAATGTACAACAAGATGGCGTAAGGAATATTTTGTTTTTTTTTTTATTTACCTATTTATTGTTTATTTATTTATGAAATTAAATATACATTAAATTCTACATATTGAAAATATAATTAAATTATTAGATATTTAAAGTAAAAATATCACTTTATCAGTGACTGCTTGAGTGACGTTTAGAAAAGTTTTGGCGCGAATATTTTTTTTAAATTAACGTTATACAACAAAATTTAAAAATATTTTTTTGATGATTTTTGCGCCAAAGTATTATGTAATTTACTATTTCCGGTCATGTGCAATTATACACAGATCAAAGTTGTCTCTGGTCAACTGTTGAAGAAACCTAGATGATTTTATGGCAACTTTGATAAACGAATATATTCTTCAAATATGAATTTAGTTACTGTAAATTTTGTAATTTTGAGATCCTAAACACATCTGTTGTTAATGTAACTTCAATTTATATCTGGTGATATAATATTTTTGACTATATTTATGTTTTTGGATATATATGTTATCGATTTATGTATTATTAAAAAGAGATTTCTATATTTAAGTGATAAGAGGCAATCTTGTTATTTTTAGCGTTAATTTCTCATGAAGTTATTTTCGTTTTTTGTTTTTTTTTCAGTTTTTTGTTTTTTCCGATATATATTTTTTTTTACCAAAAGTTGAATATATCGTTGACGTACATTTATAAATGATATATCTTTCATAACTGACCACTTATCGAATTTATATAAGAAAATACTTTTTTTATATTATGCACGTTGACGATGTCATTGACTGTATATAACATAATTATACAGTTTGATTGCCTTCTAACTAGAGAGTATAAATAGAAATGTATAAATCCAATGTAAAAATTGATTTTGCAAAAAGTATAACCCCACCCTTCAACTGGATAACGAAAAAAAAATGTATATAAAATTGTATGAATTATACGCATATATTATATTTTATACTCTGTCCAACTTGAAATTGGATGTGTCGTACCAAATTATCATTGTAAAATAATTTATTGGTTAATTTATATTAATTTTTTTATTGTTATCGACTCATAGGCTTACTGTTTATTGAAATGATAACCGCCTTCGATTTTAACCTTTGTTATGTGGTTAATAAAATTTAACACAAATAATAATCATTTAAACCTGGGTGACCGAGATTTTTTCGGTAATTTTTTTTAAATATAAAAAAAGATGAAACTTGAAAAAAATAATAGGGCAAGTGTGGCTCGATTCGGGGTATTTTTAGTTCTTAACTCTGACCTTTATCCATTAATCTATTATAAATTTATAAATGACAGCTAAAATATGATTTGCATTAAATTCTACATTTTAGAATTTTTTTCAGTGCTTGAAGCAAAAGACCTTTTTTTTAAATAAAACCTAGCTAGATCGCATTTATATATTAGAGATACACGCATTAACGGTTTTTCCGTGTTTTAATAAAAAAGTAAAAAAATAACGGCCTGTAACTATCCCACTGTTGGGCATAGTCCTCTCCATTATTTTATTTTGAGAGAAGGGTTGGAGCTAAGACCTACCACGCTGCACCAATGCGGATTGGTAGGTTACACATATCCCTAGAATTCCCTAGAGATATGCAGGTTACCTCACGATGTTTTCCTTCACCGTTAAGCGTGTGATAAATTACTCATATTTACAATTCATATAAATGTACCGAATTTATTGTAATGCTCATAGTATTTAAATAATCAAAATAAGATTTACATAATTATTGCGTGTGTGCATGATGTAAAGCGTTATTTATTTTAAATGAGTTATTACGAAATTGTTATTGAATTGATTGAAAATTATTTAATCGAAACAGCACTTAAACAAATAAAAGATTGTTAAAAAAATCGTTGGCGGTTTTCAGTCTTTAGTTTCTAAACTTTATAAATGGGAATTTGTGTTTATATTAATATTAGAAGTGTTTATCAAAATATTCCTTTTTTTATAATTAATTTAAAAACAGACATTCTCATTTATAGTTTATTATAATAAACATGGGATAATGGCGTCAGAGAATATCTTGTATGCTAGATGATAAATTTACATAATGAATAATTTACGCAGTTCCCAATATAAAAAAGTACTTCGGCTATAACAAATATACAAACAAGAAACCCAAAAATATGAATGTTTGTACGTATAAATTGTGGTTTCTTATGTATGATAAATTATTTAAAAGCTTTGTCGATATATTTTGTACTGATATAATGATTTTAAATTTCAAAATAAATCATAAATCGTTAGTTAACTTAAAATTAACCTAGCTTTTGTAATTTTCAAGATATTTGTGATATTTTTTCTATTAAAAAGAAAATGTGGACGCCTATAATGGCAAGACATATAAAAAAGTATTTATTTCTATAATTTTTTAAAATTTTATTTACATTAATTTATTTAATGTCACATTAGAAAACATTAACACATCCTCAAGTATTTTAATGTCTCGAAAAAACCGTTTTTGTTTTGTATAATTTGCATAATATATACACACATCTCTATTATCTCTGGCGCCTTATTAACTCAGTGTGCAATTATTGTTAGCTATTGTATATCCACTCATTATTTTTAATCTATGTGTATTAATGTCGCAATTTTTTTAGGCGGTAAAGCGTCTGGGCGCGAAAGGGTATAATTTAAAATCAAATTAAAAGTTCCGATAGATTTTCGTAACAAATCTCTGAATTTACGCAAGATTATTGATAAAGTAATATAAAACATAATAAATGTATCAAGAGTGTCTTAAAACTAAATTAATTTTAATTTGATCAATATTTGAAATTTGAACGATAGTATTTTAATATGGTGTTGTTCCAATAAAAAAATCTAGACCTCTTTTCGACTGTTCTGTTTTTTTTTAATTATATTTTTATATAAAAACACTGATGACATCGTTATCGAGGAAATTTTGTTATTGTTATACAATTTAATAATTTTTTGGTTTTTATTTATCTTTGATATGAGCTTAAATATGAAAATATTTTAATATATTTAGTAGGTTTTTAGAAAAAAGGCTCTAGGCTGGGTTATAATTTTTCGAAAATCTTTTATATTAATTTATGAAATATTCCTTTTGAATCTCGAAATTCAAAATATAATTTATTCAGATAGTATAATTTAATCTGGAACTTTGTTCCAATTTATTTCATTTCCTATACATATTTTAGAATTTTCAAAGACCATAATGAAATATTTCTTCTATTTGATATTAGTTATTTTGTCCGCCCGGATCGCTTTACTTATGTAAACAAAATATTACTACTAAATATTAGGCGAATTTAAAAATAAAAGATATAATCATATATTATAGTTTTATTTAATACAGTTCTCAAGAACAGTTTTGTAGAAATCTGGAACATCAAAACGGACATTTTTTAATACTTAATCCAAAAACAGCAATTCGAGGCCGGATCTGCTAGTACTAATTAAATAAATAAAATAAAACAAATTCTCATTCTGTAATACAAAACAACAAATCTAATATATTGTTACAAAACTACTAGTATCAATAAAAGAAATATTCTAATTTATTGTTTTCATAAGAAATGCAAAAATATAATTAAAGCAAACTCTCATTCGCTATTCGCGGGCTAGGCGCTAATGACAGCGGCTGTCACATCTCCCACGTCAAAATGGCGCGAAAGGCTGTGGCAAGATGTGACGTCATGGCTTGCTTGCTTGCTTGCAGTATCGACACGGCTGCGTTGTTACAATATATTAGATTTGTTGTTTTGTAGAAAATTTATTAAATCCTATATATATAGGATTTAATAAATTTTCTAACTTTTCCCTGAACGTACAAAAAAATATTTTATAAGATCCTCCTTACGATACGAAAAAATAAATAAGCTGAATTCTTCCATCCGTTCACACGTGATGAGATTACAAAATGCAATATAAATAGCTTTATTTTATATATTATACTAGGTTTTGCACGCAACTTCGTTCACGTGGACGGCTGTCACTTGATAGGTTGATAATAGATGGCGCTTTTCAATGTCATCCTATTCCTGTAGAATTAATAGGATTTCTTTAGACTATATGTGACCCCGGTGTATAAGAAATGGACGGTGGAAGGAAAGAGTAACAAACATATTTTGTTACATATGTTAATGCTTTACATATTTAATACAAAGTGCCTTTCTCCCAATGTTTGATGTATTCACACTTGCGCTGTTCACGCCGACTAAAATATTCAGGGTACTGCGCCTTCTCTAAAGGATGCCAGTAATCCAGCACCCAGTCTGGCGGCTCCGAGACACGTTTGTAAGCGACACCGCCGGCTATCCCGATGGATTTAGGAACTATTGAGCAAAGAATTAAACTAAAATTTGGTCAAATGGAATACATATTGTAAGTAGCGGCCTGTTACTCTCCCATTGCTGAGAAAAGGCAAATTCTCTCTGTTTTGTAGAAAGGGATTGGAGCTTATTTAGTAACGGCCTGGGCATAGGCCTCCTCTCTCCGTTTATGAAGAGAAGGGTTGCAGCTAAGACCTACTACGCTGCTCCAATGCGGATTGGTAGGTTACACATATTCCGAGGATTCTCTAGAGATATGCAGGTTTCCTCACGATGTTTTCTATTACCGAAAAGCGTGTGATAAATTGTAATTATCAATTAGACAGTTTTAATACAAAAACTGCATATCTCTAAGAGAATTCTGGAGATAAGTGTTACCTACCAATCTGCATTGGACTCTATGACCTGAAGTTAGATAGTATAAAGCCGTTACTTTTAAAATTATAAATGTATATATTTAGGTACAAGTTGTCTGTCACTTATATCACGTCTTCAAGTTACTTTGGGGACAGAATACGTGTGTGTAATTGTCCAACATAATGTACTTCTTTATTCAAATAACCAAGCACCGTCAGATACAGAGGTCGCCTGACTGCTAGCGATGTAAAAAATAATCGTTTTTTAATAATCGATTATTTTTTCACCAAAAATCGATTATTTTAATTATCCTCTTTTTCTTTTTTACTCTTTTTCTTATTTTATAAAATTAGATATGCATTGTTGGAAGAAACCAATGTATCCAAACTACACATTTTAATCGAATTTCAGAAACAGCGCATCTGTTATTTCTTGGTAGTTGTCCACTTTAATTAGCCTTGATTGTAATTAATTATTAATATTAAAAAGGCAACTTCTCAAATAGTTAGAAAAATATCGACATTTTAAAAATCGATTATTTCATATCAAAATTATCGATTTTTTTAATCGGTTTATTTTAAAAAGGAAAAAACCGATTATTTATTCATCGATTTTTTCTATTCCATGTGACATCCCTAACTGCAACAAAGTACAGAAAATAGACAACGAACGAACGAAAATAGCAAAAAAAAATTACATTTAGCTACTGGTATGGCATGTGATTGCATGAACAACTCATGTTCTCCGACCCAGTACAGCCTCCGTTGATCTTTTGGATCGTCAACACATTTGTTCGCATCAAAACGACTCCTCAATAGCACTTGGTGATACCTTACGATATATCTGCAAATAAATTCTCAATTAAAATTAAATAAGCAGCAAAAAAATTAAGTCCTTGCTTCATAATCGGTGATTACAAGAAAATACTCTACTGTAATCGCCAGTCGCCAGTCATCTATGATTGCCGACAATCGCCTACAACCTGGGAAGGGAATACGCATCAAAGGGAACTCACGAATAGTTTAGTGCATGCATAACATAGCTATTAAAAGGATGCTCATACAGAAATCCTGATTTAATATTACATTGTAATTCCCACTTGAAATCAGAATAGATAGGAAGTAATTTACATAAGCTTGCGGCTCTTACTTTGTGCACCACGCCAATACGTAAATGAATTGGTCAATTTTATCGCCATCTAGTATTAGTTAGTAGAACATTTAAACAGCGCCATCTAGTTTCAATCCTCAAAACTACTGAACAGTTATTGCAACGTTTAGACCCGGGTAGAGAGGATTTCCTCGAGGCCCGCACCCCGTTTACCCCCACCCGGGGAGTAAGCGAGAAGACCCTGCCTGCCAACGTTTAGAAATATGAAATTAATCACAATTATACTATTTTTCACAATTGTAATTATGAGTAAACGAACTAAATATTATTAATAATTCAGTCTATTATTTATCGCTCTTGACATTTAATTATTGTATTCTATTACTTTCTCATTACTTTTATATATTTTATGCCTAGAGTTGTTACAATTATATAATAACTCAATGATTTTATATGTATACTAGTGGTCCGCTCCGGCTTCGCACGGGTATCACTATCACTACATATTATAAAACAAAGTCCCTATATCCCTATGTACGCATAAAACTTTAAAACTACGCAACAGATTTTGATGCGTTTTTTTTTAATAGATAGAGTGATTCCAGAGGAAGGTTTGTACGTATAATAACATTCAATACGGAGTAGAGAAATACTTTAATTTTTGAGGTTTCTGTAAATAATTACATTTTTTTCCGCTTACATTGCAAACGCAGGCTAAACCCTACGAGATTTATCAAAATTATGTACTAAGTATTTGTACATCTTGAAAAGGTCTACAGAAAAGTCCGCGATGGTATATGTCTATCTCTTATGGATAACCCACTATAGCATTTTTTGTCATTTACTTTTTACGAAAAATAATGCCATATTTTTGAAGCAATTTTTATACAATACAGCATTAATCCTTATCCAATTAAGTACCTTAAATAAATAGTTGATTTAATATAGATCAATATGGCCGTTTACAGCATGTTATTTAAGTGAACATTTTCGGAGATATTACAGATTTAAAATGCTGTGAGGACGCCGCGCTTCGCCCTATAACACTTCGACTTTAGCAGCTATGTCCGTCTTTCAAGAGTTTGTTTAAAGACATTCTGTAATTAATTGTAAAAATAAAATACATAGGGAAAATGTAAAAGTAAATAAGTAAAAATGTACTATATGAATTTTGATATTCTAAAGATAGCAGGAAATCTTCTTGGTATAGGGAAAGGAAATTGTTTTACTCCAAATTTAACGCGTGCGGGCCACGGGCAGTAATGAATAAATCAAAACTACTCGATCGATTTTAATCATTTTTTTTACACTGACTGACATGGGATATATATTTTATACCCGTGCGAAGCAGGGGCAGGCCGCTAGTAAAATATATATCACTCAGTGAAAAAATTTATTACAATCGTTCCAGTATGTAATTTTGATTTATTCATTACTGTAAATTCGAAGTGCTATAGGGCGAAGCGCGGGCTCCGGCGCTCTATGTATAGGCACGCGGCGCGCTGCCGCAACATTTTGAATCAGTAATATCTTCGAAAATGTTCATTTAAATTAAATACGGTAAACGGACATATTGATCTATATTAAATCAACAATGTATTTAAGGTACTTAACTGGGTAATGATTAATGCTGTATTGTTTAAAATTGCTTCGAAAATAAGGCATTATTTTTTGTAAAAAGAAAATGACAAAAAATGCTATTGTGGAATCCATTAGAAATAGACATATACCATCGCGGACTTTTCTGTAGACCTTTTCAAGGTATACGTTTGCGTTTGCAATGTAAGCGGGAAAAATTGTAATTATTACATCACATTATAAACCTCAAAAATTACAGTATTTCTCTATTCCATATTGAATGTTATTATACATATAAACCTTCCTCTTTAATCACTGTATCTATAAAAAAAACCGCATCAAAATCTGTTGCGTAGTTTTAAAGATTTAAGCGTACATAGGGATTTAGGGACAGACAGAGAAAGCGACTTTGTTTTATACTATGTAGTGATACAAACTAAATAAAACTATACCTACATTGTTATATACATAAACAAATCTATAAATCTAAGAACCTTGTATCTTAAAAGAGCTTAGAATTACCTTGTCACATAGTAAGCTTCGAGCTGTCTCATTGCTTTCTTGTAAAGCGTACAAACTTTTTGTGCATGCGTTCTCAGTTCAGGCGCGAAAGCCATTACGATTTTACAAGGTTTTTCGCTTGATAAAATAATTGGCAATCAAGTCAACAGTAATCGGTTTCAGTATATATTCTGTGATGTACAAATTGTAAGTGTCAAATATATTTCAAATACTATTTTCAATTTTATATATTTTTTTTCTAATCAATAACAAAGTTTCCTTTGAATACACATAATATAACGAACTCGATGGTAACTAAATTAAAACGAAAAGTTGATTTATTTGAATTAATTTTGCAGATGTTGAAAGATATATTTTTTTGATAATGTAAAATATATGTACAGAGGAAATTAATAATATTTATTTTTAGATATCGAACACGTAAAATATTTTAGTTAGTGGTCTATGGTTACGGCTGTATTGTCCACAATTTTAGCCTGCTCTTTAAAACACGGAACTGGAACAAAAAGTCTATGGTATTGGTAGCCAATATTACCAACCCTACTGTTTTCTTAAATTGATGCCCCTTTTTTCTGTTTAATTCCTAATTTTTACTATTTTCCAATGTGTTTAACTAAACCCATAACAGTATGCTAATGTTTTCTGATAACCACTATATTTTAGTGTGAGAATTATAGCCACAGGTAAAAGCGGCAAAGCCCTATTGAAACATTTACCTTTATAACAAAAATACGCCGGTGGTATTATATCAAATTTAGTCAAGAATATCGTTTACAGCTACAGAAAAGCAGATGAATGAATAATTCCACAAGTTTTTGTGGAATGATTCATTCATCTGCATTTAAGATTTTTAGAATGATCTTATTTTTTACAATGAAAGGAAAATAATTCAACTTTATTTTTTGTGTATATATTTTTATCAATATAATCATGTTATAAATAACAAGTCAATGATAAAAGCAGATATTATATGAATACAGTACGAAAGCTGGTTTTTTTTGTTTTAGTAGTTTTCTCATATTTTTTTATTGGTGAGCTATAATATAAATAGTTTTTAGTTTCTTGGGGTTGGCAATACTGGGCTCGTTTAAACACAGAAATGGATGAATTAGGGATGTAACTTGGAGTAGAAAAAATCGATTAATAAATAATCGATTTAAAAAAAAAATCTTTAAAAAAAACCTTTAAAAATTATCGAATCGAATTCTGCGAAATAATGCGAAATAATTGATTTTTTTAAAATATTTTTTTTTCTATTTCTTGTCTTTTTTAATACTGATAATTAATAACAATAAAGGATAATTGAAGTGGACAGATGTTTTGATGATTTTTAAAATAATCGATTATTTTTTACATGCTAGGAAGAATAAGTCTATGGTATTGGTAGCAAACTTGCAAAGATGAAAGATGTTTATCGAATATCGGCCATTTAAATTTTAACCGGAATTTAAGTGAGCAGAAGTGTTTCAAAAAAAGAATATTCACTAATATCAGTTAACGTGACAGTTTAACAACCAAGTTCTTTTTTTTAATAATTGGGTTGAGTTGAATTAGCTAAAAGAAAGTGCACGTCACGTTGTTTTCTTTCGAGATTTGATCGTTCTAGAATTTGCAACCAACGTTTTAATTTTGTTTAGCTTAGTTTCACATGGGGTCAAAATATAGCCCAAATCTACTCATTTGTCTATATTTTCTGCGTGTGTGTGGAATATTATGAGTTGTTTCTGATGGTCTTTTCTTAGTTTTATCGTAAATATTTTTGTTACTTCTGTTCAATCGCCATAATAATGTATTTTTGGAAAAAACAATTTCATCTATCTACTCGTAGATACACTGTCACTAAATTTGAATAATACCTTCACGGCGTCCAATGATATTGATAGATATTCAAGAATGGTATATTACCATTCTTCCATACAGCTGTTGCTTTACATATATATTGTTGAGTTGATAGTGTTTTAGCGCCAAAATAAAATGGCCACCATTATCAAATGACTAGATAAGATTATGTCAGCTGTTAGGATTCATATAATGAGAAATGAATTCGCAATTATTTTTTTAAAGCTTTTTGGGTAATTTTTTACACTTTCTTATGTGGGGTGATTCTACTTGACAATTCGATAAATAATAATAATAATAAAAAGTTTATTTTGCACCACAAACCATACATTAAATAAACTGAAGCAATTTAATTAATTTTACAAGAAACAAGAAGAATATCAATTGAAGGTTGTGATTTTTTGGTTGCAATTTGATTGTGTAGGTGTCGTTAGGTCTTTGGCCTTTTCTTTTTAAAGCAGTTTAAGCACAAACATATAAAGAACAGTTCATATAACAAAAAAAATATTCAATACAGTAAACTAACTTGTCATGTGAAGGCACACAATTATATCCTAAAAGTGTATACCACTGTCTAAATCAAAGAAAAATATAAATAAGAGAATAATTGTATTAATTAATAATATGTTAAATAACTAAATAAAATACAAATCAAATCCAAATCATTCTTTATTTGACTTCTTCTTTATTTGACTGGCCCGTTGGAGCAGTGGGTAGTGACCCTGCCTTCAGCTCCGCGGGTCGCAGGTTAGATTCCTGCCGAGGGCCAACATTTTCTATAAATGAATTTGTTGGTCTTTGAGCCTGGGCGTATATTTGTATTTAAGTATGTATTTAAAAAGATATAAGTATATATTCACCAGTTGTCTGTCTACGATAACATAAGTATTAAGTTACTTTGGGGACGGACAACCATGTGTGTGTAAGTGTACCATATATTTATTTATTTATTCAAGTAAACTTGTAAACAAGTGCAATTGAATTGTCAACTCTACTGCTGGTTTGGAAAGATGTTCCTATTGAAAAGAGCTAGCAAAGAACTTGGTGGTTGCTCTTTTTAAAATATAATTCTTATTAAATATAAAATAAACCAATATTAAGGGCTCAAATATTACAACTCAAGTTAAAATTTTAGTACATTCAGTACAGTTCTTCATGCTTATAGTATGATGATGATAGTATGAAAGTCTTCTCTATATAATAATCTCCTCTTTATAATATTTTCAGATTAGACAAATTGTTGTGTTTGGTCATTGATGAGCTGGATATTTGTTGAAGTATTAAATTTTGTTACAATCCAAATAATCTTTGTTCAAATAACCCTGAATCATCAAGGATTAATAAAGCTACAACTGGTTTGTAATGTTGCTTTTACCGAGAAGAACCAGCAAGAAACTCTGTGGTCAATCTATCAAAGACTTTCAAGTTTACATTATCAAACCACATGTATGACGCTGAAAGGATTTTGCAAATCTTTGCATTTTTATCATCATATTTTGATCTTCAATTTTGTAATATGCTTATATTTCGTATTTAGCATATTTCTTTCACTTAATTTTGTTGTTTAACCTTTCTTGTTGTTTCGTCATATTAATTATATTTCTTAATATTCCCAATTGAAATAAACCATTTTACCATTATTTCATTGTTTTTTCAAACATTTTTTGTGTTATTAAATTGACAAGTTAAAATTAAATTATCATTTACAGTCTGTCAAGGAAGTCGTGAAAAAAAGGAGGGCGCCACTGTTTTTTACATGGTATCTCTATATATTTCGATTAATAATTTTGGTATTTCATTTGAAAAAAAAACAGTCGTATGATAATATTTTTAAATTAATCATAGTCAAAATCAGAATCAAGGTATTCAACTCCTGAAATGTGTCTTGAAGATCCAGCACAAGGAAGTTGCTCCATTTCTGCATCTTCAGATTCACTGTAACTGTCGCCTGCTGGTATGATCTGTTCGTCTATATCATTATACAGAGTCCCACCTAGAATATTGATTTTCAATTTTAATGACATGATCAGTACAATTTTTCCATTCTTGTGGTGTAACTGATTTGAATGCCTGCCTCTTCTGCCGATTTAACAATATTTTGACCACCAACATTTTTTTGATCAATACGCTTTTTAAGATGGCCCAAACCAGTTCAATGGGGTTGAGATCACAATGATAAGGTGGCAGTCTTATCGCTGTATGCCCATGTTCCCCTAAAAGCTCATCAATGTGGTACACCGGTTCAGGTTTATGTTTTTTTACTAACATTAATAAGGACGGTTTCCTTAATGTGGCATCAAATAAAATATTATTTTCACTTAACCACATTTTGATCTCTTCGACACGTGAACTAGATGTCGGAACCTGGTGGAAAGGTTCAAAGTTCAAATTTAGTAATCAAATTTTAGATTGTACATGAAGCATACATAATGATAAAGAATGTGACAATAAGAAACATAATATGTAAAAAATAGTACCTTGTTCATTACAACTGAATGATAATAATTATTGATGCTTCAGTTAAATTAGATATTAACTTTTCAGTTACCCATTTTGTAGAATTATGTGCATTCATTTCAGAATGGTACTCTTCAGTCTTATTTTTACCACTAAATATTAACAATGCATTATTCACAAAACTTCACTACCAACATGCACAATTATCCACCTTTTCCCTTTGGATACATTTTGTTGAACACCAGAAATATTTATAGACTGCCAACATTTAGTTACTTTGTAGGAGTCATGAATATAACTTTCATCTAAATAAATTATGTTTTTTTGAAGCTCTTCTGGCAATCTTCTATTTTCAAGAATTTGCTTTCAAGAATAATATTCACGTTTTGAAGCTATAATTGGCTTTTCTATAAGCGCCAGTCTATTTGTTTTGCATTTTATGAACTTAAATCCAATTGAATGTAATATCTGTCTGAGAAGTTCATGGCTGCCATCAAAATCTAATTCTTGTTTCACCACAGCTAATAGTTTTCTCTACGCTAACTTTTACTCTACGCTAACTCTTACCTTTGCCAAACTGCTAAACAGTTTGTGGGCACTATGCTGACTTCAACAATTAAGAAGAAGAAGAAGAAGAATAACTTTATTGCACAAATAAAATACAGAGTGAAAAGAACAAGAGACATAGATAATAGAAACAATTAAAAGTGCAAAGGGCGGTCTTATCACACTGTTGTGATCTCTTCCAGACAACCCTTTGAAAAAGAGGATCTTTTATATAATTATCCGTGGGTTAGCACGCAGATAAGTATGTAATAGATGAGAAAATAAATAGTAAAAAATTTATTTAACTTTTCACATTTGTACTTTAAAATTCTGAATTACTTGACTTTACCTTAGACTTATTGTCTTTCCATTTCGTAATGACAGTTGGTTGGCAAAAAATTGTTGAGTTTCGTCCCTTTGAATTAGGGAATCCTTGTTAAAATTAAGGGGTGGCCGCTCTATACGTTTATTGAGTGCCTGTGGGTACTGTTAGGTTGATCGGCTGCGCACCGTTTTAGGAAAAAAAAAATCAACACTGCACTGCACACGCTCGTCTAAACCCTAGGTTAAGTTGGAGGTGCACCCAACCATATGTGGGTATGATGGTGCCGTTGGCCGCAAATAGCTGGTAGTCCGCCTTTGCCTGCTGTCCCGCCAACATCGAATGTGGGTACACACATAAATCAGATCCTGTATCTATAAGAAAACTTACATTACTGTTTTTGTCTACAATAAAGAGGCGGCCTGGAGAAACTATACAGTCGTTGGCCGCTATTTCCGACTGCTTGTCGCGTTTCCCGAAGATGAATTAAAGCTGCACGGCGTGGTACATCTGTTGGCTCTTGAACCGAATCTGTTGTGGTACCAACAGACAGACTGGTTGAAAGACGTCGTCTAGATCGGCGACGATACCGATTTTTCTGTGTCCCTGGATTTAGAACGTGCCCGGGATTGTTCGACATCAAGTTGAGAGCGCAGAGATGCTACCTCCTTTGTTAACTCCGCTATTTGCTTCGACATATCGTTTGTATGTGTAGTAGCAGTAGCAACTTGCGGGGTGCATTGTACGAAATCAAATATGCAGTCGGCGAGGTCACCGATATCCTCTAACGATAATTTTCGCTGTGAAGCTACCGCGGTCTGAATATGTGTCGGTAACCTTCCTGCCCATATTGTTCTAATAAAATCCTCGGGAACCGTGAGACCCGCTAATTTTTTTAGATGTCGCAAGAATTCTGAGGGCTTCCGATCGCCGAGTACCTCGTCGTTAAGGAGTTGCTTCACCTTAGCTTCTCGTGATATGGACAACCTCGTTATTAGATCGTTCTTTACCTTTTCATATTTGCCGTCAGCTGGAGGATTCTTAATGATGTATATGTATCTTGCGTACTGGGGTTCTAGGTTTGACGTTACGTAATAGAATTTTGTGGTGTCAACCGTAATACCAGTTAGCGCGAACTGTCCCTCAATTTGGACAAACCATACTTCGGGATCCTCTGGCCAAAACGGCGGAATGCTGACCCCCCACCTTTCCAATTTCTGTCATTTTCGTACATGGGTCACCACTTTAAACTCTTTAAGAATTACAAGTGGGGCCTATATATAGCCTGACGTTAAGCGTCACTTGGACGTCATGGGGTCCCTTGTCAGCACTATTTGCCTAGAGTCTTAGGATATAACAGTACCTTGATTGGGTTGAAGTTGATGAAATATATTATAGTAAAGATTATTTTGAAACTACTGATTACTTACGGAAATACTAATAACTATTTAACCATCCCGTCGATTTCAATACAACTGACAATACGTGTGCACTTTATAACGACGACAAACTCGACACCGCCCTGGGACCGTTGTTCGCCCTCCCGGTAGTAAAGTAAGTTGCCGGATTTTAAGATCATCGTGTCCTCCCCCTCTTTCGGACTTCGGATAATCCTAAGACGTCCCACCGCAACTTGTTTACTGTTTTGTCCAGCTCGAGTATCTTTTCGTCTTCCCTCAAAGTGCGTGTGTTCTATGTTGCCAGGTCAACAACAACGGGCAGCGGAATGTCTTCCGGAGATTCTTCACACCCCCCGTCGTTACCCGAACCGCTGCTAGAGCTGGCTTTTTGTATTGATCCATAAAGGGTTTTGCCAATAATCCCCACGCTTGGCATGCGGATTGGTGATCGCAGAGTTGACCATGTCGCATCGTCAGTGTTGCTGCCCACTGTCGGGCTGTTAGTATTTTGGTCAGCTGCAGGAATGGTTATACCGCCATTAATCGGTCTGTTACGGGGAGCCATGAAAAAGTCTTTTTTAAAAAAAAGAGGAATTTATTTTACACATAGAAATAGAATAATTTTATACAATTAAAATGGCTTATGGAAATGTGTGGCTTAGTACGTGGTTGCAGTCGGACTGACTCATGGCAGAGGCTTGCGCCGGATCTGAACCAGACTGCTGATGAAGCAGTCCGTCAGCAGTTCTAATAACATTAGGGATCCGTAACAACCCCCCGCTTAAGTGTAAACTTACAGGGTGAATCTCTGAAGTTTACTATAGAAAGAAAAGATGATAGAATAGAATGGAAATAGAAAGCTTTAAACAAAATGAATTAAACTACCCTTAATCGAGGACGAGCTTTCGGTGAGTCCTGGATAGACATTTCGATATTATCCCCTTCTACGTCGGGATCCTTTGAAATAGCAGGAGTGGAATGTATTCTGAATTTATGGTAGAAGGCCACGCATCTCCATTTACAAAAGTAGTATAATATAAATGTAATTAAACAAAGCAAAGAAATGTAATACAATATTAATTGGAAGGGAATGGTTTCTGAGTCCCGATTATCATTAAATTCACTTATTAATTGTAACACATCATTCGATTTTGAATTCAATTTTATGAGGTTATCAAGGTTAATTTTAGCTAGTTCCATTTAGTTTTTGGCTAGTCCCTCCATAGTTTATCAGCATGGTGCACCACGAACAGGTGAGGTTGACTCTTTACGATACGGATTCAGAGGAGCCAGCCCTTGCACCCCTTTCACGCCGCGGGTCGTAGGGCTCGGGTTCATGAGTCCATTTTCTGCCAACTGCCTATCATTATAATGAACGTAACCTATATTCGCGTCGCGGGCTGCATGGCGGCCACCACTGGATTGGCCTCTGCCAACTTTAATTGCAATTAAATTTTCCTTTCGTATTCCCTTTTTCAGGTTGGGATTATCTTTAATTTACATTCTGATAGAAAATATCAAAAGAGGTTGTAAGAATTCTGATGTATGATTATAAGACGTGATGATTATAACCACGTGAACCAGGAAATATGATTTTTTGTCAAATTCACTAATTACACCGGCATATATAGAATAAACTTTACAAATTGTCAGCTATCTGTTTTGTGGTTGTAAGAATTCTGAAGTATGATTATAAGAAACCAGGTGAACCAGGAAATATGATTTTTTTTTCAAATTCACTAATTACACCGGCATATACAATGTGGCTCGTCGGCATGTGACCGCCCGAAATAATCTGAATATTTATGAAAAATTATCGATAAAAAACCTTAAAAGGGGGGGTCTAACTATAATAGTTTTTTTTTTATTTAATTTTTAATTTTTTTAGTTTCGGTGGTACCCATGTTGTGCATTTTTCGTCATATCTTTGATGTTATTGGCTCGATTACGATTCTGTTTGATATTCCTAAAAGCTTATTAACTACGTTAATTATTTACTAAAAATTTACAAACAAAATGTCCAAATGTTTCGAGAAAAAATAGAAAAATGTAAATTTTTTTCCAAAAAAAATCGCTATTTTCTAAATAAACTTATTTAAGTTCATAAAATGTCCAACTATTGTAGCTTTTTTATTCTTTATTATCAATCTACTTCATTATGACTACAAACTCACAAAACATTGTTGGCACTTATCTCTTAAAACTTTGTAACAATAACACGGCAAAGTTGGCTAGACGCACAGTAAAAAAAGGTCTCCCACGTAGAAACCGAATTTCATAAAAAATGGGGGCTCGCCCCGCATGCACAGTGCAGCTCTCATTTGCGAGAGTTTCTTTATGCATTAAGTAGCTTGATTACTTATCCTGTGACGCTAAGTATTTTGTGATTTGTGTGAACAGTTCCGGTTAAATTAAACCTTTTAACCACACTAGGTAATGCTACGACTACGTGATCTTGCGTCTCCTCATGTGGTTGATATGCATTTTCTACACGGGTTTTGTAATTGAAATGCTAGTTATAGGGTCAGCGCGTACTAGGCATAACACCTGCTCCATGAGGTCTCCATTTAACGCACCAGTCGGTTTAATTTTGCTATGGAAATAATCCTCGAACGCAAAAACGGCGATGCACGGCAAAGAAGGATCGAAATCCAAGCACTGGCCTATCTACCTACCTGGCCAGGATATCAACGTCTTTATTTTTTAACGGCCGAGTAAGAATTTCAATTACAAAACCCGCGTACAAAATGCATATCAACCACATGAGGAGACGCAAGATCACGTAGTCGTAGCATTACCTAGTGTGGTTAAAAGGTTTAATTTAACCGGAACTGTTCACACAAATCACAAAATACTTAGCGTCACAGGATAAGTAATCAAGCTACTTAATGCATAAAGAAACTCTCGCAAATGAGAGCTGCACTGTGCATGCGGGGCGAGCCCCCATTTTTTATGAAATTCGGTTTCTACGTGGGAGACCTTTTTTTACTGTGCGTCTAGCCAACTTTGCCGTGTTATTGTTACAAAGTTTTAAGAGATAAGTGCCAACAATGTTTTGTGAGTTTGTAGTCATAATGAAGTAGATTGATAATAAAGAATAAAAAAGCTACAATAGTTGGACATTTTATGAACTTAAATAAGTTTATTTAGAAAATAGCGATTTTTTTTGGAAAAAAATTTACATTTTTCTATTTTTTCTCGAAACATTTGGACATTTTGTTTGTAAATTTTTAGTAAATAATTAACGTAGTTAATAAGCTTTTAGGAATATCAAACAGAATCGTAATCGAGCCAATAACATCAAAGATATGACGAAAAATGCACAACATGGGTACCACCGAAACTAAAAAAATTAAAAATTAAATAAAAAAAAAACTATTATAGTTAGACCCCCCCTTTTAAGGTTTTTTATCGATAATTTTTCATAAATATTCAGATTATTTCGGGCGGTCACATGCCGACGAGCCACATTGTATAGAATGAACTTTACAAATTGTCAGTTATTTGTTTTGTATTATATCATACGATGACAAAGTTTTGAGTTTCTGTGTTGGATAATAAAATGTTTCTCACTTCCATCTTATTCTCTTTATTTTATTATATTTATATCACAAGCTCTGCGAGAGGTCGTGGGCGGCGGCGATTACTTTAAGGTAAACCGCATGCTCGTTTGCCATCCTATACCATAAAAAAAGTGTACTGTTACAAATTCGACAATTTAACGTCCAGTTTTGGAAATATATATTGCCGGTGCAATATGTCGATACGACATGACTCTGCAAAATGTTTTCTGAAGAATTACTATGTTCTATACACATGAAACTGTGAGTCCAATATACAATCTGAATAATCAATGACGAACTTTTACCTATTGACTATATTATTTGGAGTTTCCAAAATTTTATCACTATCATCGGCAACAGTTAGCAAACAAAGATTTACCTGTACCAATATTATTAATTAATAGGGCTTTAAACCAAGAAATAAAATGATGATAATCAGAGTGTATTATGCTAAAAACACCCTGTTTTGGGATTTAAAAAACAAAAATTACAGGGGAACCGGGTTCTTAACCAATCTTAGAGCCTAAGTCTTTAGGCTCAGGAATTTAACACTTGCACTCAATCTCGGTTCTGATAGATGTTTGACAATTTTAATATCATGAATAAAATTTTGTAAGCACAATTTCCGTATATATTCATCATTCTTACAAAAGTGAACAATTTTTTCGTCTGCCAAACTGATAACAGTTTGTCGGCAGTATCTCACTTCAATCATAGATTCTAACTTTTTACAGTTGTATTGCGTATTGGAGTAACTCTGAATTACTTTAGTTTACCGACAAAGAGTTACGTAAATATAGACTACTATAGCCCCCAACAGTTCAGACTGTTTAATAAGTTGTTAATGAATAAAAGTAATTCCGCTGTGAAAATGTTACCAGGTGGTATAAAATATTTATGATCTAACTGAAGATCTTTATAAATCTACAAATAATTTAAAAAAAAAGTAAATAAATACATCAGCATCGTAATACGCACTTCTGCGAACGCAGTTCAACGATCCGATACCTGAAGCGAAAGCTAATCATTATCCTCCTATCGCGTTAGTGCGGTT
Organism: Morpho helenor; assembly: GCA_029227775.1. NCBI lineage: Eukaryota > Metazoa > Arthropoda > Insecta > Lepidoptera > Nymphalidae > Morpho > Morpho helenor. The sequence continues at coordinate 11,289,102 of JARGCU010000011.1, forward strand.
CCTTTGTGAGACGGATATACAAATCTCTATTTCCATGCCCGGTTAGAGGGCTTCTTCTCCTCTTATTGCTGTTTGTTATCCGTTCTTCGGGAATAACCCATGGATGCGCAGGACTCGCTTGTTCAGTGCAACACCAGTTGGTGTTGCTATTGACGATGGTAGATTTGTGTATTTGACATATTCGAAGCACCAAATGGCGTCGGATGAAATAGGTCTAATGGCTAGATTCGTCCACTTTAAGCCTTGGTTGAAGTTCGCATTCATCGGTCTATGACTTGATGAGTTGGACACTATCTCCTTCAATGGTAAGAGTGTCAAGTTTGACTTTCTCGTTTCTGAACGTTGGACATCCAGCAAGGCTTACTTTCTGTACCAATTGAACGTTGAGCCTGATTCCTGCAATGGTTTGCTCGAAGTGATTGGTCGTTACACCTACCGAATTCAGCAGGATGCGGACTTCCACTTTTCTTGATCTAATCGTTCCAAGTTCTCTGTCAGTGATCATGTCGCTCTGGTGTGTGGTGGTAAAACGCGGAAGTTTGGTAAAGGATTTATTGTTTCTAACGTGTTTGCCATCACTATACCTCCACAGATACACAGGCTACTATACAGGCTTCTTGGATCTCTTGTATGTCTTCAAGGATGACCACCATATCTCCAATTAGAATTAATAAATTTATTGATTTTAATATATTTTTTAAATTTGTAATGACTTCTGAGGAATGCATACTGACTTTGCTGCTTCATTTTCAATGATAGTTTTATCCAAATTAGAACTACATTCAACGAATTCAGTAAAAAGACTTCGAAGCAGATTTTTGGAAGTGCAACAACTTCTTTACCCCTCGTCATCGAACGCTAATTCAAAAGTACTGATCTCCAAGAGGATTTAAAGACACTTAAAAATAACCCACATCAAGCGGCTGAAAAATATGTGTCGAGTTTGATACTACACAAATAAATTTAACGTTGTTGTCTTTGCATAACTTCAATGTCTTGACAGAAACATGGGAACTCAAGTTATCGCATCTCCCAATCCTTTTAGAATCTCAGCAACTTGACCGGGACTTTTGGCATCTTTCAAACAGTTTACTATTTCATGACACATAGGTAGCATTTGTAAGCTGTTTGCTGGTTATCAATGCATTGCACAACTTAGTATGATATTTATCTTCTGTAATCAAAAGTATTGCTTGGGTTAAAGGATCCAAACTTCTTACAACTCCAGTTCTTCTTTCTGGAGCCAGAGTTAATCGTTGTAAAAGTGGAATGTGATGATTTAATGTGAAATACTTTGAATCACATCCTTCATCTTATCGGATCCTCCTACGATTTTCCCACTTGAATCTCTCTTCATCGATCTGGTTACACCTGTTCTTATTTCATCAAAAAATCCCTTGAAAAGAGTTAATAATACCCCAATTGGTATCGCTACTTAGAAATTCAATTCTGTGTTCTCTTTTTTATTTCTTCCACACTTGACTGTATAGAAACTTCGATTCTATCAATCTTAGCTACATAATCCTTAAACCTCTCATGAACGGCTGCATATTTTTTTTCTTTTCTTAGGCAAGTGAAAACAGTCATCAACACTCCTCAAAGCTCATCGGATATGTATTGATACTTTTTATGGAATTGGCTTCGGCTGTTTTTATTAAATGATTAGGACAAAATCATTGATGAATTTAGTATCAATTCTTTCCTCGGTTCTGATCCTTCAATGTTAATGTTTGTCAATTTTAATATCATGAATAAAATTTTGTAAGCACAATTTCCTTATATATTCATCATTCTTACGTTTGCTAAACTGCTAAACAGTTTGTCGGCACTATGCTCACTTTAACAATTAATTAACTTTTGCACAGTGGTGCTTCAAAATTCTGAATTACTTGACTTTACCGACAAAGAGTAACGTAAATAACGACTACTATAGCCCCAACAATTGAGGCTGTTTAAACGAAGATATAAATTTATTAATGTCTGTAAGGGAGCGTTTCTTTGTGCAAGACATTGAATGCGCAGGCGGCGTCGAGCAGACTGCGACTATGCCGGCATAGACGTCGTGTGAAAGATCCGATATTTGAGGAAAAAATGAGTCAGAAGCGCAGCTACATGTAAGTTATTTAATGCGTAGGCTATATAGAATAGACTGCGACTATTCCAGCGTAGACGCCGTGTACAGGATCCGGTATTTGAGGGATGGATGAGACAAGCGCAGCCTCATGTAAGCTATTGAATGCGCACATATCGAACAGACTGCGACTATTCCAGCGTAGGCGCCGTGTGAAAGATCCGGTATTTGAGGGATGGATGAGACAGAAGCGCAGCCTTATGTAAGCTATTGAATGCGCACATATCGAACAGTTGCGACTATTCCAGCGTAGGCGCCGTGTGAAGGATCTGGTATTTGAGGGATGGATGAGACAGAAGCGTAGCCTCATGTAAGTCAATGAAAGCGCAGGCAATATGGAACGGACTGCGACTATGCCAACGTAGGCGCTGTGTGAAAGATCCGATATTTTTTTTATTTTTTTAATAAGTACACTGTTTCGGGAAGTGCTGGGCCCGTTAAAAATTTATTATAAGATACGTCAGTTTGTGACAGGTTACAAAAAGGTGTACTTGCCAATTTTCGTCCTTGTACAATACCTAGGCCTAGGATTTATCGAAATGTTTCGGTTTTTTCGGGTATCCACTATAGTGATCACGTATTTCACTTGTAACAGGCTGCGCAAGTCACAGTTAGTCGGTCTAAAAAAAAACGTTACGGGAAAACTGCACGAGCTCAATAATAATAAAAAAGGAACAATGACAAGTAGTGCACAGAGCAATTAAATTTACAGAGCAATCAAAAACTAAATATAGACTATACAACGGTTTCTAATGAACATATCGCCGGCCCTAAACATAATTAATGTTTATGATAAGAATTTAAGGAAATTAGTGTTTAATCTACAGGTAAACGAACGAGTTTTGACAGGGAACGCTTGAGCACGCCGTTAGATGTTTGTACATCTACAACACGAACAACTTTATCGTCACCAGGATATAGATATATTATGCGTCCTCGACGCCAACGTAACGATGGAACATTGTCTTCCTTCAATCTTTCCTTCCTTCAGTCCACTTTTGTCTTGATTGAAGGGTATTAAGATATTCCAAATGCCAACGGGACCAGAAGTGTTGGGTAAGTTGTTGTAGCAACTGGAAACGTGTCAAACGGTTTGCCTTGATTTCCTTCAAGGGATATTCAGGAAGGGCATTCAAATTCAATTCAATTCAATTCAATTTAAAATATTCTTTATTCAAATAAACTTGTAAACAAGTGCTTTTGAATCGTCAACTCTACTGCTGTTTTGGAAAGCTGTTCCTACCGAGAAGAGCCAGCAAGAAACTCGGCGGTTGCTCTTTTAAAAATATAATTCTTAATACTATTTACATTATGTCGTTACTGTCTTGTACAGGTTCAAAGAGAGCTATATCCACACATTCTTATCTTCTAAATAATCTTCAAGAGTATAGTAGGCTTTCTGTATCAGCCTCTTTTTAACAGTGTTTTTAAACTGCTGTAATGGCAAAGCTGAAATTGATTGCGGAATTTTATTATAGAATCTTATACCAAAACCCACAAACGAATTACGTACTTTTGCAAGGCGTAAAGCAGGAGTCGCAAGCTTATGTCGGTTCCTGCTTTGTCTATTGTATACATCACCTATCGTTTTATAATTCTTTATATTTTTATGTACATAAATTAAATTGCTTAAAATATACTGTGAAGCAAATGTAAGAATACCTGTTTCCTTAAACTTCTCTCGCAGGGAATCACGCGGTCTTAAATTATAAATGCCACGTATAGCTCTTTTTTGTAAAACAAATTTTTTTTCACTATCCGCGCATTTACCCCATAGCAATATTCCATAAGACATAATGCTATGGAAGTAGGCAAAATAAACAAGTTTTGCTGTTTCGACGTCTGTGAATTGTCTTACCTTTCGAACAGCGTAGGCCGCTGAACTCAGTTTCCCTGCAAGAGTTGTTATGTATGTGCTCCATTGGAGTTTTGTATCCAAGGATACTCCCAAAAATACAGTTGAATTTTCTGTTTTTAGTGGTACATTATTTAAAGAGAGTCTATTTGCTGTTTTTGCAGCACTAGGTAATGCAAATTCAATACATTTAGTTTTATTCGAGTTCAGTACCAAATTATTTAGCCTGAACCAATGAGCTACTTGCGATAAACCCCTGTTTACTTCGTCAATATTATTGTCATTTCTATTTACTTTAAAAATTAATGATGTATCATCCGCAAACAGTACAATATCGCAAATATTATGAATAAAATATGGCAAATCATTTATATAAACTAAAAACAGAAACGGGCCAAGGATTGATCCTTGAGGCACACCCATAACTAAGGCCGTTCCGGATGACTGCACATCATTAATGCACACTTTTTGAATCCGGCTGTGAAGGTACGATGCAACGAGACGAAGTGCATTGTCTTTAATGCCATAATAGCCAAGCTTTAGCAATAAAATTTCGTGTTGAACGCAATCAAATGCTTTGGACAAGTCACAAAATACCCCTATGGCATTTTGTGAGTTCTCCCACGCATCGTAGACATGCTTCAACAACTTCACACCCGCATCCGTTGTAGACCGACCCTTAGTAAACCCATACTGCTCAGGATGAAGTAAATTATTTAAATTAAAATGCTGGAGCAGCTGCTTTAAAATGATTTTCTCAAAAATCTTGCTTAGAGTTGGCAAGACCGAAATGGGTCTATAGTTCTGAGGGTCGCTCTTATCACCGGACTTAAAAAGTGGGATCAATTTACTATGTTTCATTAAATTGGGAAATATCCCTGTGTCTACAGATTTATTAAAGATCTTGGCCATTATCGGGGCGATAATATCAATAATATTATTAATTAATTTTACGGACATTCCCCACAGATCAGTTGTTTTTTTAATATTTAATGTTTTAAAAGTATTGACGATATCGTATGGGGAAATGTGTTCAAATTTAAAATTAACACTGCACTCCGTGACGCTGTCCTTCAAAACATTAAAAGCTTCCATTGGGGATGAGTTTATTGAGCTAGTGGTGGAATGGGTATGTTCTGAAAGAAATGCTCAAATGCACTAGCTACTGCTGTATCAGAATTAATAAGTTCATTCCCAATTTTAAGCTCTATGGCAGAATTATGCATTTTACGTCTACCTGTTTCATCTCCAATAACATTCCAGGTTGTTTTTATTTTATTTTTGGAATTAATTATTTTACTTTTAATATGAAGAGATTTGGCCTGTGTGCAGACACTTCTAAACGTTTTTGAATATTTTTTTACATATTCAAGAAAAGTGGGGGACTGATTATATTGTTTTTCTGCATACAGATCAAATAACTTATTCCTACTCTTATAGATGCCATTAGTGGCCCATTCGCTAAACCTAAGATTTTTGAACACTTTTTTTTCTATAATATTAAAAGTCTTATTAAACTCACAACCAATCATTCCAAAGAGGGCATTAAAAAGTTCATCTGAGCTACCGCGACTTTTGTCGAATTGCAATATCTTTGATGATATTTTTGATTGAAATCGCTTTATTTTATTCGAAGTGAAAGGCCTGTACTTGATATAATCACTTTTTCCTGCATATAGTTAGGGACAGATATAATTTGCCCACTATGGTCAGACTTTAAGCGACTTATTATAGGTTTTTCTACTGTAGATATTACAACTGTAGTTAGTAAAAATATTATCAACACCGGTAGCCGAAGTTGCAGTTATCCTGGTAGGTTCGTTAAATACATTGATCATATCAAAACATTGAAATAAATTAAGTAACCTACAACGATTACAGGTATCCACTAAGATGTCAACATTAAAGTCTCCACATATTAAAATTTGTATTGAAGATTTAGAGATCTTCTTAAGAACTTCCTCCATGACGCTCTCAAATAATATATAATCACTGGAGGGTGGGCGGTACACAGAAACTATAATATAGCGCTCTAACTCCACACAAGACAGTTTAATGGTACGTTCAACAGAAAGACCGACAATATCATTTCGTTCTTTACAATGTAGTTTGGAATGAGTTAATATCAAAGATCCCCCATGCTGGGCGGTCTTCCTCAAGAACGCACTGGACACTTTATAATTTTTAATATTTAATAAGTGGCGTGGCGTGTAAATAGCCACTAACCAGCGGGATCTTAATTATGGAGTATGCGTGGCGGCACTGTGGGTTCAATTTAAAAACTATCAACAAGTAGTATAAATATTAACAATACCACTTACCGATCTGAAGGCTTCTGATTTGTCTCCAGACTTCGGGATGTTGAGGCGGTGCGTTTATGCCCACAGTATGGCACAAAGATGGAAGCGGGAGCGTATATAGGTGCGCGTGCGGTGCGTTTAAACTAAAGGAGCGAATATATGCCCGTGCGGTGCGGTTAAAAATGTAGGCGCGACTGGGATGGTATTTAGGTAATGGCAGAAAGGAAGTATAGGACGCAGGGGGTGGGATTACTAAAACAAAGGCGCCACATTTGGGGCGCGAGGGAACAAAAAATTAAAAATCTCAGAAAGAAATCTGAACCCCAGATGTGAAGTGACGTTGTTAATAAATAACACCACTTGCGAAAGCAATAGTAATAAATTAAGCCCACTTGGTGCGACCATACTCCCCGCCTTGAAAGGTTAAAACTTTCAAAAAGAAATTAAGTAAAGTAAAAAATTGTTAAGATAATGACAAATAGCGATTTAAGTAAAGGCGATAATTTATTCACAGGAAACTAATATTTTTCAAAGAGTTGTTATAGCGATTACTTATGACTATGAACAAAATAATATTTTTATAAAGATTTTATAGAGATTACTTATGTCTATAAAACAAATAAAATAATTTATTAAAAAGATTTTTATAGCGATTACTTGTGACTATATAACAAATAAAATATTTTACGAAGATTTTATAGAGATTACTTATGTCTATAAAACAACTATATATAGTTTTTTTTTTTTTTGTAAAGATTTTTATAGCAATTAGTTATGGCTTTAAAACAAAATGAAATAGGCGTGCGTTATAATGTATTAAATAGGTGCGAAAAATTATTTACATTAAAATGATTGATTTATTGCGTTGGTAACGGATAAAGTTTTATAACAGGGCGTTTTATATCGCCAGATTTTGTCCTAACAAGAGCTACTCTAACGACATTATCAGCTCCTGGACAAACCTTTGTTATTACCCCGAGTGGCCAATGTAAAGGTGGCAAATTGTCGTAACCAACTAATACAACTGTTCCGACTTTAACTGGATTATCAGGTGTGCACCATTTTTGTCTGACTTGCAATGTATGCAAATATTCTAATCGCCAATTTTTCCAATAAGATTGAACTAACTCATTAATCAACCTTTTTCGGTTGGCGAGATTAAAGTTTTCGTTGGACAAGTCAGGAACAGGTAAATATTGTAGCGGTGTAGTCATTAAAAAATGAGCTGGCGTGATAACTTCCGGATGCGGATCCGAAGTAAGAACACTAAGCGGACGTGAATTGAACAAACATTCTATTTGTGTAAGCACCGTTATCATCTCCTCATATGTGAGAAGTTGATTTCCAATTACGCGATATAAGTGAGTTTTGACGTTTTTAATATTTGTTTCGGACAATCCTCCAAAATGTGGAGATCGAGGTGGAATCATTTTCCATTGAATGCGATAATTAGATAATTCGACTTTAAATTTATTTACGAAATCGGATTCAATAAGTAATTTATATATATCATTAAGTTGCGATTTTGCTCCAACGAAATTCGTCCCGTTATCTGAATACAAAACAGAAACTGGACCGCGGCGAGAAATAAAACGTTTGAAGGCAGCAAGGAAAGATTCCGACGTTAAATCACTTACGAGTTCTATATGTATAGCTTTCGTCACAAGACAAACGAAAAGGCAAATATAGGCCTTTTGGGAGTGTTGCCCGCGTCGGCGTGTTAGGGTAATGCGTATTGGCCCGGCATAATCTACCCCAGTATGTAGAAATGCTTTAACTTCTTGCAAGCGACAAGATGGTGGATCTGCCATAATAGGCGTTGGGTGCGAAGGTCTACTGCGGAAGCAGGTGTTACATTTATGAATTCTGCTTCTAATAACATTTCTTGCGTCTAAAACTCCAATTTGCAAGAACACATCCCTAACATCGGAAGTGATTGCGACCGGAAATAAGCGATAATTATAAAGTAGTAAAAATAAATCGACCTGTAAATTAGGTCCACGGGGCGTTATGACGTTTAAAGACAACCCCGTATGCGTTTTAGCATTAACGTCCAGTACGATACGCAAGCGCGATGTCGTTTTATCAGGGCGAATTACTACGTGGCGCGGAATGTAATAACCCTCGTTGGTATATTCATCTTTAGATAACTCCGTTAAGTAACCGTTTTTAATGTAGGCGTAAATTACATTATATTCGATTCTCGACGAAGAATCGCGTTTAAATTTCCTTTCCGAAGAAAGCAAATGGCGAAGAGCAACACAGCGTGGGTTGCCCAAATTTGAAGGATTTTTAAAAAGCGGTAGATTGACGGAAAGAGAGAGACCACTTTTATTTCGTGAAACCGAAGCAGTATAATAATTTTCATCCTCGGTTTCCTCAGGACTAAGATAGCGTTTGCTTGGTACATCTTCTAATTTCCGAAGTTTGTGAAGGCACAATTCTGAATCATTAAGAGCGAGCGCGGTAAATGGGCTCTTAGAGTTGACATCGCAATGATAATCACCCATCAAAACATACCTACAAGATGTCAATAAAGCGGGCGGATTATTTCCTAAAATAATCTTGTCACATAAGTGACTATAAGGGAATAGTTGGACTCCAGGAATATTCCATGGGAGGTCAGCGAGCGGAATAGTTTTAGTGAAATTATTTATTTCACATTTATTTATAAAATGTGAAGGCGAAGTATCCGTAATACTGTCGGTAACTAAGGCGTGAATATAATATTTATTATTGGGATAGCCGCGAGATTCTATGTTTAAATAAACATAGCCGTGTATCGGTCGCGACGTTAAACCTCCTTCTTCAATATAAGTGTTATTCATAGGAATAATAGGTAAGTTAGGCGATTTACAACATTCAAGGGTTAATTCCGGAGGCGGAGCGGTTAGCGCGGTCGCGACGGCGCAGTCATACAAATTACCAGAACTCGAGTTGCCGTTCGAGGCTAGGGCGTGTAAGTCGCAGGGAGCGTGAGCGAGAGAGAGCGCGGGATGCGGCGTGTGCGTCTTCGCACTAGTTGAGATCGTGGCAGCGGTTTGAGGGAATAATTCCTCATTATTATTTTTATTATTATTATTACCAAACGATCTATTTGATTGCGGCGAATTTTCTAAATTCGATATATTTTCCCCGATATGTAATAAAGTATGGTGGCGATTATTGCAAATTCCACACACACTACGCGATTTACATGAAATTGATGTGTGAACTAAACTTAAACAGTTCACACACCCGTTCTTTTGTTTTATGAATTCAAACCTATCTTGAGTGGAATTCATATTTATAAACTGTAGACAATAACATAGATGCGTATGTGAAGTATTTTTACATAAAATACAACTCTCATCCTTTTCGTCATTCTGACAAACATTGAAAGTTTTAAAGGAATGCGGTGTGTAATGACTTATAAATTTATTGCGATGGTAAGAGATAATATTCGACCGTACAAGTAAGGGATTTTGTTCCATTATATTATAACGCGTTCTCATGATTGGCGAATATAAATCTTCAATGGCGTCCAGTTCCTGATAATCTGGCCGAGCGGATGAATTTATTTTCATTTTTAACATATTTATGTCATCTAGAATATTTTCGAATTCTATTCTTAACTGACGAATGGAATCTGAATCGGCCATAAAACTCTCATTTTTTATTGAGTCAAATGTCGAAATATTTCTCGAACATTCATAGAGGCGAGTTACTATTTTAAAAATATTATCTTTCTTTATAATTAATGAATTTAATTTATTTTTCAAATCAAAAGACATGATTATTAAATTTAAGAGTTAATAATTTGAAAGTGCGGCGGCGGACGTCGTGTAACTTACGACAAAAATAAGAAAAATAACACCTTACGGCGGCGGCGGACGTCGTGTTACTTACGACAAAAATAAGAAAAATAACACCTTAAGGCGGCGGCGGACGTCAAATAACTCACGACGAATATAAGAAAAATAACACCTTTAGGCGGCGGCGGACGTCGTGTTACTTACGACAAAAATAAAAATAACACCTAAAGGCGGCGGCGGACGTCGAGTTACTTACGACAAAAATAACACCTTAAGGCGGCGGCGGATAAAAATAAAAATATAATAAAATAAGACTGATCATATCCGGCTCGAAGGACCATTAATTTGTGGCGTGGCGTGTAAATAGCCACTAACCAGCGGGATCTTAATTATGGAGTATGCGTGGCGGCACTGTGGGTTCAATTTAAAAACTATCAACAAGTAGTATAAATATTAACAATACCACTTACCGATCTGAAGGCTTCTGATTTGTCTCCAGACTTCGGGATGTTGAGGCGGTGCGTTTATGCCCACAGTATGGCACAAAGATGGAAGCGGGAGCGTATATAGGTGCGCGTGCGGTGCGTTTAAACTAAAGGAGCGAATATATGCCCGTGCGGTGCGGTTAAAAATGTAGGCGCGACTGGGATGGTATTTAGGTAATGGCAGAAAGGAAGTATAGGACGCAGGGGGTGGGATTACTAAAACAAAGGCGCCACATTTGGGGCGCGAGGGAACAAAAAATTAAAAATCTCAGAAAGAAATCTGAACCCCAGATGTGAAGTGACGTTGTTAATAAATAACACCACTTGCGAAAGCAATAGTAATAAATTAAGCCCACTTGGTGCGACCAATAAGAAATTAAAACTGTTTAGCCAATGCTCGGTTATACATAAAATATCAATACTAAATTTATTCATAAACAGTTCTATTTCAAATTCCTTGCCAGATAGACCTTGCAGATTCTGGTGTATAATATTCAAGTTACAAGGTCTATCTATTGTCTTATTATCTAGTTTAAAGTAACATTTTCCGTACCTAAAATGTTACTTGATATACTATTAGTACTACTACTAGTACACATGTCAATATATGAATAATTAGTACTTAATGTACAGTTTGTATATGAGTCAATAGACTTAGTTACATCACATGTAACTGTATCATTTAAATTATACGCTAGCAGTGAAGCTAGACTCCGATAATATTTTTTAGACAGATACATAGTATCTCTAGTCAATTTAAACGACGAAATAAATTTATTTATGTCAAAATAAAATATAGCGTCACTATGACGGTATGTCAAATTATACATGTGTATGTTTAAATTGTATATGTGCTCATTCTGCCTACTAGTCAGTATATCTGAGTAGAGAAAAGCACACATAACAAATTTACATTTAAATATCTCATTTAAAAACATTAATTTTTCAATGCATTTAGTAATCTGTGGTTTTTTCACATTTAAGCTGTCACCAAACATTAATATGACTGTAGTATTAGAGTCAAAATCATTAAAATTCCAAAGGCTGGCCTATTAGAAAATGACCAGGAGTTAGAACTTCTAGGTCATTTGGATCAGGAGAAATTGGGCACAAAGGACGGGAATTAAGGACCGCTTCTATTTTAGTAAAAATCGTAGTTAGTTCTTCAAAGCTAAGAGGAGTCTCCCCGATGACACGTTTTAAGTGGGACTTAGCCGATTTAACTGCTGCTTCGAATAAACCCCCCAATGTGGGCAAACCGGAGGATCGAAAACCCAGTTTATATTTCGTTTAGTTAATTCAGTGCCAATGGCAATATGATTACATAAGAGGAAAGATTCCAGGTCTTTAAGGTGCGGGCTCCAATAAAGTTCCTACCACAGTCGGAGCGGATAATGCTAGGTAGACCTCGACGAGAAACAAAACGGCTAAAGGCGGCAATAAAGGCCTCAGTGGATAGTTTTATACTATGTAGTGACGTTTAGCTATTATAACTAACGACGATATTTCTCCTTTATTCTTAAGCAATAATAAAAATCAATTTTTCCAAAGTCAACTCATTTACTCTTTCTCAAAAACTACTCAATGACACATATGACAGCCACAATGCTTTTTCATATTAATGACCAACTCTGAAGGAGGTTGTATTAAAAATATGTTGTAACAGTCGACCATCCTGACAACATTTGCGACCCCGCAAATCTCATAAGCTGACTTCTGGGGAATGAATCTACCACCGAACATATATTCTGGAAATACAGTTTGACAAATTTTGTACTTGCGTCTTTTGGCAATTTGGATGTATTTCGGCAATTTGGATGTATTTCGTTTTCGTGTGTTGTTTTAAAATACAATTTAGAATGAAGAGTTGCCTTACAGTGAGAACCTTACACTTTCTGTAAAGCTCATATGTTGGGAACAGAATAGGACGAAAAGTACTAACTTTTAAAACAGCTCGTTGTGCTATTTCAAGTGGTTTAATAGTCGTTTTTGCGGCACCGCCCCAAACAATAATGCAGTATGATATAATTGACTGACATAATGCATAGTAGACTTGGCGTATCACAGAAGAGCCCGCAATATGTCTTAGTGTTTTGAAAATATAGATTCATTTGCGAACTCTGCCGGTTAGCCTGTCAATGTGAACTTTAAAAGATAGATATTTATCAAGTATAATGCCTATATAACTAAACGTTTCAGTAGACGTAATTTCAGGGCAATGGCACGTATTTCTACTAGTGTTATTGGAGGAACAAGAATGAACTTTTAGAAAAATAGGTGTTGAAGGCTGAGTAATCGACTTTAATGAAAATGTCATAAGTTAAGTTTTTGCTGTGTTTAATGTTAGAGAATTTGACAGTAATCAGTTAAAGGCAACATTAAAACCATTCTGAGCAGTCGCTTCAAGTCTTGGCCAAGAACTATCCGAAAAAGTTATCGCTGTGTCATCTGCAAATGTTATTATTTTTCCGTTTGCTCTAAGTTGAGGTTGCAAAGGTCGTTGATGAAAATCAAAAATAAAGTAGGGCCTAAGATGCTGCCCTGCGGAACACCATAAGAGATTGTTCGCTCGTCGCTTAGGTAACAATCAATTTTTACTCTTTGAGTACGACCGGTTAATTGCGCCTAAATTGCGTTAACAGTGTTGGAAATGTTCATTCGAACACGTTTTTAGCTTACCGTGAGCAAACGTGGCACCCAAGGCGCGGACAAGCTTCCTTATGCCTAAATGTTGATTTACATCATCCTCCTGCCCTTATCTCACTATAAGTCGGGTAGGCACGACATGTTATAAACATGCCACGTGATTTGGCTACGTATTTTACCGCCTGCCTGACGTCAATTTACCGTAGTCGCTTACGATACCACGGTAAGAAACGAGTCGTCTATTCTACTCAGTCGTATTTCACACGGCGTGTCAACTTGCCTTAGTCGTCTTTTACGACACCTCAGTAAAAAATCGGTGGTCTATTCTACACAGCCAGATACCACACGGCTGAATACAAACAGCCATTTATAAATAAACTAGCGGCCTGCCCTGCTTCGCACGGCTATAAAATATATATCCCATGTCATTCAGTGTAAAAAAATGATTAAAACCGATCCAGTAGTTTAGATTTATTCATTACTGCCCGTGGCCCGCAAGCGTTAAATTTGGAGAAAAAACAATTTCCTTTCCCTATACCAAGAAGATTTCCTGCTATCTTTGGAATATCTAAATTCATATAGTACATTTTTACTTATTTACTTTTACATTTTCCCTATGTATTTAATTTATACAATTAATTACAGAATGTCTTTATATACAACATTCACAGCTTCCTTGTCGTTCAACAAACTCTGGAAAGAACGATATAGCTGCTGGATTCGAAGTGCTATAGGGTGAAGCGCGGCCTCCGCATGGCATTTTAAATCTGTAATATCTCCGAAAATGTGCACTTAAATTACATGCTGTAACGGCGATATTGATCTATATTAAATCAACAATTTATTTAAGGTACTTAATTGGATAAGGATTAATGCTGTAGTGTATAAAAATTGCTTCAAAAATAAGGCATTATTTTTCGTAAAAAGTAAATGACAAAAAATGCTATTGTGGGTTATTCATAAGAGATAGACATATACCATCGCGGACTTTTCTGTAGACCTTTTCAATGTGTACAAATACTTAGTACATCATTTTGATAAATCTCGTAGGGTTAAGCCTGCGTTTGCAATGTAAGCGGAAAAAAATGTAATTATTTACAGAAACCTCAAAAATTACAGTATTTCTCTACTATGTATTGAATTTTATTATACGTACAAACCTTCCTCTAGAATCACTCTATCTTTTAAAACAAACCGCATCAATATCTGTTGTGTAGTTTTAAAGATTGAAGCATACATACGGAAATATGGACTTTGTTTTATAATATGTAGAGATGTATAGTTGATATCATTAATAGTCTAATTGTAATATAGTCTGTCAAAGTAGAATCATCATAATCATCCTCCTGCCCTTATCCCACTCTAAGTGAGGTCGGCACAACATGTTACAAACATGTTGTCATATGATTTGGCTTGGTATTTTACGACCGCCCGCCGGAATGACGTCAACTTACCTTAGTCGTATTTTACGATTTCTCGGTAAGAAAGAGGGTGGTCTATTTTACTCAGCCGTATTTCACAGGGCGGATCAACTTACCTTAGTCGTCTTTTACGACACCTCAGTAAGAAATCGGTGATCTATTCTACTCAAGAACACGGCTGAATACAAACAGCCATTAATAAATAAATGTATAGCTGATATCATTGATAGTCTAGTAATATAGTCTGTCAAAGTAGAATGAATTCGTGAAAATCGTTTGCAGGGAAGCGAGGGGCAGCTTTTTCATTCATATCCATAAATACGAGTACATTGTGCGCGAGACGGTTGCGCGGTATCACATTTCGTCGCCTTCAGTCGAACGGGCGTGATTTTAATCTATTGTTGTTTAAAGTACAGTAATTCTTGTAATATCTAAATTTTGCAATGTCTATCGTTCGTATGATTCCGTCATTACAAACAATATTATCCAGATTAATGTACCATGGCGTCTACACTTGAGCGTCTATTCAAATGCTGTGTGACAAACTGCACGTCAACAAATAGAACTCATCGCTTATTCAATATACCAAAGGATGACAAACTCAGATCTCTGTGGCTATCATTCTTAGTGCCAGTTAATTCTGAACTCATTATGTTAACCAAAGAACAGCTCAAAAATAAACGCGTGTGTCAGAAACATTTTGATAAATATCAATTCGACAGGCACGGCAATCGTTTACAGAATGGATACCCATGTCTTTTCTCGCCTAAAGAGATAGAATATGGTTTACCTTTGAACTTAAGCGGTGAGTGATTTAGATAGAGATTTTTAATTTTGTAATATAGGCAAAGATTATAGGCAATAGAGCCTATTTTTTAATTTATTTATTTAGACTCCAACAGAGGTACACAGATAATAACAACATTTAAGACATAAGCTAAGTGTACAGTCTTACAAAAGTAATAAAAACGATTATCATAGAACATACAAACTTAAACTTATATGTCTAGAGATAAGAAATAGAAAAATACAAAAATTAAACTAAAATTAAGATAAAATATTTAATGAAACAGAATAACAAAAAAGATATGAGATATAAAAAAATGTGTATGCAGATGTTTTTGCTGATTCTAATATAGATTTTTATTTTTTAATCTTGTGATATATGCAAAAATGGTAGGCAATACAGCCCTTTATATTTTATTTTGTTTATGCAGATTTTGTTTCTGGTTCTTTAATATAGATTTTAATTTTTTAATCTTGTGATATAGGCAAATATGATAGGCAATACAGCCCTTTACTCTATTTTGTGTATGCAGATTTTGATGCTGGTTCTCTAATATAGATTTTATTTTTTTAATTTTGTGATGTAGGCAAAGATTATAGACAATACGTCCTTAATATTTTATTTTGTTTATACATATTTTGTTGTTGGGTCAAATAAGGTTCTATAAGAATTGATTTTTTAAATTTTGCACTTTGATATAAGCAAAGATAGTAAGCCAAGGGCAGGTTTATTTAAAACAACATACTAAATAGAATAAAATAAGATGAACCAAGTAGTTAGAGACAATTGTTCTGAGATTTTTTATCCTTCACCTGTTACTCAATTAAAATTAAACAAAACCTTTAATTCATAGTAAGAGAATAAAGAAGAAATAATAGTCTCTGTCAAACTTGTAAATAGTGTACTGTCGGCCTTATTACTAATAGTTTAATAATAATATCACTTATAGTGTCTTAATATTTTCTAATAATAATATATTTATATTTAAACAAAACATACTTTTCATAGTAAGAAGACAAGAAAGAAGTCTGTGACCTTAAAAATAATGCATCTTATCACTAATATTTTAATAATAATAATATCACTTAAGAGTTTCTCTAATAATAGTTTGTTATATTTGTTTATAATTTTCAGTGGAATATCCAAAATCTGACCACAACTATTCTACTGATGAGATCGTTGTAAAAACCTCTGGAACTTCAGTTATTGTTACAGGTGATTAAAAAATGCAATAATATTGTTAAGAACTTCCCACCGAGCTCAAATCACACCACCATGCTGTTAGGTAATCAAATTCAAATTCAAAATATTCTGTAAACAAGTGCTTTTGAATCGCCAACTCTACTGCTGGTTCGGAAAGCAGTTCCTACCGAGAAGAGCCAGCTGGAAACTCAGCGGTTGCTCTTTTAAAAATATAATTCTTAATACTAGTTACATTTAGTCATTACTCTCTTGTACAGGTTCGAAGAAAGCTATATCCACACATTCTTGTCATCTAAGTAATGGCTTTCTGTATCAGTCTTCCTTTAACAGTGATAGATTGCAGTAACATTTTAAACATTTCAATAAACAATTAAGTTGAGTTTATTTATTTCTACTACAAAACAACGTGTAATGCATAAAACAAACTAAGAGCTAGTGAATTAGTTGAATTCAGATTAGTAAAATTGCATTGTCGATAGTCAACAAAACCAGAATTATTTGTAACGCAAATAATGCTTACGCCCTTAGGTTTAGTACCGCCCTACGCCATGTTTATCACGCCTTTATAAATTTTAACACTCAAGTTAAAAAAAAATATTTTCCCTAGCTTAAGCCTGCGCAAAATTTCATTTCATCATAATTCCTTGGAATAGCGTTTCTGACGTAGCTTACTTAATTCTGGTATAGATAATAGTCCACATCCAGTTGATTCATTGACATTGTTTACAGGCCATTCTGAAGATCATTGGTATACAGAAAAAGACTGCATCAATTCTCGGCTCAAAAGTCCAGGTAAATAATCACTACAAGAAACAAATAATCAAAACAAACTGAATATAACATCTACTATTCTATTCAGCCGGATACCGGATACGGCTTCACCAGTTTTCCCTCACAATTATTGCAAAATGTTTTTACACTTTTTCGTTCTATTCGTGGTGTACTTAATGCTTTTTACAAGTTGGTTCGCTAATTGTTTACTATACTACATCGCCTTCCCGATTTCCTCGCGGGTCCTTCAAGGGACATAAAATGGTTTTTCTTTTTTTTATTATTTCCCTGGGGGATCTACGATATCCATCAACGAATAATCAATAATCTTTTCTCTGGATTTTAAATTTTCATACATTCACTTCGCCGTAATACGTGAAATTCACCAGATTCCGCAAATCAACTGTGTAACAACTTTCCAGTACCGTTTGACTGTTCTTCAAGAATATAATATAGGTCAGATAAATCGACTCCCTTTTTCGCATCATTGTAAAAAGAAAGCATAGAAAAAACTGTAAATATCAGCGCCGGGGTCAACGTGTTAATCAACATACCATGAAATTTTGATATTATTCCCGTTTAGAAATAATGTATTTCTGGCCTGGCTTTTACCCGCAACTTAGTTACCATGGACTGTTGTCGCGTGATAGGTTGACAATAGATGGAACTTTTTAATGTTGTCCTAATCCTGTAGAATTAACAGGATTTCTAAAGCCTATATGTTACCCCCGGTTTATAAGGAATAAATAGAATTTTGTTTTTGACAAATCCTCACCGCTGCCAGTCCGGAAAGAAGTGAACGGAGCGTGTGCTCTTAAAACCTTTACCAGAGCCGCCGTACTTCCAAACAGTTGGCCTTGGTGAGAGATTTCGTCTGATGGCGATAAATACATAGAATAATAACCAGGTTTTTTTTGGTTTATATTTTACTTTACTATTCTTGGTACAATTTAATTATCAAGTTTTGTTAGTAACCATGACTGTTATTCTCGTTGCCGTTGGAGCCTGGGTGGCGTTGTTGCTGCCTTTTATATCGTATTTCCCAATACGTCCTATCACTGAGTTCGACGTGGTCCGCGAGTTTCGTCACTCCCAGAAGAATACACGATTCACTTTGCTTTTCCGTAACTTGATCAGGACGTAGAATACGCAGTGTAGAATTACCAAAAAGACAAAAACGTATTCTAATACACTCTGAATACACGAATCCATTTACTTTCACAAGCAGATAAGCCTAATTGACATTTGTTACTTCATATTAGTAAACTTGGATTAACAATCATTCCTTTATTTCAGGTTCTAGAGAAAAGAAAAAGTCTACTCATCATGATAAATCTAAAAGAAAATTAAAGAAAGCATCCAAAAAACAGAAAAAGAAATTGTAAATTTATAATTGTGACCACTATATATATCTGGTACATTAGAGAATGAGA
The DNA here is from genome assembly GCA_029227775.1 of Morpho helenor. NCBI lineage: Eukaryota > Metazoa > Arthropoda > Insecta > Lepidoptera > Nymphalidae > Morpho > Morpho helenor. The sequence continues at coordinate 11,307,928 of JARGCU010000011.1, forward strand.
TTGTCATTAAAAGCGGGAGCTGAAAGAGTTTGTTAGCTTGGAAAGTAAAAGTTAATAATTGCATAATGCATTTTTTCGAATACTGTTTGAGTGTTTCAAGTCTGTTTCAATGTGCGAACTTCTTTGAGTGGAGATTAAGTTTCTATACCTTTATCATTATGTTTAAAAACTTCAACATCTCCAGAGTTTTCAGTTTCTCTACTCAAGGACGAAAAGCTCTCGTTAATTTCATGAGTGTCTCGTCTCTTCCAAATATCTGTTCGCGTCACATCTGCCTTTTGTTTGTCTTGATTATGTAAATACTTTCGGAATTTGTGGAACCTGATTGCTAAGAAATAAAAAGAATTGCATAAAATTTCAAAATTTAGATAAGCGTGAGTAATATTCCTAAATTATGTGTAGAAACTATACTCGCTATATTCGCGTCTTAATTTATCAGGTCATCCAATTTCCTTTATTAATTAGCTCTAGGGATGTCACGTAGAGGGGAAAAAAAGCCTGTTCTTGAATACAATCACCAGGACTAACATATCTACTGGTACCATTCAAAAGTTTATTAGTTAATTTGCACCGTTGTAATATCAGAAACCTAGATGAAAAATTAAACATGAAATCGATAACTTTTTCTTTATGGTCATTACACGTAATAAAATTGTAGTTAATTACAACATACAATATTGTTTTTATGTATAGTTTTAAACAAGTATACTGACTTCTATCTCTTAATACTTTAAATACCACATTTTGAATTTTTGAAATTGAAACAAAAATACTTTTTTAAATATAAATTAGAATATATTAATGATTTTGTAGTTTTACATATTCTCTATATTTTAGGTATAGGTATTTGTATTTTTATTTTTTTCTAAACAAATAATTTCTGCATTTATGACAAATATTAAAAATTGTTTATTTCGACAGCCGCAATATATAATATATCCACTAACAGTCTGTAGCATACCTTTTATTCTGGGGTCTCTTTATGTTTCATCAAAATTTACGATCATTTCATTTGAGACCAAATCATTGTAGTCAATTTCACAAGTTTCTTGAGGTGTTTCTTCATTTTTATTTCATGAGTTCATATTTTTCACGAGTCGTTTTCACAGTTGGACTCTGGAGCATAATTACTGGTAAAATTGTTAACCAATAAAGTGGCAAAAGCAAAATATGTTGGTGAATTATTTCTGACTCCATGACTACGTATGCTACAAGCGAAATTTTCAAATTTTCAAGCGGATCTTGGTTTAAATGTCTACACCATATTAACTTGACATTATATTCCATAAATAACTTAAGAAGACTAACTTCTTTTAAGAATTCCATGTTTTCTATAGTATGAATAAAATTATTTATAGATGGAACAGTCCCAGTTTTACCCTTTATTGTTACGAATTTCATTGTTCTTAAAATATTTTTAGCTTCTTTTCATATCTTACTGTGTCTAGAATGTGGTGTAACATTCCTCATCAAATCTTTACCACCTCGATTATGAGATTTGCTTAAACTTCCATTTAACGAATCAAATAAATTATCAATGAAGATGATTAAATCTGCTGTATGTCTAGTCTTCAGGTAAAACACCTCGATCTGAAATAAAATAAAATTGAAATCTTTAAAGGGGTAAAGCAGAAAGATCAAGAATTCAAAAGTATTTGAATACAAGTTTATTTTAATAAGCAACATTTCGAAAGTAAAAAAAATAATGCCGAAAACTTATATTAAATTAACTACCAGAATTTATTACTTTCTAGAAAGTTTGAATTTTATAAGTGTACACCTGCAAATTTATATTTGAACAGTATGGTGGATCAAATTAGCAATTTTTTTTTTGTCCAAGCAGTGGTAAGCCTATACACAGGGTTTTTCTTTGTTAACAAATTTTTTCCATTTTATGTTAATATTGGGTAAAGCAATATGAGCACAAGAAACTCATATTATTTCTAAAACAGTCAAGCTAAATAGTTGACTAAAGGCGACTTATTTCAAAACGAACATAATATGTACATAAACAAATCATGATCACATATATGTATAGTAATGAGTGTTTTGTCATAAGGAGACTCACCTGCTAAATATCCCATTGTTCTTCCAACTGTTTGGCTAAATATTTGTGCTGCATATTTTACTTTTAGCTTTGGGATTTTTTCTTTGAGACAATGGCTTTCTGAATTTTTGTTTACTAATTTCAAGCCCAATAATCAAAATAATCAATTCAATTTCATTCAAATTCAATTCAAAATAATCTTACATATAATGTAAGATTATTTTCATATATATTAGTGATATGTTCCCATTTAGCTATTTTTTCTTCTCCATTCATCATATATTTTAAATTTTTCGTCATCAAATTATTTCTAATCCCTTTTAATAAATGTGGGACATCATAAAGTGGTATGATAATATTGCTACTGATTTCGAAAACTCTGTTTTTTAATATTTTGTTTACTTGAAGATATTTTCGTTTGGTTTTTTCAATCAGCCAATTTATTGCAGCCGTATTTGATGTGCCTTGGTCACAAACTGTTGCTAGTACAGTGAGTCCAATGGATTTGTTTATTGTTTCCTCAAGTTGGGCAACTAAAACTATTTTTGGAGTACTGCCAGAGCAGAAAGAGTAATAAATGTGCTGTTTATAATTTTTCACTATGCCTCGTATCATGAACACAAGCTGTCGCCACGGAAATTTATAACCTAATATACATTCAAATATATAAAAAGGCGAAACGATAACTTATAGCAAATTCTTATTGCCAGGGTTCATGACGTCACCGCAGTGACGTCATTCTCTATGCACGTTTTAACTCGTTAACTAATGACGTGTACAGCGCGACCCGGGCTAATCCCAGCGAACTCTGCGCTCTATTTAATTCTCTTAGCCAGGGTAAACACCCCGGAAGTGGCCTCCAAACCTCCCCTTATAGCCACCCCTTTCCACTCACAGTTCTGCCACTGATCCGACTCCTCCTTTGAGCCTCTGCAGAATTTCTCTCCCTAATCTGACACTGATCTGACCCCTCTCTTGGGTCTCAGTGCAGAATACCTCTCTCTTCTCTAAGACAGTACTTAACCATATTTACTAAAGATGAGATGCTGTAACTGATATACACCGCTTTTATAATAGCATTATAATAAACTACTCACCAAAAATCTATAAAAATCGCGATCAAACAAAGGTGTTCACTACACTGGTGCGATACTCGTTATGCGTCAGAATGGCGCCCGCCTCTTGTTCTCTTATACAATTCCTACCCTCTTCATTATAAACATTTGATATTACTATTTTTCTACCCGCTACTAGTTATTATATTTGCTTAATATATATTTTTTATGTGATATGTACCTACAATTCGCGATATTTCGCGACACAAGCACGTGATCTGCAATTTTTTTAATAGGTTCGCCCATATAATTTACAAACCCTGTAATTTTGTCTTTTCTTCTATTATAATCAAAATGAGGGCTAAAAGCCATTTAATCGAATATTAGTGTACACAACTTTTCACTTGGTTTCATTAATTGTGCTTTCTGTTTTAATTGTTGAAATTTTTTTTCGTTAATTCCTGGTTTTAAATTTGCCTTAGCGAAAATACTGCTCAAAGATGCAGAGGAAGGTGAAACAAAAATTTGGCTCGGCCACCTGTAGCACTTTGGGCTACGTAGTATAAACAGTAAGTGCCATGAGCTTTTCTTTCTTTGTAAACCTCCTGCCCATCTTGGGTTTAGATATTTCTCTGAACTGCATTATCGTAAAATTAGCAGCCAAAGTTTTAAACTTTCCTAAAGCTTTTATTTATAACTTTTTTGTAAACGTTGTTTGTACGTATCATTTTTATGTTGTTCTGATTATTCAATATGAAGAGCAACAAAAAACATCAAAAGACCTCAAACACATATTCCGCCCATTAGGGATAAAGACGGAAAATGGGCCGTTAATAACGAACAAAAAGCAAAAAGATTTGCACAACACTTGGAAAATACATTTTTACCAAATGAAGATGATAGTGAGTATTTCTCCACAAACGTTACGAAACAAGACGATTCACCCATCAAACCAGTAACGGTAAAAGAATTATATAATGGAATAATTTTAAAGCTAAAGCCAAAAAAATCTCCTGGATATGATCTAATTACCGTAGAAATCTTGTGTAATCTTCCAAGGAAAGCAATAGTTAAATTAACGACATTGATAAACGCAGCTTTCAGATTAAGGCACGTTCCCGACTTGTGGAAAGTTGCCGAAGTAATAATGATCCCAAAACCAGGGAAATCACCATATGATGTTGCATCGTATAGACCTATATCACTTTGCCTATTATTTCAAAAAAATTTGAGAAATTATTACTCATAAGACTAAAACCTATTTTGGACAGAAACAACTTAATTCCAGAGTATCAATTTGGATTTAGAGAAAAACACTACAATTGATCAAGTTCATAGGATAACGAATTTAATCGAAAAAGCTTTAGAAGAAAAGAAAGTTTGTACAGCTGTCTTTCTTGACGTAGCACAAGCTTTTGATAAAGTCTGGCATAAAGGCCTTGTACATAAACTTAAAGTCATGCTGCCTAAATCATACTCCGAAATATTTTAGCGGTAGGAAATACTCATCAGGAAGCCGTAGAAAAGGTGCAAAAATCTAAATAAGCTTTACGAATGGGCTAAAAAATGGCGAATATAACTTAACGAGTCTAAGTCTATTCATATTGACTTTACCAACAAAAGACCACAGTTTTATCCTGTTTTTATAAGTAATCATAGGATACCCTATGGTAACACAGCTAAATATTTTGGAATGTCTCTTGACGCTAAGCTGCGCTGGAAAGCCCATGTCAAGAAAAAAAGAGAAGAACTAGACATAAGATATAAAAAAATGTATTGGCTTATCGGCAGACATTCTACGTTATCAACTGAAAATAAGATTCTCTTATACAAACAAGTCCTTATGCCGATATGGACTTATGGTGTTCAGTTATGGGGCTGTGCTAAAAAATCAAACATAAATATAATACAAAGATTCCAAAATAAAGTACTGAGGGCTATTGTTAACGCACCCTGGTATGTAAAGAATGAACACATTCATCAACATCTTCAGGTTGAGTTTGTTAATAAAGTAATAAAAAAGTACGCTGAAGCCCACGAGCAAAGGCTTCATCATCACGTGAACATCGAGGCCATCCAGCTTATCGATAACACTGGACTCGTAAGAAGACTTAAAAGGACAAAACCTTTTGAGTTAGTTTAATATACGATTACAGAACCTTCTATCAGCCAGCCGAGGTCAATGAATTCATCGTTTGATATTGGAAATATCCAAAGCAATATATCACAATTGCCACAGATACAATTACCTACATTCAGCGGAAGCTAAGTGGCTCGGTCCGCATTACATGACCTTTTCGTTTCTTTAGTTCATAGTAATATGTACTTAACCGAAGTTCAAAAATTACACTATCTCAAGTCAACATCAGAAGCAGAGAATCTTTTATAGCATATAACAATAACGGCGAACAACTATAACCATTTTTGTGAATTTTTGAAGGTAAGATATGGGAATAAAAGGGTAATTTTAAATGCTGATATGAAGAGATTATTGTAGATATTTAATCTGAAAACGATGCTGCTACATAAAGCTTACTTAGTTTACAATTGAGGCTTATTTGAGTGACGGCTACGCACCAAGCTGCAACGATTAACTTTTAACCATCAATCAATTATTTATTTAAAAAAAAATGCGTCGAGTATTTTGCTAGTTTTTCTAGGTAGGAGCAAACTTCCAAATCAGTGGTAGCTTATTTAAAAACATTAGACGATTCAAAAATACTGAAAACAGTCCAATTGAATAAGATATTAAGACAAAAGCATTATCGGAACCGGAAACCGTACCAACCTCACTGCACGTGTCCATTAACTTAGTTTTTATGACATCTGCACTTATTTCGATGCCGGAATGTTCAATTGCCATCAATATAGGGCTGTATTTTTCAGGCAATCCCGCAACAAAAACTAATTTTTCTTGTATAGCCGGTATCATCAAACATTCGTCTACTTGCTCCATAATTCATACGTAGTAGTTGCATAATGGTGGACGCCATGCCTTCTAACACAAGCAAATTTTGCACCGCAAAACACCACTCCTCATAGTTTTCGCGACCTTTCAAGTTCGGTATAGTTGCGATTGCTTTCGTCGACGAAATTTTGAAACACAAAACAAACAGTATTATTTGTTAAAACTCCTTAAAAAATGTATATATTTTTTAACTGGGCCCATAACCTATGAAATAATACGCAGTTTGACGTTTTATAACAATTTGTTTTATCTGTGGCTAATTCAGGTTGCACCTTTTTCCGGTTTCCACTTGTCATCAAGCAACGTAGTATTGTGTATTAAACTCTCTCGGAAATTTAAGCCTAATCGCTGAGCCAAACTGCTTGTGCAGAATGAAGTTTGACTTCCTGAATCAAGTAACCCTCGCACTACAAATTTATCACCAGAGGAACCTTTTACTAAAACCTTAACAGTTGGCAATAGAACCTTAGTACCATTTGACCTATTTGACAAATATTTTAGTAATATATTCAGCATGTAGCAGAGGGTTTGGTATTGGGGGCATTGATCTAAATCGGTTTTATTAAAAAAAATTGTTTCTAAAAAATATTCCCTTTATCCCTGTTTAGATAAATTGCTTAAATTTACATTGAATACAAAAGCCTATTTTAACTGTCATTTGTAAAGTTGTAATAGCTCAGCGGAGAACGGGCCGACTAAAGAAGTGGATATACCCGGGATCAAGCCCCAGTTATCACCTGCTTTTTTTTAGAAATTACCAAGACATGACCAGTTTTTTTTTAAACCAAAGAAACAAAAAGACAAACTTAAAACCAAAGAGGTTTGTCTGGTATGTTGGTGACAAAGTTAGTGCGATCGCGGCTTACTAGTAAACTTGTGTATTTGTAGGTGAATAGCACCTCAAACCAATTAAATACATATTAACACACTGCAACAGTATAACCAGCCATGCGTCATTATTGCAGTGAAGTTAGCGAGCTCGGGTTGCAGTATGCTATGCACCTACTACTTTGTTGTATACAGGTTGGTCAGAAAATATGTTTTCAATTTAGATTTAATGTTACTTTTAATTATACTTTTTTTAACTTGAGAAAAAGTAATTACTCCGTTATGAATACTGGTATAAGACGTTCCTCTTTAATGAGAAGCGTTTTACGATCTATGATCACGTCTTTTAAGTCTTTAAAGTAATTAAAATGTTTCAATAGGACACTCTTCATCGCTGCACGCTTACTAATCAGATCCAGTAATTTAGATTTATTTGGCTCAGATGATTTGTCAGACATTTTTTTGTGTACGCTTACTTTTGTTTGAATTGTCGGAATATTCTAGTTTAAATCCCAATCGTCAATTCGCATCCAGGGTTTCATATTCTCAGCAGCTACTGTCCCTGTACACAGTTTAGATTTTCTTTCGCTACCCCTTAAATCGGTCACCTCGTATCTGTCATTTCTTAGTATGTTCTGAACCCGGAATGGTCCTTTATACAACGGAAGGGAATTTATGCTCTTGCCATCATTAGTTTGGCTTTGAATTTTACTCAGAACTTTGTTACCTTCTGAGTATAGTCGTGAAGCCGTCCAAGTTTTAGCAAATCTTAATTTGTGATTTTGATTATAAACTTTTTAAACAATAGGCCATACTTTTTCCCTATACCATGAAGATTTCCTGCTATCTTTGGAATATCTAAACATATTTACTTTTTAAACTTTTCCCTATGTATTTTATTTTTACAATTAATTACAGAATGTCGTTATATACAACGTTACAAACATGTTTATGTTCGTATGGTATTGGTCTAGTTCACTATATAGGAAGGCTGGCTTAACATCAAGTTGTATAATTTTGAGATTATGTTGAATAGTTGTGGATAATAAGTAACCGAATTGAATCATATCTAACTGTTCGTGCAAGGTTTCTTGATAATCAATACGAGCAGTTTGTGAAAATCCTTTGGTGCATAGTCGTGATTTGTACCTAGGACCTGTTGATTCATTTTGAATTCAGAACACCCATTTGCATCCAATTATTTTGATATTTGGGGTTTTCTCAACCAATGTCCAGGTAGTGATTTTCTGATGGGAATCTAGTTCTTCTTGTATAGAGATATAAATTAAAAGTAAGTCAAGCTCGAAGGACCACAAAGATGTACGGGTTTTTACTACACTGTACAATCTTTGCCATTTTTTGCAATTAATTTGATACATATATTACCACAACATTCAACTTTAAAACTTTGTTTTTAGCAATTCTTATGCTCGGTATGGATAAAGGTTTGATTTCAGTAAACCAGTCCCGGTGCATTGTCATGTGCATGGATGCCCTTGAGTCAACATGCCATAAATTGAAATTATTTGCTGTGGATGCTGAAAATGCTGCGACATTCCTGCTTTCTTGGTTTTTCATTATTATTTTACTTCTTATACCAGCAGTCCTTGCTGAGGTGATTATACTTATTACAATTAAAGCATCTAGGACTTTTCTTATTTTTGTATTGATCGCTTTTGGACTGATATTTATTTGTTTGTATAAATTGCAGTGGTATCTGTTTTCTCTACTTCCTGTAGTAATTTATTTTTTACCGAATCAGCACTAATGGTAACATGATCATGGGTTTGTACTGTTCAGGCAATCCTGCCAGCATTAATGTGTCCAGCCACTCATCACCTACATCGAATTTTATACCCCTCAACTTGTGTGCGGCTTTCATTATTTTATTTACTTCGTCTTCAACTGATTAACTACTTTCCAAGTTAGTATTAATGAGTACTTTAAATAACCCGATTTTTCGAGTCAATACGCTGTCTTCAAATGCCCTTGACAAATTTAGTCACACCTGTTTTGCATTTTGTGCTTCTTAATATAAAATTGGGCCCACTAATAATATCAACTTAGAATTAGCTTTAAAGTCCTGTTTAACCGAGTTAGGATCAGTAGCTATTGGTTCTTTCAAAATGGAGCAATGGATTTTCGTGTTGTATGCTTTGACTACAAAACTCCAACTTGCCCATTTATCACGATACGTTAGCTTCTCCAGTCGCAAAATACGGCTTCACCAAATACACTGCTTTATAGATATTGTAGCTTTTGGACTTTACTTTTTTTTTTGTTCTATCGTTAAGAAATGTCTTAGAACGACGGCCATTCTTCATAAACGCTATAGTAAATGGGTAATTCTATTCTTTGTAATTTCACTTGTATCTCATAAGGATTGCTGGAAGGCTGGATGAGTTCCCGTGACGTCACTGGGTCGAATTGTAATCGAGAACAGTCTATTCCGTAATTCGCAATAAATTAATCTTCATTCACGAATTACGGAATATTATTTTTCTTTTCCTTTAGGCATCTGTGTTAAGAGCTTGCGATGTGCCGTAGGAAACTTAGTCCAATAGTCTTAAATTATGCTTAGACGGGATTCGACGTATCCCTTTGTAAGTCTTTGTTTAGGCCATTTCTTTAAATTACTTTGTGCTTTCTGTATGAATAAAGCAGTACCTTCAAATTCCGTAAGCCAAGGTTCCAAAGGTTCACACAACAATCACTTGTTTCAAATAATAACGTTGTAGTTGTATAGTTCTTATTGTTAATTTGTTTTTAATTTCATCTAATAATTTGTTTAGATTTTTGAATTGTTTAATTATTGTTTATATTGAAATCAAATTGACTCTTTCAATATAAGCCAGCGCCAGCATAAACATAAATATAATAAAAGTTTTATAACTTAAACAAAAATAATTTACATTTAATTATTCTCTCTTTTTTTATTTATCAACTAAAATCTAATGTATATTATCGCTCTATTTCCTTATGTCTCAATAGTTAGTAGCGCTTGAGTATTCAATTTTATAATTAAATCGTGGTGGTCATCTGAGTATAGCTTCGGGTCAATCAGTAAATTAATAATGAAGCCAAAAACAAGCGTCATATGGAATTGACTTTAGTAGGGCAAAATGTAAAATCTGTAAAAAATCTGGTCAACAGGTAAAACTTCGGCCTTAATAGGTAATCTAGTCTCTACATGAAACAATATGATGAGTGTATCAGGCAAGAAACTGAAAAAAAGAAATAAATTTAACTTCTTTTAAGGGTCCACAAAACAAATAACTCTCAAAGACGCTTTGAAGAGTAACCAAAATGGGCTTTTTTAAAATCGTAATAGTCTTTTTTATCTACCAATTTGTTATGTGAATTAAAATTCCCAAAGTATCGTTTTGCTGTATATTATCCTCTAATTCATGTTGCTAGCGCGAAATGTAAGGTCCAAAAAGGGAGTACAAAGTAAATGATGGTGCAGTTTTTGTACTATGCGAATGTTTTCTTTTGTGATCACGACGTCCTTTTACATACCCGATTTGTTACGAGTGTTGTCGCCAATGACTTTCGCTTTGTATTTTATATAGTAACACCGTCATGAAAAAACGAGTATTGCGCCTTTTTTTACTGAAATGGCGGCAACACTGTGTCGTATTGTTTCCGGTGGAGTCTTCCTATATATTGCTAAAACGTTTCAGTTGCATTCAGTCTTTGTTCGTCTTTCAAGCGAAGAGCATCTCGGAACGGGAATTGTGGTATTTCTATTATATCGTGTTTTTGTATAGTGCGTGCGCTAACACAAGTAACAGCCACAATAGCGTAACAAGTAACAGCGTTTGTACTAGGAATGTTACGGAGCTCCGCCTCCGGTTCCGAAAGGTCGTAACTTACGATTGAATTTACACCTTATTTGTTTATTTTCAGTATCAATGTTAAGACGCGCTTGAGTATTCAATTTTTTAGATCGTAGTGGTCGTATTATCTGAGTATAGTTTACGGGTCAGTTACTAGGTACGTCACATGGAATTACTTTGATGAAATTGATGTTAGTAGGACAAAGATAACAGAAAAATCTATGCAAGAAAAGGAGCTACGATTCGTTCAAAAGGTCATTTGCTTTTTCTAGATGAAACAGAATATGAAGAGTGTATTACGCAAGAAACTGAAAAAAAAACGCAACTAATTTAACTCATTTCAAGGGGCTAAAATCAAATAACTCTCAAAGACGCTTTGATGAAGAATAAAAAATAACCCTCCTAATAAAACGCATAACCCTCATGAGTCATGGAGGCAATGTATTCCCATAATGTAATCGGTACATAAAAAATCGTTTTGTCCACTAGCCTCTTTTTTTGTATTGCGAAATTGACGTTAATATGGCAAAATGTAAAATCTGTTAAAAAAAGCTATTCAATAAAAAGAAGTACGACTATTGCCTTAAAAGGTATGTACTGTTTCTACATGAGGCAGAATATGAAGAATGTATTAGGCAAGAAACTGAAAATAGGTCTCATTGCCAATTCGCAGCTTAAAGGCCTACGAAAATTTGCACCCTTGAGGTAAGTACAATCGTAATTGTATTTATTTATTTATTCTTATTGCACTATACAGAGGTACATTGATTTATATTAAATTAAATTAGGACAAGCGTGCAAAGGCGGTCTTATCGCTAAAGCGATCTCTCACAGACAACCTTTGGTGAGAGGAGAATACTAAGAGATCGGTTATAGTGCATAATAAACACAAAACATACAATTAAATACTAATATTACACAGATATTTACAATTATATATATTATAATACATATATCATTAATAAATTACATTACACATTCAATGATAGATAATATAGCTTCAAATGATTTTTAAAAATATGTAAAGATTCCGAACGGCGGAATTTGTTTTTCATTATGAATCTGTATTTTGTAGAGTTATCAGAGTTATATTATAATTGTTTCAGAAAAATGAAGCCCGCTGAACCGCCCAAGCTGGACAGTCTGCGAGCGTGTGCAGCGCCGTGTCGAAGTCGGCGCCGCACTCTTGGCACTCACCAGTCGCTTCGCGCTGGTCCACCCTCCACAGATACCACCTGAAATAACTGTCCGGAAAGCACCTGCGTAACGCGGAAGGTGAGGACCCCATGCCTCCTGGCGACCCAGCCCATTCTTCCTGAATCCTGCACTGGGCGATTCCAGCCGCCGCCTCATACGAAACAAGCTAAACCAACCAAAGCCAAGCGATATCGGAGATTACACTGTATAATTTCTTTTTTTTCTTATTCATTTGTTTTGATTATTTTTTTAAATCCAATATATCCAAATCCTCATGTCATACCATAATCAGAATATGTACACGGTGAAATTTCTAATTTCAGATTATTACCAACCATGGATCATGGAGAGGGGCCCAGCGTGCAATATTGTGTGTTCGCCAGGAGGTACACTGAGGGAAGATCTTAAACCCAGTGTACAAGTGAGGCCGGGACTCCACCAAAGCGGAGACGAGACGAGCGGAGAGGAGATGTTTTTTAAACAACCAATAGAATTGAGTTATTGACACGTCTCCTCTCCGCTCAGCTTCAGTGGAGATCGCTGTGCGGAGATGTGTAATATTTGTATGTCGCGATGGAAGCGGAGATGTGAGCTGTGCGCGGACGACGCGCAGTGGAGACGAGAGATGTGAGCGGCGTGCAGTGAGCGATGTCACCCTCCCCCCTCTCGCCCGCTAGCAACCCGCAGAACCCCGCGCGCGCGCCGGCCGGCCATCTTGCTAGTACCGTGCGCGCGAGCACACGCTTTTATCGTGAATAATTTGTGCAGTTTGTATTTTTCAACGTAAACAATTAGTTAATTTAAATAAAACGTAATGGATGAACAATTTATTGAATCAGTAAAAAAATATCCATGTCTATGGAACACATCAATAGATACCTATAAACTTACTGACGTCAAAGATGCAGCTTGGGAGAACGTTTTGAAAGAAACTCAATTATCTGACGGTAAGTGCAATTTATTATATTAAGTATTTCGTTCAAGTAATGTTGTAATACGAGTGTCTTGCCATGGAACGGCGCCCTCGTTGTTGAAATAACTACAGAATTTTTCTCGAACTTGATAGGCATCCATATTGTCATTCGATAATAGATTTTCCACGTTTGTGTCGTTAAACATAGTCGTGGCCAAACCCGTTTCATTATTATCTAGATAGCCAGGCATCTTGTCAATTAAAAAGTTGTGTAGAACACACGTTGCTTTTATCACTTTTTCCACTGTTTCTATTTTACATTCAAATTCTTTACGGTATACGTACCATTTCCGTGATAATACACCAAATGTAGCTTCCACAATACGACGAGCTCTTGAAAGTCTATAATTGTATGTTCGTTTTTCGTTATTTAAATTATCGCGTGGATATGGTCTCATTAAGTTAGTCATCAAAGGGAAAGCTTCGTCTCCAATAAAAACAAACGGTACAGGTTCTCCATTTTGGTACAAGGGTTGTGGCTGTGGTAGATTTAGTCTGTTTTCTCTCAAACGAATTCCGAATATACTATCAGCAAAAATACCACCATCGCTGAACCTTCCCATTGAACCTATATCTACCATAATTATTCTTCGGGTAGCGTCGGCTACGCACATCATTACAGTTGAAAACCTGTGTTTATAACAGTAATATGAGGACCCAGATTTTGGGGGTGCAAACATGTACACATGCTTGCCATCAATGGCCCCGACGCAGTTTTGGAATTGCCAGATTTCTTCAAATTGCTTTGAAATTTTTTTCCAATCATTTTCATTAAGTTCTGGCAAAACCAAAGGTTGTAATACTGTCCACAAGGCATCGCAGACATCTTCTATAATTCTTGGAACAGTCGATTTTCCAATCCTAAAATTTTCAGCTATTTGTGAAAATTTTGAACCAGTCGCCAAATACCTGTAATAATTATAATATAGATTTATATTTATGTGTCGTGGTTTCAGTTAGAATAGAAGGGTCATTTCAAAATAATATCTTAATCAGTGTCGTGTTGTTTCCGGAACTATAAAAGATTAGGCATTACTGAAATTATGTATTTACAGAATTTTCACTCGTTCAAAAGTTATAGCCATTTTTAAATAATAGAAAAGAAACAATTAAAAGTCTAAGATTCACGAGCACAACAGATTGAAATCAAACAAATAAAATGGATTTATCACTCGTTATTTATTAACATTTCAAATTTCGACGCCGCCGTCTGCCGCGACCACGTACGAGAGATACAATCCGTTTTGTTTGTTTGATTTCAGATATTTTTTTTATAAATTGGTTTCCCTTGAAACTCTGGTATTTTTTAAATATTTATAATGGTTATAAATTCTGCATGAGTGATAATGCGGTAAGTATATTTTGACTATGGCAATGTCAACATTTAATATTTATAATGATTTCAATTATTTTTATTTCAGTAAAAACGGCTAAATCTAAGTGGAAAAAGTTGAGAGACAGCCACCGGGACGCATTAAAAAGGAAGAATGCCACTAGAAGTGGACAGAGTGGTAAACAAATTCGTGAATGGAAATATGAGAAGGTAATGGAATTTTTGATACCATATATGACGAATAGAAACAGGACTACAAATTATACCTCACAAACAAATATAAATGAACAGGAAACAAATTCATTGGAAAGTAATGTAACCGATGAGTTTTTTGAAACATCAAGCAATCATACAAGAAGCACTCCAGAAGATCGTCCATCTGTACAACATTCGCCGTCACCGACATCAAGCGTCTCAGCCTCGACATGCAGAAATGCAACAAGAAAATCGGATGAAATAAGTAATTTACTTATACAGCACCATGCAAACCGTGAAAGAATACGCCAAGAAAAACTAGAAATACAATCATTGATAGAGAAAAATAATACCCTTGACGAAATGGACACTTTTTTTCTGTCGATATCAAAAAGTGTAAAAAAGCTTTCTCAATATATGCAGCTTCAGGCTAAACGTAAAATTTTCAATGTTCTTTTAGAATTGGAAGAACTTGAGCTACAAAACACATGGTATAGCACAAATGAAAATAATTGGTATTCCCCCGGTTACACTTCAGCACCGGGTCCAAGTTCGACACCGGGTCCTAGCTCAACACAGGCACCGGTTCTTACATCAACACAGGCCGGTGGTCCTAACTCAACACAGGCACCGGTTCCTAGCTCAACACAAATACCGGGTCCAAGTTCGACACAGGCACCTGTTCCAAGCTTGGAAGATACGCACATGACCGATGAACAGATAGAAGCATTCAGAAACGAAGAAGACACATATGATAATTTGTAACTATATGGAAAAGAAAGCAATATGTCTCATGTGATTTACTGTTATAATTTTTTTGTACGTTATGTTTCTAATATAACCTTACGTTTTTTTTGCTACTGCCAGAACGGCAGTTGATTTTTTTGTTTTCTTTATGAATAAATAAGATAATATAAAAATATATTTGGTTTTTACATAATATGCATCACTCCAGTCTCCCGGAGGGGTAGAAAGAGACAACGGATCTCGATTTCTCGTAATCCTTACATACCTCAGTTTACATAATATTTTTCATGTATTCTCGTACTTCTTGATTCTCGTTTTGAGTACTTCTCACTTAGCCCTTTTACACAAAAAAAAACAAACACTCAAAAAAGACTGATCACATTCAAACGCAGATAACACACATAAACACAAACACACATTAACAAAAAAATAATTAGGTAGGTACTTACTTCAAACATACTGCTAGCCGCTCTTGGGTACAGATAGATCTCCTGTAGTTAGTATCTTGCTTAAATATATGCGGTTTAATTAAGTTATGTAGTTCGTAGAATATATTCCTCGGTAGTCTGTAGGACTTGGTAAAACTTTCATCATCTAACTCATTAAACAGAGTAAAAAATTCTCCATGACTGGTATGGTAATACAAGTGACTTCTTTTCCAAAACCGATGTTTTCTTTTGTTTAGGTAGTATAAAGCTATCAATTCTGCTTCTTCAGACTGTAGTTCTTCTTCAAGTAAAAGAAGATACTTTTTTTGTAATAATAGCGACATCGTCTACCTTTCGTGTCAGAATGCGTACTGAGCACTCAACGCCCCGCACCCGAGCTGAAAAACATCTCTTCTCGCACAGCACACAGCACACCGCACACATCTCCGCTTTGGTGGAGTCCCGCGAGCTGAAAAACATCTCTTCTCGCACAGCACACAGCACACCGCACACATCTCTGCTTTGGTGGAGTCCCGGCCTGACACCTGGTGGAACCTAAGTACTTTGTAAATATATCTAGCTGTGCATATGTTACAGGATGTGTAAAACTTTTACTGTGTAATAAATGCAATTTTTTTTCTCATTCATTTTAATCCGTATTTATTATTTAAAACTCCTTATTTTACTCCGTCATCATCTTCCTGCCCTTATCCCACACTAAGTGGGGTACAACATGTTATAAACGTGCTGTCACATTATTTTACGACCGGCCGCCTGCCTGACGTCAACTTACCTTAGTCGTATTTTACGACGCCTCCGTAAGAAAGAGGGTAATCTATTCTACTTAACCGGATACCGCACGCTGGGTCAACTTACCTTAGTCGCCTTTTACGACACCTTGGTAAGAAATGAGGGCGGTCTATTCTACTCAGCCGGATACCACACGGCGGGTTGACTTACCTTAGTCGCCTTTTGCGACACCTCGGTAAGAAATGAGGTTGGTACTATTCTACACTGACACTTATTTGACTTGGAACGAACTGAAGCTTTATTCATGGTAATACAGATAATATCGTGGGTCTTCTCCCTCGCCTTGTAAAAGGCAGTCGGGGGCTTCGGGCCTCGAGGTTACACCTCTTTACCCGGGCTTGTCCTCTCGGGCGATCATAATCGCCCGGGTAATTTATTCGGCCTTATCGACCAGGAGTCCGCTTTTAAGGCGGACACCTTGTTTCTATTGCGAGCCGTTTCCTCTCACTGAGGCTGCAGTCCCCCTGAGTGCGCAGCCTGTGGGAGGGAGCTCAGCTGCGTCAGACCCGCCATGGCTCTGGCGACTGGTGCGACGATGTCTTGGCCCTGGGTATGTGCTTGGAGGATCTCGTTGAGGGGGCCTCTAACATGGCCCTCACCACCTTCCTGATATCCTGGGCCTCAGCTACGGTGAGGGTGGTGGGTGCCACCGTTGTTGCCGCCGGAAAAGTTTCTAGAGCCGCTGAACACTTCGGCTCTGTATATGGATCTGTTTGCGTAGATTTTTCCTCTCGCAGGGCTTGCGCACATTTTGGCGCTGTTAGTGCTGCTGGCTGGGCTTGCGGGGTCGATGCGGCGGCCGGTTGCGCTCGGATCTTCCTCGCACGCCTCCTCCGTCTTCTCTTGGCAGGCTTCCCTCTTACAATCGGCTCGTTTGCCGGCGGAGCCAATGTAGTTGGCTGAGCAACCGCCGGCTCGGCCGACACAGCTTGCGTGGTCGCGGCGGGCGCAGGCGCGACGGTAGCGAAAGCGGCGCGGGCGGTCGTAGCGGCGCTATGCGGCGCGGAGCGGGGAAGTGGGACGGGCACTTGCGCAGGGGGGCGCCGTGCCGGTGCGCAGCGGCGATCGTTTGCGGCGTGCTCTTTGCCGCAATTTGCGCAGGTGGGTTTCTCCTCTTTCGCGCGGTTGCAGTCCCGCGCGATGTGGTCGCCGGCGCATCGCAGGCACCGTACCTGCCTGTGGCAGTTTGCCGAGGCGTGCCCAAACGCCTGGCAACGGTGGCATTGTGGCGGCGTCTTGCCGCTGCGCCAAGCCTCCACGGAGATGCCCGGCATGTAGAGGAGCTCGGTCACTTTATATAGAAGACTGAGCTCGGCCTGGGACATGTGGGCGAGTTGCACAAAGTAAGTGCAACCGTGCCGTCCTTTTATTGGTGGAATCGCCCTGGCGCGTTCTGCAGGGAACCCGTTGTCCTGCAGTGCTGCCACCACCTCTTCTGCGGGAGTGTCCATTGGGAGGCCTCTTATCGCTACCTTGGTTGGTAGCTCCGCTGCTGGCGTGTAGCAAAACCAGGATATTGATTTATCCCGGCTTGCCTCCTCTACCAGGTGCTTTTGCACCACCCGGTACTCTTCAGCGTCCTTCGGCAGGAACCTTACTCCCTTGCCCATGGGGCGCGCGTTTGGCGCGCGGCCCAGTTTGGTTTGGAGTACTTTGAAGTGCCTCGTCCAATTAGGGAGGCACTCCGCGGTGATGGGAGGGTAACCGGACCGGGCCGGTTGCGGCTGAGACGGGCGTGGTGGAGCCGCGGGTCGGCTCGGCGAGGGCGGCGCGGCTGCGGTCGCGAGAACTTGAGACCGCGTCCGGTTCGTTCTTCGCACGTCGGTAAGGCGGAGGGAGGGGCTAGCGGGGTTCCCACCCGCACGCGCTTATCCCCCCCCCCACCTCAGCTGCCGGAGAGTCCTCGGGCCGAGGGCGCTTCGCTCCTTCCAGGCACACAGTAGTGTCAACTACTGCGGCAGGGGAAATCGCGGCGGCGACCTCCGAGGGCGGTGGCACAGATTGTGCATGTGGAGTTTGCTCCGGGACCAGTCTGAATCTCGGCATCGGTGAGACGGCCGGGACGACTGGTATGGTGGTATTGTCGATAATATTGCGGCGGGTTACCGTTCTCGGAATACCGGAACGGCCTGCTCCGCGGCGGCGTTGTTCGAGCGGGGGGGGGGGGGGTCTTCCCTACGTCCGACATTTTGCTCGTTACGTAGTAACGATTCCGTGTTTGCGTATTTTGCAGCCTCTAGTGTAGAAAGCATGATACGGCTCCCTCGGCGCGTGCAATCCAGCCAGGTGAGACCCAGACGGGAGGCCCAGCTAGACGCCCGCGAGCAGGAGTCGGAGTCACGCCCTCAGCGGTTGTTAAGGCGGCGGTGGGGTCCTGTGTTTCGTGGTTGTTTTTCTTTACGAAAAACTCGGCGAAAGCGGCGTCCGTGTAGTGTCGGCGAGGCGGCGCACTCGATGCTCGACCGGCCGTTTCCGTATCCGATTTTGATACCCGTTTTCGATACCCGTCGCCGCCGCCAAAACAACAACAACTGCCGTACCCCCCCCACGTCCCGCACTCGCTGTACGTGCCACTTCAGCCCCCACCGCACCCCGTATCGCCCCTCCAACGCCTGTCGTTCCTACGGCTGAGACGGGCGCTCCGCCAACGACGCTACAGCCGCCGGCGAACGTCCCGACAGCCAGGGGGGAACCGCTGGCCGGGAAAGGCAAGAAGAGGAACCGACGTAGGCGTAGGCAGCCGAGGCCCGCTAACGTCGAGCCCGCCGCCGCGCCCACACCGCATCCCCGGCCGCCATCAGAAAGCATCGGCAAAGAGGTTCGCCTCGAGGCCCGTACCCCGCCTACCCCTCAAGGGTATGCGAGAAGACCCCCCTGCTGCAGGAACCCAAAAATCGCCGTTCTCTAGCTAGTTCCGGACCCTCTCGCTAGATGGGGTTGTCGTAAAATTTTCTTTGCGGTAATAGTTAAACTAATATTTTTAGAACATTTATATCTCATGCATCGCAATATATTTTACCACATACAAACTAATTATATATAATAATAAGTCAAGTTATGGCCCGAATATTTATTTATTTTACAACTTCTCTAATAAAAAACCATAATTATAACTTCATTACAGAGACGTCTAGTATGTGCAATGACCTGCCTCTGCACGTTTCAAAATTAATTCACCTTTGTTTTTCCGGAGTTCTCCTGCTCGGACTCTGGGCTCGTACCATCTTCAATGGACGAGTTCAGGAGCTGTAGTTACAATTGGATCCTCCATTCGGTTGTTAAATTACAATCCTCCCCCCATTAGGTATTAAGTGACAAGTAACAAACTGACTGACGGACATCGAGGTATCGGAATCAGCCTGCACTGCCCTTCGCTCCAGCGGAACCCAGCGGTTAATTCCCATAAAGACTTTACTAACATTTTATACGTGATCAATCGGCGCACAACCAACATCGCAGTCATGCCACTTGCCCATTCACCGACCAGGCAAAGGGCCTTTGGCAGTGCTATTGTTGCCACCCCAAGTGAAGCCAGAACAGAGGACACCACGAACCTTAGCAGCGGGCGTCTACAGCCCATCGCTGATAGAACGGAAGAGTTGTTGCAGACATAGCTGAACTAGCGGAGGCAATTGAATGCAAGTTAAATGAAGGCAAATCGGTCACGAGGGTCAACAGACTCACGGCGACCCAGTTACTACTGGATATGACCGAAAGATGCCGCAAGTTTCAAGAACAGATAACCGATCTACTAGCTCCCATTAACCAATCTCTCAATGAGCTACAAGTGGCGGCAACAACGGCGCCAGTTCCTGCTATCCCGCAAGGAAGAGTTGAAACGGCCGACGCGGAGGTTATGGCTGTCCCTGACCGGGAGAGCAAAGGCACTTTCACGTCTGCATCCACACACAATATCGAGCCGTACAGTGCACCAAACAATAAAAGCCAGGAGGCAGACCAAGCCAGGCTAATCGAAGAAAGCCTTAAAACACACATCAGCTCATGCGTCAAGAAAGAGATTGAAGAGCTGAAGAAAGAACTCCAACGGGCGCCTCCACCACGTCAGTCTTACGCAGACACACTTAAGGCGGGAGGCTTCACCTCGCCGCCTACAAGCAAATCAACGCCTCATTCTAAGGGCCTCCCCGCCGGAGATGGCCGACCGGTCTCGAGGCCGGCCATAATTGTCAAATTCAAAAAACCTAACAATTCCTACCAAGACGCCCTTTCTGCCTGGCGGAAAAGCATCAGCTATAAACAATCATCATATGGCCCGGTTGACATCCGGCCCATCTCTGGCGGTAACCTGAGGGTGGAATTCGACGGCGAAAGTGATAGAGCTGACACCCTTCTACGGTTACGAGGGTCGGACCTGGTGGTAGCCGAAGAAGCCAAGAAAATTAGACCTATGCTCATACTAAAAGGCATCACCAGGGAGGTCCCTCCGGAAGAGGTCACTAATTCGGCGGATTACAAATACAGATAATGAACGAACACTACATGACTTGCATACTTAACGCTAGATGGCCTTAGGTGTAATACACATTATTTTTAAATAAACTAGCACCACCACTGTATGAAAATAATACTAGTAATAAGTAGTTTATCGTTTAACTGAACCAACAGCATTTACAAAAGCATTATGCTTAATTGAACTTAAACTTTTTGTAAGTAAATCAGCTGACATATCAGCTGTACATAGGCACGGAACATCTATTAACTTTTGAGCAGTAATCTCTTTACAAAAATGAAATCTTATATCTATATGCTTAGATTTATTGTGGAAAACAGGATTCAATAACAATTTTTGAGTACTTTGGTTATCATTGTACAGAATAATAGTATACAAACTGTCAGTAACTTCACAATGTAAGTTTTGTAAATAAATAGCTTCTTTACAACTATCTGAGATTCCTATATATTCTGCCTCTGTACTGGAGAGTGCAACAACTTTTTGTTTTCTGCTTTCCCAAAATATTGCAGCACCTGATAATTTAAACACAAAACCTGTATATGACCTCCTACTAATAACATCACTGCTCCAATCAGCATTAACATAACCAATTATTTCAGAATTAAGTTTTGAGTCATATTTTAAAGCATAATGTTTTGTCTTCTTTAAATATATTAAAATTCTTTTGGCATGACACCAATGTTCTTTAGTAAAACAATTATTAAACTAGCTCATATAACTAACTAAATATGATATGTCAGGGCGAGTTAAAACAGACAAATACAGTTAACTACCTAGCAGGCATTGATATGGTATGCTATAATATAATCACATTTGTTACCTATACTGAGATTTAGTTTACATTCCATTGGTGTATTTGAAGTTTTACATTCCAACATATTAAATTTACATAACAACTGGTCTAAATAACCCTCTTGGTCTAATGTTACAGAATCTTTATTGCATACAACTCGCATATCCAAACATTGTCCTTTAGTACCTAGGTCTTTATATACTGAAATTATTTTCTAAAGACTTTTTCAAGTTTATTACTTCAATACAATCATTAGAAAATATGAAGAAATCATCAACATATAAAGCAATTACAGTTATACATTTATTCATTTTCTTAATAAACAGACAAGGTTCATATTTAGATTTTACATAACCAATATTACACCAAAAATCATCAACCTTTTTATACCACATTCTTGAAGATTGTTTTAAACCATAAATGACCTTTTTTAACTTTAAGACTTTACCATCATTTAAATCACCAAAACAATCTGGTTTTTTCATAAAAATATCTTCTTCTAAATGACCATTCAAAAAGGTGTTTTTACATCTAAGTGCGTTGTTTTAAAGTCTAATTTTACAGTCAAGGCAAACAATAATTTTAAGGTAGAAAATCTAACCACTGGAGAGAATGTTTCATTGTAGTCTACCCCCATGTCTCTGAGTAAAACCTTTAGCTACTAAACGTGCACGGTATAGAACTTTCCCATCCACATCACACTTTTTCTTTAAAACTCATTTACACTGAACCACACAACCACTATTTCGGATATCGACTAACTCCCAAGCTTTCTTTCGAGTCTCTTCAAAGCATTGAAGTTCTTCTTTTAATGCTCTTTGCCAATATTCCTTTTCATGTCCACTCAACGCCTCCTGCAATGTTAATTCTACTAAAGCTACTTGAAGGCAGACATTTTGTTGGCTACTGAAACTTTATCTATCACGTTGTTTTCTGTCCCTAACTTCCCTTGTAGTTGTCACGGTTTCCTGTAAACTTTCTTCTACATCTTCATACTCACTGGGTATATTACTCAAAATCAGAGTCATTTGTAGATTTTTCATGGGATGTGGGAGTATCAGATAGTTTTTTTCCATATCCCCCACTGAAGATGGCTGTTCTGTATCCTTAATTGTTTCATTTACTTTTTCTATGACTGATATGGTAGTGTTTTCTTTGTAAACAACTATCACATCTCGACTACTTGTTATCACATTCTTAACTGGATCATACACTCTATAGCATTTGCTTCTATCAGCATAACCCACTAGAATGCCTCTTTGGGCTTTTTTATCCCACTTTCGTCTTTTTTTTTTAGCTATATGTACCATTACTATACTACCAAAAACTCTCAGATGACTATTATCTGGCTTGAAACTATGCCATAGTTCATAAGGTGTTTTTCCTTGCAATACGGACAAAACTGTGCGATTATGCAAATATACTGCTGTGTTTGTCGCTTCAGCCCAGAATGTCTTGCTTAACTGTGCATCAAAAAGCATGCACCTTGCTTTCTCGACTAAGGTTCTGTTCATACGCTCACATAGTCCATTCTGCTCAGGCGTGTATGGACGTGTCGTCTGATGAACTATTCCCATTTTCTTTAAGCAATCATTAAACTCAGCATTGCAGAATTCTCTTCCGTTGTCACTCCTAATAATTCTTATCTTTTTATTTGTCTGATTTTCAACTAATACTTTGTATTCCTTAAAGCTATTCAAAGCATCATTCTTGTTTTTCAAAAAATAAATAGCTGTCATTTTGCTGAAATCATCTACAAATAAAATGAAGTATTTAGAACCTCCAATGGAATCACACTCCATAGGACCACATATGTCTGTATGTATGATATTCAACACCTCTGTACTTTTCTTACCAAGATGAATAAAAGGTAGTCTAGCTTGCTTTCCTTCACAGCACACGGTATATGTAGACTTTGTAATGCCAACTTTCTCTTTCAAGGTTACCCCATGAACTGCATTTTGCATTTTATTTAGACATTCACTATTTACATGTCCTAGCCTGCGATGCCATAACTCTCTAGATATGATTGCTGCTGCAGACATATTGTCTTGAAGCTTGTAAACTCTATCCTTTAATAGTGTAAAAGCAACCAGTGTACGTTTCTGATTATATATTTCACAGGCATTTGTAGTAAATACAACTTTATTCTTCTTGTGAATCAATTGACTAACTGATAGTAAGTTAGTTGTCAATTCCGGTACACAAAATACATCTTTTACGTCCACATCAAAACTGAAATCATTAACTAAAGTAGAAATCTTTATATCGCCGGAACACACAATTGGCACTTGTGTTTTGTCAGCTACTATAATAGTCTGACCTTCTTTTTCGTAAGAAATATTCGTGAGCCATTGTTTATTCGGCGTCAAGTGCACACTGGCTCCAGAATCGACATACCAATCTTGGTTGTTAAAGTTTCCGCTTAGAAAGACCGCACTGAACGCATTTGTTTCTTTACGCTCATTTCCTTTGTTATTCGACACTTCAGCCGTACATTGAGACTTATAATGACCAATCTTTTTACATCTATAACATTTAATTTCTTTCTTCGCCTTTGTTGACATTGTCGTTTCATGTTTGCCTCCATGATTGGTAGTTTTGCTAACCATAGACTTCCTGGCCTTCGACAAGTGTTGCCATTCTCTATAACCACTGGCCAAAGCGCCATTCGATTCATTATTTCCGTTCGTTCCATTTTCGGATTCCATGTCAAGTAACTTACTTTTAATGGCGTCCGTTGTTATCTGAATACCCGAATGTTTGATGGCCATTATCATGGGGGCATATTTTTCAGATAGCCCAGCCAGTAATAAAGTACCAATCCACTCGTCATTTAATTGAAATCCTGTGTTACACAACTTTTGCCCTGTTTCTATAATCAGCGTCACGTATGCAATCACAGAACTACAATTTTCGAGCCTTGTAGAAATTAAATTTCGTAGTAAGCTTATTCTTCTTGCAAATCCGGAATCGTCAAATAATACCCTTAAAAAAAAAGTAAGTAACGGCCTGTTACTATCCCACTGCTGGGCATAGGCTTCTTCTCTTCGTTTATTTTTTTTTGGAGAGAAGGATTGGAGCTAAGACCTACCGCGCTGCTCCAATGCGGATTGGTAGGTTATACACATCCCCAGAATTCTCTACGATATGCAGGTTTCCTTACGATTTTTTCCTTCACCGAAAAACGTGTGATAAATTGCAATTATCAATAAGACACATAAGTTTTACTAGAAAACTCATTGGTGCCTGCCCGGGGTTTGAACCCTAGACCTTCTCGAAAGAGGCGCACGGTGACACCGCTGGGCTACCACAGCTACAATATACCCTTAACTTCTCCCATAATTCTTTGGTAGTTAAAATATTTCTAATATGCACGTATAATGAAGAGTCAATCGTGAGAATCAGTTTCGCTTTTGTTTTTGCATCATCCTCGGCAAACAATCTTACATCTTCCTCTGGTTTAATGCATTTCATCATTCCTTCTAGGATTAAGAAGTTTTCCGCTGCAAATACCCATTCACTAAAATTTTCTCTGCCTCTTAATTTCGGCACATTTACAATATAATTTACCGCCATTTTGTTTTAATAAAATAGATAAAATAGAATGCCTATCTAGCTAATCTGAATATCCTACTGCGAATTATAATTATACTTGATAACTTTGAATTTTCGCGATACTTAGCAGATAAATAAAACTAAAAAGCCATCGTTCTGGGCCCATAACCTAATAAAAGGATAATAAAACGCAGTGACTCTTATTTGACTTGGAACTGTTATATTCATAAATAGTAAGGGTTTGTGCTGACGAGTGCAAACCATGCACATTCCTGAGCTCAGATCCCTGAGCCAGACCCGAGCACGAGTCAGTCTACATCAGAATTTCAAACGGGACGGTCGCCCTATTTTTATAAGTTCATGTATTTTATTTTAGTTTGTGTAACTTAATTAAAGTTTTTTTTTAAAAAGCTTTATATTATTATCCGCGTAACATTAATGGTGGCAGCGGTGGGATACGGAAGTCCCCAGTGCCCAGGGCCGTCCCGCAGACTCGCTCCGTATCCCGAAATCCGGAAGGAAAAGTGTCCAAAAATCCGTGTCCAAAAGAACAATCCAAGTGCTTTGTGCTAGTGAGTAAACTACGTGAGAGGTGAAACCTAGTGCCTTAAATAGTCCTTTATCGTGATCCTGGAAAGGACTTGTTAGTGCTGCAAGAAAATCCCTTGAACTGACACTCAGTCATTTATCTGCAACATTCGTTCATAACGAGAGTAAACCTAGAAAATAAAATCCTAGAAAAGGATTTACGAGTATATCCTGTAAGAAAATATCCATCTTCAAAAAAAAAAAGAAATCAAGATATCAATTACACATCGAATATCAATTCATCGAAATGTTCCCGATCGTCGTCGTGTCCTTATCAGTCGCCCACGTATTATTCGTACAGTAAGTCTTTAGTCATTGTTTTGTCTAAGTTGAAATATTTAGGGTTCGGCATACCAAATTTTTATTATAATAATTTTGTAACTTGAGCTAAATATCTTATTCAAATTTGTCATCGACGGCAGTAGGGAAACTCTCAACTCATTTCTTATAAATTGTGATAATGCTTTCGAACTTGCATCAGAATCACAGAAACCGATTCTATTTAAATATATATTCAGCCAATTAAATGGAAAAGCGGAAACTGCTTGTTCAATCAAAGATTTTAATTCATGGGACCAGTTAAAAGAATTTTTGAAAAACCAATTTAGTGAGCGTAAACATTATTCCCATTTGCTTACTGATCTCCAAGAAAACAGGCAGGATCCGCAAGATAACGTTAGTCAATATGCGTTACGCACGGAGACCTACCTCTCACAATTGCTAACAGAAATATCACTATCCACCTCCAAAGCGAAAGAAATGCCGGGTCGCACCGCGGCTATGGAGGACCTCGCCCTCCACCATTTTGTTATGGGCCTTCATCCTAGAATATCAAATATCGTGAGGTGTAGATCTCCAAAAACTTTAAATGAAGCCATAAATTCTGCCATATCCGAAGAACGTATACAGCAGATTTGAATCGAATGAAGAGTATATGAAAGTAGACTCTGTTGCAGCTCCATCGAAAGAACCTGAAGATACGTCTTTCGTCTGGTCGGACGATTATGAATTTTACTGGCCAGAGGGAAACGTTTTTGAGGGACCCCGGCCCAATTTTTTCTTGTCAAGATCCCACTCAAAGTTTTATAAAAATATGGCATCCGGAGTTTATAGAAACCATTAACAAAGAGACAATTAGGTATGCATGGCAAACAATAAGTATGCGATCCGATCGTGACGTTGGTAGGGCATTCCATAGTATTAGGATGCCTGGGTCGATGTTACGGTTGAAGAGTTATACGTATATTTTGCCCTTGTTATCTATGTCTTTTTGCTTGCGAACCGAAATTCTGGAGTATTTATTAGACTACTGGGGTCTTGGCAACGCCCGAATTTGGTGAAATTTGATCTTACTCGCGTACCAGGCCGCACGTTTCCGTAAGCCTCCTTAATTCCTTATCATAATCTTTTGGTGTGCTAAATAAATCCTTTTTTTAGATTTTACTAGCTCCCGTTACAGGACGAATGGTTGGCACTTTCATCTATCTAAATTTAATACCACATTATGTCCTCGTACGCTCTAACAGCTGAGTTTTAAATGAGTTTAATAAAATCTAAAAAAAAATGCTCATTAACGCACCACAAACTTAAGGATGAGCCGTATCAAAGTAAGAGGTTCTGATTTGTTATTAATATTTTGTATTAATTTTATTACATCAGTATTTAATGAACTCTTAAATTGCTAAGATAAATTGCAAGCTGTTACACTGCGCAAAACAAGACGACATAAATGAGAAATTGCATTGCGCAATCGCATGCACACGAGTCAGCTGTTGATATGACAGGTGACAGCTGAGAGTTGTTTTGAACTTTACGACTGTTTGAATTGACAGACTGTTGATGAGTCAGATTCTTACTTAGCACTAACGACTTTTTGTTTGAATACTGCTCTAAAAGTTCTTCCATTGTGACTGATTTATAAATTGAAATCTAGTTTATAAATAACTTATTGAAGGTTGAAATTATTAACACCGTAATCAATCGATTCAGTTTGAGAATGGTGTTAGACGCGGATTGACACTGCGCGTGAGCAAAATGGCTGATCGGTTCACCAATTTCAAAATGCTTAAATTGGTACACACCTATGTTTATGGCACGATAAGTGATTTATATAAAAACTAAGATGCCAGAGTAATTCGTTCAAGAAAATTTGAGAAACGCTAGATATGCCTCGCCTCTCGATCAAGGACATACCTAAGAAAATAAATATGAGGTCAACTTCAGGCGCTGGCAAGGATTCTGTTTACAAACCAAAGGTTTCGTAGTTTGTCGTACCCGTTGGATTTTTAAGGACCTTTAGAAATAAACAAGAAACATTCACGAATGTAAGTAAAATTTTATATACAAATTGGTTGGGCGCACTTTGCATTTGGCAATATCACTGCCGAGAATCTAGTGGTCCAATCAGTGGACCAATCGGACGGTGGTGCTACATCTTTACCCAAACTGTGGGCCATCACATGAATTGTCCCTCAGAGGATCATGTTTTAAGACAAGTGCTTTGCTACTGCATTTTCATATCAACTGTTATATCCAAATGAAAGTCTAGTTAGTAATTTTATTTTTGAGACACTTTACAATCAACTTAGACGCGCCCGACCACGTCAAGAGAGAGAGAGAGAGAGCGCAGGTGTGGAAACGAGGCCGCTATATCATACATTCCCGTTCTCACACTCTCCCACACCTGTTTCACTCTTAACAAAGAAATAACTATCAAAAGTTGTTACACAAGTATTATCTTACTGAATAGGTACAAATAATTTCCCTAAACTAACTTTCCTCTAATGTTTCTGAACACGGTAACATTTGATTTACATGCCGTTTCCACTTGGATCCCCCCACATCCACTACATATGTCACACCTGGCACTAACTCCTCCATTACTAAACCTAGAACCCAAGGCCTCCCTTGTTTTGTATAATTTCTCGCCATTACCTTCTGGCCAATTTCAAATTTCACTTGTCTTGAAACTATTTTTTTTTGTTTACCTTCTCATATATTTGTTCTCTTAATGGTGGAGGACGCAATAAACTAAATCTATTCCGGATTTCTCTCCCTAACATTAAACGAGCTGGGGATACTCCCGTAGTTTGTTGAGGTGTGCTTCTATAGTCAAATAAGAATAAGTTAATAGTATTGAATAAATTATAGTTACTTTCTTTAATCTTTGTTATAGCCGATTTAAATGTTTCTACGAATCTCTCTGCAGCTCCATTAGTAGCTGGGTGGTATGGTGGTGAAAATGTGTGTTTTATTTGATTTTTAACACAAAAACAGTTAAATTCTAAACTGGTAAACGTACGGCCGTTATCTGTAACCAAATGTATAGGAAATCCAAATTTGCAATACAATTTTTTGAAAACTTCATTTGTACAATTTGTTCTGCGCTGTTTCTCAGGGCATATTTTAAATATATGTCCTTGTTGTCCACATTCCGAACAATATTTCTTGTTAAGGGTACAAGAGGCCTTCATGTGATTGGTTTTGCCACAGCAATAACATTTTGATTGTTGTTTATTGTTTGGTTTGGGCATTGATTTTGGTTTTTGTTTGAATTTATTGCATACATTGTAGAATGTTTCAGATACTTCGTTGGTGTTGGTGTGACATAGCGCAGATTCTACAGTTCTAGCTACTTCCACACACTTCTCTAAGGGCATATCTATAGAGTTTTTCATTAATTCAAATTTTATTACTTTGGAGTTGACTCCATACATAAATTTTTCCTTAATTTGATCATCTACATCTCTAAAATTACATCTACCCGCCAATTTTCTTAATTCCAAAACGTATTCCTGAATTTTTTCTTTCGGTAATTGATTTCTTCGACGAAATTCTACCCTTTCTAATGCCGTAGATAAGGGTTTATCGTATTTCTCTTGTAATTTTTTACAAAGTTCCTCATAACTCAATTTGTAAGGTTTCATATGCGTCATAGGTACGTGAGTGTTTCGATAACTTTTGGGGTTAGTTTTGTTATCAACAACGGCGCTTTTTTATTTGTCTCAATATCATTAACATTCATGAAACAATCTAATTGTTGCTGAAACACTTCCCAGTTATCCCCATCAAATTGTTTTAACTCTCCCATAGACATTTTTGTTGTTTTCAATGATTGACTTGTTTTATTCTTTGACTGGCTTTTAAAGTAAGCACTTAATGCTTTTCGTAGGTTTTCTATACTTGCATCCTCCAGATAATTTATTTTCTCTTCTATCATTAAGTTTTGCAGTTCTTGTTTCGTGCACTTATAGATATAATTTAGTTTCCCTTGCCGTATTAATTTAAATTTGTCTTCTGACATGTGTCACCCTTTGAAGTTCGCATTATATGAATTGCGCTCATAATCTACTCAACAAAATAGGGCCCACCCCACAACAGCTTACAAATTCGATTTAAAATATTTTGTACGGTTAACATGACTCAAGCACTTAAACGTATACTTGACATGGCGATGAGTCTGTAGCAGCGTTCCTAACGATAACTTTAACATATTTCTCAAGTAGCTAGTCAAAGTGTAGGGCTAAACAAAGCATATTTTTGTCAAAAATGCATATTAAAACGACGTTACAAAATTTTACTACACTTTGTCGCAATTGGAGCACACACCTACGCTGCACATGTAAAAGACGTTATTTGTACACCGTCGTCGACAGGGAAGTTTGAAAAGTTATAACTAAACTTATCAAAAGAGGTGCATCGAAGGAGAATAAGACTATTTCTGCATGAAGACATCGGTGACCATAAGCCTAGTCCATTTTTAAGACATTTAAAAAATCTTGCATTGTCTCAGACGATTTATTAATGACCTTGTGGTCCGGTCGCTTACCGCATACTTTACAGACCACTAGACAAATAAATGCACTAAAAATTGTGTTCTGGACTTCTTCAAAACAGTTGCCGATGGTGCTGTCAACAACGATCATGATGACGATACAGATTATGACGCAACGTGTGAGGAGCCGAGTGACGAAGATATCCTACAAAATGTTATCACCAACAGCCAAGATAGCGATGATTATAATGACGATGGCCTACGAAAAAATTTAATCACTCCGAGCGTATCTGAAGCTTTAAAAGCTACAGAGGTACTAAATGTTATGCACATAGATATTATATAGGTACATTTTACATTAAATAAATATATTTTTTTATGCAAATGTTTCTTTTTCTGGTCACTTATTAATTAATAAATATATATATATATATATATATATATATATATATATATATATATATATATATATATATATATATATATATATATATATATATAATGTATGTATATGATAAATCAAAAATTTAGATTATCTGTTCGTTTAATACGACTTCCGGTTAATACGACGTACGATCAGCAGTTGCCAACAACTACAACTGGTGACCCTAGATACGAACAAAGGAGAATGGAATCTGCCCAATATGCAAGTGTGTGCCGAGTTGGAGTGAGGGTGCCTCCATTTTGGCCTGAATAACCGTCTTAATGGTTTGAACAGATTGAAGGTCAATTTGCATTATCTAATGTAACGAATGACGCAACAAAATTTAAACATGTCGCTCTTTAGTCTGACAATCAATCCGCATTAGAGGCGAAAGATATTATTACGTCACCCCCGGAGACGTTTTTTTGCGCGGTTAGCAATATATCAAAACCAAGTAATTTCTCATAGCTGCCAATGGTACATTAACACATATGGACCTATAAAACTTCGACTTGATCTAGGACTTACATAAATTCTCCTGGAAGTTCATCATAGCGGATACAACATCTTTATACAATATATACTTAATAAAAGAAGACGCAGCGTGCCCAATGTGGAGAAGAAGAAACAAGCCTTCACCTTACGGTTGAGTGCCCTATGTACTCGCAGGTAAGATGGGAGATACTAGGTACGGATGAAATTGAAGTTGAGGACCTAATAAATATCCTATACATAATATCATAAAAAATAATCTACTTGTTGCTTTTACAGTGGAATTGCGTCGAAGAACTAAAAAGGAAAGTCAACAAGCGCAGCGATAAGTCTGAAAAAGATTATGAATCATTGTTTAATAAAATGTTTAAAAAGTATATGGATCGCGGACCCCACTCTTCGCGTGATGAAACCATGACTGACGATGATCAACGACACAAGTCTAGCAGTGAAAAGTCAGAAATTGTTCACGATAGGTTAGACGCTTCAACAGGTAATGAAAGCATTTTTCTTACACGTGAAAAAGAGAAGAAGAATTTAGTCGATTGTTCATATCATCGTTTCGAGGAGAGGTGCGACGTGGAGAAAATGTATCGCCAAATAGAGGTGGACAGTTCTCAACGTCACTTTCAACTAATTCTAGGAGGGATGAAGAAACACTTCCACTAAGAGTATTTCGACTAAATTCAGTTACATACGGAACTGCCTCCGCTCCTTATTTTACTTAGCATACATGCGATGGCCACACATTGACCCTTGAGATTTTAGAAACAGCCACGAAAGCCAGCCAAAATGTCCTTAACCAGAGAACAGACGTGAGAAAGGTCATGTCCGATTATCAGGTCATTCCTCAACCTATTGTAGATTATATAATTATATTATACTAGTGGCTCGCTCCGGCTTCGCACGGGTATAAAATATATAGCCTATGCCACTCAGTGAAAAAAATGAGTAAAATCTATCCAGTAGTTTTGTTTTATTCATTACTGCCCGTGGCCCGCATCATACTTTTATTACACTTAACCAAGGAAAATTACGTATAGCTGTCATTTATGGTTTGTTATTCCATGTCATAGTCATTTTTCTTATACCACGTTTTATAGTGACTTGACGGGATAAAATAAATGCGGTCGAACGGGATAAAAGGTATCCTATGTCCGTTTCCTGGTTCTAAGCAACCTCTACACCAATTTTCGGCCGAATTGGTTCATCCGTTCTTGAGTTATAAATAGTGTAACTTAGACCAACTTTCTTTTATATATATAGAAGATTATAGATATTAATTCTATTGTAACTTCTGTACTAGGATAATAATTGGATTTTAAAGACAACAGTTAAGGACAAATCTTCACTCACTTTCCTACATAGTCTTTGCTACCAAATGGCGACAGACCAATACGTTTCATCAATATCCGACTTAAACTTTACTTTACTTAAATTACCGAGCAAGGCTTAGTCACCTTAGTTATATTTTAAACACCGTTGGATTGTCGCATTTCTCAGATAGGAGAGCAAAATGAATGCAAAAATCATGGTTTGTTCAAGTTAAATAGTAGAGATTTATTTTTTCTTACTCATCTTCATTTAAATAATTTGCTTATGTTACACAATCTACTCTTACACCTAGTACCAATAACAAATCACGAAAACAATAATTACTTAAATAAATAAATACTTTTAATGTTATAACAATAAATAATCTAGTAATACAACAACGAAGAGTAAACCAGTTTAATACGTCAGTAACGCTTGGGCATCTTGACTGGTGTTCAGCTTAAAACTGAGCTTAATTCCGCGTCTCGCCGATGTCTTAAGCCACTGCCAAAACAATGCAGCATTAATTCTGTTTGAGGCAGATTTTTGCTCCTTTTTCATATAAGTTACAATCTGCGTCTTGCTTTCAGATTTTTCTTCAGTCTAAAAAGAATTATTAACAATTAAAAAGATAAGGTTTAAAACACTAAAAAAGGCTAATACAGAAAGCCTTCTAAACTATTGAGGATGACTTAGATGATCAGAATGCTTGGACATCTACTCTTCGAAACAGTACAAGACAGTAAGAATTGTATTTTTTAAAAGAGCAACCGCCGAGTTTCTTGCTAGCTCTTTTTGGAAGGAACAGCTTTTCGAACCAGCATTAGAGTTGACGATTCAAAAGCACTCGTTTACAAGTTTATTTGAATAAAGAATATTTCGAATTTGAATGTGAATTATAATTTATTATTATTATTATTTTGAAGACTTAAATTTTTTTATTGAAATTTATCCAATTATTATTTATTTTAATATAAATAGAAATAATTTTATATCTTGTTTTATTATTATTATACTAATATTATACAGAGGAAAAATTTGTATGTATGTTTGTTTTAGCACAAAACTACTGGACCGATTTCAAAAACTCTTCCACCATTGGAAGAGTGCATCTTTACTAAGCAACATAGGCTATCTTACATTGAAAATATAGGGATGCGTTATATTAATGTAATAAGATAGATAGCCATAAAAATCTGTCATCGCATGCGCTGCGGACACTATTTATAATATATTTAACAAAAATAAATCTAATAGTCTGACTTAGTAGACTTTTCAATGCCATGCGATCGGTATGTACGCGGGTGAAACCGCTATTACTCGTTCGAGATAAACTTAAAAATTTGACTACTTACATGGACAACTAAATCACTATCCTTCATTGTTACTTATACAAGAACAAATCTTCTCAGCGAATCGTCGAAGAATGATTTGTTGATCCGTTTACTTGATGAACCATTTATTGGCTTCCTCTTCCGACTTTTTTACAAACATTCAATTCAAAACTTAGGCTGTTCTGTCATCCGTAAAATAGTTTTTACTGAGCATTTTTTAGCGGCATAAAGTCACGAGATCCCATGAAGAGACCTTTGTCCAGCAGTGGACGTCCATCGGTTGAAGAAGAAGAAGAAAGTAATTTTTTTTAGTAAAAGTTTATTTCATTAATAAAAGTTTTCCTTATTACTACGACATAATATTGAGAAACTGTATCGTATATTGTAGTATAAACTACAACATACGAGACAGTTTCGGGATTCTGGCTTCAAGGCTCACATTTAAAAGATTGGCTCGTAGTTAGCGAAAGTACCACTGGTCGAGTAGCGTAGTAGTTTAGATGACAAATATATGGGCAAGAAGGAAGATGGCGGCAGTGTTATAAAATTATGTCTTTAACAATATTTCTGTAATTAAAAATTTGATACGAAAGTTTAGGTTACAATGCCATGTTGTTAATTTGGAATACCGAAACTGAATATAATTTGGGATATTCCAAATTTTATGCACATTTATGTAAAAAGATATAAATTCTTGTTTTTTTTTTAGAAATGTCTGCATCCCATAAATACAGCAAAAGAAAGAAGTGGGAGAAGCAGAATATGTCCGCTGCGACTATCGCTGTTCGAGAAAAGAGAATGGGATACTTGAAGGCAGCTAAACACTTTAACGTTCCCAGCTCTACCCTCTTTCGATTTGTTAATGATAATCACTTCTCGACTGAATCTGTACTGAATAAAACCATTGGTCGAAGGCCAGTTTTGGGTACCGATATTGTAAACATGCTGCTTGAGTACATATTAACAATGGAGAATAATTTTTATGGGCTGACCAGAATGGATTTGCGTCGGTTGGCATATCAATTAGCTATAAAAAATAATATTCAAAACGCTTTTAAGGATGGATTTGCTGGAAGATACTGGCTAAAGGGATTTTTAAAACGCCATAATGAATTTTTGTCCATAAGACAGCCAACTGGAACTTCTCAAGCAAGGGCCAATGGATTCACTAAAGAAAGAGTGGACGAGTTCTACGACAATCTCGATAAAGTCCAGGTTGATAAGCCTTCCCTGCTACGCGCATATTCAACGTTGATGAGAGTGGTCTATATTGTCCAGAGTAAAATTCCAAAAATCATTGCGCACAATTAAGAAAAACAAATTGGCGCAATTACATCAGCAGAAAGAGGGTTCTCAATAACCATTGTCATCTGCATGAGTCCCGCAGGGATTTTTGTCCCCCCTAATGACCAAAGTTTCGAAGTTTTGCGCACGTGTAAAAATGGTCTTGAACTGAACATCTGGGAACAGCTTGAGATTATAAAACATAACAATGGCACCCTCATTAACGATCAGATAAATGTTTCTAGTTCAAGCTTATTAAACTTGTTTGCAGGCAAAATAAAATAAATGGTGGGGTTGAACCGATTAGTATATAACTAAGCTTATTTGGGTATTGCTTCGCTTTGCGATTTTGGTCGTGGAGTCTATCTCCTGATGATGCTTCGGTTACGGGGCGAAACAATTGTTGAGTATGTGATAGTGAACGTATGTAGTGCTTGTGTATTGTGGTGGCGTTGGTGGAGGTTTGTGCATTTGTTTTTACGTATCCTGCATGTATCAGATATGATAACCGATAGTCCACTCTACATTTAGCATTATATATATTTTCTATTTTACTTCATCGCGGATTATAACAAAATAATTTTATTTTTACATTTGTACTATGGATCTCCGCAAAGTAACGCCTAATTCTAAATTATCTATATATTACAGCTGAATCTGTTTTCAGGAATAAGCGACCACCTGCATTGCTCACACGATGGTCGCTGGAACCATCGCAAAGAGTCAGTCCCTATCTCGGCCCCTACCAGGCAACACCTGATGGTAGTTAGATAGTGTTCACGCGCCTGCTCAATCCAAATGGCAATGCTACTCCGCAAGTCTTAACTATGCAAATACGAACAGTAATACGTTCGTTGTACTTTGTCTATTGTCAATTGTCATTGCAATAAATGTCATCGACGGAACAACAACCCTTTTTAATTTCTCCACTTTGATCCCGTTGCATCCCATTCAGATAGTATATAGTATAGTGTGTCTTCGAATAAATTAAAATATAAAGAATTTTGGTCTCTTTATAGTAATTTATAACTTTGACTAGATACAAAAATTTCAAATATTTTATAAAACAAACAACAATAACAAAAAAATTACATCCACAGGGAGCAGAGAAAGGACTGAGCTCCCGTTGGTTAGGATACTGAGGAAGCTCTTTTAATGTGTTCCGTCTCAAGCAACACTGCCTTCCAGCCCTTGAACCAACGAATAAGTGAGTGCCTCTTGAGATGTTGGACGAGGCTCTTCACTACCAAACTATATACCGATACAACAATTAAAAAGTTATCGTTGACTCAATATTCCACATAGCGGTAATCTCATGAGCTAGATCCAAATATTTAGTTAAATTTATTTATTTATTAAAAAGCTTATTTAATAATAAATTAGCTTTTTAGTTTTATTCTTTCGTTCTTTTTTTTAGTTTAGGAGTTTATTTTATTATTTCTCTTTAAGTAAATAGACTACGTCGTAACAAATTTAACACTAAGGGCTCCTAGTAGAAGACCTCTTATATTAAAGCGGTAAGTTTTATTTTGTATCATTACTAGACAATATTTATGAGCAATATAAGTTTCTAGAACAATGATTTGTCCTATTTTAATTGATAAAAACATGTGATTTCGATAGCCCATGGATAAACAAAGATTCTACTTCCGATTCGTAGGGGGAAAAAAATATGCAATTGTTGTACGAAACGCTGTTAGAAACATTAATTTTAGTAGGAAATTTCATGTAGACTCCATATTCATTCATATTTTTTGATAAAAGTGTTTAGTATTTGTTATTTTCTTCGATAAACCACGTAAGAGGTCAAATTACGGAGCGGAAGAAGGCCCATAAGTGGTATATAAAAGTGTTGAAGAGGCTGCTTAACGCCAGTATCTTAAATGCCTATATAATATACACGCGTAACCCCATGTTTTGTGTACTCTCGCACCGCCAATTCCGTATGAAGATCGCCGAAGGCTTGCTTAGCCGATATCCGCTGGACCGGCCAACTCGGTTAGAGCGGGCACCCTGTCGCGAAATATCGCGAATTGTAGGTACATATTACATAAAGTATACTAAATATAATAACTACTAGCGGGTAGAAAAATAGTAATATAAAATGTTTATAATGAAGAGGGTAGGAATTGTATAAGATAACAAAAGGCGGGCGCCATTCTGACGCATAACGAGTATCGCACCAGTGTAGTGAACACCTTTATTTGATCGCGAGAGATTTTTGTACTGTCTTAGAGAAGAGACAGGTATTCTGCACTGAGACCCAAGAGAGGGGTCAGATCAGTGTCAGATTAGGGAGAGAAATTCTGCACTGAGGCTCAAAGGAGGAGTCAGGTCAGTGGCAGAAATGTGAGTGGAAAGGGGTGGCTATAAGGGGAGGTTTGGAGGCCACTTCCGGGGTGTTTACCCTGGCTAAGAGAATTAAATAGAGCGCAGAGTACGCTGGGATTAGCCCGGGTCGCGCTGTACACGTCATTAGTTAACGAGTTAAGACGTGCATAGAGAATGACGTCACTGCGGTGACGTCATGAACCCTGGCAATAAGAGTTTGCTATGAGTTATCGTTTCGCCTTTTTATATATTTGAATGTATATTAGAGATTATAAATTTCCGTGGCGACACACCCATCATGTTGGAAGTCTGGGAAGGTCTGGGACGAGGACGAGGCACAGACAAATACGCTGTGTCCGGTGCCATGCTAAGAACAAAAGTACCGTAGTGACTTCTATTTGCGCGGAATGCAAGGTGGCATTGTGCATCGGTGAATGTTGACGCGACTATCATACCTTGCAAAATTTGACTTAAAATTTTGTTTTGAAGCCAATGACATCATTCTAGACGGCGCAAAACAAGCAAATTTGTTTACTGTGCGTGATGCAGACGTCTTCGAAACATTTCTGGTTTTGATTGCACCAAGAAAAGCTAATGATGTTATATTTAATGAGATAGGAGCTATTTTCCCAAAATATTACAGCCCAAATCTAATGAGATTTCTATGTCTTAAAAGTTTTATACTAGAAATCAAAACACGAATGAGAATGCATCGGAATATCAGGAATTCCAGTTTCCAGGAATTCGATTCCAGTTAAGCAAAATCAGTTCTTCATGCAACTTTATGGACCTAGAACGAATGTGCGTGTTCGGATGGTATGTGGTATGACACTCTTAAAAAAAGATGTGTATTTATTATGATTTTTAGGAAGTAAGTTTATTCATATTTGATTTATTATTTTGTTTTTATAGTGCTTTAAAATTGTTCATTACAAACTGTTGCATAATGTATATTTTTAATGCTCTGTGCCCTAAGCTGTGATTGGCCTGGGTTTCGTATTCTAGTTGGATAACTAACAGCACTTTTAACAACTACAAAACTTTACAAAGCTACAAAACTTTATTGACAAAACAAAACCAACAGAAAGCAGACCAGTTTTATTGATTCTAGACAATCACATTACTCATCAAAACTTGGAAGCTTTGAATTTAGCTCGCCAAAAGCATGTAATTATGGTCAGTATTCCCCCCCATACGAGCCATAAGCTGCTGTTTACTTATGGATGAGAATTTACGTTTTGAAAAGCAGATTGTTAATTAAGCTAAAACTTGTTTTTACCGTTACTGTCGGTTTTTATGACTCAAGTCATTGTTGTTTATGTTTTTATGACTTCAAGCGGCAATTTGTGACAGTCAGATAATCAGCCGATAAGAATAAACAAAAACGACAACAACACAATGTATAATTAGTACGTACAGGCCTTTGTTCTGAGCGGCTTTGGAAAATTGTCGCTTTTAAGTTTTTTTAGAATTAAGTTTTAATAATATAGTTTAAAAGAATAATTGTTACTAATACAACATAATATGGATCTCATAGATAGTTATGGATGTCGATTCCACGCCTTGCAGGGTGGTATTTGCTAAATAATCGCGATTCCAGTAAGCGGTGGTAAAGCGTGAGAAATGCTAATTCAGTTTTCAAGAATGAGCGACCACCTGCATTGCTCACACAATGGTCGCTGGAGCCATCGCAAAGAGTCAGTCCATAACTCGCCTCCTACCAGACAAGACCTGGTAGTAGATAGAATAGTTAGGTAGTATATAGTGCAGTAAGATAGTGTATAATTTTAATGTGTAAAAGTGTTCAATAAATGAATATATAGAAATTTTAGTTTCTTTTTAAAAACACTCGGGAGTAAGTTAAAACTTTGACTGGCGCAGCCGGAGCGGATAGTTCGAAATAGGCCGTCATCTAGGATTCCTAACTCAGTTTCGGCGCGGTTCGCGAATATCCGAGATCGAACAAATAAATAAGTCAAAAGAAGCGCTCCTGACTCGAAAGCAGCTACTTAACAGGGAGATGAAGACGACGAGGTTGTGAGTAGAACTTTTCACTATCCTGTGTGTGTCCTTATCCCTTACTGTTTTCTATTTTCGCGTCTAATTATTTATTAACGAAACTTTTACATTTTTAGTTATCTGATATTCCTGCAATAACAAAAATCGTATTGTAAAGGTGTTAGTTATTAAGACGGATAGATAATTAAATAATAAAGAGATTTTTTATGTACAAAAAATATATAACAATAAGAATAAAATACATTTATTTTTGAAGATTTTTATATGATAGAATTTTTGTGTTTAGTAAATTAGTTGATATTCCTTTTTAGAGGAAATATAAATTAATTCTTTTTATATACAATTATATTTGAGACTTTTTCTTATTTTAGGTATTTTTGTATATTTATTTTAAAATAATTTTTTACATACTATTATTTTTGTGTGATACCATTTATTATTTGCTTTGTGCTCGTAAAATCTCGGGAAGATGGAACAAATAAATATCGTTCCACGTGAAATTTTAGAACTAATACCCAAATACGAAGGAGAGGCCGAATTATTAAATATGTTTATTAGAAAATGCGAATATGTAATTTTAAATTTTAGAACATCGAATAGTACGGCCCAGGAAGTATATTTATTCCATGCAATAACAAGTAGGCTGACAGGTAGGGCAGCGATACTTATAAGCGAAAGGGAAGATATTGGGTCCTGGCATGATATGAAAGAAGTATTAATACAGCACTTTGGCGATCCTCGATCAGAAG
The DNA here is from genome assembly GCA_029227775.1 of Morpho helenor. Classification (NCBI taxonomy): domain Eukaryota; kingdom Metazoa; phylum Arthropoda; class Insecta; order Lepidoptera; family Nymphalidae; genus Morpho; species Morpho helenor. The sequence goes on from JARGCU010000011.1 coordinate 11,348,482, forward strand.
AGTGTGTTGCCATAGAGTTAGAGTCTTTAAGAATTAAAATCGGCGAGTCATACCAAGATTTTTGCAAACGAATTCAGAATATGCGGAGTATTTTGATTTCGAAAGTCAATAGAATAGAGGAAGAGAGCCTGAAGGAATCAAAAATCATTATTTATAACAATGTAGCCTTGAATGTTTTTCTTTATAATCTTCCTGAGGACTTAATTAGAATAGTACGCCTTAAAAATCCAAAAACATTGGAAACCGCTTTAGCTTACGTTACGGAAGAAGTTAATTTCCAATTTCAGTATAATTTCAAAAATAAAAATAATTTTAAACCCCCACAAAACCCATCATTACAGCCATCTTTTAACAATAATTTTAAATTCGGTATTCCTCAGTTTATGCATAGAGCAGGTCCAAATAATTTTCAACGTCAATTTAATCAACATCCTAACCAATTAAACACCTTCCAAATAAGGCCAATAAATCAATTTGGTCAGGGATACAGACCTCCAAATAATTTCCAAAATAACAACTTTAAATTTGGTATTCCTAGCCATCAACAAAATTTTGAATTTGGCATACCGCAGCAAAATCAAATTAGAGATCCGACGTTTAATAATAATAACTTCAACAGACAACACAACCCAGATTTTCTGAAAATCAGAATAAATTTAAATTCGGCATACCCAGGCCGCAAAACCATCACCACCCAACGGACGTTTCTATGCGCACGGCACCACAAATAAGACACAATATGACGGAAGTTTCGGAAAACATTTTCTATAACACTGACTATTTAACGCAGAATGACTATGACACTTACCCGAACTTTAGCTATGACGGATCATACGAAAAAAATGTAGACCCCCATTGTACAAATAACTCTAACACCGAGCCGCAAGAACTAGTGAAAATTGAATCAATACCCGAGGAAAATTTTTGTACAACAGCCTCAGAAAAAACATATCTTAACTGCGACAGTAAACTTAAACTACCGCACATTAACCTTCCTGAAATTCAGGCCAAGTTTATGAATGACACGGGTAGTACACGATCAATTATAAGCCCTGAAAAGGCAAACATATACTTTCAGAACTTTAAATATTCAGAGCCGTTTGAAATAATAAGCACCCACGCTCGCAGTCAGCACAGCGAGGTTGTAGTGTATGTGATTAATGTATATTCCATTATACAAATATATTATATATACATATACAAACTATCACTAGCGTATGACAGAAACAAAACACTATCTCAAACGCGTCACGCTAGTAACACCAGAGCCGTTGGCGAGAGTGGGCGTGCTATAAATGGTTTATGCGTGTTGAGCCTGTGCTACTAATATTTTACAGAGGTGATAAATATACCCCTCTTTGAAACTTTTAAGAGTAACTCCACCCATAAATATTAAAAGTGTCAGTCTCGGAACAGTGATCCTCTATGCGATACTAGTGTTAAGCGTTTTTCTAGGATTAATGTATAAATTCAAACGTTTGCCTTTAAAGTTTTGTAGTCAAAATCAGCAGACTGAAAATCATCCCTCTGCTGACTTTGAACTTAAGGAGGGAGGAGTTATGGATGTCGATTCCACGCCTTGCAGGGTGGTATTTGCTAAATAATCGGATTCCAATAAGCGGTGGCAAAGCGTGAGAAATGCTAAATCAGTTTTCGGGAATGAGCGAACACCTGCATTGATCACCCGATGGTCGCTGGAGCCATCGCAAAGAGTCAGTCCATAACTGGGCTCCTACCAGACAAGACCTGGTAGTAGATAGAATAGTTAGGTAGTATAGAATAGTAAGATAGTGTATAATTTTTATGTAAAAGTGTTCAATAAATAAATATAAAGAAATTTTAGTTTCTTTTTTAAAAACACTCTGGATTAAGTTAAAACTTTGACTAGATTCTTCCCTACCCGTTTGTTTATGTTTATGTAAGTTTATATATTTCGTATTTATTTTTCTTTTAATTTTATTAATTTATATGTAATTTAACTTGTATGTGTGTATTATTTGTTGTTTCAGTTTATTCTTTGAAGATTTTTTTGGTTTGTGTTTTTGTTTTGTTTCTCTTATAATTATGAATTGTATAACTGTTTGTCTTCTTAATTAATAAATAAATGTCTGAATAAAGGCTTAATAATAATAACCTGCAAATCAAATTCAAGACTTTTTCTGTACGAAAGTACTAGGTGGGATTCAGTGTCCAATCTATCGACAATTCCTCTGTCCATGGGGATTGTGACAGGACGTCGCAGCACCGGTTTCCAAGTACTATTATTTCCAAGTTAATTTCCAGCCTGTGTGCTAAGTGTTTAATTTCAATTATATTTACTTCTGATAATTAATAGCTAACATTATACATCAAACAACTAAAAGTGTATTTTAATTAAAGACAACAGCTTCCATATTAAGCTTCTACAACTGTGAGATACAAATTAAACCAATCATTGAGTTAGGGCAAAGAAAAAAGAAAATTAAATAATATATGTAAAGAATATACATAAATACTTTTCTTTATCAAAAGTTTAAATTAGGAACAGAGCACAGTCTGACTCTGTTAGAAGAAAAATGGTTTGAAAAGCAAAAACAATTTCAACATATTAACAAAATCGATATATAATTTATTAAACGGCAAGTAAAATATAAACTTTCATTGTTGTTTCTTAGGTTTATAGGTAATTAAGTTTTAATATACATATAATATAGTGGTTAAGATCAAATAAGAATATAAAATAAATCTTTAGTTTACAGATCAACACGATTTTATTTTGCCGTTCCCAAAATTTACTTTAAATTGTCTTTTATATATAACATTGTGAAGTCACTACAAAAAGAAGCGACCATTAGACAATACCATAATCTTTTTAAGTCTTCTTTGGGAGCAAAAGGTATTTATTGTTCATTATTTCTATTAATTATTTCAAAATATATGAATGTAGCATTGGTCTCAAAATACTTCCACTATGTCGAGAAATAGAAAAAAACCGAGTTTGATGCAGTTATTTTCAGACTTCTAATACAACACCATGAACTTTTCACTAAAGGCAACAAATTACAGACAATGATTAGCATATACATACAATCTATCAATATTTTCGAATAATAAATCAAAATCACCAAATTACCTTCCATATGACCCTACAGATATTAACCTTAAAAACTTTTTTTATCTGATCCAGAAAGTAGAAACCATTTTGAACAAATGTTGCTTATCTAATTATTATTAAAAATTTTAATGGTATAAAAGACAAAACAACCAAAAACAGTAAATACCTGTCTATTACGCAGTAAAAGACCAAATTATAAAATAGCACGTTAAGAGAACCAATCGGTTATACAACGAATAAATACCTTCCTAACAAATCGAAACCTAGGTCTATGGCTACAAGATAGAGGCACCACGGCCTAAAACTGATTATAGAATTTCTCAATACATAGTTAATGTATCCTAAAATTAAAGCATGATTGAACAAATGCTTTTAATTTTATTTTTTGATAACTCGACATTTACGTAACGATTTGGGGCTTATAAATTAAAACTATATAGCCTCAACTTTTGAAGTCTCACGAAATTGCTTACGATTTTGTAAAATTGTAGAATAAATAATAATAATAGAATGTAGCGAGTAGGGTGCAGTAAAAGTACTAGTGATGTCAAAAATAACCGATTTTTATTTTAATTGATTATTTCTTCACAATAATCGATTTTTAATAATGGATTTTTCATACATTACAATAAACGATTTAGAAATAAATTGATTACATTTAATACCCACTTTTTATTCTTTTTTATCCTGTTTTTTTGTCTTTTAAAGTAAGATATATGTTGTTGGATGAATCTAGTATAATCAAACAACACATTTTAATCGAATTTCGCAAACAGCGCATTAATTATTTTTTATTCGTAGTTGAATATCTTTATTAGTCTTTACTCCAATTAATTATTAAAATAAAAAATAAAAATTTTAAATTGTCAAAAAAATCGATTATTATTAAATCATATTTTTTGTTTCGTTCAAAGTTATGGTAGCTCATTTGAGGAACGGGCGGTCTAGAGAGGTGAAAATACCTAGTATAAAAATAATTTTCAAACAGAATTTGAACATAATGGACTAAATATATCTGTATTTCTTGATCCTTAAACTAGTACGTAATACCGTGGGTGATAAGAGGATGTTGCTTAATGAAAGAGGACTTATATCTTTTAAATACTTTCAGATGCCACACAGCTTACAAACTCAAGAGCAACTGCATTTGGCAAATAGATTGAATCAATTATATCAAACAAAAAATGAAAGTTAAGCTAGCTCCTCAACTCTTTAGCCAATCTGTCTCAGATGCGATCATTTTTTGGTGCAACAATATAAAATTACAAGAATTAGCAGGTTGTGAAGCAACATGTGAGTTCATAGATATTTTAAAAAGTTTATTTGATTTATTAAATACAAGAAATTACATGCATGTGGCTATAAACAAGCGATTCTGCCAAAAAATTCGAGTTTTTAATCTCATAGATGATCACATTATATAAAAAACCTTACATTAAACCAAAACGAAGTCAGTCAGTTCGTGACCACGGTGGATGCAACTCTGCCGAAACGTCGAACCTTATACAAAAGGTAACGTGATTATCGCGATGTGACCCGGTTGTTTATATTTTAATTAGTATGAATCGCGAAAGTTTAAAATCTACCATTTACAATTGTTTTTTGGTGCAGTGCATTTAAACGGGGGGCTGAAATAATAATCCATCTTCTAAGCAGTTCAGAGCTGCTTATAAAAGTTATTGGTACATGCAGAATTTTTAACTGCAGAAAAGATCTGTATGACCTTAGAAGATATCCCCACATTAAATGTTGCAAAAAAATCGCCTTTCGTTAATAATATAAACCGATCTTTAGGAAAACATAGAAGGTTAGAGGAAATTGCTAAAAGTAATTATTCTGTGAGCCCTGTTTATCAGCTCTGGAGGATCCGAAAAAATGTCCACCAAGGATACCAAGGATAAAGGAGGTCTAGTTTATTCAAGCAATGTTTACTACATATGTAAAATTAGTGAAAAGATCTTAAGATTTTTTTGAGAACCACCCACCACAGTGCAAGATGTGCATCGGTTGATTCATGACATTATACTGCAGACTGGACACTCAGGAAATTATGAAAATCTATTCAAATGTTTAAATTAACATTCATTGGACTATAGCATCTTTAAACTAAATTTCCGAAAAATATTTAGAGCTCAGGACACATTATGGTATGAAAAATGCTGTGGTGGAAAACAGTGTAAGAAATATGTATAATAAATTGAAAGGGGGCATTTAGCCAATGAGAAAGGTGATAATTTAAAAAAAACCTTTTATTTTATCTTGCCATGTATCAAGTATCTGTTAGACGAGAGGCCTACAAAAACATCCTGGCTTAAAATGTGTTAATAATAAATAGTAGCTGTTATATTACAACCTTTTTTTATTTCACGATAAATACCAAACATATTTTGAACAGTTAACCAACTAGGTTGGTTACTGGTTGGTTAAAACTGTATATTAACTTTACGGTACCTAGCTGCAATTTTATTCAGTTCATTTTAGTTCACTTAGCTTATCGATTATAATCGATAAGCTAAGTGAACCCCATCCCTAATAACGATTAGGGATGCACTCGGAGTACACAAAATCGATTTATAAAAAAACTGTTTTTAATCTTTAAAATTAATCGATTTATAAAAAATCGATTATTTTGAAATCGTTTGAACAGTTTTTTGGTCAGTTGGCTTATTAAAGTGGACTAATTAAACTTTTAAAGTGAATGCGTTGTTTGTGAAATTCGATTATAATGCGTAGTTTGACTACATAACTTTGATCCAATTGAAATTTGAAAAATTGATATCTAATCTTAACAAAGAAAAGGAGTAAAAAAGAAAAAGAGGATAATTAAAATTATCAATTTAAAAAAATCAACTTTTGATGAAAAAATAATCGATTATTAAAAATCGATTATATAAAAAAAGTCGATTTGTAAAAAAAATAGATTATATTATTATTTATTACATCCCTACTCAGATCAATGCGCAATGCGCATTATGGGCCATCCGTTACTCGACAGTCGACATGAAGCGCAGAAAGAAATTAAGTTTTTAAGAGCAATTTGAGCCCTTTTGCTGTGGGCGAGGGCGAGGACTTTTAACTACGGTTTATTTATATGAGTACAATTGGTTAGCAAACTGCTGAGATAATTTTCTGCCCAGATTCTCTGAAGGAGAACATTTCCTTGGCTACCTCAGTATAAGGCTTTTTGACTGGACGATATTGGCTTGAAGCCTCTGCAAAGGAAATCATTACCGGCCATTTTGTGAGACTGAGATCGTTATTTAATTAATATTTTGTCTATAGTTTCTGCTACGACGCTGTAAATATCTTGCAAAAGTGACTGTATGTATTTCCTAAATACAGTGAAATGGATTGTATTCCTCATCGGGTTTAAGTTATTTTGAGAAATTCGAATTTGCTTAGATATTCTTCAAATTATTGGGAATGTCGAGGTTTTAGGATTTTGGTCTTCCTTTTTCTCTTCAAAGTTCTGCGTTTCTGAATTAGAGTTCTTAATGTGAATGTGGCTTACCTAGGTGAAGACATCTTATGTAATCTTTTGTAACGAATTGCTTTTGAAAATTCAGCTGAACACAGATAGCCTGTCTATCTGTGTTCAGTCTTTTGTCAGCATTCATTGCTAAACTTGATTTTTGTGATGGCTATAGGTAAATGTGTCAATAAGAGAGTTATTATCTAAAATTTTTTTGTAATACATACATCAGTGATAGAGTTGTGGTTTTATCTACATTGTTTTAGGTGAATATATGCAACAAAATGTGAAAGTAAAATATTTATCAACTATTTCATTAGGAAAGTACAATCAACAGCTACTACATTGCTTTCTTATTTTTATAACTACTATATAATATGATTATAAAGTCATATGTAGCGTTGTGTATTTTTTAAATCTCTATAACAGGCATCAGTGTCTTTCACTTAACACTTCATAGGCTGTATTTTTGTGTTAAGTTAAAAAAATATTGGAAGTGAAAAATTAGACTTCTTTCAGGATGAAATTAAATTTTGAAATAAATAGTTATTATGGTTGTGTTAGTAATCTCATAGTTTGGTTTTTGCATTAAAAAAGTTACAATTATTTTCTAAAATAAATAATAAAAATGTGACCTGAAAGTTGCATGGCCCTATAGAGGGTTAAAGTAGTGTTCAATTAGTCAATTAATAAAATAAAATTCATTACATTAATTCATGAAATTGAAACATTATTTTCCAGGAATATTAATTTAGAGAATTGCAGTTTTAAAACTATTCATATATCTTGCTTGGTCAGTGTTGATGTGAGAAAAAAACTCATGCACTCTTGAATTTCACTAGTACCTTTTTTAAAGTTATATTTCAGTGTTTGGGTTAGGTTGCATTTTTGGTTTATTGTTGTTATTGTTTTGTTCAACATTTAATATTCTTTAAAAGTCAATATAAATGTTTGCTGACAATTTTTATTTCATCAACAAACATTCTTCTTTGTAAAATACAGTTGTAAAAGTTTTTACAGTTACTTATAAAAAAATGAAAAAAAAATTAAACCATATAGAGTCATTGCTACAAAATTTTTAATTAACAAATAATACTTTTTTTAATGTGTCTAATTGATAATTGCAATTTATCACACGCTTTTCGGCGAAGGAAAACATCGTGAGGAAACCTGCATATTTCTAGAGAATTCTGGGGATATGTGTAACCTACCAATCCGCATTGGAGCAGTGTGGTAGGTCTCAGCTCCAATCCTTCTCTCCAAAAACGGAGAGAAGAGGCCTATGCCCAGCAGTGGGATAGTAACAGGCCGGTACTTAGACTTTGACTTTTTTTAAATAGTGTGTATTGAATCAAAAATTATCCATGAAATGAAATAATTATCAAAAATTATGACCTGGCAATGAAACAAAACAAAATATAATATTCGAATTTTGAATCTTTATAGTGGTGTCATTATGATGCAGAATATATGGATATTAAATGTGCAGTTTTTCTACTTTTTTCTGTAATTTTGAAAATTATATATGGTGATAAAACATTACAAATAATTGCTTCGGCTTTTGTCCTTGCACTTGGAAATTTATGGTCATATAATATTTTTACCATTTGCAATGTACAATGCATTGATCTGAAACTATGATTGTGGTTTATGGTATGGAAATGGAGTTTTCGCTAATGCTGTTTTTCCATGTAGCCGAACCTAGCAATATGAAAAAACTTTCATTTTAAAAGAGAAGGTAGTAATCAGAAATTTTTTATGCATTGTTGTCGCTATATATCATTTTATTCCGCCACTTGAGACTCGTAATTCAATATTGCATTTATGACATATTGCCATATAGTCTATTTTGAATTTATTATATCATAATTTATGATATTCATAATCAAGCAAATGTTTACTTCCGAAGTTATTACTTCAATATAAAATATGTAAAATTGATATGTATGAAATGGAAAAATAATGTTTTAGTTTTATTATTAAAGCCTGAGTGCTAGTACCTGCAATCATATAGTTGCATTCCAACGACCCGAGAATTACTTTTAATTTTAACAATGCCCAAATGAGTACTCTGCAGCTCCTTTAACATCTTTTCTCTTAATGCTAACGGAATTACGATCTTATACCCCCGCAATAAGATACCATTTTCATACTGTAAATCAGTTTTGCAGAGAAAATAATGACGAATAAACTTACAATTTATTTTACGTGGCCAACCGATATTCATATATTTAATAACCGTTTGTAATGTTCTATCGCTTTCGGTCGCATTTTTAATAAACGTTATAGCGAAATCGTATCTAAAAACTTCAAGGGGCAATACGCGTCATATTCCATGTAGCTTTTACATTCATCATTCGAAACCGGTGCGCGAGAGAAATAATCGGCAACTAAATTGTTAGCGCTCGAAGTATACTGTACCGTATAGTTATACGCTGCCAATATTATCGCGTACCTTGTAGGCGCAACGCTGTCGTTACGGGAAGACTTTTTATTATCAAATATCGACACTAGGGGTCTATGACGCAGTAATTCATGAAGCGGGCTCATATTACTAGACGCGTTGGGGATAAAGTTTCTATAGTAGTTAACTACAGCGAGAAATCTCTTTATTTCTGTTACGTTTGACGGCTCGGGCGCGTTAAGTATCACCGTAACTTTTAAAAATTGCGTTAATCTTCCTTTGAAAATTGTCCATTCGCTTATTTTATGATCAAAAGTCACTATGTTCCCTATAAACGACATTTTTATTTTTTATAATTGCACGTGTTTTTCCGCTCGACCCCACGATATGTATGCAACTTACGGAGAGGACCGGCGATAAGGAAACACGAACGACAGCTCGTTTATTACTTACTCAATATGCACGGTGCACCGCAATATACATCAAAAATACAAAAAAAAATATGCAATCTATGTGTTCAGGATATGTATATAATCACTTTCAATTGAAGTTTTGCAAGTAATTATACAACAATATTTATTGACTGACAATAATTATTCTGTAATAAGTAAATTATTGTTCTAATTAACCCATGCATCTCTTTGCATGATTTTTATATAAAATGGTGATATAATATAATAATGCTCTAAGAAAAAATATATAAAAATCCTGTTATAAATGCAAATTTACATCATGCATGTCACATATTTGGCTCAGTACTAAAAAATTTAATAACTTCTTTATGATAATTTAAAAAACAATTATTATTCAAGCACAAATTAATTCTACATTTAGTACACGAAATTGTGGAATAGCCTTTACATTTGGGAAATTTTGCACCGGAGTAACCCACTCACTTTTGGCCTATGTTTAGAATCATCTTTTCTTAAGTATTTTACTTAATCAATCTCTTTCTCTCATAATAAAAAAAAAACATTATTTTCTAATCTGAGAATTGACTCAGTTCATCATATGCACTATATCTGGTTTTAACTGGATTATAGTCCTTGTCTACAGCACTGTCATGGCCGTCAGCTTGTAAAAATCTAAGGCAGATGAATTCTATTTGTAAAACATCGCTTCCAGAACGAATTCGACAAATGTGATTTTGACAGTCATTGCATTTAATCCAGGCGTCATCTCTTTTTTAAACAATGACAAATCTACACATCTGATTCAATCGATTCATTACTCTGTGATTACAGTTATGACAGACGTTACATTATTATTACATTAGTATTTGATGGTCCTGGCTTGGGTTCTATAGCATCCCTTGCTATTTTACCTTTTTTTGTTTTAGTGGTTTTTATATTGAGCTTTTGTGTTTATTTTTTTGTGTTGCATGTTCTTAATAAACTGCATCGTCCTCTACTAAAGGGTGGTTAAATTTTTTACGCCGATGTGGATTTTGAAGAAAACACAAATTATTGTCATTTCTATTTATTATGATAATATGGTATGGTTCAATTGTGCAGTTTCAATTATCCTTCGGAATTCTGGAAGCCATTGACAGCGATAATTGTTATCATGAAGAGTTCTTAAAATAATTATCGTTAATAATGAGTGAATGAGTCGCATGAGTTGAGAATCGACTTTAAAATAAACATGGCACACATGTTATTTATCAAAATCTTTATTTTGTAAAAGATCACAGTTCCAAGTGAAATTTGAATCTTTCCCACGTTTGTGAAACTTATGTAAAAAATCTTTTCGCGTATTCGAACATCCAGGAACGCAATACTTGTAATACGTTTCGTGATAATAAGTTATTATTTAAATGGAACATAAGTAAGGAAAATTAGTTTTATCGATTCAATTAACGAAACAACAATATAAAATTAAGTGACAATTGTCGTAGATGACACTTACAGGACGTTGACTGTAAGCGAAGAATAAGCGTCTGGAGCGGGACGAAATGGGGTGGAGGAAAAAGCAAATGTCTTTTTTTAATTTGCTTTTCTCTGATTGGTGTCTAATTCAACTTCTAAGGCTGATTACCCTCAGTGATAGATTTTTAAGAAAATAAATTAGAATGTATTCTTGTCCAGAAATTCTGTGTCAGGGTTGTTTTCGCTGAGAAATTTTTAAGCCAAATTCGATTCTTTTTACATATTTAGCAAACTAATGTAATAATTTCGCGTATTAGAACAACCCGGCACGCAATACTTGTAACACATTTCGAGAAAAGAAGTTTGTTATTATTTAAATCTATTAATGCTTCAGTATTAGATCGAAGTTCAAGAATTGCCTCTGCCAAACCTGAAGGATTTTCTGGTATCATAGCAATTTCACAGTTAAAAGGATCTACAATCCAACTGACAGTACGTGTATCACGATAACGACAAGTAATTTGAAAACTGCTTTCTGAGTTTGATAAGATGTATTATAATTGTATCAAGGATACAATACAAAAACAATAAGTAATATTTTTACAATCTACCAAAAACAAAGCTAACCTTGAAAAAGAAGCTATCTTGTTCTGTTCTATTTTTTGTCTCGAATATTGCAACTTTAATCCAAACGCTGACACTATTTCTCTCGCTGAAATGATATTAATATTCTTTCTATTAGTTAGTTATATCTTTATATAACTCGAGAACACTCTAGTGGTGAGGAGTGACATGGCGTGGTCTGCATATGTCGCTAAATTGTTTAAGTTGAAAAAAATACTTAAAGGTTTATCAAATAGCAAATTAAAAATATATACTTTTTACTCACAAAGGTTTCATTTTTATCCCTTAAATTTCATTTTTACCACCATATGGGGTAATTTACCCCGGTTACCCGTTGATTCGAATAATGAAAAAAAGAGATTTTTCGCAATAGTTAAAGTGTAGGTCCCTGCAAATCTAAGATTATACTACCATTTAGCGAGAGAGAACATGCGAATTGGAATCTATTAACTAAAGAAAGAAATTAGATTTTTTATGGATCTTTCTTTTGAAATTTCTTTTTAAGTTCCAGAATTTTTAACTCTAATTTTCTATTCTTTTCATAATAACTTGCAATACCTTCATTTTTTCTTTTTGAGATGTCTTCACACCAGCAGTAATGGTTGATGTTTTAGCTTTCATCAAAATTTAAATGATGTTATTATCACAGGCACCTTTGCTTGTTGCAGATTTAAAAAAGAATTTTTGCTGGCATGGTCCTGGCTGGGATGTAGCGGGCAGTGAAGGAAAAGGTGTTGATGAAACTGTTCTAGCAAAAAAATTAACTGGTTCCTTAACCACCTCCACCTCGACTGCAACCTCCATCTCGTCTGCAACCTTCACCTCGTCTACAACCTCCACCTCGTCTGCAACTTCCACCTCGTCTACAACCTCCATCTCGTCTGCAATCTCCACCTCATCTGCAACCTCCATCTCGTCTGCAATCTCCACCTCTTCTGCAACCTTCACCTCGTCTGCAACCTCCACTTCGTCTGAAACATCCACCGCGTCTGTAACCTCCACCTCGTCTGCAACCTCCACCACTTCTACCACAGCATCACCATCATATAGTTGAGTAATCCGATGCAAGTCGGATCTAATATAACTTAAACTTTGTTCCCGGTTTCTTACCTCCTGACTTAAAATTTATGAGTGAAAATAATCATCATTTTAATATAGAACAAACTTTTATATGATGATACTTTTGATGAAAATAAAGTTGGAATGTGTTGGAATTTCATTTTACATGATCCATGGTACTGGAAAATAAATCATAATTTAGCCATGGAAGTGCGAGAACATGTAACACCTAACTTGTTTTTAGCTTACTTTGTAATACAATAAGCACTGGATTATGACAATATTCAAGATATAAGATGAATATTTAAGTAAAACTTAAAAGAAGTATGATATAATACATAATAAATAATTTATAATGCATTCCCATTCTAACATTAACAAACTCGAAATTAAATAATTTGCTAGTGAACCCACTTAGAGCGACTATATACATATGATATCTGGTTTATATGCATCTAAGCTTTCATGAAAGTGAATTTTAATTTTTAAATTGATCCCGCATTTCTGAAGATCTAGGTCACCTGCTTCCACCTATTCCGATTCAAAGTAGCTCTCGCCGTCTGATAGAATTTGGATGAAGAGGTGCGATGACTTCTTTTAAGTGGTCAGACTATCGTGTTGGTGATCGGCCTCGTAGTATTTGGCCTTCTGTATTTCCAATAATGACGAGCTTTTCAAGGTTGCCATCTCCTCTTCGCATTATGTAGTCGAAATATGAAAGTATAGTGGACAAGCAGGTTTATATGTCGGATTGGATCGGATCGGATTTATTTATATGGAGCATTCTCCTCCAGCACCATATTTCGTTTACTTACTTTAGAACGTTTAGTTACCTTAATGTTATTATTTCTTATTATGGCCATCCTTTTACGTGCCGCCTTTTTGAGATTTTCCCATTTACGCCGCAACTTCCCCAGCTTGCGTGGTAGTTCAGCAATGGATGCGTTGCGTAATTTGGTTCCTAGCGACTATACTAAGGACAGCAGGATGTGACACAATCAACTCGATTACATGAAGAACTTCGTTTCTCGTAAGCGAGTGATGGTAATTGGTGATGACAACTCGGATCTAATATGGCTGCAACTTTATCCTGAGTATCGTCCGTTGGAAGATGTTTCGTTTCCTATAAATTATTGTATTACAAATTAGTATCTATTAGTAGTAGCAGTACTATCGCCTGGTCTAACAGGTAAGTTACGTTGTTTTGGAGTTTGGACAAACCATCCGCCAAAGAAATCGTGAATGTTCCTTTATTTTTTAGCATTAACTGATATACTCGTAAACGTTGTCCAGCGATGCTTGTGCGAGCGCACGTATCGAGATAAGCAACTCCTAATAAAGTAGGAGTATTAATAATTAACGGATAAAAGTGGCTCCTAAAAATCCCTAGGACTCCATGGGCTTGTTATGGGTATAACAAGTGATAGATGACTTAGGCTCCAAGGTCGGCGACCCGTTAATCTCCTTTAGATTGGCAGCACGTTTGCAACATATGTCTATTGTGTGTCCTTTTCTGTTACAATATAGACATCGTTTTACATTTTTGCTTAGTTTGATGTTATTGCGCTAGAACTTGATGCTTCAATATTAGACTTGGACGACGGCTCTTCCAGCGACTCCAAATGACGGACTTTATCTAATAAATAGCTAAAAGAACCGATATCAGTGCGGGGTACTTTCGTCTTAACGTCTGTTCTCAATAACCTGTACATAAAATCCAACTGTTCCTCTTCCTTGTGTCTTTTAATAGGCAATATCCTTAATAATGCTCGTTTTTGACATTAACTTGTGTATAGACTTGCGCTCACATTGACAGTCAGCGAACTACTCAACCTCGTACGGCTGTAGTTTTGGAGCGAACGCCGAGCGTATAACCTTTAAGTGCAGCCGGCCACGTTTTAGTTTCCGACCAAACGCCAGGTTTAAGATTTAGGCCGCAACGTCTCCGGCTTGCATAGTAGTTTTGCAATGGATGCATTAAAAGAATCCGTAATTTGGCTCCTAGCGACCGCACTAAAGATATTGGAATGTGACACAATGAACTCGATTAGATGAAGCACTTCGTTTCTCGTAAGCGGGTGACGGTAAAGGTGGTGATCTGCCAGTTTTACATTGACAGGACTTTTCAAATCTATTGAATCATAAAAATATGAATTATTATTTAATATATGATCAGTACACCCACTTTCTAAAAGCCTAAAAAATTATTAATTAATCACTGTTATTATTATACTTTTCTGTTTCAGTAGACCCACATACCTAAATAATTCTTGATTACATACTTGAGCTGTCCATGACTCCGATGAACAGTTGTTTGAAGATTCACCGCTGTATTGAATTTGACCTTGTTGAAAGTGGAAGCCTGCGCTTAATTTATAGTAATAACTCATACATCTTTGATTTTCAATATAATCTGTCGGCGCTCTCCCCTTCACTCTAATACTTATCTACTGTCAGTACGTTTTATAAATTGCTCTTTTTAAAATAAATAGTTAAAAAGATCCAAGTGTCTTTGCTTTTTTCATCAGATTATGGACCGTCCCGAACCTGCCGTATAAAGCTATTTTTGAGTTTTAAACAGTTTAAAGTATAAAAAGTAAAAGTAAAAAAACAAACTCACGTGTATAACCTCACTTTTAGTTACCGCGCACGCGAGTGATTTCTCTTTTTTAACATTTATACACTTAAATACAAGTTGAATATTAAATAATTATGGCTGGAAGTAATTCTATGATGTCAATTGAGAAGGTAGATATTTGGGCAAGTTGGAGTTTTGCTGTCAAAGCATACTTACAACATGAAGATTTATATAGCTGCATTTTGAAACAACCATTACTGACTGATCCTAAGGCCGGGACTCCACCAAAGCAGAGATGTGTGCGGTGTGCTGTGTGCTGTGCGAGAAGAGATGTTTTTCAGCTCGCGGGACTCCACCAAAGCGGAGATGTGTGCGGTGTGCTGTGTGCTGTGCGAGAAGAGATGTTTTTCAGCTCGGGTGCGGGGCGTTGAGTGCTCAGTACGCATTCTGACACGAAAGGTAGACGATGTCGCTATTATTACAAAAAAAGTATCTTCTTTTACTTGAAGAAGAACTACAGTCTGAAGAAGCAGAATTGATAGCTTTATACTACCTAAACAAAAGAAAACATCGGTTTTGGAAAAGAAGTCACTTGTATTACCATACCAGTCATGGAGAATTTTTTACTCTGTTTAATGAGTTAGATGATGAAAGTTTTACCAAGTCCTACAGACTACCGAGGAATATATTCTACGAACTACATAACTTAATTAAACCGCATATATTTAAGCAAGATACTAACTACAGGAGATCTATCTGTACCCAAGAGCGGCTAGCAGTATGTTTGAAGTAAGTACCTACCTAATTATTTTTTTGTTAATGTGTGTTTGTGTTCATGTGTGTTATCTGCGTTTGAATGTGATCAGTCTTTTTTGAGTGTTTGTTTTTTTTTGTGTAAAAGGGCTAAGTGAGAAGTACTCAAAACGAGAATCAAGAAGTACGAGAATACATGAAAAATATTATGTAAACTGAGGTATGTAAGGATTACGAGAAATCGAGATCCGTTGTCTCTTTCTACCCCTCCGGGAGACTGGAGTGATGCATATTATGTAAAAACCAAATATATTTTTATATTATCTTATTTATTCATAAAGAAAACAAAAAAATCAACTGCCGTTCTGGCAGTAGCAAAAAAAACGTAAGGTTATATTAGAAACATAACGTACAAAAAAATTATAACAGTAAATCACATGAGACATATTGCTTTCTTTTCCATATAGTTACAAATTATCATATGTGTCTTCTTCGTTTCTGAATGCTTCTATCTGTTCATCGGTCATGTGCGTATCTTCCAAGCTTGGAACAGGTGCCTGTGTCGAACTTGGACCCGGTATTTGTGTTGAGCTAGGAACCGGTGCCTGTGTTGAGTTAGGACCACCGGCCTGTGTTGATGTAAGAACCGGTGCCTGTGTTGAGCTAGGACCCGGTGTCGAACTTGGACCCGGTGCTGAAGTGTAACCGGGGGAATACCAATTATTTTCATTTGTGCTATACCATGTGTTTTGTAGCTCAAGTTCTTCCAATTCTAAAAGAACATTGAAAATTTTACGTTTAGCCTGAAGCTGCATATATTGAGAAAGCTTTTTTACACTTTTTGATATCGACAGAAAAAAAGTGTCCATTTCGTCAAGGGTATTATTTTTCTCTATCAATGATTGTATTTCTAGTTTTTCTTGGCGTATTCTTTCACGGTTTGCATGGTGCTGTATAAGTAAATTACTTATTTCATCCGATTTTCTTGTTGCATTTCTGCATGTCGAGGCTGAGACGCTTGATGTCGGTGACGGCGAATGTTGTACAGATGGACGATCTTCTGGAGTGCTTCTTGTATGATTGCTTGATGTTTCAAAAAACTCATCGGTTACATTACTTTCCAATGAATTTGTTTCCTGTTCATTTATATTTGTTTGTGAGGTATAATTTGTAGTCCTGTTTCTATTCGTCATATATGGTATCAAAAATTCCATTACCTTCTCATATTTCCATTCACGAATTTGTTTACCACTCTGTCCACTTCTAGTGGCATTCTTCCTTTTTAATGCGTCCCGGTGGCTGTCTCTCAACTTTTTCCACTTAGATTTAGCCGTTTTTACTGAAATAAAAATAATTGAAATCATTATAAATATTAAATGTTGACATTGCCATAGTCAAAATATACTTACCGCATTATCACTCATGCAGAATTTATAACCATTATAAATATTTAAAAAATACCAGAGTTTCAAGGGAAACCAATTTATAAAAAAAATATCTGAAATCAAACAAACAAAACGGATTGTATCTCTCGTACGTGGTCGCGGCAGACGGCGGCGTCGAAATTTGAAATGTTAATAAATAACGAGTGATAAATCCATTTTATTTGTTTGATTTCAATGTGTTGTGCTCGTGAATCTTAGACTTTTAATTGTTTCTTTTCTATTATTTAAAAATGGCTATAACTTTTGAACGAGTGAAAATTCTGTAAATACATAATTTCAGTAATGCCTAATCTTTTATAGTTCCGGAAACAACACGACACTGATTAAGATATTATTTTGAAATGACCCTTCTATTCTAACTGAAACCACGACACATAAATATAAATCTATATTATAATTATTACAGGTATTTGGCGACTGGTTCAAAATTTTCACAAATAGCTGAAAATTTTAGGATTGGAAAATCGACTGTTCCAAGAATTATAGAAGATGTCTGCGATGCCTTGTGGACAGTATTACAACCTTTGGTTTTGCCAGAACTTAATGAAAATGATTGGAAAAAAATTTCAAAGCAATTTGAAGAAATCTGGCAATTCCAAAACTGCGTCGGGGCCATTGATGGCAAGCATGTGTACATGTTTGCACCCCCAAAATCTGGGTCCTCATATTACTGTTATAAACACAGGTTTTCAACTGTAATGATGTGCGTAGCCGACGCTACCCGAAGAATAATTATGGTAGATATAGGTTCAATGGGAAGGTTCAGCGATGGTGGTATTTTTGCTGATAGTATATTCGGAATTCGTTTGAGAGAAAACAGACTAAATCTACCACAGCCACAACCCTTGTACCAAAATGGAGAACCTGTACCGTTTGTTTTTATTGGAGACGAAGCTTTCCCTTTGATGACTAACTTAATGAGACCATATCCACGCGATAATTTAAATAACGAAAAACGAACATACAATTATAGACTTTCAAGAGCTCGTCGTATTGTGGAAGCTACATTTGGTGTATTATCACGGAAATGGTACGTATACCGTAAAGAATTTGAATGTAAAATAGAAACAGTGGAAAAAGTGATAAAAGCAACGTGTGTTCTACACAACTTTTTAATTGACAAGATGCCTGGCTATCTAGATAATAATGAAACGGGTTTGGCCACGACTATGTTTAACGACACAAACGTGGAAAATCTATTATCGAATGACAATATGGATGCCTATCAAGTTCGAGAAAAATTCTGTAGTTATTTCAACAACGAGGGCGCCGTTCCATGGCAAGACACTCGTATTACAACATTACTTGAACGAAATACTTAATATAATAAATTGCACTTACCGTCAGATAATTGAGTTTCTTTCAAAACGTTCTCCCAAGCTGCATCTTTGACGTCAGTAAGTTTATAGGTATCTATTGATGTGTTCCATAGACATGGATATTTTTTTACTGATTCAATAAATTGTTCATCCATTACGTTTTATTTAAATTAACTAATTGTTTACGTTGAAAAATACAAACTGCACAAATTATTCACGATAAAAGCGTGTGCTCGCGCGCACGGTACTAGCAAGATGGCCGGCCGGCGCGCGCGCGGGGTTCTGCGGGTTGCTAGCGGGCGAGAGGGGGGAGGGTGACATCGCTCACTGCACGCCGCTCACATCTCTCGTCTCCACTGCGCGTCGTCCGCGCACAGCTCACATCTCCGCTTCCATCGCGACATACAAATATTACACATCTCCGCACAGCGATCTCCACTGAAGCTGAGCGGAGAGGAGACGTGTCAATAACTCAATTCTATTGGTTGTTTAAAAAACATCTCCTCTCCGCTCGTCTCGTCTCCGCTTTGGTGGAGTCCCGGCCTAACTCTGTTAAACAAGACATTAAAGCTAAGTCAAAGTTGATATTGTTAGTTGACCCAATTTTATATGTGCATATTCAAGAAGCTTAAAATGCAAAACATTCAAAATCAAAAAATCTCCTACTGTATTAAATATAATTGGTTAGTCTTATCTCCTCAATTTTTAAATAATTTATAGAATTAGGCGTTACTTTGCGGAGGTCCATAATACAAAACTAATGAATATTATTCTCATTATTTTTTATATTATCCATTTTTAAAAATTAAAAAAAAGTTTTTTATATTAAAAGAAACTTGAAACAAGTGTTGTCGGTATTGAGCATCAACATAAACTTATCTATGACATAAACTAATAATAAAACAGATTATGAATTCTAGAACAATCTGTGTCGCAACAGACTAAAAATAAATAATATCGGGTTAAAGACATTTATTTTCTCAAAAGAACAATGTTCACTTAACTCAGAATTAAAATTCAACTATTTTATTTGCTTAAGATGCATGCACCACTTAACAATTCGTAAAATCTTAGCAAATTAATTTACTGATATAAAAGAAATACTACTTAAACATAAAAAATAACTAAACATATAAATATTGACGAGAGCGATAACTTATAGATATCAAATTATTGTTATTAAAAAATATAGACCTTAACAGATTTTTAAACAGTTATATTATTTGTTTAATATTATTTTAGACTATTGGGCAAATTATTGTATAACTGCGCTCATTCAAACAAAATGGTTTTTTTTCCATAATTATTTGTTCGGTGATACCGTAAGCAAATTTTATGTTTTGTAGAGTATGTTTAAAAGTTCTATAAGTTAGTGTAATATATGAATGTGATGTTTTGTTTAATAGTTTTTTAATTAAAATAAACGTGGTGTAAGTATATAGCTGCGTAATATTAAATAACTTCGTTTTAATGTATAATTCTTTAGTAGGTGTTAAATAATTGTAATGGAATAAGACCTTGATTAATTTATTTTGAATAATCTGTACTTTTTTAAGTTGCGTCGTTGAAACATTTTCCCCAGATTTCTACTAAGTACTCTAAGTGAGGCTTTGCTAGGGCGTTATAAATTGTTTTTCGTATTTTAACTTAATGCTCCTGTAAGTGATGTCAATTTCGAGACCAGTTGATCAATATGGGGGCCCCATTAAATTATTTATATCACATAGTTTCGGATAAATCTTAAGATCAAAAACATATACAAAGATTGTTGTGACAAAGTGTAAAAAACATCAATGTAAACAATTTTTAATTTCATTCCTTTAAAATTAATGTGCGATTGCGTCATAAGTAATAAATAATAAGGTAAACAACATTTCAATACATCTTTTTCGACACTGAATCTAACAATTACTAGTCTAAGAAAAAACAAGCAATAATAACAAACTAAAAAATAAGAAAACTATGGATATAAAATGATATTTCACCATTATTAAAAGATATTCAATAAAAGTTAGTCAGATTTGATCCTTCAAAATATTCGATAAATCATGTTCATTTTTCACCAAAATAAGTGAAGATCCTTCTTTTTTCCGCAATAGAATCTTGCCATTGGATATCCAGCAATATTTATATTTGTTAACCTTAGCGAAGTCAGGTTCCAAAAAAAACAATCTTTTCATTCTGGCAGATTAGTTTACAGAGATGAAAATTGGTAACGGTTTTTCTTTGATTTTAAGATGTTCAGTTGTAAGCCTGGAGTAAGACTTATTGAATTGTTTATACAATTTTATTAACTTCTCTTTCAGAAGAACACTGGTAAGGTTAACTATAACTGTTTTAGAATTCGGATCGGATTTCGGAAAATATAGGATTTTAACAGTTTTTTTAAACACAGTAATATTATTTGTTTCCTTTAGACTATTGGGCAAATTATGGTTCAACAGCGCTCTTTCAAACAAATGTTTTTTTTCCTTAATTATTTGTTCGGGGATACCGTAAGCAAATTTTATGTCTGTTTCGTAGATTATGTTTACAAGTTTAAACATAACATGTTGTATGAATATAGATGCGTAATATTAAATAACTTCGTTTTAATGTATAATTCTTTAGTAGATGTTAAATAATTGTAATGAAATAAGGCCTTGATTAATTTATTTTGAATAATCTGTACTTTTTTAAGTTGCGTCGTTGAAACATTTCCCCAGATTTCTACTAAGTACTCTTAAGTGAGGCTTTGCTAGGGCGTTATAAATTGTTTTTCGTATATTGTGTGGAATGCAGTCTGAAACTTAGAGGTAATGCTCCAGTAAGTAATGTCAATTTCGAAAACAGTTGATCAATATGGGGGCCCCATGTTAATTTATCGTCTATCGTCTCTAGGCTTAAGCCTAGTTATTTTTTTTTATTTATTAAGTGTGATAATTAATCGCAGTAGGATAATTAGATTAGCTAGCTAACAATCCTGTTTTATTGGTGTACAGCAAGCTAAAAATGGCGGCAAATTATCAATGTACCGAAATTAATAGGCGGAGAAAATTACAGTGAATAGGCATTTGCAGCGGAAAACTTCTTAATCCTAGAAGGGATCATAAAAAGCATCAAACCAGAGGAAGATTGAAGATTGTTTGCCTAGGATGATGCCAAAACTGAAGCGAAACTGATTCTCACGATTGACTCTTCATTGTATGTGCACATTAGAAATGTTTTAACTACCAAGCAATTAGAAGAATGTAAGGGCCTTACTTGATGATTCCGGATTTGTAAGAAGAATAAGCTTACTACCAAATTTAATTTCTATAAGACTCGAAAATTGTAGTTCCATGATTGTATATATGACAGATTATAGAAACAGGGCAAAAGTTGTGTAATACAGGTTTCCAAGTAAACGACGAGTCGATTGGTTCATATTACCGGCTATCTGAACAATAATGCCCCCATGATAATGACCACCAAACATTCAGGTATTCAGATAACAAGAGACGCCATTTAAAAAATATATACACTAGAAGGTCTACACAAGATTTAAGCGAAAAATACGCTCAAGCTTGTAGTTTGTATAAAAAAAAATTACACATTTCAGAAAAATATAGTAAACAAATTGCGAAAAAAGAAATTAAAGTTTCTGATTTATCTAGTGTACAGGATATTTGTGAAAACATTAAATTATTATTATGCAAAATAAAAGAGTTTTCATCCGCACAGATTAATACGAAAGAAACCTACTTTAAAAAAGTTTAATTTGAAAAGTGCAGCAAAGATATATGCTGCCAGTCATGAATGATGACGAATCAGCCACAAAACAATTTATTTCTAATATTAAAATGTGCAGCGAAATGTTAGACCACGATAGTAAACTTTTGTATTCAAAACCAGGTTATCAGACTATGTCAAATTACGTTTATGTCAAAATTATTTCTCATTTCGCAACGAGTCCGATAATACTAATGTATCATATACCCAGGATCCATCATTGATGATATTAAAATGAATCTAAATAAATGTAATTTAATATTTATAGCACACTAATAGGATAAATAAATAACAATAAAATACACATTATTTTAAAAGAATTCTGAAAACATAGCAATAGAAATAGAATATATTAAAAATTATTCTTTAAGTTTTTTCAATTCTATTATATTTCCAAAATTTTGAATTTTATTTCTTCATTTAGCTTTTCTTGTTTGAAAATCTCCTTTTCTTGCTCTTCTTTAATCTTTAAGATCTGCATTTATAAATGCTCCAAATTTGTCCAGATGTAGATTTTTCGTCCTAAGAGCCTTGGATTGCGTCTTTCAACGAGCAATAATTTATCGCTGAAATGATTGTGCTTAATCTACGATTTCTTAAGCCATCTGTAAATTGTTTAATTGGCATTATTTCATTGAGGTTTTAAAATATTGTAACATTGCTCATTACCATCAGCTTGGAAAATTGTGAGATCCACGAATTATTTACTGACACAAACGAGTTGATTCCTCATAAGCACTCTTCAAATGTAGCCATTCGATGCAGTCACTCAATATCGGTAGTTCACGAGGCATAGCTAATCTAGTCAACATATGCTCTTCGTGCTGCGTAGATGACGTCACCATGATATCTTTCAAGGTGTGGGCTAGTGTCAATATGCTGCGACAGGCTGTGCGGGGATTGGTAACTGGCGAGATATGACTTCGGTCGTTCCCAGCTGTGGTGCCTCCGGTATCGTCGCTGCTGCCACCGGTTCATGCTCTAACCATTGTTCCACGTTAGACTACCAGGTGTAGCATGTGGATGGAGCAGTTTTTGAACGTCTAGATTGGTTTTCCTGTCCTTTTTTTCAATCGATTGTATTTATATTTTAGCCTTCGCACAAGCGGCTTCCAGCTCCAGATGTTTTCGTCGTACTTGTGAAGATGTAGATTTTTTGGACGAGTAAACGGACTTTTTTTACCAATTGTTCCGTTGGCATTATAAGCCTAGTGGTGGGGGGTGACATGGCGTGGCCTGCATATGTCGCTTAATTGTTTAAGTTGAAAAAAATACTTACAGGTTTATAAAATAGCAATTTAAAAATAAATACTTTTTACTCACAAAAGTTTTATTTTTACCCCCATTTGGGGTAATTTACTCCGGTTCCCCGTTGATTGGAATAATGAAAAAAAGCGATTTTTCGAAATAGTTAAGGTGTAGGTCCCTGCAAATCTAAGATTATACTACCATCTAGCAAGAGAGAAAATGCGAATTGGAATCTATTAACTAAAAGAAATTAGATCTTTTATCTTTTGAAATTTCTTTTCAAGTTCCAGAATTTCTTACTCTAATTTTCTTTTTTCTTCATAATAATTTGCAATAGCTTCATTTTTTTCTTTTTAAGATGTCTTCACACCAGCAGTAATGGTTGATGTTTTAACTTTTCATAAATTAAAATGATGTTAGTGTCACAGGCACCTTTGCTTGTTGCTGATTTGAAAAAGAATTTTTGCTGGCATGGTCCTGGCTGGGATGTAGCAGGCAGTGAAGGAAAAGGTGTTGATGAAACAGGCCTAACGAAAACTTTAACTAGTTCCTTAACCACCTCGTTTGCAACCTCCACCTCGTCTGCAATCTCCACCTCGTTTGCAACCTCCACCTCGTCTGCAACCTCCACCACTTCTACCACAGAATCACCACCATAGAGTGGAGTAATCCGATGCAAGTCGGATCTAATATAACTTTAACTTTATCAAGAGCATCGTCCGGTGGAATGTTTCCCGGTTTCTTACATCCTGTCTCAAAATATATGAGTGAAAAACTAAATCAGCATTTTAATATAGAACAAACTTTAAGAAGATATTACTTTTGATATTATGAAAATAAAGCTGAAATGCATCATCCATAGTACTGAAAAATAAGTCATAATTTAGCCATGGAAGTGCGAGGACATGTAACACCTAACTTGTTTTTAGCTTACTTTTTAATACAATAACCACTGAATTATGACAATATTTAGGGTCTAAAATTATTATTCAAGTAAAACTAAAAAAAACTATGATACAAGACATAATAAATATTTTATACTGCATTCCCATTCTAACATTAACAAACTCGAAACTAAATAATTTGCCAGTGAACCCAATTAGAGCGACTAAATACATATAATATCTGGTTTATATGCATCTTGGCTTTTCATGAAAGTAAATTTTAATTCTTCAATCGGTCCCGCATTACTGAGTATCTCGATCATCTGCTTCTACCTATTCAGATCCAAAGTAGCCCTCACCGTCTGATAGAATTTGGATGAAGAGGTGACCTCTTTTACTTGGTCAGACCATCGTGTTGGCGATCGGCCTCGTAGTATTTCTTGCCTTCTGTTTTTCCAACAATGACGAGCTTTTCAAGGTTGCCTTCACCTCTTCGCGTTCCTAGCGACTATACTAAGGACAACAGGATGTGACACAATTAACTCGATTAGATTTGAAGTTTGGACAAACCATCTGCCAAAGAAATCGTGAATGTTCCTTTATTTTCTAGTATATTTAGGTATAAACGTTGTCCGGAGATGCTTGTGCGAGCGCACGTATCGAGATAGGCAACTCCTAATAAAGTAGGACGCCTCACATTATTTTGAAGATTTATAATTAACGAATAAAAGTGGCTCCTGAAAACCCCTAGGGGTCCATACCCATAAGTGATAATAATGACAATAATGACTTACACCCGTATTCATAGACCCGTATTCTATGAGGACGCACAGTGCTCAGGGACGCATAGGGTCGTTCAAACCAATTTATAGATAATACTTAAGTGAAATGTCCTGCTATGCGTTTGTCAAATTGGACGCATAGCTAAAATAGATACGGAGCTATTTTAACGAACGCATAGTGTTCTAGCGCCGATTTGGTTAAAGTCAAAATTGCTGAAAAGGTTTTAAAATTGTGATTGTTGAGAGTTTTTTGCAAGATTTTATAAATTGAATAATGAATTACAGTAGCGAAGATGAATTTGATAACTATATCAATGCTACATTAAACGAACGAAGACCTATGATTGTAAAAAAAATTATACGTGATTTTCAAAATCCCTTCAAATATTATAATGAAGATGAATTTACGCTACAGATTTACAAAAGAAGTTGTTTTGTCCATAATTCTGCCACTCGTTAGCGAAGATCTTGTGAAACTGACCAAAAGGGGGCTTCCGATACTGCCGATATATCAATTACTTGTGGCCCTAAGGTTTTTTGCTTCTGGGAGTTTTAATTTAACCCTATATTTGTGTAACATTGTTATGTTTCTCATGCGTTCTTTTACTTTATACAGAACATAAACTATCGTTTCCATAATTTTCTTGACAAAACACAAAAATAATACTTTTATGTAGTATGTCAAAGAATAATGAAATAACCTTGATTTTTTTTGCAGTTAATAACAGGTGATCTAATAAAAATAAGTCAACCTACTGTTTCCAGAATAGTGATAAAAGTTTCCCGTCTACTTTGCTTAAAAGTACATAGATTTATAAAGTTTCCAAACAATTTGGAAACAATTAAAGAACAATCTTATAGGATTTCACATTTCCCTGGCGTAGTTGGTGTTGTTGATGGTACTCATATTCCAATACAGAACCCAGGTGGAGAGTATACAGAAGTGTTTAGGAACCGAAAAAAAGTTTTTTCAGTAAATGTGCAGATTGTGTGTGGACCTGATTTACAAATTTATAATATTGTTGCTGAAAGATCTGGATCTGTCCATGACAATCGCATATTTCAAAACAGTGTCTTGAAGAGGCATATGGGACAAGGCACAATAGTTGGATTGCTATTAGGGGATTATGGGGGGGTATGGATGTGAAAAATATCTGCCTCATCCAGAGACAACTTCAGAGCAAAATAAAGCTCATACAACAACCAGAAACACAGTAGAAAGAACTATCTAAGGTGTCTGGAAAAGAATATTTCCTTGCCTTACCATAAAGATGGCATTAAATTTAACAACTACATGTCATACTATTGTTGCTACTGCTGTGCTGTATAATATCTGCAAGGCTCGTGATGTAAGTGATGATGTTGAAGAAAGTATATCAGCACAACAAAGAACTTCACGTAGAAATGTTCAAAATAACCGGGAAGGTCTTCTTTTTCGAAGAATGTTCATAGATAGACATTTTTAGAACCTGTCATATTTGTTTTTATTTATATCAATAAAGATATACATCAAGAAACTTTTTTTAAAATATTTACCATAAACTGCACTATAAAATCAGAAAGCCTTACAATTTTTTAAACTTATTTTATTAAGTATATTAACATTGGCGTGGCGTGTAAATAGCCACTAACCAGCGGGATCTTAATTATGGAGTATGCGTGGCGGCACTGTGGGTTCAATTTAACAACTATCAACAAGTAGTGTAAATATCAACAATATCACTTACCGATCTGAAGGCTTCTGATTTTTCTCCAGACTTCGGGATGTTGATATGGTGTGATTGTGCGATTATGCCCACAGTATGGCACAAAGATGGAAGCGGGAGCGTATAGGTGCGCGTGCGGTGCGTTTAAATTAAAGGAGCGAATATATGCCCGTGCGGTGCGGTTAAAAATGTAGGCGCGACTGGGATGGTATTTAGGTAATGACAGAAAGGATGTATAGGACGCAGGGGGTGGGATTACTAAAACAAAGGCGCCACATTTGGGGCGCGAGGGAACAAAAAATTAAAATCTCAGAAAGAAATCTGAACCCCAGATGTGAAGTGACGTTGTTAATAAATAACACCACTTGCGAAAGCAATAGTAATAAATTAAGCCCACTTGGTGCGACCATACTCCCCGCCTTGAAAGGTTAAAACTTTCAAAAAGAAATTAAGTAAAGCAAAAAATTGTTAAGATGATGACAAATAGCGATTTTAGTCAAGGCGATAATTTATTCACAGGAAACTAATATTTTTCAAAGAGTTGTTATAGTGATTACTTATGACTATGAACAAAATAATATTTTTATAAAGATTTTATAGAGATTACTTATGTCTATAAAACAAATAAAATAATTTATTAAAAAGATTTTTATAGCGATTTCTTGTGACTATATAGCAAATAAAATATTTTTATGAAGATTTTATAGAGATTACTTATGTCTATAAAACAACTATATTGTTACAACATGTTTGTAATACAACCTCCTTCATAGAGTTGGCGATTAATATGAAAAAGCATTGAGGCTGTCATATTTTTATGTGTCATTCATTGAGTTGTAGCGAAAGAGTAAATGGGTTGACTCTGGGAAAACTGCTTTTTATTTATTGAATAAGTATAAAGGAGAAAAATATCGCCGTCTTTTATATTCAGAAGTGAGATGTAACCTAAACTCACAAATAGAGTGGACATAAGGAATATCTGGAAATTTAAAGAGTTCAAAGAAAAGACAAATGACGATCAATATCTTGAGACAACACGGAGAGTGCGAATTTCATATAATTTGAGAGATAGTTGGGATATGCGATGCTATGGAATAAAAAATGGAGTTTTTATTGGAGAGATTAATGATGGTAATTGGTATTTGGTTAATTAATTCTGTAAGATCAACGTGACGATGTGCTATGTGAGGCCTTAGACGCGCCCGTGACTTTTGTTCGATGGAACTGTCAGCTAGAATGACGATTGTTCTCTGGATCTTTCCAGTTGTAACGATTGTTTTCTAGACTGTGGACATCTGCAACGACTGTCAGCTAGGCTCTGCCTGGAAGTGGTGATTGTTCTTTGAGCGTTATCATTTGCGAGTCTGTTTACGTGTGTATCTGCTGAGTTGGTTGCCACTAATTGAGCTGTGTTATGCCATGACAGTGATTGAGGGTGAGCTTGAGGTGCGAAATGCTTATGGTGCGAAAAGCTTAAGGAGTTGAGGAGTTGAGCTTAAAGAGTTGAGCATAAAGCGTGAGCTTAGAGTTGAGCATAAAGCGTGAGCGTAGTCCTGTCATGTCATGGCATGTGCGGTTTTCTTTTACAGATTAAAAGAGCAAGTATTGAGTTTCTTGCCGATTCTTCTCAGTACAATCAGCATTCCGAATCGGTGGTAGATTCATTCCCAGAAGTCAGCTTATGAGATTTGCGGGGTCGCAAATGTTGTCAGGATGGTCGACTGTTACAACATGTTTGTAATACAACCTCCTTCATAGAGTTGGCGATTAATATGAAAAAGCATTGAGGCTGTCATATTTTTATGTGTCATTCATTGAGTTGTAGCGAAAGAGTAAATGGGTTGACTCTGGGAAAACTGCTTTTTATTTATTGAATAAGTATAAAGGAGAAAAATATCGTCGTTTATTATAATATATAGTATTTCTTTTTTGTAAAGATTTTTATAGCAATTAATTATGGCTTTAAAACAAATTAAAATAGGCGTGCGTTATAATGTATTAAATAGATGCGTAAAATTATTTATATTAAAATGATTGATTTATTGGGTTGGTAACGGATAAAGTTTTATAACAGGGCGTTTTATATCGCCAGATTTTGTCCTAACAAGAGCTACTCTAACGACATTATCAGCTCCTGGACAAACCTTTGTTATTATTACCCCGAGTGGCCAATGTAAAGGTGGCAAATTGTCGTAACCAACTAATACAACTGTTCCGACTTTAACTGGATTATCAGGTGTGCACCATTTTTGTCTGACTTGCAATGTATGCAAATATTCTAATCGCCATTTTTTCCAATAAGATTGAACTAACTCATTAATCAACCTTTTTCGGTTGGCGAGATTAAAGTTTTCGTTGGACAAGTCAGGAACAGGTAAATATTGTAGCGGTGTAGTCATTAAAAAATGACCTGGCGTGATAACTTCCGGATGCGGATCCGAAGTAAGAACACTAAGCGGACGTGAATTTAACAAACATTCTATTTGTGTAAGCACCGTTATCATCTCCTCATATGAGAGAAGTTGATTTCCAATTACGCGATATAAATGAGTTTTGCCGTTTTTAATATTTATTTCCCACAATCCTCCAAAATGTGGAGATCGAGGTGGAATCATTTTCCATTGAATGCGATAATTAGATAATTCGACTTTAAATTTATTTACGAAATCGGATTCAATAAGTAATTTATATATATCATTAAGTTGCGATTTTGCTCCAACGAAATTCGTCCTGTTATCTGAATACAAAACAGAAACTGGACCGCGGCGAGAAATAAAACGTTTGAAGGCAGCAAGGAAAGATTCCGACGTTAAATCACTTACGAGTTCTATATGTATAGCTTTCGTCACAAGACAAACGAAAAGGCAAATATAGGCCTTTTGGAAGTGTTGCCCGCGTCGGCGTGTTAGGGTAATGCGTATTGGCCCGGCATAATCTACCCCAGTATGTAGAAATGCTTTAACTTCTTGCAAGCGACAAGATGGTAGATCTGCCATAATAGGCGTTGGGTGCGAAGGTCTACTGCGGAAGCAGGTGTTACATTTATGAATTCTGCTTCTAATAACATTTCTTGCGTCTAAAACTCCAATTTGCAAGAACACATCCCTAATATCGGAAGTGATTGCGACCGGAAATAAGCGATAATTATAAAGTAGTAAAAATAAATCGACCTGTAAATTAGGTCCACGGGGCGTTATGACATTTAAAGACAACCCCGTATGCGTTTTAGCATTAACGTCCAGAACGATACGCAAGCGCGATGTCGTTTTATCAGGGCGAATTACTATGTGGTGCGGAACGTAATAACCCTCGTTAGTATATTCATCTTTAGACAACTCCGTTAAGTAACCGTTTTTAATGTAGGCGTAAATTACATTATATTCGATTCTCGACGAAGAATCACGTTTAAATTTCCTTTCCGAAGAAAGCAAATGGCAAAGAGCAACACAGCGTGAGTTGCCCAAATTTGAAGGATTTTTACAAAGCGGTAGAGCGACGGAAAGAGAGGGACCACTTTCATTTCGTGAAACCGAAGCAGTATAATAATTTTTATCCTCGGTTTCCTCAGGACTAAGATAGCGTTTACTTGGTACATCTTCTAATTTCCGAAGTTTGTGAAGGCACGATTCCGAATCATTAAGAGCGAGCGCGGTAAATGGGCTGTTAGAGTTGACATTGCAATGATAATCACCCATCAAAACATACCTACAAGTTGTCAATAAAGCGGACGGATTATTTCCTGAAATAATCTTGTCACCTAAGTGAATATAAGGGAATAGTTGGACTCCAGGAATATTCCATGGGAGCTCAGCGAGCGGAATAGTTTTAGTGAAATTATTTATTTCACATTTATTTATAAAATTTGAAGGCGAAGTATCCGTAATACTGTCGGTAACTAAGGCGTGAATATAATATTTATTATTGGGATAAACACGAGATTCTATGTTTAAATAAACATAGCCGTCTATCGGTCGCGACGTTAAACCTACTCCTTCAATATAAGAGTTATTCATAGGAATAATAGGTAAGTTAGGCGATTTACAACATTCAAGGGTTAATTCCTGAGGCGGAGCGGTTGGCGCGGTCGCGACGGCACAGTCATACAAATTACCAGAACTCGAGTTGCCGTTCGAGGCTAGGGCGTGTAAGTCGCAGGGAGCGTGAGCGAGTGAGAGCGCGGGATGCGGCGTGTGCGTCTCCGCACTAGTTGAGATCGTGGCAGCGGTTTGCGGGAATAATAATTCCTCATTACTATTTTTATTATTATTATTACCAAACGATCTATTTGATTGCGGCGAATTTTCTAAATTCGATATATTTTCCCCGATATGTAATAAAGTATGGTGGCGATTATTGCAAATTCCACACACACTACGCGATTTACATGAAATTGATGTGTGAACTAAACTTAAACAGTTCACACACCCGTTCTTTTGTTTTATGAATTCAAACCTATCTTGAGTGGAATTCATATTTATAAACTGTAGACAATAACATAGATGCGTATGTGAAGTATTTTTACATAAAATACAACTCTCATCCTTTTCGTCATTCTGACAAAAATTGAAAGTTTTAAAGGAATGCGGTGTGTAATGACTTATAAATTTATTGCGATGTTAAGAGTTAAGATTCGACCGTACAAGTAAGGGATTTTGTTCCATTATATTATAACGCGTTCTCATGATTGGCGAATATAAATCTTCAATGGCGTCCAGTTCCTGATAATCTGGCCGAGCGGATGAATTTATTTTCATTTTTAACATATTTATGTCATCTAGAATATTTTCGAATTCTATTCTTAACTGACGAATGGAATCTGAATCGGCCATAAAACTCTCATTTTGTATTGAGTCAAATGTCGAAATATTTCTCGAACATTCATAGAGGCGAGTTACTATTTTAAAAATATTATCTTTTTCTATAATTAATGAATTTAATTTATTTTTTAAATCAAAAGACATGATTATTAAAATTAAGCGTTAATAGTTTGAAAGTGCGGCGGCGGACGTCGTGTAACTTACGACGAAATATAAGAAAAATAACACCTTTAGGCGGCGGCGGACGTCGTGTTACTTACGACAAAAATAAGAAAAATAACACCTTAAGGCGGCGGCGGACGTCGTGTTACTTACGACGAAAATAAGAAAAATAACACCTTAAGGCGGCGGCGGACGTCGAGTAACTCACGACGAATATAAGAAAAA
The DNA here is from genome assembly GCA_029227775.1 of Morpho helenor. Classification (NCBI taxonomy): domain Eukaryota; kingdom Metazoa; phylum Arthropoda; class Insecta; order Lepidoptera; family Nymphalidae; genus Morpho; species Morpho helenor. Next base: position 11,380,672 of record JARGCU010000011.1, read on the forward strand.
TAACACCTTAAGGCGGCGGCGGACGTCGTGTTACTTACGACGAAAATAAGAAAAATAACACCTTAAGGCGGCGGCGGACGTCGAGTAACTCACGACGAATATAAGAAAAATAACACCTTTAGGCGGCGGCGGACGTCGTGTTACTTACGACAAAAATAAAAATAACACCTAAAGGCGGCGGCGAACGTCGAGTTACTTACGACAAAAATAACATCTTAAGGCGGCGGCGGATAAAAATAAAAATATAATAAAATAAGACTGATCATATCCGTATCGAAGGACCATTAATTGTGGCGTGGCGTGTAAATAGCCACTAACCAGCGGGATCTTAATTATGGAGTATGCGTGGCGGCACTGTGGGTTCAATTTAACAACTATCAACAAGTAGTGTAAATATCAACAATATCACTTACCGATCTGAAGGCTTCTGATTTTTCTCCAGACTTCGGGATGTTGATATGGTGTGATTGTGCGATTATGCCCACAGTATGGCACAAAGATGGAAGCGGGAGCGTATAGGTGCGCGTGCGGTGCGTTTAAATTAAAGGAGCGAATATATGCCCGTGCGGTGCGGTTAAAAATGTAGGCGCGACTGGGATGGTATTTAGGTAATGACAGAAAGGATGTATAGGACGCAGGGGGTGGGATTACTAAAACAAAGGCGCCACATTTGGGGCGCGAGGGAACAAAAAATTAAAATCTCAGAAAGAAATCTGAACCCCAGATGTGAAGTGACGTTGTTAATAAATAACACCACTTGCGAAAGCAATAGTAATAAATTAAGCCCACTTGGTGCGACCAAACATGTTATGTCTATGTATTACATATTATTACATATTATATTATATATTATGTATTACATATTACTACATATTATATATTATGTATTACATATTACATACTAATGAATGAAACCTACATTATAATTTTATTTGTTTGTCTAAAAATTATTTTTTGAGATTAGAATAAAAATGCACTTTTCCACAACAAAAATTTATTTAAGGTTTTTTATTTCTAAGACCAGCTTTTCTTTTTGTAACACGTGCATTTCATTTTCAAATGTCAATAAATTTCTATCTCTCTCAATTAACAGTTTCTCTCTTTCGATTAATAATTTTTCTCTTTCCATTATTAAATTATGCAGTTCTTGATCCTGCTGGATATTTAAATAGCATCGTTTTATTCTCATTTTTACCTCACTGGACAGTTTATTATTACCTGAAAATAAGAAAAACAATTATTTCATAATATATATCAATCACCTTTAATATTAACATTGAAAGTAGAGCTTGAATTGATTTAGATGAATTTTGGTGTACAGGTAATTGATATTCATAGAATTAGGAACAGAGTTTATAGTGTGTATAGTCACAGCTTTTTTCCTATATGGGGTAGGCAGAAAAGGCAGATAATATTATTCTTAATAAGGAAGTCATCACCCATAAACCTCTAAAAATAAAACATATAATAAAAATCAAACATACCCACTGAAGAAGTTTCTAAACACTTTCTTTTTGCCTGAAATGCAACATTTTCTTTAAAGTTTTCATTGCCATCTCTGATATAATTTGAATTATCAAATCAATCACCATTGTAAAATAAAAAATATTACTACATTGTACAAAATACAATCTGCATACATGTGAAAATATATAATTAAAACTGACCTTTTGAATCCAAATTCCTCTTTTTATTTTCTTTTATTTCAGCAAGTCCGAGATATGTAAAATTAGTTAGTTTTAACATGTGATGATGTATTTATCACCTATTGATGAATTATAACCTATGTCTAATTTTAATTTTGAATTATTTGTAAGTATCCCTGAAACATTACCTATTTCATCAGTCTTTTGTATATATGTTTCATTTGATATTTTTATTTGATGATTATGTATATTAATGTTTTCATTTATTATGACTGTACAGGCAAGTATACACAAAATCATTGTTATTTTTGCTACTGCAGCTAAATTTATTTTATTAAATTTAGCCGGCCACGTTTTAGTTTTCGACCAAACGCCAGGTTTAAGATTTTCCATTTATGCAGTAACGTCTCCGGCCTGCATAGTATTTTTGCAATGGATGCATTAAAAGCATCCGTAATTTGGCTCCTAGCGACCACGCTAAAGACATTGGAATGTGACACAATGAACTCGATTAGATGAAGCACTTCGATTCTCGTAAGCGGGTGACAGTAAAGGTGGTGATCTGGCAGTTTTACATTGACTTTTCAAAACTATTAAATCATAAAAATATGAATTATTATTTATTATATGATCAGTACACCCACTATCCAAAAGCCAATTGATTTCACCGTTATTATTAGACTTTTCTGTTTCAGTAGACCCACATACCTGAATTATGTCTTGATTACATACTTGAGCTGTCCATGACTCCGATGAACAGTTGTTTGAAGATTCATCGCTGTAGTGAACGTGACCTTTACCTTGGATATCACCTCTATTGATTGAAGATTCACCACTGGACTGACCATGACCTCTATAGTATCCACCTCTGTTTAACCTCTCTGTAGTCCTCGCTGACCTTTGAAACCTTGTCATTGATTATATTTCTGACCGTACCAGCAGTCCTTCTTGAGATGACCAGTCTTTTCGCAGATAAAACATTGAGCTTGAATTTTGGTTGTAAATTTACCAATATTGTTTTTCTTATTCGAGTCACTGGTGGCCATATTTTTTTTTTTATATTTTAGAACATACATAATCAACTGTCCTTTGTTCTTCCGGAATCACATCAAGAAAATTTCCAATATAACTATAGTATATCTTGGTGGAAGTGCTCTGAGTAAATACCTTAACTTCTCAGGGTTATCTATTTTTAACTTTAAACTTAACCCCCCCCCCCCTTTAAACTTATTTATTGTTTTCTCGAAATCAACAAAAAAATCTTCTACTGTATTAAATGTAATTGGTTAGTCGTATCTCCTTAATTTTTAAATAATTTATAGAATTAGGCGTTACTGTGTGGAGGTCCATAATACAAAACTAGTGAGAATATTATTCTCATTATTTTTTATCATATTATCCATTTTTAAAAGTTAAAAAAAGATTTTTATATTAAATGAAACTTGAAACAATTTTGTCGGTTTTGAGCATCAACATAAACTTATCTATGACATAAACTAATAATAAAACAGATTATGAATTTGAGAACAATTTGTGTCGCTACAGACTAAAAATAAATAATATTGGGATAAAGATATTTATTGAATTTAATACCTCAATGAAGTGTGGTGCCCGTGTTGTAAGACATTTGGATTAATTTCTTCAACTTCTTATTGTTTATATATGACTACTACTATTGGTTCTATGGTGTACGGCTAGGGGATCTGAAAAGAACTGCATTATTCGTCTCTTACCATTTTGGGAGCATATTGAGGGAATTTATGATATGGTTTTATATACATGCTCCAAATTTGTCCATATGTAGAGTTTTCGTCCTAAGCAGCTTGGATTAAGTCTTTCAACGAGCAATTATTTATCGCTGAAATGATTGTGCTTAATCTACGATTTCTTAAGCCATCTGCAAATTGTTTTATTGGCGTTATTTCATTGAGGTTTTAAAATATTGTAACATTGCTCATTACCATCACCTTGAGAAATTGTGAGATCCACAAATAATTTACTGACACACGAGTTGATTCCTCATAAGCACTCTTAAAATGTAGCCATTCGTTGCAGTCACCACTAAATATCGGTAGTTCACGAGGCACAGCTAATCTGGTCAACATACGCTCTTCGTGGTGCGTAGATGACGTCACCATGATATCTTTCAAGGTGTGGACTAGTTAGTGTCAATATGCTGTCGACAGGCTGCGCGGGGACTGGTAACTGGCGAGGTACGACTTCCGTCGTTGCTAGCTGTGGTGCCTCCGGTACCGTCGCTGCTGCCACCGGTTCATCTTCAGGAACCTGTGACGGCTGAACATGACTATGCTCTAACCAATGGGTTCTACGTTATACTACCGGGTGTTGCATGTGGATGAAACAGTTTTTGAACGTCTAGATTGGTTTTCCTGTTGTAATAAAGCTATTGCTGCCTCTAGATTTTTCTCAATCAATTGTATTTCTATTTTAGCATTTGCACGAGCAGCTTCCAGGTCCAGGTGTTTCCGTCGTACTTGTGAAGATGTAGATTTTTTGGACCTTCGTCCAAAAATAAAAACGGGCCCACTTGTTTTGACCGTTTGTTCCGTTGGCATTTTAAGCAAGTCTTCGTTATTACGAACTGAAACGTTTGAGTGAACGCGATGTGAGGACACTATAAGTCGTTTGCTTTTCCGAGCACATGTTCGGATGCGCATTCTAATCAGTTAATTTGTACCGTTCTTTACTCGTGAGGGTTTTATTACGCAGTGGCGTGGGATCCGATTTCTGAAAAGAAAAGGCTACAGTCGTCGCCTGATGATTCCATTGCACCTTCCGAGTTAAATTTTAGTGACGTTAGCCATATAAGTAATACTCCTCACTAGTTGTTGTAGATAGTAAGTTATTAAAACCTAATACTCTTTAGAATATGAACAAAATAATAGCATTTTGGAAAACGAACCAAAGTCAAATGAAAATATCATAATAAATTCTAGACAACAACAAAAAAATAAAGTTTACATTCGCGGTATAGACTTTTGATTTTCCTAAGAGACTTAAGTGTTAAATTTTGTTAGGCATTTATTTCGAATTCACAGATGTGAAATTTCACAATCAAAAATGCAGAATATTTTCTCTAAATCTAAAAAGAGCCTTATTAGAAAACAATTTCTAACAGCACTACGTAAAAAAGGCAACTTCATTCATCAGTTCAACTTCAATCAAACTGATGTAATAAAACCGATGCGCAAACAACAATTTACTGAGTATAACCATGCACTCTCTCCATGCAATCTCTTAGTAAAGAATTTAAAAATTGATGAAAGACTTAACGAAACTATATTTCCTCGAAAGAAGGGCAAATGCAATATTTAAAAAGTCACAGGGAAACACATTTTATTAATGTGGTTTCAAGAAATCCGGCCGATTTCTGAAACGCAAATCAAATCCCAATTCATGTAATCGGCATGTCATATTGACCAGCTGTCAACACCCTGTTACATTTTATTGGGTTTCTGAAACGGCAATAACGATTTTTATTTCATACAGCAATACTGACATGCAACTAATTTAGTATAGTTTTTTTTTCAGCGCCAGTTAAGCTATAAATTTTATTTTATAAATTTATAAAAAAATACTAATATAATAACTAAAAGCTAAAATTATTATAATAATAATGATAAGTGTACTGATGTATTTTCATTTGTGTGCTGTATGATTCATAATATTTCAGAAAATGAAGCATTCTAATCATTACGTACACCCTCAATATCATTGTTGTCCAGTGCTATATTGTTCAGAACATGCAACAATAATGTTCATTGCCGTACTGAGATTAACTCTCAAACCCAAACAAACAAGGAAAATTTCTCTCTGCCCAAAGCAGAGTTCAATGGTGTTTTGAGTTGCAATGTGAGCCCTATTTATAGGCTTCTTCACTTGCTGAATTTGGCTGTAAAAATGGACAACAAATATTGCTTGCATGGATACGAGCATGACAAAAATGGACAACAAATATTGCTTGCATGGATACCATAAGCATGAAAGCAAAAATGGTAGCATCATGGACCATACCAGATCCATACCATCTTGATATGATGTCTTGGATTCTTAAGTTTGCATCACAGACAGCTTGATACATAAAAGGGTTTTTTCTTTTAATGTACCGAAACAATTCAGCATTTGAAATTTGATTTGATTGGTTGCATTAGACAGTAAGAACACTTACTTTCTCTATTGGAATATTTATTTTCTCTATTTAAGTATTGTTTGATTGTGTTTACTTTAGAATCTCCATAGAATTCTTCTGTTTGTTTACTTTGTATCTCTGCCTGCTGTTCCATAAGCACTGCTTGCTGTAGCGTTAAATCACTCATTAATTGTATCCGTTCACTTAAATTACGATTATTAATTCCGACCACTATCTTATCGCGAAGTGTCTCCTCATTTGTGATTTTCTTGAAGTCATAAAGTGTGGCCATTTTATATATATCCGTTATGGACTACTGTCTCCCCTGCAGCTTGACTTGATTTTTATTATTAAATTTTGCTCTTTCAAAAATTAAATTCATCTTCGGAAATATTTAACATGTGGAGAAGGAATTTGATGGGGAAAGTGATAGAGCTGACACCCTTCTACGGTTACGAGGGTCGGACCTGGTGGTAGCCGAAGAGGCCAAGAAAATTAGACCTATGCTCATATTAAAAGGCATCACCAGGGAGGTCCCTCAGGAAGAGGTCACTAAGATCCTAACTCAACAGAACCCGCTCCTTCGTATCGCCGACCCGTCGGATATCACCCTTAGTTTCATAAGAAGAAACAGAAGTGACAGATTATTTAACGCAGTACTATCGGCCCATCCCGGAGTGTGGAGGGTGGCCATCGAGCAAGGACGCGTCAACATTGACCATCAAATGGTACATGTTGAGGCGTTCTCGCCCTTCAAACAGTGCTACAAATGTTTTCAGTTTGGGCATACCAGCAGGGTATGCTCGGCGCCCAACAAGACACTATGTTCATACTGCGCTGAGGCATCTCACGTTGCCACCGAATGCCCACGGAGGTCAGGCCACAAAACGGCGAGATGCCTCAACTGCACCAAGAAAAATGAGAGATTTGGGAGGAAAGACAGAACTGACCATGACGCGACTGCAGAACAGTGCCAAATAGTGAAAATCATGAAACAACGCATCGAACGACAAATCGACTATGGGTCAACAAACTAAACTTAATATTCTACAGTGCAATCTAGACTGAGCTCGCAGCGCCTCACAAGAGTTTGCCAGCTACTTTGTTTCGGGTGAGCACATGTTTGCCTTGGTGTCAGAACCATACATTGGAAACAGTAAAGCTGTCAAAGCAGATAAGGGATATAATGTCATCCAATATCCCGGCAGCGAACCCACCAAGGCATGCATCTATTACAAGGAAACAAGCCTTCAGAAAAAACGCAAATATAATCAATCGGGCTGTCAGTACCAGAACATTCTTTATGTGCCCATTTACCGCAACCTCTGTAGCGGTACCATATTTCATTATTTTATCCTGTGTCACAGCAAAAATAGCACACAATGTCTCTTCTTCTGAATATTCTGACTCAAGATTCTCAATGTCTTCTTCTTCAGATGTGTCAGTTTCAACCTCAAAAAGTTTATTTTTTGCTCTTTTTACTTTTTGTTGGTTGCTTTCTTTCGTTTTTTCCTTTTCCTGCGGTACATTTTCTTTCCTTGTTGCTGGTTTTTCCCTTCTCCTTTGCAATGACTTTAGTTTGTAACGTAAAAAACGTATATTTATTTAAACGTATTTATGTATATTTTATTATTTAAATAATAGTTTAACGCGCGGAATCGTGCGACTCATTCCTAGTCATACGATGCGGGCCCTCCTTCCGCTCCCCGCCTCTTGACTCGCCCTAGGTGTGGCGCGGGCGCATTAGTCCGTCGCTATTTAGGTACGCACGTTCACAGGCATAATGACCTGTGACTTTAATCGTGCGTGCCCCTTTCTTCGAAGAGGACGAACAACCTAGATATCCTATTATATATCTAGTATTTTGTGTGTTTATTTCCCCACGTATTGGGTATGTGCTGAACAAAATCATACGCATAGATCATAGCCTTTTGCTGAATCATGCCTCGCGACCTTCTGTCGACTTTAATTTGACCTTTTGTAATTTTCCTTTGTTTCTCATTAGTAGTATTCATTTTAATTTAACATTTGTAATTATTCCAAATTCTTTTTTTTTCTTATTGTATGTTTAACTTTTTTTATTTCCTTCACCATATTCTCCGCTCTGATTGCGACATGCACATCACATTTCACTAGCGCATTAGCCCTGTTTTGCCTACGCTACCGTGCACGCAATCAGAGGAGATGAAGGCACTATAAAAAGGCACTGAACGTAAATTTCAGGGTGCCATACCTGGGCTTAAGCCAGGTACTTTTTACCCCAATCTCCGGTACCAGTGGCGGACAACAGCGGCCTTGAATCCGTGCCCGATATCTTTGGGTCGACTCCACTCTCCGGGCGCGCGCTGCACGGCTTACTCCGCAGACAAAGCCAGGGCAGTACCTAGCGCACACCTACCTACTTACGGAGCATTGCATTGACGGGCAGTAGACTTACGACCCAATAAAATTTGTTGTTGACTGTTGGTGAGTCTTTTCATTTACTCCCAGCGGGACAAGTTTTACATTTTCTCTCTAAACGTTTCTTCTCCTTCTTCTCAAATACTGTTTTCATTGACGTGCTAGATAAAATTACTGAATGTTGTTTTTCTCGTGAAGTCTTATTTTTGTCAGATATGTAAGGTAGTGGACTCACAACTGATAGCACTTTCACAAAATCATTTGATTATAGTTGGGTTTGTATAGAGTGGCTGTTCTTGAACGTCGTTTGTTGTGGACGAGGTCATGGAAGGATTGGCAGTAGTTGGATCCGAGATTGTTTTATCATGCATCGTAAACGAAATTTTAGTAGTAGCGTTTGTGTTTGGCAACAAGTTGGATGTACTATTTGCTGCAGATGCCTCCACTTGTAGCTCACTTAATATAGAAGGACTTACAGCATAGTCAATATCAGGCAACTGTACTTGTTCAACATTTATCATACCACGAGATGTAGACGGAAGATGGTCAGAGTTGCCAGTAGCTAGCCGTTGAAAAACGGGTCTCTAAGACTGAGCAACAATAGCTAAATTTGCTTGCTTATTAATTTGGCCCTGACCTTTATCCACAGCAACAAAATCGTCTTCTGAAAATACAGCAGGATTCATGGGAAAAATTCCGGTGGCTTTGAAGCCAGAGATCCCTTTGTCTAAGCTTGCTACTCGGGCATAAGCTTTGCTGAACAATCCTGCAATATCGTAGGGTGTAATTTTTACCATATTTCTGGATCTGGATAAACATGTCGCATTCCTTGTTGAAGGCTCTCTTCAACGGCCCAAACAAAGTCACATCTAGAGGCTGTAGAATTAAATATTTCTGGCACAATAATATAGGAAAAATAATCAAATATACATCTTTTATTTATTTCAAAAACATTTGAATTAATTATATTACTTTAACGGCCGGTTTCTAAAACGCAAATCAAATATCGAGTCAAGTAATCGCCAAGTCATTCATATTAATCAGTTGTCATCACCCACTTACATTTGATTGGGTTTCCATAACGTCGTTTACGTAAAAAATATGTAATCAGTGAATCATTGGAGGATTTTTATTTCCTACAGTAATACTGATTGCAATGGTCTTTTCCTTAGTTCGTTTTCAGTCTAGCGTATAGCGTTGTCTCTTTCACTTTTAAATTTTCAGGTGCAGTTAAGCTACAAATGTTGTTTTCAATTTTAGTGAATAAACTAAAATTATTATAAAAAATGTCGGCTGTGAGAAAGAATTATACCGAGAGGGAAAAGTGTTAATTACTGTCGTTAGTGGACCAGTAAGTATTCATCAAAATACCAAAAAAAAAATTTGGTATTTGACATTATTGATTATTTTAGCACAAATCGCATATAATAATTAACTTTCTTGTTTATCTTAAAGGTACAAGGATGTTGTATAAAATAAATGCACCAACGCAATAACAATAGAAATGAAGTCGAATACTTGGGATTCCATTGCGTGTAGATTTAATGTTAGCTCTGAGTATCCCAGGACTTCGAAACAGCTGCATACACTGTATCTAAACATGAAGCGGATAACTAGACAGAATATTGCGGCCGAAAATGTATGTAATGAAATTTTCCCATAGTTATAATATAAAAATATCCCTTAATTAAGGTTATAATATGTCTAAAATATAGCCATTTCGCTATTTTCTTTAAACTCTGACACAACATCTGGGTTTCAGCTTGACTTATCTGTAGAAAGCCTATAATTTTAGACCAACATAGTCTACTTTTCTGCTGAATAAAATATTCTATAACTTAAAGCAAATAATATATTGTTAATCTCAAGTGGTACACAAGTGTGGTCCAAAAGTCACTTTAAAAGTGCTCATATAGCAGTGAAAGTAATTTTTTTTAAACAGGAAATATAATACAAATATGAATAATAAAGCAAGATACTTGATTTATAGTAAAGCTTTTTCTTATATAACATTTTTTTACAGATTAACAAATATACAGAACAAAAAAGTTGGAAGAGTTGAAACAACTCAAAAAGGATGCAGTAGCAGATAAGGTTACTATTTTTTTTTGTCAAACATACATAAATCATTCATATTTCACTGTCAAGTAACACTGGTGAAAAATCTGCAAACTGGCAGAAACATTATTTTTATCACTAAAAGTTAAATATGTATAATCAATACACAAACCAATATTATTATAGATATTTACAGAAAGGTATCAATGCAACAGGTGGAGGTTCTTATCAACCTTTATTAACTGATGCAGGGGCACAAATGTTAAAAATTATTGAAAAACAGGTGAAAGAAGCCTTTAACAAACGATTGTGACAGTGCATCTGAATATTACAGAATACCAGCACCAGTACAAGGCAAGTATTTTATATTCCTCTAAACCATTTTACTGAGACAATATATCTATATATTCAATCATTTAGATGTGAATAATCCAAAGTGTAAAAATATAAAACAAGGAATAATAAATAAGACACATTAATATCTCACATAACATGTAATGACTTCAAGAGTATATTAACAAAATATTAGTTTGTGTCTATTAAACTAAAATGTTCAATTTTATTTGTTACAGTTGAAATTCAAGAAATAAATACAATTGAAAAACAAAGTAAGGGTGTGGTGGCCATTTCTATGACAGATCCAGAAAATTCTCCAAGTATTTCTTTGCAAAATCCATATCCAAAACCTCAAAAGAGAAAAGTATTCCAGCATCTGGAAAAAGACAAAGAAAATATAAAACCTTCAGAACATATTATAAAATCAAAATTTTATAGGAAAAAATTAGTGTGCAATAATTGAAAAAAAAAAAACTTTAATACAAAAATATAAATTAATGATTAATATGATAATCAATTAATGATAAATATAATATGATTAATAAAATAATATAAAACAAATAATTTTTACTGTATGATTGCTTTTATTTACTATTGTTCTCTTTCAGGACCTTTATTTAGGTATATCTATAACATTATAGTCATTGACTACTACAAGTATATGATAGAAATGATATTAAATAATATATCCATACTTTATATATACTCACCAATTAAAATATGTTGTTAATAAAGATGAACGTACTGATGTATTTTCATTTTGTGCTCTATCTGCTTCAAATATTTCTTCAGATAATGAAGCATTCTCATCGTTAATTACACCCTCAATGTCATTGTTGTCTAATGCTATATTGTGCAGAATAATTCCTTTCAAAATCTGCACGGACATGACTGTCATTAAAGATTGTGGCATCATGGGCAGATCCATACCATCTAGCTATTATATCTTGTATTCGTAAATTAGCATCACAAATAGCCTGTACATTTAGGGAGAAAAATCCCTTTCTGTTTCGGAACAATTCGGCATTGGGTCCACCAGGAGATTTAATTTTTACATGTGTGCAGTCTATTGCACCGATCACGTTGGGAAAGCCAGCAATCGAATAAAACTCACTTTTCACTTTAGATCTGTCTTCTTCACTAACAGGCATTTTAATAAATTGAGGTCTTAACCTAGCTATTGCTACAGATACCTTCTTAATAATTCGTAGATTAGTAGATTTATGAATATGGATGTGGTCAGCTACAGTTATTTGGAAAGCACCCGAAGAATAATAATGTATCGTAAGCAGAACTTGTTCGATAGCACTTATGGAGTGGTCGCGCAAGGTGAAAGGTTCTAAATTCTCTAGATGTTGCAACAAATTATTCACGACAGCTTTCGTAAATGTGTAACGATTTTTAAATTCTTGATCGCTGTAATGATCCATAGGATTCAGCCTGTCTCTGAATGTTTTACCGGTGTTTCTTGTATTCTCATCATCACTACTCAGGGTAATATCTGAGAGGGACATGATATCCGTGCTCAGAAGTAATAACAAAACAAAATATCTCTCTCTCTCCCTAGCTATGTATCCCACATGGTGGTGGGGTCAGCCTTCCTTATTAATCTTCTCCACTTCGCTCGGTCATGGACATCGTCGTCGGTAACTTTGCAAACACTCTTATCTTTTAGCACTACTTCTTTCCACCTTGTCTTGGGATAACAAAACAAAATATATATTAATAAAATACAAGTAAAATCCACTCCTTAATACGTAAAAACACTAGAAAACTTGTACAATACACAATAAATTCAATATAACAGTGCTTTAATCTTCAAAAATCTCCGATTAGAAGACGACGTGTCAAAAGCGCTGTGAATGCTATTTGACAGCTGATTATTGTTTCGCGAAACCCAAAATGGCGTTGAGAGACCAATGACATATGATTATGTCGCCTAGTTATGTCGCGTGATCAGAGATGGTCAACAGAGTGTTAATCGGTGTTCATCACTTTTTGAGAAACTAAAAATGTGTATAAGTAGCGGCCTGTTACTATCCCACTGCTGGGCATAGGCCTCCTCTCTCCATTTTTGGAGAGAAGGGTTGGAGCTAAGACCTACCACGCTGCTCCAATGCGGATTGGTAGGTTATACATATCCCCAGAATTCTCTAGAGATATGCAGGTTTCCTCACGATGTTTTCCTTCACCGAAAAGCGTGTGATAAATTGCAATTATCAATTAGACACATAAGTTTTACTAGAAAAACTCATTGGTGTCTGCCCGGGTTTGAACCCATGATCGTCTCTAGAGATTCACACGGTCGCACCGCTAGGCCATCACAGCTTTTTAAAAAAAAAAAAAAAAAAGCAGAGAGGACCAGGATAGGAAACCGCTGCATTTGGGAAAACATCCTTCGTTAACACAAACGATATTGTGTATTCATATATATTTTATTCTTATTAAATAAACTTTTAAAACATTTGTAGCATAATCAATTCTCAATATGGATAATTCATCAATAGAATCCTTAAATGATAATAATTTTAGTAACAGAAAGAGGATCTACATTTTCGTGATTATATTTGCATCTACTTTAGGTATAATTTTGACCATTATAAGTATTGTTAGGAACGAAACCAGAACACTTTCACTCAATACATTAGAAAGTGACATGATCAAGAAGATTTGTAAAGCTACAGTAGAAAACTGTTAAAATGGCAAAGGTAATTGACATCAATGCAGACACCAAGTCTGCTGAACTTTTTAAATCTACTTTCCAAGCACCACTTCCTATGTCCGGATCGGCTACATCAAAACTGGGAGATTTACCAACAAAAACAGATAATGTCACAGCCAGAGGCAGTAATAGAGAATTGTCTTTCACTTCTTGGAACACCCAGACACATCATTATCCCACCAGTGTATCATATCTAACTGATGTAGCTGCAGTTGGGGTTGGTAGAGTTCGGCGTAATTTACCATCCATACTCATTGATGGTGCTCTTAACCAAGTAGTTGCATTGTTAACCAGCTTAAATGCAACCCAAAGACGTCAGTCCCTCAATAGAGAAAATAGATACATCACTACTACTGGCCAGGTTTTTATAGAGTTGCCTAGAAATGCTAATTATAGATCAGCACCTTTAACTCATATCGCTGCAGCTGATATAGCTTCTGCAGTTGATGAGGGAAGAACTATAGATCAGCCTCCCATTAATACACAACATGACTCGGAAATTGGAGAGGTTAGAGTTCGTGTACACCCTGGTTGTCAAGACTTAGCTTCAACATCTAGCGACGATGATGACGTCGATTCACAGAACGGTGTTATACCAGAACAGCCTGCAAAAAGAGCTGTAGCATTAACTGTACCGATTAGAGCTGTCAGACCTGTAGCGATGGCTTTCAAAGGGCATACTCCAGTGAACGCGCCTAAAAGCCCTGCTCTCATAGCCATAGAACAATACTCTACAGATACCCGTGCTGCCACACAGCCATACTTAGCTACAACGAGAGGTGTGTTGTCTAGAGATATACCTTCGATACAAGAACTTGCATCTTATGCTTCAACTTATAATGTTTCTTATATCGACACTGCCCCAGTTTTAAGGGGTTTGTTGTATTGTTACCCTGGTGCCAACGACTTGTGGTCATTTGATTCTTTTGATCGTCGATTCCTCCGTAGACAAAAACCTAACACACGTGCACACAGGATTGATAGAATACATCAAGTGGCCGAGAATAATCGTATTCAAGTAAGAGTAGCAGCCGTTACATTACCTGCTTTTTCTGCACACTTAAAAAATCTAGATCCAAACATGGCTCAGGATAATGGCAACGGGGTGCCACTTAGTGGTATGGATTCAGACTGGACGGTTGTTCCCTTAAGTTCTGATTTAATAGGACAACCGTGGATTTTGGAGTACTTATTGATTTTTACTTCAACAGATTTGTGGGCAGGTAAATTATCGGTTCTGTCTCAAGCCACTCATTTAAGTGGAGTTAATACCGAACATCAAGTGTATTACACAGGTATGCCTAATGCACACCAGGTATATATTCCAGGTCCAAAAAAATTGTTGATAGTTATGCTTGATGAGAGTACATATTCTCAAGCCACTGTTTTGACCTTACCAGATAATATCAACTTAAATGTTTATCGTGGCTCACGCCTAGTAGCTAATCAAGCTCCTTTTGAACAATTTTGGGTAAACATACAAAATAATCTATATGGGTTGTGGACTGATGCAACCTATCGTAACTCTTGTCAAAACATGGTTAGATGTCTCCAATACGTCGAAAGTAGATTGTGTACTTCTATGGCATTCCAATTGGCGGTGACATTAGCCGCAGAAATAGCATCCACCGTGCCAGAATCTCCTAAACTTTCTGCACAAGTGGATGCAAGATATCAGGACGAACTTAGTGGTGCGTGGACAATAGGGAATCATGATATGAATAATAGAGCACCAACCCATTCCTGCTCAAATATAGATGAAGGTACCATTCAAAACATCAACATTCGTATGGTACGTATGTTGCATGGATACAATTATGCAACTACTTCTCCTATGCAACAACATGCCCACAGTCATGCTATCTTAGCGCATGAACAAGTCATAGTTGGAAATGTACACGCGGGAGTTTCAACTTTTTGGCAGAACCAGGTCCCAGACTCCATACAAGATCAATATCAATGTAATACTGCCAATTCTGTATATAGAATATTATTAGGTCTCGGTCTCATATTGAAAGATGATTTCTCTTATTCATTTAAAACTGTGGGTGGTTTACAAAACGTAGTGACTATGCAAGGAGTGTGTCTCACGTTGTCTCTTGGAATCGCTCTTTCAAAATGTGACGTCTCTCGAAGAGCTTGGTCTGGTTTAGGTGTCAATGACGCCCCTGTCTCCGTCACACCAATAAGAAATTACGTTAGTGACTTGTGTCAGGGTATGGTCATTCCGTTGAATACTGATGCTATGATGGCAACAGTTATAAATGGCAATTTTAGAAAATACGACGAAATTGATGCATACTATGGTATAGATCCAAGGAACGAACATTGGGGCTTAGAAATCTGTATAATGTATCCTGCCTTTTTACAATGGGCACTTAAATTTGACATCGATATGGTTGGAACATTTGAAGTTGACGAAGGAGTGATAACAGCAAATTTTGAAACTCCACACTTGACAGTTAAATACACAAGTAGTTATACTGCTTCTTGGCTTGGAACAACACTAGACTCATTTAGATACAGACCAGCACTGTATCTAGACTACCAAAGAACGGCTCCCGCACAAACAGGATTGTCATTAGAAGACTGGCAGGAAATGACTTCTTCAGAAGCCGACGGTCCACCTGATGTTGGTGGAATGACATCTAACTTGAGAACGTTAGGACTTAAACATCACTACAGACACGTCACTGATCCCGGACAGGCTTTGATAATCAATAAATATGCGATGAGATCGGGCAAATATATGTGGGAAGTCAGACCAATGCAATATCCAGACCCTCCAAACATTGATTTTTTATTCAAACAAAAGCAAACAAGCTCACCGGTCCAAACAGGAGTTACATCAGTAATCCAAAAATGTGTATAATCATTGATAAATTGCAGGTTACGTAATTTTTTCATCGATTGGCGTCTCAGAAACCGGCCGTAAAATATGTACAAAAAATGAAAAAAAGCATCCTGAAACATAGTAATAAATATAGAATATACAGGTTGACTGGTAGAACACTTGCAATATTCAAGGATGTCATAATTAAAATAGTCTCATTAAACGTTTAAAAATACAAAAACATTTAGCAACCTTATCACAAATATTTAGCATGACTGGAAAGGATATGGAACAGTTACGTTTATGGGCCATACCGGTGCCGTGTATAAAAAGGCATATAGATTTCCGGATGACGTGTGTCAACCTGTTAAAGTTTCTAAATTACTAATTCTTATGGAATATGGCAAAGCAGATGCAGAATTCAAGCGACGGGTCGTAAGCTACCGGGCGTTTACCGCTCCTATGGCCGCGGGCCGGGCACCGCGCGGCGCATGGAATGCGCCAGCTTCTGTTGAGCAGGCACGGCCGCATCGATGTCAAGGGTGTGGTCTGCTACACGATATTGCTTCGTGTAAATTCCGAAATTACACTTGTCGGATATATAATAAACAGGGTCATCTAGTCGCGCGCTAAGTTCTGTGTCGAACGCGCACGCACAAGTCCCAGGAGCGGCTAAACAAACTTTGCAAAAATCGCTAAAGTGGCAAAAAACGGATTTCAGTGTAGTGTGTACATCATTGTATTCGTGACGTTAAGCGCTATAAAACAGTGAAACCAGCGTTAAAATTGGACAAAAACTCAGGCAGTTTTCGGAAAATTTCCACCGGATTTTTGGACAAAGTCGCGTGTGGCGATTTTTAGTGAGAACTCTCAAAACTGACAGTGCTATCCTGTGCAGTATTAGACGGCACACAAATGTGTAAAATTCTGTGACACGTGCTTTTGGGGTTAGATGTTCCTTTCTTCGGGGGCATGTTGTGACGTCGGAACAACTTGTCCCAATCTATCTGTACTAATAATTTATTAAAAAAATATTTTCTTTCGTAGTATGCGGACTTATATTCGAAAAACATCACGAGGTTCTGTATCTCAGGAGTTAATGCAAAGGGCTGCAGATGCAGTAATTAAAGATGGCCGTAAAATAAAAACTGTTGCCAGAGAATTGGAAATTTGCCATATGATATTATATAGATTTATAAAGAAGTTGAAGTCTGGAGTAAGTGACGCTGCAGTTGGCTATAAGAAAGCAAGATTAGTCTTCAGTGAACAAGAAATTCAATAAGCGGAATACTTAGTAAAATGTGCAACAATTTTCTTTGGTCTTTTACCAGAGAAAGTTCGAAAACTGGCATTTGAATGTGCACAGAAATTCAATGCACCTGATAAACCACCATCTTGGCATAAGAATGAAAAGGCTGGACCAGATTGGTTGACTGGTTTTCTAAAAGGTATATTTTCTAAAAAATTAACTTAAATGATTGTTCCATTAGACTTTAAATACATGTTTGGCTTAACTTAACCCCGTGGTTTTTTAAATTTTTCCCTTAAGATCTCCTTTTAACAACTTGCCCCAGCTTGTTAACAACTAGCCCCAAGTTGGGGCAAGTTGTTACTTTCCCACTTTCGATACGTTTATATTCATTGAAAAAAAATTTTGACTAGCATGAACAAAAAAAACTTTCTTAATATCAAATATACATATGTTATTACATTTTACACGCATAAAACTGAAGATACAGCTAGAAGTCCCTTAAGAAATTGATTAAGTGAAAAACGGAACTTTTAGCCCCGCTCTCCCCTACACTTTTCTTGTAACCTGTCACAAACTGACGTGTCTTATAATAAATTTAACGGGCCCAGCACTTCCCGAAACATACGTGTTACAAAAAGTAGAATACACTACATGAAGTAGAATATTGCACGTTTTCACGGAGGGGAGCATTTTAGTAAACTCGACTTATCACGTATGCACAGTTAGAACTGGATGAATCAAGTAGAAAAACCTATCATCCCAATGTATTAGATATTTATATCTAGATTGGATATTACGGAATTGTAACAAGATATTAACATTCTACAATGGCGTCGGCAGGGCGTGGCTATTTTGGAAATATAGTAGACTACGAGGAAAACGAGAAATTCAGTGAGTACATTGAAAGATTTGAAATATTCGTTGGATGTAATGAAATTGAAGATAAAAATTAGTATTTTTGACAGTAATTGTTCCGAAATTGTACAGCTTGTTAAAAATGTATGTACTTCATCTTGCCCTTAATATAAAACGTATTCACTACTAAAAATATTATGTTAAATAATTTGGAACCTAAATCTAATACAATAACCGAAAGATACAAATTTACTCAAAAAATACAATTGCCAAATGAAACGATTAGTACTTATTCGACAGAACTAAAAAGATTGTCAAGACATTGTCATTATGGAGAAAGTTTACTTGAACAAATAAGAGACAAATTTATATCTGGTTTATTAAATAAGAAATTCAAACAAAGAATATTAAACGAATCTGATTTGACATTAGAAAGGGCATATAATATTGCTACGCAGATGGAAAAAACTGAAACAGACTTACAAGTGATGACTACAAAATTACTAACTTCAAGTTGTTATATAGGAGAGGAATATATATATGTCGCATCCTGGCAACCAACATTTCATCATTAAAAATATATTGAAAATACATTGAAAATAGAAGGCGCAGTGGTGACAGAATGCAGACGGCGCATGTGAGAGATGAAGACAGATGCTTGTCATGGCGCAGTTGTGAAAATTGTTAAGAAGAATATAAAGTTGAAGATAAGCGTTGCACTTTTCCATATGCACGATACCCTAATTACGCCCACTAATGTCTAAGAATAATGTCCAAGATACTGATGAGTCTACATCAGTCGTGGGATTCAATCGTGCAAATGGATGGATAGTATGAAGGGACTATGATGACTCACAATGGCGGATACTATAAGAGTTACGAAATAAAACAATTCAAACACCAAAAACAAAAAGAAAAAAAAATCCAAGTGAGACGAATAATATCAATCGGCGGAAGTTTAAACCCGATAAATGATGATTTTACGTAAAATTGTGGTGTAATACAGCGTTATACTTGGACGGAAAAACAAAAGAAGATACGTTTTCTGGAAATTTCTGCGGCTGCACTTATCAATTTCAACAATGATAATTAAAAATCATTCTGTATATGCCTGTTTTCGTGTTACGTATTTGATGAATTGTTTGAAGAATTTAAATATACGCATTTGGTACAAAATTGATATATGACTGCAATGGCTTGCATTCATAACGGAGATATCTTCGCGTCAAAAGCTGCACCAGGAACTACAAGTATACTCCTATTTGAAACGAAAGTTATTTATAGAGGATCGCAGATTCAACGCGATCCCAATTCAAGTGTCTTAGTTGCAATCAGCAGTGCACAGAAAAATGGAGTGTCGCAAACGGATTTTGGAACCAAAAGACTATTGTCTGTGGTACTGTGGTAAGCTCTGGACAATGACGACAAGCAGATTACAAATTATTTGTGTGCTACAGGTGTAGCAGGCTGGGCCACGTCGCGAGTCGCTGCATGACCAATAGACCTACTCTTTGAGGTACCAGGACACCGACGTGTAGACTGTAGACCAATGTACCAGACATTGGTCTACAAACCGCCATCAGGAGCTTTCACATAATTTGGTAGGTGTTATTACTTTGATTTGTTTCTGGGCCTGGATGTTCTCTCATAAAAGAGACTATAGCTAAAAAATTTAGTTTGGAAATAATTGATAATGTTGTCATTAATAGGGATGGCTAACAAGAATGTTTATAGTATCTTTCAAATAATTGTCAAGTAAAAGTAATCGGTTTTGCAACTGAAATTATAAGAAGAGGGTGAACTGTTCACCTTTTGCCAATCCAGCTCTTTTAGTCAAAAACATAATGTGTCTCATTGTTTTACAAAAATACCTGAGAGTCAAGTACCTATTGATAATGACAAGATTTGTG